>OX366541.1:3904000-5194500 GCA_947256265.1 Acronicta leporina | reverse complement strand
AGGTCCTATCCCAAACTCCGAGCTTGTACTGGGGAATTTCAAAGAAAACGTTTGCTCGACCTGGGAATCGAACCCAAGACCTCTAGCAAAGCAGTTGCGCTCAGGAGTACTAGACTAACGAGGCAGTTTTTTTTTAATGTTAATTTTTACATGTGACATCACTAAGCGGAACCTTCCACCCCTTGTTATACAATGTCATATTTCATAGCAAGTGTAAATATAATTATGGAAGACCCTAGCAAACAAGCTAGATGGGCCTCGACCGGAGTGATACCACGGCCTCACACAAAACTGGCGTGAAACAACGCTTACGTTGTGTTTCGCCGAGTGAGGGAGGATACAGGAGGCACAAACCCTTTTAAAACCCGGCAACGCACTTGTGACTCCTCGGGTGTTGCGGGTGTCCATGGGCGGCGGTAATCGCTTACCATCAGGTGATCATTCTGCTAGTTTTCCCCATAAAAAAATTTCAATGACATTATTTCTACTACTTACCTCAACATAGCTACCGGCTCGGGTATAGTCATATTCTTCCCCATAAACCTTCTAAGTAATTCCATTACTTTCCTTTTGACAACATCTTCTGGTAACGTTTCAACCTACAATTTTGAAAGAATTCTATAGAACTCGTAAGTTTTTAAACCCAAACTGTGTCGTGTCTGTACATACATATCTGAATTCCGTAAGTTATTTTACAATGATACATTTATATAAATACAACTAGCTTATGCCCGCGGCTTCGCTCACTTGAAGCTCAAAAACCAACAGTGATGACCTCTTCTTTGTATGGGTGTCTATACATCAGAGAGGTCAAGCTGTATCTCAGGGTTCGTTTAATTATTTGAGATAAGAAATACACCAGTTTTTAAGTTGGAGCACACACTTTCTAACAGTGATAACAAAATTAAAATCTATTCAGTAGTTTTTACGCCAACCCGTAACAAACAGACAAACAGACAAGAACATTTTTGGGTTCGGATACGTTTATATACCACTAGCTTCTGCCCGCGACTTCGTCCGCGTAGCGTGATGATATATAGCCTATAGTCTTCCTCAATAAATGGGCTATCTAACACTGAAATAATTTTTCAAATCGGACCAGTAGTTCCTGAGATTAGCGCGTTCAAGTAAACAAACAAACTCTTCAGCTTTATATATTAGTATAGATAGAAGATAACCCACAGACACAGCTTTTTAACAATTTTATAATAGTAGAGTTATGTTAAGAGAACCCAGTCCAATCGATATTGTTAGGTATCGAGATCCAGAAACCCCAGCACGAACACTTTCGAAAACGTATTCGTATCGAAATCGAGAATAATTTGTATGAGAAGGAGGTTAATTAACGTAGATGAAGCGAAAGTTGTGTGCCAGGATCGTAGCAAGTGTAGTCTCTGCCTACCCCAATGGGAGACAGATGTGAAAATATGTATGTATGTATGAGATTTGTAGCAGAAAAAAACTCATTCGTTTACGATACGTTGTTCGAATTCCGTAGGTAAGGATATTTATCTATACAATATGTTAAGGGAACCTTGTCCATCCGATATAGGTTAAGAGGTTAGATTATACATGAAAATGTATTGATGTGTAACCGTGTGTGGATATGTACTGACCAGCTTCGCGCCCTCGCCGCTGGTCCATAACGTCAATGAGTATAATGACCCCATGGGAGCGCTAGCCCCAAAGATTTTAGTAATCCACCCATCTTCTTTAGACACCCTCTCTTTCTCAGAACCATTCCATAAAAACCCGAAGAAGGTCGCGGTAGTTGGCCACCAAGCTCTAGTGAAGTGCAGTACAATTTTATCGACAACACCTATTGCCAATTTATCGATAATTTCGATCTTCTCTTTGGGTAATCTGGGTGAGAATATCGACGTGTGCCTGGAATTTGTTTTTAAGATTGAAGGATGGTTCATCAAATCAAATTATTAAAGATAAAAATTATACTAATGCGAAAACTTTGCTGTTTTTTTGTATATCGATACTAAACACCTCCATTAGTGCTGTATTATTCTATCAAAACCAAAGAAATAAGCAAATCGTGTTCCTAAAGTTACTTTTACTTAATAAACATTCCTAGTCTCGCACTAGTTAAAAATAAATCCAGTATTAAGTTTAACATAAGCAACATTTGAAATAGTATTTTTCCAGACACTCAGATATTGCTAGAAGAATGCCAGTCGCAGAATATGAGCCACAGATAAGCTATGCATTGATATTGAATATACAAGCAATGTAAGTATACAGGAATATTTTTTAAGCAGTGCGCAAAAAAATTTTGGTAGTTCAGTATCAGTAATAGAACACATTCCCATTATTAGTTGAAAACTTTTTTTTAAATTTTTATCCGGCTTGAAATCAGCAAAATATGGACACATAATATCTATTCGCAATAATAACAATATGCACGTGTGCCAGCCGACTCACGCGCCGGTGTACAGCTGATGTAGGTACTAAGGCGCGCGCGCTTTGCCGTGCGCTAGCTGTTTATTTCAAAAATGTTTTTATTTCAAAAACGCTTGTAAAAGCTTATTTGAAATAAAAACATTTGAACTTGAAAGTAAACATCTTTCGTTAACGATAACTTCGATATTTTGTACTAAGACATATCAAAATAACAAATTGGTGTTTAATAAAAATCGTCTAAGTATCAATTGTCAAAGTTTGCGCACTGAATAAAAAATATTCCGGTATAATGTATTGATGACTATGTATTGAATATATTATTCAATACATTATATCGTGTATTATATCGTACAGTATATTCGACGACCTCTGTGGTTTAGTGGACCATGCGGACGGACCATGCGGACCATTAGGTCGTGGGTTCGATTCCCACAGGACACAAAAATATATGTGATGAATATAATTGTTTGTATTTACGAAAAAAAAGTATATAAGTATTATATCCATTGTCTAGTACCCATAGTACAAGCTCTGCTTAGTTTGGGACTAGATGGTGCTGTGTAAAAATGTCCCAGAATATTATTATTATATTATTTTATACCCCTCCATGGCCGTAGGGAATGCGTGGTGACCTGAATTTCAGACCATGCCAATGATTTTTTTTGTCAATAAAATGTTTATATGAAATGAGTTATTATTATGTTATTAATCTATGCTTCGGATAAATTTGCCATACAACGCAATACCAAAATAAATCGTAATTCAAACACAATTTATATAAAAGAACGTTCCCTGCTCTACTATTTCTTCCTAATATTTCACTGGTAATAAATGTAAGTGAATGCAATTCTTGATAAATTTACCAAGGTTGGAACTATTTTACGAAATGGTACGGTAGGAACATATATTAACGTTATCTCAATACGAATAATAACACAATTTATTCAAAAAAATTTTTGCAATACCATTTATTTTGGTTTTTGTGGGCAATTCAGACTCCGCAAGACCCTTAATTTACCACTTAATTAAGTAAATAGGATTAGTGGTGTAAGGATTTATAGTAACCCCATTATCATAATAATTATAATTTAGGATTATTCCCAGTTCCCCCTTTTATTTTTCCCATCTGTCACCACTGGTGGCAAATGGAATAACCCATAATTTAACCTACCAATTTAGCCGTGTCCCCAGAAAACCAGAAGGTAAGCGTATGACTGCAGCCCATAGATATGGAGGCTTCATCGGTCCGCGTCACCCATACATCATCCTTGCTAATCTCCCCCCTATTTTTCTTTTTCCATATATAAACGAAACCTCCCCTCTTTTCTGGGTACCAAGTTTCATTAAACAGGAGAACAACTTTGCCTTCAACGCCTATAGAGATTTTGTCTATGGACGTAATTTTTTCTGGTGGCAGGGGCGAGGAGAATATCGTGGTGTGTCTATAAAGAATAAAATAATGTAAATGAGGGTAGTTTGAGATAGGTAGGACATACTCACAATTGGAGCTGCCCGACTGGGGAAGTACCTCCACTTTGCAGAAAATCGTAGCCAAATAACATAGCTCCGTGCTATGTTGTGTTCCTAACGGTGAGCAACGCCAGAGCTCCGCGAGGAAGCGTTGTGTTGGCAGTATATCATTATTAATGTATGTATAGGTACATCTCCCTCTCTCGTACTTAGTCATAGGTACTTAGCTGTGCTGTACCCAACAGGGTCCATAATTGATTCTTAGTTTTAAGCTTACCATCTGTTTAAATTTATATGTAAACTAGCTTTTGCCCGCGGCTCCGCTCGCCTGAAGCTATATTAGGATTAGAAATTAATTTAAAAAAATCTATATAAAAACCAACAGTGATAATCTCTTCTTAGTATGGACCTCTATACATCAGAGAGGTCAAGCGGAATCTCAGGATCCGTTTAATTAATTGAGATAAGAAGTTCACCAGTTTTTAAGTTGGAGCTAGCATATACTTTCTAACAGTGATAACAAAATTAAAATCTATTCAGTAGTTTTTGCCCCAACCCGTAACAAACAGACAAGAATTTTAAAAATCACATTTTTGGATTCGGAGGCGTTTATATACCCTTTCCCACTTGTTTCTTTTTTAATATCGTCAATGTACAGACACAGCTTTTTTAACAATTTTATAATAGTAGAGAAGAGATTAAAACTAACTTATAAATGTATATTTAACGTAAGAAACGTAAGAAATTACGCATCGATTTACTATTACCGCTCTAAACTGGACGCAGCAGAAAGCAGTATTTAAGTAGGTACAAGATTTAGGGCCACTTGCACCAACTTCTTAAATATGTTTAAATTGTATTTACATTTACATTACATTATTGTATTTAAATACAATTTAAACATATTTGCGAAGTTGGTGCAAGTGGCCCTTTGTTGTACCAAGTGGAGCGCGTGGAGCGTCAGTAGCTGGCGCCCCTATGAAACAAAGTTCTGTACAACGACTTAGTATGAAAGAGAGAGTTCAAGTAGCGTTCGGCACGTGAAACGAAAGATTTGTATGAGAAATTAGGCAAATCTGGAGCAGCGCTCCTGCGCGACGTTGCCAAATCTCTCCGCCCGCCAAGCGCGATATCGCGCGGTGTTGCCGCTCTGATGTAAACAAATAAAAGTCAGTTGATATTTAATTTAGGCGCGCCTTTTTATTTGACCCCACCAATTATTTGAAAATCGGAAAATTATCCACAATAGTCCCATAGAAAGATTATCTATGGCTGATATTTTTGTTTGTGGCAATATTGGTAATATTAGTATTGCGTGTCTGAAAAATATTATTTATAAATGGTGCAATTTTTGTGGGTTACATGTATCTTTTCTTCTTGATATCAGATGTACACATGTTGCGACATCTATTGCGCTACATATGAAACTCGACGGACAAATCCTGAATCTCGCAATTAAAATTCGCAAGGCAAAGTGAAACTGAATAAGCGCAAGACCTATTAGATTATCGATGCATAATTATAATAGCGAAATCCTAGTCATTTTGAGACACGCTAGTATATTTTTTCAATAAATTAGTTATACCAGATAAATACAAAACTCGTGGCTGTACTACAATCGTAGCCACAACCTATACCAGCGGCAGATGGTTGCTTTTGAAGGTCCTTCATCTATAAAAGCAATTCGAAGTCGATCAAACAACTCATCAGGTTTTAAGCCACATTTGAAATCATAAAAAATCATTGCACGAAAATGTTGTTTTAGGAGACAAGAAAATTTGAATTGGCTCTCAAAAAAAATGCGGAGTGAAATTTGAAAATCGAACAGTGGTATTTTTACTTTTAAATAATCGAAGTTTTTAAAATAATTACAAGTGGCTAGTGTCTTATATATAAAAACTTTTTGTCGCAAAACTTTCTGAGTGGCCTGGTACAGTCGCCGTCAGATATATTGTAGCAGACAAGTTGACCAAATACTTCTGAACAATTTAAAATGTCAATAAGTTCCATACACTACAAGTTACCGTTAATATCTGAACATTCATTACTTCATTAATATCTGAGCAAATGCTTGTATTTTAATTTCTATACATATAAGTAACCAAAAATATCTGAACACTTATAACGTCAAGTGTCAGATACACTTGACGTTATAAGTGTTCAGATATTTGGATTGTACTGATGGGAATCAATGTAGAACAAAAGAAGCATTAAGACGACATGCATATAACGTTTGGGAAACGTTTAGAGGGCGAAATTTTTGTGAAAAGGTTGTTGGGTCCATGCGAAAACGGTTACAGGACGTATTAAATGCAGAAGGAGGTTACACAAAATACTAATCCTACTAATATTATAAATGCGAAAGTTTGTGAGGATGGATGGATGGATGTTTGTTACTCTTTCACGCCGGAACGGCTGAACGGGTCTGGATAAAATTTGGCACAGAGATAGATTATAGTCTGGAATAACACATGGGCTACTTTTATCTGAAGTCCACGCAGACGAAGTCGCGGGCAGATGCTAGTGTTTTATTAATGTTGTCTCAATTAAAAAAATACCATAAAAAAATTACCATAATTTTTAATTTCATTACAAAACCAAGATCTATTTTCTTTCGATGGTTTGACATTAACATAATTATCAGTTGCATCACTTGCATCCTAGACAAATGATTTTCTATACAATTTTTATTCCCTTTCCATCGTATTAAATCACTGACAATGTTTGGTTCATCCTATCTAAAACACAAGTTATGTAAACTCAGTGTTTGTCTGTGTAGATACACTTGACGTTAGAAGTGTTCAGATATTTTTGGTTAGTTATATGTATAGAAATTATTGACAAGCATTTGCTCAGATATTAATGAAGTAATGAATGTTCAGATATTAATGGTAACTTGTAGTGTATGGAACTTATTGACATTTTAAATTGTTCAGAAGTAATTGGTCACCTTGTCTGCTACAATATATCTGACGGCGACTGTACTACAGTAGTACCCACAACAACTACGATATCGGGCGCATACAATAAGAATTTGTGCAAATAGATTTCAGTTTTCCATAACTCGAGCCACTGATGGATCAGGGGTCCATAGTTTCAGGTATTGTAATTATCTTTTCGGGAAAAATTAACACATGATAATCGATTCTGAACAACTACTTTAAGATCTTGTGCGTTTTCTATTACAGGTTGTAAACAGATGTCCGATATTAACCATTATCGGATCGTGGCCTGCCAGACACTCCCGCCTGGTCAGAAGATCCTCTCTTTAGTTAGAAGAGCAACACACTGCGTCCCTCGACAGTATAGGTAGATCTTCTCTCAGGGTAGGATCTTAACAAATTATTATCTTAAAAAAAAATGACTTGTAAAAGTGTCTCTTAAAGATCTATTTACAGAAATAAATATCATTTATCATATTACACCAGACGCTATGACCACTAAGCCACCGCGACTTCCACCGCCAGGTCGAAATTTGCCTTCACATTCTGAATTTACGTCTTAAAAGTGATGTCAGTGACAACTATTGAAAAGCAAATTACTTTTGCTTCTCAACCGACATGACTTACTTTTCAGTTAGTTCGATTTCGTACGATGCCACCTTATTTATAAACTATCTTTGAAAGATAACATACCATCACGCCTGTATTCCCCGAAGGGTTAGGCAGAGGCGTACTAATGTACACCCACAGTTCGCCGGCATGTTTAGGTCCCATGTAATAGCATTGCCATTAACCGGGCACAAATTATTAACAGAGCTGCTACTGGGAATTTCATAGAAAAACCCAATAACACTGCTCGAACTGGGAATCGAACCCAGGACCTCTAGCGTAGCAGTCGCGCTGAGCCACTTGGCTAATGAGGCAGTTCTCTCCGATAGGAGATAGGATCTTCTCCGATAGAAGCCCTACATCGTAACACTCGCATAATATCTTATAATATTATTCTTGTAATATCAACTATTGTTGTCTGGACTTTAAAAGAGACCATGATTCTCTGAGTTTGTTTCGGTGTTTCTTCTCAGAGGTCGTCAGTTAGGACATGCCGGCGCCATCTAGTTCAAAAAATGTAAAACATTGACTTGTAAAAGTGTCTTTAAAAGATCTATTTACAGAAATAAATATCATTTATCATTTATAGATATCTTTCTATCTGAGTGTTTTTGAATTACAAGTGAACCGTTTCTAGGCAAGTGCGCTCTATCATAGATCACAGTGTCGAACTGGCATTCAAACGTAGGACTATCAAGACATTTTTTTTTTATGGGATAGGGGGGCAAACGAGCAAACGGATCACCTGATGGTAAGCGATAACCGCCGCCCATGGACACCCGCAACACCAGAGGAGTCACAAGTGCGTTGCCCGCCTTTAAAAGGGTTTTGGCCTCCGGTAACCTCAACTCACTCGGCGAAACACAACGCAAGCGTTGTTTCACGTCGGTTTTCTGTGAGGCCGTGGTATCACTCCGGTCCAGCCGGCCCATTCGTGCCGAAGCATGGCTCTCCCACGTGAAAAACATGTTATATTTAAAAAGACATGTTATATTTAAAATCTTACCGTTCCTTCAATACTCCTAGTGATACAGTGACGATGACATTCCTTGCTTTGTAGACAGACCCATCTTTACATGTCACCACCACATCTTGGAGTGGATCCTGTGGCCAGGATATCAGGGTCACTTCCTTGTTCAGCTTAATGTCCAGGGTTGGGTAACCAGGACCGTTATTATATGTGTTCTGTGGAACGAAAAATGTGAAGTTATAATTTTTTTTTTTTTTTGTAAAAAAGCTTACTAGCAATGCGGGTCGCATATTACTAGTATTCTTGTTAACCCCTCGTGCTAAGCTAGATTGCTTGTGTTACGAGTGGGTTCACGTCGGTAGTGCAATGGGTGGGGTTCGAACCGGCAACCACATGATCGCAAGTCCGACGCCCTAGCCATTAGGCTACCGCCGCTTCAGTTCTATTAGTTATAATTATTATTTAACCAATTTGTGCAAATACTTGCAATAAAACACTATTGGATTCATATCCACATTGACCTTTTTCTTCTCAAATGTATTTAGTATCTATACATCTATATCTTCTCTACTATTATAACATTGTAAAAAAGTTGTGTCTATATATTGAAAATGTTTAAAAAAAAACACGTGGGTTATGGTATATAAACGTCTCCGAATCCGAAAATGTGATTTTTAAAACTCTTGTCTGTTTGTTACGGGTTGGAGCAAAAACTACTGAATAGATTTTAATTTTATTATCACTGTTAGAAAGTATTTGCTCCAACTTAAAAACTGGTGAACTTCTTATCTCAATTAATGAAACGGATCCTGAGATACAGCTTGACCTCTCTGATGCATACAGACCCATACTCGTACAAAGAAGAGATCATCACTGTTGGTTTTTGATCAAATTATTTTTGGGTTCCATTTTTTTTTATATAATCTGGATAAAATTTGGGCACAGAGATAGATTATAGTATGGATGGCAACACATGGGCTACTTTTTATCTAGGTCGGAATCAATTCTGAAGTTCACGAAGACGAAGTCACGGGTAGAAGCTTCCATAAAAAAAATTATCACACTCACCAATAAAATTTCGAATAAGGTCTTGTAGCCATGTCTATGCCAGCTCAGGTGCTGGTCACCTTCCAACTCCTCATACTTGGACTGTGTGGACACATCGTTCCAACTGTTTGACGACTCATAATTATTTATTAACAAGTCCATGAATTGGAGGAATTCATCGATGAAGTCCGGGTCGTTTAGGAGCTGTGGGTGGTTTTTCTCGATATATTCCTTTAACCTGGAAACCAGGAAATATCCTATCAAGGCTTTTTCTCCGTGTGAGAGCCATGCTTCGGCACGAATGGGCATTTGGCATGAAACAAGATTTACGTTGTGTTACACCGAGTGAGTGAGGATACCGGAGGCCCAAACCCTTTTAATAGGCGGGCAACGCTCTTGCAACTCCTCTGGTGTTGCGGGTGTCCATGGGCGGCGGTTGTCGCTTACCATCAGGCAATCCGTCTGCTCGTTTGCCCCCCTATCCCATAAAAAAGGCTAATAGTTTACCTGAGTGCGCCAAGTTTACAGTACGGTAACTAATTGCTAGCTTATCTGTATTTTATCGGATACATTTCGGAGAGTGTGCATCAGATCTCCACGATCTTATTCCCCCTTGGCCTTTCTACTATCAGGCGAGCAGAAGCACAAAAAAGCGACATCGATTCATGGTGAACATTCCGAAAACCCGAACGAAAACACTTTGAAGTCCACTTTGATTGATATGATTTTTTGGTTTTAATTATTACGTATTTTATTATAAATTTTTGCATGCTTTTTTGGCAGAATGTACATGGATTTATAAAGAGCTTTGTAACATCTTACTGTACTACCTACATTCTTTGCAAATAAAACATTGTGTTCTATTCTATTCAAACGGCAGTCGCCTAATGGCTAGGGCGTCGGACTTGCGATCATGTGGTTGCCGGTTCGAAAACCTACCCATTGCACTACCGACGTGAATCCACTCGTAACACAAGTATTTAGCTTAGCAAGCTAATGGGAGAGGGGGGCAAACGAGCATACGGATCACCTGATGGTAAGCGATAACCACCGCCCATGGACACCAGCAACACCAGAGGAGTCACAAGTGCGTTGCCCGCCTTTTAAAAGGGTTTGAGCTTCCGGTAACCTCACTCACTCGGCGAAACGCAACGCACGTGTTGTTTTACGCCGATTTTCTGTGAGGCCGTGGTATCACTCCGGTCGAGCCGGCCCATTCGTGCCGAAGCATGGCTCTCCCACGTGGAAAATACTAATAATGTGTGACCCACATTGCAAGTAATCTTTATTTTTTTAAATCCTCAAAGGTGGCCGTTTTAACCCCTCAATACTGGCCCAATTTCTGGCCCCCAAGATACAGACAAACGTCTAGTTTGGGGGTCACTGTCCAACAAATTTTAAGATTTATTTGAATTACAATTACAATTGCATACCCACAGACATACACACACATACCCATACTCCCACATATCCATACACTCACCACCAAACACTTACTCACTCACTATACTCACTCAAAATTACATATATATTAGGTTTTAACCACATAAATATGTAAACAGAATAAAATATTAATAAAATAAAATAATGTAACAAGCACACCAATTCTTAACGGACATAACACAGGAATATCCTAGCATGGAGGTCATTAATCACATAACTTGTAAAAACAAATTTTGTACAATTGTATACTGTGTCATATTATTGTTACTATTTTATGACAAATAAAGTTATTTATTATTATATTCCATTTATTTCATTAAAATCATATCATTTACATTTTTAAATATTTTTATAAAAAACAAGAGAAACAAAAACATTTAAAAATATAAAAATAGTTGTCCACCGGCATGGGGAGCAGGGTCCAAGCTACCGGTGGTTAGGGCCCCAGAGATAGGAACCTCCTCACAATACGCGCCGTATCAAGGAGTACTGCCTTCTGAATCAGGCCCTTAACCCAGCCATCCAACTCGAGCCTCCTGAGGTGTTGGTCGAGGCTTATTATATTTATTATTAATTATGTTACATGAAAAATCCCCTTCCGTCCGAAAATTCATTGCAAGCAGACGTGCTTTTAGTTTTTTTACTAAAAATACCTTCTTTGCTCACGCGAACTCAGTACGTAATTGGTAGTTCAATGATATCAATATTGCTTAAAAATCTTGAACAACAGTATTTATAATATTACGGTAGCCCCTGCCCCGCGCGCACCTCGAGTAAAGGAGAGGCACCACGTAATTTCTCTCTCGCTTCATCACTATCGCTGACATCGCACCTGCCCGTGCGCACTTCGGGTCAACGAGAGGCACCGCGCAACTTTTCTCTCGCTCGATCACTATTCACTGACATCGCCCCTGCCCCGCGCGCACTTCGGGTAAATGAGAGGCACCTAATAATTTCCCTCTCGCTCCTGCACCGCTGCCCCCACTCGTCGTAGCAGCAACGAGCTACAGCCGCGGACGCCTGCTACGTAAAGCGTCGTAGGCAGTGCATATGCTTGTCAAGTAAGCCTATTTACACGTACTTAAATTAGCTAATAAAATAAATAAACAAGATGCAACGTTCTCCACCACTTAATAAAATACTATCTGCATCAGACACAAATATAAAGTCAAAGTCGGGTGAGGGCGTTGATACTAGCAACCTTCATATCACAGTGAGAGATAAACGTCGTCGGGTCTCTGACGAGAGCTATGACGAACTTACAGCGTTCAAAATGGAGATAAAAGAAATGTTGCTAAGCTTTCAAGACACCCAAAATAAAAGATTTGACTTACTGAACAGGCACCTTGAAGAAGTAAAATCACAGAACTCCTCCATTTTTATCACAAATCAGGAAATAGAACAATCTCTTGATTATATGTCTCAACAATTCAAGTCAATGCAATCTAAGATTGACGGATTGGAGGATCAACGGAAGAACCTTGTAAGCCAAATTTCGAATATCGATGAAAAATGTGAATTCCTAGAAAAATCTCTAAAAAAAACCAGTATTGAACTGAGATATATTCCTCGAGGACAAAAGGAAAACAAAGATATTCTCTTCAACTACATAAATGAGCTTTCGAAATGTCTGAAAATCACTCTTCACCCAGGCGACTTACGAGACGTTTACCGTGTGCCTAACAAAAAAGATCCTTTAAAGACCACTGTTATCGCAGAGTTTTCGAATACTCAGTTAAAGACAAAATTCTTGAGCACTGCCAGGAACTACAATAAAACTAAGGAACTAAAAATTCTTAACTTGGGTATCGAAAACAATACTTCGGCCTTATTTCTATCTGAATCACTCACTGCAAAATCCAGACGGCTACACTTTCTTGCTAGAGATATCGCAAAATCTGAAAATTTTAAATATTGCTGGACATCAAACGGCAATGTGTATTTAAAAAAGACGGATGGCTCGGAGTACATACTCATCAAGAATGAGGCTCAGCTTACGAATCTGAGAAAGTCACAATGACTAGGTTTAATATTACTGTTTAATTCCCACTCCATAATAATTTTAGTTCCTCTGAATGTATTTCAGCTAAAATTTAACAAAAAAAATCATAACTTTCAAACACCCACACATAAACAATTACATATACAAAAACTACAAACGAGAACAAACACTCCTACTACATTCATTCGCAATCACAACACTATATTTACCCGCAGTCAAAAAGCTGCTGCGTGCATTTTCTATTATTTAATACCAACTAACATATTTAAATTTCTATTGTTGCTAATCAAAAATAACTCACACAATCACATCAATTGCTTACAATTTTATTCCTTCTTCATGTTTACAAATACCACTTATTTAGGTTACTTCTATCTTAATATATCGACGTACCGAGTAGTGATGCACATTAAATACTTAATCAGTCAATATGTTCGATAATATGGAACTTTTAGACGATATTGATAGTATGAAACTAACTAATTCCATAGAATTGGATAATCCTGATATTTGTAAACAATACCTTGGTGATGTTTCGAAACAATTTACAGTTTTCTCGCAAAACATACGAAGTATAAATAAAAACTTTAATTTCTTAATCGTACTCTTGCATCGTCTACAATTTCAACCGGATATTATTGTGCTAACTGAATGTTGGCTGGACGAATCATTCAATGGAATATACTTAGACGGTTACAAATGCTCATACTCAACTAAATACTTAAATAAATGTGACGGAATAGTGATATTCACTAAAGCGGATTTAAAAATATGCGTGTTGGAACCGGACATTAATGATGCCAATTGCCTACGATTAGATATTGCTACATATACCATTATAGCGATTTATCGATCGCCATCTTTTCAAAACGTCAACAGTTTTCTAACTTCTTTAGAAAATGTTATTATGCAATGTAAAAGCCAACACTGCGTCTTGGTCGGTGACATCAACCTTGATATTAAAGAAAACTCCACTGATAACCGAGCAGAAGAATACCTAAGCCTCATGACTCACTATGGCTATGTACCAGGGCATAACATACCAACACGAGGACAAAATTGCCTAGACCATTGTCTAATCAAATCCTCTCAAATATCTACGACTATTGTTTGCCACTCAGATGTCACAGATCATAGCAGCGTACTATGTAGCCTTAGTACAAATATCTTAAAAGAAAAATCTAAAAAATCTTTCACTAAGCTCAACTATGAAGGCTTACATGAGGACTTAAAGAATTCGGACTGGTCAGTACTTTATGATATAACCGATGTTACAGAAGCTACACAATATTTTATCTCTGAGGTGAATAACCTTATTGAGAAAAATAAATCCATTCAACACCTTCGCAGCTCCAATATTATTGTTAAAAAATGGATTACGCCAGGTCTTCTAAAATCAATTAGAATTCGTGACAAATTACACATCGATGCCAGGAAGAATCCCAACAACCTTGAATAGCAAAACAAATATAGAACCTATAGAAATATTTGCGTTAACTTATTGCACGATCAAAAAAATAAATATGAACACAACCTACTAGCGGAAAATAAAAATAACTTAAAAAAGACATGGAGCTCTCTAAAAATGATCTGTAATATAAATAAATGTGAAAACAAAAATGAACAATTATTAAAATTAAAAGCTGATGCCATTGAATCTCTAAATACAATAAACAATTATTTCAGTAATATTGGCGAGCGTTTGGCTGAGACAATCTTGGATGGATTAGAAACAACAGAAACTGAACTGGGCAACAACATAAGCCTTACTTTTAATTCGCCCCATTCACTGTATTTCCAACCAACAGATGAAATTGAAATGATCAAACTCATGGGTACTCTAAAATCCAGTCAAGCTACGGGACACGATAATATCAGTAATGACATGTTGAGGCTTAATAAATATGTGATTGCAACGCCCCTAACATATATATGTAATCTTAGTTTGTCATCGGGAATAGTCCCGAATAATCTTAAAATTGCGGAGGTAATACCTATTTTCAAGGCAGGAGACCCATTGGAACCGGCTAATTACAGACCAATTTCTCTCTTAAGTGCAGTGTCAAAATTGATTGAAAAGGTAGTTAATGTAAGACTACTTAAATATCTAGAGGTAAATAGCCTCCTAGCTCCTAATCAATATGGATTTCGCTCAGCCCGGTCCACGGAAGACGCCGTCACGGGTCTTGTAGATCTTGTAACTGACAAAATTAACAACGGACAAAAATGTGCTGGTGTTTTCCTGGACCTGGCGAAAGCATTTGATACTGTCTCACGACAAATACTACTTAAAAAGCTAGAACTGCTGGGAGTTAGGGGACTAGCATTGCAATGGTTTCAATCGTACCTAAGCGAACGAAAGCAGCGAGTGCGAATAGGAGAACTCACAAGCCGTTATGCAGACATTACTTACGGCGTGCCTCAAGGCAGTGTCTTGGGTCCGACTCTCTTCTTAATCTACATCAACGATCTCTGTTCACTTAAGCTGCAACACGCCAATATATTTACTTTTGCAGATGATACTGCTATAGTTTTCCATGCCAAGACATGGATGGAGATTGTTGATGTGGCACAGGAGGGCCTCAGAAGTACTGCTAGCTGGTTAAAAAGTAATTTACTGACTCTTAACGCAAGCAAAACTAAACTCATAGCCCTAAGTATAACCAAAAGGTCTGCTCCTAAGCAGGCTCTAGACGTTAGGCTGCACACCTGTGATTGCGCTAAGCATTCAACTTCGTTGCAATGCCAATGTCCGTCTATTGAACAAGTTTCGTGCATAAAATATTTAGGAATAATGATTGACGAACACCTCTCGTGGAAATCACATATCGATTCAGTTACAAAGCGTGTAAAGAAGCTGGCTCACATATTTAAAAAAATTAGATCTGTGGCAGAAGCGCGAATTATCCGAGCCGTATATTTCTGTCTATGCCAATCAATTTTAGGTTATTGCGTCATTGCTTGGGGATCATCGAAAAAAACATATCTTCTCAAACTCGAACGCGCTCAGCGAGCTATTTTAAAAATAGCGTTTAAAAAACCCTGGCGTTACTCCACTAATGCACTGTACTCAGAATGTAACCTTCTTCGCGTGAGACAGCTTTACATTAGCTTGGTACTTCTCCGCTTTCATAAAAATGCGATCAACACAGCGCGAATCTCTTACAGAACTCTTAAGTGGGACGTACCGAGAGTTCGTTCTACCTTTGCTCGCCAATCTTACACATATATGGGACCTTATCTATACAATAAATTCTTTAAAACGAATAATACTCTAATACACCTGACATCATACAGCCTTAAAATCAGCATCCAAAAATGGCTAATGACCAAAGACTATGCCCAGACCGAGATCCTCCTAAGCACTACTATTTAGAATCACGCGCATGCGAACTTACACGTACAAACATAAAGACTTACACACACACACTCACACACATACACACACACACACACGCACCAACATGCGCACACACACACACACACACCAACACGCGCACACACACGCACCAACACGCGCACACACACACACATACACCCACATAGACACACGCACGCACACCTTTTTCTTTTCTTTTTCCATTATTTTGATATTTATAATGTCCTTTTTTCTTGCCTTTTTTTGGAAAGAACACAAAAAAAAAGCATACTTTAATATACACATTAAGTGAACCACTCTAACACTTAGGTACGAAAGGGACTGGACCCCACAACACAGGGAATCCTAGTGTGGGGGCCAGAGATATTGTTTTCTGTCTTCTAGTGTCTAGTAACTGTAATATGTGTATATGTATTGTACTAACGTTTGAGATAATAAAGAAAAATTTAAAATTTAAAAATGAAAACCTTACTGTTAGCACTAAGTTATAATACCTACCCAATGTAACATAGGATTGAATAAATTTTTATCTTATCTTATCTTATACTTACAAAACCACTCACCTTCTAGTAATATACTGTCCCAACGGCTCGGGTTTTTGAGGTGGGTCATCAACCACCGCCAAACTGAAGTTCATTAGCTCGTTCACTATGCCCTTGTCGCCAAGAGTCCCATCTGAGCGGTACACCTCAAAGTCCAGGTCTTGAGAGAGAAGACTTATGTTGTTCTGGACCGCCAGGTTATAGACACGAGACGGGAACTGACCGTGGATCCTGTGGGTATGTCGTGAATTTTCAATCGACTTCAAAAAGGAGGTTCGTCTGTATTATTTGTGTACGTTTGTAACCCGATTACTCGGCCATTTATAAACAGATTTGGAAAATTCTTCTTTTGTGTATAAGAATATACTTCCGAGGTGGTTTCATTCAAATTTGGTGAATATCTGATATAACAAAATGTACTGGTACTGTAGGAGTCCTACTGGTGGCTTGAATAGGCATGATGACGGTTAGCAAGAATTACTAAAATAATATGTTCATATACTGAAATATAATTAATATGTTTAGAAAAAAATATTTATTTTTATTTAAAAGACGGGATTATTAATCTATATATATAAAAGAAAGTCGTGTTAGTTACTTCATTTATAACTCAAGAACGGCTGAACCGATTTGGCTGAAAATTGGTATAGAGGTAGCTTAGAACCAGGAAACGGACATAGGATACTTTTTATCCCGTTCCCGATACTTTTTATTCCACGGGGGCGAAGCCGCGGGCAGAAGCTAGTCTTGTATATATAAAAGAAAGTCGTGTTAGTTACACCATTTATAACTCGAGAACGGCTGAACCGATTTGGCTGAAAATTGGTGGAGAGGAAGCTTAGAACCAGGAGACGGACATAGGATACTTTTTGTCCCGTTCCCGGGGGATGTGATGATAGACCGAATTCCACGGGGGCGAAGCCGCGGGCAGAAGCTAGTTTATTTGATAAAATAAAACTCCAAAATACACAAGTCCGCCATGTTCAGTTGAACACCAATCAGATTCAATTACGTCACATCTTTGTTGAACTGTCACCGTCACGTAAATTTCGTATGAATTTCGACGATCTCCGCGCTTAAAAATTGTTTATTATGTATTTCCTAATTGTATATTACTTAGTTTTTTGTTCTACAACTTGTTAAGAACTTATTAAGTAATGGAACAAGGGTTTACCAAGGCAAACAGCTCTAATTTGCCCAGAGTTGATTTGTTAATGCATGCTGGGGCAGTTCCTGGCATCAAACAAAGACTTCTGTTCAGCAGAATTTAGAAATGTTAAAACTACAATGTAAGTATTATTTATTATTAAATAAAAACTATATTAAAATTACTGTAACTATACGTTACAATAGTTAAAAAAATAAAATCACTTTTAAAAAGCACAGCTTCATATGTTTAGTTTTAATAATGTTTTTATTTTATAAAATATGCTTACCTATCGATTTCTTTGTTTTAGATCCTCCAGGCCATCTTATGGGGACGACGCGATTAGCTACGTTCAGTTAAAACACGATGGAAATCTGTGTATAGTTTGATCAAAAATCTGCGCAGAACACAAGGTCCACGCGAAGTTATATGCAGTGACGTTAATAGTTGACGAAGTAAAGGAAGAAGTTGTATCGGTAGAATGCCATGACAGTGTTGCCTCACAAGGGGGCTGCAAAAATGCCATTGCATTTCTCATGTGGGTCCATCGTAGGAGTGAAGAACCGTCCGATACATCCATTGAATGCTACTGGATGAAATCAAAGCTATCTCGGGTTTGGACTACATTGAAATATATTACAACAAAATATTTATCCAATAGTAAACCTAGTTTGCAATTAAATACTGGAGTATTTGAAAAGTTTATTAAGGAAGGAAAGAAAAGGAAGCTGCAAAACTGTGTGGCTTAATCTCACCGTGCAAGATTAAGCCACTTATATCTTATTGTTTTGTTGTGTGGCACGTAAACAAATAATTTATCAGGGTATTTTTTTGACGTATTATGACACTGGGGAACAGCACACCACTTTAAATACACTTGCGAAGTCATGTCTAAATAAAAATTAAAAAAATATCATCTGATAAGTTGTTTAATCTCCTATTGTGTACGATGCCAAAACATTGAAGTGACGTCATAAGCAGACGCCATGACACCAGAGACCGTTTTCGCGCTAATTGAAAAACATTGAATTAAAATCGCATTTTTGTATCAAAAACCATGTTTTATTGCAGAGATAATTTATTTTTCGGAAATAGTATATACATAAGAATCTTTTAGAACAGTTTTTGAAAATCAGTCATCATGCCTATTAAACTGCTTGTGGACTGTATATAAGATGTACTGATAGGTTCAGAATAATACAAAGTGACGTTAGTCGGCGCCCGATCGTGCGTGTGTCGTTGCCCCTGATAGAAATCGAAGTAGTTTCTGGATGCTCGTACGCCCGCCGGCGCGGTCGCCGGCTCCCCTTCACCCGCATGCCGCCTCAAGTGCCCCGCGCCGCGGCGTCATCGTTGCGCAGACAGGTACTGACTGAATAAACTACAATGTCGTCGTCGAGGTACGTCAGATTCTACTCGCCACTTAAAATGTTGAAATAAAATAGGAGATGATGATGGTATTTATTTATTTCATACGTAAAATAATGTTTGTGGCAATACTGGAATGTTACCCAGAACTTCACCATTCATGCCCACTCTCACTTATCTCTCAGTTCCATAACCCTACCATGTTTGTGGCGCGACTGGAATGTTACCACAACTACAATATCAGGATCACTCAACATTCAGTAGGTATTGTGTTTGTATTATGTATTATGTAGTTGAACTTTATCATTTACTAGCTTCTGCCCGCGACTTCGTCCGCGTAGCGTGATGATATATAGCCTTTCTCAATAAATGGGCTATCTAACACTGAAAGAATTTTTCAAATCGGTCCAGTAGTTCCTGAGATTAGCGCGTTCAAGCAAACAAACAAACAAACAAACTCTTCAGCTTTATATATAAGTATAGATTAGGGGGCGAAGCCCTAGCTCATACAAGTGAGTCTGTCAAGACTCGCCGACTAGACAGTTCTACGTCATTTAACCAGCCAGTCAACCCGTAATATTGTCGCCTTCTTGGAGCGGTCTCTACAGTACCCAGCTTTAAAATGCCACAGCCAAAAGTACCAAACTACATGTCTGTGGCAATACTGGAATAATTATCACAACTCATCATTCATGCCCATTCTCACTCATCTCCCAGTTCCATAGACCCATCATAGGGATGGGATATACTTGGTTAATTCAATTCCGGGGCTTTCAAGTACGAGTTTGTCAAAAATACTAGTGTCAAAAACCAAGTATTAAATACTTGAAAGTAGTTGGCCGCGGCCCGCCCCGCAGCGTACGGGGCGGCACCCCGGCAACGCGGGTTGAAAATACTCGTTGTTCAAAGTATTTTTTGCCAATACGATTATGCACCTTGTATGTATCATGATATGGATCAATTTTCTATGCATGCGAGTATTTGGAAATACTCGTTGTTCAAAGTTTTTTCTTTTGCCAATACGATTATGCACCTTGTATGTATCTTGATATGGATCAATTTTCTATGCATGCGAGTATTTTTTAATCCACGCATGGCGTGGCGGTCTGGTGTTGTGCCCGCATGGAACTAGTAAATACTTTATACTTGCAAATTTTTCTCGGCCATACCAGGGCGCCCTATTTCGATGCAAAGCCCCGGTTTTAAAACCTGGTAAAGTAAATATGTTTGCGGCGAGACTGGAATGTTATCACAACTAGAATATCATAATCACTCACCATTCAGTGCCAAAAATAATATTTGTGGTGATACTGGAATAAAACCAAAACTTCATAATTAAATATCACTCACCACTCAGCTCCAAGCTCTATGACCCCATCACCGAACGGCACAGTATTGACTCTTCCACCTATTCTGTCCATGGCTTCTAAACCGAGCACCTTCTTTCCTGCTTTACTTAGAGTAGATGCTGCGGTACACCCAGATGCACCCATGCCCACAATTATCGTGTCATATGACTCGGGCATTGCGCTGAGGAAAAAAAAGAAGATTTTAAAATCATGAATAATTTTAATCTCAATATGTTAATAGATATTTTCCCAATAAAACAGTGATAGCCCAGTCATATAATAATAATAATAAAATATATAATAAACTAGCTTCTGCCCGCGGCTTCGCCCCCGTGGAATTCGGTCTGTCATCACATCCCACGGGAACGGGATAAAAAGTATCCTATGTCCGTTTCCTGGTTCTAAGCTACCTCTCCACCAATTTTCAGCCAAATCGGTTCAGCCGTTCTTGAGTTATAAATGAAGTAACTAACACGACTTTCTTTTATATATATAGATATTCTGGGACATTCTTACACTGCACCATCTAGGCCCAAACTAAGCAGAGCTTATACTATGGGTACTAGACAATGGATATAATAATTATATACTTTTTTTGTAAATACATACCTTCAGGGAATATTGGTGTGATTTAACTAGGTATTTCAATGAATATGCCTATTAATGTAACAAAATATAATTTGTAGTGAAATATTTAATATTTAACTACCTACCTACTGACTGTGTAATAATTATGTGTAAACAAATCATATTATTATAGGTGATAACAATGTCATACAAAATGTAAACAACAAAAGATTAGTATGTTATGATAACATTGAGATTGACTTATTATTTGATTATTATAACGATTAAAGATACTTTATTCAATTTCTGTAGTCAACAATTAACTTTTTCATGTACAACTATGATATTTTTAATCAAATTTACGTACAACACGTGTGCCTATCTCTATAAAAGTGCAATAAAAAAACAAAAAAAAACTAAAAAAGAATATCATGTGAATATTACTTACATTAATTTACAGGCAATTCACGTTTAAAAAATAATAAGTTTCGTCAATTTTGTTCTCAAAACAAAGTTATCACAAAAAACTTTCGTTCTCTTTAAGCACTTATCGCTACTATAATTAGGTTATAGATAAGATAAAGCACTAAAAAAACCTTTATTTTAGGAATATATTGCAGAAAAGTTATTAATATTATATAATAACCACTTCTGTATCACTATTCAATCACAAATAAAGTTTATTTTTAAATTATCGCCGATTCGCAGAAATCTGTTTGACATTAGCTAGCCCCACACGGTTTCTGGACTGCCAGCACTAGAATTTTGATTTGCTAAATGTCATTAAAAAATATGGTTCAAAAAGCATAATTCTGAATTTCAAACACCGAAAATTGTAACACGGCAATCAGTGTATTTAAGAATATATTTTAGTTTGAGTTATAATAATAGTTTAGGCATTTATATAAAATCTGTACAAATATGTATTTAAACATGACTATAAAAGAATCTAGAAACTTAGAAAGTAATCATAATTACTGATTTACAGTCATAGTTTTGCAGTATTAAAAAGATTTAATTCGTGATGTGAAATTTAAAGTCACCGTAACTATTAATCTACTGAAACAATCAAGAAGAGACTGATAAATATGAAAAATAGAGTACTCCAATGATCCCCATTTAACCTACATAACCGGGTAAACGGTATTAATTGGCAACACATAAGCTGTCAAATAAAACAGCGTTCCGGTTCTTGCACAGAAATATTTTTAGCATTGGATTATATTCCAATTAGAATTTAAATTATTCATATTTTGGTGTCACTCCAAAATTAAATAAAATAGCATGGATAGAATGATATTTCATTTAAGACGCGCAAAGTTATTTGGACCGTACTGTACATTGCTAGAGATATCTTATTTCTTTGGTAATTAGGTAATAGGTAGGTAATTTCGTCAACTAACAACTTCCGTCCGTACCTAGACATTACTTATTGTGTATAGTCAATTTTATTGATGAAATAATGATTGTTAGCTAATGTGTATGTCCGAGAACAATTGATTAGTACGAGACTTGTTTATGTACCTACTCGAAATCGACGCACGTCTCCATGGGCGTAGTGGCTGAGTGATCGGCCGTTATGCTAAGTTTGAGAAGTTTCGGACCAAATATTTTTATATCCGAAATGTTTCGGTTTTTCAATTTCCGGTATTTTAATGTTCCTTGAAAGGTAGCCAGACAAACACAGTTGCTGGTCCCATGTATTCTTTCACCAGGGCTGGGAAAGCAGACTCTTACCTACCGACAAAAAACCGAAGTTACCTTCTTTTGCCCTAAAGTAACGGCGTAGTTCACCATGACTATGATATGCTACGATATAGCGTCTAGACCTCTTGTAAAGGCCGAGGGCCCGTCTGACAACTTTTGCTTTACCTATCGAACGCAAGACCACACGTTTATTTTGGCACTAATAGACCACTGAATGCAGTCAGAATCGATACTAGATTAAAATATCCGGTCTCGCGTGGCCTTGAAACCAACCCGTCAAGCAGCTAGATTCATCTGTTCAACAACAGGTTAGATCTGGTCAGATGAACAACAAAAAGTCACATAACAAAACTACAGAAGACGCGATTTATACAACTTTAATCAATGACATTAACTTTTATAAACGCTTTTCAAACAATAGTCTTAGTATTTTTTTGTGCATTTTTGCATGCTAAGATTATAAAGTTATTTTAGTGAAGGAAAAAGACGCAGGTTCGAATCCTGCCTGCGAGTCGAATTTTTCCTTCACTAAAATAATAGTCTTAGTAATCAGAGGTTGCAGTCAAAATCACACTCCATCGCCTTCCTCGGGCGGAAATCCATGAGTTTTTTCCCATACTAGAAAATAAAAATAAAAAATAACTTACGGTGTCGGGTTCCCGCGCGTGGCAACCGCACACAACAACAAAACTACACTGAGCCGCCACATCGTGGAATCTGTCAATTGATTGATCATACGCTTGTATTTATAGTTTCTAGCCACTTATCTCTAGATGAAACGTAAACAACCAGTTTTTTGAAGTAGGGAATATCCAGGGTGATTTAGTTTCTTGCCCTCGTTAAAGGGTAGATTCCTCCATTCATACGGGGCCGTCACACGAATTTCATGATTTATTGACCCCCCCTAGTCTAGTATCTGGTGAACTTCTTATCTCAATTAATTGAACGGATCCTGAGATACAGCTTGACCTCTCTGATGTATACAGATTCATTTAGAGAAGATTTCATCACTAACACAACGAACATTTTTGAGATTCATTTTTAAGCCTAATATAACTTCAGGTGAGCGAAGCCGCGGGCAAAAAGCGATTTCAATAATATAACTATACCTAAGTAGTTACCTATGTACTTCTGATCTTAATCTATGTAATGTTTAAATAGTTTGCATATAAAGACCTCTGTGCTCAGAGAATTAATTGGTCTCTATTTGATGGCCGTTGTCTTATTTACAAATATCGTAAATAATAACATTGTATTTAGCATGCATAATTATTAGGTACCTATGTCGATATATAATAATCTTATCTGGATGGTAAGCAATTAAATGTAAATAATATATAATATCGACCCTGGGAAACCAGTGTCACAAGATAATCGCTAATAGACCTTTCGGCTCCAGGAGCCTTCCTTTTTTATGAGAAAGGGGAGCAAACGAGTTGATAAGGATCATCTGATGGTAAGCGCTAACCGCCGCCCATGTACACTGCCTCATTAGCCTAGTGGTCCTAAACGCGACTGCTACACTAGAGGTCCTGGGTTCGATTCCCAGGTCGAGCAAAGTGTTATTGGGATTTTCTATGAAATTCTCAGTAGCAGCTCGGAGTTAGGAATTTGTGCCCGGTTAATGGCAATAGGCTCGCCCCCTCTATTACATGGGACCTAAACATACCGGCGAACTGTGGGTGTACATTAGTACACCTTTGCCTAACCCTTCGGGGAATACAGGCGTTATGGTATGTTATGTATGTAGGGGAGTAAACGAGCTGACGGATCACCTGATGGTAAGCGATAACCACCGCTCATGGACACCCGCAACACCAGAGGAGTCACAAGTGCGTTGCCCGCCTTTTAAAAGGGTTTGGGCCTCCGGTAACTTCACTCACTCGGCGAAACACAACGCAAGCGTTGCTTCACGCCGGTTTTCTGTGAGGCCGTGGTAACACTCCGGTCGAGCCGGCCCATTCGTGCCGAAGCATGGCTCTCCCACGTGAAATGACTTGGAGATGACTTGCGGCGTTCGCCAACAGCAGTCTTCATGCCGAGTAGGATGAGTAGGCCACTCATTCCCATTCGGTACTATTGGCAAATGTCCAGGGCCCCGGGATCCAAGAAGGCCTAGTTCCCACTCCTTTTTATAGCATTGTGATAGATAAAATCTGGATGCCTTTAAATCTTGAATTGGCTTCTTCTAGGAAAGCGCGCTCCATCGCAGATCGCAGTGTCGCTTAGTAGCAGGCGAACTTGCGGTGAAGCGTAAATCTATCAAGAATAAAAAATAAACAAATGCCTGGATCACCAACGTATCTCTACAACCAAAGCATAAATCTAAGCCCCTAGCGTAAATCTGTTTGCATCGAGAATCAATCTATTATGTTTTCTGTTTTCTCTCTCTTTTTTTCTGTGATTTTCTCCTGTATCGTGGATTCGTTGGTGCGTTTACAAACACAAATTATCACATACACAAACGCCCAGACTCGGCACAACTACCTGTAGATCATACAAATATATGCTCTGTGCTCCAAAATCGCTAGGTTAAGTTCAAATGTTTTTATTTCAAATAAGCTTTTACAAGCGCTTATGAAACGTTATGATTCTAGTTGCACGGTTCCAAACGGTTGATCCTATGGAGAAGAATCCGACAAGAAACTCCATGGATACTCTTTTAAACAATGGTCGGTCTGTGGTTCAAAAGTTATAAGGGTAGTCTGGGAGCCAGCCAGAAAAAGCCACACCAAATATATTGGAACAAGGGCAGGAAGATGATAATAAACTCATGCTTCACACGAATAGGAATGCTTGTGTTGGAACTTAAATAACAAAAATTAGATATTTATATTATTCTTTATTTTAACACAACTTTACATAATCATCCTATTATAATATCTCAATGCTGGGCATGAGTCTCCTCTCAGAATGATAGGGATTAGGCTATAGTCCACCACGATAGCCTAATGCGGGTTGGCAGACTTCACACGCCGTCGAGAAAATCTCTCAGGCATGCAGGTTCCCTCACGATGTTTTCCTTCACTGGGAATTTCTCAGAAAAACCCAATAACACTGTTCGGTTCTGGTAATCGAACCCAGGACCTCAATCGTAGCAGTCGCGCTAAGGACTAATAGACTTATGAATACTACTTAATGGGTTAACTTAAAAGGAATCTCTCGCCCATTTCTGTACAATCAAAATATATTATCTAAAACGTAACAGTTGAATCAATTTAAACTTGACATAACTTAGAATCTAGATCATATCTTTAAGTATACATACATTTAATTATATCTATTAACTCTAACTATTATATACAAATTATTATGTCTAAGATGGTAATCATTCTGTAAAATGGTACTAATGCCTAAAGACCCCACTAGGATTAAACAAAGCAAAATATACCTTATTCGTATCATATTCAGTTCTAATTGGAGCTGTCATATAATTTAGCAAAAAACTGATACATATTTCACTTGCAATCCTATTGACCCCCATCTCTTTCGATACCCCGTAAAAATAGTATCCTAACTAATCTTTTAATATTGAAATAAAACTACTTTTCATGGCTTTTATTGCATTGTATGGACATGCACAGGATCCAGTCTACGTGGCATCAGACTACCCGTAACCATGGATGCTGTAAAGGATCTGCTATTAAATAATATCACTACAGCGCGATAAAATCAGTAAAAAGTACGTCTTATTTCAATGCCAGAAACCATATAATCTTTAAATGCACCTCAATTCCAGAAACCTCAGTATTGCACGCCATGTCTCGTGTTACAAAAGGACTACTTACATATTTTTAATAGCATATGTCCCGGAGAGTTGTTGTTCTGACTTTATAACCTGTTAACACGATTTTTCGTTTATGAGAAAGCGAGACACAGTTACTGCGTCCTCTCTCTCTCTCCCAATAAAAGCTAATGACACTTTTACACATTTTTAAACTTGATGACACCGGCATTTCCTAGCTGACGCCCGGTATTTCCTAACAAACACCGAAATAAACTTGGAAATTCATTCAATTTTAAAGTTTAGACATAGTACTTAGTAGCAAATATGAAAGAAATTTTCTGGAATGGCCTTTGAAAGAGAAGAATCACATTAACACGTAATTGAACAACCTATGTACATAATACTATTAGTTATTTTATTTTAATACCTAAAGACCCCCTCATTTATATATCAGCCGGCGGCTGCCACTTGACGGATGAGATCTTTCTGTTAATTTCCTGCAGTATAAGACGACACCTCGCCAACTGTGGGGGTCTTAATTGTGGCGTGGGGTCACGAGTCCTCTCCCCACTGCTATTACCGGGTGGGGGGCGTTGCGCGCGACGAAGAGCCCGGCGACGGCGGGCGCGAGCTAGAGAGAGAAATAATTGGTTTTTATCATACTTGGTGGATATGACCAACTATCTTTTTGAAAGAACTTTTAGGATAAGATTCAGAGAGGAATCTATTGTATCTAATCGTATAGGATTATTTGTAAATCACAAATCACATCGCAAGCGTTACTAACATCATAAACAAAAAACTATTGTTCTGTGACATTTTACAAAAGATAACAGAATTCGCGAATTTCCCTAAAATTAGGAAACACAATTACATTTTTTTTAGTTTTGTTTTGCATTGTTCATGCTAAGATTATCGTACGACATTGAACTAACTGCAAAGTAAGTCATGTCGGTTGAGAAGCAAATTAACTTGCTTTTCAATAGCTTGCTTATCACTGACGTCACCTTAAAGACGTAAATTCAGAATGTGAAGGTAAAATTCGACCTGGCGGATGGGACTCACAGGGGCTTAGTGGTCATAGGATCTGGTGTATCTAACCAGAAGGCGCAGGTTCGAATCCTGCCCGCATTTGAATTTTTCCTTCACTAAAATCACAATCAAACCTTTTGAATTTTGTATGAAAGTAAAATCTAATGAAATATAAAAAGTTATAGAACTAGTTGTTGTTTACGAATAGGGATTGCTTCCGGTAATCCCGTTACATACGGCTTTGACCATAAATTATAATATAATGATGAAAACCGGTACTTTTCGAGTTTATCGCGTCCAGATAGACAAGAGTTGTAGCTGGGAAAAATATATTTTATTATATGTAGTGATGTTATTAATAGGCTTACGGGCAACGTCCGGTGCGGACGAGGCACCTCC
Source organism: Acronicta leporina (assembly GCA_947256265.1). Lineage (NCBI taxonomy): Eukaryota > Metazoa > Arthropoda > Insecta > Lepidoptera > Noctuidae > Acronicta > Acronicta leporina. The sequence goes on along the minus strand of OX366541.1, from coordinate 5,166,388 downwards.
TCTGCCCATTCGGGCATTCCGCTCTGCAATATCGGACGAATTCGTTGAAAAATATTAGTCACACACAATTAAATCAACATGCGAAGCGTAAAGCAGGAGATTTGAGAAGGTAATGGAAGATAGGGAGTTATAGAGTATTTTCAGATGATGGAAAAGAGGAGGTGAAGTGTTGTTGGGTATTCGAGATAATGCTATTGGCAGGGTTGGTTTTGCCGTGGGAGAGCCATGCTTCGACCGGTACCACGGCCTCACAGGAAACCGGTGTGAAACAACGCTTATGTTGTGTTTAGCCGAGTGAGTGAGGATACCGAAGGTAAATTAAGATTTAGATAAAAATTTAAAAGACACCCAGATTATATCTATCGGGGATGACCCTTTCAGGAAGTGCATTTCGGCGGTACCTACGCATGATAAAAGTGGACTTAAAGCGTTTCGTTCGAGTTTTCGGAATATCCAACATGAACGCTTCTTTGCGGAGCAGGTAGCATGGTTGCGGTGTTGCACGTACAGTATGTTTGAAATAACTCTGAGTTAAGGTTATGTATGTCTTAAGTTAGCCGTCCCGAACGGCCGCACAAGTAAAATCACTTTGTATTCGTGAAAAAATATCGAAATTAGAAAGGAGCCTTCCAAAAAATACGTCACACGAATTTAATGATTTGTTGAAATGTCAAACGTCATCAAACTTGTCATACCCCTTCCCCCCTAGTGAGAATTGTGACATCACATCAGTCCGAGATGTGAAGCCAGAGCTGGGACCCGCAAAGATTTTTTTTTTAATTTATTTATGGCACACCAATTACTTATTCACAAAAAACATTTACAGGATCTTAATATTAAGTATAACCATACTACAGTGAAGTTGTCACTTAAAGTTGTGCTCAGCACAGCCCAGTAAGGAAAAAAAAGATGTATTTTTTAATTTCCTTACTTATTACATACTAGCTTCTGCACGCGACTTCGTCTGCGTGGACTTCAGATAAAAAGTAGCCCATGTGTTATTCCAGACTATAATCTATCTCTGTGCCAAATCTTATCCAGATCCGTTCAGCCGTTCTGGCGTGAAAAAGTAACAAACATCCATCCATCCATCCTCACAAACTTTCGCATTTATAATATTATATTAGTAGGACAATAGAAATACAATTTTAGATAGGATATCAAACAAAAAATTACTGTTACAATTAATTTGTTAAGAATTTGAACACTACTAAATATCAGGAATGGGTAAAACTAATTTTATTTTGCCTACCCCAATGGGAGACAGATGTGGAAATATTCATGTACGAGTATGTATGAGATTTGTAGCAAAAGAAATCTCAATTCATTTACGATACGAATTCGATAGTTGTTCGTACTTGGGCTACTGCAAACCACTTGCGGATATTAGAAAGAAAGAAAGAAAGAAAAGCACATTAGCACACTGTTATTTCAACCATGCTGTAAGAAAGAATAGAATTCCAAAACGCACAGTAGCAAAGCATTATAAATCCAGAAAAGAGAGCAATGTCCACACCATTGAACGAAACTGCTTACATACGATATAATGGTGTTGCTTTTTCCGGCTGGGCCACCATCAGGAATTAGTCGGTAATTAGTCGAAATTAGCCGAGAAATATGGGTATTAGTCGGTTCGTGGTTTAAAAGTTATAAGGGTAGTCTGGGGACAATGGTGGTACAGCCAGAAAGAGTGCTTTACAGTAGTAGTGCCTAGCGGAAATCCGTTTGCACCCAGGATAAGTCATTAATTAGTCGCTATGTATGCAAAAATCCCCCAAATCAATAAAATCTTGCCCAAAAATTATTTCTAATTGCGGTCTTGATTGTGATTCAGCAACGGTGGACAGCAGCAGCAACATTCAATCGTGGGGACTCGAGTCATTAAAAGTGACATAAAACTAATTAAAAGTGTGACTCACCACTTTCATTCTTGTCTTTGGGTTTTATATCTTCATCCATTGATCGTGACAATGATCTTTTCTTCGGTGACTGTAACAGAAATTACGTAAATGTTAGTGTTTTGCCATGACTAGGCGATCACCAACAGCCTCGCGTCTGTGGAGGCCTCGCAAAAATGTTATTAAAAGATGACGACCTCTGTGGCTTAGTGGTTCTAGTACCGGACTGCTGACCATGAGGTCGTGGGTTCGATTCTTAAGGACACAAAAATGTATGTGATGAATATAAGTGTTTGTGTTCGTCTGGGTGATTCTTATGTATTATAAGTATGTATTTACAAAAAAAAAATATATATATAAGTACCTATTATATCCATTGTCTAGTACCCATAGTACAAGCTCTGCTTAGTTTGGGACTAGATGGTGATGTGTAAAAATGTCCCACTCACTTTTTTTATTAACTTTTTATCAAAAAATATCTATCCTCTTACTCTTAAAGTCCTCGTGCCAATATGGCGTCCCTACCACCACTCTCACATGCTCTGTCCCTTTCACACACATACTCTCTCACTCCTCCGTCTTCTTACGTTCCATATCCCACATTTATTATTATTAAAGGGTGAAAAAAAATCTTTTCTTGCTTTATACATCCACCCGCGTGGTTGGGTTGAACTGTGTTGACAGCCCTTCCATCCTTCCATTTGCGTATTTATGTATAGCATTTATAGACACAGGTTTTCTTAGTTCAAGCCTCTTGTATTATATTTGGCACATGTATTATAGATATTGTAATTAATTTATACTTTGTTTTACCTAGTTTATTAATTACAAGTCTATCCTCCGAATATCGACATTGTTGCAGAGTTCTGATGGCAGTCGCTCCATATAAAATACTGATAATCAGCCGCATCTGGGTTGACTACAAGTTGACCGCAACATAGTTAGGAAATGGCTCGGAAGATGATTACCTAGTTTATACTTATTTTAGCAAACAGTGTTTACTGAATAAATTATTCTATTATTCTATAGATATCATATATAGATAGCCACAGAGGTAGGCGGAGGCAGGAGGCACCAGCGTTACTTACCCTTCTTTTAATCTGTTTCTGATAATGCTGTGCATCATAAAACTGTGGCTGCGACCTCCTCACTCTTCCGGTTCTTCTTCTAATGTCTTCTACGGCAGGCAAGCAGTCCGCTCCTCGGCGTGAAGCAAAGAATGTGTGACCGCATTTACAAGATTTTGAGGCTACAGCTACCTGTAATGTTTTTTTAAATTAAAAAATACTTTGCCATGCTAGTAATTTCTCCTGTACATGGGTGCTTTTGCAAAGATCGTACAAATATTTGTTCCATATGGGGATCAAACACACAAAATGTAGCATAGAAGCTGATCAGTCAACTGAGCCACAGGTGCCATTTGAATTATTACTGCGGCGATTTTTTTATTTACTAGCTGACCCGCCAAACATTGTTCTGATTGACACTGACAGGGACACCCATATCACCTAGCGGTATTAAAGTATATTATACTTTACGACCTATTCTCATACCTACCAAATACCTATACCTACATAAAAACTGCATACAAATCTGATGAGCTGTTTCAGAGGCGTGCAACCGCAAACACTATGACTTGAGATTTATATTATAGATTTTTTGATGACCTCTGTGGTTTAGTGGTTCGAGTACCGGACTGCTGACCATGAGGTTGTGGGTTCAATTCCCACAGGACACAAACATTTATGTGATGAATATAAGTGTTTGTGTTCGTCTGGGTGTTTCTTATGTATTATAAGTATGTATTTACAAAAAATAAGTATATAAGTATTATATCCATTGTCTAGTACCCATAGTACAAGCTCTGCTTAGTTTGGGACTAGATGGTGCTGTGTAAAAATGTCCCAGAATAGTTATTTATTTATGTAACAGCAAGTTCACAAATTGGCAATAAAAGCTTTGAAATTGAAGTCTAACATGAGTAAATTATTGTAACTTTGAGTTTCAATTATAGTGTATATTTTTATTTAAAACAATCCCTTATGCTCGCTTGGTTTTGATTCTCAGGTATTAGTCATTGAATTTTTGACAATGTGCTACATCTCAAAATCCGAGATATTCAAACTTCTTGTCCTGATTGCCAGATTTTATAGTTAGCAGCCCTATAGTTATTGACCTCTTGCCCTCAGATTGTGCACTCCATTACGGCCTTGTACTATTCATTCAAGTTTCAGGTTTAATATGTATGGAATTCATACGTTTTTCAACTATTTCGCAATACCCTTCGCCTGTTGCTACGTGGAAATGAAAAAAAATTACTTACCTGAAGCTCGCACTTCGGGCAGCTTTTAGCTATCATTTTGTGTTTACCCATTTTGCACTCTCATAGAGTCACGTTCTTAGCATTATAATACTTATTTACGACTCATTTCCTTATCTAATAAACTAACACTAACAATTGAAAATTTGAAAATTGAACTATCAAAACCTTATCAAAACCAATCAATTCTGAATTCGGCCTGTTTTCTGTATTTTTTTTATACTTTTTATTTACTTCGAAGTAGTGATGCTCGTTCAGATACTATACTTTGTAGTATCGTTACAAAATGATTAAATGATACGATATCTAGTATCGTTATATATAATACGATACATAGATACTTAGATCAGAAATAATTAACATGATCAACTGATCTGCAAGGATAACATAATCTAATAAATAAATACACTTTGTTATTAGAGTTAATAATTAAAATAAATAGAAATATTAATTAATTCGTATAGCCCTCCATATTGCAATGCTTGCAAAAGGCCGCTAAGTTATAAGTTCACTAAAATGTACCTAACACCTTAATGTACACTTAGTAAGCAATAAATCTTTGAATCTTTGATAAGAAGCGCGCGCCGCGGTCAGTGATGCACACACTGACATTCTTAACACATCGAGACCCCTCCGTGCCTCGGAGAACATGTAAAGCTTTCAGTATATTATAATGTATTTTGTGAGGTTAAGCCGTCGGTTCCAGTTAGGGTTGCCAACTCTTTGTCGGTCAAAAATAGTAGTTCAAAATTATTACTCATAAAAATGTAACGTATGTATGTTAACGAAAACATCAATTGATGAAGTTAAATAAACGAAGGAAATCAATACGATTCTCTAAAATAATTAATCGTGTTTGAATGTAACGCTACAAAGATTGTCTTTGATATTATAGAGAATCGTATTGAGTGGTTTCGTGGAAATGATAAATGTATGGCATCAGTTTGATTCGGATTGATACAAAGTACCGATACAAATGAGCATGGGTAATAGCGTGCATCCCTGCTTTCAAGTTTGATAAGATACTGACAATTACATTTTCAATAATTGTCATTGACATAAATAAACAGATCAGATTGACGGATTTATTGATTGCAATTGCAAACGGATGTACAGTGTATGAAATCGGTATCAAAATAATTTGTGTATATACAACGATTTCCAGAGTACAGGCTTGCAGTTTCGATTATAGATATTAACTAGTAATCTAAATTAGATCTTATTTATTCCCAGTGTAGTTTGATTTTCGACGTACAATGTTTTTCAAGCTTAAAACAAAATTTACCGAGTATTCGCTAATAAATTCGCTTTGTCTCTTTTATTACACAGAAAGTTTGCTTAGTTAGAAAGAATGGTAATTTATATCTATAGTTTTTGTGGAGCAATTGGGATTCGTATCATCGGCTATTGTTAGGTTTGCGTTTGTTGTATCGCATATTCAGTTTTCAAGAAGTCGATTTGATTTTGAAGTGAAGTCTGTTTGTCTCGTTTGGGTTATCGATACACAATAATATGTGACCAATATCGGATTTTAGATACATTTTATACATCACACTCATGTCCATCTCCTCCTCTCTAAAAATTAAAATGTCATTATTAATCTATAAAATATTCTGTGTCAATACGATTAAACAATATTCTGTGTCAATGTCAATCAATCAATAATTATTTTTGAATTACCTAGATTCGAATTTGGAATTTTGGAACAAACGAAACACTTGTTTATCTTTTAGATTTCCCATTTTCAATATTGATTTTTCATGGATGTATTATAGCAAATGCAACTTACGATGAAGTGTTTGTATTTAAACAAGTAAACAAAAAAAAAATAATGGTGAAATTTAACGAAAGCTATTAGTTCTGCATAATAATGTCTTATCTTTCGGCTAGCCTCTGTGATTACTGTGGCTATACATTTAGAAATAGACAACTACTTGCTAAACACATTCGAATTCACACAGATCAAGAAAATAATAATGTCGGACAATGCAAGCGTAATAAATGTAGCTGTTCACGTTGTGCTAGGATATTCCCAAATAAATGTCTATTAAAATCCCCTAATACAAGAAAGCAACGGAAGAACAGTATTAAAAGTAACAGAATTTTGAAAGGGTAAGCAAAGGCTGTTTGCATAATATGTGATGAATATTTATTACTTATAAGTAGGTATTTTTATTATTGGCAATGTATGTGGTACCCACCCTAAAATGTGCTAATACATACATAAATATAATCTCGCCTGTATTCCTAAAGAAGTAGGCAGATGTATACTACTGTGAACCCGCAGCTTGCCGGCTTATGGTAGTGATTTGTGTAATAGGGAGGTGAGCCTAGAACATTGCTCAACCTGGGAATTGAATCCAGGACCACTAGCGTAGCAGTAGCGCTTAGGACTACTAGGCTAATAAGTTTAACTACATTTAAATGAAATCCCAATATCAGTCTGTGAATTTACTTATGTAACAAAGAAAAAATTAATATTAAATATTATAAATAAAGTTATATTTATTTTATTTTTCAGCAATTTGCAGTACAATCACAGATGCGATGGCTGCCACAAAAATTTTAAATATAACTGCCAACTAAAATACCACATACGGAAAAAGCACTTCAACTTACTAACCATAACTCCATACCGCGGTTGCAAAAAAGTCAATGAGATTTGGTATGAAAAAGTTCTGAACACAAATCTGGTGGTTGAAATAAAAAAAATGACCAAAAATAATCTGCTAATACGACGAATACATGAAGTTAGTTCTGCAGCAGTGCCAGAGATGCATCAAAAAGTTATAGATCTGCGATCGATGTATCCTACAGGTGGTAATAAGTAGATGTTACAGTGCAATGTCTGCTCAAAGCGGTGTTTAAGAAAAGAAGTAAGCAAGCATTTTGCCAAGAAACACAAGCACAAAATAGAAATGTGAACACTGTAATTGTATGTTCAAAGAACCAATCAACTGCATAGTCCATGTCTGTCCAAAGTCTAGGTGAGGAATCATAAGTATTACTTAATATTATGGCATGATAGTTGAAATTTTAACGACAATGATTGTGCACAAATGTTACGTTTGGCAAGCTAAATATTGCAGCTGTCAAATATCATTCTGGTTGTTACACAAATTCCTATGACAATTATTAGTAGTAGGCACGGAGAGCACCAGTTTGAATCAGTAGGATATCTGTTTTGCCCAGAATTTAGGCAATGGATGTCCGATTACATCTGGTTCATGTAAAATACTGCTATCAAGTAGCTTAAGAAGCTGACCCGTACCGGCCCTTTTCCATTGGGCTCTTCATCCAAAGGGGACCCTATATGCCACTCTTTTTTTGATAACCTTGCGCCCTGTCATAGCATTGAAAAAAATTACAATGATGAAGGTAATTTAAATAATTGATTGATTAAAAATAATTGTGAAGATATTTTATTTAGAACTACTGATATTTATTTATGTGTTATTTAAATGAAACAATATTTTTAGAGTTGTGATTTACTACTGTATATTTTTGAAAGACATTAGTCTCATAGCTCATGAAAAATCGGGCTCTTGAAAATTACTATCATAATATGTATAAGTATATCTATAACTATCCTAAAGCTGTATACAATGTTCTCGTTTTTCTCAATCCAATGGTAACTTAGCGTTGGTGTATTTATCCGAAAGGGTACAGGTTCGAATCCTGTTTTTTCGAACAGGGGCAGAAACTTGTTAGTGGCGCTCCCACTTTCCACCGTTTCAGATACATAGTTGTTATTAAAAACAGTTTCGGCGCCCCGCAAAAGTGCCGCCCATTGCAGATGCCACGGTTAGCCAGAAACGTAGACACAAGGTGCATATAGACTGAGTGTATGAGTGTAATGTATCTAGCTTTAAACTGTGATCTCTAATGTCATTTTTTTAAATACAATTTTTTGTGATACTTTTAGCCAATTTATGTATAGTTCTTTTTATTATTTTGTTAGACTATATGAATAGATATGTACAATGACAGATCGTATTGAACGTGGAAGAACGTAGTTGAGTAGATAGCACGAGTTTAGAGCATAAACGTGGCCTATGCAAAGTATCTGTTGGCGACGAACATCTTTTTCTTAAGAAATTTAAATGCTTTTGATCCTAGCCTAGCGTAATGGAAAGCACAAAGTGAGATAGAGCACGAAATTCAATTAAAAGCCTTTTCGTTGGCTCTCACTACACACGACGGAACCCAGTAAAACTGTTTGGCACCACTTATCAACAAGCATTTCCTGACTTTTGCAATACGCATTTCTACTTAGCATGCATAGAGAAATTTTAATATCCTTAGCCATCCTCATAAAAATACATAAAAAATATAATACAGTTCGTGCTCACGACTTGTGCCGATACTCGTGCTATAGAACCAAACCAAAAATTATGTGTCACCTTAGAAAAACCACGTCTAAATGTGTGTTGTTGAAAATAAATTTAAACTTCATATTTTGTAATTAGGTACTGTATCTACTTGTAATACTAAGCTTGGAATCTCAAGCCGTGGTCATGTAGAAACCAAGCTATCACCGGTTATCAACATTAATCCACATTGTTAGTCGGTGAAAATTCTTTTAATTACTCTGATGCGCGGCCATAGTAATCAGTTACATATTATTAGATAGGTTCAAAGTATTCTCGAAGTTTTGTAGTACCTACCTATTTTCTAAGAGACAAAGTTTTTCGGTCGATGAACTCTAATTTTAGCGACGTCATATCTGGGCTTTCTACATGAGCGCAGCCAAAAATTTTGCTTGAGTTGTAATCAGAAGTGACATATTTATATTAAAAGAACATGTTAATAATTTGTCACGAAATAAATATTAATTTAATTTGAATACCAATACAAAACAATGTCGACTAACTAAATTTTGTAACTTATAAGTCTAAGCGCATATCAAGCATTCCATGTAACCACTCAAGCGACTTCCTATTGTGTCACATTCAATTAATTAGCATACTTATTAGAAGAGTATAAAATAGTGATTCTATTTACCCAAAAATATTTCCTTGATATAGGTCTACGCAACGCAGGATAGATAACGTGGTTGTTAAAATATAAGGTGGTTGATAGTCGGTTTGGTACCGCAGGGAGACCTGAACCATCATTTGTATTGTTACTCGACGTAACTAAGCGCGAGACCCCTGGACTTTTACTGATAGTTATTAATATGTATTAAACCTATTTGGACTGAGAATATATAATATGGAGTATGTATACATACACTATGTTGAAAAAAACCTTGTGCGATCCAAAAGAGGCATTATATGTAGATGACCCATAAAATAACATTGAATATTCATGAAAGATAACATAATAATGGAGTTTAAAAACCACGATTGTCGTAATCAAGTCACCGCGATTTTCCCATTTGCCCTCCAGTCACCATTGTCACTGACAACCTCTGAGGTCGTGGGTTCGATTCCCACAGGACACAATAATTTATGTGATGAATATAAGTGTTTGTGTTCGTCTGGGTGTTTCTTATGTATTTACAAAATAAAAAGTATATAGGTATTATATCCATTGTCTAGTATACATGGTACAAGCTCTGCTTAGTTTGGGACTAGATGGTGCTGTGTAAAAATGTCCCAGAATATTAAAAAAAAAATTAACTAATGTGAACATTTCCTCACAATGTTAAATTTTAATATTTTTTTTTACTTGTAATCTGAAAAAGTCTATTTAAATTCACGGATCGGACAGGGTTTTATTAAAACATTGTATATCGGAATGGAAAAGTCTGCTCATACAGGGTAATAAACATGCATTCGTGTGCGTGTATGTAGCAGTATTAACGACCAAAGTTCGTATCCTGGAGAGGTTGTAATTGAATTATAATTAAAATAATATTGACCAGTATGTTGGCCTACATTCCCGCCTATTAGATTCTAGTCTTTGAACCCAGATTTACTGGCCAATCCACTATTAGATATTTTTGTTTAGGCCTATCCAAAAATTACGTGATATAAATTACATGACTTTTGTCCCTGTCACACATCGTGACATTTATAATATAATGTGGATTGCTGATTTAAAATCAGTAATACCTTCATCTAATCACTTTTACACATAAGTATATTCAATTATTTACATGTGAAGGCATTTATAGCATGAGACCCTGACTCCAAAAAGAAGGAGGTTCTCAATTCATCTGTGAACTTTTTTTAGTACTTAATATAGAAGTAGTAATAACATTAATAATTGTTGTGAACAGTATTATTATGAAGTAGCGATAGCAAGCGATAGCTTTATAGATAACTGTGTCTATACATTGCCAAATTTTTATTTTTTATTTTCTTACGAATGTTAATTGTATTTAATAGCGTCTTTTAAGAGTTACTAATATTTGAGTTGTTCAATTATTTTATTTTAGTATATCTAGTTTAGTTCTGACATAAGTCCATAGGAATTGTAAATTCCAACATTTTAATTATATTTTAATAATTAATATTTATGTTAGGCTTGAAAAGCTGTCTAAACGTTGTCTATCTCGTGTATAGTTACACCTTATATTAATATCATCAAGAAAGATAGTCTCTAGCAAAACGCAGTTACAAAAATGATGATAATGTATACAAGCATTTGTATACGTGTCACGAGCATAAATATGTATACACTTACTAAAATACGAAATCATTTTTTGTGAAATGACGATTGCAAACTTTGAGATAATACCAATATCACGAAAGCACTGGTTTGAAAATATGTTCATTAACACCATCAAATTTCAATGATTTATTTAATACTTTATGCACATAGTAGGCGGACTTTTCAATTTTCAATTAATTAATACTTTAAGAAAAATCGGTTTTGAATATTTCTAAGTGTATACATATCTGTGCTTGTGAATCTTGTGACCGTACAATGTGCTTGTGCTGTATAATATCTTGTTTTTATCACTTTTTGTCCAGACAAGTTTAAACATAATTTAATTTTAGCCTTTATTCAGCCATGGACCTCTTTGTTTTGCTTTTGTTATTAATTTAATATTTTATCAGAACGAGAACGAACAGTAGGTATTTATGTAACTATGCACAGGTTTTATATAAGACGATTTTATTAATGGTGCGAAATACAATGGATTTGATCTAAAATTTAAGAAATGGTAGGTAAGTATATTTTTTATCTTTTTGAATGATTTTATGTCTGTCTATTGCACAAAAGCAATGTTGTCAAAGATATACTTTGTAACTTTTCGACTCGTTGGCACGAATTGTGCGCAGTCAGCACGAGTTACAAGGGCGAACTAAACCATCGGGCTGCTTAGGTAATTGCACACGTCTTATCCCGACTACTAGCTCTGTGCTCACAACTTGTGCTGACCACTATGCCAATGTTGAAAAATCTAACATATTATTGCCTGCTTGCAACAGAATGACATTAAATCATTCAAAAGCTAGTTTTTTTTATGCTAACTAAAATTTATAACTAATATCAAAATATTATAGGTGCACTGGATTTGGAACTGAAATTATTCGTTCAGTATTATGCTCTCATTTGGTACTTACTCATTTTTGTAATTTTAATATGATTACCTATAACAATAATAATTATTAAAATTAGATGTACGTTTACAAGATATCGTGATGGCGGGAAAACGGAATAACAATAACCAACCGCCATCGTTATATTTTTTCTTTTTAAATTACACGTGATGCTATTTTAATTTAACGGCCGAGGTATTCGCTTACCCCGCCAAATTTAAATTTAGAATAAAAAAAAACAATTAAGAATTTAATTTGGAGGTGTAAGCAAATGCATCAGCTAACAGCTTTAATTAATGTGTGTTAATGATTAAAATAGGTTACAGACACCAGCAGTACATTCCACAGGCGAATGGCCTGAACTGTAAAAGAAGTATCGTAAAATTTTGTGGAGTGCATTTTCTTTCTTTCTTCATTTTCAATCTTTAGCTTTAAAGGTAGTGATTGTACATATTGACGTCAATAAAAAGAATACCTACTCTGAATCTGGTTTATTTTATTACCTAACTTATTTATATCTATCTGTGCTATAATACTTACTCATAACTTAGCAATTTACGCGCCAGTTCCCACTGTGCACACGATAATACATACTATTGTTATAATTGCCATACAATGTCTGTTTGTTTATTGTTTTCTTTTTTTAACGGCAAGTGACCACCGCCGACATAGACACCCATTTCTTAAAATTATACGGGTCTTTGAACACCCGCAACACCAAAGGAGTCGCAAGTGCGTTGCCGGCCTTTCAAAAGGTGTAATTGCGACATTAACTATACAACATTCAACACTGATTAAAAAACCATAACAAGCCAAAATCTTGCCTAAAACAGTGCCAACGACCAAAATGTACTACCGCTATGAATCTAGAATGTGTTGATGAAACAAATTACGAAAAACCAATTGTAATTTGAATTTGGCGGGCTCAGGTAAACGATCAGTCATAAAGGATTCTATCAGGAGACAGGAGTTAAGTTAAACCTGTTTTTTTAAATAATACAGATCTTCATTACTTACTGAATTCTGGCATGATAATTATATATTTTAGTTATAAACTAAATATGTATTTAAAAATCGACTAAAATAAAATTTTCATCTCTACCAAAAACCGTAAATAATAAGTTACTATTGTAGCTGTCATAATAAAAAAAAAACAAATCCCATCACTACATTACTACAATACGATTGCATTTCAGCGACGCTTGTTTTGTTCATTAAATATTAAAATAATTACTGAAAAATGACTGAACACAACAGTTTTGGTGACCGTAATGTAAAAAATATGTGTCGGGCGTGTCTCCGGGTGGGAGAACAAGTATTTCCAATGATTGCTTCTGAAATTGAAGCCTATCAAAGTTTAACTAAAAAGGTTATATTTTTATTCATATTTTTTTCATTCTTGCATAAGTCTAGGCAAGTATTAGTTTTTCTTGCGCATGTAATGCTACCGGCACTTATGTTTTGCAAACTTCCTTTTCTTTTCGCTATTGGCAGAGCTGCCGTGGTCGTTATCACAGACTTTATAGAGACACTACATATAATAATATTATTATTAGGGGAAGCTGTAACTCGCGACTGCTACGCTAGAGGTCCTGGGTTCGATTCCCAGGTCAAGAGACGCATTATTGAGTTTTTCAATGAAATTCCCAGTACTAAGCTCGTAGTTCGGATTTTTGCATGGTTAATAGCAATAGGCTCGCCCCCCATTACATAGGACCTAACACATGGTTCCCCAAAGGGCTAGGCTGTGGTGTATTAATGTACACCCTCATTTCACCTTAATTTTTTTGGCCCAATGTAATAAGATTCTGATTTTATTATTTTACTAGCCTCTGCCTGCGGCTTCACTCACTTGAAGCTCAAAAACCAACAGTGATGATCTCTTCTTTGTATGGGTCTGGGTCATACATTAGAGAGGTCAAGCTGTATCTCAGGTTCCTTATTATTTGAGATAAGAAATGTACCAGTTTTTAATTTGGAGCACATACTTTCTAACAGTGATAACAATATTAAAATCTATTCAGTAGATTTTGCACCAACCCGTAACAAACAGACAAACGGACAAGAATTTTAAAAATCATATTTTTGGGTTCGGAGTCGTTTATATACCCGAACCCACTTGTTTTTTTTTTAATATCTTCAATGTACAGACACAGCTTTTTTTCAATTTTATAATAGTAGAGATTTGTGTTGTCCATTCTATCACTCCCAATATTTTAATGTCTTTGTATTTCAGGCTACCAGTATGGTTAATAGAATGGTTCTCTGTTTATTATGTAAATGGATGCTAAGAAAATGTATGCAGTTCACTCAACAGTGTTGCAAGGCTGATGAAATACTGAAGGCTGTAGAAGTGGTATTTTATTTTATTTTATTTTATTAGGGAAAACAAAACAATTGTACATTTTCTTCTTACGTCTAAGTATACAATCAAGTACGTTAACGTACAATCAACAAAGTTTCCACATATTACCAGTATAATTTACTGACATTCAGTATGGATGAAAGGTGGGGCTAAACTTAAAATTATACAAAATTATTAATTAATTGGTTTTGAGTGCAATAACCAATTCTTTTTTAAAAACATTGTGAGACAACGCAAATATGTCTATTTTAACAAAATGTTGGTTATAAATTTTGACTAATCTGTGGAGAGCCGCCCGCTCACCCGCATTTGTACGAGTAGTGGTCGTAGCAAAGAGTGGGTAAGCGCGTGCCTCTCGTCTTATAACAGTTCTAGGCACGATATAAAATATATTAAATTAAATTGGTATGTATACTTCTTAAAAGAAAACATATCATATTAGCTATTTCTGACATTTAATTAAACATTGACTGCCTCATTAGCCAAGTGGTCCTGAGCGTGACTGCTACTGGTCCTGGGTTCGATTCCCAGGTCAAGCAAAGTGTTTTTGGGTTTTCCTATGAAATTCTCAGTAGCCGCTCGGAGTTAGGAATTTGTGCCCGGTTAATGGCAATAGGCTCGCCCCCTATTACATGGAACCTAAACATACCGGCGAACTGTGGGTGTACATTAGTACGCCTCTGCCTAACCCTTCGGGGAATACAGGCGTGATGTTATGTTAATTAAACATTGAAATAAATGTGGGAGAGCTCCCCAAAAAAAATAAACAGTCACACTGACTACTTTTTATGGTTTTTATCCATTGTATTGAATATGTGTGTCAGCCTACCCGTGACCATGGATGCTGTAAAGGATCTGAAACATTGGGAATTAAATAAGATCAATACAATGCGATAAAATTCGTAAAAAGTAGTTTTAGTTCAATAAACAAAATTGGTTTTTTTTTCAGGAACCCACATCCCATTTTTATCAACACACCTCTGTGTTTGATCTCAAAATATCTAGCCTAGACACTCATTACCTAGGTCCGGAGCCTCCAGAGTTCAGTCTAGATTTAGAAGAAGAAAAACCTGAATATGTGCAATTAGAAGATTGCTTAGATGATGATGATGAAGTGCCTCTAGTGATGCTGCAAGACTATAAAAATAAGCGGAAGAAGTTGGATACTTACGGGGTATGTCATTCCTTTTGATTTTTTGATGTGATAAAAAAAATGTCTCGATCGGACGTTACCGGTTAGTGACCACATCAGATTCTGTCATAAAGTCTGTCATAGAATATGTGTTTTGATTTTTGCGCATGAGAATCAAATTCCTATCTCGTTTATCGCGGCTCTGGCAGTCCATAGAGGAAGATTCGGCACTAGTCTGGTGATTCTATTTATCTATTTATATTTGGGGACGTCGGCAGGCACCAGACGGGCGATCAGTCCTCATGTTGGGATTATTTCGCCCAGTTCCCCATTTTTGGTGGATCCCGTCATGGGTTACTGGCGCTCGGCGTCGCAAATCTTCCCGTAGCCTTGCAGAAGCCCACCAGTTGTCCGATGGAGAGTTCTGCTAGCTGTTCTTCATTTATCTCATTGTCAAGTGTCATGTCATGTTAAGCACAGATGAACCTACTAAACATACCAGCAAACATGTATATTAGCACACTTTTTATGGGATAGGCGAGGAAACGAGCAGACGGATCACCTGATGGTAAGCGATAACCGCCGCCCATGGACACCCGCAACACCAGAGGAGTCACGAGTGGCGTTGCCCGCCTTTTAAAAGGGTTTGGGCCTCCGGTATCCTCACTCACTTGGCGAAACACAACGCAAGCGTTGTTTTACGCTTATTTTCTGTGAGGCTGTGAAGCATGGCTCCCAACATCTGCCTAACCCTTCCAGGAATACAGGTGTGATAGTACTTTTTAAACGTTGCCCCACACTAGGATTTTCTCCTGTATCGTGGGTGTGTTTACATACAAATACACCCAGACCCGGAACAACTACCTGTAGATCATATAAATATTCGCTCGGTGTGGGGATCACAACCCACAACATGTGGTGCAGATGCCGAATGATATATTAATAATTATACTAAACAATTTTTCTTTCCCAATCCCTTCAGATAATTTTAGAACCAGAAATTAAACAAGAATCGGATATAAAAGATGAATACACAGAAGAATACTGTAATAAAGTCAGTAAAAGAAGTAAAAAGAAGAAGAAAGAAGTAAGAGAAGGATTCTCTTCTAGAATGGTGCAGGAGACTGATGAATATGTTGTTATCAAGCTTAGTAAAGAACAGGTAAGAAAGGTTTTTTATACGTTTTTTAGGGTTCCGTAACTCGAAAGGAAAAAACGGAACCCTTATTAACACTTTGTTGGCCGTCCGTCCGTCTGATAACATAATTAAAATCTATTCAGTAGTTTTTGCGCCAACCCGTAATAAACAGACAAGAATTTTTAAAGGGTCATTTTTGGATTTGGAGACGTTTATATACTCCACTTGTTTTTTTTTTAATATCATCAATGTACAGACACAGCTTTTTTAACAATTTTATAATAGTAGACATAAGAAGAACAGAAGAGATGTATCGATGGTGAAACTATTCGACAATTTCTTAAAAACTGGTGAAGTTCTTATCCCAAATAATTAAATGGAATTTGAGATACAGCTTGATCTGTCTAATGTATAGAGGCCCATAAAAAGAGATCATCAATATTGGTTTTTATTAAAATCCATTTGTAATACTACTATAGCTTCAGGTGAGCGAAGCCGCGGGCAAAGGCTAGTAGTTTATATGATTATAAAATCAATTTTAATCTTGTAGGTGTTGGCAGAATTAGCAGAGAAAGCCAAGGCTGATGCTTACATAAGATCTCCATATAAATGTGAGAAGTGTGTCAAAGGATTTAACTTCGAAGATGTATTACTAACGCACATGGAGAAACATACGCTGGTAAGTAAGAGCATACCATCAGACCGCGGGCAGGATTCGACCCTGCATCATCGACATAATAATTATTGTAAAATGAAATATAATATAATTATTGTAAATGAAAAAATATATCAGTGTAAAATACATCATTCGATTATATAATAATGAAAGAAGAAAGAATGAAAGAATGAAATTTATTTGGCATCGCTCAAGACACACAAAAACAGAGTAGGTAGACAAAAAAATAAAATAAAAATAAAATAATCTACAACAATAATAAATATGCACCTACTTATACATTATGGCATATTGTGTGCCTCGCGGCTGTATAATCTATACTAATAGTTATTTTAGTGAAGGAAAAATTCAACTCGCAGGCAGGATTCGAACCTGCGTCTTCTGGCTAGGTCCAGAAAACGTCACCTTTAAGACGTAGGTTCAGAATGTGAAGGCAAATTTCGACATGGCAGGTGGGACTCGCGGTGGCTTAGAGGTCATACCGTCTGGCGTACCTAGCCAGAAGACGCAGGTTCGAATCCTGCCTGCGAGTCGAATTTTTCCTTCAGTAAAATAACTTTAAAATAATATAAAACTGAAGAGTTTTTTTGTTTGTTTGTTTGCTTGAACGCGCTAATCTCAGGAACTACTAGTCCTATTTGAAAAATTCTTTCAATGTTAGATAGCCCATTTATGGAGGAAGGCTATAGGCTATATATCATCACGCTACGCGGACGAAGTCGCGGGCAGAAGCTAGTCTATATATACTAATATATAAAGCTGAAGAGTTTGTTTGTTTGTTTGCTTGAACGCGCTAATCTCGGGAACAACTGGTCCGATTTGAAAAATTCTTTCAGTGTTAGATAGCCCATTTATGGAGGAAGGCTATAGGCTATATATCATCACGCTACGCGGACGAAGTCGCGGGCAGAAGCTAGTGTATTAATAAAATGTAAATGTGAGTAATAGGTGGGCTTATTACACACACAAACAGCATTCTTTTGTCTGGTGGGTTTGAGTATTTCTTGTAGCCAACGCAAATGTTCCGCTGATCTGGCATCGTTGTGCGACAGGCTGTTGAGCTCCCTAGATTGTGGTCGAGCTACACAATGACTGATGCATGCGTGCCGTCAGCTGGGACAGGTCTACTCAAAGCCGCTATGGCTCTTACTTCAAAAGCCCATCTCAGACATTACCCTGCATTGTAACACTCACATATAACATAACATACCATCACGCCTGTATTCCCCGAAGGGTTAGACAGAGGCGCACCAATGTAGGTACACCCACAGTTCGCCGGTATGTTTAGGTCCCATGTAATAGGGGGCGGGCCTATTGCCATTAACCGGGCACAAATTCCTAACTCTGAGCTGCTACTGGGAATTTCATGGAAAAACCCAATAACACTTTGCTCGACCTGGGAATCGAACCCAGGACCTCTAGCGTAGCAGTCGCGCTCAGGACCACTTAGCTAATGAGGCAGTTAGCAATACTCACATATTGCTACTACTATGTCTGGACTTTAAAAGAGACCATGATTCTCTGAGTTTGTTTCGGCGTTTCTTCTCAGAGGTCGTCAGTTAGGAAATGCCGAAGCCATCTAGTTTAAAAAAAATGACTTGTAAAAGTGTCTCTAAAAGATCTATTTACAGAAATAAATATCATTTATCATCTTCTGGTTAGCTACACCAGACGCTATGACCACTAAGCCACCGCAAGTACCACCTGCCAGGTCGAAATTTGCCTTCACATTCTGAATTTACGTCTTAAAAGTGATGTCAGTGACAACTATTGAAAATCAAATTTACTATTGCTTCTCAACCGACATGACTTACTTTTCAGTTAGTTCGATTTCGTACGATGCCACCTTACTTATAAACTATCTTTAAAAGATATCATACTATCACGCCTGTATTCCCCGAGCGGTTAGGCAGAGGCGTACTAATGTACACCCACAGTTTGCCGGTATGTTTAGGTCACATGTAATAGGGGGTAAATCTTCCTATTAACTGGGCACAAATCCAAGATCGGGTTCGATCCCCAGATCGAGCAAAGGCTAATTAAGGTTTTCTATAAAATTTTCAGTAGCAAAGTATGGCATCTGGACCCGGTTCATGGCAATAGGCTCGCCCCCATGGGACCTAAACATACTGTGGGTGTACATTAGTACATCTCTGCCTAACTCCTCGGGGAAAACAGTCGTGATGGTATGTCATGTGTGCTACATATATTAACGCTATATATTTAACAGGAGCACGGCACATATCAATGCGACATTTGCACACAGTATTGTCCCAGCCCTGTCTCTTTGCGAGGTCATCTCAAATCACATACTACTAGGTAAGTGCTGTCTGCCACATCATCATTCATCCATTTACCGTGGGAGAGCCATGCTTCGGCACGAACGGGCCGGCTCGACCGGAGTGATACCACGGCCTCACAGAAAACCGGCGTGAAACAACGCTTACGTTGTGTTTCGCCGAGTGAGTGAGGTTACCGGAGGCCCAAACCCTTTTAAAAGGCGGACAACGCACTTGTGACTCCTCTGGTGTTGCGGGTGTCCATGGGCGGCGGTTATCGCTTACCGTCAGGCGATCCGTCTGCTCGTTTGCCCCCCTATGCCGTAAAAAAACTGCTGGGCACAAATCCAAGCTCAGAAACTGTTACTGAGAATTTCATTAAAAAAAAACAATATTACTGCTTGACCTGGGAATCAAAACTAGGACTTAGCAGTCGCGTTTGGTACTACTACAGTATAAAGTCCGACCGAGACTAGGTTTTTTATTTTAATATAAATTTTTTAATTCCGAAATAAATATCGAATATGGATTAATAGATATTCAGGTGTCACAGAAGTCGAAGTCAAGCCGGAACCGGTGAATGGCAATAGGCTCGTCCCCTACTACATGGGACCTAAACATACCTTGAAGGCACGTTTGGCGTAGCAGCTGAGCGATCGGCTTCTATATTACGTGTTGTGAGTTTGATCCCCGCACCGGGAATTTCATAGAAAAACCCAATAACACTGCTCGACCTGGGAAGCGAGCTGAGGACCACTAGGATCACGAGGCAGTTAAAAATATAAATATCGATTCTTAAAATAAAATATCGATAAATATAAATATCGATACTTTCAAAATAAAATATCGACATTTTGATATATTCAAGATGTTAGTCTGTATTATATGTTTTCTTTTATAGATATAAGTGCAAGCTGTGCGGTCAAGTGCGTTTGTCCCGGCAGCATCTGCTGGAGCATCACGCCATTACCCACACGGCGGCTCCCACCACGTACTCCTGTGATCAATGTCAATTTACTACCAAGTAAGTCTATAAACTGCCTCAATAGTCCTGAGAGCGATTGCTATCCTGACTTCGAATCCCAGGTCGATAAAAGCAAGCAATTTTTTTTATGGGATGTAAACGAGCAGACTGGTCACCTGATGGTAAGCGATAACCGCCGCCCATGGACGCCCGCAACACCAGAGGAGTCGCAAGTGCGGGGTATTGGAGATTTCTATGAAATTCTCAGTAGCAGCTTGGAGTTTGGGATTTGTGGTTAATGGCAATAGGCTCGCCCCCTATTAGATGGTACCTAAACATACCGGCGAACTGTGGGTAGATTTTTTTTTGCATTCATTACATAAATAAATTCTTTATTGGACACAAACATCTATACATATAATAAAATCGTAGGAAAAACTGTACATTGAATATTTTTTTTTTAAGAATATTTTGATTTTAGAATACTAGCTTCTGCCCGCAGCTTCGCTCACGTGAAGCTATATCAGGAGTAAAAATTAAAAACCAACATTTATGATCTCTTCTTTGTATGGGCCTCTATACATCAGGGAGGTCAAGCTGTATCTCGGTTTCGTTTAATTAATTGAAATAAGAAGTTCACCAGTTTTTAAGTTGGAGCATATACTTTCTTACAGTTATAAAAAAATCTCATTTTTGAGTTCGGAGACGTTAATATAACCTAACCCACTCGTTTTTTTTTTTCAATGTACAGACAGCTACAGCAGTATCTACAGCTTTTTTACAATTTTATAATAGTAATACTAATAAATAGTAATAGTAATACAAATAAATTAATAAAACATATGAATAATACCACAAACAATACATAAATACTTATTTACAAATAAATATAATGTAATAATTTTTACAAAATCATTAATTCAAAAATTAAAGCAAAATATGCACATATATCAACATATACCCACGTACAAAGACATATCATCAATAATAACCATTATACTAAGTATTATTCCCTAATTAATCTAATGCTATACATAAATACACAAAATCATAAATAATTATAGAAAATAATATAATAGTAAAAAATAAATAAATATAATAATAATATACTGCTTCCTCTCTCCTACATTGCGTGCCCGACGGGGTCCATATTGAACTATTTTATTGTAAATTTACCATCTGATTGTATGAACTACATTGTGGAATGCAATAAATATTGAGTATTGAGTATTAATAGAAAACATTTGAACTTGAACAGCGACGATATGCCCCTTTCAGATGGGAAGTGGCTTTCTTAGCATAGTGTATATTACAATATATTTCAGTAAGCGCACAGTGATACAGCGACACGTAAAGACCCACGCGGCTAGCGAACGCCACGCCTGCCACCGCTGTGGAAAACTGTTCAACACTATTGAGTCACTACGAGTGCATACTATGTAAGTTGCGTTTAGATATTTCTTATAGGATAGGGGTGTGTCATATTAAACAAAAACAAAAAAGCTGCCTCATTAGCCAAGTGGTCCTGAGCGCGACTGCTACGCTAGAGGTCCTGGGTTCGATTCCCAGGTCGAGCAAAGTGTTATTGGGTTTTTCTATGAAATTCCCAGTAGCAGCTCGGAGTTAGGAAATTGTGCCCGGTTAATGGCAATAGGCTCGCCCCCTATTACATGGGACCTAAACATACCGGCGAACTGTGGGTGTACATTAGTACGCCTCTGCCTTACCCTTCGGGGAATACAGGCGTGATGGTATGTTACGTATGTTATGTTAAAAAAAAACACAAATATCAATGTCGATAAACATAAGAATATAAACTAAAAAAAAACATTGATTCGCCATAGGAATAAAAAAATCATTTAGATAGAAAGCTACAATTTACTTTCTGAACAAAGATAGCCGCAAAAATATAATCTTTTAAAACAATAATTGTTTTAAAAGATTATATTTTTGCGATAGTCAAACTTTCATTTTTTTTCCCATTTGTTTGACACACCTATTAGTTGTTTGATGATTGATTTTGGGATTTTATTTTTAAAGTTTTCAGATATCTACCTACATATAGTTACCCCTTAGTATATGTTTAACTAGCTTTACCTATTACCACATTCAAATTACCTTGTTAAAGTAGAAACTAGATGAGTTTAGGCGGGAAAATGAAAAGTGCACATTATCGATTTTATATTATTTTTCAAAACTTTAATATCTCCGAAATTTAATGTGTAATTATGGTGGATAATTAACCATTAAGTGTTTGTGAACGTGTAAGAGTGTAGGCAAATGATATAAAATTGAAAATCGTGACTTTTTGGGTTCACTCCTAAACTCCATCGAAGCCTCAATAAAGTTTCTACCGTTTTATTGGGGCAACAGAACATTATACTTGACACTGGCGAACACAAACAGAGTGGCGTCATAATAAAAAAAAAAAGTAGAAACTACGTGGAGTTGTCATTATGCGAATTTGTCATTTTAAGAAGTTGACATTGTGAGAAGTGGACATTTTGCGATCGGTTGTCATTTTGAGAAGTTGACATTATGAGCTGATACGGAGCAAACGAGCAGACGGATCACCTGATAGTTAGCGATTACCGCCGCCCATGGACACCCGCAACACCAGAGGAGGCACAAGTGCGTTGCCCGCTTTTTAAAAGGGTTTGGGCCTCCGGTAACCTCACTCACTCAGCGAAACACAACGTAAGCGTTGTTTCACGCTGGTTCTCTGTGAGGCCGTGGTACTCCTTTAGTCTCCCAGTAGATCCCTTCAGATATAAAGGCGTGTATGTTAGGTATGTTAAGGTGGTTTGGGCATGTACAGAGGATGGATGAACGGAGATTGACGAAACGAGTATACATGATGAGTATGGATGGAAGAGTTGGAAGGGGCCGACCTCGACGAACGTACCACAACCAAGTTGCGGCCGTTCTTAAAAAAGGACAGGTTAAGAGCACCCTACACCGACGTTCATGCATGAGGAGGTTAATGAACATAGATGAAGCGAAAGTAGTGTGCCAGGATCGTAGCAAGTGGAAATCTATAGTCTCTGCCTACCCAATGGGAGACAGGCGTGAAAATATGTATGTACGTATGTATAAAGGCGTGTTGTTATATTTCCTTGCAGGCGCCACGATAAAACGAAGCGGTTGCAATGTGAACATTGCGATAAGCATTTCATATATCCCTCTTTATTACTTAAGCACACACAAGCGGTGCACGAGAGGAAAGATTACTACTGTGTCGAGTGTGATGTGCGGTTCAAGTCCCCGGTGAGTCAAAATATATAGTATACCTATCTTCTGCTCGTTCACATTCTGAATTTACGTCCTAAAGGTGACGTCAGTAACATCTATTGAAAGGCAAGTTACTTTGCCTCTCAACCGACATTACTTACCTTACGGTTAGTTCTTTTTTTTTTTAAAAAAAAAGCTTACTAGCAGTGTTGGTCACACATTACTAGTATTCTTGTTAACCCCTCGTGCTAAGCTAAGTGCTTGTGTTACGAGTGGGTTCACGTCGGTAGTGCAATGGGTGGGGTTCGAACCGGCAACCACATGATCGCAAGTCCGACGCCCAAGCCAATAGGCTACTGCCGCTTCAATTCTATGTCGTACGATGCTACCATGCCTATTAATTATCGGATTTCTTGTTTTACAGGAAAGTTTGAGGCTACATTTCAAGAAAGCGAAACGACATAGAGATTCTTCGTCGTATAAGTGAGTTATTCATTTTATAATCAACTCATTAATTTATAATAGTGGTAGACCATGCTTCGGCACGAACGGGCCGGCTCGACCGGAGTGATTAGAGGTGTAACTAATATTATTATTATATCTTTATTGTACACATTTAGTAAGGTAAGTACATTTCAAATTGGATGTACAAAGGCGAGCTTAACTCCATATAGAGTTTTCTTCCAGCAAACCCTTAGAGTGATAGAGAGATGTGTGTAAAATGAGCATAAAGTGAAGTGCACAAGATAGAATCAAGTAAATTAACTACATACAGTTAAAAAAATATATTCATAATAGGTATAGATATTATGATACGAGCTGTATATTCATATTAGTATATATTAGTTTAGCGTAGACTATTGCCAGATATTAGTCAAATAATAGGCACACCGAGAGATCAGTGTTCTGATATTCGCGGTGGTATTGATATCGTACTTATTCTGAGAATATTCAATAATAGTATTACTTAAATATCACCCTAATATAACACCTCTAGGAGTGATACCACGGTCTCAAAGAAAACCTGCGTGCAACAACGCTTACGTTGTGTCACGCCGAGTGAGTGAGGTTACCGGAGGCCCAAACCCTTTTACAAGGTGGGCAACGCATCCTCTGGTGTTGCGAGTCCATGGGCGGCGGTTATCGCTTACCATCAGGTGATCCGTCTGTTCATTTGCCCCTATGCCATAAAAAATAATTCATAAAAATACAAATCGAGATTCGAGGGTGAAATATTCCAAACTCCGAGCTGTTACTGGGAAATCTGGGAATTTCATAGAAAAACCGAATAACACTGCTCGACCTGGGAATTGAACCCAGGACCTAAAGCGTAGCAGTCGCGCTCAGGAATATTCTGTTAATGTGGAGTCAGAATTCGTTATACTAAATAGTGTGTCTCTCGTAGACACGAATGTCGGCAATGTCCGCAGAAGTTTGTGAGCAGCGCGACGCTGTCGGTGCACCAGTCGGCGGCGCACGGCGCCCCGCGCCAGCACGCGTGCGCGCTGTGCCGCCGCCTGTACAGCAGCCGCGATGCGCTCAGGGCGCATGCCTGGAGAGTACATACGCAAAAACCTACGGAGGCTCATTGTACGCTGTGCGGAACACGATTTAGTGTAAGTATTCGATAATGACCGTGCTGGGTCATCATGATCACCATACTGGGGAATCACCACATTGGGTCATTATCACCATGCTAGTTCATCATAGTCATTATACTGGGGAATCATTCCAATTGGGTCATTATCACCAGGCTGGGTCATCATAGTCACCATGTTGGGGAATCATCACATTGGGTCATTGTTATCACCACTTTGGGAAATCATTATAATAATGCGGGGTATTCGTGTAAGTGTCATACGTGGTGCTCCCAAACTACAAGTGCGCTCTTTGCCGCTGACTACAATAGCCGCGATGCACTCAGGGCGCAAGTCTAGAGTGCATACTCAAAGACCTACGGAGGCTCATTGTACACGGTGCGGAACGCGTTTTAGTGTAAGTATTCGTTGATCACCATACTGGGGAATCACCACATTTGGTCAATATCACCATGCTGGTTAATCAACACATTGGGTCATTATCACCATGCTGGGTTATCGTTATCACAACGTCGGGAAATTATTATCATCATGCGGGGTAGTCGTGTAAGTGTCATACATGGCCAAATTACGAGAGTACCCTTGCCGACTGTACAGTAGCCGCGATGCGCTCGGAGCGCATGCCTGGAGAGTGCATGCGAAAAGACCTACTGAGGCTCAATTGTACGCTGTGCGGAACACGTTTTAGTGTAAATATTCGTTAATCACCATGCTAGGTCACCATGATCACCATACTGGTTAATCACCACATTGGGTCATTATCACCGTGGTGATAACGATAACCCAGCATGGGTTATCGTTATCACCACGTTGGAAAATTATTATCATCATGCGGGGTATTCGTGTAAGTGTCATATGTGGTGCAAACAGTTAATCAAGTGATATTTGTTTGTACAGCGTAAGAGCGTTCTCAAAGTACATATGCGGACTCACACGGGCGACCGACCTCACGTCTGCGAGTGTGGCGCCACCTTCACTCAGAAAGCTAGCCTGAAGACACACGCTGTCAAACATCAGGTACGATATTAAATAAGATCAATTACTGGAAGCATACGTAGTATAACTGTGACGTTTCAACTAAAAATTTCTCGAAGAAAGTTCGTTCGTGAAAGTGAAAGTTGTCGGTCTGGGAATCGAACTTACGACCTCACGCTCAACAGCCACGATTTCCATGCAATATAGGCAGTTATTACCTTTCTATATTTAAAGTGACAAACAATCCAATTTTTTACGTTTTAAAATTGTTGTTTACGTTTCTAAACTGCCTCATTAGCCAAGTGGTCCTGAGCGCGACTGCTACGCTAGAGGTCCTGGGTTCGATTCCCAGGTCGAGCAGTGTTATTGGGTTTTTTTATGGAATTCCCAGTAGCAGCTCGGAGTTAGGAATTTGTGCCCGGTTAATGGCAATTGGCTCGCCCCCTATTACATGGGACCTAAACATACCGGCGAACTGTGGGTGTACATTAGTACGCCTCTGCCTGATCCTTCGGGAATACAGGCGTGATGGTATGTTATGTTAAATTATTCTAAATTTCTCAGTTCCTTGATATCTGTTACAGAAATTAGAGAACTTAACAAACGGAATTGACGTCGCGACGGATATGCCACAAGAAGGATAAGGCCGAGCGCAAATGGGAGACTATCGACCAATCAAAGTAAACACCACTAGGTATTATTGTAACGAAAATCATTGTTACAGAAACCGGATATCTTTACTTCGACTTTTAATTGTATTCAGGAACTTGACAGTTCGAAGAAAAATAATGATACCACACTACAACTAATAGTGTTGGGGTTCATTACCCCAATTTATTACAATTACGTAGTATATATTAGTAAGGTAATCTATAAAATTACTAAAATGACAAAAAGTAAAATTACATGATTTTTATTTTTAGTTTGTTTCTATTAGAAAAAAAAAGGAAATTACATTTATTTATCATATTAACACTTTGCTCGACCTGGGAATCGAACCCAGGACCTCTAGCGTAGCAGTCGCGGTCAGGACCACTTGGCTATTGAGGCCAATCATATTAATTATTCTTATATAAGAACGAACATTTTAGTTTGATTTAATTTAAACCATTTTTATCATTCGTTCTTTAGACGTAATTGTAATAAATTGGGGTAATGAACCCCAACACTATTAGTTGTAGTGTGGTATCATTATTTTTCTTCGAACTGTCAAGTTCCTGAATACAATTAAAAGTTGAAGTATGTATCATTTCTATTGGATATAAATAGTCCAGCATTATTTTCAACCTAGACAAAAAATTGTGTCAACGTCAAATGTTTTATTTCAATTAGACATTAATACAGGTACTTTTGAATTGTCAAAAACTAGGTGCGCGTGTAGTTTGCATTCTGAGCGTAAACAAATCAGCAAAATTCCCCAGCAACACATTTCTGTCTATTTAATTTATTAAGATGTAGGTATTGCAAAATACCGAATTCAAATTCTGTAATAAATGTGTACAAAGTAAATAAAAATGCATTTTTAAATAATCTTGTTTTTTTTTATTAATAAAAATATACTACAACAATTTTCTAATATTTTAACATTATAATTATTACAATATTGCAAGTTTAGGATAATAACAGCGCCCTTAACATAAACAACTGTGAAATAATAGTAAAACACACCATGTGCGTAAAAGCCAAAGCAGACTACTTGTACAGTCAACAAAATAATTAGGTATCCAGGCAGCTATGACATTTGCGTTTTTTATGGGATATGGTAGGAAACGAGCAGACGAATCACCTGATGGTAAGTGATAACCGCCGCCCATGGACACCCGCTACACCAGAGGAGCCACAAGTGGATTGCCCGCTATTTAAGAGGGTTTGGGTCTCCGGTAACCTCACTTACTCGGCGAAACACAACGCAAGCGTTTCACGTCGGTTATCTGTGAGGATTGTGTTATATTGAAATAAAACAACTTTACGGATTCTATCGTGTTATATTAGTACAAATCAAATACAGACGTTTCGGACCCTTTACAGCGTCCATGGTCACGGGCAGAATTGAGGTATTGTGCGTCTTATCGTTATTTTTATTGACAGCTCTTCTCAATTTATGATCTGTGATCGAAGTAGGTAGAGCGGTTGCAAAAAAAAATACTTTCGAATCTCGAAGTTTTATTTATAACTTATAACGCAACCTATGTTACGAAACAGATAGCCTGCATACCTAAGATTTTTGTTGGCTATAACATTTCTGTCTGCGTATAACCCAAGTGGCTCATTAGTAAATTTTACGATAAAACTCTGTGCAAAAACAGTTTTGACATGCTAAAAGTAGCAGTGTACCGTGGCTAGGAATTGCAACAAAAGTCAATTACGCACATGTTGTGTTTCATGAAAGCACGCTTCTTTTTACATGCACATTATTCTCACATTTGCAAAAATATGTTGGCTAGCACCATCTTTCGTAAATTTGACATTAGCACCGTTATAGCGAGTAGAAAATGGGTTGGTAGACGAAAGATTTGACAAAAATAACTTCATTTTTACCCGATCAATACATACTGGAAATACGTAACTCGATATGAAGCCGTGTTTATCGTCTAAACAGTGTTCGGCCGATGCAATAATATAATACTATTTATAACTACACATATAATTGAAATTAAACTAAGTTTAACGGATTTTATCGCTTTAAAACATAATCAATCCATTATATGTCCCACTGCTGGGCACGGATCTACTCTCACAATGAGAGGGATTAGGCTGTAGTCCACCACGCTAGCCTAATGCGGGTTGGCAGACTTCACACGCCGTCGAGAAAATCTCGGGCGTGCAGTGCTCACGATGTTTTCCTTCACCGTTTAAGCGCGTGATAATTAACTATTAATACGCACATAACTTTGAAAACTTAGAGGTGCGTGCCTTGGATTTGAACTCGAGACTTGGCAGTCTGGTCATATCACTAGGCTATCAATTAATTGCCGACGTTTCGGATCCTTTACAGCATCCATGGTCACGGGTAGACGACAGACGATGACGACGGTGAGACTGATGCGATAAAATCCGTAAAAAGTAGTTTCTTTTCATTGTTTAATATTCGCGTAAGTGTCAGAAGTCAGTACGTGCATAATATAATGTCATTGGGTCGATGCATGAGATTTGCTTCGTGTAAATGGGCCTTTAACATTACATCTGTTACTAACTAAAATTGATCTTTAAACCTATTGTCATAGTGTTGAAAATTTGACGATAACATCAACAAAAGTCAACACAATTACACACACAAAATATTTTCAACTCTGACTCAACGAAATAAAGACTATATTTTAACTATCATCGCCTAAATTGAGCCTAAGACCTAACAGTCTTAAAAGATTCAACGATTTCATAAATTTTTATTATAATTAATTACATCACAATTTTAAGAATAAAGTTCACGCAACAAAAATATAATAGTACCTATACAACCCTCAGGAGGTTATTTTTTATGGGATAGGGGAGCAAACGCGCAGACGGATCACCTGATGGTAAGCGATAACCGCCGCCCATGGACACCCGCAACACCAGAGGAGTCACAAGTGCGTTGCCCGCCTTTTAAAAGGGTTTGGGCCTCCGGTAACCTCACTCACTCGGCGAAACACAACATAGGTGTTATTTCACGCCGGTTTTCTGTGAGGCCGTGGTATCACTCCGGTCGAGCCGGCCCATTCGTGCCGAAGCATGGCTCTACCACATGTTAAAATGGTTGTTAATGTGGTTATATGTCAATCCCTCCTCATACAATTCCTCCTCTCCAAAACGATCATACTCTTCAGTGCGCTGGCTACAGTGTACCGTATCTCATGGAACTTCTCATAAGACAGTCTATATGTGTGAGTCTGTCCGTCTGTCAGTGAAAGTATTAATATAATGTGTGTGTTCCGATGCATTAGTTCTTTGGTCCGCTGTGGTGAAGGATTCTCTGAAGCTATTGCAGATTGGCTGTAAGAGAATTGGATGAGATTAACCCTTGCTTAAGTGCCTCTTGTAAAAGAGTTTCCATAGAGTTTCTTCTCCAGATTCATCTCCATAGGATCAACCTTTAGGAACCGTGCAACCAGAATCTTAATGTTTCTTGAACGCTTGTAAAAAAATATTTGAAATAAAAATCATTAAAACTTAGGTTTTATTTATAATCTCGCGTAATAAATAAAAGCGTCAGGAAATTTACATGGAATTTTGAACTTTATCTCAATTATTTAAAGTCCAAAATAGATGTGACCAAAACTGAGTCGAACAACATTTGAAAATTATTAACATGTCAAATATCTTTTTCTGATTTTTTTGCATTTTTCATGCTAAAATTTTATAGTTATTTTAGTGCAGGTAAGTCATGTCGGTTGAGGGGCAAAGTAACTTGCTTTTCTATAGATGTAACTGACGTCACCTTTAAGACAGGGTGGGACACGCGGTGGTTTATTGGTTATAGCGTCTGGTGTATCTTACCAGGAGACGCAGGTTCGACTCTTGCCTGCAAGTCGAATTATTCCTTCACTAAATTAACATGTCAAATATCATAAACTTTATTAGTTTTACTTACCACAATGAGATGTCAATCCTCCACTGCATGCTGACAAGGCCCGGCTTGACCCTCAAGTGTGTGGGGATGTTCTCATACATCTTGTCTGTGCACAACAGTGATGTCAACTCTGTCACACAGTCCGGAGAAAACCTAAGAAAGAAAGAAATCCATCCATCAAAAATTCTTTCAGTGTTAGATAGCCCATTTATTGAGGAAGGCTATAGGCCTATCATCACGCTACGCGGACGAAGTCGCGGGCAGAAGCTAGTATTAAATAAAAGCAATAGTGCCTAATAATACATAAAATACTAATAATTTATGTGTTTGTAACAATTTGTGTTTTTAAACGCTGGGTGTGTTTAAAAACAGGAGAAAATTCTATTGGTGGGCAGTGTTTAAAAAAATACTTAAAATGTTATTCTATTAAACTTTATTAGGCAGAGGTGTAACCACGGTTAAGTCCCATTCATGTAAAAGAGACCAGGGCCTTTTGTTATGGGGTAGGAGGGGCAAACGAACAGACATATCATCTGATGGTAAGCAGTGGTTCGGTTTTCTATGAGGCTGTGGTATCACTCCAGTCAAACCAGCCCATTCATCATGGTATTCCCATGGTTTGATTTCGGTCCAGTATTTTTTGTGTTTATATTAACACGTTTTGCCATTTTGAAACCTACCCATAGCACTACCGATGTCAACCCACTCGTAACACAAGCATTTAGCTTAGCATGAGGGGTTAACAAGAATACTAGTAATGTGCGACCCACATTGCTAGTAATCTTATAAAAAAAAAAATATTACCCTAATCCTTCCAGAAACATCTTGACATCCTCAGGTCTCCATGGCTCCTTGAGGGCAGAGCGTAGTCTTGAAAATTGCCGCACAATCTCTCTCACTGCTGAGAATTTGTCAGTACTCATTAAGCTGGATGTTCTGCTGTCCGGGTTGCCTTCTAACTCCTTCAGGGCCACTGATGAGGGAAGACAAATAGAATAGATACAATCATGTAACATACAATCACACATGTACTGAAGGGTTCATTAAATTTGCTTCAATGAGATGGTGAGGCCACAATTAAGTCACCCAAAGAGTTGCTACAAGGTAAATAAAAGGTCTATATAAATATTAAAATTAATAAAGAGAGAATTAATGAAAGGAATTTATAAGGCGAATATCAGCGGCAGTGACGGAAGCGGTCGCCCTAGGACATACCCCGATCTTATTGGCGAGGTCCTTCAAACAGGTCTGGTGCGTAGTACTCACAACCGGCGCGTATCTATGAGAGTATGTATGAATGTGGTAGAAGCAAAAGTATGCAAGAATCGTAGCAAGTGGCGGTCTATAGTTTCTGCCTACCCCTGTGGGAGAAAGGCGTGAGCGTAGGCATATAACTAAAAATTCTAAAATCTCTGTTTACTAAAAAATATTGTAATACTAGCACAGTCACAGTAAAATAATCATAGAATTCTCAGTAGTGGTTCATGTTCACAAAAGTAAATATTATTGTGGTGAATTCTACCTGGCCGTTTTACGAAGAAAACGGCAAATCTTTGTTATATTTTGTCATGTTGTCACATATCGACATTTGTCATACTTATGTAAAATTTTTAGCAGAATAAAGCCAAATTCTATTATAAAGGTGATTGTTATTTCATAACAATTTATTCTGCTAAAAATTAATGTATCTCAAGCTATAACGTTGTGCAATTAATGCCCTAATTACGATTATGGATAAATATCTCCGACCAGTCGTGTTGGACCTCGACCCGACGTCACCAACTGCTGCTCAAGAATGGAACCACTGGCTTTTTACATTCAAGAACTTCCTAGCAGCCAACAAAGTTGGAGAAAAGGACATTTCAGATAAGTTACAGACGCAACTGCTTATTAACCATGTATCACCGAAGGTTTTCCAATACATCAGCGAGAGTCAAAGTTATGAAACTGCTATAGAAACGCTCACTAAAATATTTGTTAAACCGAAAAATGAGATCTATGCTCGGCACGTGCTCGCCACTAGGAAGCAACAAAGCAACGAATGTATAAATCAGTATCTACAACAACTACAGCTGTTAAGTAAGGGCTGTCAGTTTAAAAAGGTCGACGCGGAGAGTAATAAAAATGAATATATCAGAGATGCGTTCATATCGGGTATCACTTCTGGTAAGATCCGACAAAGGTTGCTAGAATGCTCAAAATTAGATTTAGATGAAGCCTATAATCTAGCACAGGCTATGGAGACAGCAGAAAAGAACGCTCAGTTTTATAAGTCGACCTATGATGCTGAACAATCCTCTTCTTTTGCGGTAGCACTACCAAAATCGAACAAAACTAATACAGACATGAGGAAATGTTTCTTTTGTGGAGAGAAAGTTCATAAACGGCAAAATTGCACAGCACTGAATGCCAATTGCCAGATCTGTCATAAAAAAGGCCATTTCGCAAATGTTTGCAGGAGCAAGAAGCCCAATATTAATGCCGCCGCTACTAATGAATCTGCTGAAACTACTGAGAACAACTTGAACAGTCTTATTATCACTGCTGCAGCTCCTACTAGCCTCAAGAAGTCTATAGTCACCATTAAGGTAAATGGTAGAGATGCTAAAGCCCTAATTGACTCTGGAAGCTCAAAAAGTTTTATCAATCACGACTTCTTCACAAAATACTCCTTCACCAGAGAAAATACTAGAGAGTCTATAACTATGGCACAAACAACACGTACCATTGATTGTGAAGGCCTACTCCGAGCAAGGATTATACTAGACGACAATATTTACGATCGAGCCCCGCTTCTCATAGTAAAACATCTTTGCGCTGACGTCATCATTGGACATGACATACTGGGAGAACACTCGAAATTAGAAATATCTTTCGGAGGACCTAGAAAAACATTACAAATCTGTAGCGTTCTCGCAGCTGATATCCCTCCAGTACCACTATTTTCGAACCTATCTTCTAACTGCAAGCCCATCGCTATAAAATCACGCAAGTATTCGAATGATGATTTGAAATTCATACAAGACGAAACAGACCAACTCTTGGCTGATGGTGTTATCGAAGAGAGTAGATCTCCATGGCGCGCTCAAGTTCTAATTACAAAAAATGAAAATCATCGAAAGAGATTGGTTATAGATTACTCTCAGACTATCAACAAGTATACGGATTTGGATGCTTACCCACTACCTAGTATGGAAAAGATGGTAAATGACATCTCTAAGTATGAAATCTTTTCAAAAATCGATTTAAAAAGTGCTTACCATCAAGTACCGATTTTAGAAGCTGAAAAACTATATACAGCATTTGAAGCTTGTGGTAAGTTATACCAATTTACCAGAATTCCATTTGGAGTGACTAATGGAGTAAGTTGCTTTCAAAGAGTAATGGACTGGCTGATAACTAAAGAGAAACTGAAGGATACCTATGCATATCTTGATGACGTCACAATCTGCGGAAAAGACAAGGAGGAGCATGACCGTAATCTGAAGAAATTCATGGATGCTGTTGATACCTATAAGCTGACTGTTAACAAAGATAAATCACAGTTTTCTATAGACACTATTAACATTCTCGGATATAGAATTTCAAAGAAGTCTATCACGCCAGATCCTGATCGACTTCAACCTCTGATCAATTTGCCCATGCCCACTGACAATTCTTCATTGAAAAGAGCTCTTGGAATGTTTTCTCACTATTCGAAATGGATACCAAGATTTTCGGAGAAAATTCATCGTCTTGTGAATCCAAGTTTTCCTTTATGCGTGGAAGCAAAATCAGATTTTGAAGACATAAAGAACTGTATAGCAAAATCTACCATCTTTGCAATAGACGAGAACAAGATCTTTACGGTAGAGACTGACGCATCTGATAACGCCATAGCTGCTACACTGTCACAAGAGGGACGTCCTGTGGCTTTCTTTTCACGAACTCTATCCGTGATAGAGAAACGACATCCATCTATTGAAAAAGAAGCCTATGCTATAGTCGAGGCACTTCGAAAGTGGCGCCATTACTTAATCGGAAGGCACTTTCGACTTATTACTGACCAAAGATCAGTATCTTTTATGTTTGATCGGACACATACGAGCAAGATTAAAAACGAAAAGATTGAGAGATGGCGTTTAGAATTGTCTTGTTTCAGATATGACATCATCTATCGACCCGGCAAAGAGAATAATGCAGCTGATACACTATCACGCGTGTGTGCCAGTATTCACACAGAATCAAAACTTAAAGAAATACATAACGATTCATGTCATCCAGGCACAACACGTATGTTTCA
Source organism: Acronicta leporina (assembly GCA_947256265.1). Classification (NCBI taxonomy): domain Eukaryota; kingdom Metazoa; phylum Arthropoda; class Insecta; order Lepidoptera; family Noctuidae; genus Acronicta; species Acronicta leporina. The sequence goes on along the minus strand of OX366541.1, from coordinate 5,131,485 downwards.
CTGGGTTCGAAGTAAAAACCTACCATATTCGATGGATGATGTGAAGAAAATCACGAATGACTGCTCCGTCTGTGCATTTGTAAAACCAAGATTCTTCAGAAATAACAGCGTTCTCATAAAGGCAACGTCACCATTTGAAAGGCTGAACGTCGACTTCAAAGGTCCAGTACCGACTTCAACATCCAATAGATACATCTTGACTGTTATCGACGAATATTCCCGATTTCCATTTGCATTTCCATGTCAAGATATCTCTGCTGCGACTGTAATCAAACACTTATCCACACTTTTCTGTACTTTCGGGATGCCGGCGTATATTCATTCTGATCGTGGCTCAGCTTTTATGTCACAAGAAGTTAAAACATACTTGCATAGCAGAGGCATAGCCACAAGTCGAACTACGCCATATAACCCACAGGGAAATGGCCAAATAGAGCGTGCAAATGGAACTATTTGGAAAACGGTTCAGTTAGCTCTCAAATCTCAGGGATTAGACATAAAGGATTGGGAAAAAGTTCTCAACCAGGCTCTACACTCCATAAGATCATTGCTATGTACTTCGACAAACCAAACGCCTCATGAGAGGATGTTTATGCATAACCGGAAATCTAACAATGGCCACTCTGTACCTACCTGGCTCCTATCTCCGGGACCTATTCTGTTGAAGAAACATAACCGAAGTAACAAGTACTGTCCTATGGTGGAAGAAGCAGAGCTGATAGAGTCTAACCCTGATTACTCATTCGTCAGATTAAGCGATGGCCGAGAGACCACGGTTTCGAACCGACACTTAGCCCCGATAGGGAGGGATGACGAATCTGAGCCTGAGCTTGAAGAAATCTATGAAAGTGCAGGTTCTGGAGAAGATAATGAACCTAGCGATTCCACACCCGCCGCCGTGGAGCCTACGCGACAGAGCAGTCGGACTCGAAGGCTACCTGCTCATTTAGAAGACTACGATTTGTCTCACTAGAGCGGGGGAGAATGTGGTGAATTCTACCTGGCCGTTTTACGAAGAAAACGGCAAATCTTTGTTATATTTTGTCATGTTGTCACATATCGACATTTGTCATACTTATGTAAAATTTTTAGCAGAATAAAGCCAAATTCTATTATAAAGGTGATTGTTATTTCATAACAATTATGACGTTGAAAATACCTACGAACAACAAACGGTTTTATCTCCTTCTTCTGTATTTCCGATGTTAGCAACGATACTGGAACCCATTGCAGTTGATTCTCTATTAGTAATTCGTATTGTTGATACATTTTATTAAGTAGAAATAAATAAAACTTAACAAAAACTAAAACAAATTGTGAACAACTTTCAACAACTTTTTGAGTTTTTGACGTGACTGACGTCTCATTTGACATAAAATGACATGACAGCTTTGGGCCGTAGCTGACAGAGAGGGGGAAAGACATTTACGGTGTTCGGTTAAATTAAAATCGACTAAAATAAGACTATCCACAGAATAAAATGAAAGAACATAATAAAAGCGTTCGATGAAAGAAAATGTTTTGGAATTTACTAATTCCATCTCTTTAAACTCTTGTGAAGCTGTGCTTTTGATCTCAGCAGATTTCACAAAATAGCGTGTTTTTAAAACCGATTAATTCCGCGAAACATCAAACACGAGTATTACGAGTCAGATCACTATTAAGGCAATGGCCGCCGCTTGATTGGCGTTATCACCGCGTCGTGTCTAATACAAAAATTACAAAAAAAGACCAAAGTAACACTTAAATCTTGACCAAAACTGTAAAACTTTATTGTAACAATCTAATATTAACTAAGATGGCTGCAGTACAAGCTCCGGCTAACAAGAACTGGCCCGCTAGACCCGGTATTCAGCACCAGAATAGCCAAGGACCTCCTTCAAGTATGACACTAAATAGGACGATAAACTTGTACCCGCTCACTAATTACACGTTCGGGACCAAAGAGCCGCTGTTTGAGAAGGATGCGTCGGTCCCTGCCAGGTTTCAGAGGATGCGCGAGGAGTTTTCAAAAATTGGAATGCGGAGGTTAGTTTTTTTAATAAGGCCCGGCTTGCTTTGCGCCGGGTTTCCACCCGCCATCTCCGATGTTTTTATTTTTTGCTAACTGCCTCATTATCCTAGTGGTCCTGAGCGCGACTGCTGGGCTTGAGGTCTTGGGTTCGATTCCCAGGTCGAGAAGTATTATTGGGAATTTTACGTGAAATTCTCAGTAGTAGCTCGGAGGACTTTGTGCCCGGTGCAGTAGGCTCGCCCCCTATTACATAGAACCTAAACACGCAACTGAGGGTTACGTTAGTACGCCTCTGCCTAACCCTTCGGGGAATACAGGCGTGATGCTCAGCTCAGCTTCTAAACGGCGTAGTGTGATGTTAATAGCCTCCATATCTCTAGAATTGTGCTATGAGAATGATGTAAAAAGTACATATTTTTGATTTACACTTCAAAATTTTTCCAGAGAGTCGCTTTACGGTGCACACTTGTAAAACTATTCTCATTTGTATGTGTCATAGTTTAGTTGTCTAAGAATAGACCAGCTAGCTTGCTCCTTCAAAATCCAATCTAAGCATCTCAATACCAAAATTCATCAAAATTAGTTCACTTGCAACCCCAAAAAGACAACTATGCATTTATTTTATTGAAACATAATGTAGCATTGTCTGCCAACCTGCAATAGGCCACCATGGTGGACTATGGCCTAATCCGTCTCATTCTGAGGAGTCCATGATCAGTAGTGGGACAATATGACAATACCCTCACATTTGTAGTTTCTCAAGAGGATCTTGAAATATACTAAGCTATGCTGGAAAGAAAGGAATGAAAGAATGTGACTATCAGAGTGATTTTATAGAAGTGAGTAATTGCTCCATGTTAAGAATGACCCAATGAGGCTGGCATATTCACCAGGAGTGCACTGAAGCCTCAAAAAATAAGGTGGCTAATGCACATGCAACGTCTCTAGCGTTGCGGGTGTCCATGGGCGGCGGTTATCGCTTATCATCAGGTGATTTGTCTGCTTGTTTGCCCCCCAACCCCATAAAAAAAAATTGCTTCATTAGATACATACCATCACGCCTTTATTTCGCGGGTTAGGCAGAGGCATACTAATGTCCCCCCATAGTTTTCTATAAAATTCTCAGTAGCAGCTCGAAGTAGAAGATTTGTGCCCGGTTAATGGCAATAGGCTTGCCACCTATTACATGGGACATAAACATACCAGCTTCATTACGTATAAAGATATAACAACTTTCACAGGTCAGTTGAAGGAGTACTGCTTGTTCATGAGCATGGACTTCCACATGTGCTCCTGCTGCAGCTTGGCACAGCATTCTTCAAGCTGCCAGGGGGAGAGTTAAACCCAGGAGAGGTGAGAAACATTATCTGTTTCATTAAATTTGTACTCTATACTAATATATAAAGCTGAAGAGTTTGTTTGTTTGCTTGAACGCACTAATCTCAGGAACTACTGGTCCGATTTGAAAAATTCTTTCAGTGTTAGATAGCCCATTTACTGAGGAAGCCTATAGGCTATATATCATCACGCTACGCGGACGACGTCGCGGGCAGAAGCTATATATATACATATAAAGCTGAAGAGTTTGTTTGTTTGTTTGCTTGAACGCGCTAATCTCAGGAACAACAAGTCCGATTTGAAAAATTCTTTCAGTGTTAGATAGCCCATTTATTGAGGAAGGCTATAGGCTATATATCATCACGCTACGCGGACGAAGTCGCGGGCAGAAGCTAGTATATCTATAAATTGATCGTTAGGCATAGTCATTGTGGGAGCAAAAGAGGAGGTCTTATGCTAAACCCTTTTAAAAGGCCGGCAACACACTTCTCCTCTGGTGGCGCGGGTGTCCATGGGCGGCGGTATCGCTTACCATCAGGCGATCCGTGTCCTCGTTCAGTAGTTTTTGAGTTTATCGTGAACAGTGGTGGGGATTTACTTGTAGAGTAAGGATAATTTTGATTGTTTCGGCAAAGAAAGATATGTGACGACCGTCATGTGGTCATTTACTAACATTTTGTTTTGTGTCTACCCACTTTTAACTTTTAACTTCTAATCATTTGTAAATTTTATTGTGTTGTTTAATATTCATTTAACCTATGTTCAGTATTGAAATGAAACTACTTTTTACGGATTTTATCGCGGTATATTGATATTATTTTGTTCCCGACGTTTCGGATCCTTTACAGCATCCATGGTCTGCCCGTGACCATGGATACTGTAAAGAATCCGAAACGTCGGGAACAAAATAATATCAATATACCGCGATAAAATCCGTAAAAAGTAGTTTCATTTCAATGTCTAATATTCGCGTAATTGTCAGAAATCAGTATATGTTCAGTATGCTTACTTCAACTCAATGTTAATGTATATTCCTCAATAAGTGAATTTTTGCAAATTCTTGTGAGAAATAAAGTTCTTAAACCATAATTATAGCTACCTTTCATTGTCTTCTGCAGGATGAGATTGAAGGTCTGAAGAGGTTACTGACAGAGACCCTCGGCAGACAAGATGGCGTCAAACAGGAATGGCTCATTGAAGACACCATCGGTAAGTGTATTGAGAATTTGGTTTGCTAAATATATTGCTATGCTACACACATCAAAAAAAGTTTGCAATCACTAGCTTAAGCTGACATAAATTTTTAAATTGAACTTTATCAAGAAAAATTCTTTGTTGTGTGTTTTCTTTAAATAGAAATACCCTGTCTGAAATTAAAAAATAAAACTACTTTTTATTTTTTATGAAATTTTTTTAGTTATTATTCATAATGTAATTGTAAAATATATCGATTTTTCAAAGTGATTGCAAACCTATTCTTATGTGTGTATGTCGTCAATTTTTGCACGATAACTCGCTCTGCCATATGATGCAGGAAACTAAACGCACGCGCACGCACGTACACACACACACACACACACACACACACACACACACACACACACAATCACGCACGCACGTACACACACACACACAATCACTTACGCACGCACGCACGCACACAATCACTCACTCATGCACGCACACACAGACACCATACAACATGAAACTAACTGCAAAGATTTTAATTCTCAGTTGTGAATATTTTATAGCTAATGTCGCAATTACTGAAAAACTAGAATGTGTTATAGACCTACAAATTGCGAAAAACCAATTGTAATTTGAATTTGGAGGGTTCAGGTGAACGATCAGCCTTAACTCTAAAACTCTTTCACAGGTAACTGGTGGAGGCCTAACTTCGAGCCACCCCAATACCCATACATTCCTCCTCACATCACGAAGCCGAAAGAGCATAAGCGGCTGTTCCTCGTACAGCTTCAAGACCGGGCCTTATTCGCAGTGCCCAAGAACTACAAGTTGGTTGCAGCACCTTTGTTTGAGTTGTACGATAATGCGCAAGGTTACGGCCCCATTATATCGTCTCTGTCGCAGAGTTTGTGCAGATTTAACTTCGTATATATGTAAATTTTATGTGTGTGTATGTTTGAGTGGTTTCTGTGTTCATAAAGTTCATAGTCAAAGTCAAAATCATTTATTCAATATAGACTACTATACTTCGACTTTTAATTGTATTCAGTAACTTGACAGTTCGAAGAGAAATAATGATACCACACTACAACTAATAGTGTTGGGCTAGTGAATGATTTTGGGTAAATATTAATAAAAATGGTTTAATATAAAATTAAACTACAAAATCGTAAATAAGATGTAAAATATAAGAATAATTAAACAAAGTATCTATTTTCTTTTCTATTTTCTTCGAATAAAAATCATCCAAAAATAAAAAAACATAATTTAACATTTTTTTACTTTTGTAATTTTTGACATTTTATAGATTAACTTACTACTGAGAAACAAATTCTACTATTTTTAATAGTTTATATTGTGTTTTGAAGACTAGCTATTCAATATACATAAAAAGTTTGTTCATGTAAGTACATTATTTAAGTTCATTCTATTTCGTTCATTCTTGCACCACCTCACTATCTTTTTTTGTCAAAAACTGGTAACCCTTCAACTGTCAAGTTACTGAATACAATTAAAAGTCGAAGTATAGGTAGTACTTTTTGAACGTCATTTTTACATTATAGACAGCCCCCAAAACCTATAATTACTAGAACTCAAGATATTTCAATTGTGTTAAAATGAGAATTAAATGCGCGTTATGGCTAGAGCGACGGACTTGTGATCATGTGGTTGCCGGTTCGAAACCCACCCATTGCATTACCGACGTGAACCCACTCGTAACACAAGCATTTAGCTTAGCACGAGGGGTTAACAAGAATTCATCAAACTGCATAATTCTCAGCAACTATTTAAGACAAAGTTGTCAAGCTTAATATTATAATTGTGATTATTTTATTTTAAAAAGAGTATCTATGGAGTTTCTTGCCGGCTCTTCTCCATAAGATCCACATTTTGGAACTGTGCAACTAGTTTTGACTTTTCAAAAGTACCTTCTTTATTGGTATAGTTGAAATAAAACATTTTGACTTTGACTGTAGTAATATTCGACCCAAATCTCTAGAAAGTTTTTTTTTTTAAAAGATATCCTTCTCATTATCAGAGGAGACCCATGCCCAGCAGTGGCACAATGTAATGGGTTGATTATTATTATGAGTAATTATCAACCCATTACATATGAATTTTTGACGTGGGAGAGCCATGCTTCGGCACAAATGGGCCGGCTCGACCGGCGTAATACCACGGCCTCAAAAAACCGGCGTGAAACAACGCTTAGGTTACCGGAGGCCCAACACCTTTTAAAAGGCGGGCAACGCAATTGCGACTCCTCTGGTGTTGCGGGTGTCCATGGGCGGCGGTTATCGCTTACCATCATATTAGTAGTAGTAGTAGTGATCCGTCTGCTCGTTGGCTCCCCTATCCCATAATAAAAAAAAACTATGAAATTCCCTGAAATGTAAGCATGCCTTTAGTTAAAGTGTTCAGAACAAGTCAGTGCTGTTTCTTTGGTAAAATTTTATGTAACCAGTAATTTTAAACAATGAATTGAAGTAAAGATTAGTCCTATGAGTGGGTTAATTTGAAAATTTTATGAATACGCGGGACCTAGATATGTAAGAATTCAGAAACCATGTGTATGACTCTGTGAATGTTTGTGTGAAATAGTCTATTTTCATTACTATGAGGTTTCTCATACAATTACACCATTTATTTTAAAGTTAGACAAATATAGTAACGGCATCTTTACTTCCATGTTAGCGTTTAATAAGCTCTGTTATTTTACGATAAATGTAAATTAATGTGTCTATTTACTTTTAAACTCTAAAATACAATAATGTTGACAGTATATTACAATGAACTGCCTCATTAGCCAAGTGGTCCTGAGCGCGACTGCTACGCTAGAGGTCCTGGGTTCGATTCCCAGGTCGAGCAGTGTTATTGGGTTTTTCTATGAAATTCCCAGTAGCAGCTCGGAGTGAGGAATTTGTGCCCGGTTAATGGCAATAGGCTCGCCCCCTATTACATGGGACCTAAACATACCGGCGAACTGTGGGTGTACATAAGTACCCCTCTGCCTAACCCTTCGTGGTATACAGGTGTGATGGTATGTTATATTACAATGACGGTCGTTATTTTGTTATTTTAGTGAAGGAAAAAATCGTTTTGCGGGCTGGATTTGAATCTGCGTCTTCTGGTTATATACACCAGACGCTATGACCACTAAGCCACCGCGAGTCCCACCCGACAATATGTCGAAATTTTCGAAAACTGCCCGCAATTCGAATCTTTCCTTTACGAGGATAAATTTATAGATAATCTTAGCATGAAAAATGCGAAAAAATCTCAAAAAAAATGTCGTCATTTTGTCTATTCTTAAAGTAAATGGGAGTATAAGTAACAATTATTAGCTACACCAGTCGCTTACATCGCTTACGGATAAGATGCAGTCTAAAATTTAAATTGACAAACGGATAGAAACAATTACAGTCAAAATCAGTCAAAATAATTTATTCAAGATACGAGTGCTAGGTAGTACTTTTTGAACGTCATTTTTACATTATAGACAGCCCCCAAAACGCCCGCCCTTCACCGCCTCCTAGTGTTTTCGCTGGGAAGAAGCGGCGCAACAAACTCCCCTTCTTCGTCTTGACTTTAAAAGAGACCATGTTTTTCTGAGTTTCTTTCGGTGTTTGATCTCAGAGGTCTTCCGTAAGCAAATGCAGGCGACATCTAGTAAAAAAAACCTTGACTTGTAAAAGATCTATTTACAGAAATAATGTAATTTATGAATTAAGCTTTCCCTAAAATTTAAATTCTATACATTTTCTTTCGATTCGTTCGTCGATTCGAATTTATGCTGCATGTTGTCTATTGTAATATTATTATTCCTGGCAACACACCTATTACCAGTGTTGCCAGTAACAAAAAAAAGCGACAATTTCTAAATGGTGTAGTCAGTAGAATTTGTTTTGTTTGTTTTAAGGAATTTATTCCTTACTCCCTCAAACTATAAGGACTATTATGTAATGTTAGTTTTTAAGTGAAATTTCCAAAAAAAATGACTAAACCTCAAATTTCAGATGAGTTTTATTTATTTGTACCTCAAGAAAGAAGACTGTTCTAGTTTTAAGTGTACTTACTAACCTCTAACTAATTACTAGTTCCTAAGCTAGCCTGTCTTTTGACGTATGACGTTTGACATGTGACGTTAAAAACGTGGAAATATACTTTTAATTTAATGTTAATTAATGAATATTAATGGGTACCAAACAGGCATGGAAGTGATTGCTACTTTTAATTCATAATAATATGATGATAGTAATATTGATGAAATTATGACTATTTTTAACAGCGATTTCACAGCCTGCTACTTTTCGTTCGCAATAAATTTTCATTCAAAATCACAACGCCACACTTGCTACTTTGTTACCTACTTACAATGTAATCGTGAACAAAATGATATTTTGAGCAGGTTGTGTTAAAAAAGTCGCAGGTGTGACAAACAAAATAATTCATGTGATTTTCACGTACTTTCTGTGAAATATTCCATGCCTAGTACTTTTCGTGAATTATTGGATGTTTTAACAGAGTTATTCTGCTATTCGGGGTGGAGACAAATCCAACAAATCGAAGATTATAAAAATCGGGTCGGCCCTTCTTGAGCTTTATATGGTACTTTGTTTTATATTTTATAGATTAGGAAAATTATTAATTATCATGAGTACAATCACGTATTTAAGTGTTTTACATTAATGTTACGAGCTGGGGTTCGGGATAAATTAATTAACATTAGTCACGAAGATTCTAGAATCAAACAATCACGAAAAGTCTACAAAATGCGAGTAGGTACTTGACACGTCTATTTTTTTACGGGCATTGACCTTTGACCAATCTAGAACTATTGTTATTACGTGAGTGACGCATTCGAGTACTTTCATTCGAATATTCTACATGCTTCTACGATTTATCTAGAACCTTCGTGACCCATCTACGTCATTCTACTAGCTTCTCGGCGTAACATTAATAATCGTTTGACCCTATGTACAATGTCATGTGTAACATAATATAAAAATAATGATTGCTATTTTACATAAGCAGAAGAACCTACTAAGACTGATATATTCTGTGATAATATCGTATTGTATATAATGTTATAGGCAAAACTAATTTACACTGAAAAAACCTTACAAAAAAATATGTTTTTTTTTCTGTGTATGACAGACACACTTCTAACTTATCCGATTAACCGTTTATTATATTTCTTTCATTCTTAGTTAAATCCGTAAAAGCTAATTTCACACTTACACAGAAAAAAGAAAGATTTTTTTGCAGTAAAACTAGCTTTGACGAAAAAAAAAAGATTGAATTTGAGTGTAGATATTTTAATTAAGATTTTAATGGTGCGTCATTAAAACCTGTGTCAATGTTATTTGAAACGGTGGAAAATGAATTCTGTGCAATAGAATTAAATGGAAAAGCAAATTTGACTCAGCTGTGCAATGGCTTACAAATTAAATGTGATATACAAGTGGACTAATACGTAATTAGAATTTGTTCTAGTACCTACATCATACAAAAAATATTATCGCCTTCTGTAGTTTCTGTTTTTATCTTTAGTTTTTTGTGAGCGGAATATCGTCATTGACGGTGTGGCGGTTAAAAACTCCTTGCCTTATAGCAAGGTCGTAGCCAGTACATTTCGGTGGGGTGAGGGTATTTTGGCCCTAGCCAAGTACGTGGGGGGAGGGTATTTTGGCCCTAGCCAAGTACATTTCGGTGGGGGGAGGGTATTTTCGCCCTAGCCAAGTACATTTCGGTGGGGGGAGGGTAGTTTGGCCCTAGCCAAGTACATTTCGGTAGGGGGAGGGTATTTTGGCCCTAGCCAAGTACATTTCGGTGGGGTGAGGGTATTTTCGCCCTAGCCAAGTACATTTCGGTGGGGGGAGGGTATTTTCGCCCTAGCCAAGTACATTTCGGTGGGGGGAGGGTAGTTTGGCCCTAGCCAAGTACATTTCGGTGGGGGGAGGGTATTTTCGCCCTAGCCAAGTACATTTCGGTGGGGGGAGGGTATTTTCGCCCTAGCCAAGTACATTTCGGTGGGGTGAGGGTATTTTCGCCCTAGCCAAGTACATTTCGGTGGGGGGAGGGTATTTTCGCCCTAGCCAAGTACATTTCGGTGGGGGGAGGGTAGTTTGGCCCTGGACCAGAGGCACACACAGGACCAATTTTATTTGAAACAGTTTATAGGCTGTATTCAGGAGGAATTCAGAAGGCCTTGCCTCGTTCTTCATACAGCTCTTCCATGAGCTTTATAATGAGGCTTGGGACAGACTCATACCAGTTTGTAGTCGTCTGGTCTTGGATACCACTGCCCCAAGAGACATTCGCTTTCTAGCCAGTGCATCGCATGTACACAGAAGGTGTTCCATGCTCTCAATTTACCGTATGCAGGCCCTGCAGGCTGATGTCTCCGTCAGGCCCATCTTTTTTATGAGAGCGTTAGTCTCAAAATGTTCGGTTAGCGCTCCCATCAAGAGACGGGCCAATGTATGAAATAGGTATTTGTGATAATTTTGGAAATAAAATAGAATAAACTATGATGTCGTAAATCCGAGCAAAACAAGGTAATGTTACTAGAGCAATCTTTTATGATTAAATTTACGCCTTGCTCCATAAAAAGTAGCACAAAATTCAATAAAAACTAAACGTTATAGGCGACATTAAAACATTTTTTTAAAATCTAAACATGCGTTCGCTTATTTTTGCTGTGTTCCTTTATTTTAACTCCGTTGAGAGCAAATTGTGGTCTAAAGGCGTCGTTCATTATGCTATCAATAAGAAAGATTATGGTAAGTAAAAATTATTTTCAAACTTTTTTTTTGTTGTACATACATAGGTACGGGCCGCCTGATGGTAAGCGACAACCTCAGCCTATAGACGCCAGCGTCCGATCTACAATTCTCGCCAGCGAGGCCCACCGCGAAGGCCCTCTAACCCACAAACGCCCTAAGCCGAGGCCCGAGCCCCGTTAGGGGACGCCCTTTGCTGCTGTTGCTTAGTTTATAAGTTGGTGGTTGGTGCCTCACCACCAAGCTCGGTTACGCTGTACCTAAAGATTCCCTGAATCAACAGCATACGACCGCACAAATTAAATGAATTGATATTTATTTCTGTAAGTAGATCCTTTAGAGACACTTACCAGTCAATGGTTTTTTTTTATAGCTAGATGGCTTCGGCATTTCCTAACTGACGACCTCTGAGAAGAAACACCGAAACAAACTCAGAGAATCATGGTCTCTTTTAAAGTCCAGACATAAAATAATGTGAGTGGGACAATGCAGGGCAATGTCTGAAATGGCCTTTTGAGGAAAGAACCATAGCAGCTTTGAATAGACCAGTCCTAACTGACTGACATATAGTAACTCCATCTTGATCGGTTTTTACGTCGCGAGGTTTGCTTGGGGATTCCAATCCATTGCCTGCTTAGGTATATGGCCTGGACACCTTCGGGGATTGTGGTCAATCCAGTTCCACTTGCGGCGCTTGATGTGCTTGTCTTGGATTGGAAGGGAGATGGACAATTATCTCTCTCTTTCCGCCGCCTTTTTTACAGGCTTGACTTGCTCGCAGTAGAAGGTGGGCGGTTACCCGACTCACGGGCGCAAGCGTGGGGCAACGAATATAATTACCTACCTACCTACCTACTACTGCTTTTTTGTAGATCTTCATTCCCAAGATATAATCGTTTCGACCTTTGAGCGCCTTGAGAAAGAGATTTGCGTCAAATTCTTCAACACCCCTTTCAACTATAGCGCGACGAACGCCGACAAAGTCCTATATGTCGCCAACCCTGACAAGAGGAAGAACTGCCCTCCTGAAAGTTATACTTATGACGGTTCAGTCGTGGTAAGTAAGCTAATACCTAAATTGTGTATAGTTATCGCTCGCGTGAAAACATCGTGAGGAAACTTGCACGCCTGAGAGATTTTCTCGACGGGAGTGTGAAGTCTGCAAACTCGCTGTCGACTATGTGGTGAACTAACTATAGCTTAGTTGCTCTCAAGCTAAGAGGAGACCTGTGCCCAGGAGTTGGATAGCGAAAAGATGATGAAGTAACCTAGTGAATGAATATGACCATTAGATTAGTAAGTCGTAGGCGTTGATTTTCGGAAGGCACGCACTTCTGACTTTTCGAAATCATGTCAGACGATTTATCACGAAAAGGCAAAAAAACCTGGATGCCTAAGGGATTTTCTCGACGGCGAGAAAATCGTAGGATTTTTTTGTCGCTTGTAGTTAGTACATCTTAGGGCAAAGTTTTGATATATTTGATGTTTACAGGATATGTCCATAGGGTACAAATGTTTGAATGAGCGCGACATCGCTAGGATTGTAGTGGATATGCTGCGAGCCAGCATCGAAAACACAGGTTTGTAAGTTTTCAGTAATCTCTTGATACAGCGTTATCTACAAACACTTTTTTTAAGGCCTGTACTGTTTTTAGGTACCTTTTTTATTGGATATGGGAGCAAACGAGCAGTCGTATCACCTGATGGTAAGCGATAACCGCCACCCATGGACACCCGCAACACCAGAGGGATCACAAGTGCGTTGCCCCCCTTTTAAAAGGGTTTGGGCCTCCGGTAACCTCATTCACTCGGCGAAACACAACGCAAGCGTTGTTTCACGCCGGTTTTCTATGAGACCGTGGTATCACTCCGGTCGAGCCGGCCCATTCGTGCCCAAGCATGGCGCTCCCACGTGAATAAAACCCTTGTACTAATTTATTTGAGGTCGGTGCAACATGCCTTATTGTAGGGACGTAGGGCTAACACAGCGAAACGTTTTTGTATGTATGTAGATATAATATATATCTTTATTAAACTTTTCCCAATTAATTAGATATAGCGGTGTGATGGCGCCCGACAGCTCACCCGCCGCGCCACTATGTCTAATACTTGAATTTCAGAAACCAGTTCATTAAATTATTTTGTTTACCTACAGGGAAGCCGAACAGTAACGATTTGTTACGGAAATTCCAAGAGAGGGTAAGATAATTTCCAGTAGTTTGTACCACAAATACATAGGGGGGTAGGTAGGTATACAATGTAGTAGGTAGGCACCGTCAAAATAACTACGCGTCTTATAGGCAAGCGAGAAGAAGGTGAGAGGTAGGGAATAGTGGAATTGATAAATCCACTCTCAATTGGAGCTGTCCGACTGGGGAAGTACCTCCACCTTGCAAAAAATCGTAGCCAAATAACATCCGTGCTATGTTGTTCCTAAGGTAAGCCAAGTCGCCAGAGCACCGCGATATACTATAGTATCTCTTAGTAGTCTGTGACCGCGATTAAGCGTCGTGTTGGCAGTGGGGGGACCGGTGGTGTTTAAGCATCACACTTATTGCCTCCTATGCTGCCAGCCCAACTATTTCTCCATAATCCTACCTTCTCAAAAAGGGTGTGAAAAGATTTTTATAGGGTCGGCAACCCGCGAGTGATACCCCTGGTGTTGCAAGCCTCCATAGGCTACGGTAACCGCTTACTAGCAGGCGGGCCGTATGCTTGTTTGCCACCTTAGTGGTAACTACCTATAAAAACAGAATCTATAATGTACTCTATGTCTATACTAATCTATAGGTACCTACTAATATATAAAGCTGAAGAGTTTGTTTGTTTGCTTGAACGCGCTAATCTCAGGAACTACTGGTCCGATTTGAAAAAATCTTTCAGTGTTAGATAGCCTATTTATTGAGGAAGGCTATAGGCTATATATCATTACGCTACGCGGATGAAGTCGCGGGCGGAAGTTAGTATCACATAAATATAGTATCTCTCTGTCCACTCAGAACGATGACGGCAACAATGGCCTCCTGTCAGCTTCGGACCGCAACTTCATAAATGTCCACTACCACCAAGAATGTGGCGATCTGGTCCAGAAGCCCGCAGACACCCGTCGCACTAGTGGGGGGACCATGGAAGTGACAGCTGACAACGAGAGGTTCTATAAAGACAAGCTCTGGCCGCTTGGCATTGTTATGTATGGAGTTGACGCTTTGGCGCGTAAGTTGATAGAAAAGTAAAACATAATAACATAATCAACCTATTATATAGGTAGGTATCCCTCTGCTGGGCACGGGTCTCCCCTCACAATGAGAGGGATTAGGCTATAGTCCACCACGCTAGCCTCATGAGGGTTCGCAGACTTTACACGCCCCGTCGAGAAAATCTCTCAAACGTGCAGGTTTCCTCACGATGTTTTCCTTTACCGCTGATGATTAACTAAGTATTGCATTGCATTTAGCGATAAGACCGCTAATTGTACTTACTCACTTAATGCCTTATAGGGCAAAGTTCGGAATTCGCAATACTGCAACATGCAATGACGGTGATTGAGCTGTCTAGTTGCGTGGTCTTCCAGCACATATCCGAAGATGACCCGCTTCAGCCCAAGAACCTGCTGTGGTTCGGCCTCGAGGGAGAGGAAGTACCACACCTCGGTTTCTTGGAGGGGAACCAGGTATGGACTTACAATTACCTAAGTTTCAACCTTTCCATAATGTATCTTTCTGTGTTATTTTTTGCATTTTGCTAAGATTAAAAAGTTATTTTAGTGAAGGAAAAATTCGACTCGCAGGCAGGATTCGAACCTGCGTCTTCTGGTTAGGTAATTCATCAATTTTTCCTTCAGTAAAATAACTTTCCATAATGTATTTCTATAGCATAGGGGGCAAACGAGCAGATAAATCGCCTGATGGTAATACCACCGCCCATGCACACCCGCAACACCAGAGGAGTCACAAGTGCGTTGCCATCATTTTACAAGGGAGTACCTAGTTACGCTCATTTCCTGAAAGCTTGAATGTTGCATTGGTCCGGAAATACAGCAGGCGACAGTTCATTCCACAGTTTTTTGTGCGAGGCAGAAAGTTTCTAGAGCCCCCCCCCCCCCCCGCTTTTCTATTGGGCACTATGGGTAAATGCTCAGGGACTCGCGATCTAAGGGGGTCGTACTTCTCACTCTTTTTGCATTGCTTTAGGAAATAATTCCCTGACATATCATTGTCAGGGTGCCGCATTATCACCGTGCCTAGGGTTGCCATCTCTAAAATTTGGAAATTAAGACAAGACACGTGAAAACACCGGATTTTAGATTCCACAACCCGGACATGTCAACAGGTTTTTTTAAACAGTCACCTTTTTTTAATTAAAATTAAATTTAGTCATTTTTAACCCGGACTACAAATGAAGCCTCCCCCGGATGCCCTCTAAACTAGGACAAATCCGGGGAAACCCGGACGGATGGCAACCCTAACCGTGCCTAAGGCCTCAAATACCTACGTTAAAGACGGCCCTGGCATTTATTGGTATAATTATTATTATCCTAGTCTCTAATCCTTCCGGCCATGGTGCACGGTGCGCCGGGCCACCACGGGCACACACTGAACCTTCTCCTGCGAGTTCTCGGCATTCCTATGATGTCCAACCGCTATGACAGGGACAATTACGTCATCATCAACTGGAAGAACGTCGCTAAGAGTGAGTTTTTAAAGTCTATAGTCTATGGAAGGCCGCAGCTAGGAATATAAATAAACTCTGCGACATTTTTACACAGAACCATCTAGTCCCAAACTAAGCAGAGCTTGTACTATGGGTTTTATTACTTTTTTTAAATATTACTTTTTTTTGTTGTAAATACATACCGACATATAATACACTAGCTTCTGCCCGCGACTTCGTCCGCGTAGCGTGATGATTATAGCCTATAGCCTTCCTCAATAAATGGCCTATCTAACACTGAAAGACTTTTTTAAATCGGACCAGTAGTTCCTGAGATTAGCGCGTTCAAGTAAACAAACAAACTCTTCAGCTTTATATATTAGTATAGAAGTATAGATAAGAAACACCCAGACGAACACAAACACTTATATCCATCACATAAATATTTGTGTTCTGTGGGAATCGAACCCACGACCTCATGGTCAGCAGTCCGGTACTCGAACCACTTAACCACAGAGGACGTCGATTCGATAACAAAATAAATCGTAATCCAAATCTAATTGTGTTTCGGATTGAGGCTCTTCCTATACCATTTCGTCTACTACTACTTCAAATGATCACCATGTGTTATTACCCCCGCCCCGCTGTGCGCCCGCGCCTAGTTCCACTATGACCTGCCGTAATTTGTGTTGAGCGCGTATGATTGCGGAAACATACTTAGGGCCACTTGCACCAACTTCTGAAATATGTTTAATTTGAATTTAAACACAAAATGACAATAGAAAAATGTATTTAAATACAATTTAAACACATTTAAGAAGTTGGTGCAAGTGGCTCGGTGTCCCACTAGTAACCTTTTTAAATATTTACATAAACATAACATACCACCACGCCTGTATTCCCCGAAGGGTTAGGCAGAGGCGTAGATACTAATGTACACCCACAGTTCGCCGGTATGTTTAGGTCCCATGTAATAGGGGGCGAGCCTATTGCCATTAACCGGGCATAAATTCCTAATTCCGAACCGCTACTGGGAATTTCATAGAAAAACCCAATAACACTTTGCTCGACCTGGGAATCGAACCTCTAGCGTAGCAGTCGCGCTTAGGACTACTTGGCTAATGAGGCAGTTTTTTAAATATTTTTGGGACAAAATATAACATGGTGTTAAAATTATTGGAATCGATAGAGTTACTACAGTAAATTATTATCTATCTATACTCTATACTAATATGTAATATATAAAGCTGAAGAGTTTGTTTGTTTGTTTGTTTGCTTAAACGCGCTAATCTCAGGAACTACGGGTTCTTTTTGAAAAAATATTTCAGTGTTAGATAGCCCATTTATTGAGGAAGGCTATAGGCTTTATATCATTACGCTACGCGGACGAAGTTGTGGGCAGAAGTTAGTTATTATATGTTTCTCCGTAAATAAATAGTATTTACTTTTTTTATAACAGCCAAGGAGCACTACTTAGAACGCGATCCGAAAGAGGCGTGGCTTCGGAACACTGAAGGCGACGGCGCCGCGTACGACTACGACAGCGTCACGCACGCGCCCGCCAACTTCATGTGCGGGGACTGCTCGCTCGGGGCACAGACTGTGCAGCCAATACAGGTGACTGTATAGTAGAGATACAGGTAACAGTGTCGCAGAGATACAGGAGACAGTTTCGTAGAGATACAGGTAACAGTGTAGCAGAGATACAGTATTACAGTACCTAATTAAATGATTGATTTTGCTTGTGAAGTAAAAATACAGTTGACAATGTCAGAGATAGGTGACATTGTAGTAGAGATATGGGTGATAATGTAACAGTTTTACAGTATAGTAGTTACGGATAACACATTAGCAGGAAAGTGACTGTCCACTAGAAATACATAATTATGATAGTACAGCAGAGATATTGAAATTGTGGAGGAGCGAGGTGTGTTGCCCCTCCAACGAAAGGGAGGATCCTCCGACCAGGCGAGTGTTTTGCCTGGCGGGCCGCGGCCCGACGGTTGATGTCGGACGGTTGTATATATGCAGCTTGCGTCGCAAACTTCACTTGCGCGATTCAGGATTTTGTCTGTCGAAGTTATCTATGTAGCGGGATAGATGTCGCTACAAAATAAAATCATTTTTAATTTGTGTCAATATAGTGGAGATATTATACAGGTAACAATTTAGCAATTTATCAGTACACTATACATGAGACAGTGTAGCAGAGATACTGGCGACAGTGTAGTCGAGATGCATGTGACAGTGTAGCAGAGATAGAGTATAACAGTATCCGCATTATTACTAGGCAGAAGGTGTTAGTGTAGTCGAGATACAGGTGAGAGTGTAGCCGAGATACATGTGAAAAAATAGCAGAGCTACAGTAGCAGAAAGGTGATAGTGTCGTTGAGATACATGTGACAGTGTAGCAGAGATATTCATTCATTCATTCAATTCAATGTTTTAGGACCACCTATGGCAGAGGACACTATCCATGGGCCACCGCACGGATCTAAGCCAAACTGATATCGAGATGCTCTCACTGTTATACAGCAAACAATGTCACCATCGATTCATGAGTAACAACTGAATGGAACTGCAATAAAGTATTATTATTATAAAGATTGGCTTGTTAATTACCAGATGGACATCAAGCTAGATACAGTGCCGGATTTCCGCCTAGGTCTACAACGGCCCGGCCCAGGGGCCCCAGTCCCCGTGGCTGGACCTACAAATAAGCTCAAAAGCCCGGCTTGAAGGGGCCCCAAATATCAAGCGCCTTGAGGCCCTGTACCTCGAGAGTCCAGGCCTGGCTAGATAGTTTGTCCTTTGGATCGCCCGTATTCCGTTTATAGTATTTTTTCATAAAAGTTTAAGTATCTAGTTAGGAATCGAACACGTTCAACGAACAGTAGACCAGCGAGGTAGTTATAGATAAATGGTAACTACGCAATACTGCATTGCTTGTTTTTTTAACCAACATCAAAAAGGAGGAAGCTTCTCAATTTGGTTGTATTTTTCTGTGAACACCCATGAAACATTTTCGACAAAACGAGCCGCCACGAAAAAATATAAAATAATAGATAATAAAATAGCAGCCACTTTGTTTACGCTAAGGCTAGGTTATCTTTATGGACAGCCTTAGCGTAAACAAAGTGGCGCTTTATGAGACTGATTTACATCTACTTAGCGGTTCCTATTTCCTTCACCGTTTAAGCGCGTGATAATTAACTATTAACACGCAGATAACTTCGAAAAGTCAGAGGTGCGTGCCTTGGATTTAAACTCGAGACCTTTGACTTGGCAGTCCAATGGTCATATCACTAGGCTATCACGGCCCTCTTTTTCCAAATAATATTGTTATATCTTGTCTTACTAACTGTACCAAACGTTGATAAAGTTGAAAGTTCTGCACAAAAAGAAATGTGGGAAGAGTTGCAGAATTAAAATATTATTTATTTTGATATGTATTCTGCAACTCGTCCCAAAGGACGTAGGACGAGGTATCCTAAACGTAGGTACCGGCAAACTGTCTAAAAAAATACGAGCAGGGTTTATTGTATTTAAAAAAAAAAATCCATTTTTTAGATTTTATTAGCTCATGTGCTACTTGATATTGTTAAATCACAATATTTTAGGCCCACTTGCACCAACTTCTTAAAGGTGTTTAAACTGTATTTAAACACGAAATTTCTATGAAAAATTGTATTTAAATGCAATTTAAACACATTTAAGAAGTTGGTGCAAGTGGGCCTTAGTGTTACTATATTACAATATACATTACATAGTTATTGCATCAGCTTTATAGAAGGCCGTAGGCAAGAATTCATTTTTTATTCGAGTTTCCGTTCAGAGACAAAGTTACTTGTAACCAAAATTCCAACAGGTGTTGCCATAATACGACTCACTTTTTTCTTTTTTAAATTGTTAAAAAAAATATGTAGGTAGGTACATTACAAAAAAAAATGACAATAGTAGGTACTTATTTAGATGTCTGACATTACATTTCAGTTTCAGTATTTTGACAAAACTGAAACTAAACAGGTTTATTGGTAATCAATCGTAAAATACAATAGGGTTACAGTTGGCGCAAAATAACTTGAACCAAAATCGTGGATGCACAGTAGTCGATTTTAGGACATTTTGCACGCATAGGGTTGCCAGGCGTCCGGATAAAGCCGGACATAGGTAGGCTTTTTGATTGCGTGTTCGACAAAATAAACGGTATCCGGCTTTTGTTAGGCTTTTTACATTTCGCAAACGAACGAGCGCCGAGCGTGGCCAAGCGCAGGCGGTCGCTCGCGCCGACAGAAAATCCTCAATAATGTGGAGTGTCCGGCCTAACTGGCTGATTTGTCCGACTATTAGGATTGGCGACCTGGCAACCCTATGCACCCAAATGCACTGCGCAAACTTTCCCCCTCTCCGTTAGTTTTGGGTCAAGTTACTTTGCGCGAACTATACTCTCTTCTCTACACATTAACGAAAGTTTTTTTTAAAAAAAAGTGAAATTTTAATTTGGGGGGCTCAGGTGATCGATCTGCCTTCAGTTTTACAAACTCAAAACCACTTGCGGATATCTTCAGACGCGGGCAGTTATTTTGACCGTTTTGTGGGTACTTTAAAAAAATGGACTGTTTTACTATATAATCGCTGAAATCATTCTATCGGTCTTATTCATAGTAATATGAAACGTCTAATACCTAGTTACCTAGCTATAATTCGTTTTGTCTCCTTTGCCCTGTCACAAAATATCACGTGCCAAAACGAGACAAAACATATTATAGCATATTTGGACATTGTGAGTGTAAAGAAACATTTTATTACTATAAATGTATGTATGTATGTATGTACATATTATAGCTATAGGTTTATAAAACGTTTAATATTGAATAAGACGGTAAGTTTGTGCCATATACAACTTATGATACAGCCTACATTAATGGTAAAGACAAACTAAGCCCAGGTAAGCAGCGTGGGAGCTCCCACGCTTCCACGCGTAACAAAAACTATTTTGATATATTTAATTATGTCTTCGAACGTAAGTTCTAGAAACCCACTGGTCTAACGCGTGGGATGGAGTATGATATCCCCTCCACGTTTCCCACCTGAGCCGGATAGGCCTAGGCCCTGGCCAGTCTAGGGGACCCAGTCCCGGACCTACAAACAAGCTCAAAAGTCTGGTCTGCCTTATCAAAAAACTGTATTGAATTTTTTTTTTATCGGTTTTAGTGTCTTTAATTTACTAAACCAAAATGGAATTATTTCTAGATATGGTACGGGGCCCCAAATGCTCGGTGCCTAGGGGGCCCTGGCCCAAGTCCGGGCCTGCTACCCACGCCGACTTGAATTAACAGTAGGCTTGTTCTTGCTCGGACTATGAACGGAGCGTTCCGTACTAGCACAATCGTTCAAATGTACTAGTTCGGTCTTCTAGTACTATTAGTACAGTAGCTCACTAAAGAAAAGTGAACAATAATAATCACTGGGATCATAGACATAAAGTTCAAAATAGCTTTGTTCTTGCTAGTAAGCAACGGTTAATAGTACAGTGGTTCAAATGTAGGTACTAGTCGAGTTCAAATGAGCGGTGAGCGACGGAGCCCTCCGTCGCTCACCGCTCAGTTCATAGACTTCGTAGTTCGTACAGAACTAGAGAGCCAGAGACTACGACGAACGATGGAGTACTACAGGAATGATGTACTAGAAAGGAACAGGAATAGTTCGTATTAGTCTGTGTCGGGAATCAATTCCTAATAGTACATGTACTACACAAGCCTAATTAACAGATCTAACGTTGCGTGGGTCGCGTGACAGCGTTGCGTATGATATGTATGTTTCTGATTAAACTGTTTATATACAAATTCAAGAGTAGATGTCATTATGCGTTGCATACATGGGCTCAGTTATTCTATTATACATTTATTCTATTCACAACGCTAGGTACAGGCAGTGAAATACAGGAATATTTTTTAAGCAGTGCGCAAAAAATATTTGGTAGTTCAGTAGGTTCAGTATCAGTAATAGAACACATTCCCATTATTAGTTCAAAACTTTTTTTTAAATTTTTAGCCGGCTTGAAATCCGCTAAATATGGACACATAATATCTATTCGCAATAATAACAATATGCACGTGTGCCAGCCGACTCACGCGCCGGTGTACAGCTGATGTAGGTACTAAGGCGCGCGCGCTTTGCCGTGCGCTAGCGAGTAACCATAAAATCAGTTTCAAAGTAAACATCTTTCGTTAACAATAACTTCGATATTTTGTACTAAGACATATCAAAATAACAAATTGGTGTTTAATAAAAGTCGTTTAAGTATCAATTGTTAAAGTTTGCGCACTGAATAAAAAATATTCCGGTATATAGGAAAATCTCGACACTCGTCATCCCAGCCATTTTCCATTATGGAACCAGTTTCAATCCCCCTTTAAAAATGTTGAAGTGGGGCTATTATTAGCGGTTTGACATGCTAATAGACTGTCAAGCTCACGCCTTTCAACAAACACAAATTCGTTGCGGTGTTTCTTGTTCCCAGCAAAAACACTAACAAGTGGTGAAGAGTGGACGTTTTAGGAGCTGACTATATTCGTAAAAATGACTTTTAAAACGTTTTACTTTTAAGTTTCCCATCAGGGTTTTTCTAACCGTGATGTGGGAGTTGGCGGGCTCCAATATAAGAAAAGACTACAATATTGGTACTTACTTAAGCATTTCTACGTCTGATTCAACACATAATTATGACTCCAAGATATTCTGGCAACATCTTTACAACTAGAAACATGTTTTCTGTAAACCTCTTTAGTGTCAGCGACGAAGTTACACAAATTGCAAGACAAAATTGGCGCCATTTCACATTTTTCGCAAGAGAAATCCGTCGTTCCATTTTCGGTTTTTTGAACGCAATAATCGCAAGTTTTTAGTCGATTTTTCTCGTCCTCCGCACTAATCGTTTCGGTTACATTTTCTTCTTTATCTGTGGGTTCTTCTTTGACAGCTGTCACGGGAACGGCCGAAATCTCAGTCTCGTTCTTTTTTAAACGCCTACTATTATTACTTTTGCATTGTTTGAAGAAATTATTTAATTGGCCACTAACTGTGTCGACTTTAAATTTAGTATTATTATTTTCAGTTGATTTCAATTCATTTTCTGGATTACTATCGCCTTTAGTTTTTTCAGGAATAATTTTGTATACAGTTATGTATTCACTCAGATCATTTAATTTTTTTGTTGGAAAAAAATCATTTTTGTCCTTATTTGAATATGTAATATTGCTATTTTTTTCATTTACAACACCACTATGTACAATTTCAGAGGTAGAACTATGTTTTACGCCTAATAAAGACTTGGTATCTTTAATAATACTGATACCAGATTTTGTACAACTATCTACAATGTCAGATTTATTGTCTTTTATTGGTGTACTCGAATTCATTTCAGTGTGTGCTTCAAAAACCGGACTTTTTACCGAGAACTCATTCTTAATCTCCGGTATTGGTATTAATGTCGGTAATATTTCCAAGCCTTTTTCTTTCTTTATAATAATTTCATTTTCTATTGTATTTTCTTCTTTTATGAGTTTTAGATCTGTGTCCGTTTCTTTTTTAATTTCAATGGATTCTTTTTCAGTATTTTTAGGTTTTTCTATAGGTATTTCCATACTTTCTAGGTTTCTTAGAATTTCTTCTTCATTGAAACTCATATCCGAAATATCACCTTCGCTGTCAGACAGCTTTCTATTTCGGTCAAACTCATTATATTTAATTTCAGGTTTTTTAATTTCATTTGGTTTTATGCTTGTTTTATTTTTTAAATTACCCAAAACGTTTTCTAATTTTAGTTTTTTCTTATTAAACTTGTCTTTATTTGCGTTAGATTGTTCAGTATTTTGTTCGCGTTTGGGCAATTTTTTGTTTGTATTAATGGGTGAGTTACTTTTAGGTTTTGTTCCACTTCCAGAATCTCTATTAGTTTCATCAGAATCTGGAGATATTGTGATCGAATCTGCAAGTAAGGACAAGTATAAATTAGGCCTTTTTTAAACACAAATCATTCTGTCCATCTTTTGTGATATTTAAAAAGTTTTGGACTATATTTTCGTAACCATAAATAATGTGATAAGCTTTTTTTGTTTTAGCTGTTCTATATCACAAACAATATTGTTTTCAAGTAATACACAGGAGTTCATGCATACAATTATTTCTGTAACGTCTCCATGTTACTGATTACATTACCCTTCAAACCGGAACACAAGACAGGAGAAGAATTTCTGGCAAACCCAATAACACTGCTCGACCTGGAAACCCCAGCCAGCTGCTCAGGGCCTCAAATCTACT
Organism: Acronicta leporina; assembly: GCA_947256265.1. Lineage (NCBI taxonomy): Eukaryota > Metazoa > Arthropoda > Insecta > Lepidoptera > Noctuidae > Acronicta > Acronicta leporina. Next base: position 5,107,188 of record OX366541.1, on the reverse strand, counting down.
ATTTTATTGTGTCACAATCGTCAATTTGTCATATTTTTCTACAAAATCTATCTGTATTTGTCAATTGGTGCAAAACGAGCAGACGGATCGCCTGATGGTAAGCGATAACCGCGGCCCATTGACACCCGCAACACCAGAAAAGTAACAAGTGCGCTGCTCGCCTTTTATAAGGTTTTGCGCCTTCGGTTTCCTCACTCACTCGGCGAAACACAAAGCAAGCATTGTTTCACGCCAGTTTTCTGTGAGACCGTGGTATCACGCCGGTCGAGCCAGCCCATTCGTGCCGAAGCATGGCTCTCCCACGTGAATATAATATAATCTATCAGTATTTAAGTCATTTGGTGCAAACGAGCAGATGAATCGCGTGATGGTGAGGCCGTGGTATCACTCCGGTCGAGCCGACCCTTTCGTTCCTAATAAAGAAAACGGCAAAGACTGCTTAATTTATTACCTTCATCATATCTCCCGTCAGGTGGATCCTCCCACCAGACCGGACTGGGGCAGGTTAGGATCTCCATGAAGTCTTCGTCGCTGAGACTTCGCGTCTCCTCCATCATCCTCACCAGATCTTGCATGCTCAGTTCAGGACTGCTGCTGGCCCTCGTTTTGGCCTTTTTGGCTGTCTTAAGTAAACTTCGGTTGATAGTCGGGTTTTTAGATGGCGGTGGTGACTTGACGCCTGTAAATCGAAAAGAAATTATTTTTCATTAAATCTGGCATTACATTATTATTTTTAATGGAAGATAAGTTAGATCTTAAGCAGGAAGTATTAAAATCTGTGAACAATGAAAGAAACTGTGGTCGTGGTTTTGATTGCCAGTTCGAGCCGCCGCCCCCTATTATATGAAACCTAAATAAACATACCAGCTAACTTTGGGTGTATTTTATAATTATTTTGTTAAAAAATTACCTTTCTGTGGTGTTGCCAATTTCCGTTTATTGGTAGAAGCTACAATTTTAAAATTATGTTTCGGTTTCAACATTATCTTCTTAGCACAAATATCGCGTTTCAACTTATCTGGATAATACTCTATTACTTGATCGACGACCTCAACTGGATCCTTTTCCGGATTAAGTAGAGACTCTTTTGAGCATATCACACTTTCGTTTGTTTTAGTCGATTTTGTGTCTTGTTTAGTAAGTTTCGGTTTTTCGGTTTTCTTGTTTTTGGTACGGACCTGTCGCTTTTGTTGCGCCGCTTTGGTTCTTGTTACGATTGGCTCAGCTACTTTGGGCACAGTAGTTGTGGCCTTTTTAGTTGTTTTCGATGACATTTCTTTCTGAAATGAGACAAATGAAACAATTAATAACAAGCATTGATGTAATATCGACATCAGCAAGTCGAAATAGCAGCCAACATGCTCACCCACATCTTAAATCATAATAAGGTTATTTAAGTGAAGGAAAAATTCGACGCACGCAGGATTCGAACCTTCTAGTTAGATACACCAAATGCTACGACGCATGACGCCACCGCGAGTCCCACCCGCCAAGTCGAAATTAGCCTTCACATTTTGAATTTACGTCTTAAAGGTGACGTCAATGACAACTGTTGAAAAGCAAGTTGCTTTGCTTCTAAACCGACATGCTATAACTTTATAATCTCAGCATGGAAAATTAATTAAAATTAGAGTAGTCAAAGAATTCAAAAAAACTGACACACAAACAACCCAGTGAAAGTGCAGTTTATTAATTAATGGCTATTATTGAAAAGAAAGAAGACCAACTAGAAATTTCTAGAAAATGTTATAAGATGTCATCCATAAATTACGTCACACGAATCCCCCCGCCGTAGTACCCTGCCTCCCCTGTGTGACGTTACATATTTTTACAGTTTTACATCTAAAAATGATTAAAATGGTTACATTTTTTTATTTAGATTTTTACATGTGACATAAAGTTGGTGACCCCTCCCACACATTTCACCGACTCCTGCCCCCTCTTAGCATGTGACGTGATTTATGGACGGCCCCTAATTATTGTTCTAAAATTTAACGAAAGTGATCAACTTTTGGCTGCTTTGAAGTTACATTAAAATGCAGTATTGTAAATAGATGATGTATTGTTTTTATTTATAGCAAAGATTATGCAAAAAGGAATATTATTTTTATCTCTAAAGTTTGTCTCTCAACAAAATTTCCATACAATTTGTAGATTTCTATTAACCAGCATACGCTGGTGAAAATATTATATTATATTATTATATTTTATTCGAACAGCTTATGCTATGATAGGATGCTCTGTTGGGGCTGGTCGGCTTTACTTTATAAATCAATATATTTTTTTTATATATTATATACTGCATTCTATTATTACTAGACATCAAACTGCTTTATTCCCAAAACTTCTTGGAACAGAATTATAAACAAATTATATTTTTACAATGAGTTTCTATATAAGTAAGTATTTGTTTAAAAAATATTGTCTTATGTAGGTACAGAAAAATAATATTATAAATGTGTTTATCATGAAGTGCAATAATGTGCATAGGGGACAATGTTCACCTTATTCTAAGAATGTATGAAATCTGAGTTAAATATAATAGAATCAGCACAGATTGTCAGAAATAGATTGAAATGCAACACTGCCAAAGCAAACACACCTGTATAAGAAATAGTAGGTAAGTACATAAGTAATGGTAACATTATCTTTGATTAAATATACCTACCTACATACATATATACAAGTAGGTATATAGTTATAAACAGACTGAGCCAGAAACACTGATTGAGGCATTAAAGACACTAATGATACAAATATCTAGACTAAAAATCAAGCAAAAGTCATTTCTAGTACAATAATTCATGATTTTGGGACTAATATTTACTAATATGTATGTACTCTTTTCTCAGAAACCTACTTGGTTTGTTGTTATTCATTCGCCCCATAGATGGCGACACTTGTCTCATCCATATCACGTTCTCACTGCACAGGAGAGTTGAGCAATTGTTATCAATGAAATGCTACACAAATAGCAATAATAGAGTCTAATTAAGATTAAAGTCAACAAATATAGTCCCACGTGCTTTCGTAACCATTGAATAGCGAATTAATATTGTTATCTATCTTCTATCCTTGTCGACGCACCTTAGCTAGATAGAGCGAGGTATATACGGACAATATAACAGTTAAACTCCTCATGGTTCTCTGCCAGGTACAAAATAGGCCATATCTTAGCTTATTTTAACGCAATAATGCGCCATACAATAGGTAAAACAGTCCAAACTATAAGGAATGTAAGAATAAAATCACGCGAAAAATATAATCCCAATAATGTTACCTGCACAATGAGATCCAAAAGTGTGGAACGTCCGTCAAATTACCTAAATAACTTTTACAACTTTATAGTTAATAATACTGTTTTATTGAAGAATTATCATAATTTCATGTGTTGAAATAATTTTAATTTACGTATTTCATTACAACAGACGTCTTCACGGTCTAAAATCCGGAACGGGGATTCGCTGCTAGTGTTGTTCCACGCACGCAACCCGCACCGCGCAGTAAGTGGAATCGTAATTTAGACTTAAATCGACTAAGCTTTGATTATAAATACTGTGGTGTGTTATGTTTCTAGGAATTTATTTGTTATAACGTGATGTAAAATGTTAACTTAGGCAGCCGAATGACAATCTTTACTTGATATTATATTTAGGTAAACGTGTTATTGTGAATATTTACGTAATCTCCAGATTATCTCCAGATATGATCCAATTCTAAAAAATCCTTCTCTTATAGTTAGTTACATCGACGAGGAACATGATCTATTGAAGTAACATCAAGTTATGTATAAAACACACTGACCAAAGATATCATGTTTAATGGCATATTTAGCATGCGTTAATGCAAAACTTACCAAAATAACTCTTAAACTATAAAACTAGCCAAATATTTTATGACAGAAATGGCGTAATTTTTCCCACAATGATTGTGAATACGTAAAAAAAGTATGAACACAGCATTTTATGTTAAATACCATAATTATATAAAATACTTTTTTCGTCATAATCGACTAAACTTTAATGATCTATTTTAGGCCAGTCATATTATTACATGCCTGTACCTATTGACTGACTAGCTAAACAAAGTGAATGGAGGTACGTACCTACCTATTCAATGCTACTAAAATATCGGAATGATTTAGCATCCTCAAAATATATTAGATAACAACAACCTTGAGTTGTTAGTCTTAAATGAGCCCTTTATTAGAACCTACCTACTTTGAGGGACGCGTCGACCCGGAAATTAACCCTAATATGCTATTCATAGCAAATTATAAACCTGAAAAAAAAGTATCTGTTTGATATAATCATTGTGTACACAAAGGTTAAAATTAAGTATTGCGTAGTACCATCTTGATATTTTCTTTTCTAACATGGGTACCTATTTCCATTTCTTTAGCATGAACTTGAAATTTTTATAAGTACCTAATACCTACCAAGAATATGAAAATCTAAATGTTACGAGCGATTTATAGGTACGTACATAATTACACTTCGTTTGGAACGTGGGCAAAACTGTCCAGAGTAGTTCAATAACTTCCTTGGTAATTCAGACTGCAATTCGTAGTCTAAACCCTCTCTTTAAAGTTTTTATTAAGTATATAAAAATCAATGTTTGTGTTTGTTCGTATTTTATTGCGCTGCCATAAGTAGGTACCTACCGCTCTTTCGAATGCGATGAAGCTGAAGTGTAGTGGAGTGGAGAGTTATTGTGGGCGTGCCTGGAAAGGTTATTTATTATGACAAAACAGAGACATTGCAACGTAAGCCGGAAATTTGCCAGCAGAGAGCTAACATGCGTCCTGTACCTACCTATGTGTATGTGAGTCGGATTAAATCTCGTTTCGAATATCGGAGCTTGATATCCAAAACAGCGCAAACAGATCACTAGGTAGGTACTCTTAATAGATACCTACCAAAGACTACAATATGTACCTACCTACAGTCGAAATGTCAGTGCAGTGCGCATCAACTCTGAACGCGGAACAAAAAACAGTCAGTGTGTTGTGTTGTGATCTTTGTTCTATGGTCTGAAGTTAGCCGTTCCGAACAGCTGCGCAGGTAAATTATGGTACAAAAATAAACTTTTTCTGGGCCCATTGACTTTCTTTCTTTGACAGAAGTAAATGGGTTGATGTCGTTGATGATGGTTTGAAACATTTTTTTGGTACCTAGGTAACCCCCTTTACTATTCCACAGCTTGGCAAGGGTCTCCTTTCAAAATATGAGGGGTTGCAACTAGCTAAATAAGTATAATACCTACCTATGTCAAAGTTGGATTGTAAGATAAGTACGCTGTTTTCAAAACAGCTCTGTTAATTATGTAAAACATCTGTACAACGTCCAGCTTGATTGTCATTCACAAAACCGCTACCCACTTGTAGAATTACATAATTGCTGTAATTAAATAATTGCTGTTATGCTGCATATGAAGCATGTTGTGTAAAAAAGCTGACATTTAGCTACATTTTTGACATTTTTTTGCAAAATTAGTTTGACCTGGTAAATTCGGGATGAATGTTTATAATGGTTATGTTAGAACTGTGACCACACGTTGCCAGAGCATTGTAGTCATTCACCATTGTCTATTTATTAAATTGTCGATAATTTCGGCAAGGCGCTGTATGGCAAGGTTATGCCAAATTTTGGAACTAAAATAAATATACAATCCAGAGTTTCATTTTACGCTGTTAATATGACCGCTTAACGTTAACCCTCTGTATTGATGAACGAAAAAGGGTCATGCATTCTTGCGTGTTGAAGGTCCTAAGTTAGCCAGGATAACCTAGTATGAAAACCTGCTAAACGTCATTACTTAACAGAGGTGTTTTGTAAAACAGCTAGCGGTTATTCAAATAAATCCATCTGCGACATATATGAAAATAAATGTTGCAGTTAAATTGTATTTGCTATAAGTACTAAACAACCCAATTTCGACAGACATAAATCCACCACACTGGCCTAGTGCGAGTTGGAAAATTGCGCACAACGACATGGAGATTTCGCGGACACACAGAAGAGGTACAGGGCTCCAAAGCACTTGGTATTTGAGGCCCCTTCAAGCCAGGCTTTTGAACTTATTTGTAGGTCCCGCCATTGGGACTGGGGCCCCTAGGCTGGCTGGGCTTCTAGGCCGGGGCCTTGTAGGCCTAGGCGGAAATCCGGCACTGGTTTTCCTTTCTTAACTTAAATAACTTGACTACTTGTATATATCTTCGTAATCTTACATAAAACATTTTTAACGAATTTAAATTCTAAACTAAACCATAAAAGTCAACCACCATGGAAATTCAATTACCTACTCGCCTTTTATCCGCCAAGACAATTCAAAATGGCGGGCGATTGTTTTTCGTATTGTTTTATTTTAATATTTCTAAAACAAACCAAAACAATGAACATTCATTTTAGTATGCCTCAAATAGAAGAAAAAGATTTTAATATGAGGTCCCACTTAAAATATAATACCGTTTGGCAATATTGTTCTAACAGAGACGTGTGTAAATCGAACAATACAAATGTATGTGCTGTAAAAATGGTCAACCAAAAAAAGTTTTACAAAGAATTTTTGAATGGATGCTATTTATTTTTAAGTAATATGTGCGATCATCCTGAAGAAGGTAAGTTTCTGTTCTGAACAGGGCCGGATTATCCGTTAGGCTGTGTAGGCTGGGGCTACGGAGCTACGGGGCCCCGCGCCCCGAGAAAAACATTTTGTATCTAAACCTATGACGTTACCTGAATGATGTAGACTTTTGTAGTACTTACATCATTTACATGTACTTTATTAGGAATTCATTCCCGATACAGACTAGTACGAACTATTCCTTTTCCTTTTGAGTACATCATTCATTTAGTACATTTAGTACTTCATCCGTTCGTCGTTCGCGATGTATATTCATAGTCTTTGGCTCTGTAAGAACTACAAGTCGCTCGCTAGCAAGAACGAGCGGGAATGATAAATGGAAACAGTACACAATAGAGTAAGCTATTTTGAACTCTATGTAATAAATAAATAATTTATTGCCAGAAAAAAACACTACACTGATTATTTTTGTTCACTATTACTATAGTGAGCTACTGTACTAATAGTACTAGAACTAAGACCGAACTAGTACATTTGAAAGATTGTACTAGCTCCGTTCATTGTCCGAGCAAGAACAAGCCTAGAATTATGGATCAATAAATATAAAGTTGGACGGTAGGTCGCGCTGCTATCCTACATATCCTACACCCTTTTGGATGTGAGTAAAACTGCGGGCAACGGCTTATTTGTAAATAAAATAGCGAATATATTTGGTCAATGGTCTCAGACTTTTCGATCTTTGTTCCCACCGTACAACGATCACGTTATTCCGAAGTTGTTTTGCATTTACTAAAGAGTCTACTAAACTTGTTATTTTTATGCCTGAAGTAGGTACCTAATGAAAACGTTGCAGAAGTATTTACTTACTTGAAAAGTAGCCTAAGTTAAGTACTGCTTATAACATTAGCTATCTGCCAGTGAAAGTCCCGACATAATCAGTCCGATCATTTCGGAGATTAGCCAGAACAGACACATACCGACAGACAACAATTATTTGATTATCACTCGTAAATAGGCTATATTGTTAATCGAGTTAAAAACATGACGCAACTTTTGAAGTTTTGATACCGCGAGAAACGGCTATTATATTTAAAAAAAACTTTCTAGAATACTTTATAGTGACCGGTGGTAGCTGTGAACAGTATTTAGCATCGAGACGGAGCGTCGAGTCTGAAACGACCGAAGTAACAGACTATGGGGAAGGAAGGAATGACACAAACTCAACGGAGAACATGGATATTAGCGTAAATGATACAGGTAAAGTACTTACTTACCTATTTATTTACTAATAAGTAGTTTAAAAAGATAATAATTTAACCCAATTGCGTCTTTCCCCACAAGGGAATAGGTCCAAGGTCCCTGGCTTGACTATAAAAAAATCATTTACCGTGGAATAGCCATGCTTCGGCACGAATGGGCCGCCGGCTCCACAGACTACTAAGAGATACTAGTATGCCGGCTCGACCGCAGTGATACCACTGCCTCACAGAAAACTGGCGTGAAACTACACTTACCTACGTTCCGTTTCACCACCGAGTGAGTGAGGATACCTGAGGCCCAAACCCTTTTAAAAGGCGGGCAACGTACTTGCAACTTCTCTGGAATTGCGGGTGTCCATGGGCGGCGGTAATCGCTTACCATCAGGTGATATGACTGCTTTTTTGCCCCCCTATCCCATAAAAAACAGGTCCAGGCTCCCTGGCTTGACTATAAATAAATCATTTACCGTGGGAAAGCGATGCTTCGGCACGAATTGGCCGGCTCGACCGGAGTGATACCATTGCCTCACAAAAAACCGGCGTGAAACAAAACTTACATTGTGTTTCGCCGAGTGAGTGAGGATACCTGAGGCCCAAACCCTTTAAAGGGCGGGCAAAGCACTTGCAACTTGTCTGGTATTGCGGGTGTCCATTGGCGGCGGTAATCGCTTACCAGGTGATACGACTGCTTTTTAAAAGTTCACTGGGCACTCAATTTGTGAACAAACTATGTTCACATGTTCGGGTCCCAGGATTGTCCCGCGGCGGGACTATAAAAAGAATTATTCACTTTTAAAGGGCCCCAAACTGTCTTCACAGGTCCAAAGTCCCTGTCTTGTACGAGCCCCATGGCGGAACTTAACAAGAATCATAAAACTATTCACTCCTGAACAAAGCCCCAAACTTTGTAATGCCCAAGGGCCCCCAGGGTGGCCTAAGACGGCCCTGCTTAGATACACTAACTTTTGTTGTAGAAATCCCAGACCTCCGTCAAGGCATCAGCACACTGTATGATATAGACACGGCATATGACTACCACCTTTGTCCGCACTCTTGTCCCAATATTTACAATCCAGAGTGCATTAACGTCAACAGAGGCTTCGGGAAGTACTTCAAACTAATGGTCTTCGTCAATCATTGTTCTTCTGACTTATATTATTGTAAAAATTGGAGAGGTAAGCCCTATAAAAAACTTTTTGGTGAGTCACCTTTTCTACGCTTGGGATCCTGATCTTCTAGACAAGTGGCATGAACCCATCAAATAGAATAGAATTCTCAATTTATTTTACACTGTATTTTAACGCCAAATTGCCGACTTTGACACCGAAAGACGAAATGTAGTAGTTAACGTTATTTTAAATTTCCTGTGTGACCTTATCAGTCTCATTTTTTGGCAAAGATAGATTGCCGTCTTAGATTCTATACGACTCGTATAGGCAAAACGCAAATGACAAGCTTTCGATAAATCGAGCGCGCACAAATGTCATCTCCATACATTTTGTTTTTATTCGAACTTAACATTTTACGGTTACCTACCTACCTAGAGATCATTCAGTGTTATTGCTTTGAAATTCTCAGACGCACTTTTCGACTTTTGAGTATCTACTCCTCGGTTGGTGCGGCTCTGACAGTCTTCCGTTCGTTGAGTCTCTCGTTTCGCTCAGCCCGGCAAATTTAACTAGAACTTCTAGAACACATTCTAGATTTCTAGCTGTAGTAATTGCGCCCTTAGCTTTTTAATGCTCAGTTGTGAATATTGTATAGCTAATGGCGCAATTACTACAGCTAGGAATCTAGAATGTGTTCTAGACCTACAAATTGCGAAAAACCAATTGAAATTTGAATTTGGCGGGCTGAGCGAAACGATCAGCCTTAAAAGCTCGGCAACTCCTTACGTGTTGAAGATGTCCATGGGTGGCGATTACTACTTACCATCAAGTGGCTCGTCACACTTCGTTTGTCGACATACTTACGGAGCCTGCTACTTTTCATCCGCAATGAGTTTTCATTCAAAATCTTTACCGCCACTCTTGCCATTTACAATGAAATCGTAAACAAAATGCGATTTAGAGCAGGCAGTGATTTTGTTGCACATAATTAAATATCGCTAAATATTGCATGCCTAGTTTAAAATCGCCTTCAGCTCATTGCGAAGGTCTGATGACAGTTTTAAAATACTCTTGCCGAATCTATCTAAGTATACCTACTGGCGAACTCCATCATAATTATATACGAGTAGGTACCTACAGGATATACACCCCAGAAGATGGAAATAGGTTCAAACAATATGTCATTAGTCTAGTGGTCCCAAGCGCGACGGCTACGCTAGAGGTCCTTGCTTCGATTCCCGGGTTTATCGATGAAATTTTCAGTAGCAGTTCGGAGTTTGGGATTTGTGCCCGGTGAATGACAATAGGTTCGCCCCCTAATACCCACATTTCGTGTAGGTATGTCGCATACACGAAATGTGGGTGTAACTTACTACACATCTGCCGAAGCTTTCGGGAAATGCAGGCACATCACGACTGCATTCCCCGATTGTCTTTTTTTAAATAGATGCTTCTTTCTATCCGATATTTTAACTTTAAACAGAATTTCAACCACCTCCCTACGAAGACGAGAGTGTAAGTTCGTCGCCCCTCAGCTGGTCTTTCTGCGGATCGTCCAGGTAATAAACATTTGCTTGGAGGAGTTACGAAAACGAATCCCATGGTCATGTCTAATCTAAGGCCAAGCAAAGGCATATTATGTCAATTAGGTAGAAATAGCTTTAGGCCACACTTTGGTGGGGCCAACGCTATTGTGCTAACGTTTGGACCAGTAAATAGCGTTGGTGCCATCACCCCTGTAGCTTACTGACGCACTTTGATTGGTTCCGATCGCTTAGCGCCAATGTTGGTCGCCTCATAGTGTCCAACATGTGAAGCCGGTGTAATTTGAAACTTTTTGGGCTCAACCCACTCACTGCTTACGGCTAAATACGACAATTTTACTTTATTATTATGTTTATATTTATTGTTATTGTTATGTATTAGTTTCTATATTTATTTTTATTTAAAAAAAAAACTTATTGTTTTTAGTGCGCGATGGCTGAATATACATTTATTTTTTCTTAGGTATCTCGCGTTTGCGCGCTTTGCCGAGACGGCATCATCGATGGGCCATTATGGTTGGCTGGCGAGCGACCACAAATACTCACACATTATGGAGCCCCACGAACGATTACCAGGGTTTGGCTAGATGTTTGTGCACCAATTAGGTTATTTTATTTTGGGTCAGTTATTTAAAATTATATGACAGCTGTGATCCGTAAGGTAAAGCAAAAAAAAAAATATATAAAAAAAGTCCCGATCCCGACTCCCAAAAAGTGTCAAAAAACAAAAGTCAAAAAACGAGAGTCAAGCAGTCGAAGGCGATGCCTTTTAAATTGAACTCCGAAGATTTATATTGACTTGCCTTTGAATGCATGAGATTGTCTTGTTTCCATCTTTTTTGACGCCCTTTTTATTTCTCATTAAAAATTACTTACATTTAAACATTAAGTTCTAAGTTGTTTAAATTTTTGTTAGCCATTTATCAAACTGAAACACGTTAAATAATTTTATTGCTAACAACGGAATGTACCTATGTAACATGAATATTGAAGAAATCTTCTGAAGAATTTATAGAAATTATGATCGATTACTTACTGGTCGTCAGTCCATCTCTCGTTGGAAGTCTTCCCACACTGCGTTTTCCTTTTATTATGGAGCACAGGTTTTCGATTTAAAAATACAATATAAGTAGAAAAATAACATTTTAATTATTATTTTATTTTATTTACATGATGTTTATTGTACAGTATTTTAGTTAAATAGTTGTAACCCTTCGGGCATATACAGGCGTGATAAATGGTTTATTCCACTAGAAAAATTACGCAAACGACGCTGCGTGATTTTTCCGTTAATTGTTAATTTAAAAACCAGTCAACATTCCGTGGCTTACTGAGTATTTATTATACCGATTTAATCACTTGCACTCGTTAGGCTACCTGCCTATGCACTAAAGCGGAGCGAGAAACTGAGGAATATTTACATATTTAATTTAATAAAGGATTGCATAAAATCTCTGCTTCGAGATTTTATGCAATACTAGCTTCTGCCCGCGATTTCGTCTGCACGGACTTCAGATAAAAAGTAGCCCATGTGTTATTCCAGACTATAATCTATCTCTGTGCCAAATTTTATCCAGATCCGTTCAGCCGTTCTGGCGTGAAAGAGTAACAAACATCCATCCATCCATCCTCACAAACTTTCGCATTTATAATATTAGTAGGAAGTAGGACTACTTACTGGTTACGGGAAGAAGTCTCAGTTGTGAATATTGTATAATTAATATCGCAAAATACTACTGCTATGAATCTAAAATGTTTTATATAGATCTACAAATTGCGAAAACCGATTGAAATTGATTTTTTTGGGTTGAGAAGAACAATCAGTATGAGTCTGGGTTCTATAGTAAAAGTTGTTGATCAGTTGGTAGAATTGGTTACTACTTATAGGATTTGGCATAAGGTCCATACACGTAATGTCAAAATCCTACCTCTATTAAGCAAATCTATCCATATTCTATTATCTGTGACCGAGCGAAGGACGCTGCTCCGCGCTCATGTAGTAATCAAATTTCACTGGAGAGTCTTCGTGTATCTTCGTTGAGACTCCCGCTAACTGCTCCCGCATATATTGTTGTGAACGCGAATGTGAGCCAGCTCCAATTACCGCTACCCGCCAAACTCAGTGTTCTCATATACTTACGTCAAGAGTGCTTCTACATGCTACAGTTCGTTATATTCTCCATGCGAGAGAATAAGATAATTCGAAGTATTTTGGACGAAATGACAGAGCAACATAGATTGACGGTATCTGCATCCAAATAATAATACCTACACTTTGATTAAATTTTGTTTGAATTAAGATTTATTTTTGTATGGGAAATTCAGTCCGCTGGGCTCATCACTAGCCTCCTTCAAATCAAAGTCCAGAAGACTCTTTTGTTCTTTGCCATGTTTTTCGGCTACACACTTTAAGATCTGATCCATACTTTCCTAATGCTGCCTGAACATCACGTACCTACTAGTCTTTATGTTTATTTAATTAAAAAATATTTACTTTATGCGGATTTAATCGTAAATGGACGGGCGCCGACTCTACCTCTGGCTTCTTAAGTATGATCTTATCAAAGCCAAGGATGGGAGTCAAAAATAACATCTTGCGAGGAACTGGAACTGCTGCTAAAGAAATACCCGAAGGAGCCTGGTGCGTCAACCATTATATTCCCCTTGAGAGAAATTGTGCCCGGTTAATGGCAATAGGCTCGCCCCCTATTACATGGGACCTAAACATACCGGCGAACTGTGGGTGTACATTAGTACGCCTCTGCCTAACCCTTCGGGGAATACAGGCGTGATGGTATGTTTATGTTTATATGTAGTATATATATGTATATTATCGTATTTATGTAATTGTTTATTACCCGACTGCCGAAGGAGGAGGGTTATGTGTTTGACGTGTATGTATGTCCGTTCCTATGTCCGCTCGTAACTATTCAACGGAGCAACCGATTTAGATAAATGATACCTCATTAGATTTGTCTTGATGGCACGAGTGTCACTGGGTACATGAAATTTAAAAAAAAACAAAATGGCGGATTTTATGGGCTTTAATGCGTGGGCTGAAAAATATGTTTTGAGCATTCCGTATCATGTATTCTCAAATTTTCGGTAGCAATTAGCGAAAGCATTACATTACTTTATTGTTAAGGGACTTGTAGGAAATCATCTACTTTTTCATATAAATAATTTCTTAGGTCCGTAGGTATTTCGTTACAAGAATTAAATCGTTTGCGAAATCTTGTACAAGTAAATAACACACCTTAGGTTTAAATTAAGCGTCTGCAGATTTTTCGTAGTTTTGCACTAAAAATCCGGAAACAAGTTACGTAAATAAAATAACTAAAAAACCCGACTGCATAAAAACACTTTAAAAAAAAACTAAAAAGACAAAAACAAGTCTAGTAGTCCAGACCTATGTAAAATAATATTGAATAACTACACCATTGAAATGTTTTCATGATCGATAAATACATAAAATAAGTCCCGACGGCAAGATTGACTTTATTCTACGTTATAATTTATTATTTTATGTATTTATCGATCATGAAAACATTTCAATGGTGTAGTTATTCAATATTATTTTACATAGGTCTGGACTACTACAGTCCGTTTTTTTGGACTTGTCTTTTTTGGTAAACAAACCCTTCCCGATGCGAAAATCACAAGTTTTTCTTTAATCACGCACTTGATGTAGGAAACGATTTTATTAACACTTACATTATACACATACACTTTAAATTACACCAAAAACTGCTTCGAAATCACTATAAAAGTCTATTATTTTTAATAAAAACGAAATTTTATGTAATTACATTTTCACAGAATAAAATAATCATGACAGTTTGACATTTCAAAACTCTAGATTATCTACGAATTTTAGGGGATGTGACAAAATAATGAATGATTTTGATTTATGTGAATGAGCAATAAATCCAAAAAGTCCTTATTTTCACAAAAATAATATTGTGTACAATATTATCCATAGCATTTTTTTGCTATTTAGCATACTACGTTTTTAATCATGAACCCTGTGATGACATCAGAATATGAAATATTAAAGATGGAATTAACAAGAATTAGAATTAAGAACAATAATAGTTGTAGCTAGGAATTTTGTCGACTTTTTGCGGACCACAGTGACGACGTTGTTCCCGAGGTGAACGGCATAGAAATGAGTGGTGGTTGAAGTCGTAGGCATTCCTATCCTAGTGCTGCTCGTCGAGGTGGGCAAGCTAATTGAAAGTCCTTGTGGACTGCCTTGTCGGGCAGCTGGTGGGGGTGGGTTTACTCTATCGGGTACAATGATACTGCATCAGATGCACCGAACCAGAGGTTCATAATACATGTGTCGGAATTTTCTGACGAAAGATTCTGACACGTGTATTTCAGAGGAACTACTAATAAATTAATGTTTTGCAGTTGTCGTTTTATTTCTTCATATTCACTTCACACATTCACTTCATATTTAAAATTAAAAAACAAATTAGTACTAGTCAAGGTGAGAATCCTTCTTCAATAGTCTTGGCTAAGAGTATTTAGTTCAGTCATTCATTCATGATTTCCCAACATTATCTAACCACTATCGGTTGTCTCTGGTTACTAGGACGCCATATTTGTTTACCAAAAAAGACAAGTTAACTGGGATAGACTGTAGACTTGTTTTTGTCTTTTTAGTTTTTTTTTAAAGTGTTTTTATGCAGTCGGGTTTTTTAGTTATTTTAATTATTTATAATATTTAAGTTAGTGAAAGTAGTTTAGTAATATAATTCGATTTATTTATTACCTATCTAAGTACATATCTTAAATATTTCTAGTACACCTGCCACGCTTTTTTCTGTATCACCCCAAGGTAGACTGGAAGAGAATGCCTTAGGCCTTATGTCCGCCTGTACACGTTGTGCGAAGAATAAATAAATAAATAAATATGATGATGCAGAAGATAAATAAATAATTAGCAATTTAAATTTTAAATTAGCAACATTTTTGCTGAGATCCACATCTGGAAAACAAAAATCAAAGAGCTAATGATATAATCATCATGTCATGTCACATTAGTTTAGGTATATTTAAATACTAGCTTCCACTCGCGACTTCGTCCGCTTGGAGTGGAGCTTGTCTGTCTCTCTAAAGGAATATTTGTTGCGTTTTTGCTAAATTCTTCTTGTTGCTCCGCTTCTATCGGTAGTAGTGTGATGTTATAACCTGTTCGATGGACTATCCAACACAAAACGATATTTTTAATTCAAACCAGTAGTTTCTGAGATTAACGCGTTCAACCAAACAAACAAACTCTTCAGCTTTATATTAGTATGTATATACAATTATTAAAGATTAAAAAAAATGAAAGTATAATTCGATTGAGGCAAGAGGCGACATCGAGGCAAGGTTTCAACGTTTATAATACCTATTTAATTTGTCTAATATAAATATTCCGTTGTTATTGGGTTGCATAAGAGGTGCTTGTGGCTAAATCGACAGTTTTTTTTATGGGATACGGGAGCAAACAAGCAGGCGGATCACCTGATGGTAAGCGATAACCGCCGCCCATGGACACCCGCAACACCAGAGAAGTCACAAGTGCGTTGCCCGCCTTTTAAAAGGGTTTAGGCCTCCGGTAACCTCATTCACTCGGCGAATCACAACGCCAGCGTTGTTTCACGCCGGTTTTCTGTGAGGCCGTGGTATCACTCCGACCTGTCGAGCCGGCCCATTCTTGCCGAAGCATGGCTCTCCCACGACAATAATGACTGAAGAATGGAGAATATAACTTATTCTGTAACTAATCCTGGTCTAATAATGCCTAGCCGTTTCAATATCGTCGTATCGACGATCGTTTCATCAACCTCTTGGTTTGGATGATGTATCAAATGTAACAATATCCTTGGTTTACTGTTCCCTTCCCATTTGCAAATAGCACAAGTAAATAGAATAGTTTTAACAGACGGCTTCTTAATTTTTTGTATGCCATGTTCATCAATGCGATGTTGTTGCAGAAAGCCTGGACATAATAGCATTTCACAATCTTTACACCTGAAAAAAATAATATCACTTGAGAAAGAATGAAAGAAAAAGTATTTATTTTTCGTCCGCCTGACGCATACAAGTATCAGAATCTAGAAAAATTAAAAATTAAAATAAAAACATAATTTAAAAAAAATGTGTTCAAAAAAAATATATCAATGGCAACACTGCCAACTTAAAATACCAACATAATAAAAATGAAAGTTATGAAACTTGTTTTTTTTATCGTAAGCAAACGGATTTTTTATCGTAAGCGGCAGCCGCAGGCTATCTAGACACCAGCAACACCAGCGGTATCACTGGCTAAATTATTCTTTAAATCGTAAAACAATACTGTTAGTATTTGATAATAGTACCAAAACATAATCCTGTAGCAGGGATCTACTACATCAAACTAGGTCAGAGAGAAGGAGGTTATTTTAAGAGGGCAAAACAGTGGGTAGGAGGATGAGGAGAGTGTATAAGACAATGAGGAAAGTATGTAGAACAACGAGGAAAGTGTTTAGGAGTACGAGGAGAGTTTTTATGACAGTGAGGATATTTTAAACTGCCTCATTAGCCAAGTGTTCCTGAGCGCGACTGCTACGCTAGAGGTCCTGAGTTCGATTCCCAAAGCAGTGTTATTGGGGTTTTCTATGAAATTCCTAGTACCAGCTCGGAGTTAGGAATTTGTGCCCGGTTAATGGCAATAGGCTCGCCCCCTATTACATGAGACCTAAACATACCGGCAAACTGTGGGTATACATTAGTACGCTTCTGCCTAACCCTTCGGGGAATACAGGCGTGATGGTATGTTATGAGGATATTTTGTATGAGAAAGTAGGGAGTGTGTAGGAGAACAAAGAGAATGTGTAAGTGAAGGAGGAGAGTTTGTAGGACAATGCGGGGGGATGGGGAGGGGAGGACAGTACCTATTTGAAGTTCTTACGTACCTTTTGCGATTTTTCCTATGGGTTATGTAAGCGTTAACAGTATACTTTGTGTTGCATAAATTACATTCCCTCATTGCGACATTTTCGTGAGTTGCCTCATGTCGTTTCAGAGCTACCGCGTGGCGCGCTAAGAAACCACACTCTTTACACTTGAATGGGTTCTCATCACTATGTCTCTTCTCGTGTTTCTGTGTATTCTTCTTCGACACACTACGGTATGGACAGTGAGAACATTTGTAAGGTTTAATACCTGAAAAAAAATAATATTATGCAATTGTAGGTTGTGGGGTAATGATGTAATCTATGTACTCATGTTTAGTTAGTAACATTATAATCTCATGTAACCGCATTTATTGGATCATAATAAATGCGGTTACATGAGATTATAATGTTAATAACTAAACATGAGTACATAGATTACATCATTACCCCACAAGGTCTATAATACATCTTCACACGTTTCAGCCTCCCAAAATCTGTAAATCAACTTACGGACGAACGGTTGACCCAAATAACACAGGAACTTCCTAGCATCGGGGCCAATATTCATAAAATTGTGCAAAAATAATAATCTACTTTTACAGTTGTAAAAAATGTAACATGCAATGTATATTTTTTCTCCTTCTTTGTTGTTGAAATAAATAAATTTCATTCATTCATTCATTCATTCATTAATTCATTCAATTTCATTCATTCATCTGTGTGGTTAGGTCAATGTTGCGAATCAGAGGGCCTAGTGTGAGTGTGTTTCTTTTCACTAATTCCATAATACACATCGATCGCGTTCGGCTCTCTGATTGGTGAAGGTCTCAGATCACAATAATCAGCATGCAAGACGCGTAAATAGATCATTTAAGGCCACTTTTACAAGTCAATGTTTTATATTATTCAACTAGATGGCGCCGGCATTTCTAACTGACGACTTCTGAGAAGAAACGTTGAAACAAAATCAGAGAAACATAGTCTCTTTTAAAGTCCAGACAGTACTTACTTAGTAGCAAATATGTATGTGAGTTACAATGCAATACAAACACCATATCATATCATCAACATTAAATAATAATAAATATACTGGGACATTTTTACACAGCACCATCTAGTCCCAAACTAAGCAGAGCCTGTACTATGGGTACTAGACAATGGATATAATACTTATATACTTTTTTTGTAAATACATACTTATAATATATAAGAAACACCCGGACGAACACAAACACTTATATTCATCACATAATTTTTTGTGTTCTGTGGGAATCGAACCCACCACCTCATGACAGCAGTCCGGCACTCAAAGCCAAAGAGGTCGTCAAACATTATCACATATCATGTCATATCTAGGCAAGGAAATGCCTTTGCTACTTTTCATTGTGATTATTTTTCACAGCAATTTCACATGCGAAATTTCGCAGCAAGCTACTTTTCGTCCATAATTAATTTTCACTCAAAATCATTTACCACCACACTTGCTATTTTGAACATGTGGTTTCATTGAAATGCTATTTTGAGCCGGTTTTGTGAATAAACGTTGCAGGTGTGATGTATGAAAAATTATTTCATGTGTTTTTTCACATGATATCTATTGTGAAATTTTCCATACCTAGCTTAGGACCACTAGGCTAATGAGGACTGCCTCATTAGTCTAGTGGTCCTGAGCGCGACTGCTACGCTAGAGGTCTTGGGTTCGATTCCCAGGTCGAGCAAAGTGTTATTGGGTTTTTCTATGAAATTCCCAGTAGTAGTTAGTTTGGAAGTTGTGCCCGGTTAATGGCAATAGGCTCGCCCAGTATTACATGGGACCTAAACATACCGGCGAACTGTGGGTGTACATACGCCTCTGCCTAACCCTTCGGGGAATACAGGCGTGATGGTATGTTTATGTATGTCCATACCTAGACATATCACTACTCTACCATATCTAAGCTTGCTATACCAACCTTGATGTATCCGAACATGTTCTTCAAACCGCACTTTGTTGTATGTTGAATAATCACACATATAACATTGGAACGGGTTTTCTCCTCGGTGTACTTTGCGGATATGACGTAACATCTTCTCTTCGTTCTCCGCTGTGTAACGATGGCATTCTGGACAACGGATGCGACGCGGCTGAATTGGGAGGTATGTATCGTTTTGATCTGTAGTTTCTGGGCTGAAAAATTTATGAGCATTGAACACACAACCACCCAATATGGTCACCACGAAATAGGGATCTAATCTAGACGACACATTTGGCGTAGCGGCTGAGCAATCGGCTTCTGCGACACGTGTTGTGGGTTCGAACCCCACACGGGGCAAATATTTGTATGATCTACAGGTAGTTGTTCCGGGTCTGGGTGTTTGTGTATGTGAGAATTTGTGTTTGTAAACGCACCCACGATACAGGAGAAAATCTTAGTATGGGGCAAAGTTTAAAAAAAAAATGATGGAAGTGGGTGTATATTCTCCAGCACTCACATAACTGGTTCATCCTTGATTGGTTTACTCTCTACGTTAGCCGAGTACTGTGTCAAACCACAATTTGGTTTAGTGCCTTCAGCTGCACCATACTGCTGTGACCCAAAGCTCATATCGATGAACACCATATTTGATGTTAAGTTAGCTTCTGCCATTCTCTGAAATATAAATAATTATGTCAGCGCGACTGCTACGCTAGAGGTCCTGGGTTCGATTCCCAGGTCGAGCAAAGTATTATTGGGTTTTTCTATGAAATTCCCAGTAGCAGCTCGGAGTTAGGAATTTGTGCCCGGTTAATGGCATTAGGCTCGCCCCCCGCCGCCGCCATTACATGGGACCTAAACATACCGGCGAACTGTGGATGTACATTAGTACGCCTCTGCCTAACCCTTCGGGGAATACAGGCATGATGGTATGTTATGTTAAGATTTATTAGCAGTGACATTATTTATTTTTTTTACATTTCTTTTATTCATTTAAAATGTAAATGTGAGTATCATGTAGGCTAGATAATTAAAGATACATAAAGTTTTAAATGGTCTGGTGGCTTTGAGAGTTTTTTGACAATGGCTGATGCATGCGTGCCGTCAGATGTGACTGGTCTACTTAAAGCCACTATGGTTCTTTTTGCTATAAGTACTGTCTGGACTTTAAAAGAGACCATGATTCTCTGAGTTTGTTTCGGCATTTCTTCTCAGAGGTCGTCAGTTTGGAAATCCCGGGCCGTTAAAAAATTTTATGAAAAATATTGACTTGTAAAAGTGTCCATATAAGATCTATTTACAGAAATAAACATCATTTATCATAATATTGCTATGTAGAACTAAAGAGGTTTGTGTTGTCCGATTTTCCGATAGTATTCCATCTATCATTATCCAATCTCGGGCCATCCATACATATTATAATGACAAATGCTTGTGCTAATTTTCGTTAGTAGCGTTTTAGTCAATGACAATAAAAAGTTAGTAATTATATCATTGGTTTTAGATGTTTTTTCATGTATTAGTGACTTACCGTGTTTGCTTCCTAAAAGTTTACACAACACAGGAAGAACGACTATATGAAATTAGTTGTTTTTATTGTGAGTAATGTGAGTATTTCTTTCCCTTATAGATTAATGTTTTTTACATAGAATAGAAACAAATACAAATTCACTAATACATTTTTTGACATAATTATGATGACACATTGATGATTGACACCAATGACACTGACACTTGAAATTTCAAAGACAAAACTTTTTTTTTCCTAAAAAAATTCTCTGTCGAAGACAACCTTTTTATTTTATTTTGCATAACGTATTACTATCACGCCTGTATTCCGTTAAGGGTTATGCAGAGGAGCATATCTTTTATCTATTATACTAATATATAAAGCTGAAGAGTTTGTTTGTTTGCTTGAACGCGCTAATCTCAGGAACTACTGGTCCGATTCGAAAAATTCTTTCAGTGTTAGATAGCCCATTTATTGAGGAAGGCTATAGGCTGTATAGCCTTCCTCAATATCACGCTAGGCGGACGACGTCACGGGCAGAAGCTATATATAATAATGTACACCCTGAGTTCGTCGATATGTTTAGGTTAAACATATCAGATCTCAAACATATTTCGTTTACCGCCCGCCTTGAGAATCAATAATTTTAGTACCTCCTAAAGGTTACCACGTAATAAGCCGCTTCAATACCCCTAATTTTCTCTGGGCCACTTTCTCAAAGTGGGCAATAATGCACCCTATTATTGCCTACTTTGAGAAAGACTGTAATAGATTGATGTGGCTTTTATCCCTTCATCTTCCGTTGCTAAAAACACCATTTGTTTTAAAAGGGTGTCCAAGGAGTCCAAGAGAAGTTGTGTTAATTAGCACCCAAAAAAATAATAACTACATACATTTATTAATAAATTAATCAGTACACTAATTTATATTACAAGAAAGTCGGCCGGCGATATCTCTTTGTCTTTGATTAGTTTAGCCATCTCCTCGTGATACTCCGCATATTCTGGTGCCTCCACAAACGTGAACAATTTATCTCCCTCCCTACGTATTATAGGTTTTTTAGAACTATTATCTGGATTTTGATGTTCATCGGTTAATCTGTGGTCTTCTTGATTTTTATCTAATGATGCAACTTTATTTTCTTCTACATTTGGATAAGACTCTTCTTGTGCTCTAAATTGAGGAGCTGGCTCTTCTTCTTCAACGTTCTCCCCTGAACCACTCTCTTTGGGGTCTTCTTGAATATTTTCCTGTGTCTTCTCTGGAGAAGACACTGAGTTATCTGAATGATCTTCATCGATGCTCGAAGGAGTTTCTCTTTCATCTTCCGTTGTTCCATTTTCCAAGTCGCCTTTTTTGTCCACTTGGCTTTTAATTACGCTTTTAAATTCAGGTCTTGAATTTTGAACCTCGCGTGAAGGTTTTTGTTCATGCCATGAGTCATCATTGGAGTGATCCTTATTGTTTATATTTTTATTTCTATCATCATCCCTATCATCATGTATATATGAATGTTTGTTACTTTCTCTATTTGAATCCGATTCCTTACGAACATCTCTTGAGTCCTGTCGCCAACGGTTGTCATCGTCAAAATCATTTTTAGAGCCATGTTGACTTTTTTCAGTGATATCTTGATTGGATATATGATCTGGCTTAGAATCATGCTCCGTAAATTCATCCGGACTTTTTTTAACGTTTTGTATGGATATGTCCTTTTTATCGTTTGTAGGCACTGAATTGCGGTCTACATTATCTGACGCCCGATCGTTAAACACTTTTTTTTCGTAAGCATTTCTTGTTAAATATTTGTATTTCAGCTTAAGGTTCTCTGATAGGGAAGTAGTTTCGTCCATAACAGCTTGTGTATCAATCTTGCCTTCCTTCCCCGATAAATGGTCGTTCCTTAATTTAATATTATTGTCAAATAAGTTTGATTCTTTATCATAGTCTCTACTTGATTGTTCCCGATAATTATTTTGTTGTGCGTCCTCACTTTTATTGAGTTTGTTTTCACCAATGAATCTTTCTAAACGTTTTGGGGAGCCTTCAATGTCCCTAATCTTGCTCACAGCCTTGTCGGCCACTTTTTCAGCTAATTCGTCAAACTTCTGTGATGCAAGAAGCTGTTTTATGAAGTCATCGATATCGTAATTGCTGCTCGATTTATGTCTTATTGTATTCGCCAACATTTTTAAGTTAGATAAGTGCACCATAACTAGAAAATGAAATTTATAAGCGTTAATATCTGTTAATATTGCTTAATTTATAATTGCAGCTGCGTGATGTAGTGATAGTCATGAGTTGGCTCGTAGACGGATATCAGATCTCCGAAAAAAAGAAAGGCCATTATTATTGAGTGAAGAAATATTTAAAAATCAAAAGGTTTATTTATTCTAGTGGTTCTAGGCGTGATTGCTGCGGTTCTTGGTTCGATACAAGGTCGAGTGTCAAAGTGTTTTGGGTTTTTCTATGAACTACTGATAATAGTAAAAGCTGCTGCTCCCACAGATCGCCACCGCCCTCTATACATGCAGAGTCGTATTTAACCTAATGGAGGCCCTGGCATTTACTAGTTGGTACCCCATTATCCTTGGTCAGTGAGAGAGGATTTTTTTATAAAGAAAATAATAAAAGAATTTGGAACTAGGGAGTGATAATGGTCGAGGGGCCCTGGGCACTTAGAGGAGACTGTAAATATGCGAAGCCTGAGGTAATGGCCTCCTTTGCACCCGCCCTTCTCTCCACGCTACGCTACTGAGTAATCCTAAATAGTACCTACTATATAAAAATTCAAGATGTCTTACTTACAAAAATAGTATAAAATCACATAGTTCATTTTAGATTTTCATCTAATACAACATGTATCGGAATTACTGATTTTATACGGGCGTAAAATTATAAGATAAGAATGTTAGCCATAAAATTTTATGTGTGATGATAAGACCAACTTATACTCCTAAAAACTTACGTATTTTAGACCAAAATTACAAATCTTTGTTGTGTTAACTTGTGTGGAGACTGTTTTATTGTATTAGCATGATTTTTTGGTAAGCAGAAACCGCAGCCTATAGACGTCAGCAACACCAGTGGTATCACTTGCGCATAGTCATCTCGACACCGCAGTTCTTAAGCCTATTTTTTTTTAAGGGATAGGGGGGCAAACTAGCAGACGGAACATAGCTCTCCCACGCTAAACTCATATTTTTTTCAGTCATTTGCACTATAATTTTACTAGCTACAGTATTACCTTTCTAACCGGAACACAATTATGTTAGCAATTATTTATTGCTTAGCGGCAGAATATTTGATGGTGGTACCAACGCAGACGAACTCAGCTGTAACCATGATGATTTCAAGAACATTCTAGAAAACTGCCAGACCAGCTGCTATGGTCGCCAGTTAGGAACTCAGAGTAATATTAGGAAATGCCGGCGGCGTCATCTAGTGATTTAAAACATTAATAAAAAAATCTGCCTCATAAAGGTCTGGGTTAAAGTTGGTCTAAAGGTCCTGGGTTCGATTCCCAGGTCGAGCAAAGTGTTATTGGGTTTTTCTATGAAATTCCCAGTAGCAGCTCGGAGTTAGGAATTTGTGCCCGGTTAATGGCGATAGGCTTGCCCCCTATTACATGGGACCTAAACATACCGGCGAACTGTGGGTTTACATTAGTACGCCTCTGCCTAAACCTTCGGGGCAACAGGCGTGATTGTATGTTATTAATCCCCTATGGTCCTCCCCTTCTCTAGTTCAACTCTCTTGTGTTTCATCACCATCTCTCCTACTCACGCAATCTTCTGTCTCTTCCTCCTCTATAAGTAATCTCGTATGCTCCACTGAGAGTTAATTGTGTAGTATTCTTTCATAGTGCATTTTTTGTCTGCGCCGGCGCTGGTTGGGGATGGAAGATGCTGGGGCTACTGATGGTGACGGCGGTGACTGTGGTGATGGGAGGTCTTGGAAAAATGGCGTTTATATAGTTTAGTAAGGATACTTATATTCTTTTATTTTATTTCTGAGTGGATTGACATAGACATATTAATAAAAGAAATAAAAAAATATTTATTACTGGCTTCTGCCCACATCGTCCGCGTTAGTGTGATGATATATAGCCTATAGCCTTCCTCAATAAATAGACTATCTATTTATCTAACACTGAAATAATTTTTCAAATCGGTCCAGTAGTTCCTGAGATTAGCGCGTTCAAGCAAACAAACAAACAAACTCTTCAGCTTTATTTATTATGTAAGCATAGAATAGATTAATGACATACCATCACCTCTGAATCCCATTCCCCATCCATTGGATATAAATACGGTGTAAGCATCAAAATTACCATCTATTCTAAGGGAAAGTTTCGAAGGAAGCAAAATAAACCTTAAGCTGACCAAAGAGTAAAATAATTATAGAGTTGTTGACATGACGACAACTACATTGTTGATTGATTTGACATTGACAAAACAGACAAAATTGCTCGGCAATGCTCGGCTCAGCCTGGCTCAGCCGATGACGGGACGGACGGACGGCGGCTTACTTCAAAGATATTTTTCTACCCACATTTAAGAAATCTTATTTGTTCTCTAACCACGCAGCTGTCCACGACTTATCTGATCGTAATCTTCGAAAAATCTTAAAAGATGTCTATGCCAGCATTAAGACAGCCTAAAATAATCAAAGAAGTGGATCAAAATGCGATTTCATTTGTTGAGCCGCAAAATTACCTAATAGTCACTTTAAAAGATGGAAAAAAGCTTGTAGTGTCGTCCGATGCTTACCACGGGATCTTCAAAGCTGCGCAGCTTTATAGGTGTGTGTTTTGTGAAACAGAAATGATCCGAGACGTGATTTCTAAAGAGCGACATAAAACTTCCGAAAATCATAGGAAAATACTTGAAAGCTACCCACATGTTGAGGAGTTTAAGGAGAATTTGATCAGAAAGGTTGGTGAGCTCAATAATCTAGATATTTTATGTTTTATTCTTCGCTTTGGTCATATAGTTTTGTAGTTTTTATCAACTTTAAGATTACTATTGACTGTATTTTATGGTATTCATTTTTCACTAGTTTCTATAAAAATGTAGGTAAATATTTCACCACTGTTTTGCTAGCATGAACACTTACGCTGATTTTTCACTATACTAGCCAACTAAGATGTGCACCACTGAACAAACACCTTCATATAGTTCGTGCAAAATAACTTGACCCAAAACTATCGGAGTGGGGGAAAGTTTGGGCAGTGCATTTGCATGCAAAATGTACTAAAAATCGACTACTGACTGCGCATCCGCCATTTTGCGCCAACTGTAATATAGCCACATAGCTACCACTTGCATCTCTCATATGGGCCTCAATTCAGTTAATTTATTGTGTCAAAATTCATCAAAGATTTTAGAAGCCATACTACAATCAGTCCATCTTTTGTCTGCCCCTACCACTCGATCCCTGCTCATTTTTTATGGGATAGGAAGTTGTTAGCTTACTACTAAGATAAAGTATTTTAGATATAAATGGCAGTCTTTGTTTTCAGCTGAACGGAGCCACTTACTTCTGTACAGTTTGTAATGTGATAGTCACATCACAGTTCCTACACAAACATATCATGGCAGAAGTTCATGTTAAGGAATTACAGATGGCTATCGCAAGAGCTCAGGCTTACAAACCTTCCAATTAATTTCATTAGCTTCGTTGATGCTCCATCGTGGGCAGAGCTACCAGGAAAAAAGAACAGTTTTGCACTTAATTGTAGGAATGCCTCTGGAATTTCGCTCCACCTAATAATATTGCTATGGCTGACACTGTAAATCCCAGAAATCATCTGATTATGGCTCAAAGCCTGCAGACTAAATTTAAAAAAAAAAGCTGACACTGGTGCTCTAGCCGTGCCTAGTCGCCAGGTATGGCCAACTTTATGATTGCTCTGTTTGCTACAGCATTACATACCTTAAGGCCATTGGCAGCATGGCATGACAAGGTATCTTTAGAGGCAACTAATAAAAATATAACTTAATATATGGAAATAAAGTTAAAAGCAATTTGATAAGCAGACAGCAAGCGATAGTTTTTGTACTTACAACGGATTAAAAATTCAACTCTATTTCCATACTATTGAGTTATATTTTTATTTGTTGCCTAAAAATACTTTGCCATGCCATGCCACCAATGGAGATTCTTAATTAAGTTTTTAAAGTGGTGTATTTAAATATGGTCAGACATCAACCAAATTAATTTATATTCCAATTTATAAGTACATTATCTCAGATAAAATTTGTTTAAAATTTGCAAAGGTAAGACACAAAGGGCTTCTCAATTGGACTGAATTTGTTTTGTGTACAGAAAAGTATTTATAGAGCTCCAATTTATTTTATAAAGATTCAATTGTATGTAAAGCTTAGAGATACCTATACCCCATAGTCAATTTCAATAAAAACTGTTCAAAATGCAAACAATATTGGCTTATCTTTTAAATTTTTTAATTAAAAAAGGAATTATAATTATGAAATTTAATACTTGGTAGTTAACATGGTTATAGTAATTTCATGTGCAGAACTCTTACTTAGTGATTTTTTGCATTTTTTATGCTAATTTTTATAAAGTTATATAGTGAAGGAAAAATTCGAATTTTTCCTTCACTAAGTATATAACTTTACAGAACTCTTAATTTCATTTTATGAACAGTGCCTTTGAAGATTTAGATTATTAAAGAAAACTAAAAAGATTGTTTGCATTTTAAGAACTTTTTATTGAAATTTAACTGTAATCTAACTATATTTTTATTATTATTGTATTAAATTTTTATTTAACATCTGCTGAATACTCACCCAGTTGACCCACTTTGCCTTGTTCCTAAGGTGTCATAGAGATGTTATAGTTAGTGAAATCCACAAGTTCTGTCCTGATTCACCCCATTATAGTTGTTTTACTGCTGTTGGGGATGAATGGTAA
Organism: Acronicta leporina; assembly: GCA_947256265.1. Classification (NCBI taxonomy): domain Eukaryota; kingdom Metazoa; phylum Arthropoda; class Insecta; order Lepidoptera; family Noctuidae; genus Acronicta; species Acronicta leporina. The sequence continues at coordinate 5,079,355 of OX366541.1, read as the reverse complement.
CTTTTCTAGTATGTAATATAATTTCATTATTTATTTATAAATCCTGTTGTTTCATTACCTAATCATTTATTACATAATGTAATTTAAGTCTTAACGCAAAGAAGGCAACTCCCTACTGCCATCTCTGGAACCAGTACAGTAGCAACAAGAATAACCAACTGTTGAAATGAAACATTTCAATGTGTGTTACAATCTAAATAAATATAAAAAAAATAGGTATGAATTGGGTAAACCTACCCTCAATAAAAAAATCGGTGTGATGGTTAGAACAGGAAAAATAAGGAACTCTCCACTTAAACAATTATAGTTCTTATACATACAAGTTTATTATAACCGCTTTCGCTTCTTGGACCTTTTCTTAGTATTTTTCTTGCCGGTTTTGTTAATTTTGGCAATCTTTCTCTTGTGAAGCCACACAGGGTACTGTCCGTTCTGATCTTTCAGTGTTTTGGTACTAAAAACTCTTTCTTTACCGTCGTCATCAACGACAACTTTTTCATCATCCGAACTCATTTGAACGTCCTCTTCCGCTTCCTCGGTTATTTCCTTTGCTTTTTTCTTGTTCTTTTTCTCTTTCTGTTTCTTTATTGCTCCAGCATCCAAAAATATGACTTGATCAGTTTCCATAACCTCTCCTTCTTCAGTGGTCTTTTCAGATTTTTCCTCGTCTTTTACGCCCAACATTTTCTTTAGGCGTGCCAATTCTTTTACGGCGTAGCGTTCGCGCTTTATGGCTCTGCATTTTCGCTTCCACCTGCTTCTGAGTGATTTAGCCATCGTGTTTTACAAAACAAAAATATTTTGCGCGACGTGCTTTTTGACGCAAAGCACATGAAAGAACAAAATTCTAATTGTCAATGTCATTCTTCAAGTTAATTGTGTGAAATTGACAATAGAGCGGAATCTAAAAGCTGCCAGATCTAAAATTACACTACCGGTTATTTGAACTTGTTACCTACCTACATTGAATACTTACGTTTTTATAATTTAAATTTATCTTGATAGGTTTTCAATAATTTAGAATAAACAATATCATGTAGAAATATTAAACCCCTACTGGTAGTCTTTTCCTTCCAGCTCGTGGCTAAGTTAAGATATGATAGAATTGCTGATCAATCGATCTGTAAGGTAAAGTTGCGCTAAGCTCTTTGACTATCTATCTATAAGGACCCGCCTCTCATGATCATTCCCCTCTGTCAAGGTAGTGGATTAAAAAATCTAACGCGTTTATCAAAACTGTTTCCGAAATCGATTTTTCATTAACAGAATCGTTTCCGCTCAGTAAGGTCATCATAAATGCTCCGTGTAAATACTGATATACGTGCAGTTAATGTATGCAAAAAAATATCTAATATCTTATTTAGATAAAGATGGAGTTATTTTCCGTATGTAAGTATTAAAGTTCATTTATTTCTATTTAAATCATATAATACAATTTATTAATAAAGATCGAGGACGTTACCGATGCAATAATCGAGTATAAAATAATCGTTTAGTTCAAGCATGCACTCCCCACGAGACTACCCGCACTCCCCACGAGACTATCCGCACTCCCCACGAGACTAGCAATTTTTTTTTACTAACAATATCAGCCTTCTGCTAATACACGTAAGATTTAAATTTGAAATATCCATCAAAATGTCATTTTTTTATTTCAATTTTAGATCATCCAATAGGATGTTACCATTTCTGATTTCCAATTATAGGTCTTAATGCAGAATTACCGTGTTTTGGCAATTATAGGCCTTATATATATTATGACATAATGCATAAAACTCGAATTTTAAAAAGTGTAGCGAGACTATGTCCCTCTTTTGTTTTGTCATTTTAATTAATGATGTGATAGTGTTTATTTACGATTTCGAATCGATATCGATATTATTTTCGTGTTCAATGTAAGACCAAATTATAATAATTGCTAAAGATCACTAAAGATGAATATCATGAATTTATGATATCACTATATTTTAATAAAATAACATTTTTGGAAATGACGTAACTAAGATTATTGATTATTTTTGATATCCAGTATTAGATATTTTATTTGTTACTTTTTCAGATCTACAAAAGACCTTCATTTAAAATGATTTAGGTGTGATTGATAAATAATAGCTTAAGCCGTTGCGGATAAATTTGTTGACAAAAGAATTTATAAATTAACATATTTAAATCGTATTTCAAAAATCATTGAAAATGATTTCTAAGATACGGTATGGGTAGAAGGTCTGGGGTTTCTTTTACCGCTTAGGTGGAAAACCAGCACATGTGCCGCCTGATGGTAAGTGTATATATAGTGTTAATGTACCCTATTATATGAACGCTTGCAACACCTGGGGTATCACTCGCCCGTTGCCGAACCTGTAAAAATCTTTTCACACCCGGTAGACAACCCACAACACCGGTACCCCCACTGCCAACATAACGCTTCCTCGCGGAGCTCAGGCGATCTTGCTCACCGTTAGGAACACAACATAGTACAGTCACAGATAATAGAATACTAGTAGTACAGTGCTATGTTATTTGGCTACTATTTTCTGCAAAGTGTAGGTGTTTCCCCAGTTGGGCAGCTCCAATTGTAAGAGAGTTATTCAATTCCACTATGCCCTGCCTCTCGGGGTGTTTCTTCAAACACATTATTTTCTTTTTTCGATATCCGGCTCAAAGAAATAACGAGAGTACGGAACACGACATACCATCACGTCTTTATTCCCCGAAGGGTTAGACAGATGCGTACTTAGGGGGCGAGCCTATTGCCATTAATCGGGCATCAACTCTTAATTTTATAGAAAAACTCCAATAACACATTGCTCGACCGGGGAATCGAACCCAGGACCTCTAGCGTAGCGCTTCTGTTCATATTAACGCGCGACATAATGAACAAAATCGTATTTACTCCTACTTATATCTCGTGGGAAACAAAATGCTCTGTCTAGTGTTATTCCTAATATATCAGCCTGGCAAAGAAAATAAAAAATCAAAATGAAAGAATCAAACTAATTGGTATCAAAGTATTTGTAACATAACGTCCCCAATATCCGCTCTATCTATACTAATATTATAAAGAGGAAAGATTTGTATGTATCAATGTATGTAAAAAATAAACTCAAAAACTACTAGGCCGATTTCGAAAATTCTTTCACCATTTGAATGCTACATTATTCAAGATTAACATAGGCTATAGAATATGTATTTCGAAAAGGTTGCGATTTCTCTCACCCGTGCGTTTATTTTCCAATTACATAGTATGTTACACCTATTTATCTATACCTAAACAGTTCCTTTGTTTTGTATTTCATTAGCATGCAATGAGAGCATTGCATTGAAAATAATTATGACGCAAGATATTAAAAAGGTGTGTATGGATGATTTTAATTTTGCAATTAAATAATTACATATAAAAATAATTTGTAATGTTGTTACGTTTTTCTCCATTCTTCCTAAAATAATCTATCGATATAAAATATCGACATAGTAGCTGCCTAATTATTTTTATTGTATTATACGTTCGTATTGTCGTCAATTCTTGTATGTTGACGTATTTGACCTCTATGTGTGCGTAAATTGTGTTAGTGGTGAAGAATTTAATATGTGTGAGTTCGTGGCGATACAAAATGATTTTGAGTATGTGTGCAGCAATGTCTATGTAGTGTTTCCTCCCCCCGCACCAAAAGTGACAGACTTTTTTGTTCATAGAATTAAGCGCGTCACTTGTCCAGGGATAGATAGTCAAAGGCTAAGCTTGATGATTAATTTTATTACTATTGATCGAAGGTTATATTCTTTAAATAATTATTACATAAAATGCTAGGCAAAAACGTAAGTGGTAATTCTGTGTTATCTGCCAAAATAAAATAAGGCTCATTTAGGATTTGATGTGCATTAAGAATGTAAAAGATTACATTTATTTTACTTACAACTCTATCAAAATCATAGCATACTGCCAAATTTAAATTTAATCATGATAAATTTTATAGTTTGCATTTATTATTTGATATAAAGCCTTTGTGTTTGAAAACCGTATATTTCCGGTTCTCTTGCTTACTATAGATTATGTTTTCTTCTTAAAAATCGACTAAAGAGAAAATCAATAAATCAATGATTTATTGATTCAGCTCTAGTTGTTTTCTTTTCAGTCAATGAAGTTGAGGCATTGTGAATTTGTGAATTTTGTAAATTGTGATTTTGCGAACAATATTTTTTGGAATTGTTCCAAGATTTATAAATATAACTTAATATATGGAAATAAAGTTAAAAGCAATTTGATAAGCAGACAGCAAGCGATAGTTTTTGTACTTACAACGGATTAAAAATTCAACTCTATTTCCATACTATTGAGTTATATTTTTATTTGTTGCCTAAAAATACTTTGCCATGCCATGCCACCAATGGAGATTCTTAATTAAGTTTTTAAAGTGGTGTATTTAAATATGGTCAGACATCAACCAAATTAATTTATATTCCAATTTATAAGTACATTATCTCAGATAAAATTTGTTTAAAATTTGCAAAGGTAAGACACAAAGGGCTTCTCAATTGGACTGAATTTGTTTTGTGTACAGAAAAGTATTTATAGAGCTCCAATTTATTTTATAAAGATTCAATTGTATGTAAAGCTTAGAGATACCTATACCCCATAGTCAATTTCAATAAAAACTGTTCAAAATGCAAACAATATTGGCTTATCTTTTAAATTTTTTAATTAAAAAAGGAATTATAATTATGAAATTTAATACTTGGTAGTTAACATGGTTATAGTAATTTCATGTGCAGAACTCTTACTTAGTGATTTTTTGCATTTTTTATGCTAATTTTTATAAAGTTATATAGTGAAGGAAAAATTCGAATTTTTCCTTCACTAAGTATATAACTTTACAGAACTCTTAATTTCATTTTATGAACAGTGCCTTTGAAGATTTAGATTATTAAAGAAAACTAAAAAGATTGTTTGCATTTTAAGAACTTTTTATTGAAATTTAACTGTAATCTAACTATATTTTTATTATTATTGTATTAAATTTTTATTTAACATCTGCTGAATACTCACCCAGTTGACCCACTTTGCCTTGTTCCTAAGGTGTCATAGAGATGTTATAGTTAGTGAAATCCACAAGTTCTGTCCTGATTCACCCCATTATAGTTGTTTTACTGCTGTTGGGGATGAATGGTAACTTTTCTAGTATGTAATATAATTTCATTATTTATTTATAAATCCTGTTGTTTCATTACCTAATCATTTATTACATAATGTAATTTAAGTCTTAACGCAAAGAAGGCAACTCCCTACTGCCATCTCTGGAACCAGTACAGTAGCAACAAGAATAACCAACTGTTGAAATGAAACATTTCAATGTGTGTTACAATCTAAATAAATATAAAAAAAATAGGTATGAATTGGGTAAACCTACCCTCAATAAAAAAATCGGTGTGATGGTTAGAACAGGAAAAATAAGGAACTCTCCACTTAAACAATTATAGTTCTTATACATACAAGTTTATTATAACCGCTTTCGCTTCTTGGACCTTTTCTTAGTATTTTTCTTGCCGGTTTTGTTAATTTTGGCAATCTTTCTCTTGTGAAGCCACACAGGGTACTGTCCGTTCTGATCTTTCAGTGTTTTGGTACTAAAAACTCTTTCTTTACCGTCGTCATCAACGACAACTTTTTCATCATCCGAACTCATTTGAACGTCCTCTTCCGCTTCCTCGGTTATTTCCTTTGCTTTTTTCTTGTTCTTTTTCTCTTTCTGTTTCTTTATTGCTCCAGCATCCAAAAATATGACTTGATCAGTTTCCATAACCTCTCCTTCTTCAGTGGTCTTTTCAGATTTTTCCTCGTCTTTTACGCCCAACATTTTCTTTAGGCGTGCCAATTCTTTTACGGCGTAGCGTTCGCGCTTTATGGCTCTGCATTTTCGCTTCCACCTGCTTCTGAGTGATTTAGCCATCGTGTTTTACAAAACAAAAATATTTTGCGCGACGTGCTTTTTGACGCAAAGCACATGAAAGAACAAAATTCTAATTGTCAATGTCATTCTTCAAGTTAATTGTGTGAAATTGACAATAGAGCGGAATCTAAAAGCTGCCAGATCTAAAATTACACTACCGGTTATTTGAACTTGTTACCTACCTACATTGAATACTTACGTTTTTATAATTTAAATTTATCTTGATAGGTTTTCAATAATTTAGAATAAACAATATCATGTAGAAATATTAAACCCCTACTGGTAGTCTTTTCCTTCCAGCTCGTGGCTAAGTTAAGATATGATAGAATTGCTGATCAATCGATCTGTAAGGTAAAGTTGCGCTAAGCTCTTTGACTATCTATCTATAAGGACCCGCCTCTCATGATCATTCCCCTCTGTCAAGGTAGTGGATTAAAAAATCTAACGCGTTTATCAAAACTGTTTCCGAAATCGATTTTTCATTAACAGAATCGTTTCCGCTCAGTAAGGTCATCATAAATGCTCCGTGTAAATACTGATATACGTGCAGTTAATGTATGCAAAAAAATATCTAATATCTTATTTAGATAAAGATGGAGTTATTTTCCGTATGTAAGTATTAAAGTTCATTTATTTCTATTTAAATCATATAATACAATTTATTAATAAAGATCGAGGACGTTACCGATGCAATAATCGAGTATAAAATAATCGTTTAGTTCAAGCATGCACTCCCCACGAGACTACCCGCACTCCCCACGAGACTATCCGCACTCCCCACGAGACTAGCAATTTTTTTTTACTAACAATATCAGCCTTCTGCTAATACACGTAAGATTTAAATTTGAAATATCCATCAAAATGTCATTTTTTTATTTCAATTTTAGATCATCCAATAGGATGTTACCATTTCTGATTTCCAATTATAGGTCTTAATGCAGAATTACCGTGTTTTGGCAATTATAGGCCTTATATATATTATGACATAATGCATAAAACTCGAATTTTAAAAAGTGTAGCGAGACTATGTCCCTCTTTTGTTTTGTCATTTTAATTAATGATGTGATAGTGTTTATTTACGATTTCGAATCGATATCGATATTATTTTCGTGTTCAATGTAAGACCAAATTATAATAATTGCTAAAGATCACTAAAGATGAATATCATGAATTTATGATATCACTATATTTTAATAAAATAACATTTTTGGAAATGACGTAACTAAGATTATTGATTATTTTTGATATCCAGTATTAGATATTTTATTTGTTACTTTTTCAGATCTACAAAAGACCTTCATTTAAAATGATTTAGGTGTGATTGATAAATAATAGCTTAAGCCGTTGCGGATAAATTTGTTGACAAAAGAATTTATAAATTAACATATTTAAATCGTATTTCAAAAATCATTGAAAATGATTTCTAAGATACGGTATGGGTAGAAGGTCTGGGGTTTCTTTTACCGCTTAGGTGGAAAACCAGCACATGTGCCGCCTGATGGTAAGTGTATATATAGTGTTAATGTACCCTATTATATGAACGCTTGCAACACCTGGGGTATCACTCGCCCGTTGCCGAACCTGTAAAAATCTTTTCACACCCGGTAGACAACCCACAACACCGGTACCCCCACTGCCAACATAACGCTTCCTCGCGGAGCTCAGGCGATCTTGCTCACCGTTAGGAACACAACATAGTACAGTCACAGATAATAGAATACTAGTAGTACAGTGCTATGTTATTTGGCTACTATTTTCTGCAAAGTGTAGGTGTTTCCCCAGTTGGGCAGCTCCAATTGTAAGAGAGTTATTCAATTCCACTATGCCCTGCCTCTCGGGGTGTTTCTTCAAACACATTATTTTCTTTTTTCGATATCCGGCTCAAAGAAATAACGAGAGTACGGAACACGACATACCATCACGTCTTTATTCCCCGAAGGGTTAGACAGATGCGTACTTAGGGGGCGAGCCTATTGCCATTAATCGGGCATCAACTCTTAATTTTATAGAAAAACTCCAATAACACATTGCTCGACCGGGGAATCGAACCCAGGACCTCTAGCGTAGCGCTTCTGTTCATATTAACGCGCGACATAATGAACAAAATCGTATTTACTCCTACTTATATCTCGTGGGAAACAAAATGCTCTGTCTAGTGTTATTCCTAATATATCAGCCTGGCAAAGAAAATAAAAAATCAAAATGAAAGAATCAAACTAATTGGTATCAAAGTATTTGTAACATAACGTCCCCAATATCCGCTCTATCTATACTAATATTATAAAGAGGAAAGATTTGTATGTATCAATGTATGTAAAAAATAAACTCAAAAACTACTAGGCCGATTTCGAAAATTCTTTCACCATTTGAATGCTACATTATTCAAGATTAACATAGGCTATAGAATATGTATTTCGAAAAGGTTGCGATTTCTCTCACCCGTGCGTTTATTTTCCAATTACATAGTATGTTACACCTATTTATCTATACCTAAACAGTTCCTTTGTTTTGTATTTCATTAGCATGCAATGAGAGCATTGCATTGAAAATAATTATGACGCAAGATATTAAAAAGGTGTGTATGGATGATTTTAATTTTGCAATTAAATAATTACATATAAAAATAATTTGTAATGTTGTTACGTTTTTCTCCATTCTTCCTAAAATAATCTATCGATATAAAATATCGACATAGTAGCTGCCTAATTATTTTTATTGTATTATACGTTCGTATTGTCGTCAATTCTTGTATGTTGACGTATTTGACCTCTATGTGTGCGTAAATTGTGTTAGTGGTGAAGAATTTAATATGTGTGAGTTCGTGGCGATACAAAATGATTTTGAGTATGTGTGCAGCAATGTCTATGTAGTGTTTCCTCCCCCCGCACCAAAAGTGACAGACTTTTTTGTTCATAGAATTAAGCGCGTCACTTGTCCAGGGATAGATAGTCAAAGGCTAAGCTTGATGATTAATTTTATTACTATTGATCGAAGGTTATATTCTTTAAATAATTATTACATAAAATGCTAGGCAAAAACGTAAGTGGTAATTCTGTGTTATCTGCCAAAATAAAATAAGGCTCATTTAGGATTTGATGTGCATTAAGAATGTAAAAGATTACATTTATTTTACTTACAACTCTATCAAAATCATAGCATACTGCCAAATTTAAATTTAATCATGATAAATTTTATAGTTTGCATTTATTATTTGATATAAAGCCTTTGTGTTTGAAAACCGTATATTTCCGGTTCTCTTGCTTACTATAGATTATGTTTTCTTCTTAAAAATCGACTAAAGAGAAAATCAATAAATCAATGATTTATTGATTCAGCTCTAGTTGTTTTCTTTTCAGTCAATGAAGTTGAGGCATTGTGAATTTGTGAATTTTGTAAATTGTGATTTTGCGAACAATATTTTTTGGAATTGTTCCAAGATTTATAAATCGGGACTGTTTTTGTGTACACGGCAGGTTAAATCCTTGTTTATTCCTGTATTCCTTTGTCATACGGTGCTTGCGTTGTTTTTATTATTCCTGATGTGAGTCGTCTTGGTCAGTCAGCGTTTACGAAACCAGATAATTTCGGTGAAAATGGATACGCTGATTGCTGAAAGTACTTCACATCAGGACCTGGATGATAGCGGATGCGTCCAAGATGGTAAGTTTATTATACGACTTATTTTTTTATAAGTGGGTAGGTAGGTAGATCTTTTGTCGAGCCGTAATAATTTCGATGAGAATATTATCTGATCAGATATTCTAATGCAGTTGCTGTGCTAAGTCCTGCCATTGAGTCCTAGGTCAAGCAATAGGAAATGCTGAGAAGCAGCTTTGAGTTTGTATTTGTGCCTGGTTATTATAAATGATATCACCCTCTTTACAAGGGTCGCCAGGCGTCCAGATAAATCCGGACATTGGTAGGCTTTTTGATTGCGTGTTCGGCCAAAATAAACGGTGTCCGGCTTGTCTGGCTTTTGTTAGGCTTTTTACATTTCGCAAATGAGGGAGCGCTGAGCGCAGGCGAGTCGACTGTCGGTCGCTCCCGCAGGCCGCCCGCCACCCGCGCCGACAAAAAATCCTCAATAATGTAGGGTGTCCGGCCTTTCTACCCAAATGTCCGGCCAAACTGGCTGGTCTCTCCGGCTATTTGGATTTTCTCCTGTATTGTGGGTGCGTTTAGAAACACAAATTCTCACATACACAAACGCCCAGACCTGGAACAACTACCCGTAGATCATACAAATATTTGCTCCGTGTGGGGATTGAACCCACATTTTACACAGCACCTTCTGGTCCCAAACTAAGCAGAGCTTGTACTATGGGTACTAGACAATGGATATAATACTTATACATAACTTTTTTTTGTAAATACATAAGAAACACCCAGATGAACACAAACACTTTCATCACATAAATATTTGTCCTGTGGGCATTGAACCCACGACATCCGGGCAGCATTGCGGTAATCGAACCCCTAAACCACAGAGATTGTCAATGAAATGTATTGAATTCAACAGCGTCGGTGACTGAGAATGGGTACAAAGGGCAGGTGCAGCTCCTGGACTTGTCTGATGATGTGCTACTCTACGTCCTGAAGTACTGCGCACCCCAGGACCTGAAGGCATTAGGCCAGTAAGTTGTATTTCTTTTTTCATGTTGTAAGACTTTCCTTAGAATAAAATGAACTGACTTTTATTCCCTACAATATGGTTGAGTTGAACCACGCTGATAAACACGTCATGCTCGTGAACGGGTGCTGTCTGTCGGGGCTGGTCAGCTCGTACCTGCTGTGGCAATCTCTTTTTTTTTGTAATGAATCGAAAAAAACCTACTCATCAAACTGCATAATTCTCAGCTCAACTATTTAAAAATTTAAAACAAAGTTGTAAAGCTTAATGTTGTAAACTAGCTTCTGCCCGCGACTTCGTCCGCGTAGCGTAATGATATATAGCCTATAGTCTTCCTCAATAAATGGGCTATCTAACACTGAAATAATTTTTCAAATCGGACCAGTAGTTCCTGAGATTAGCGCGTTCAAGCAAACAAACAAACAAACAAACTCTTCAGCTTTATATATTAGTATATAGATGCGAGTATTTTATTTTAAAAAGAGTATCTATGGAGTTTCTTGCCGGCACTTCTCTATAAGACCCACTTTTTGGAACCGTGCAACTAGTTTGACTTTTCAAAAGTACCTTCTCTATTGGTCTAATTGAAATAAAACATTTTGACCTTGATGGTCGCTGGGGCAGAAAGGTTCTCGAGTGGAGACCACGCACCGGAAAGTGTAAATGATAAATAATATTTATTTCTGTAAATAGATCTTTTAAAGACACTTTTACAAGTCAATGTTTTAATTTTTTTTGAACTAGATGGCGCCGGTATTTCCTAACTAACGACCTCTGAGAAGAAACGCCGAAACAAACTCAGAGAATCATGGTCTCTTTTAAAGTCCAGACAGTAATAGTATTATTAGATATTATGTGAGTGTTACGATGTAGGGCAATATCTGAACAGGCCTTTTGAAGAAAGAGCCATAGCAGCTTTGAGTTGACCTGTCTTAACTGACGGCACGCATACATCAGGCATCGTGTAGCTCAACCATTATTTACCTTTGTTTCAGCACCTGTCCTCGTCTCGGTGCCCTGGTATGCGATCGCACGCTCTGGACTAGGGTGGATGCCAGGTCTACTCCTATGGGTGAGGAACGAGTTCGCTGGCTGCTGACGCATTGTCTATCACCGACTACCCTCGAGCTCCAGCTGACAGGATACGCGAATAAAAGCAGCAAGTAGGTTCTTGAATACCTATTTTACATACATACATACATACCATCAACTGCCTCATTAGCCAAGTGGTCCTGAGCGCGACTGCTACGCTAGAGGTCCTGGGTGACATCCTGGTTATGACATTCCCAGTAGCAGCTCGGAGTGTGGAATTTGTGCCCGGTTAATGGCAATAGGCTCGCCCCCTATTACATGGGACCTAAACATACCGGCGAACTGTAGGTGTACATTAGTACGCTTCGGCCTAACCCTTCGGGGAATACAGGCGTGATGGTATGTTATGTTATGTTTATAAAGAATAAGGGGAGGTAAGGGAGAACGGTAACTAACATCTTAACCGATCCAATTGTCAACCTCACCTGCACGCGCCGGATGGCGGCGGAGGCCAACTGGCAGCCGTGGTACCCCCTGCTAGATAACAGACGAGGCTCTGACGACCGAGACAGTGGCGGTATAACCACTCAACACCCAGGCAGACCTGGAAGAGGCTATCACGAGCCTTGAAAGTGTGACCGTGGAGAATAGGATAGCTCCAACGAAAATAAAATGGAAGCGGATTTAAAAACTAAACTACCCCAGGAGGGTACCAGCCTGGCTGGAGAATCCCTCCCTGAGCTTAGCTCAGGCAGCCCCAACGTATCTGGGGGGGGCCAAAATTCGCAAACGCCCGGTAGAGACAAGAACCCTACCAAAAAATGTGTTCAACAGGTTTTTCATCCCAGCCTCTTTCTATCACGACCTAGGAGCCAATCATTTGGTAGCAAACCTGAACCTAACACCACCAGTTCATCAGGCCACTCCTCTGATCACCACAATAATGTGATCGAAAAGAAAACTACCTTAAGTAAGGACTCTATAATTCTCCCCCCAACATGGCAAAGAGTGCCAGTTGGAAGAGAAACAAAAAAGCGAAAGTTGACTAGCTCTCCACCTCCCGAAGCCATTACTACTTCCAATAGTTTCAGCCAACTACCCATAGACTTGACTGAAGATAGTCAAACGCCTACAAAGAAACCCGCTAAGCCGCCACCTATAATCCTCTATGGAATTGAAGATATCAATAAACTTACAGAACTATTAGAGACGGTGGCAGACAGGACCCAGTTCATATACAAGATTGTGAATCGAAATCAATTGAGGATAAGCAGCAATAACGTTGCAGTCTACAAATCTCTTATGACGCTGGTTAGAGAAAATGGACTGATAGGTCATACTTTCAATAGAAAGGATCAAAGATGCTACAGAATAGTTATCAGAAATCTACATCACACAACACCACTTGGATCCATAAAGGAAGCTATTGAAAGCACTGGTAATACAGTATCTGGAGAAATAATAAATGCGAAATTTGGCAAAGAAAGGCAACCGACGTCAACATTTTTTGTCAATGTAGCCCCTGGGCCCAACAACAAAGCTGTTAAAGATATTAAAATGATCTATCACCAATCAGTCCAAATCGAGGATCCAAGGAAAAGAAAAGTAATAGTTCAGTGCCAGCGATGCCAACAATATGGTCATTCAAAAAATTATTGCCTACGACCATATCGCTGCGTCAAATGCGCAGAACCTCACAAAACTTCAGAATGTCCGAAAGTTGATCGTAACACACCCGCAGTATGTGCTCTATGCTTTGGCTCCCATCCCGCCAACTATAAAGGGTGCGAAGTGTACAGAGAAATTCTACTAAGGAAAACCTCAAAAAAAGTACCACCAAGTGGGCGAGATAAATACCAGCAACAAATCAAACCGCAAGCAGAAATTCGAACGACCCCTATCTGTAACAATAGCAAGGAACTGTCTTTCAGGAAAACGTACGCAGAAGTTACAAATCCATACAACAAGGGTACCGAAAACTACAAATCGGATATACCAGATCAAACGGCTAAAATGGATAAGCTAGAAACTCTAATTATAAAACAGTCAGAAAAAATTGATTTACTCCTTCAACAAATGAGTACTCTAATGGGTCTCATATCAACCCTGTTAAATAATTACACCAAATAGGTTCTTTAAGAATTTCTGCCTGGAACATAAATGGCTTAGCCCCTAATAAACACGAGGTGGAGCATCTATTGAGTCTACACAATTTGGATATCCTTCTTGTGTCTGAAACTCACTTTACTGACCGTAGCCACATGCGGATCCGGAATTATAACATATACAGTACAAATCATCCAGATGGAACCGCCCATGGCGGCACTGCTATCATAATAAAATCATCAATAAAGCACCATGAGCAGCCTGGATACAAATTTAACCACATTCAGGCAACAACGGTACTGGTTGAGAACAAGAATGGGCATTTCAATGTCTCAGCTGTCTACTGCCCTCCTAGGCATACAATCAGTGAAAGTCTTTTTAACCAGTACTTTGCAACCCTTGGCGGTCGATTTATCTCAGGCGGTGACTGGAATGCAAAACACGTCCACTGGGGATCAAGACTCATTACAACTCGAGGAAGAGAGCTCAAAAAGAGCCTAGATAACAATCAGCTCAGGCACATCGCAACATCTGAACCTACATACTGGCCTAGTGACCCTAACAGACGCCCCGATGTACTGGATTTTTTCATTCTGAAAGGCCTCTCACGGCTGTTTTACCTCATTGATCCGTGTCTTGATGGTTCTTCTGACCATACTCCAGTCATCCTCACTATTAGTTCTACAGTATTAAGGTATGATAAACGGCTATTCTTGTACAACAAAAAGACCGACTGGGAGTCCTTCCGAGAAATGGTGGATGAAAATTTAAAACTCCAAATTGCCCTTAAGACAAATGAAGAAATAGAGAGCGCCACCAAACACTTCATGACTACGGTACAAAGCAGCTGTTGGATCTGTACACCAGAAATCAACGACCAAAATATAAGACATAGCGTCGTACCTGAGCAGATACGATTGAAAATTCTCGAAAAGAGACGATTGCGTAGAGTTTGGCATAGCAGCCGTCACCCAGCAGACAAGAAGGCTTTAAATAAAGCAATTAGGGAGCTAAAAGAAATTCTTGCAGATGCTGCAAACGCTACTGCTACAGCGCACATAGAGTCACTAACTGCTACTAGCACCACAAACTATTCGTTGTGGAAAGTATGCAGAAGTGCTAATAAGCCGTCTATGCCGAAACCACCCATTAAGAACTCCGATAATTCTTGGGCTCGAACAACTCAAGAAAAAGCCGATACTTTTGCAAAACACTTGGCAAACACCTTCACTCCTCATCCACGTGATCCCGAATGTGATGAATCAGACATCGACCAAGTCCTTAGACAGGACCTCCAACTTGAAACTCCAATACAGGCGACATCTCCACGAGAGGTTATTGGAACAATCAATATATTGGAGGACAGAAAGGCTCCGGGATTCGACCTTATAGACAAAAAGGTACTCAAGGAACTCCCACGTAAAGCAAAGATCTATCTCGCTTGCCTGTTCAACGGGGTTATGAGAACTGGCCACTATCCCACTCTATGGAAAGTGTCCCAAATAATAATGGTACCCAAACCCGGTAAGCCAACTAGTGAAGTGACCTCATACAGGCCTATTACTTTGCTGCCTATCGTCTCGAAGTTGTTTGAGAAAATTTTGCTGAAAAGGCTTCTGCACTCGATTACTGGAACATCAATAATCCCGGACCACCAATTTGGCTTCAGACGAGAACATGCAACTATTGAACAAATCCATAGAGTATGCCAAGCCATCAGGACTTCACTGGAGCAGAAAGAGTATTGTTCAGCAGCATTCCTGGATGTTCAGCAGGCTTTTGATAGGGTGTGGCACAGAGGCCTGTTGTACAAAATCAAAGCATTCCTTCCTCACAAATACTATGGAATCCTAGAGTCATATCTGTCGGGAAGACTGTTCCAGGTACGAGAGGGTGAAAATACATCACGCTTCCATGATATTGTCGCCGGTGTACCTCAGGGTTCCGTCTTGGGCCCCGTACTGTACACAATATTCACAGCAGATCTACCACAGAGTCCTGGAATTACAGTGGCTACTTTTGCGGATGATACAGCAATACTCAGCTCTAGTACAGATCCTTTAGACGCATCTACAAATCTGCAAAAGGGTCTAACGAAAATCGAACAATGGCTAAAAAAATGGAGGATTAGAGTTAGTGCATCAAAGTCCGCCCATGTAACTTTCACCCTTAGACGAGAAAATTGTCCACCAGTCAAACTTTGCGAACAGCAGCTTCCGCACCAAGACTGCGTTAAATATCTGGGAATGCACCTCGATCGTAGACTCACTTGGAGAGACCACATTAAAGCCAAGAGAGATGCGCTTAACATTAAATATCGGGAGCTATATTGGCTATTGGGCAGAAACAGCAAACTCTCAATAGACAATAAACTGTTAATCTACCAGACCATTCTAAAGCCTATCTGGGCTTATGGTATCCAGCTGTGGGGCTCTGCTTGTGACTCCAACTTAAATATTATACAAAGAGCAGAAGACTCTATTTTGAAGCAAATTGCCAACGCTCCCTGGTTCATTAAGAACTCAGAGGTTCATCATCACCTGAGACAAAACACAGTAAAGGATGAAATAAGATCCTCTTCAAAAACCTATAAAAAACGTCTCCAATGCCATATAAATCCACTAGCGTTCCAGCTCACTCTTCCCGACTCACTGAATCGCCTTAAGAGACGTAAAATTCTGAACCTGGATAGTCTGCAATAGGCTACCAATCTACAAAGAGTCGCTTCCAAAAATGGAAATGGCTCCACACGACATTAAATTCTATTAACACATCTGCTCATAGTCACTAGTTAGACTGATTGCATGATAAAACACAGGAAAAAAAAAAAAAAATAAAAAAAAAAATAAAGAATAAATGAAATAAATATCACCAAGCCACAGACAACAGCTAATGTTCTATTTTATTTTGTTCACAGATGTCTTGGCATTCAAGACCTCCATTGGCCTGCGGACCCTGAAACAGGTGGGTTTCGATTTGACTGTATTTATTTCTCTTTGACTACATTCATATAGAGTGGTTCTATATTCAAGTATGAATTGTTCAGGTGTCTGAATTAACTATTTCAATTGCATCAGAATGGTTCTCGAGCTCCGAATCTATTTTTTTTTTAATGGAGTACATACTTGATAGTGGCTCCCTCTGTATCCAGTGTTTGAGATAAATTGTTAAAAAAAAATTCCTTGTTCTGCATAATTTATTTTAAAAGAGTGTCCGTGGAGTTTCTTGCTGGATTCTACTCCATAGGATCAACATTTTGGAACCGTGCAACTAGAATCATAAATTTTCATAAACGCTTGTAAAAGAGTACTTATATTGTCATTTTTTTAATATTGCAATGCTTGAAAAAGGCAACTAAGTTTGAAGTACTTACCTACTTTTTACTACTTACTACATTTTTTTTTACACAGCACCATCTAGTCCCAAACTAAGCAGAGCTAGTACTATGGGTACTAGACAATGGATATAATACTTATATACTTTTTTTTTGTAAATACATACTTATAATACACTAGCTTCTGCCCGCGACTTCGTCCGCGTAGCGTGATGATATATAGCCTATAGCCTTCCTCAATAAATGGGCTATCTAACACTGAAAGAGTTTTTCAAATCGGACCAGTAGTTCCTGAGATTAGCGCGTTCAAGCAAACAAACAAACTCTTCAGCTTTATATATTAGTATAGATATAGATAAGAAACACCCAGACGAACACAAACACTTATATTCATCACATAAATTTTTGTGTCCTGTGGGAATCGAACCCACGACCTCATGGTCAGCAGTCCGGTACTCGAACCACTAAACCACAGAGGTCGTTATTGTATAAAACATTGTATAAAACAAAGTGAATTCCCGCTGTCTGTATGTCCCTATGTATAGATCTTTAAAACTACACAACGGATTTTGAAGCGGTTTTTTTTAATAGAGAGTGATTCAAGATGAAGATAAGCGTGAGTGACCGCGGGCGGGTCTCTAATATACATACAAATCTTTCCTCTTTATAATATTTATGAATATTTGATAATGATAATTGTATATTCATAACATACCATTTCGCCTGTATTCCCCGAAGGGTTAGGCAGAGGCGTACTAATGTACACCCACAGTTCGCCCGTATGTTTAGGTCCCATGTAATAGTAGGTCCTGGGTTCGATTCCCAGGTCGAGCAAAGTGTTATTGGGTTTTTCTATGAAATTCCCAGTAGCAGCTCGGAGTTAGGAATTTGTGCCCGGTTAATGGCAATAGGCTCGCCCCTATTACATGGGACCTAAACATACCGGCGAACTGTGGGTGTACATTAGTACGCCTCTGCCTAACCCTTCGGGGAATACAGGCGTGATGGTATGTTAATATCTCAATGTTTGAAAAAGGCAACTAAGTTTTAAGTGCCTTCCTGTCTATAATATGAGCATTGATACACTCGGTAAGCAAGACGACACGTTTGGCGTAGCGGCTGAGCGATCGGCTTCTGCGACACGTGTTGTGGGTTCGATCCCCACACGGAACAAATATTTGTATGATCTACAGGTAGTTGTTCCGGGTCTGGGTGTTTGTGTATGTTAGAATTTGTGTTTGTAAAACGCACCCACGATACAGGAGTAAAGCCTAGTGTGGGGCAACGTTTAAAAAAAAATGTATTGACATTGACTTTGATCTCACCCGTCTTCCCCCGGGGTAAGATGGCGGTGTTTATCCCAATGAACAGAACTGCTTTACTTACAGGTTCCGTGACCGCCTCCCACCTGACAGGCCCCCGAGTTGATGTGGAGCATCTCCTTTTTCGAATGTGGTACCCACATTTACCACGGTAAGTAAAGTATTTTATTTCAGTAGTTTTTTTTTTATTTAGTATTTTTTTATGTAGTCCCTATTGTGTCTCTTAAAGAGGTTTTTATCCATGGCTTCTTAGGCCCACTTGCACCAACTTTTTAAATTGAATTTAAACACAATTTTTCATAGAAATTTCGTGTTTAAATACAATTTAAACACATTTAAGAAGTTGGTGCAAGTGGGCCTTAAACTTTAAGATTTATTATACTTAAGTATATATATTTCGCTCATTTCGTCTTTAGACAACGTTTAGCGGTAATTAAATTGAAAATAAAGATTTTAGTAAAGGAAAAAAATTACTGCGGGCAGGATTCGAACCTGCATCTTCTGGTTCAATGCACATGACGACGCAAATTTCAATAGTTGTTACTGACGTCACCTCGAAGACGTTAATTCAGAATGTGAAGACGTTAATTCAGAATGTGAAGGCAAATTTCGACCTGGCTGCTGGAAGTCACGGTGGCTTAGTTGGTCATAGCGTCTGCTGATAGCTTTATTTAGTCAGATGAATTTGCAGGTTCGAATCCTCCCCAGTCATATTTTTCCTTCACTAAAGTATAGATAAATATAAATAGTATCAAACAAAGTCGCTTCCCGCTCTGTCTGTCCCTATGTATGCTTAGATCTTTAAAGCTACTCAACGGATTTTGATGCGTTTTTTTAATAGAAAGAGTGAATCAAGAGGTAGGTTTTAAGCTATTTAACATCACGCTACGACTTTTAGGGACGGGGCTACTCGGGTGAAACCGCGGGTGGGTCGCTATAGTTTTTAATAAATAAAACACCAGTCAATTTCCCCGATTGTAAAACTCTAACTCTAAGGCCCACTTGCATCAACTTTTTAATTGTGTTTAAATTGTACTTAAACACGAAATTTCTATGAAAAATTGGGTTTAAATACAATTTTAACATATTTATGAAGTTGGTGCAAGTGGGCCTAAATCTGTCTAAAATACGAATAAAAAATATTATTTTTCTCTTTTTTCATGCTTATATTAGGAGTCATATAATTTTTGCTAATCTCGCCGACCAAAGCTACCGGCGGTTTGACCCGTAAATTTATATATTATAGACTGTGGAAATATATTTGTTTTTATTTTCTCTATTTATCTTTCTTAGGGGCTACGCTCGTTTAATTTCGGTTCCAAAAAGTTGATCATATGGAGAAATCCGGCAAAAACTCCATGGAATGATTTAAAATCAGTCTTGAGTATTCATTTGGCCTCCGCAAATGTCCTGCTGATCTGGTATTGCCGTGCAGCGGGTCGTTGAGCTCCCTAAATAATGGTTGAGCTACACGATGACTGGTGCATGCGTGCCGTCAGTTAGGACAGGTCAACTCAAGACTGCTATGGCTCTTCTTCAGAAGGCCTGTTCAGATTTTGCCCTACATCGTAAAACACATATCCTATAATACTACTACTACTGTCTGGACTTTAAAAGAGACCATGATTCACTGAGTTTGTTTCAGCGTTTCTTCTCAGAGGTCGTCAATTAGGAAATGCCGGCGCCATCTCGTAAAAAAAATTATGTTAAATAACTTGTAAAAGTGGTTTTTCGATCTATTTACAGAAATAAATATCATTTATCAGTCTTATTGTGTACAGGACTGTATTATGACTTGTTATCGGCATAATTAAAATAAATCAACATACATACATAAAGTCACGCCTCTTTTCCGTAGGGGTAGGCAGAGACCACAGACTTCCACTTGCTACGATTCTGACATACCTCTTTAGCTTCATCCACAATCATCAATCTTTTCATACATGAACGTCGGTTTAGGGTACTCTTGACCAAGCCATTTTTCAAAACGTCCTCAATCTGATTTCGGAACGTTCGCCTACGCCTTCCCCTTCCTACATTCCTTCATTCAAAATAAATCAAGGTCACATTTATGGAATGTTTCGTTACATGAACGTGTTATTTTTTCCCATCGAAACAGCTTCGCCGTATCCCCTCGATGGCCAGACAAAGAGGAAGCCGCAAGCAAGGATCCGAGGGGGCCAGAAACTGACAAAGAGCCCTCAATCGAAGCGGGACCTTCAAGCTCGAAGAAATCCTCAGAAGTGGAGAGCTCCGATGCTTCAAGTGGCAAAAAGAAGAGTGGAAAGAGTCCTTTAAGTAAGAAGTTTAATCCTTTCGCAAATGATTGCAAAGGACCACAGTTTACTCTGACAACTCACCTACTTCGGGATTTGAGGAATAAATGCTCGAAGCTGACGTCACTGAGCCTTGAATACTGCAATATTGATTATAAAACTGTGAGTATTGATTCTTCATCATTAATACTGCAATATCTTATCCTCTGTACTATTTTTTTATGGGATAGGGGAGCAAACGAGCAGACCGATCACCTGATGGTAAGCGATAACCGCCGCCCATGGACACCCGCAACACCAGAGGAGTCACAAGTGCGTTGCCCGCCTTTTAAAAGGGTTTGGGCCTCCGGTAACCTCATTCACTCGGCGAAACACAACGCAAGCGTTGTTTCACGCCGGTTTTCTGTGTGGTTGTGGTATCACTCCGGTCGAGCCGACCCATTCGTGCCGAAGCATGGCTCTCCCACGTACAGAATACTATTATAGAATTGTAAAAAAGCTGTGTCTGTACATTAAAAAAAAACTAGTGGGTATATAAACGTCTCCGAACCGAACAATGTGATTTGTAAAATTCTTGTCTGTTTGTTACGGGTTGGCGCAAAAACTACTGAATAGATTTTAATTTTGTTATCACTGTTAGAAAGTATATGCTCCAATTTCAAAACTGGTGAACTTCTTATCTCAATTAATTGAACTGATCCTGAGATACAGCTTGACCTCTCTAATGTATAATCTATGAGACCCATACAAAAAAGAGATCATGTCACTGTTGGTTTTTGAGCTTCAAGTGAGCGAAGCCGCGGGCAGAAGCTAGTGGGATATAAAAATATTGGCGAGCTGGGGGTGGTACATACGTACACTTCTACATAACACTTCGGGGAATACAGGCGTGATGGTATGTAGAATTAACAGAAAATAATGGGTTAGAATACTATTCCTCACTACCATTCAAATAGGCATCTCGTAAGAGGCGAGAAAATATCTGATTAGCTCTGTGGTAGGAGCTCTTGTGGTCTAACTGTCTGGCGACCACCCTCACGTCGGAGTCTGCCGTAAAGTACTGCGGTGTGTTTCGACTTCTGCGCGTGAGAGCCAGTTCTCCCTCGGCTCTGATAATCTGCAGTCCACAGGATCTCTTAACTCTAATTATGTTTGCCCACAGACCAACATCTGTCAGTTTCCTCCAAATTTAAAGAAACTATCGTTAAGGGGGACCCTGTGCTATAATTTACCGCTCAGCACATCATTCTTGGGCAAGATACAGGAGAGGTTACCCGGGCTGGAGGTAAGTCTGTCTACTTTATTCATTACATAGGTTTTATAGCAAATCTCCTGACAGATTTGATATACCAAATGAAACCAGCCGTAAATCGCCACCCTGTATAGCAGTGATATCCAAAGTGGTCAATATCGACGACGACGACAACCGATGGGATTGTAAAAAAATGTAAAAAAAGAAAAAAATTGTAGAAGGAGGTCCACTCAAAATGGAAAATATGGCTAATGTCGACAAAATAAAAATGTTTGGGGATATGTAACAATCCTCTATCCACAAATTACGTGACATCTCATAGACGGGAGGGGGGATAGAAGTGTGACATTATGTGACATGGGGTTTGAGCCTGTGTAGTATGTGTAACAACCCTCTATCCACAAGTTACATGACATCTCATGGAGAGGAGGGGGGATAGAAGTGTGACATTATGTGACATGGGGTTTGAGCCTGTGTAGTATGTGTAACAACCCTCTATCCACAAGTTACATGACATCTCATGGAGAGGAGGGGGGATAGAAGTGTGACAATATGTGACATGGGGTTTGAGCCTGTGTAGTATGTGTAACAACCCTCTATCTACAAATTACGTGACATCTCATAGACGGGAGGGGGGATAGAAGTGTGACAATATGTGACATGGGGTTTGAGCCTGTGTAGTATGTGTAACAACCCTCTATCTACAAATTACGTGACATCTCATAGACGGGAGGGGGGATAGAAGTGTGACAATATGTGACATGGGGTTTAAGCCTGTGTAGTATGTGTAACAACCCTCTATCAACAAATTACGTGACATCTCATGAGGGGAGGGGGGATAAGAAGTGTGACATTATGTGACATGGGGTTTGAGCCTGTGTAGTATGTGTAACAACCCTCTATCCACAAATTACGTGACATCTCATGGAGGGGAGGGGGGATAGAAGTGTGACATTATGTGACATGGGGTTTGAGCCTGTGTAGTATGGTGTAACAACCCTCTATCCACAAATTACGTGACATCTCATGGAGGGGAGGGGGGATAGAAGTGTGACATTATGTGACATGGGGTAAGAGCCTCTGTAGTATATGTAACAACCCTCTGTCTACAAATTACGTGACATCTCATGGAGAGGAGGGGGGATAGAAGTGTGACATTATGTGACATGGGGTTTGAGCCTGTGTAGTATGTATAACATCCGTAAATTCCGTCACATCTCATAGCGGGGGGGGGGGGGGGGTTTGTTCAGAAGTATGGTATGTTATGTATAGATTAAATTTTTCGCCCGCCTTTCCTTTCTAGGAGATCGCTTTTAGCGATAACACCACCCATTGTACCATATTCTATGATTGATAACTTATACTTGACATTAGTTTTTGGTGTACAATAAAGGATATTCTATTCTAAATATTTGTTCTCAGTACCTCGATGTTTCGGAGTGCGATTGGTTCGAGCCAGCCTCTCTTATGCCGCTAAGCAAGCTGGCATACCTCAGGGAGTTATACATGAGAGACTGCAAGCGGCTCTCGGAGTGCGTGGCCTATGCCTCACTCGCAACACGATATGGATTTCGACAGCTCAAGGTAAACCTTCTTATTACGTTCCGGTTTACGCTTATTAGGCGTGAAAGTGAAACTCAACTCACTTTCACGTTTCAGTATGGATTATCTATACTAATATATAAAGCTGAAGAGTTTGTTTGTATGTTTGTTTGTTTGCTTGAACGCGCTAATCTCAGAAACTACTGGTCCGATTTGAAAAATCTTTCAGTGTTAGATAGCCCATTTATTGAGGAAGGCTATAGGCTATATATCATCACGCTACGCGGACGAAGTCGCAGGAAGAAGCTAGTCGACAATGAAAAAAGTATCAGAAGCTTGTATATTATCATAATATTATTTCCCAGGTTATGGATGTCCGTGGGTCTCCGCTCGCAGACTCGGAGATATCAGCTCTTGGCTGGCTGCCACTCCTCGAGGAGCTCTACTGCTCACCCCCTGAGGAGGTCATCAGGTCCTCAGAGCATACCCACTCCTGGAAAGACACAAGGATTACCTTCAGCGAGTTAGACCATTGGGAGAGAGAGGTATGCATTTATCGAGAAGGAAATAAATACTGCTAATCATACTAATATTATAAATGCAAAAGTTTTTGAGGATGGATGGATGGATGATGGATAGATCGATGGATGGATGGATGGATGTAGGTAGGTACTGATGGATGGATGGATGGATCGATGGATGGATGGATGGATAGATGGATGGATAGATCGATGGATCGATGGATGGATTGATGGATGAATGGATGGATGAATGGATGGATGAATGGATGGATGAATGGATGGATGAATGGATGGATGAATGAATGAATGGATGGATGGATGTTTCTTACTCTTAAACGCCAGAATGGCTGAACGGTACTGAATAAAATGAGATAAGATCAGATAATTTATACAAACAAATAGGTATAAAAATAATAGGTACAGCCTTATTTTACCAGTAAGTAGACATGCAAAAAAATACAAAATATAGTCATAAACATAACATAAAAATTATAGCATAATAGCCATAAAAATTACAATAACATTAGCACAAAAAATTTTACATTACCAATCATTATAACATTCGAACCGTCCCGGGTTATTACAAATACTGCCATTTGTAAAATGTAGATTCAGGGTAAAGTTAAATGTGGCTCAGAGATAGATTATTGTCTGGAATAACACCTAAGGTACTTTTTATCCAGGCCGGACTCAATTCTGAAGGTCACGCACTCGAAGAATCTAGAATGGAAATAAAACTTCTTTTTGAGATTTGTACTGTATATTATTTTTTATCGATACAATAAAGAAATTGTCCACTACTGGTACGCTAGAGGTCCCGGGTTCGAATACCAGATGAACTAAGCCACTCACAGTTCAGCGGTATATATAGATCCCATGTAATAGGGGGCGAGCCTATTGCCATTAACCGGGCACAAATTCCAAAATCCGAGCTGCTACTGAGAATTTCATAGAAAAACCTAATAACACTGCTCGACCTGGGAATCGAACCCAGGACATCTAGCGTAGCAGTCGCGCTCAAGACCACTTAGCTAATGAGGCAGTTATTTAATCAAGTCAATTTCTTTTAACTTTTCAGGAACCAGAATATTACAAAATTAAGATGCCGGAGCCATCTGGAGACATTGTTGAAGGCCCGGTATCAAAATTCGAGATTCCCATGCAAGAGCCGGTCGCCAATGCGGGCGATACAGTTGATCGAATGGATGACTTTCTGCTCGGCAATCCTTGGTGGTTGCATGAGAGACGGTGAGTTACTATACTTTGATTTTTAATTGTATTCAAGGTCTGATGGCAGTCGCTTCGTGTAAAATGCTGATATTCAGCCGCATCTGGTTAGACTGGAAGCCTATTCAAGGTTCAAATGTTTTTATTTCAAATAAGCTTTTACAAGCGTTTATGAAACGTTGTGATTCTAGTTGCACGGTTCCAAAAGGTCGATCCTATGGAGAAGAATCCGGCAAGAAACTCCATGGACACTCTTTTAAAATAAATGAATTACAAACTTCACTGGTACAATATTGCGATAACAAGATGTGAGGACGTTGAAGGATGTCCAAGTTTGACCGAGGTCGACTATATTAAACGAAGATTCACGTTATTTTATTTGAACTTGAACTTGAACTTGATTCAAGGCACGTTTTGTGCGTATTAATAGTTAATTATCACGCGCTTAAACGTTGAAGAAAAACATCGTGAGGAAACCTGAGAGATTTTCTCGACGGCGGCGTGTGAAGTCTGCCAACCCGCATTAGGCTAGCGTGGTGGACTATAGCATAATCCCTCATTCGGAGAAAATAATGGTGCCCAGTAGTGGGATAGTATTTCAATTTTTTCAGAATATTCTATAGCGTATGTTATCTGGAATAATGTAGCATTCAAATGGTGAAAGAATTTATGAAATCAGTGCAGTAATTTTTGCGTTTATTCGTTACATACATACAAATCTTTCCCCTTTATAATATTAGAATACATAAACTGCCTCATTGACCTAGTGAGTACTACGTTTGAGGGTTCGAATCCCAGGTCGAGCAGTGTTATTGAGGTTTAGTAAGAAATTCTCAGTAGCAGCTCGCAGCTCGGGATATGACTGTGTCCGGTTAGTGGCAAGGCTCGCCCCCTGTTGCAAACATATCATCACGCCTGTATTCCCCAAAGGGATAGGCAGAGGCGTTCTAATGTACACCCACAGTATGTTTAGATCCCATGTAATGGCCCCATGTTACATGTAACCTAAAAATACCGGCGAACTGTGGGTGTACATTAGTACGCCTCTGCCAATCCCTTTGGGGAATACAGGAGTGATGAAATGTATCATGGGACAGAGAGAGTGCTGTACTAATAAATATTTTTATTTAACTCATTTTTCTCTTTTGCAGAATCATAGTTATCCAACCAAACGCCAATCGGCAAGTGGAAACACGGTTGCTAAGAGCGAGACCCCAAGCTGCCAACCTCTTAGATCCTGACGCCCCCGCGCCTGGACCTTCAGGCCAAGTCCCGGCTCCTTCAAACCAAGAACCGGCTTCTTCAGGCCAAGTTCCGGCTCCTTCGAGCCAAGAACCGGCTTCTTCAGGCCAGGAGCCGGCTCCTTTAAGCCAGGAACAGGCTTCTTCAAGCCAGAAACCAGCTCCAATGGATCAAGGACAACCTCCATTGGATGAACCAGAGCCAGTATCCCAGAAGTCAGTGCCAAGTAACCAGGGATCAGCGTCAAAGTATCAAGAACAAGCGTCTTCAAGTGAACCACAGCCAATAGCCCAAGGTTTATTATCACCAGATGTAAAACCGATTGATGAACCACAGTCCAACCAGGGTTCAGTAACAGCAGAACCGGATTCCATTAATAAAAAACCAGAGCTGATGGATGGATCATCAAAACAGGGGTCAGAGAAGCCCGCTCCAATACACGAAGTTGTAGAAGACCAAGATCCAGCGCTGAAAGACGTAGGGTCAGCTCCAATGGAGCAGAGTCCAGCCCAAATTCACGAAGAACTGCCTAAACAGCAACCATCTCCTACAGTGCAAACGCCATCTTCAATACGAGATAGCACAGCGCCAGTTGACCAAGAGCCAGCCCCAATACTCCAACCACGGAACCCAGTAGACCAGGAACCATTAAATCGAGTCAAAAGACCCCGCTTAGCGTCAGGGCTTCTAGATGATGAGTCTTCAGCAACAATACAGCCTGGCCCTTCAAAGCGGCCGATCATTGGCTCACAAGCTCCTAATACCGTTAAACGACCTCGTTTCGATACGAACGCTCAGAATGAAGATGGTGAAAAACCTGTATCTGAAAATCAAAATTCAGGTCTTAATGTAGAAGATTCTCAGTCGAGGAATCCGGCACGAGTTCAAGCCATCTTTCTTCCTAACTTAGTTTCTGCAACAAAGGAATTTTTGAGGAATCAAGCGCGAATTCCAGTTCCAGTTCCAGATCCTAACGTAGCTGAAGTACCGGACGTACCGGATCCTCAGTTGAGGAATCCACGACTAGGCCAAGTGTTTCCATTGCCGAATAATGTTCCCCCAGCGCGTGATCCTCAAGGGAGGAATCGGGCACAAGGAATTCAGCTGTTTCTGAACAATGCAGATGAGTTATTTAATTTTGACGATGATTCTGAGTATATCCAGATTCCTGTCGATCTTCCACGAAATCTTCATCCCAGGGATCGCTTATATGTGGAGCATATAGTCCGCGAACCTCCGCGGGTGTATAACAGAGGCCCAATACCACTCGTCAATCAGAACCGGGCGGAACAGTGTCCAAGGTTGAGGAATCAATCACGGGAGGATGAATACAGAGCTAGATTGGAGGAATTGAGGAGGAATGTGGATCCGCTATTGCATTTGGATGTTCAGCGACAATCTACGATCCATGTCGGACATGCTGGGTACTACCTTGTGTCGGATTCGGCTATTGTCCGCTTCGGGAGGGCAGATAACGATAATGTTAACTACGTTAATATAGGGCCCAATGGAGTTCGGGCGGGTGAACCCGGTACGAGGCCTGATAGATCCAATTTGAGGATATTATCGGTCACTGGTTACAGAAATATTACTGATAGGAGTTTGGTACACTTAGCTACAGCGGCTCCCCACATCATGTCTATAGATTTCAGTGAGACGAGTGTCACGGCTAGGGGGGTTGAAATATTCAAGGCTATCCGACCGAATTGTGAGGTCATTTATAGTCAATACCGTAAATAGGTCGCGTGAAAATAATTTATAGCAGTTTTTTTTTTCAAATTGTCGGATTTTTTTAGAAGTGTCTGATTTTTTCGAAAGTGTCGGATTCTCGAAAAAGTGTGAGATATGACGTACTCGGGATTCTGATGCTTATAAAGCTGTCGGATCTCGAGTTTCATAAGTGTCGGTTATTTGATTTGCTCGGTTTGTAATAAAATTGATGAAAATCAAAACGTCGTGGGATTTTTGAGAATAGTTTCTAGAATTCGCACATGTCGGAAAATCCTGTGCTTTACCGGGATAAAAAGTACCCCATATTCTATTCCCAAACACACGCTGCACGTGTACCCAATTTCCATACGAATTGGTGCAGCCGTTTTGGCGTAATTGATTCACAAACAAACAAGAAAAAAAATCAACATTTTCGCATTTATAATCTTAGTAGGTAGTTTGGGAAGATATGCGATTGTTTACTCACGCACTTCTTTGCTTAACTTTATTTGTAAAATAGGTATATACTTCTCCAGACAAATCACATAATAATACCGGAATAATTTTTATTCAGTGCGCAAACTTTGACAATTGATACTTAAACGACTTTTATTAAACACCAATTTGTTATTTTGATATGTCTAAGTACAAAATATCGAAGTTATCGTTAACGAAAGATGTTTACTTTGAAACTGATTTTATGGTTACTCGCTAGCGCACGGCAAAGCGCGCGCGCCTTAGTACCTACATCAGCTGTACACCGGCGCGTGAGTCGGCTGGCACACGTGCATATTGTTATTATTGCGAATAGATATTATGTGCATATTTTGCTGATTTCAATCCGGATAAAAATTTAAAAAAAAGTTTTGAACTAATAATGGGAATGTGTTCTATTACTGATACTGAACTACCAAAATTTTTTTGCGCATTGCTTAAAAAATATTCCTGTATGATCAATCCACCTTTAATGTCTCACTGGACACTGCTCTCCTCTTAGAATTAGGCTATAGACCACCACGCTAGCCTAATGCGGGTTGGCAGACTTCACACGCCGTCGAGAAAATCTCTCAGACGTGCAGGTCCCCCCTCACGATGTTTTCCTTCACCGTTTAAGCGCGTGATAATTAACTATTAATACGCACATTACTTCGAAAAGTCAGAGGTGTCTTGGATCTTGGAGCCAAATCAAAACCTTTTGATTAGGGCTTTGGATTATTTGATTTGGCTAGGGCGTCGGACTTGCGATCATGTGGTTGCCGGTTCGAAACTACCGACGTGAACCCACTCGTAACACAAGCATTTAGCTTAGCACGAGGGGTTAACAAGAATACTAGTAATGTGCGCCCCAAATTGCTAGTAAGCTATTTTTTTTTTAAATTGACGGCTTATCTTATCTTATCTTGTGTAGGGCCGAGGCAGCAAGGCCTCAGTGCACTTCGACCCAATGAGATCTTTTGTGCTTCCCCTAGATAACTTATTCCTCATCCCCTCCCAGTTCTACAAACAGCTCTTCCATGAGCTTTATAATGAGGCCTGGGGGAATGAGTCTGTAGTCCTCTGGTCTTGGATAACCCTGACCCAAAAGGCACATTCGCTTTCCAGCTAAATTGACGGCTAAATCAAAGGTCTCGAGTTCGAATCCAAGGCATACACCTCGACTTTTAGAAGTCATGTGTGTTATAATACTTATTTCGCAACGCACCTTAAAATAATCATGTTTAGTGAAGGTGCGTGGTATTTTAGACCCTAAGGTTTTCCTACTATGGTGTTTTTTCCATATTTTGAATGCGTCATATTTAATTATGCAACGTGAAACCGAATAAGCGAAAGACATCAAACACGTCAATTAAAATAACATAACATACCATCCCGCCTGTAATTCCCCGAAGGGTTAGGCAGAGGTGTACTATACACCCATAGTTCGCCGGTAATGGGAATTCATAGAAAAACCAAATAACACTGCTCGACCTGGGAATCGAATTTCCAGTGGCAGCTCGGAGTTTGGAATTGGTGCCCGGTTAATGGCAATAGGCTCGCCCCCTATTACGTGGGACCTAAACATACCGGCGAACTGTGGGTGTACATTTATACGCCTCTGCCTAACCCTTCGGGGAATACAGGCGTGATGGTATGTTATGTTATTAACAATTCTGAACAAACTACTTTCACGCTTATTCCGTTACAGGTTGTATAAAAACACTTGTATGTATGTCTGTAGTGTAATATTGGTATATTCTAGTATAATGGTAGTGGAATTTCGGGCATAAAATTTTTTTTTAACCTCATAAAATCATATCTGATCTAAATATCTGGGTGTTGGCGTCTGAAGTAGTCAGCAAGTGATTTTTTATGGGATAGGGGAGCAAACGAGCAGACGGATCACCTGATGGCAAGCGATAACCGCCGCCCATGGACACCCGCAACACCAGAGGAGTCACAAGTGCGTTGCCCGCCTTTTAAAAGGGTTTGGGCCTCCGGTAACCTCATTCACTCGGCGAAACACAACGCAAGCGTTGTTTCACGCCGGTTTTCTGTGAGGCCGTGGTATCACTCCGGTCGAGTCGGCCCATTTGTGACCAAGCATGGCTCTCCCACGTGAATTAACAATGTATTGGAATAAATTATCTAATATTATATAGCGTTATATTATCAAAATCAAATCCCGACGTTACAGACCCTTCGCCCCCCGTAAAGGGTCTGAAATCTGGGTAACTATAGCCGAAAAAAACTCAGGTTTCAGGCTTCATTCTCTGCTTCACTCATTTTGACTGTGTTTTAAATATATAATTTCATTTTTTTTTCATGTCCCATTCGTTATTTTAGTGTTGCCATCAATAGCCACTACGTAGCCTTTTGATTTTCAAGATCTCGTATGTAAGTTAATTATTTATAATATTAGCTTGGTGATTAAATAAGTATAAATGATTATTAGTTAATATAAACGTATTAAATTTGGGCGCTACATTGATAGGAGTGTATAACACGATGTATGAAATTTGCTATGAAGGACGCCCGCATATTTAGTTACTACGAACTGTCAAATTTCCCAAATGGATAATAAACTAAATATATTGATTATTTTACGTATTAGTTCGGAAAAATACGAGCCACTTGGTGTTAAGTTATCGTCGTCCCTAGACACCTGCAACACCAGAGGAGTTACTGATGCTTAAGAGCCTTAAGAGCCCCTACGGACTGATAGAGCCAGAGCCGCAGTTAAGGGGGAACTGTCTCTTCCGTGCAAAAGTCGCAACACACACCGCGATGCTTTACGACAGACTCCGACGTAAGGGTGGTCGCAAGCCAGTCAGACCACAAGAGCTCATACCACCGAGCAATATTGGAGATTAAATTGAAAATCGATTGAAGAACTTTGACAGTTTTGGATACCAGTGCTGGCGGCCTTACACGTAATTTAGGCAGATTATGTTTAAAAAATGTGGTCAGGTATTTTTATTTATCATTTTTGTATAATAAGGTCGGATAATTAAAATCAATGAAAACGAATTAACGTCAAAACTATCGTTATTATTTGTTGATACTATTTAAAAAAAATGATGAAATTTGAACTTAAGTAAATAGAAGTACTGTTATAATATTTTTTTTTGTAAAACGTTATCGTGGTTTGAGTATGTTTTTTTAGGGACAATCCCCCCTTACCCCCCCATCCTATTACAACGCCGTAGCTGGAAATTCATTCAGCCGGGTTGAAGGGGAGGGGGGGGGGGCTTAAAAACTAGCGAGGGCGTTTCCACCGGCCCCCTAAACCTTCTGCCTACAGGTCAAGCCCTATTATAATCTAAGTAAATTTTAATTATATTATGTGTAGCGCCCATTGATAAGTTAATATTTATTAAATATGATACATATTAAAATGTATATGAAATTCATATTATTGGCTGTTTTTTTGTAGTGATTCAATAATTATGTATTCACGCGTTACTATAGAGCCTGGCAATAATATTGGGCAAAGAAGAAAGAGATGGCAATAACAGTGAGGCTGTTTTCCATTCACGCTGAAAGTATGCGGATGGTCAGCGCTGATGGGTCAATATGCTATGTAGTAAGGTAGCGTTTCTGAGGCTGGTTTTAGAGTCACGCTGACCGTACGCTGACCGTCGGCGCTGACAGCCGACATGTATGAACGTCTAGGAAGCGTTTTAGAATAATGCGTAGAAAATCAGCGCGTGCTTCGCTAGACATTCATACATTTAGGCTATCAGCGCTGACGGTCAGCGTGACTCAAAAACCCGGCTGATTCTTTGTTCAACATATTTGCTGCTCCATAATTTTTGATAAGGTACTTGCAATTAATGTATAATCTTAAGTGTCAAGCGATTCAAACGCAACAAAGTTATTTAATAAAGTTTACGTGCTCCGTAAACCCGCCAAATTAAAGTATTTAGTTTTGTTCGTATTAGGTGCTCTGCCCCTTTCTTACATAAACCTTCAATGTTCACACAAGCTGCTATCGCAATATTGTACCTGCGTGAAGATTGTAACTTTATTTATTTTAAAAGAGTGTCCATGGAGTTTCTTGTCGGATTCTTCTCCATAGGATCAACCTTTTGGAACCGTGCAACTAGAAGCATAACGTTTCTTAAATGCTTGTAAAGCTTATTTGAAATAAAAACATTTGAACTTGAACTTATCGACTTGGCGGTTGCAGGTTTCTGTCAACTAGTATTTAAATTTAACTTTAGAAATATCTGCGGCTAGGTAATGTGCTAACATTATTGTGTTCCGGTTTGAAGGGCAATGTAGCCAGTGACATTACTGTGCAAATGAGACTTACATCTGAGGTGTTAGGGCTAACGCGCACTTGTGATTTTTAGTCTACCGATAGTTTAGTCGCTGTAGTAGTCGTGTCGAATTCTAATCGTCAAATGCGCGCACAGCCATATAACTCCATAGTGAATCCCAGAACGATCAAACTATCGCCCGACTAAAAATCACAAGTGCGCGAGCGCTCTTAGGATGACAACGCGCGCAGGTCCAGATTTAGGGAAGGGCATCTGGGGCAACAGCCCCGGGGCCTCTACAATAGAGACTTTAGAACAAAAAATCTTTCAAATTCCGACGAGTAAACAAGTTTTCCTTTGATAATTTTTCGCCAAATCATAAATAATAATATTATCTTGATTATTAAAAAAACTATATACACTTCAATTAGGCCTGCACTCCTTTGCTATGTTGCCCCAGGGCCCCTCAACCTTTAAATCCGGCCCTGAACGCGCGAGTGATATTGATATTGCACCGGTATTGCTGGCGTCTATAGGCTGCGCTTACCATCAGGCGGGACGTATGCTTGCTTGATATCCTATTACAATAGAACATAAAAACTAATTTGGCGGTTTTGTGAAGCTACGAATTTTGTAGTGATATGAACTATGTATCTCATATTTAATTTGTAATTAAGCTCGTCATTATAATCTAAGAAATAATATACTTAAACTGATTGATGTAAAAAAATAAATGAATAATAAAATAATACATTTGGTTTTTTTTCAATCTGCCTCATTAGCTATTTTAAGTGGTCCTGAGCGCGACTGCTACGCTAGAGGTCCTGGGTTCGATTCCCAGGTCGAGCAAAGTGTTATTGGGTTTTTCTATGAAATTCCCAGTAACAGCTGGGAGTTTGGAATTTGTGCCCGGTAAATGGCAATAGGCTCGCCGCCTATTACATGGGATCTAAACATACCGGCGAACTGTGGGTGTACATTAGTACGCCTCTGCCTAACCCTTCGGGGAAAACAGGCGTGATGGTATGTATGTTATGTTTTTTTTTTTCTATCAGCATAATTGTTTTGCAGTATTTTCATAAACATAATCAACTCGTTTTACTGTCACACTGGAGGGCCCAGGTCTCCTCTTAGAGAGGGAGTAAGGTTATAGTACACCATGCTGGTCTACTTCAGGTTTTTTAACTTTGTGCTTTTTCGTCAATACTGTTCTTAAATTTTGTACACAGATTCTTTACGTAAAAATACTAGACATGTGTCTCGGGTTGCGCATATAGGTACACTAATCTATACTTATATATTAAAGAGGAAAGATTTGTTTGTATGTGTATATGTATGTAACGTCTAAACACAAAAACTACTGGGGCGATTTCAAAAATTCTTTCATCATTCCAATTCAATCATTCCGTTTCGCTCAGCCCCCCAAATTCAAATTACAATTAGTTTTTCGCAATTTCTAGGTCTATAACACATTCTAGATTCCTAGCTGTAGTAATTGCGACATTAGCTATACAATATTCACAACTGAGCATTAAAAAAACGTTAAAGAAGCTAAAAGTAGGTACAATCGGCAATTTTGGCCAAAATTGAAGATTGACACTACTTTTAGCTACAATATCGATTTACAAGCAAAGGTTTTAATTCTCAGTTGTGAATAGTTATTATATACAATGTTAGGAATCTAGAATGTGTTATATAGACCTACAAATTGCGAAAAACCAATTGTAATTTGAATTTGGCGGGCTGAGCGAAACGATCAGACTTAACATAGGCTATAGAATATATTGAAAAAAGTTAGGGATTTTTCCACCCGTGCGAAGCCGTGGCGGGCCTATAGTGTCGTATAAGTGAGTAAGTATTTCATATCGTAAAATATACTTACGTAATTTTACAGTTAGTTAATTAATGCAAAACAATCGAAGCCGTCGCGAATTGAACATAGAATTACGTTACTCAATTATTTTAAGAAAGTACGTAGAAATTAAGTTTGTGAATATGTTATTGATAATACTATTCAGAATATAAACGGTCTTCAGCTCTCACATCCAGCTCTGCCCACTCCAATAAATAAATAAATTATTTTAAGAACGGTATTTTTTTTTAAAAAAAAAGCTTACTAGCAATGTGGGTCACACATTACTAGTATTTTTATTAACCCATCGTGCTAAGCTAAATGCTTGTGTTACGAGTGGGTTCACGTCGGTAGTGCAATGGGTGGGGTTCGAACCGGCAACCACATGATCGCAAGTCCGACACCCTAGCCATTAGGCTACCGCCGCTTCTAATAATATAAGTTTCTAGCCCCTAAGACACCTACTTTGTGATTTTTGTAAGCGTCCGAGTAGACCCAAATCTAAGAAAGTCTGATATTTAGCGCTGGCCACCTAGCAATTATTTAAAAGAAAAAAAAGTTTAATTTATTCTAGTTGCTCGCCCGCTTCTGGACAAACCGGACCAAAGCCAGACACCGGACTTATAATAATACCTATGTATTTGGCCAGACACAACCCTGCATCCTGTGCGACAGGTTGTTGATCTCTCTCAATTATGGCTGAGCTGGACAGGCGTACTAATGTACCTACACCTACAATTCGCCGGTGTTTAGGTCCCATATAATAGGGGGCGAGCCTATTGCCATTAACCGGGCACAAATTCCAAACTCCGAGCTATTACTGGGAATTTCACCCCTGGAATCGAACCCAGAACCTCAAGCGTAGCAGCCGCGCTCAGGACCACTAACCTAATGAGTCAGTCAAGGAATAATATTCTACTGCACAATACACGAGGTCAGGTACATAGAGGAGTCAATAAAACCACGATCATAATTATAATATTTTTGGACATTTTTTTTGAAATTTTTTTTACACAGCACCATCTAGTCCCAAACTAAGCAGAGCTTGTACTATGGGTACTAGACAATGGATATAATACTTATGTACAATGGGTTATAGCTGTTACCTGACCCACCTTAAAAAATTACGAATTTGAACCCTCTGCTTGTGATATTACGGGTTATTCAATTTGTATGAGGTAATCAGACTAGCGCTAATCGATGACAAATAAAATAATAATACAGACTACCTACTAAGCAATTTTGATCTTTAAAACAACGACCTAGGTCGTTGTTTTAAAGCGACTTGTTCAAGATAGGCAAATATTATAAACTACAGTTGTGCCAATTCGATCTTTAACACGTAACGTTAGGGTAGGTAATCTTTGAATATTGTTTTGTCACATGATTGAGGAGTTGTTAATTTCAATAATACTTGTTAGGTGATTTGGTCTGGTGGTTGCAACAGTGTATCTATGTTAGCATGGTTATGAGTTCAAAACTAGCCCTGCGCTTCTTATAGCTTTTTATGTTTACAATATTCAAATATATTGTTTTTTGAATTCCAAATGTTTTTGTATGATATTTAAATACTATTTAAATAAAAATAACAACAGAAATGAAAAACATTAATTATTATGATAACGATTTTATTAAATATAGAATACACAATTACTTGTCATAGATATATAATTTTATATATTATATTATTTAAATAATATATATACTTATATTAAAAAGCAAAAACGTAAAAAGAAGTTTTAATACTTATGAAAGCTTGATTTTTTTGATTAAAGTTGTTACTTACTAAATATTTTCTTTGTTTTAAAGTTGCCTATAAAATACCCATTTTTATTTTTAAAGTAGGTAATTAATCTAATACATACCTACTTTAAACAGTAGTCAATGTAGTGAATCAACATGTTAAATGTTTAGAAATATAAATAATATTTCTATTTTTATAACAATAACATCACCACATAAACTATTATACCTACTTTAAAACTTATGTGACAATAGCACTATACTTTGACTTTGTTTTTAAATATTTATATAATAATAGTTATGATCGCAAAAGGACATGCTTAATTACTGTAAGAAACACTTCCTTAGAAATTGTGATAACAACAATTGATTTGACACACTGACACATAAGTATTGTTAACTCCAGTGGAGCACCATCTCTTTCTATAATTTGTTGCAAGGGGCTTCGCATGCCGCACATCATGTTTCAGCAAGCATTACTTCCTCTCATCAGTTCCCATGTTGAAGACACAAGTTGTGCCAAATTTTCTTTTGTCCTGACTTCTAATGAATCCCAATTTAAAATCATTTGACCCCACAAATTTTCTATTGGGTTTAGGTCAGGCAGGGCTTTTAGATGGCCAATTTATTGTCTTGACACCTTCTTGACTGGCCAGCCAATTTTGCACCACAGCAGCTCGGTGTATGGCGCAATTATCTTTCATGAAGAAAATATCCGTGTTGTCACGTAATATTTCCAAATATTAGTGACTAATTATTAAATATAAAATATAAAAGTTATTAAATCGGCCATTTCCCGTTTCTTCAAAACTTCTCAACCACAATCTGACGGTATTTCTCTGAAACAAAGAAGGCATATAAAAATAGGTTTGATTAAAGCAATAGCTAGGTATAATAATGAAATTTAAAATTATAAAAATACACTTACTGCTATATAAGTCTGCTAGCAATTTCTCTGATGCCAACATTCTCATCGTGTTAATAGTTTATTTTGTATTTTAAATAATCACAGACATGATAATAAAACTACTACAAAACATAAATAAAAAAATTGGAAAAATACGTTGTTTTTCACAATTTAGTAAGGCAAGGTAAAAAGTGTTCGCGCGTAGTCACTGCAATTGTGCGTAGACTGGCTTTAGCTTTGTTGTCACGGTTTATTTTTATTTTCCTACCCTAAAACTTAGTAACATTTGAATACCAGTTTTATAATGAACGCGTATTTGTCTTTCATCTACCCACTTATTACAAGTTAAGTGAAAATATAACCAAGTTAGAAACTTTATATTTGGAGAATGTGTCCGTCTATAGTTCTTTACAATAATGTAAGAAATACTTCTTGAATAAATTCTAAATTGAAAACAAAATAATATACGCCATGCAGGATTTGAACTCGCATCTTGCTCGTCTCAGTCTTACACACGAACCACAAGACCAGATCTACTTGTGTGTATTAATTAAAATAAGCTATTAGTAGCAATGACACTAATTATATTATCGAAGATAAACCTTTAGTCTTACAGCATAAAAATCTAAATTGAATAACAAGTAGTTTTAAATATCCTAACGCAAGCGTTTTGCGTATCTGTATTATTATTGTATTCGTTCATCGAGTAGCGCTAGTCTGATAAACTCATACAAATTGAATAACTCTTGTAATGTAACAGGCAGAGGGTTCAAATTCGTCCGTTTTTAGGGTGGGTCAGGTAACAGCTATAACCCATTGTACTTTTTTTTGTAAATACATACTTATAATACGTAAGAAACACCCAGACGAACACAATCACAAATATTTGTGTCCTGTGGGAATCGAACCCACGACCTCATGGTCAGCAGTCCGGTACTCAAACCACTAAACTACAGAGGATATATTTTTATTACGATTACAAATTTACAATACACTAATACCAGCATTTGGTTACAGTAGCCTAAGCTCACGAGGCGAGCAAGATGCTACCTTAGATC
Source organism: Acronicta leporina (assembly GCA_947256265.1). Taxonomy (NCBI): domain Eukaryota; kingdom Metazoa; phylum Arthropoda; class Insecta; order Lepidoptera; family Noctuidae; genus Acronicta; species Acronicta leporina. The sequence goes on along the minus strand of OX366541.1, from coordinate 5,040,914 downwards.
AATATATCCTCTAGAGACTACCACCGAGCAAGTCACATAATTTTCTCGCCTCTTGCGAGATGCCCTATCTGTAAGATTTTGATTATAAATTGTAAAATGACATCAATAGATGTCGCCGACGTCACCTTAAGAAGTAGGCAGAACAGAAATTCAACATCACAGGCAGTGGTCTTGGTAACTTTTTTTTTGCTGTAACGATACAATTTCGAATACTGCCTCAGATAGAAATATTTTCCAGATGCCTAGGTACCAGTGTTGTTGTCATTTTAAGGCTGATCGTTTCGCTGAGCCCCCCAAATTCAAATTACAATTGGTTTTTCGCAATTTGTAGGTCTATAACACATTCTAGATTCCTAGCTGTAGTAATTGCGCTATTAGCTATACAATATTCACGACTGAGCATTATAAAAACGATTTTGGCCTGGATTCCTAGCTGTAGTAATTGCGCCTTTAGCTATACAATATATTCAAGACTGAGGATTAAAAACGTTAAAGACGATTTTGGCCAAAATTAACGATTGACCCTACTTTTAGCTACAATATCGATGTACAAGCAAAGTTTTTAATGCTCAGTTGTGAATATTGTATAGCTAATGGCGCAATTACTACAGCTAGGAATCTAGAATGTGTTATAGACCTACAATATGCGAAAAACCAATTGTAATTTGAATTTGGCGGGCTCAGTGTAAAAAAAGTTGCAAAATTAAAAACATTTCGTTCGGGAATCGATCTTACTTTAATATCACGAAAATTTGTGAGCTTTCAAATCGATTTCACACTAGGTAGTTTAAACATGATTGTTCATAATCAAATACACGCGATCGTAAGTTGTTTTGGATAATCGCCGTTAGGAAAAGAAATATTCTACCATTTAGCATTAGATGATAGTTATGGGTAAACATAATTTATTTTTAAAGAAAATGCTACGAGTTTTCCTATTTTGTAAGTTATTTTGTTTTTACTTATTGGAATATATTTTTTTAATAAAGCTTATTAGCAATGTGCATTGCACATTACTAGTATTCTTGTTAACCCCTCATGCTAAGCTAAATGCTTGTGTTACGAGTGGGTTTGCGTCGGTAGTGCAATGGGTAGGTTTCAAACCGGCAGCCGCATGATTGCAAGTCCGGCGCGCTAGCCATTAGGCTACCGCTGCTTTATGTATGTTTAATTTATGATTCATACAGATAAATAATATTGTTGTTACTGTGGCAGGGACCAGCTGAAAATCAGTGCTGTGCCTTCCGCACAGCAAATACTGAGCTGTTTTCCTGGCTGCACATACCTATTACTATAAAGTTACATTTTGTCTGTATTTAATCTTCTGTTGTTATGTGTGGCAAAATAAATGGTTTAAATAAATCGTAATAGTGTGAAAAGCTTGTGAGTGATGTTAGCTTATACTTATACCAAGATTGTGTTCGTGAATCATAAATATGATTTATTAAAAGAGACCATTTTAGCTCTACTGGTTTGTATTATGAATTTATTTCCAATTACTTACTTAAATTGAAGTACTTCCTCAGTCCTCAAATACCCATATATTTTTCAAAAATCTTATACCCACAACTGCCTCATTAGACTAGTGGTCATGAGCGCGACTGCTACGCTTGAGGTCCTGGGTTCGATTCCCAGGTCGAGCAAAGTGTTATTGGGTTTTTCTATAAAATTCCCAGTAGCAGCTCGGAGTTAGGAATTTGTGCCCGGTTAATGGCAATAGGCTCGCCCCCTATTACATGGGACCTAAACATACCGGCGAACTGTGGGTGTACATTAGTACGCATCTGCCTAACCCTTCGGGGAATACAGGCGTGATGGTATGTTATACCCACAATGTACAGACACGCGGCAGCCACTTAGTTACCATACTCTAAATCGTTTTGTTTCACCCGTCAAGTGCCTTTACAAATTCCCGACTCAGTGTGACATCTATTATTCTTGTTCCCCGGGGATCTTTTTATTGATTGTGTCGGCAAACGAGCGGACGAGACACCAGATAGTAAGCAGTCATCGTCAATGGATGCCTACAGCACCTGAGTGGTTTCTGATGCGTTGCCGAACCTTCAGAATCTCTACGGACTGCAGACTAGTGCAGACTGTCAGAGCCGCAGGTACTAAGGAGAACTGGCTGTCACGCGCGCAGAAGTTGAAACACAGTCAAGTATCTACTTTACGACAGACTCCTACCACCAAGAAGCCCAAGATTTGTTTAAATAATAATTACTAATAATGTTAAATAACTATAATTTGCAGACATTCTCCTCCAAACGGCATCTGGTGCTATTGAATATGGGTACGAAAGAGACTTGGATGACGCACCAGAGGTTACTAATATCGACAATAAGAAATATAATGATATACTATCTAACCTCCATGGTTTATTCAAAAGAAGGTCAGAAATCAATGTAGGAAACGGAAACACGGATGATCATAACGAAAATTTAATAATAAAAAAACAAGATCACGATAAAATACTGTTTGTAGTTATAGGTGATGTTACTAGAGCGTTAAACAAAATAAAAAAAGAATTAATTAAATTTAACAATGAAGGTGTCATATCCATTGAAGTTCCAGAGAAGCGAAACAAAAGAGACATTAATAACGAGACGTTAGCCGACTTCTTAGAAAATGACGACAATATTACCGAAAGTAGAGAGACAACTACGGAAAAGATCGAAATTATTACCGAAAAAGCTGAGCCCGTAACGGTAAAAATCGAAACGGTACCGGATAAGGAAGTGGCTCGAACTAATAACGATACCGATGCTCCTCTCAGCGGTAGAAGAATGATGTCAGAATTTATCTCCACGACTACTAGAGTCAAAGATAAGCTACTTTCATATTTAGAAGATACTTTCAACGAGGTCGAAAAAAAAATTAAACCATTGACAAATATAAAAATTGCTCTGTCAAACGATGACCATTATAGAATTGGCTATATTATAGCAACCATAGACACGTTGGAAGTGAATTTGAAGAAATTAAAAACAGATATGAATTTAAATCAACAAACATGGGGTGATGAGAAGATTTTGGATTTATTTGATAGAATTAAAACTACTAACACAGTTACAGCGACTCTGATAGAAACATTGAAGAAATATTTACCAAAACATAATTAGATCAAAATTTTAATAAACATTATTTTGACTATTTTTTTTCTTTGCCTTTTTAAAATAAAAGGTAAACGCTCATAGCGTTCAAGAAACGTTCCTTATTTTAATAATATTTCATGATGATTACGCTATTTACTGAAGTAAATAGGTACAATACTGTTGCGAAAATTAGTGATAAACGTTCTAGAGAAAAAAATATAGTGTATATTTCCCTGAGACCTTAGCTAGAGAAAGACAAGGAGGTTTTATAGGAAGCTAGCTGTAGGCCTGTAGCCCGCAGTTTCACTCGCATTTTAAAGCACAAAAGGTAGCTTAAATCCTTTTCCAAGGTGCAATATATCTCTATAAGTACCAAAATTCATCAAAATTGGTTCAGCAGTTTAAGCGTGAAAAACAAACAGACTAATAGAGATACCTAGTTGTAACAATCAAACACATAATTAACATTACTGAAAGAATGACTGTACTTTCGCATTTATAGATATTATATTGCGCACGAATGGGCCGGCTCGACCAGTGATACCACGGCCTCACGGAAAACCGGCGTGAAATAACGCTCACGTTGTGTTTCGCCGAGTGAGTGAGGTTATCGGAGGCCCAAACCCTTTTAAAAGGGGGACAACGCACTTGTGACTCCCTTGGTGTTGCGGGTGTCCATGGGCGGCGGTTATCGCTTACCATCAGGTGATCCGTCTGCTCGTTTGCCCGACTATGCCATAAAAAAAAAGACTTATCAGGTCGTCCACTGTATTATATTAATGTAGCTTAAAATAAAATCCAAGTTGCAATTTTAATTTACGTTTTAATGTTAATTTATCAGTCTATCATTTAACCCCCATATTCAAATGTAAGTATATTTTAATTGTGACTGTACTTTTTAATTTAATCAGTACGTACTCTTTGGAAGTACAAAGATTGAAAATACTTATTTCTATTATAATTTTAAGTACATAATTAATTGGTTTTAAATGCCCGTCTCTATATATGCGACATTTTCTCGTCTCTATATAAGTACATAATCAGATTTCTAGCAATAACTTAAAAATACAGAAACAGATTTCCTATATAATGTACTTAGGTATTACGTATTTGCGATTTTTAACTCGCTTAATCAATTCGATTCCTTTTCAATGCCCAGCAGTGTAAGAGGTGACATGTTTAGAAGAGTTTTTACTTAAATGTAATCAAACTCCTAACAATAGTTAAAAAATATAAAAACAAAAATAGTTTTTCAAACTGCGTTTAGGATTTGGAATTTTGATTTCACCGAGATGCAACCCCAAACGCGGTTTAAATAATAACATTTATAAGGAATTATCATTATTTTCAAGAAAATTCCTTAAAAATGTTGATAGAAATAATTTACAACGAACATTTCCAAATTAAACTCTAAAAACTTAATATTTTCTACATCACGTTGTGATGTTAACAAAAAGGTTGCTTACGTAACAAAATTTCTACTATTTTAGTAGATTTTAAATAAAACTTAACTTATTATACTAAACAATTATACTATACTATGCCTATTTTTTATAATTTTATCCTCCTCTATTAGACAACTGTGATTTCCTGTGCGATTGTAGAATTGTATCCATTACTACCGATGCTGCATTGACTTTGCTGCACCTGTGAAACAAATGTGAAATAATACTTTAGTGTTTTTTAGTAAACATATTATATAATTATTTTTCCTTCAATAAAATATCTTTATAATCTTAGCATGAAAAATACAAAAAGATAAACATATCATACATATAATCACGCCTGTATAATGTATCACCCATAGTTCGTCGTCGTCGGTATGTTGAGATCCCATGTAATAGGGGGTGAGCGTATTGCCATTAACTGAGCACAGATCGCAAACTCTGAACTACTGAGAATTTCATAGAAAAACCTAATAACACTTGCTAGACTTGGGAACCGAACAAAGGACCTCTGGCGCAGCAGTCGTGCTCAGCATTTCTAAGGCTAATGAGGCAGTTAATTAATAGACATGCTTTAATAAGTACGTAAACAGTAGTTTTAAAAATCTGTGTCATTCGTCCCAACTTTCGGCCAACAACTTACCTAGGAAACATATCGTTACACTTAAGCTCGGTCCATCCAGTAAGAACTTCGTATAGAATTGTGTCAAGCGCCTTGTTAGCAGCCAACTCGCCCGTCAACATTCTTAAAGCCACGCTGTAATATTGAAATATAAAAAAGATAGAAAACATTGTAAGGATTATTGATTGTGTCAGTCGTATACTCACGAATATATTTTAGACCTATATTTTTTTATAAATAACTAAGTAGGTACATAGTTTAATTCGCACACTTTTTCTATTACATAGTTAATAAACAATTCTTGGGAAACCACTAAGTTATAAATTGACTTTTTAGTAAGATAAAAATTTATCTTACTTAATTATAGTTGTGTTTATGTTGTACTTTGAATTCGAACATAGGAGTTGACGAACTATTGGATGCTATAACAACTTCAACTTAAAAATCAATCATTTAGAATTATTGGATGATTCTGTGCATTCCAATCTAATTCCCAACCTCATAAACCAACGTCATAAAACACAAAGTTCACAAAAACACAAGTTCAAATGTTTTTATTTCAAATAAGGTTTTACAAGCGTTTATGAAACGTTATGATTCTAGTTGCACGGTTCCAAAAGGTTTATCCTGGAGAAGAATCCGGCAAGAAACTCCATGGACACTCTTTCAAAATAAATTATGTTACAATCTTCACCGGTACAATAACCTATTGCGATAACAAGATGTGTGGACGTTGAAGGATGTCCAAGTTTGACCGAAGTCGACAATAAAAGTCTTGTAAGTAATACAACTCACCCGTTAATCCTCGCCATTGTACTGTAGGGTGGATTCAGCTTTGTAGTGGCTACCAAATTCCTACAATACAGTAACCACACGCAATCCAACTCCGTATAAAAACTACCATTGCTGGCAACACCGTGCGTGCTGTCAAATGACGTCTGCAAGTGATTCAGTGCGTGTGTATTGGCATCAATGTTGCGGGAGATTGGCGGCTGAATGTTGTTAGCAGGCAGTTCTTTATTTGAAATTTGGTTGAGGATGTTTCTAGAAAATGATATATCTTTATAAATATACTTTATTTACCTATTCTTAATAAATAGATCAGCAAATAAACAGACAGTGTAAGTAAGTTATTTAGTGAAGGAAAAATTCGACTCGCAGGCAGGATTCATCAAACATGCGTCTTCTGGGGCCCAAGTCTGCTATTTCAATTGCCTCAGAATGACCGTCCAATGGCACTAAATGACATAAGAAATGACAGATTTCGTAGAGAAAACTGTCAAAAATCAACCATTATGAAGTCACTGAATCACAATTCTGACACAACTGGGTGCCGAGTCTACTATTCATTCTGAGTCAATTGAAATAGCAGACTAGGGCCCCTGAATAGTAGACTCGGCACCCTGGTTAGGTACACCAGACGCTATTACCTCTAAGCCTGCCCTGTCGAAATTTGCCTTCACATTCTGAACTTAATGCAAAAAATCACAAAAAGACAGACAGTTTAACTTTGCAATTTCTAATATAGGTATATTTTTTTGTTTAGTCGAGCAGACGATCTGTATGTAGAACTTATCACCGCCCATGGACGCCTGCAACACCAGAGGAGTTGCTGATGAGTTGCCGAGCCTTAAGAGCCACTACGGACCGCAGACTGCCAGAGCCGCAGCAACCGAGAACTGGCTCTCACGTGGAAAAGTCGAAACACACCGCGGTGCTTTACGGCAGACTCTGACGTAAGGGTGGTCGCCAGACAGTCAGACCACAAGAGCTCCTACCACCGAGCAAGGCAGATATTTTCTCTCCTCTTACGAGATGCCTACTTCGTGGTTCATCAAAAGAGGCTATTTTGACCTCCAGATAGACATAGACACATCAAAAAAAGTTATATATTTTTAAATTGCACTTTATCAAGAAAAAATCTTTGTTGTGTTTTCCTTAAATAGAAATACCCTGTTTGAAATTAAAAACTAAAAGTACTTTTTTTTTTTTAATTTAAAACTACTTTTATTTTTTACTAGCTTCTGCCCGCGGCTTCGCCCACTTGAAGCTCAAAAACCAACAGTGATGATCTCTTCTTTGATTAAAAAAAAAAACAAGTGGGTTAGGGTATATAAACGTCTCCGAACCCAAAAACGTGATTTTGTCTGTTTGTTACGGGTTGGCGCAAAAACTACTGAATAGATTTTAATTATGTTATTATTACTGTTAGAAAGTCTGTGCTCCAACTTAAAAATTAGTATACCTACTTCGTATCTCAAATAATTAAACGGATCCTGAGATACAGCTTGACCTCTCTAATGTTATAGAGACCTATAAAAAGAAGAGATCATCACTGTTGGTTTTTGACCTTCAAGTTTTAAATATCTTCAATGTACAGACACAGCTTTTTTCCAATTTTATAATAGTAGATATTATAATTATGAATACTTACTTGGTATTCTTGTAAGCTCTGCCAAGGTGTATGGCTGCCCGTGCTGTACTCATGCCCACCTCCATGATGTTTTCTAGAAGGTTCTTGCCAATGTCTAGGTCATCTATAGGATCTTGGCGAGGGCTCAGCCGTTTCCTATAAAAAAAAGTATTGAGTAATTAAAGTAAACATAACATATCATCACGCCTGTTCCCCGAAGGGTTAGGCAGAGGCGTACCAATGTACACCCACAGTTCGCCGGTATGTTTAGGTCCCATGTAATAGGGGGCGAGCCTATTGCCATTAACCGGGCACAAATTCCAAACTCCGAGCTGCTACTGGGAATTTCATAGAAAAACCCAATAACACTGCTCGACCTGGGAATCGAACCCAGAACCTCAAGCGTAGCAGTCGCGCTCAGGACCACTAGGCTAATGAGGCATTTAAAAAAAGTATCGAATAATTAAAGTACTCGCCGCATATTGCGATGCATCCAAAGTCTGAGCTGCTACTAAGAAATAGAAACAATCATTCAATCATTTCTTCAATATAGACTACTAGGTAGTACTTTTTGAAAGACAGAAAAAGAAAGAAAGAAAAAATGATTTATTGGACAGTCGAGGACACTGCACACAATAATATAAATATCTAATTATATCTAATTATCTTTTAAATTAAAAAGATAAAGTAAATAAAAAATGTGTGTCCCGCGGCCGTGCCAAATAGGTCCAGTTCAGCTAAATGCCAGACAACCGATGAGCTGCCTGGCGCTGGTTTTCAACTGGACCTTAACGACTGAGAATCACGGATGCAAACCAGTCTTTCAAATAACACTCAAATTGAAAATAGGTAGGTATAACAATACTTAATAGTAATAAGGCAAAAATAAATATAATAATAATAATTATGATAAATATTGATGATAAAGTGAATAAATACTTATGTATAATCATGACAGCTACCTTAATTACTCATATACCTTATATACCTATACCTTACGTACCTACTTCATAAATACTTCATAAAAAGCGCTTCAGATAATCTACTTACTAAATCTTTTTCACTAATGGACGGAGTGATTCATAAGGAAGGGTTTTAGCTATTTATTACCTACAATAACTGCCTCAATAGCCAAGTGGTCCTGACCGCGACTGCTACGCTAGATGTCCTGGGTTCGATTCCCAGGTCGAGCAAAGTGTTATTGGGTTTTTCTATGAAATTCCCAGTAGCAGCTCGGAGTTTGGGATTTGTGCCCGGTTTATTTTTTTTTATTTTTTTTTATTTGATGCACAAAACACATTACAATCGTTACAAAAAAAACCTTAGAACTAAAAGTTTTAAACTAGATTATAACATAAAACTATGTGCACACTGCAAAATTACTGTTACAATAATGAAAGAGCTCATGGCTTATAACTATTAAAGGTAACACAAGGTTCCTCGACCCCAGTAATTTAACGAGGAGGGTGGGTCTAGTCAATCAGGCATAGCATCCCGGGCCACAAGGGTCCGCACTTAACTTACGATGGAGGATGCCTTTAATGACAGTGGTGAATTTTTTAATGTTATGACAAAATATGTCAACAAGCATGTGATTGCTCTTTGCCAACTCGTTGTATTGACGAGCCATCCTGGTCAAAGGGTTGTAGAACGAGATGTTGTTTTTATAAATTTGTAGGGAAAATAGATTGACTTCATTAGATCTACGGGCACTAAATTTTATATTAAGGCTTATGTGAGCTAGTAGTTCGGAAGAGTCTATAATGGAGTGGGTGATTTTATAGAGGTAAACTAAATCAAAGATGATGCGTCTGGATTCTAATGGTTGAACTTTAAATTTCAGGAGTCTATCGCGATAATTTAAATTAGACCGGCCAGGTTTTATACGATAACTTAAAATTCTGAGAAATTTCCTCTGAATGCGTTCAATATCATCAATGTGCACCTTATAATTCGGTGACCATATAGGACTACCGTATTCCAATATACTTCTTACGAGGCTGAAGTATAAGTACAAGGTGCTACGAGGATTTTTAAAACCTTTCGTAGATCTTAAAACAAAACCCAATAGATGGTTTGCTTTAGACGTTATATGACTATAGTGGGCACGGAATGAAAGCCTATCATCAAACAGGATACCTAGGTCTTTTGCAACATAAGATCTGTTAATTATTTGACCATCTATGTCATAGTTCCATAAGATTTTATTTCGTTTATTAGTAAAGGATATGACAAAACACTTGTCAGTATTTAAATACATGTAGTTAGTCTTACACCATTGTGATACGGTATTGATATCACGCTGTAATGTTAAGCAGTCATCTGAATTAGAAATGGAAGTAAATATTTTTAAGTCGTCAGCATATAAGAGACAATTGCAGAACAGTTGCTGAATAAGGTCATTAATAAAAACTACGAAGAATAACGGCTCTAAGTGGGAACCCTGAGGTACTCCTGATGTCACTACGACGGGTGCAGAGATGAAGCCCTTTAACGCGACCAACAGAGTTCTAGAGTCAAGGTATGAGCAAATCCATCTATATAAGTTGCCGTGGATACCATATGATGCCAACTTATGACAGAGCAGATGGTGATTTACTTTGTCAAAAGCCTTAGAGAAGTCAGTGTAAACTGAGTCAACTTGGCCACCTGAGGCAAACACTCGACAGAGATAGTTTTTGTATTCCAAAAGGTTAGTGACCGTAGACCTGTTTCTAACAAAACCATGTTGTTTATCTGAAAGAGCAGGCTTAAAATGACTGTACAGATGTGTATACACCACTGATTCAAATAATTTAGCAACGCAAGATAAAATACTTATCGGTCTATAGTTTATACAATTTGACTTATCGCCACTTTTGTAAATAGGTATGATGTGGGCAGTTTTCCAGCGCTTAGGAAACACACCACTAGCTAATGATTTATTAAAGAGAACGCATAATGGAATGGACAACTCCTTTCCGCAACTTTTTATGAAAATAGGAGGCAGAAGATCAGGGCCAGCCCCCTTATTGATATCTAATCTATTTATTTTACGTTCGATATCTGTAACCGTAATAGAAAAGCCAGATAATGTATTAAAATAAGTATTATTTACACCACCAAACTGGCCAGTGTAAGGGTTGGTTTTATTAGTTTTACCGTCAAAAACCGAACCAAAGTAACGTGAAAAAAGGTCACATATCCCCTGACCATCTGACTCTGAAGTATTTTCAAATGTCATGGTGTGGGGAACTGAAATATGGCCTTTACGATTATTCACAAATCTCCAAAATGATTTAATGTCCTTGACCAACGAATCCTCGATGGATGCGATATACTTATCGTAACATATCTTGGCAAGAAATTTGCATCTCTCCCTAAGCATAGAGAAAACATCGTAATCGCGGGGATTCCCAAACTTCTTAAACCGTTTGTGATATAAGTTTTTTTCTTCATTACACTTAATTAAAGATTTGCTGTACCAAACTGGATAAGATGAGACTTTTAACGGTTAATGGCAATAGGCTCGCCCCCTATTACATGGGACCTAAACATACCGGCGAACTGTGGGTGTACATTAGTACGCCTCTGCCTAACCCTTCGGGGAATACAGCCGTGATGGTATGTTACCTACAATAAAATAAATAAATATTCTGTGACATTTTACACAGCACCATCTAGTCCCAAACTAAGCAGAGCTTGTACTATGGGTATTAGACAATGGATTTAGTACTTATCTACGTTTTTTTTGTAAATACATACTTATGATACATAAGTATACACCATTTAATATCACGCTATGACCCTTTGGAACAGGGAAACTACCATTAATTAATTAATTGTTTCTTTTATTGTTAGTATAAGTAGTGTTTTTTAAAATAGTTAATATATAAGTAGGCTTAGCTATCGAATTAGGTTTCCAAAACCTGTAATGATAGTTTAAGTTTTAAATAAATGATTATGATACATAAGAAACAACATTTAATATCACGCTATGACCCTTAGGAACAGGGAAACTACCATTAATTAATTAATTGTTTCTTTTATTGTTAGTATAAGTAGTGTTTTTTAAAATAGTTAATATATAAGTAGGCTTAGCTATCGAATTAGGTTTCCAAAACCTGTAATGATAGTTTAAGTTTTAAATAAATAAATAAATACAGAAATAAATATAATTTACTTACAAAAATAAGGAGTTATCATGTATCACCTCGTTCTGTTTCATCTCAATCTTCCCAGGGTCAAGGAATAGTGCGTTGAAGGCGAACACGTCAGGATCTTTCATCATCTTGTTTCTAGCCGCCTCCTGGAAATCAGAAACAGTCGATTATTCTCCATAAGACTCGCTTATAAAGGATGTGGTTCTATGTGCTTATGTAATGTCAAAAGATGGGTCTAACGGAGACAGCAGCCTGCAGGGCCTGTAAAAGGGAAATTGAGAGCATGGAACACCTTCTGTGTACATGCGATGCAATGGCTAGAAAGCGAATGTGCCTCTTGGGGCAGGGTTATCCAGGACCAGAGGACTACAGACTCATACCCTCAGGCCTCATTATAAAGCTTATGGAAGAGCTGTTTGAAGAACTGGGGGAGGATGAGGATTAGGTATCTAGGGGAAGCACAAAAGATCCCATTGGGTCGAAGTGCTCTGAGGCCTTGCTGCCTCGGCCCCACACACAAGATATGATAAGATAAGATGTGCTTATGTATGTACTTATTTTATTTTTACATGTGTTCACCAATATTTTAATATTATGTACTTTTTTATTTGAGAAGGGTGACCTCCCCACCTCCATAGAGATGAAAACCGTCTTCAAAAACAAAACAGATCCGGAAGTTGTCATTCGGCCATTCGGACGGAATGTTTCGCACATAATTTACACTAGCTTCTGCCCGCGACTTCGTCCATGTAGCGTGATGATATATAGCCTATAGCCTTCCTCAATAAATGGGCTATCTAACACTGAAAGAATTTTTCAAATCGGACCAGTAGTTCCTGAGATTAGCGCGTTCAAGTAAACAAACAAACAAACAAATTCTTCAGCTTTATATACTAAAAAGTATAGATTATATTTCAGGCATTTTTTCTTTTTGTTATAATTGTTTTGTTTATATTCTAAGAACTAAGTAGCTTTTGGCCACGACTCCATCCGCGTAAATATTTGAATTTTACCCTATATGTTATTCTGATGTATGATCTATATTATTGTATAACATAACATAATCAACCCATTATATGTCCCACTGCTGGGATAGGGTCTCCTCTCACAATGAGAGGGAATAGGCTATAGTCTACCACGCTAGCCTAATGCGGGTTGGCAGACTTCACACGCCGTCGAGAAAATCTCTCAGACGTGCAGGTTTCCTCACGATGTTTTCCTTCATCGTTTAAGCGCATGATAATTAACTATTAATACGCACATAACTTCGAAAAGTCAGAGGTGCGTGCCTTGGATTTGAACTCGAGACCGTTGACTTGGCAGTCCAATGTACATATCACTAGGCTATCACGGCTTATATTATTGTAAATTCTCATTAAAATCCATACAATAGGTTTTTTTGCGTAAAAGAGTAACAAACATCTCACAAACTTTCACGTTTATAATACACTAGCTTCTGCCCGCGACTTCGTCCGCGTAACGTGATGATATAGGTATAGCCTATAGTCTTCCTCAATAAATGGCCTATATAACACTGAAAGAATTTTTCAAATCGGACCAGTAGTTCCTGAGATTAACGCGCTCAAGCAAACAAACAAACAACCCTTCAGCTTTAATATATGTACAGATAAAAAGTAGCCTATGTGTTATTCCAGACTGTAATTTATCTCTGTGCCAACTTTTATCCAGATCCTTTCAGCCGTTCTGCGTTGAAGAGTAACAAAACACTCATCCATCCATCCCTTCGATCAACAATACCAACTGTTGATTGAAGATCCATCCTCAAAAACTTTCCCGTTTATAATTTTAGTAGGATTGTAATACTTGTAAATTGGAACTTACCTGGTTCTCCCAAGCCATCAGCTGAATACTATGTAACAACATCACATCCAACGCCAAAATTCCAAAGGACAACACATCCGTACTATTTGTTACGATAACCTTTCTACTAACATTGAAATTCGTATAATTTTCCCCAAAATACATGTCTTTAAGCTTATGCATTACAATTGTAACATTCCCCTCAACCAAGCTCTCGTTTAAAGCTTTTAATAACGATCCGAAGTCGGTCTCCTTCTTCGTGTGGGTGGTATTTAAATCCGGGTCTGTTGAAACCCATTCGTGAAGTTCTTGAACTTTCTCGATCAAATAACTGGTCATGGTATTGCTTTGCATGTAATCATCGTAAAGGTTTTCGTCGTTGTAAAAGTAATCATCTTTGCCTGGAATTGTAAAATTGGTTCATTAGGTATCGAATAACTGCCTCATTAGCCAAGTAGTCCCGAGCGTGACTGCTACGCTAGAGGTCCTGGGTTCGATTCCTAGGTCGAGCAAAGTGTTATTGGGTTTTTCTATGAAATTTCCAATAGCAGCTCGGAGTTAGGAATTTGTGCTCGGTTAATGGCAATAGGCTCGCCCCCTATTACATGGGATCTAAACATACCGGCAAACTGTGGGTGTACATTAGTAAGCCTCTGCCTAACCCTTCGGGGAATACAGGCGTGATGGTATGTTATGCTTCATTATGTTTGGCAAAGATAGCGCTGAACTTTGTGTGTAGGGTTGAAAATATAACCACAAATGTACCACCTATGTTGATATGGGGAGACTTGCTCCTGATCTCTTGTTCTGTTGATCTGAGTCTTATTTATTTTATACAGAAAACTATGTCGTAGTATCTATACTCAATCGAAGGACATTTTTTTTTTAAATCACCTCACAGACATAAATTTAAAATGTGATGGCAAATTTTGTTACAGCTATATAATATGTCTAACGTATGGATGCCAAAACTGGTCCTTATAAAAAGAAGACGAAAATAAAATAGCTATCTGCCAAAGAAAAATGGAGCGTAGCATGCTGGGGGTCAAACAAAAAGAAAGCTTAAGCAATAAAACTATTAGACAGAAAACAAAATTGGTTGATGTTGTTAAAAGAATCAGGTTACTTAAATGGAATTGGGCTGGTCACATTTGCAGGATGAATAATAGTAAATGGATTAAAAAAGTAACTAAATGGATACCAAGAGACGAAAGAAGAAGTAGAGGTCGACTAATGAAAAGGTGAGAGGACATATTTAGGGAGAAGGGAGGACCAGGATGGATGACCAAAGCCAGAGACAGAAATCAGTGGAAGGAAATGGTTCCGAACCATTTGACGAAGAGGCGACTACTGCTTAGAGGCGCAAGTTACACTATCACTATGATACTGTACTTTAAATTTACTAAATTTTGGGTAAACTTAATGTTATTTATATTGTTAGTAGTAGAAGTTATATAATATGTTTAATTGGTTATAGCGTCTGGTGTATTAAACCAGAAGACGCTGGTTCGAATCCTGCCCGCAATAGATTTTTTCCTTCACTAAAATAACTTAATGATCTTAGCATGGAAAATACAAAAAAAAACACACAAAAAGATAGTAATTAGCTTCTGTTGCTATAATAAGATGAAGATTATGTTATATAGATTTATATTTTGGAGTGGTGAACCACAAATTAGATAACAAAAACTCACCATCCATATATCCATAAGGTAAATCTAAATCCATATTTTTACCGATTTGCGGTAGAATCGGTTTAAAATTCGGCACAGAACCTTCCACCACATTTCCGTTGGTATCATTTTCTTCAATCCTTCCTACATCCGCATTTCTCTGCTCCTCATTAAGACTTACGCCGACTTCATATTTCTTGCTTATTACTTCTCCATTCCCCATTTTTTTGTTTTCTTCATTTTTTACTTCTTCATTTTCAATAATAGCCTTATCTTTTTTCTTAATATTCCGTTCTTCGTGAGGTATGTCCTCATGCAAAGGATGCATCTGAGGTTTATATATCAAATTCTTATGTTCTCTATTGGCGACGATATTTTTGAAAATGGATAATTTTTCCAATATCGTATTTTCGTGGAGTTCGTCCAATTCTGGATTGGTTTCTGTTGTCCTTTTTGGGTATAACTGTGGCGAGTGCATAGGTTCCTAAAAAAAAAAACAATAGTAGATTGTTACACAAGTGGGAAATGAATCAATTCCCATACGAGGTATTTAGACGGCTATACTCCGAGTAGGAATTGATGTCTTTCAGCACTCTACTTTTCATTTCGAATATAAGGAAAGTAAAAAGTAGTAGTTTTTTGTAAATATTTATTGATAATAGTAACAGTATTAAATTAATTAATTAATTTTAATATGCTATTAATGTTTAAAATTAAATTTAAAAAAATAGTAACAGTTTCGATTACTGTATTTGCCTCGCCTTTAACAAAATCTGGGGTCAACATGTCAGAATGACTTGAACTCATTTTTAATAAAGATTTCTTTAAAGCAAAAGTTAAGTTAGTATCCCGCCAAATTATATATTGTCATAGTCTATTTAAATTTTTAATTATGGAACACACCGCGTCACGGCCTCAGCCGCACGCGTTTTTTTTGAATTCACACTTGCCGTTTATAAACACACAAGACCGCAGCATTTTTTTAACCCCCGACGCAAAAACGACGGGGTGTTATAAGTTTGACGTGTCTGTGTGTGTGTGTGTGTGTCTGTCTGTGGCATCGTAGCTCCCGAATGGATGAACCGATTTTGATTTCGTTTTTTTTGTTTGAAAGGTGAATAAGTCGGGAGTGTTCTTAGCTATGTTTGATGAAAATCGGTCCAAGTTGGCCGCCGCCACAAGATGACGGTTTACATATTTTTTCACAACTCCCACAATATTGGTATCAAATGAAAGGGCCTGACTAGTAGAATACTATACACTATGAAAATTTTCAAATCCAAGATGGCCGCCTCCACGAAATGGTAAATTTATTAATTTTTTTCACTACTCCCTCAATAAAGGTATCAAATGAAAGGGCTTGACTAGTAGAATACTATACACTATGATACATTTCAAATCCAAAATGGCCGCCATCACAAAATGGCGAATTAAATGTTTTTTAAACCCCCCTCAATATGGGGATCAAATAAAAGGACTTGACTAGTAGAATACTTTAAAGTATGATAAATTTCAAATCCAAAATGGCCGCCATCACAAAATACCTAAACGTAAACGAAGAAAATACCTAATTAAACACTAAATTACCTGGATCTTAAAACGCAAGAAAATAAAAGAAATTAAACATAACAAATTAAATTAAAAATTAAAAAAACCCCAGACACAAAAATAAACCTGAATCCCTATAAAAAGAAAAAAATAATCTTGAAATTATAACCCTTCGTAAGTACGTATGAAGTTTTTTGATTAAATTTTGTCGCGTCGGGGGACCGCTCTAATTATGTGAATCCTTTCCTTTCCTTTTGCTTCCCGAACGTGAATCGCGCGAATTCAGAATTGATGTGGATGGCGCGTACATCGCCGCGACGCGCGGGAGACACGCGAGAGCTAGAGAGCGGTCCCCCGACGCGACAAAATTTAATCAAAAAACTTCATACGTACTTACGAAGGGTTATAATTTCAAGATTATTTTTTTCTTTTTATAGGGATTCAGGTTTATTTTTGTGTCGGGGTTTTTTTTAAATTTTTATTTTAATTTGTTATTTCACACTTTTTGTAGGGACTCCTTAGTTATTTTGTTTAATTTCTTTTATTTTCTTGCGTTTTAATTAGGTATTTTCTTCGTTTAGTTATTCAACTTTTGTACAATTATTTCATAGCTATTAGATATCTTATATCATAGTGTATAGTATTCTACTAGTCAAGCCCTTTCATTTGATACCTTTATTGAGGGAGTAGTGAAAAAATTTAATAAATTCACCATTTCGTGGAGGCCGCCATGTTGGATTTGAAATTTTTCATAGTGTATAGTATTCTACTAGTCAGGCCCTTTCACTTGATACCAATATTGTGAGAGTTGTGAAAAAATATGTAAACCGCCATCTTGTGGCGGCGGCCATCTTGGGCCGATTTTAATCAAACATAGCTAAGAACACTCCCCACTTATTCACCTTTCAAACAAAAAAAACAAAATCAAAATCGGTTCATCCATTCGGGAGCTACGATGCCACAGACAGACACACACACACACACACACACACACACAGACAGACACGTCAAACTTATAACACCCCGTCGTTTTTGCGTCGGGGGTTAAAAATAACTAAGGAGTCCCTACAAAAAGTGTGAAATAACAAATTAAATTAAAAATTTAAAAAAATCCCCGACACAAAAAAATCAACTTAAAAACCTAAAAGAAAAACTATGATGAAATAACCACAAATAGAACAAAAAGGTATAAACCTGAATCCCTCCCCCCGACGCGACAAAATTTAATCAAAAAACTTCATACGTACTTACGAAGGGTTATAATTTCAAGATTTTGTTTTTCTTTTTATAGGGATTCAGGTTTATACCTTTTTTGTTCTATTTGTGGTTATTTCATCATAGTTTTTCTTTTAGGTTTTTAAGTTGATTTTTTTGTGTCGGGGGCTTTTTAAATTTTTAATTTATTGCTTAATTATGTTAGATTTTTTACAGCTGACTGCCTAACCTAATTCTGTTCTATTTTTTAAATTATTTTCCACCCTAGGGAGGAAAGTAATTACTATGAGTTATTCCCGCCCAAGGGTGGGAAGTAGCATTTTCCACCCGCTATTCAGATCAAATAAACACTACTTTCCGAGTATGAGAAATGAAAAATGATATACCATCGCGCCTGTATCCCTTGAAGGGTTAGACAGCCGTACCGGGCCGCACCGCAGTTCGCCGGTATATGAAGGTTTTAAGTAAGGCGAGCCTATTGCCATTAACTCAAACTTTAATCAAAACTCCGAGCTGCTACTGAGATACTGCTTCAAAGAAAAACTAACTGTACCTTCGTCACTTGGGAATTGAACCCAGGCAATAGTCATATCACTGTTCTTAAGTACATACTTAAATAAACTGATTTCTGAAGCACTTTCACGTGGTTCACCATGCTTCGGCACGAATGAGCCGGCTCGACCGGAGTGATACCACGGCCTCACAAAAAAACCGGTGTGAAACAACGCTTGCGTTGTGTTTCGCCGAGTGAGTGAGGTTATCGGAGGTCCAAACCCTTTTAAAAGGCGGTCAACGCACTTGTGACTCCTCTGGTGTTGCGGGTGTCCATGGGCGGCGGTTATCGCTTACCATCAGGTGATCCATCTGCTCGTTTGCCCCCCTACCCCATAAAAAAACAGCTTACGGGAATATTAGACATATTGAAATAAAGTTAAATCACCGGTGATTGAAACAGTTCTCGTGTGGTGAAGTTGTCAGTTGTCCCCCATTTGGTTATCACCACGGTGGCGAGGACGAGCGCTGCGCAGACCGCGAAGCAAGACGCGCTGGCGATTATCCAAACCTTCAGTGGTACCTGAAAGAAAATTGGGCCGATATTAGCAAAGTCAAAGATTTATTGCATAACTAGCTGGCCTGACAGACGTTATCCTCTTCAAGTTTCAACTAATCGAAAAATCTCATAGAAAAAAGGATTCTGTAAATATAAACAATGTACAGACAGTCAGCCCGCCAAATTCAAATTACAATTGGTTTTTCGCAATTTGTAGGTATATAACACATTCTAGATTCCTAGCTGTAGTAATTGCGCCCTTAGCTTTTTAATGCTCAGTTGTGAATATTGTATAGCTAATGGCGCAATTACTACAGCTAGGAATCTAGAATGTGTTATAGACCTACAAATTGCGAAAAACCAATTGAAATTTGAATTTGACAGATATGATAAGTGTACCTTTTTTTTTTTACATAAATTGGTGTTAGGTACATAAAATGTATTTCAATTTATTTATGACAGCTGTCTTTTGCAAGCATTGTAATATGTATGGGGATACCTTAATTATTTTTTAAATATATTTCAATTATTAACTCCAACATTATATTTTGCGAAGATAATAAAGTTATTTAGGGGTTAAGTTAAAGGGGAGGATTCGATCCTGCGTTTTCGTCTGCTGTTAAATACAGCAGACGAAAACGCAGGATAGAAGGACATGTTCGAACCCTACCCGTATGTCCAATTTTTCCTTCACTAAAATAACTCTAATAACAATTATTTATGTAATATGTAGTAGTAGTAAGTAAGTAAGCAGCAAAGTAAGTACCTAAGTAGCAAATCTCTAAGCCTCTGTCTAAATCGTTCATTAACAACCCAAATACGGAATCAGAAGTCCGGTACTTTCGATTTGGTCAGCATGAACAACTATCGAATTCGTATCGTAAACGAATGAGTTCTTTTTCTGCTACAAATCTCATACTTACATACATATTTTCACACCTGTCTCCCATTGGGGTAGGCAGAGGATACACTCGCTACGATCCTGGCACACCACTTTCGCTTCATCTACGTTCATTATCCTCCTTCTCATAGAAATTGTTCTCGATTTCGATACGAATACGTTTTTGAAAGTGTGCAAACAAATTTAGTTCTGACGTGGTAATTTCAGGGTGAAATATGTTTAAATATTGGTTTGGTTAGGTTAGAACTGTGACCAAACGACGCCAGAACCGAAATGTAGCCATTGTGCATAATTGTATAGAAGAACTAGACGAACATCGGCCATTGTTATCCCACACAACGCCCCTAGCGCTGAATTTTGGAACTAAAATCTATCTTCCAACATTTCGTTTCACAATGAAATGCCCTGTTTTATAAAACAGCTAAACATCAATCCGCTTTAATGATGATCGCAAAACCTTCATTCCATTTCGCGTGTTGAAGGTCACCAATAATGCAAAAGAGCTGAACGTATTTCAGCTATTTTACATAACAGAGCTATTATAAAAAGCTGCTAGCGATTATGTAAAATAGCGAATTATACAATTCTACTGCGACATACATACATTTGCAGGTTCTGTTGTGGTAAGCAATACTAACCATATGAAGACACCTTATTTATTATACCTACATATTATTATTAAAAAAGCTTTTGGTGAACTCACAGTAGTTTTATCCGGTACTCGGTGTATGACGGTAGGCCGCGGTGGCAGAGGGCGGCGCGCGTTCGGCACTCGTTCGGGCACGCTCGGGTAAGATCGGCTCCAGTCGGTCGCAACAGTTGCGCGACTCTCGCACGACGTCGCCGATGGCGGACGCTTCTCATATTCATATTGAAACATGTTACCCACTGGAACAAGGATCAAAGTCAAAGTTAAAATCGTTTATTCAAGGAAGTCTAATAAGTACTACATTTTTAGTGTAAGTTTTTATTACGGCCGCCCTTCACCGCTTCCAAGTGTTTTTGTTAGGGCCGTCTTTAACCTATTGGAGTCTTTGGCCACTTAAGTATAATGAACCTCCTATGACAATGATATGACAGGGCACTTTTTATAAACAAATGCAAAAACAAAAAATGAGAATAGGGGTGGATGACCCCTTGGATCGTGGGTCGTGGGGCCCTGGGCAAATGCCCACAGTGCCCAGTGGGAGAGAGGGTTCTGGTTTTCGCTGGGAAGAAGAAACGGCGCGACCAACTCCACAGCAACACATTTCTTTACTAAGGCTTTAAAAGTTACAAAAAAAAATTATAATCCTTTATTAATTGTTTACGTTTCTAGAATCTCCATTGAAAAATTTATTAATTGTTTGTCCTTTATTAATTGTTTATGTTTCTTGAATCTCCATTGAAAAAAAAAAGTTAATGTCGCGCCACAGCTGCGCAACTATGTCAAAACTTATTGCTCTAAGCTGTTTGTATATTAAGTACATAGCTACCCGAAGGGGTTCTGATATGTTAAAAATGGTTATCCATCCACAGAGTGACCGCGGTAAGCGTAGCTTAACGTTGTATGTAGGTAATGTTAATATGAAGAACTTACGTATAACATGCATGCCTATTTACCGTCAATAATAAGATTGCCTTGTCTGTCACTGATACCCCTATTACTAAGTTCATCTTACCATGTAATTGAATCTAGCTTCCTGGGAAGCGTTATACATGGTAATTCTCATGAAAACAAGGGAGAATATCTATCGTATGGTTTTGTTATTAACCCCCGACGCAAAAACGACGGGGTGTTATAAGTTTGACGTGTCTGTCTGTGTGTGTGTGTGTGTGTGTGTCTGTCTGTGGCATCGTAGCTCCCGAATGGATGAACCGATTTTGATTTTGTTTTTTTTGTTTGAAAGGTGAATAAGCGGGGAGTGTTCTTAGCTATGTTTAATGAAAATCGGCCCAAGATGGCCACCGCCACAAGATGGCGGTTTACATATTTTTTCACAACTCCCACAATATTGGTATCAAATGAAAGGGCCTGACTAGTAGAATACTATACACTATGAAAAATTTCAAATCCAACATGGCGGCCTCCACGAAATGGTGAATTTATTAAATTTTTTCACTACTCCCTCAATAAAGGTATCAAATGAAAGGGCTTGACTAGTAGAATATAAGATATCTAATAGCTATGAAATAATTGTACAAAAGTTGAATAACTAAACGAAGAAAATACCTAATTAAAACGCAAGAAAATAAAAGAAATTAAACAAAATAACTAAGGAGTCCCTACAAAAAGTGTGAAATAACAAATTAAATTAAAAATTAAAAAAAAACCCCGACACAAAAATACACCTGAATCCCTATAAAAAGAAAAAAATAATCTTGAAATTATAACCCTTCGTAAGTACGTATGAAGTTTTTTGATTAAATTTTGTCGCGTCGGGGGACCGCTCTCTAGCTCTCGCGTGTCTGCCCGCTCGGGTCGCCAAACTTGAATATGTTACGCTCCGCCCACTTTACGCCCACGCTTCCCGCGCGTCGCGGCGATGTACGCGCCATCCACATCAATTCTGAATTCGCGCGATTCACGTTCGGGAAGCAAAAGGAAAGGAAAGGATTCACATAATTAGAGAGTGGTCCCCCGACGCGACAAAATTTAATCAAAAAACTTCATACGTACTTACGAAGGGTTATAATTTCAAGATTATTTTTTTCTTTTTATAGGGATTCAGGTTTATTTTTGTGTCGGGGGTTTTTTTAAATTTTTAATTTAATTTATTATAAAAGTTTTAAGAGTCCGGCGGCCCGAATAATCGGTAAAAAGTAGTATTATATCAATATCTGAAGCGGCGGTAGCCTAATGGTGAGGGCGTCGGACTTGCGATCACGTGATTGCTGGTTCGAAATCCACCCATTGCACTACCGACGTGAACCTACTCGTAACACAAGCACTTAGCACGAGGGGTTCAAGAATACTAGTAATGTGCGTCCCACATTGCTAGTAAGCTTTAAAAAAAGTCTAGTATTCGCGTAAGTGTCAGAAATCATTAAATCATTTGGCCATTGAGATATAATAAATGTTATGTGTGTTAGGTACTATGATTGTAACATGTCTAGATCCAAGAAATATTGCTCTTATGACGTAACTTCCTTACTTTCTACTTTATAATTGCTTTAAACTCAATATCGTCGCGTTGTTATTGCTCAAAGCAAATAATAATTATTAGGCAAAGGTTGAAATATTAACAAGGGGGCGAAAACTACACTTAGAAACGATGCCTCATTAGCCTAGTGGCCCTGAGCACGAACTGCTACACTATAGGTCCTGGGTGCGATTCCCAGGTCGAGCAGTATTATGCGGTTTTTCTATGAAATTCCCAGTAGCAGCTCGGAGTTTGGAATTTGTGCCGATTAATGGCAATAGGCTCGTCCTCTATTACATGGGGCCTAAACATACCGGTGAACTGTGGGTATACATTAGTACGCCTCTGCCTAACCCTTCGGGAATTACAGGCGTGTTATGTTATTTTATACAACATTTTATTATTTACTACACCTAGTTATACTTTGTCCCAAAAACTAAAAAAAAGTACAAGTGGGATACCGAGCGACACTATCGCGACAGGCGACTTTCTTTTACAATATGAAAGGATAGATCAAAGAGTATAATAATATAGTTGTACGGATAGATTCAATATAAATGAAAAAAATCCTTATGGGTTATCCCCTCCCCCGGGTGATACGTAGTGTTTTTGAGTATAGTACTCGACGTTCAACGGAAAATACACATGATATCTCACTATACAATCTCCCCCTTGTGATATTTCCAAACCAGGGGCCCAAGTCTGCTATTTCAATTGCCTCAGAATGACCGTCCAATGGCGCTAAATGACATAAGAAATGACAGATTTCGTAGACAAAACTGTCAAAAATCAACAATTTTGAAGTCACTGAATCACAATTCTGACACAACTAAATAGCAGACTCGGCACCCAGAAATGTTGCAGATATGATATATTGCAGGCGATGTCAAAAAGCAGCATCCCTTTTCCGAAACGTGATTTTTTCCGCTCCCGCCCTTCCCCTTACGAGTCTCCTGTGATTGACAGACGATTCCTTAGTAGTATTGACTATTTTAATCAGCGGCAACACTGATCGTTACAGTTGTGACGTCTCGAAGATTTGATTCGTGGGGCCGAACTCTATTTCTTCAATCTCGACATACTTATCGATCGTTAAAGAACCGAATTTAGTTGATATATTAATTCCTAACGATTGTTGATAAATCATAAATATTTATTTCTGTAAATAGATCTTCAAGTCCATGTTTTATATTTTTTTGACTAGGTGTGCGCCGGCATTTCTTAACTGACCTCTCAGAAAAAACACGGAAACTAACTCAGAGAATAATGGTCTCTTGTTAAAGGTCATGTAAAGTCCAGATGTACAGCAAATATGTATGTAAAGTACAATGCAATATCATTAGTTAAATAGCTTTTTGGAGAAAGAGACTGCGGCTTTGAGTAGACCAGTCCCATCTGACGGCACGCATGCGTCAGTCAAATAAGGTCGCTAAAAACATTCTGTGGCCCAAGGTCTACTGGATCTACTATTTAAATTGTGTCAGAATGGTCATCCAATGGTTGACAAATGACATAAGAACTGACAGATTTTGAAGGAAAACTGTCAAAAATTCTAAAGTCTATTTTCACACAATTAAATAGTAGAATTGGGGCCCTGATGAAAGACATTATTATTAATAATAATAATATAATATTCTGCGACATTTTTTACACATCACCATCTAGTCCCAAACTAAGCAGAGCTTGTACTATGGGTATTAAACAATGGATATAATACTTTTTTTATAATCTCCTACCAGTGCCGTGTGTACTTTCAGCTGATTTCCAAGTGCGTTGAGTCATTGACCTCAACCGGATATGGCGAATGACAGATAATATCAACAGCATCAGGCACAACTAGAGCGTGCCGAAGATCGCTGTTGCAGCTACAGCTAGTAAGTAGCACGTGAGATAGTAATGACAGCTGAGGTACTAGTCATCTATTATCTGTGGTTGAGGTAATAATATACGTAAATGATATATACCATGCGGGCATGGTAGAATAAAATTTTGCTTACAGGTATTCTTCCTGCGATGGCTCCCAGTGACGTCACGAATTTCAGGACCAGCGTTGCCGTTGACTGACAGCTTAGATACCAATAAGGACATTTTTAATTAATCATTAATATAAAATACTTACTAGCTGTTATCGCCGACTTCGTCCGCGTGGTATTTAAAAAAAAGTAGCCTAATTTACTCCTTGTTACAACAGCTATCTGCCAGTGAAAGTCCCGTCAAAACCCATTTCAAAGATTAGCCGGAACAAACCGACAGGCAAAATTGAAAAAAACGTTGTTTTGGCATATTCACAGTGTATACATCCAAATGCACTTAGTAAAAAGCGGTTATTGTATAGAGTGTAGATAATTTTCTCCCGTGTCTCGTGATTTTTGACTATTTATTTAAAAAAAAACTATAAAATTAAACATACCACCACGCCTGTATTCCCCGAAGGGTTAGGCAGAGGCGTACTAATGTACACCCACAGTTCGCCGGTATGTTTAGGTCCCATGTTATTACATATTACATGCCTCATTGGCCTATTGCCATTAAACGGGCACAAATTCCTAACTCCGAGCTGCTACTGGGAATTACAACACTTTGCTCGACCTGGGATTCAAACCCAGGACCTCTAGCGTAGCAGTCGCGCTCAGGACCACTTGGCTAATTAGGTAGTTAATTTTAAATTACTTATTAAAAATTTCACTAATAAAGAGAGAAATAGAATAAATTAAAATTATATGTGTCACAGTTGGATTATACATAACCACTAGTAGTTTTTCAAAACAAACCATGACTGACTTCAGCAATCACAAAACTGCATTTATTTATTTGTACAGCCTTCATGAACTATAAAACCAAATTGAGTTTTACTGATAACGAAAAAATATATATTTCAATGAAGTCATAAAATGTTTCAGCTTAGGTACCTATATAATTAATAATAAATATTCTGCGACATTTTACACAGCACCGTCTAGGCCCAAACTAAGCAGAGCTTGTACTATGGGTACTAGACAATGGATATACTTAATACTTATATACTTTTTTTTTGTAAATACATACTTATAATACATAAGAAACACCCAGACGAACACAAACACTTATATTCGTCACATAAATAA
This sequence comes from Acronicta leporina, assembly GCA_947256265.1. Lineage (NCBI taxonomy): Eukaryota > Metazoa > Arthropoda > Insecta > Lepidoptera > Noctuidae > Acronicta > Acronicta leporina. The sequence continues at coordinate 5,014,762 of OX366541.1, read as the reverse complement.
GTTTTTGTGTCCTGTGGGTAGGTTGACATCTCTAAAATTTGGAAACCAGGACAAGACGCGTGAAAACCCCGGATTTTAGAGACCAGAACCCGGACATGACACCAGATTTTTTAAATATAGTCAGTGTAATAAAAAACAGTTGAAAATGTCATAAAGTGTGCGTATCGCGGGCGGCCCAATACTTTAAATTTTTAAACCCGGACTACAAATGAATCCCCCCCGGACGATCCCCGGATGCCCTCTAAACTAGGACAAATACTAATAAATTATTTTTTTCATTCATTTATTAGTTATACTTATTTATATATATTTTTAAATATTTTTACAAAATATATACAAACACATTTTTAAATATAAAAAATAGTAGTCCACCGGTATCGGGAACAGGGTCCAAGCTACGTCAGGTCAGGGCCCCAGAGAAAGGAACCTCCTAATAAATTTACTATTAATTTAATAAATTCATAATTATATGTCGAAGTCGGATTCTATAATTCGCCATTTTACATAACCGCTAGCTGATTTACAAAATAGCTCTGTTTAGTGAAACAGCTGTATCTATAACGTCCAGCTAGATATATAGATAGAATTTGAACTTTATTTCAATTACATAAGGATCATACAGGACTTTGTCAGATAGAATGACTATACTCGTTCGTTTAGTTGTTTTGTAGAATGACCTATCTGCGGCTACATTTAGTTTTATTTAAGCAGTCATATCTAGTTTTGACTGGTTAATTCGGGATTAAAAATACTTATATTAAAAAAGTTTAGGTTAGAACTGAACTGCGCCACTGCCGGGTCCGCGGACGAATGCTACAACGCTACCGTAGCTCCGGCACCAAGGTGGTGACGCGAAACGCCGAGGTTGGTTTTAGTCGGTAGATCGTACTTTTCAGAGCGGAGTCCGACACACCCCACCGCTCTCCCCGGAGTGGTGGATAGTGAATAAAGCATTTCCAACCCCGTCAACAAAAAAAAAAGGTTAGAACTGCGACCAATCGACGAATATGCCAGAACCGAATTGTAGCCCTATTGTGTATGTAAATATTTACATTAAAGTAATTAGGGTTATTTTATTTATTTAAAAAAAATTGAATATTTTTTGATGAGCTTTTACCGATGTTATGACATACAAGCGCCACGAGCGCCGAATTTTGGAACTACACTTTAACAGTCTACAGGATTAACTTTACAATCCGATGTTTTGTTTCACGGTATTTTACAATACCGCTAAAAACGTAAGGGGCTGTGTTGAAGAACGGAAAACACAATGAAATTCCGCGTGTTGAACGTCACCAATTAAGCAATTTAAATTTGTGGACTTGCAGCTGAAAACCAGCGTCTGGTGGCAGTAGAAAGAAAGAAAGAAAAAGAAAGAAAAGTCTTTATTGCCACTAAAAATAAGATACATAAATAGAAAAAAAAATACAATACTTATTTGATGAAAAGTCTTTATTGCCACTAAAAATAAGATACATAAATAGAAAAAAAAAATACAATACTTATTTGATAAAAACTATTTTACAATTTGTTGAATTTTTAATGGCAAAGGAGTCGGCTCAGCAAAATGTTGATCCGTGTGGAGCATAGCTCCCCCACCGTGATCAACGCTGGTTTTCAGCCCACCCCCTAAGGTCACTCCCCTGACCCTAAGGTCAGTACTCAGAACTGTCGCTTGACATAATGCTGAGCTGATGGCCCTTTGGCACAGATAGACATTACGCTCTTGTTTGGTTTTAAGTACCACATAATTATAGGTTTGTTGTGTATGACAATAAATACATTTTCTTTCTTTCTTTCAAAACTGCATAATTGCAGACTACAGAGGGGAAACTTGCTCTTACGCGCAAAAAGCCCATCAAGGTTTTTACGGCAGACTCCGACGTAAGGGTGGTCGCCATGCAGCCAGTCAGACCACAAGAGCTACCACCGAGCTAGTCAGATATTTTCTCGCCTCTTACGAGATGCCGAGCTGAATGGCTATGAAGTACCTATTGTAGTCTAACCCGTCCCAAGATGTTATTTTTTTATGGGATAGGGGGGCAAACGTGCGTACGGAACACCTGATGGTAAGCGATTACGGCCGCCAATGGACACCCGCAACACCGGAGGAGTCACACATGCGTTATGCCTGCCCTCTAGTGGGCCTTTCTCTATACAAACGTATTCCGCTGTTTTCTTCGTGGATAATGGCTCTAGAGCAATGATTTTTTCCCAAAAAATCTAGGGCGTACTATTACATGCCCCTTGTTAATTCCTTTTTTCAAAAAGATAATTACTAAAACAATTATAACAATCTAAAAACTCGAAAAAAAGGCCCGTTTTTACTGCCATGTTCAGACGAGTATCAGACAAATTTGGTAAGTTTTTAACAAAAAGTAAAAAAATAGAAGCAGATAGCAGATATACTTTTCCTCTAAATGTTGAAATACATTTTTTTTGGATCGGTCCAGTTTTGATCGAGAAAACAGCGGAATACGAAACGATGTTTAGTCAAGATTTTTGTAGGTAAAATCAGCCTGAGCTGCAATTGTCCCTTTCCCACTTTACGGGTGGAGCTTGGAGTAACGACGACGGCAATAGTTTCTTCAAATACCTATTTTTCAAATTCCTCGCGACTAGAGTTCCCTCTTAAAAGGGTTGGGTCTCCGGTATCTTCACTCACTCGGCGAAACACAACGTAAGCGTTGTTTCACGCCGGTTTTCTGTTTGGTAGTAAGTATCACTCCGCTCAAGCATGGCTCTCCCACGGGTTATAATAAACACACCACTTGATTCATGCGAATTTCTTAATGTTTACTTAAATTCTAACAGTTTCCGTTCTCAGATCATAAAAACAATGGAATTGATTATTTCGATCATGTATTTTAATTTAGGATTAAGTAACAATTACTAATGTTCTTAAATATATGAGTAAGTACATAATGAAACGGCGGTAGCCTAATGGCTAAGGCTTGCGATCATGTGGTTGCCGGTTCAAAACCCACCCATTGCACTACCGACGTGAACCCACTCCTAACACAAGCATTTAGCTTAGCACGAGGGGTTAACAAGAATACTAGTAATGTGCGATCCATATTGCTAGTAAGCATTTTAAAAAAAAAAAACTATCTGTACTAATATATAAAGCTGAAGAGTTTGTTTGATTGTTTGCTTGAACGCGCTAATCTCAGAAACTACTGGTCCGATTTGAAAAATTCTTTCAGTGTTAGATAGCCCATTTATTGAGGAAGCTATAGGCTATATCACGCTAAGACTAAGTAACTATTCCACGCGGACGAAGTCGCGGGCGGAAGCTATTGTACTTATATATTTTCGGTTATTAGAACGGTCAAAGTAGCTGTTCAATTCTGAAGTTAGCCGTTTCGAACGGCTGTGAGCCGGTGACAGCTAAAATTACTTGAGGCTCCATAAAAACTAAATATCAAACCAAATAAGTCGTAATTAAGACATAATTTAAAATGAAACAACTTTACGGATTCTATCGCGTTTTATTAGTAGGTAGGTACAAATCAAATCCCATTAACCAATGTATCATTTGAATATGGACTCCACGACACAGGGTATCCTAGTGTGGAGTCCAGAGAACTGTAAAATTTTACAAATCATAAGTTCATACATAGAAATATTGTAACCTGTTTATGTAAACATAACTACCTATTGTACAAATTTTTGTTACAAATAAAGATTACTAAGATATGCTTTTTAAACTGCCTCATTAGCCAAGGCCAAGTGGTCCTGAGCGCGACCGCTACGAGCAAATTGTTATTGGGTATTTCTATGAAATTCCCAGTAGCAGCTCGGAGTTGGTTAATGGCAATAGGCTGGCCCCCTGTTACATGGCACCTAAACATACCGGCGAACTGTGGGTATACATTAGTACGCCTCTGCCTAACCCTTTGGGGAATACAGGCGTGAGGTTATCATTTGAATATGTCTTCGGATTTGGATACCGTTGATCTAGGTTCCTACACAAACATTTCTCTACTAAGTACTTACTACATTGAAAATAAATGACCGGAAAATCGGTCGTTACTTCGGTAAAATTATCAAAAAGTGTACAATTAACGGAGCTATTTTATAAAACAGGTAGGAGTTATGTAAAATGGCGTATTATACACTCCAACTTCGACATATATAACTACTAGCTTCTGCCCGCGACTTCGCCCCCGTGGAATTCGGTCTGTCATCATATCCCACGGGAACGGGGCAAAAAGTATCCTATGTCCGTTTCCTGGTTCTAAGCTACCTCTCCACCAATTTTCAGCCAAATCGGTTCAGCCGTTCTTGAGTTATAAATGGAGTAACTAACACAACTTTCTTTTATATATATAGATAGCTTCTGCCCGCGGCTTCGCCCCCGTGGAATTCGGTCTGTCATCACATCCCACGAGAACGGGATAAAAAGTATCTTATGTCCGTCTCCTGGTTCTAAGCTACCACTCCACCAATTTTCAGCCAAATCGGTTCAGCCGTTCTTGAGTTATAAATGAAGTAACTAACACGACTTTCTTTTATATATATAGATAGAAGATAGATGTATTCCTTTGTTCTCAGATTTTTGTTACAGGCAATCCCCTCGAAAAGATCTATCCAATAGTTGCTGCATACCTGTCATCTTGCCGTGCCGACAAGGCCCACACATGTTTCTTATATTATACCATTGTAACATCAATTTAACTTGTGGAGTGCAATAAATGTATTGAGTATTGAGTATTGAGTACCTTTACTTAAAATTGTATAAAAGCGAAGTACGTTCAATTAATTATAATTCCGGGTCAAATTCTAATCAGTCGGTCATTTTGTAATTGTAATTAGGTACCTACCCAGTATAGTATATAAATAGTTTGAAGTAAGAAACGTATTTAAAAATACGTAGTGTTTTAATAAAAACATTATCCCAAACATTAAATTAAGCGGCGGTAGCCTAATGGCTCTAGGGCGTCGGACTTGTGATCATGTGGTTGCCGGTTCGAAACCCACCCATTGCACTAACGACGTGAACCCACTCGTAACACAAGCATTTAGCTTAGCACGAGGGGTTAACAAGAATACTAGTAATGTGTGACCCACAACCTTTAAAAAAAAAAAAAACAGTCAGCGGCTACTGAGAATTAGTGTTTTGATAAATTAAATTAAATCTATACAAATAAATAAATTTGGAGTGTCTGTTTGTAACATTAAAATAATCGCTTTTTACTAAGTGCATTTCGATGTATACACGGTACCTAAGCCAAAACAATATTTTTTTCAAGTTTTGTCTGTTTGTTTGTCCCGGCTTATCTCTGAAATGTTAGGACCAATTTTGACGGGACTTACACTGGCAGATAGCTGATATAACAAGCAAGGAGTAACATAGGCTACTTTATTTTTAATACCACACGGACGAAGTCGTGGTTAACAGCTAGTTTATTTATATAATTTTATTTCTGTCAATGATTATTTTTTTAGCACTAGGTAGATGGCGCCAGAATTTCAAGGAACCCAACTTTTTAACGTGGGAGAGCCATGCTTCGGCACGAATGGGCCGGCTCGACCGGAGTGATACCACGGCCTCGCAGAAAACCGGCGTGAAGTAGCGCTTCGTTGTGTTTCGCTGGGTGAGTGAGGTTACCGGAGGCACAAACCCTTTTAAAAGGCGGGCAACGCACTCGTGACTCCTCTGAAGTTGCGGGTGTCCATGGGCGGCGGTTATCGCTTACCATCAGCATCAGGTGATCAGACTGTTCCTTTGCCCCCCTATCCCATAAAAAAACTAGCAAAACAATCCTATAACATGCGATATACTGTCCTATAGAAATCTTATAACATGGTCAATGACCTTATAAAAACACTCTGAGCTCTATTTTTTTTAAAAAAAGGTTACTAGCAATCTGATACTATATCTTTTATTACTTAGACACTTTTACAAGTCAATATTTACATTTTTTTACTAGATGGCGCCGGCATTTTCTATCTGACGACCTCTGAGAAGAAACGCCGAAGCAAACTCAGAGAATCATGGGCAATTCCACGCATAATATAAGTCTACCGTAAATGAAAAAAATATATACTTATCTGATTATGATAGTAAAAATGCTTTTAAGTATTGTGGCAATATTATGTTATTTTTTAGTTTTTATGGTGGCAAAAAAAAATTGTTATCTTTTTTCTGGCAAAACTGTCTTTTACGAGATGGCGTCGTGAGCTCAGCTGGTAGTGGTTTTTTGTGGTGGAGTTTTGATAAAATTTTCACGGTAAGTCTTTTGAATTATTGTTATATTTTGTTATATACTGACTTTTCAAACGATGACATATCGATAAAGAGTTCATAATTCATGGAAATTTTATTTTTTTATGAAAGATTAGTGGTCTCTTTTAAAATCCAGACAGTAGTTATAGTATTATAAGATTGTGTGTTACGATGTAGGGCAAAATCTAAACAGGCCTTTTGAAGAAAGAGCCATAGCAGCCTTGAGTTGACCTGTCCTAACTGACGGCACGCATACACCAATCATCGTGTAGCTCAACCATTATTTAGGGAGCTCAACGACCCGCTGCACGGCAATACCAGATCAGCAGGACATTTGCGGAGGCCATATGAATACTCAAGACAAAAAATCTTATTATTAAATTTATGTTTTTTTCTTTTTTTCATTCGTTCATTACTAGTATTTATAAAGCTCTTGTCTGCAGGCCCTGATCAGTGGACAGTGATGATCGAGTGTATTGTGGTATCGCTCGTATGACACATACCTGAATTCAATACCTACTTAAAATAATTAAATATGATATTGACCATTCGACCATGAACTGTAAAGGGCAACACAAAATACAATGGACTATTAAGGACCTTTAGCAACATTTTTAAATTTTAATGATTGTTTACCATACCATCACGCCTGTATTCCCCGAAGGGTTAGGCAGAGGGGTCCTAATGTACACCCACAGTTCGCCGGTATGTTTAGGTCCCATGTACTCAATACTCAATACTCAATATTTATTGCATTCCACAATGTAGTTCATACAATCAGATGGTAAATTTACAATAAAATAGTTCATTATGGACCCCGTCGGGCACGCAATGTAGGAGAGAGGAAGCAGTATATTATTATTATATTTATTTATTTTTACTATTATATTATTTTCTATAATTATTTATGATTTTGTGTATTTATGTATAGCATTAGATTAATTAGGGAATAATACTTAGTCTAATGGTTATTATTGATGATATGTCTTTGTACGTGGGTATATGTTGATATATGTGCATATTTTGCTTTAATTTTTGAATTAATGATTTTGTAAAAATTATTACATTATATTTATTTGTAAATAAGTATGTATGTATTGTTTATGGTATTATTCATATGTTTTATTAATTTATTTGTCCTAATTCTTTATCGTTTATATATTCATTTATTGTGTAATAAGCTTTTTTAATAAGTATTTGTTTTATTTTATTTATAAATTTTGTCTCACTCGTTTCGGTTTTTATAGATTCTGGAATTTTATTATATATTTTAATACACATTACGTATGGACTGTTGGAATGTAATGTCATGCGGGAAGAGGGAAGCATCAGCATATTCTTATGTCTCAGTGATCGACCAGTATGTTTATCTTCGCGACGCGTAAAGAATGATTTGTATTTTCTTACAAATTTACAAATTTCGTAGATGTAGATACAAGGAAGAGTAAGTATATTAAGTTTTATGAAGAAGGGTTTGCAACTATCGGTTTGGTCTATATTTGTGAGTATACGGATTAATTTCTTTTGCAGGATAAATAGTGTAGGAGCGTCAGTGCTATTTCCCCACATAATTATGCCGTAACACAACCATGCGTGTGCGTAGGCATAGTAGGTAGATAATGCTGTATGTAGATTAGTTGTTTTTTTAATTTCGCGGAGAGCATATGAAAATTTTGAAATTTTTGACCGTATGTGTTTTACATGAGTTTTCCAGCTAATATGCGAATCTATTGTAAGGCCTAATAATGTGAAGTCATTGACAATTTCTATTTTCTTTCCATTAGTGGTGAAGTTGAGAGAGAGTGGGGATTTTTGATAGGGATAGTAAGTCATTAATTTGGTTTTGTTATAATTAATTTCTAAATTATGGTCATTCATCCATTTAGTTGTTTCGTCAAGTATGGAGTATGTAATAGGGGGCGAGCCTATTGCCATTAACCGGGCACAAATTCCTAACTCCGAGCTGCTACTGGGAATCTCACAGAAAAACCCAAGAACACTTTGCTCGACCTGGGAATCAAACTCAGAACCTCTAGCGTAGCAGTCGCGGTCAGGACCACTTGGCTATTGAGGCTTGACTTGATTCAGAGTTGATTGTTTAAGTTTTTTGTATTTGTAAAAATATATAATTATCATCACTACTTATTATAAAACAAAGTCGTTTCCCGCTGTCTGTCCCTATGTATGCTTAGATCTTTTAAACTACGCAACGGATTTTGATGCGGTTTTTTTTAATATATAGAGTGATTTAAGAGGAAGGTTTTAAGCTATTTAACATCACGCTACGACTCTTAGGACCGGGGCAGCGCGGGTGAAACCGCGGACGGGTCGCTAGTAATTTATATAACTAGTATGTATTTTATTTGTTATTCGTGGGAGATCCATGCTTCGGCACGAATGGCCTCACAGAACACCGGCGTGAAACAACGCTTACGTTGTGTTTCGCCGAGTGAGTGAGGATACCGGAGGCCCAAAGCCTTTTAAAAGGCAGGCAACGCACTTGTGACTCCTCTGGTGCTGCGGGTGTCCATTGGCGGTGGTAATCGCTTACCATCAGGCGATCCTTCTGCTCGTTTGGCCACCTATCATTACCACTCATAATCATCATCCTCCAGTATAACCAGATGCGGCTGAATATCAGCATTTTACAGGAAGCGACTGCCATCAGACCTCCGCAACACAATTTCTGGGCAATACCGATATTCGGAGGTTAGACTGGTTTTCAGGGTTTTTTTGGGCTTCTGGCTACCACTAAATTGTCTACTTATACTACCCTCAGGCGATCCGTCTTCTCGTTTTCCCTCCTATCCCATAAAAAAGAAGATATGCATACCTCGGTTTATTTTTCAAATCGGTCCAGTAGTTCCTGAGATTAGCGCGTTCAAGCAAACAAACAAACAAACATAGATGTGCGAAACCTAAATATAGTTTGTTCAGAATAAGTAAAACATACCATCACGCCTGTATTCCCCGAAGGGTTAGGCAGAGGTGTACTAAGGTACAGTCACAGTTCGCCGGTATGTTTAGGTCCCATGTAATAGGGGGCGAGCTTTTGCCATTAACCGGGCACAAATTCCAAACTCCGAGTTGCTACTGAGAATTTCATAGAAAAACCCAATAGCACTTTGCTCGACCTGGGAATCGAACCTCCTGGGTTCGATTCCCAGGATTTTGATTGATTTCCTCTAGCGTAGCAGTGGTACTTGGGACCACTAGACTAACGAGGCAGTCAGACTCAGAACAAGTCATGATTTATAGGCCAATATACACAATTATTGTCTTGTAACTCATTAGCATACATTTTATTAGATTACATAATATGTGAGACCCTCTCTTTAAGAAACAATAATTAAATAAATAAAATAAAAAAAGTAACTGAATCGATTCCAATAATTTTTGCACCATGTTATATTTTGTCCCCAAAAATATTTAAAAAAGGCTGGGACACCAAGCGAAACATTACCTAAAGGCACTAGGTGCGGGCGCACAGCGGGGCGGGCTTAATAAGACGTGGTGAGCATGTTTTTGTACTGACAACCAGGAAACATTATCAAGCTTATTACTTTGTGATTTTTCGTGATATAATTTTGAATTTTTGGACATAAATTCTTTACCGCGGTGCTTTACGAGACGGACTCCGACGTGGGTCCGCCAGACAGTCAAACCATACGAGGTCCACCGAGCTCTTATTTCGCTTTTAACTGTTTTTGAGACACAAATTGCCTCATTAGTGGCATATTATGTATAATTCATTATCTCTTTTGTTGTATTGTCTTGATTTTGATTCGGTTTTATTCAGTTTATCTTAACTTTTGTAAATTTTGACTAATTTTTAATTATTGGAAAGCCGTGCACGCCTATAAGTGACTTATTTGCACAGAACTTAACTATGTATCACCTATCTAAAAATATTTTGTAAGTTGTTGTGCCTTATAATGATAAATAAAATAAAAAAAAAAATAAAATAAAATTAGTGTTTCGTTCGATTACTTAGGTTTCATTCTTAAGTTGAGCAAAATGTGATTGGAATTGTTTTTGGTACCTTAGCATACCTCTGTTTAACTCTTCGGGGAATACAAGTATGATAGTAAAGGGCAACCGCAGCCTATAGACGCCAGCAACACCAGTGGTATCACTCGCGCGTTGTCATCTTGACACCTCAGTTGTTAAGTCTCATTTGGATATCTTACATATAATAAGAATGTAGGTGAGCCGTGTCTGTACATTGCTTATATTTACAAAAAAACTAATTTGGGGGACTCAGAATCGGTAACACAATCCATTTCTATTATTTTTGGAACTTTTGTCTGTCTGTTTGTCTGTCGGTTTGTCTGTCGGTTTGTCTGTCGGTTTGTCTGTATGTTTGACCGCGCATCAAATGAGAACTACTGAAGAGATTTGGAGGAAGTGGGCAGGAATTCATAGCCTGTTTCTTGGATTAACATTTAGGCTATTTTAAATTCAAAACGGTTCTTTCTATCAAAAGTTATTAACATTTTAATTATTGAAAACGTTGACTTTTAAAAATAACCATTGAAGTCAATTTCTTTTTCAAGTATTTCTGTACTAGACTAGCACGGATCAAAAAATATAACAGAATCAAGTAATAAAATTAAAAAATACACTTATAGGGACTAAATAAGATAAAACAAGAAAATAAAGCAGATCAATCAGAAACCATTATTGTGACCAGGAATTGATTATTAGTACAGTTATTCTAACTCTACTTACACAGGGAATCACGGGGCATACATAGGATTTATCCAGCGAGCACAAGCCGGTGTAAAAACTAAATATTTGAGTAGGTTATAGAAGTAAACAAAGAATGACAACTTATTTTCTAGCGGACTAACACGACATCGTTATTACCTCAATGAAATTTGATTCGATAACAGGTGTCATTTTGAGTTGACAGTTTTGACAATTATTGTTTTCTTCTTTAAAGCATCCAGCCATATAGTAACTTATTTTATAATTTGAAACCTCCATAGTGTAGATACAGTGCGCACACTTTATTTGAGCAAGTAACTAAAGAGTTTCTATTTATTCAAATAATTAAATAATATAGCCTAAGAATATACCACATAATTATGTATGTACAATAATTAAAAAAAATGCAACGTGCGTTAATCTTAATTTACTGACGCCGAAACAGTTATTTGAGATTTTTGTCTATGTAGGTATGTCTGTTTATATTTCCATCTTCTATCTTCACGTCAATACCACGTGATTTTTTTTTTTAAATTAACTAATTTATAAGTCAGAAATACGGTATTCAGAGGTCCATGGCGCTAAGTGTATTACAAATATGGAAAACCAATTTTTTCGAGGTGGTTAGTTGAAACTTGGAGAGGACAACGTCTCTCAGGTCAGCTAGTTATCTAATATATCTTCTTCTTCTTCTCTACTATCTTCTCTACTATCTTCTCTACTATTATAAAGTTGTAAAAAAGCTGTGTCTGTACATTGAAGATATACAAAAAAAACACGTGGGTTTATGGTATATAAACGTCTCCGAATCCGAAAATGTCATTTTTAAAATTCTTGTCTTTTTGTCTGTTTGTTACGGGTTGGAGCAAAAACTACTGAATAGATTTTAATTTTATTATCACTGTTAGAAAGTATATGCTCCAACTTAAAAACTGGTTAGCTTCTTATCTCAATTAATTAAATGAATCCCTAGATATAGCTTGACCTCCCTGATGTATAGAGGCCCATACAAAGAAGAGGTCATCAATGTTGGTTTTCCATTTTTACTCCTGATATAGCTTCACGTGAGCGAAGTAATAATATAAACCACCATAATAAACCAGCGATAGCCTAGTGATATTACTATTGGACTGCCAAGTCAAAGGTCTCGAGTTCAAATCCAAGGCACGCACCTCTGACTTTTCGAAGTTATGTGCGTATTAATAGTTAATAACTGCCCCATTAGCCTAGTGGTCCTGAGCGCGACTGCTACGCTAGAGGTCTTGGGTGCGATTCCCAGGTCGAGCAGTGTTATTGGGGTTTTCTATGAAATTCCCAGTAGCAGCTCGGAGTTCGGAATTTGTGCCCGGTTAATGGCAATAGTCTCGCCCCCTATTACACGGGACCTGTACCGGTGAACTGTAGGTGTACATTAGTACGCCTCTACGTAACCCTTCGGGGAATACAGGCGTGATGGTATGTAATAGTTAATTATCACGGTGAAGGAAAACATCGTGAGGAAACCTGCACGTCTGAGAGATTTCTCGACGGCGTGTGAAGTCTGCCAACCCGCATTAGGCTAGCGTGGTGGACTATAGCCTAATCCCTCTCATTGTGAGAGGAGACCCGTGCCCAGCAGTGGGACAGTATATGGTATGATCGTGTTATTGTTTAGCAGCGAGAGTCGAGGAGATTTAAAGGAGGAGGTACAATGTACATATTGCTTAGACGGAGGGGAACCGGCTCTCATGTGCAAAAGCCGAAACGCGGAAAAAAAACTAATTAAGATTGTGTTATAAACTTTCGTAACTTATGTAATCTTTGGTGAATAAAATTCTATTATTTTCTACAACAGACTGAGAGCATTTACCTTATAACATTTCTTTGTGAAAAAAAAAAACAGGCGACCACTAACGAATGTGTTAAATGACTTTCACTGGTTAGCGTGAAGCAACGTGGACTCAATATGTCGGTTGCTAAACAATCTAGCCTCTCGTTTAGCACAAGGAAGACATTCGTAGGTCTAGAGTTCAAATAAATATGTGGGTCGGTCTGCCCCCTGTTTCCTGATCTTGTAGAAGACTGCCTGGCTTGATTAAACTCTCTAGGAATGGAGAATAGGATAGTTTTGTCATCATTGGCAATTAATAGAATAGAATGGAATATCCTTTACTAGTTTCTGCCCGCGACTTCGTCCGCGTAGCGTGATGATATATAGCCTATAGCCTTCCTCAATAAATGGGCTATCTAACACTGAATTTTTCAAATCGGATCAGTAGTTCCTGAGATTAGCGCGTTCAAGTAAACAAACAAACAAACACTTCAGCTTTATATATTAGTACTAGCTTCTGCCCGCGACTTCGTCCGCGTAGTGTGATGATATATAGCCTATAGCCTTCCTCAATAAATGGGCTATCTAACACTGAAAGAATTTTTCAAATCGGACCAGTAGTTCCTGAGATTAGCGCGTTCAAGTAAACAAACAAACAAACACTTCAGCTTTATATATTAGTACTAGCTTCTGCCCGCGACTTCGTCCGCGTAGCGTGATGATATATAGCCTATAGCCTTCCTCAATAAATGGGCTATCTAACAATGAAAGAATTTTTCCAATCGGACCAGTAGTTCCTGAGATTAGCGCGTTCAAGCAAACAAACAAACAAACTCTTCAGCTTTATATATTAGTAATATAGATATAGATTGTACACCAAAAACTAATGTCAAGTATAAGTTATCAATCATAGAATATGGTACAATGGGTGGTCTTATCGGTAAAAGCGATCTCATACAGACAACCTTTGGATGGACTCTAGGTAGTCTGGCATACACAAAAGAAACTAAACACTTTTTTTTTAAAGGAATAGGGGGGCAAACAAGCTGAGGGATCACCTGATGGTAAGCGATAACTGCCGCCCATGGACACCCGCAACAGAGGAGTCACAAGTGCGTTGCCCGCCTTTTAAAAGAGTTTGGGCCTCCGGTAACCTCACTCACTCGGCGAAACACAACGCAAGCGTTGTTTGACGACCTCTGTGGTTTAGTAGTTCGAGTACCGGACTGCTGACCATGAGGTCGTGGGTTCGATTCCCACAGGACACAAAAATTTATGTGATGAATATAAGTGTTTGTGTTCGTCTGGGTGTTTCTTACAACAATTTACAACAAAAAAAAGTATATAAGTATTATATCCATTGTCTAGTAGGTACCCATAGTACAAGCTCTGCTTAGTTTGGGACTAGATGGTGCTTTGTAAAAATGTCCCAGAATATTTATTTATTTATTTATTTCACGCCGGTTTTCTGTGAGGCCGTGATATCACTCCGGTCGAGCCGGCCCATTCGTGCCGAAGCATATATGGCTCTTCCACGTGAAAATGATATAATACACAAATTTTATGAACGTGCCAATAAACGCAAGCGCGAGAGGATAGTTAAGCACACAGCAGCTTCTATGGAATACCATAAACCCCTGGCTCAAAGAACCCTGACGGATTTAAGCTTTGATACTGCCATAATCCTCCCATAATCACCACTCCAGTTATTTTATTATGTTTAATCTTAGTACAATAAAAAAGATATAATATAAGTATTGGGAGAATACAGGCTTGATGTTTTTTTGATCATCACTACATATTATAAAACAAAGTCGCTTCCCGCTGTCTGTCCCTATGTATGCTTAGATCTTTAAAACTACGCAACGGATTTTGATGCGGTTTTTTTTAATAGATAGATTGATTCAAGAGGAAGGTTTTAAGCTATTTAACATCACGCTACGACTTTTAGGGACGGGGCAGCGCGGGTGAAACCACGGGCGGGTCGCTAGTGAGATATAAATCCTACTAATATTATAAATGCGAAAGTTTGTGACGATGGATGGATGGATTGATTTGTTACTCTTTGACGCCAGAATGGCTGAACGGATCTGGATAAAATTTGGCACAGAGATAGATTATAGTGTGGAATAACACATGGGCTACTTTTTATCTAGTTTGGACCACATTCCTGAAGTAATTTACTGTTTGGTTTAGGGCTGTGGCCCTATTTGTGGGTACGATAGAAGTAGTCCCACGCGAAGCAAATATTTGTTACAACCAATGTTATAAAAAATAAATGTTTATATTATATTATACCATCACGCCTGTATTCCCCGAAGGGTTAGTTAGGCAGAGGCGTACCGTTAACTCCGAGCTGCTTCTGAGAATTTCATAGAAAAACCCAATAACACTTTGCTCGAACCGGGAATCGAACCCAGGACCTCTAGCGTAGCAGTCGCATTTGGGACCAATAGACTAACGAGGCAGTTCATCTGCGATAATCATACAAAATTGATTTTAGAATTAGGTTTTTTTTTATATTTACAATATTTTTGTTCCTCTCGAATAGCTTATTCGTAACGGCTCAAACATTTCAATCAAAGAGTATAACAATTTCAATGAGAATTTTACAAGAATTTCAACAAAAAAAATCTTATAAGTTTGATTGATTAGGATAATTATGTTGCACGAATAAGTACCTTGAATCTATACCAATATATAAAGCTGAAGAGTTTGTTTGTTTGTTTGTTTGCTTGAACGCGCTAATCTCAGGAACTACTGGTCCGATTTGAAAAAATCTTTCAGTGTTAGATAGCCCATTTATTGAGGAAGGCTATAGGCTATATATCATCACGCTACGCGGACGAAGTCGCGGGCAGAAGCTATACAATATATTATGAATCTAAGAAGCAGCGTTAGCCTAATGGCTAGGGCGTCGGACTTGTGATCATGTGGTTGCCGGTTCAAAACCCACCCATTGCACTACCGACGTGAACCGTAATGTGCGACCCACATTGCTAGTAAACTTTAAAAAAAAATGTGTTGTGGGATGAATAAATGCGGGAAATACGAGATAGCAAGTCCAGGTGTATAACCTAGCTAGTGTCAACAATTATCTATTCGTACTTACAACAATATATAATGTAGCTACACACAAATTCCGAAATTTATATAATAAATCAGTAACTCACCTCGAAATAAACACAAAAATACACTTCAAAACACTTTTATCCTGAATAATTTCAATAAAACATGGTATTTACACTGTGATTTATATATAATCTTGTTACGATACACACGGGCGCCGATTTGAAAGGCGTGCGAACTCCTTGCAAACAGAAATGATACTAAAATGTAAGAAACAGTTATGCCGTATATCTGTGCCTGGCGAAAGTATGACAGCGACTTCTTTACGCTTAAACTTTTCGATTTGTGTGTTTGTTTGTAAAAAAATGTTATTGGGCATATCATCACGCCTTTATTCTTCGAGCGGTGAGGCAAAGGTGTACCTACTGTGAGTTGGGTTGCCAAGCCAACCCATTTTTTGTTTCTTATGTATTATAAGTATGTATTTACAAAAAAAAAAGGTATATTAGTATTATATCCATTGTCTAGTACCCATAGTACAAGCTTTGCTTAGTTTGGGACTAGATGGTGCTGTGTAAAAAATGTCCCAGAATATTTATTTATTTTGACGACACGCTTGGCGTAGCGGCTGTGCGATCGGCTTCTGCGACACGTTTCGTGGGTTCGATCTCCACACGGAGCAAATATTTGTATGATCTACATCACCCACGATACAGGAGTAAATCGATAAAATAAATTTTTATATATTACCTATTTGTTTTAATACTTATACATCTAGATTTATATTATTTATGTATATTATTTACATTACCGTTTGTTTTTTTTTTTTTTTATTGATAAGTAGTTAATGCTTAAGCACCTGCCACAATTATCTCTGCATCACCCGAAGGTAGACTGGTAGAAAACGCCTGCCATGTGTGCAAAAGAATAAAATAATAATAAATCCTAGTGTGGGGCAAAAAAATACAGTAACTAAAACTAAAAAAATGTAACGTTATAACAAGCATTAAAATATACAAAATATAGTAAAATTGGGTTAAAAAAACTCTAAAATTTCTCTCACAGTACTTCTGACAT
The DNA here is from genome assembly GCA_947256265.1 of Acronicta leporina. Taxonomy (NCBI): domain Eukaryota; kingdom Metazoa; phylum Arthropoda; class Insecta; order Lepidoptera; family Noctuidae; genus Acronicta; species Acronicta leporina. The sequence goes on along the minus strand of OX366541.1, from coordinate 4,997,864 downwards.
CCCTACTAATATTATAAATGCGAAAGTAACTCTGTCTGTCTGTCTGTCCGTTACGCTTTACCGCTTAAACCTCAACCGATTTTGATGAAATTTGGCACAGACAATCTTTAGAGTGAAATTATCAAGAATTGCATTCGCTTACATTTATTTCCAGTGAAGTATTTTGAACGAAATGGTGTAGCAGGAACCTGGATTAACGCTATCGGACTCCGAATAATAACAAACTTTGAATAAATTCTATTTGAAGTACGATTTATTTTGTTAAATTACGTTTGTACTGGCAGTTAGTGAACCGCCGTTTACAGAAAAAAATGGCGGATGCCACAATAAAGCCAATATCTTGTAACCCCTATTGGATGGGGAATAAGGTAAGCTAAGGTATTTTTGTATTACACAAGCATAGCCATGATTTACAACTAGCTTATTTTTGACACCTCATTATCGTAAAGAGGTTAGTTCTACATACAAGTGTTTTTGTAAGTTTTTAGTACAATTGTCGCTAATAGAATTGGCGGGAAACTTTCATCGGCGCGTGACAGTGACCATAAATAATCTAGAGCGAATTTTGTTAACACCAAGGAGTTTAAAGTAACTAGATGCAGTATTTTACACGAAATGACTCGCATCGGACCTCTGCAATCCAATCGATTGTTAGTCTAAATAAAGATACATATTTCTTAAATTCTTACAAAAACATTTAAAACAAAAAGTCACAAATATCACACTTGAAACCGTAATACCTATCCTAGAACTCACAGCCCCTAGAACTAACTATGAAAAGAAAAACATCTTATTTGAGGGAGCGGCATTGTACAACTCACAGAAAACCGGCGTGAAACAACGCTTGCGTAGTGTTTCGCCGAGTGAGTTGAGGTTACCGGAGGCCCAAACCCTTTTAAAGGCGGGCAACGCCTTGCGACTCCTCCGGTTTTGCGGGTGTCCATCGGCGGCGGTTATCGCTTACCATCAGGTGACCCGTTTGCTCGTTTGCCCCCCTATCCCATAAAAAAAAAATAAGTTACCAGAAAAATAATTAAGAGCTCAAAACATAACGACATAACTATTTTTTTTAAAACAATGAAAGATTGATGGAATCTTATAAATAAAATTCTCGTATCACAGTGTTAGTTACCATACTCCTCCGAAACGGCTTGACCGATTTTTATGAAATTTTTCATGCATATTCAGTAGGTCTGAGAATCGGCTACTATCTATTTTTTTTTGTGATAAATGTTGTCCACCCCTAACATTAGGGTTCACGGGAGACTCGACGGGGAAAGTAAAGTTAGGGATTCTCCACACATGCGAAGCCGGGGCGGGCCGCTAGTGTTTATATAATAAAATAAATAAATATTCTGGGACATTTTTACACAGCACCATCTAGTCCCAAACTAAGCAGAGCTTGTACTATGGGTACTAGACAATGGATATAATACTTATATACTTTTTTTTTGTAAATACATACTTATTATACATAAGAAACACCCAGACGATCACAAACACTTATATTCATCACATATTTTTTTGTGTCCTGTGGGAATCGAACCCACGACCTCATGGTCAGCAGTCCGGTACTCGAACCACTAAACCACAGAGGTCGTCGCCTAATAATATACTCCTCTTGATAACAAACTTGGAAAATAGTGACTGAATTATTAAAATTATCATTTTTATTTCTCGTTCCACTGACAGAGTCAAATGTAAGTAATTTAAACTGCACGCTGAAACATATTGTAAATCTCATTGTAAGCGAACTGTTTTTGTTCTGTAAGAGAATAAATGTTTTGAAACCGAACTGAATTCGTAGCATAAAATTTATTGGTGATAAAAAAATACATTAAATCTATATATAAACAGAAAATTACTCAAATCTTTTCATTTTCTTTTATGGGATAGTGTGGCAAACGGGTAGACGGATCACCTGATGGTAAGCGATAACCGCCGCCCAGGGACACCCGCAACACCAGAGGAGTCGCAAGTGAGTTGCCCGCCTTTTAAAGGGGTTTGGGCCTCCGGTAACCTCACTCACTCGGCGAAACTTAACGCAAGCGTTGTTTCACGCCGGTTTTCTGTGAGGCCGTGGTATCACTCCGGTCGAGCCGGCCCAATCGCTCCGTAGCAAGGCTCTCCCACGTAAAAAAAACCTATTTGTAATAAGTACAGATTTATATTAAACTAGCTTCTGCCCGCGACTTCGTACGTGTAGCGTGATGATATATAGCCTATAGCCTTCCTCCATAAATGGGCTATCTAACACTGAAAGAATTTTTCAAATCGGACCAGTAGTTCCTGAGATTTGAGCGTTCAAGCAAACAAACAAACAAACAAACTCTTCAGCTTTATATACTACTAGCTTCTGCCCGCGACTTCGTCCGCGTAGCGTAATGATATATAGCCTATAGCCTTCCTCACTAAATGGGCTATCTAACACTGAAAGAATTTTTCAAATCCGACCAGTAGGTCCTGAGATTAACGCGTTCAAGTAAACAAACAAACAAACAAACTCTTCAGCTTTATATATTACTAGCTTCTGCCCGCGACTTCGTCCGCGTAGCGCAATGATATATAGCCTATAGCCTTCCTCAATACATGGGCTATCTAACACTGAAAGAATTTTTCAAATCGGACCAGTAGTTCCTGAGATTAGCGCGTTCAAGCAAACAAACAAACTCTTCAGCTATATATATTATTAGCTTCCGCCCGCGACTTCGTCCGCGTGGAATAGTTACTTAGTCTTAGCGGGATGATAATAGATGATTCCTCAATAAATGGACTATCTAACACCGAAAGATTTTTTCTAATCGGACCAATAGTTTCTGAGATTATCGCGTTCAAGCAAACTTTGCAGGTGGCACTTGACAGGTGGTAAGAAGATGATGATCCCCTTCAGCGGCTTGTAGTATGTTTTGATTGAAGCTCACTTCAAGATATAGCCAATATTGTTAGTTGATAATTGAGTATTGAGTATCCGAGCGGAACTTTAGTAAAATATGTCACGGGAACAGGAATAATAAAAGAACGCTAAATGAGGATATGTCCTTCAGAGCGTTTGTTGCAAAGAGTATAATAATATAGTTGTACGTTTGTTGGGTCCGAGCGGACCCAAGCTCGGTCCGCTCGGAGACAAAACAAACGCTCTAAAAGCTGATGAATAACGTATTTATTTGAATAAGGATTAATATCATGTTTATTAAAACACCTACGCAAATAATGCATTTGGAATTTTAGAACAAAGTTAGCATAAAAAAGGTTATAGTGAGCCAACCTTAAAAGATAGACATATATGCTGTCGCTGACATTTTTTTAGAACTTTTAAAGAGGAACAATTCTGTCATATATAATTTTTGCGAAACTTTAACCGTTTACACAGCGCACGCATCGGAAGTTCACAAAAGGAAAAAAAACTAATTTTAGAACAAAGTTAGCATGAAAACGGTTATAGTGAGCCAAGCTTAAAAGATAGACATATACTGTCGCGGACTTTTTTGTAGAACTTTTAAAGAGGAACAATTCTGTCATATATGACTTTAATCGTTTACGCAGCGCATGCATCGGAAGCTCTCAAAAGGAAAAATCCCCGATTTTGAAACATTCTTCATTTATGCTCCGCTCCTATTGGTCTTAGCGTGATGATATATAGCCTATAGCCTTCCTCGATAAATGAGCTATCTAACACTGAAAGAATTTTTCAAATCGAACCAGTAGTTCCTGAGATTAGCGCGTTCAAGCAAACAAACAAACAAACAAACAAACAAACAAACAAACAAACTCTTCAGCTTTATATATTAGTATAGATATTAATATTATATAGATATACCTATAGATTAGTATAGATTAGGATTTATATAACTGCCTCATTAGCCAAGTGCTCCTGAGCGCGACTGCTACGCTAGAGGTCCTAGGTACGATTCCCAGGTCGAGCAGTGTTATTGGGTTTTTCTATGAAATTCTCAGTAGCAGCTCGGAGTTAGAAATTTGTGCCCGGTTAATGGCAATAGGCTCGCGCCCTATTACATGAGACCTAAACATACCGGCGAACTGTGGGTGTACATTAGTACGCCTCTGCCTAACCCTTCGGGGAATACAGGCGCGATGGTATATTAAATTAGGTCTACTTATGCGGGTGAATATCAGTTTTTCTCACGAAGCTATTATGCACGCCTCTGGTAAGAATGGAAACCTTGGCTAAAGCTAAAAAGATGAAACGTAAGAAATAAAACAAATAATTATGATGCCAAGTTTAATAATTGATATTGATTATAATAATAATTAATCCGTTTTTTAATTGACAGTTCTGTGTTTGATTGATTGGTTCCCTATCCTGCCGCAGGCGCTGGTGTCGTTTTCTGGGTTGCAGGCGCTGCACTTGAGTTCTTCACTGCCGGTGCCGCTAGCTTACGCTAAGAAAAAAAAACATAGACAGTTAAAAGAACAGCGCCCGTAGACAAGTGGCATATTGGACGAGTTTAGGCGGGAAAATGAAAAGTGCACATTGTCGATTTTATATTATTTTTCAAAACTTGAATTTCTCCGAAGTTTAATGTGTAGGCAAATGATATGAAATTGAAAATCGTGACTTTTTGGGTTCACTCCTAAACTCCATCGAAGCCTCAATAAAATTTCTACCGTTTTATTGGGGCAACAACTTATACTTGACACTGGCGAACACAAAAAGTGTGGTGCCATATTACAATCCCTAGCAATCCCATAATGGGGAATATTATTTGATTACCTACTTTATAACTTGACACTGGCAAATACAAAAAAAGTTTGGCGCCATAATTAAAAAAAAAAGTGGCATAATATGTTATCGCAATATTGTACCAGTGAAGATTGTAACATAATTTATTTTAAAAGAGTGTCCATGGAGTTTCTTGCCGGATTCTTCTCCATAGGATCAACCTTTTGGAACCGTGCAACTAGAATCATAAAGTTTTATAAACGCTTGTAAAAGCTTATTTGAAATAAAAACATTTGAACTTTGAACTTTGATGTACGCTATTGAATAGAATAGAGCTCCCCTAATTATGGTTGAGCTACACGATGACTGATGCATGCTTGCCGTCAGTTAGGACTGGTCTACTCAAAGCTGCTATGGTTCTTTCCTCAAAAGGCCATTACAGATATTGCCCTGCATTGTCCCACTCACATTATTTTTTGTTTGGACTTTAAAAGAGACCCCAATTCTATGAGTTTGTTTCGGTGTTTCTTCTCAGAGGTCGTCAGTTAGGAAATGCCGAAGCCATCTATCTAGCTATAAAAACAAACCATTGACTTGTAAAAGTATCTCTTAATATCTACTTACAGAAATAAATATCATTTTATTTCATTTCATAGAATTCTTAATGTATGCAAATGATATAAACTTCGACACGAAACACAACGAAAGTGTTTTTTTTATTTTTTTTTATTTAAGTGTTGTTTCACGTCGGTTTTCTGTGGCGAGGCCATTGTACCACTCCGGTCGATCCGGCCCATTTGTGCCGAAGCATGGCTCTCTTATGTAGTTTCTGGCTGGTATGGCTAAAGAGCGTGAGTGTTATTAAAAAAAACTTACCCTAGTACCTTCCCCTTCTTCAGTCGTAGCCTCACCCTCAGCGGCGCCCTCCACGCCCTCACTGGCGGGCTCCGAGGCGGGCTCCGAGGCGCCCTCGGCCCCATCAGCCCCGCCATCACCGCCCTCGGCGCCAGGACCAGGCTCTACATGAATAGAATGGAATGGAATAGGATGGAATATATAAGAATAGAATGGAATAAAAGAAGAGAATGGATTAGAATGGGACAGAATGGAATAGCATGGAATAGAATGGAATAAGAGAAGAGAATGGAATAGAATGGGACAGAATGGAATAGCATGGAATAGAATTGAATAAAAGCAGAGAATGGAATAGAATGGAATAGCATGGAATAGCATGGAATAGCATGGAATAGTATGGAATAAAATCGAATAGAATGGAATAGAATAGAACAGAAGTTGGTGTTCATTTACTTCAAGCTAACGGCACCCGCAAATCTAGGTGGTTTTAAATCGCAGTCGAACTGGCCGCTAAGCGTACCTATAGCGTAGGTAAGCCTAACAAGAATTTATAAAAATAAGTCCTGACCTCAAAGTAGGTATAAAAATATCGAAGAATCCAATTGCGGCACCACCTACTGGCTTAAATTGTGAATTAATTAAACCATAGGACCTACTTGAAGACACGATAAAAACAAAAGATTAGAAGTTCTGACTGAACTGTTTCTTAGAAGTTCGGACTGATTTGTTGAATTTGACTCCATCCAGAATAGCAGAATCCCTACTAATATTATAAATGCGAAAGTAACTCTGTCTGTCTGTTACGCTTTCCCGCTTAAACCTCTTAACCGATTTTGATGAAATTTGGCACAGACAATCTTTAGACCCTGAGAAAGGAAATAGGCTACCTTTTATTGCGATTTGTACTAAGTAACTATTTCACGCGGACGAAGTCGCGGGCGGAAGCTAGTAATTAATAAAACATAAAAAAAAAGATAATTGGTTTTCTCAAACATTTTGTATCGGAAACTGTTTTTTTTATGGTATAAGGGGGCAAAGGAGCAGACGGATCACCTGATGGTAGGCGATAACCGCCGCCCATGGACACTCGCAACACCAAAGGAGTCACAAGTGCGTTGCCCGCCTTTTAAAAGGGTTTGGATTTTTTAATTATTTTACCTGGAGCCGCTTCCTCCGATGGGAGACTGAAAAAAAACAGTGTACATTATTTTTTTATAGAATTTGACTTTAAGCCAACGGCTTGAGTTTAGGTCCTATGTATTAGGAGTTAGGGCCGAGCCTACTGCCATAAACCGGGCACAAAATCACAATTTTGTGCTCGTTTTTTCAGTCTCGGTAATTCAGTGGTTAAAGATTACGTGCTCTCAATCCATCGTACGATCGAATGTTTCTTTGGCTAAAATGTACCTAACATACCATCACGCCTGTATTCCTCAAAGGGTTAGGCAGAGGCGTACTACTGTACACCCACAGTTCGCAGGTATGTTTAGGTCCTATGTAATAGGGGCGAGCCTATTGCCATTAACCGGGCACAAATCTCAAACGCCGAGCTGCTAGTGGACCTCTAGCGTAGCAGTCACGCTCAGGACCACGGGGCTAATGAGATTTTTTAAATTATAAACTAAATTGAAAAAATCCTATTTTTTTTTGCGACTGCTAAGCTAGAGGTCCTGGGTTCGATTCCCAGGTCGAGCAAAGTGTTATTGGGTTTTTCTATGAAATTCCCAGTAGCAGCTCGGAGTTAGGAATTTGTGCCCGGTTAATGGCAATAGGCTCGCCCCCTATTACATGGGACCTAAACAGACCGGCGAACTGTGGGTGTACATTAGTACGCCTCTGCCTAACCCTTCGGGGAATACAGGCGTGATGGTATGTTATGTTTATTTTTTGTTGCATACGCTAACGCCGTATATTAAAAAACGCTCATAAATAGTGTAATAAAATCACTTTACGGAGTTCGAGTCAGCTAGTCTGCCCATGCCGCCATGGACGTTTGTAGGCTTGTAGTGTCCAAAACGAAGGGCTCTTTGCTAAATAATCTCTAAGCTGATCAACTGATCTTCAAGGTTAAGCTGCGCTCGCAGCGGGCAGTGTTTTTTTTTTTTTTAAAAAAAAGCTTACTAGCAATGCGGGTCGCACATTACTAGTATTCTTGTTAACCCCTCGTGCTAAGCTAGATTGCTTGTGTTACGAGTGGGTTCACGTCAGTAGTGCAATGGGTGGGGTTCGAACCGGCAACCACATGATCGCAAGTCCGACGCCCCAGCCATTAGGCTACCGCCGCTTAGTGTGTGGATGGGTGACCATTCTTAACACGTCGAGGCCCCCCCATGCCTCCGAGAGCACGTAAAACCCGTCGATCTCGGTTGTCATACGAACATCTATGACGATTGTTAGTGGTAGTCAGGAGCCCATAAAAGCCTGACCTCCAGTCTATCCTCCGAATATCGGTATTGCCCAGAAATTGGGTTGCGGAGGTCTGATGGCAGTCGCTTCACTGAAAGCCGACCCCAACATAGCTGGGTTGGACGATGAAGATATTTCATACTCGCGTAATCCTCAGAAATCAGTATCGCTAATCAATATTTAAACGGAATTGTTGGCTACATACCCGATTTCCAAAATATTCTTAGTAACTTGCTCTCCTTCAAGCTCATATATTGTTTGGTAAACTCCCTCGTAGGCAGACGTGAACTCCGTTATCCGTACTGTCATTAGCAATTCACCAGGCTGTAATAAGATAAGACGTATGTCAGTGGAGCCAACGGCAGAGGACGTCCTTGAAAGATATACACCGACTGTATAGCCATCTATCGGTATTATTGTAAACCAATGCCGCTATCTGTTTGTTTAACGCCACTAGATGGCGTTGTGCAATTTTGCTCTAATCGTAGATCGCGGTGGTAAAATTTGCACGTCTTATTTATTCGAATATCCACACATTCATGTTGGGAGTGAATGAATAAATAGTTTTTTCAGGGCTTGCACTTGTTCTGTTAGAAAGAAAGAAAGATCATTTATTTTCGCCCATAACGACGCACAAGTTGTTTTTTTTTTAGACAAAGGCCAATGTGTCAGTTAGACACTACAAAAATAACATAAACACAAATAAAAAAAATAAAAAAAACCAATTATTGCATCTGACAACACTGGCAAGTGACAACAACTGTTACAGGTTGTACTTATATGTAAAATCCGTAAAATGGTTATTTTTAGTCTCAGAAACCAGTCTTAATTCATATTTGACTCACCTGTTTCGGGGTTGGCTCGCCTTGTGTATAGAAGGCTATTGACCCAACATTCGTTCTCCTTGTCTGTGTCTCCAACGGTATACCGTTCACGCTGACCTAATAAATAATAATTATTTCTGTAAATAAATGAATCCCAACGTATAATGGAAATGTGGAACAAATGTATCTAGTGTTTTAATGTGGGAGAGCCATGCTTCGGCACGAATGCGCCGGCTCGATACCGGAGTGATACTACGGTCTCACAGAAAACCGGCGTGCCAAGGTTACCGGAGGCCCAAACCCTTTTAAAAGGCGGGCAACGCACTCGTGACTCCTCTGGTGTTGCTGGTGTCCATGGGCGGCGGTTATCGCTTACCATCAGGTGATCCGTCTGCTCCGAACCCAAAAACGTGATTTTTATAATTCTTTTCTATTTGTCTGTTTGTTACGGGTTGGCGCAAAAACTACTGAATACATTTTAATTTTTATATCACTGTTATAAAGTATGTGTTCCAACTTAAAAACCGGTGAACTTCATACCTCAAATAATTAAACGGAACCGGAATACAGCTTGACCTCTCTAATGTATACAGACCCATACAAGAAGAGATCATCGCTGTTTGTTTTTGAGCTTCAAGTGAGCGAAGCCGCGGGCAGAAGCTAGTTTGAAATAAAAACTTTTGAACTTTGAACGAACAGTTTAGGTAGTCGGTCGCGAAAACAAAAGGCAGAAGAGAATCAATAGCATCGATTTCCGCACTGTTTCGCACATAACAAGTACCTAAGGGAAATTCAGAGTGAGGAGTTTAGGCGGGAAAATGAAAAGTGCACATTGTCGATTTTATATTATTTTTCAAAACTTGAATTTCTCAAGGTTAAAGTGTTATTATGGTGGATAATTAACCATTAAGTGTTCGTGAACGTGAGAGTGTAGGCAAATGATATAAAATTGAAAATCGTGACTTTTTGGGTTCACTCCTAACCTCCATCGAAGCCTCAATAAAGTTTCTACCGTTTTATTGGGGCAACTGAACAACATTATACTTGACACTGGCGAACACAAAAAGTGTGGTGCCATAAAATCCCATGATGGGAAATATTACATAATTTATTACTCTAATACTTAACACTGGCAAATACACAAAAAGTGTGGTGTCATAATAAAAAAAAAATTAAAAAAAATTCATGTGCAAATTGCTCAATTGAGTTCATTACCAACCTTTTCGACAGTGCACTCTCCACTGCAACTATATTTTATTTCATGTTCAAATTGCTCTCCCTCTGCCGGTGGGGAAATTAATGGCGCGGCCGGCAGTGTGATTGCTGTAACATTAATAAATATTAAAATATTTTTACCGGACCGAAATTCCCACACAAACTAAATAACGAAAATGGGACACCAAATCAATAATTGTGTATAAATATTGTGGGTGGCCATGCTTCGGCACGAATGGGACGGCTCGTCCGGAGTAATACTATGGCCTCACAGAAAACCGGTTTGAAACAACGCTTGCGTTGTGTTTCGCCGAGCGAGTGAGGTTACCGGAGGCCCAAACCCTTTTAAAAGGCGGGAACACTTGCGACGCCTCTGGTGTTGCGGGTGTCCATGGGCGGTGGTAATCGCTTACCATCAGGTGATCCGTCTGCTCGTCCCCCCTATCCCATAAAAAAAGCTACTGGAAGCGATTTCTTTTAAAAAAAAGAAATCGCTTCCAGTGGTCATATGGGGTATGTTTCGTCCAAAATACTTAACTGGAATTAAAAGAATAAAAAATAAAGATTGGAACGATTTTCCGACCGTCTATCTATCTCTAGGCTATCACTGCATAAGAATAATAACACACTGATTAATTTAATTAAGTTTGTGTATAATTTGATGGTACCCTGGGTCCACAATTGAAACACAGCAGCACAAGTTAACTACTTTATTAGCAATTGTAACACTGGTCACCATGTACTGAGAACGACATAAAATGTAAAACATGTCTGAGGTATTATACTATGGCTGGTAACGAAACCATAGCGCGATTCAGAAAACTTAACAACGCCATCTAGAGAGGCGAGGTGTAAACTTAAACTAAAACATACTTAAATTAATTGGACAGTTTGAATTACGATTTATTTTGGTATTACGTTTTTGTGGGTAATCAAGCTCAGTCGGGACGGTGTTTGTAAGTTATATCGGAAATTCGGCAAACTTGTAGAGAAAAAAAATGTTTTACTTACATGGTGCTAAAAATAAATCAAGTAATAAATAAGATAATAAATCTTGAAATGAAAATACTTTTTACGGATTTTATCGCGTTGTGTTGATATTATTTAATTCCTGACGTTTTGGATTCTTTAAAGCATCCGGTCACGGGCAGATTCAATCTTACCATAAACAAACAAGACAAAAAACTTTTACTTTTTAGGTATGGCAATGATGATAATAGGCTACTTAGTTGAATGTCTATTTTTTTACGTCTCATAAAAATGTAAACCATAAATTGAGCTAAACAACAAAAACAAATTTGAAATCGGTTCAAAAGTAAAGTTGTTATAAGAATTTTAGTTATTGAAAAATATACTTACAGCTGTCTGTAATAAGAGACAAATTGTAATATTAATAAATCATTTAAAATATTGGCGTTTTTGTGTGTTGCGTGGATTTATCAATATAATCTTAATTATGAAACTAATTTTTACGGATTTTATCACGCACTGGTCCCATGGTCACGGGCAGACTGAGGTATTGGACGTCATAATGTTAAAAATACTAACAGCTACCTTACATTTTTGTTAATTATTAGTGATCCGATTCCCGCAGAACGAGTTCACCGTATCCTTTGATCATACAGTTTTGGGCTTGGATTTAGATTTTATAGATTCTGTAATGGTGTTCCAAGCAGCCGGTAAGACCCAACCATCTTGATACCCATATTGAAATTTGGGTGCACTAATTATAATACCTACTTACTTTCAATTATAGCCAGGTGCTTCCTATATGTAGTTTCTCCTTTCTTGAAGATACCCATGTATACGCAAGCATTGGCATCTTCAAAACTGTAAAAAAAAAACATGAAAACCTTTGACCTTGGTAAGAGTCGTGTGAATGTTGTGAATCTCATACCCGATCCGATCATCATCATCCTCAGCCCATACTAGTCCACTGCTGGACGTAGGCCTCCCCCAATGTGCGCCATTTCACCCTGTCTTCGGCTTGTCGCATCCAGCTTCCGCCAGCAACCGATCCGATCGCCTCCCCAGATTCCATAAAATTGGATCTTATGGAGAAGAGCCGGCACGAACGGAGGTTCATGCCGGCTCTTCTCCTTAAGATCCAATTTTATGGAATCGTGGAAATGAATGCGGAGTTGTGTTCATAACGGGGAGCAGGCTCGCCAGAGCTTCGCGAGGAAGCGGGGAACGGTGGTATTTTATCACACTATCTCCTATGCTGCCTAGCCAACTATTCCTCCTTAATCTGTACCCCACCCTCTCAAAAAGGGGTGCGAAAAGATTTTTACAGGGTCAGCAACGCGCGAGTGGAAGCGTCCATAGGCTACGGTAACCGCTTACTATCAGGCGGATCGTATGCTTGCTTGCCACCGTAGTGGTGTAAAAAACAACGGGTTACCCTCCGGGAGTGCCGGCAGAAGTGAAAACATAAACATTAACGTTGTGCATTTTTGATATTTTCTAATCGTTAGAGAATAATTGCGGAAGAATTGCTTTATCAGTATAAAAGTACTATCATTTTATCATTTATTTTATTGCGCTATCGTACACAATCATGTCAATTTATATTACATTACATACACTGCCTCATTAGCCAAGTGGCCCTGAGCGCGACTGCTACGCTAGAGGTCCTGGGTTCGATTCCCAGGTCGAGCAGTGTTATTGGGTTTTTCTATGAAATTCCCAGTAGCAGCTCGGAGTTTGGAATTTGTGCCCGGTTAATGGCAATAGGCTCGCCCCCTATTACATGTGACCTAAACATACCGGCGAACTGTGGGTGTACCTTAGTACACCTCTGCCTAACCCTTCGGCGAATACAGGCGTGATGGTATGTAAAAAATTTAACACTCCAGGGGCCCAAGTCTGCTATTTCAGTTGTATCAAAATGGTCGTTCAATGGCACTAAATGACATAAGAACTGACAGATTTCGTAGACAAAACTGTCAAAAATCAACAATTCTGAAGACAAGTCTGCTATTTTGATACGACAAAATAGCAGACTTGGGGCCCAGAACTATTACAACCGTCTTACGAATTTCCGATCAGGTCACGTGTCTGAGGAGAGTTTAACATTTTGTACCCATCCCACAAAAATGCACAACGCCGCTAAAGAAAAAAATCTTACCCAGGGAAATTAAAATTGACAGTTTTGGATGTTGGTATGAGAGTGATTCTCCCACCAGTGAGCACGCTCTCTCCTCGACAGATCACGTCGCTGAGTTCACAGTCAGCACATGTATAAGATATAGTCTTATCATAATGTTCTCCAGGAGCCACCGAGGAGCGGACCCGAAGTACGCTGATACCTGGAAATCAATTCAAAATATCGTGATCCTCCAGAAGATAGTAACTGTTACAGGATCTTGGTTTTGACTACTGAACTAACTGCTCCATACAATAAAATATTGACTTCATTTTATCACGTTAACGATAAGAATGTGTGGTCGTTAGATACGGATGCATTTGCGGCCTCCCTGGCAAAATGAAACTGTTGATTATTAGAAACTAATATAAGCTTATTAATTTTCATGTTGGTCAGTTAGTAGCTATAGTAGGGACCTTATAAGTAGATGGACATAGCTTTAACAGATTCCATATTATTTACATCGAGATGTCTTCATATGGAAAGTATTGTTTACCACAACAGAAACTGTAAATGTGTGTACGTTGTGGCTTGTCTAAGTACTTAGACACCTAGTTTTATTTGTCGCTTTGATGGTGTGCGTTTTTACCACATAGTTTTTTATTTAGAAATGACATCGGGTTCTCAAATAACGTGAATCTTCGTTTAATATAGTCGACCTCGGTCAAACTTGGACATCCTTCAACGTCCTCACATCTTGTTATCGCAATATTGTACCAGTGAAGTTTGTAATTTATTTATTTTAAAAGAGTTTCCATGGAGTTTCTTGCCGGATTCTTCTCCATAGGATCAACCTTTTGGAACCGTGCAACTAGAATCATAAAAGCTTGTAAAAGCTTATTTGAAATAAAAACATTTGAACTTGAACATCCTTCGAGCCTTTTCCCAAACTATGTTGGGGTCGGCTGCCAGTCTACCCAGATGCGGCTGAATATCATCATCATCATATCAGCCTATTGCCGTCCACTGCTGAACGTAGGCCTCCCCCAAAGAGCGCCAACCATCCCGGTCTTGGGCAGCTCGCATCCATCCGCTGCCAGCCACCTTCTTTAAATCGTCGGTCCATCGTGTCGCAGGGCGTCCCACACTACGCTTGCCCAAACGCGGTCTCCACTCTAACACTTGTCTGCTCCATCGATAGTCTGTCCGTCTGCAGACATGACCGGCCCACTTCCACTTCAGCGTGCTAATTCTTCGTGCAATGGATCGATGGACGACACGTTTGGCGTAGCGGCTGAGCAATTGGCTTCTGCGACACGTGTCGTGGGTTCGATCCCCACACGGAGCAAATATTTGTATGATCTACATGTAGTTGTTCCGGGTCTGGGTGTTTGTGTATGTGAGAATTTGTGTTTGTAAACGCACCCATGATACAGGAGAAAATCATAGTGTGGGGCAACGTTTTTTAAAAAAAAAAAATGTCGGCAACTTTAGTTCTTTGGCGAATGACTTCGTTGCGAATTCTATCCACCAAAGAAACTCCAAGCATTGCTCTCTCCATTGCACGCTGAGTAACCCTAAATTTGTGGACCAGTCCCCTGGTGAGTGTCCACGTTTCGGCTCCGTAAGTCATTACGGGTAGGACGCACTAATTATAGACCCTGGTCTTTAGGGACTGTGGGATCGACGATTCAAAGATGTCACGCAGCTTCCCGAATGCCGCCCAACTCAAGCGAATTCTTCTGGTCGCCTCCTTCTCGAAGTTGTGTCGCCCCAGTTATATAATTTGGCCAAGATATATGTATTCTTGCACAACCTCGAGGGCAGCGCCATTTACGTATACAGGACTCGGGGTGACATGGTCATTGTACATGACTTTGGTTTTATCCAAGTTCATCCCGAGACCCACCCGCCTTGAAGAATCGCCAAGGCTGTTCAGCATCACCTCCAGCTCCTGCAGAGATTCTGCCATGATGACGATGGCTGAATATCAGTACCTACATATTTTGCACAAAGCGACTGCCATCAGAACTCCGCAACACAAGTTCTGAGTATACCGATAGTCGGAGGATAAATTGGTTGTCAGGTTTTGTTTTGGCTTCTGACTACCAGTTGTTGTCGTAGCAGCCCGTGGCATCACTAAAAAATGGTCCTATCTGAAAACTAGCGCTGCGGCATTATGCTCTTAATGTCGCGGCATTATGCTGAGATAGGAGCCTATTCTGTTCTCGTATAGAGTTATTGTAGTTTTTTTTATTTTTTTATTTGTAATTTTGTGTACGAAGACAGAATAAAAAGTTTTCTTTCTTTTCTTTTCTTTTTCTTTCTTTCACTTACAAATTGTCATAGATCTACGTATGACAACCGAGAACGACGGCTTTACGTGCTCTTCGCTGCGCGGAGGGGTCTCAATGTGTTAAGAATGGTCACCAAACACACTGACCGCAGTGAACGCAGCTTATCCTTGCAGCTTAGTTATTACTTAACCACGAGCCCCTCCGAAAATCTTGACACCATATACCTACGAGTACTAAATAACACCCACGAATATCATCGTACATGAGTTGGGGTGCATAACAGGAAAATATCATAATTAACACATTTGTCGTATAATTTCATAATTATACGATAAACTGCCTCATTAGCCAAGTGGTCCTGAGCGCGACTGCTACGCTAGAGGTCCTGGGTTCGATTCCCAGGTCGAGCAAAGTGTTATTGGGTTTTTCTATGAAATTCCCAGTAGCAGCTCGGAGTTTAGGCTCGCCACCACACATGGGACCTAAACATACCGGCGAACTGTGGGTGTACATTTGTACGCCTCTGCCTAACCCTTCGGGGAATAAAGGCGTGATGGTATTTCATAATAATAAGTTATTGTATCTTTTTTATCATGTACACGAGTAGTGATTAGGCACAGTAATAATATTTTTCTATTACTGATCCTTGGTAGGTTTAATCGCAGAAGTCAAAGTCAAAATATTTTATTTCAATTAGACCATTAAAGAAGGTACTTTTGAAGAGTCAAAACTAGTTGCACGGTTCAGAAAAGTGGGTCTTATGGAGAAGAGCCGGCAAGAAACTCCATAGATACTCTTTTTAAAAATAAAATAATCACAATTACAATATTAGCTTTACAATTTTGTTTTAAATAGTTGCTGAGAATTATGCAGTTTGATGTGTAGGTTTTTTCATTATATTACAAAAAAAAATAAAAAGAGATTGCCACAGCAGGTAAGAGCTGACCAAGTATTCATACTCCTACATATATTCATTCATAAGCAGTCATGCATTATGTAGTAGTCGTGCATTATTTAGCAGTCATGCGTTATGTAGCGGTCATGCATTATATTTTAGCAGTCATGCGTTATTGCCAGTAACGCAGTTTCTATGCGTCTATGCACTAAAACTGCGTAACTGCAACAAATAAAGTGAAACAGTATAACTTTACTTACTGTTATCTGAAAACAAATCAAACATTACTATAATTTATTATTTTAAGTAAATATGTATTTGGTAATTTTAAATTCTTTGATGCTGATCTGATCTTTCATCTGCGCTAGGCCATTTTTTATTTGGTTTTTCACAAATTGTAGATCTATAACGCATTCTAAGCACAGCCATGAATCTAGAATGTGATAAAGACCTACAAATTAAAAAAAAACAATTGATAGAGTAAGTTCCCTAAATATGGACTACCTTATGGAATTAATGAAATAAAATGCAGAACTTTGAAATTAAACAAGTGTAATTAATGTCAATCAGTCGAGAAACTGTCTAGTAATTACATCCTATGCCAAAATTGCAATAAAAAACAAATACTCAAACAATACTTTAGTTTTTATACACTATGTCGTATTTAGACATTACAAAAGAGGTAACTTAATATGGACCACTATGTATTTAATATGGACTAGGGGTACAAAATATGGACCATCATATTTTGATTATGTATATTGATTATGTATATTATGTATATTGATTATGTATATTATGTATATTGATTATGTATATTATGTATATTGATTATGATATTATTTTAAAATCTTAATTTTGCAAAGAATATAAGGATATTTTTTATGTAATTAGTCTTAAATGACAAGTATTACAAACTATTTTCATTTTTTTTTCTAATCAATGTGAATCAGTCAAATAACTATCAGTACTTAGATTCCATAATAAAAATGAAATAAAGAATGAAATCGTGTAACAACATTTTCTTTTTTATAAAATATATCAAACATAAGTCTTACAACAGAGGTAACTTAATATGGACCACTAGGTATTTGATTAGGTATTTTTAAAAACCAATTTTTTTCACGGGTAGCCAGTATAGCCATAGCCATTGACTCTGTCCCATTTTTGCATCTTTGATGTCGATGCCATGACCATAAAAAAATAAATTATCATATATATAATATGGATTAACGAGCAGACCATATTGTCATCATCCATCATAATATGGACTACTAGACCATATTTGAAACCTCACTATGGGTCCATAATAAAAGCTACTGCCATTTGAGCGTTAAACATTTAACAATATATATAGGTATGACGTATAGTTACACATTATATCAAGAATATTCCCTAACAAAACACTGTTTCTAAAATAAGGAGATTCACGAATAAGTTGCTGTTGCTTAATTAACGTAGAAATAATCTTACAAAACTCACCGTAAAATTACATGTGCCTGATATTTCAAAATGGCGATTATAGGCGCGGACGGACATGTAGCCTCCTATCAATCGACTGACAGATGGGCGCGACGTCAGGAGATCGAAAACGGCTAACTTCACTGCGACAGCAGTGTCATGTAGCGAAATATTGTCGTGGTCCATATTATGTACCTGGTCCATATTTAGGGTATTTACAGGTATTTACTCTATTTGACTTGCAACACGACGCATTGAATACTTTTGCATTGTCGCACGACATTATTTGTATGAGGATTACTTACCCGTATCTGCAATTTAAAAAAATATTTTAATATTTTCTGATAAATATAATTTTATAGCAAATATATTGGTTAGTAAATAAATAAAATTATTACCACTGGCTGAAATAAAAACAAATATTATTTAGTCATTGAAATATTAAGTTATTAAATTTAATGTAATCTCTACTTCTTCAATTACTATTATAAAATTGTAAAAAAGCTGTGTCTGTACATTGAAGATATTTAGAAAAAAACACGTGGGTTATGGTATATAAACGTCTCCGAACCCGAAAATATGATTTTTAAAATTCTTGTCTGTTTGTCTGTCAGTTACGGGTTGGAGCAAAAACTACTGAATAGATTTTAATTTTATTATCACTGTTAGAAAGTATATGCTCCAACTTAAAAACTGGTGAACTTCTTATCTCAATTAATTAAACGAATCCTGATATATAGCTTGACCTCCCTGATGTATAGAGGCCCATACAAAGAACAGATCATCAATGTTGGATTTTCCATTTTTACTCCTGATATAGCTTCACGTGAGCGAAGCCGCGGGCAGAAGCTAGTATTATTATATTACTATCTTCTGCCCGCGACTTCGTCCGCGTAGCGTGATGCTATATGACGTGGCGTGAGCCTATAGCCTTCCTCAATAAATGGGCTATCTAACACTTAAAGAATTTTTCAAATCGGAATCGGATCAGTAGTTTCAGAGATTAGCGCGTTCAAGCAAACAAACAAACAAACTCTTCAGCTTTATATATTAGTTAGATTAGATTATTTAATTCTGCGTTTATTTATTGGCATAAGTAACTATTTGTTTTAAATATTTTAACAAAAAGAATCAAAGATAATTAAGTTTATCGAAAGATTGTTCTCATCCAAGATTCTTTCCCAGTTCTTTCGCTAAAATTAATGTTTAAACTTTTAATGTTTATCTTTAAAAAAATATCGGGAGTAATGTATAAAAACATAATAACATATTTTGTTATTAATACAGATAATAATCATCAAGACGAAATGAAAATGAATAATATTTTTTTTTATAAGCAAAACTTACCAGGCGCTGAAATATTGAAAAATGAAATGTATTAAACTGCCTCATTAGCCAAGTGGTCCTGAGCGCGACTGCTACGCTAGAGGTCCTGGGTTCGATTCCCAGGTCGAGCAGTGTTACCTACTGGGTTTTTCTATGAAATTCTCAGTAGCAGCTCGGAGTTTGGAATTTGTGCCCGGTTAATGGCAATAGGCTCGCCCCCTATTACATGGGACCTAAACATACCGGCGAACTGTGGGTGTACCTTAGTACACCTCTGACTAACCCTTCGGGGAATACAGGCGTGATGGTATGTTATGTTATGTTAAATGTATTAAACTGAAATCTAGTGAACTTATTACCTATTAAACTTTACTCACGAGTTCTGTACCTACTCTCAACAAACATTATCTTTTATGCACTACGCCATAGACAAAGCTTGCCAGAAACACTTTATCATCAACCAATTTAATGCATTATTTTATGTCTGGACTTTAAAAGAGACCATGATTCTCTGAGTTTGTTTCGGCGTTTCTTCTCAGAGGTCGTCAGTTAGGAAATGCCGAAGCCATCTAGCTATAAAAAAACAAACAAAACATTGACTGGTAAAAGTGTCTCTAATGATCTCCTTACAGAAATAAATATCATTCCCACGAGTCTCCTCTCACAATGACAGGGATTAGGCTATAGTCCACCACGCTAGCCTAATGCGGGTTGGCAGACTTCACACGCCGTCGAGAAAATCCCTCAGTCGTGCAGGTTTCCTCACGATGTTTTCCATCACCGTTTAAGCACGCTATTAGGTAATGCGCTCATAAGTTGGTCTGAATGGAGTGGTTATATTTCTAAATATTCTGCCGTTAAGCAAAACTGCTTCATTAGCCAAGTCGTCCTGAGCACGACTGCTCAAGCAAAGTGTTATTGGGTTTTTCTATGAAATTCCCAGTAGCAGCTCGGAGTTAGGAATTTGTGTCTGGTTAATGGCCATATGCTCGCCCACTATTACATGGGACCTAAACATACCGGCAAACTGTGGGTGTACATTAGTACGCCTCTGCCTAAACCTTCGGGGAATACAGGCGTGATGGTATACTAAGCAATATTGTGCTAACATTTTAACGGTTTGAAGGGCAATGTAGCCAGTGACATTACTGGGCAAATGAGACTTAACAACTGAGGTGTGAGTTTAGGCGGGAAAATGAAAAGTGCACATTGTCGATTTTATATTATTTTTCAAAACTTGAATATCTCCGAAGTTTAATGTGTAATTATGGTGGATAATTAACCATTAAGTGTTTGTGAACGTGTGAGAGTGTAGGCAAATGATATAAAATTGAAAATCGTGACTTTTTGGGTTCACTCCTAAACTCCATCGAAGCCTCAATAAAATTTATACCGTTTTATTGGGGCAACTCAACAACTTATACTTGACACTTTCGAACACAAAAAGTGTGGTGCCATATTACAATCCCAAGCAATCCCATAATGGGAAATATTATTTGATTACTTTATTACTTGTAACTGGCAAATACACAAAAAGTGTGGCGCCATAATTAAAAAAAAATAATAGTTTTATCCCAGTATCTCGACTTCGGGTGACTTGTGGGTTGGAACGTTTCTACATAACTACGTCCAATTGTGACTGGAATTATTCAATTCCACTATGCCCTACCTCGCTTCTTCTTTTGTGTAATAAGAATGCTTACCTTTGATCGTCAATGCTTTTATCCTCTCTTCACCTCCATCATCATTCTGTACCATCAGGAAGTAGTCGCCAAAGGAGCGTGGCGTCATTTCGTCAAAGTCTATTTCTACGTAAGATTGTCTGGACAAAAACACAGACGAAACCGTGATTAAAATTGAAATTACCACGGGAGAGCCTTGCTTCGGCACTGACCCCTTGCCTTTACCATTCTGACGCAAGCTCAAGATAAATGGTCATATTAAAAAAAATACTGTTTATGAAACGTCCTGGGTTCCTCAATTGTATAGAAAAACTAGGGTTTCTTGGTACTGTAGTTTTTACCGTGAAAGAGCTATACTTTGGCACGAATGGGCCGGCTCGACCGGAGTGCTACCACGGCCTCACAGAAAACTGGCGTGAAACAACGCTTGCGTTGTGTTTCGCCGTGTGAGTGAGGTCCAAACGCTTTTAAAAGGCGGGCAACGCACTTGTGACTCCTCTGTTGCGGGTGTCCATGGGCGGCGGTAATCGCTTACCATCAGGTGATCCGTCTACTCATTTGCCACACTATCCCATAAAATAAAAATGAAAAGATTTGAGTAATTTTCTGTTTATTTTAATTTCCTGTAACACAGTGTAGGTACACTAGCGCAGGACACACGGAAATCCATTATTATAATGTAAAAGTTATGTCAACAAATAGTTATTTTTATAAAAAAAAACTGATTTCAGGTAAGTACTCACTCAACCCCTTTCCTGTAATAGATAAAACCATTAGGTAGGTAGGTATGAAGGGGATGAACTTAATCGCAAAGAAGTAAAACCAAATCGACTTTTATTGGAACTTGGCCTTCTTTTTTAGCTCGATATATTAAAGTTGTACCGCGGGGGTCATTGAACGGCTGAGAATCTTAACACCACCGTTCAGATTATGACGTCAACGGTACAGTGACATCTAGTGGTCAAAACGTGTACTAATTCTAACAAGGATAATTATGTTTTTTTCACATTTTTAATACCTATGACTGCCTCATTAGCCAAATGGTCCTGAGCGCGACTGCTACGCTAGAGGTCCTGGGTTCGATTCCCAGGTCGAGCAAAGTGTTATTGGGTTTTTCTATGAAATTCCCAGTAGCAGCTCGGAGTTAGGAATTTGTGCCCGGTTAATGGCAATAGGCTCGCCCCCTATTACATGGGACCTAAACATACCGGCGAACTGTGGGTGTACATTAGTACGCCTCTGCCTAACCCTTCGGGGAGTACAGGCGTGATGGTATGTATGTATGTTATGTGTTTAATACCTATTGTGTTTTGTAGATGTTGCGATAAGATAATCGTATTTTTTTTTAATTTAAGTATACGGGGTTATTGGTAATCAATCGTGTAACGTATGGGCTACTCGAACAACTTTTGTTGTACGACTTACGATAATTCGTATATAATTTTATTTCGTTAATGCCCAGCGAATTGACGTGAATTTTAATAATTTTCTGAAGTTAATACCAAAAGTCACACTATTATTTGACGAAAGTAGATCGGTATTTTACAGTTTACCTGCCAAAGTCACGGCATCCCAAACCTCATATAGGTATTTAAAGGAAATTCTACACATACATACATACATACATATTTTCACGCCTGTCTCCCATTGGGGTAGGCAGAGACTATAGATTTCCACTTGCTACGATCCTGGCATACCACCAAGGAAATTCTATTCAAGGATATTCTATTCTATGCTACTCTATGCTATTCTATGCTACTCTATGCTATTCTATACTAGTCTATGCTATTCTATGCTATTCTATGCTATTCTATGCTACTCTATGCTATTCTATGCTATTCCATGCTATTCTATGCTATTCTATACTATTCTATGCTATTCTCTACTATTATATGCTGTTCTATGCTATTCTATGCTATTCTATGCTATTCTATGCTATTCTATGCTATTCTATGCTATTCTATGCTATTCTATGCTATTCTATGCTATTCTATGCTATTCTATGCTATTCTATGCTATTCTATGCTATTCTATGCTATTCTATGCTATTCTATGCTATTCTATGCTATTCTATGCTATTCTATGCTATTCTATGCTATTCTATGCTATTCTATGCTATTCTATGCTATTCTATGCTATTCTATGCTATTCTATGCTATTCTATGCTATTCTATGCTATTCTATGCTATTCTATGCTATTCTATGCTATTCTATGCTATTCTATGCTATTCTATGCTATTCTATGCTATTCTATGCTATTCTATGCTATTCTATGCTATTCTATGCCTTTCTATGCTATTCTATGCTATTCTATGCTATTCTATGCTATTATATGCTATTCTATGCTATTCTATACTATTCTATGCTATTCTACGCTATTCTATGCTATTCTATGCTATTCTATGCTATTCTATGCTTTTCTATGCTATTCTATACTAATCTATGCTATTCTATGCTACTCTATGCTATTCTATGCTATTCTATGCTACTCTATGCTACTCTATGCTATTCTATGCTATTCTATGCTATTCTATGCTTTTCTATGCTTTTCTATGCTACTCTATGCTATTCTATGCTATTTTATGCTATTCTATGCTATTCTATGCTACTCTATGCTATTCTATGCTACTCTACGGTATTCTGTTCTGTTCTATTCTATTCTGCATTGTAATGACGTGACTTAGGTGTCAAATTAAAGGCGAGTGTATGCGTCGAAAATCCGTATATTAGTGTTTCTCTTAAGATAGCTTGTATCTTTAAACAATATAATTATTATCTATAGGTTGGAGGCGCGTCAGACACTACAACATACCTACATACATATTTTCACATCTGTCTCCCATTGGGGTACGCAGAGACTGCGCTTACGATCCTGGCACACCACTTTCGCTTCATCTACGTTCATTAAACTCCTTCTCATACAAATTATTCTCGATTTCGATACGAATACGTTTCGTGTCGAAAGTGTTCGTGTTGGGCTACAGGCAATTTAAAATAACATTGTATAATAAAACTGCCTCATTAGCCAAGTGGTCCTGAGCGCGACTGCTACGCTAGAGGTCCTGGCTTCGATTCCCAGGTCGAGCAAAGTGTTATTGGGTTTTTCTATGAAATTCCCAGTAGCAGCTCGGAGTTAGGAATTTGTGCCCGGTTAATGGCAATAGGTCGCCCCCTATTACATGGGACCTAAACATACCGGCGAACTGTGGGTGTACATTAGTACGCCTCTGCCTAACCCTTCGGGGAATACAGGCGTGATGCTATGTTATATTATGTTGTATAATAAATAATTAACTCACTCGTCGTTAAACTTGCGCACTCTGTATTTATCGATATCTACATTACGGACTGTGCCATCCTCAGCGCGCAGCATTATGCCTCTCACCACACACTTGTTGCAGGTAAAGTATATTGTGGTGGTGTTCAACTTCTGACCTGGAAGCACCTCCAGGACAATCGGCGTGAGGCGAGTTACTCCCTCACCTGTAAGAGAATAAATAAAGAAATAGACAATGATATAAGTAGTTCGCGCAGTGCATTTGCGTGCAAAATGTACTAAACATCGATTACTGCGCATCTACCATTTTGGTTCAAGTTATTTTGCGCCAACTGTACTAACTTAGAAGTTACGGTTTACGGTTTAAGATTCTTTATTTCTCAAAGATTATACAAAAAATCACTTACGAGAAATACATCGATTATCTTAACTAAAATTTTACATGTTCGGATTAAATTAAATTAAATATGGGCCATAAAGTAAACAATCTAGTATGAATGTGGCAATTACGATTTTGTTGTGGGTAATCTAATAAAACTGCCCGCCAAGCAACAATAATAAGTTAGAAGAGGTCGTCCTAGAAGGACGTACGCCTATCTTGTTGGCGAAGTCCTTCAAAAAGGTCAGGTGCGCAGTACTCGCAACCGGCGCGTATGTATGAGGAGATGTATGAATGTCGCAGAAGCAAAAGAAGTATGCAAGAATCGTAGCAAGTGGCGGTCTATAGTTTCTGCGTACCCCGTGGGAGTGTATGTATATTGTACTAACTTCTGAACGTGAAAGTTTGCGAGGATGGTTCGATGTTTGTTACTCTTTCACGCCAGAACGGCTAACGGATCTAGATAAAATTTGGCTCAGAGATATATTATAGTCTAGAATAGAATAACAAATAGGTTACTTTTCATCCAGATCGGACCTAATTCTCAAGTCCACACAGACTAAGTCGTGGGCAGGCCCGGACTTAGAGGTTCAGGGCCTTCAAGCTTTTCTTTTATGAGATAGGGGAGCAAACAAGCTGACGGATCACCTGATGGTAAGCGATAACCGCAGCCTATGGACACTCGCAACACCAGAGGAGTCAAGAGTGCGTTGCCCGCCTTTTAAAAGGGTTTGGGCCTCCGGTAACCTCATTCACCCAGCGAAACAGAACGCAAGCGCTGCTTCACGCCGGTTTTCTGTGAGGCCGTGGTATTACTCTGGTCGAGCCGGCCCATTCGTGCCGAAGCATGGCTCTCCCACGTCGCTTCGAGGCAAGCCAGGCTTTTTAGCTTATTTTTTACGTTCCGCCACTGGGACTGGTGCCTCTAGGCAGGCTTGGCCTCTAGGCCGGGGCCGTGTAGGCCTAGGCGGAAATCCGGCACTGGTCGCGGCCAGTAAAAAAAACTAGTTTTACGGATTTTATCGCGATGAACATCGAACCGCGCGATGATTCGACCCTGTATCTTCTATAATATAAAAATGAATCGCCAAATGTGTTGCTAAGCGACTTCGCTAGTTATTTTTTTATAATATTCCTTGAATTACGAGGATGGTTCTTACGGAGAGAAAATGTTTAAAAATTGCCTGAAAAAGTCTAAAAACAACACTTTTCTATATTCCCATACAAAAGATTCGTAATAATACTTATAAGTCAATTTGAACTTTAGCACCATACCATAAAGTTTG
The DNA here is from genome assembly GCA_947256265.1 of Acronicta leporina. NCBI lineage: Eukaryota > Metazoa > Arthropoda > Insecta > Lepidoptera > Noctuidae > Acronicta > Acronicta leporina. Next base: position 4,972,192 of record OX366541.1, on the reverse strand, counting down.
AGTGTCAGTGGAGGGGTTCCGGGAAGGCAAAACAATTGAGTGACGTTAGTTTCAGAATCGACTGTTAGGCGGTATGAAATTCGCCGGGTCAGCTAGTTATTAAAAAAAAACTTACTTATAGTAACCAAAGGCACAAAAAGAAACTTTTCAAGTCGGTTGTTTTCTTCAAATCTGACATAATAAGTGGCGAGATCCATGCGCGTTAAGGGAGAGAACTTCATCATGACTTTCACATAATTGCCAACGATTTCATGGAACACATTTATGTGGGAATAGTTCTGAAATAAATAGAGACAATGATATTAAATACATGATATTCATTTATTTCTGTAAATAGATCTTTTGCTCACTTGAGCCCGCAAAATTCAAATTTCAATTGGTTTTTCGCTATTTTTAGATCTATAAGGGGGTGATTCTTTGAAACATAGTTTTGACGCTATTTTCACTGAAGAACATATCTAACTAATCTCCAAATTAAACATCCATTTAAGGTTTAATGTTAAAGATAATTGTCTATCGAGGCTTAATGGAATTATTTGAAAATATTCAAAATAAACCCTATTTAAACTTACAGAAAACGTTAAAACCTCATTAACCTTGCCTGTCCCAATGACGATTTTTCGTTGAATTACACAAATTTCATCAAATAATTTTCGCATCATACTAAAATTAGCAAGTTGTACCGATATTTTAATATATATTTCCTGATATTTTCAAGTCAAAATCTCTAATAATATAAGTTTCTTAAAATTACATTAATTACGCTTAAAACCTGGCCGAACTAACTTAAGTTATAGAGATAGACTTCTGAAATTTAAAATTCAGCCATTAGAAACCAGACGCATAATTTTCGATTTAGTATACCTTTATAAAATTATCCACTCTATTATAGATTCTCCCGAATTACTGTCTCACATAAGCCTTAACATTAAATTTAGCTAAATGTAATGTAGTTAATCTCTTTTCCTTACAAATTCATAAAAACAACATTTCGTATTACAATCCTTTGACCAGGATGGTTCGTCAATATAACGAGATGGCTAAGAGCAATCACAAACTTGTTGATATATTCAATCAAAATATTCACAAATTTACCTCCGTTATTAAAGGCATTCTCCATTGGAAATTGAGTGAGGATCCTTCTGGCCTGGGAATCTACGCCTGATGGATCTGAACCCACACTTATTGTAAAAATTACTAGTGTGGTCATTCGACACATAATGTTTTCCTTTTATTAGTTCTAAATTGTATGAGCTTTTTATTTTTTTATTATTGTGATTTCGTAGTATGCACATAGTGTTACGTTACAATCTAGGTCAAAATGTTTAATTTTATGGTGTTTATATTATGATTGTAATGTGTTTTGTGCATCAAATAAATAAATTAATTAATTATAAAAGTGTCCGCGGTAAAAATAATCATTCATCTGGCTCAATATGTCGAAACTTAGATTCAACGCAATCTCAAAATATTCCATTGAATTATACCGACTCGTGATTGGTTGTCCCAGAGAGCGCCGATCTGTCATACGAAGAACTCGTGGCCGGCGCATATTTTGGTAAAAAAATACAACTAAAACTTGTGATCTAACATTTGTAAGGTAAGTACTTAGCATAATCCGTCTGTCTTTATGATGGCAAAATGCCATTTGGAACTCAAGCCGGCGACAGGCCCGTCACTTGATGGGGGAAAAACTGTGTGCTATTGTCATGATTTGTAGCGTCACTATAGGTTTGCATCAAATTTTAACTACTATTAAATATGCTTCTTTAGTTTAGCGTTTTTATATAAATAATTAATTGGCTCGAGGAGTTAAAGGGGCATCGAATATGAATGTCATTAGAGAAGAAGGTGGATGCTTGTTGACTGAAGAATGTAAGGTTTTGGAACGTTGGAAGGTATATTTTGAGAGTTTATTTAGCCGGCAGGATAGTGTACAAAGAGTGAGTGACTGGGTGGAAGTGTGTTCACCGAACTCGGACATAGATGGAGATAATGAGAGTGAGATTGATATGGATGAAATTATAAAAGCACTGAAAGGTATGAAAGTTGGTAAGGCGGCAGGGTATGATAGAGTGTCTGTTGAAATGCTCAGAAGTGGTGACGGGGTGGTAGCAAGCCTGTTGTACCAGCTCTTTAATATATGTTGGAGGTACGGCCAAGTTCCGGGTGACTGGTGCAAGGCCGTTATCGTTCCACTATATAAGGGAAAAGGCTCACAGCAGGAGTGTAAAAACTACCGCGGCATTAGTCTTTTGAGTGTTGTCGGCAAACTGTATGCTAAGGTGTTGATTAATAGAGTGATAAGAATAACAGATGAGAAAATATGGGATGTTCAGGCAGGTTTTAGAGTTGGGATGGGCTGTATGGATCAGGTCTTCTCCCTAAGGTGTATAGCCGAAAAACATCTGGCTAAGCACAAGAAAGTCTTCTGCGCTTTCATTGACTTGGAGAAGGCCTATGATAGTGTGTGGAGGGATGAATTGTGGTCAACGCTGGCTATATACGGAGTGGACAGACGCTTGGTGCGGGCACTGAAATCCCTTTACTGGGATTCTAGTGCCTGTGTTAGGCTAAATGGGGCGTATTCAGGCTGGTTTGGCATCTCCAGAGGTGTCAGACAGGGCTGTGTCGCGTCACCGTGGCTGTTCAATCTATATATGGACAGTTGTTTGGCAGACTTAAAAGAGAGTGATTGTGGGTTAAGAATGGGTGAGTTACCTGTCAAATGCCTTCTCTATGCTGATGATCAGGTTCTGCTTGCATCGTCAGCGGAAGAGTTGCAAGACATGGTGACTTTAATGAATGAAGCATATAAGCTGAAGGGTATGAAAATAAATGTCAGTAAAACGAAAGTGATGGTTTTTGAGAGAGAGAATGATGTATGTATGTGTGATGTAAAGATAGAGGGTAAGAGGGTGGAGCAGGTGAATGAGTTTGTTTATTTGGGAAGTGTGTTTACCAGGGATGGAAAGATTGATGCAGATGTGGAAAGGAGAGTGAATGCGGGAAATAAAGTGAATGGTGCTATGCATGCGGTTGTGGCTAATCAGTCAGTGTCGAAAAAGGCACGGTTGGCTATCCACAATGGTGTGCTGGTACCTACACTTATGTATGGAAGTGAATGTTGGGTGTGGCAGAAGAGGCATGAAAGTAGAATAAATGCGGTGGAAATGCGTTCCTTGCGAAGTATGTGTGGTGTAACTCGGAATGATAGATTGAGGAATAGTGTGATAAGACAACGTTGCGGACTGAAAGATGATGTAGTGACACGAATTGAAAGGAATATGCTGAGATGGTTTGGACATGTTGAGAGAATGAATGAAAGACGATTAACGAAAGGAATTTATAAGGCGCATATCAGCGGCAACGTCAGAAGAGGTCGACCTTTTTTTTTTTTTTTTTTTTGTGCGTGTGGAAAATCCTCATGGACTTCCGCCGCCCGGGGAGGCGGCGGGGCGTGTCGGACTCCACCCAGAGTGGGTGACCTACCGACTAAAAACCACACGGTGTTCCTTCCTGCACCTTTGCGTCGGGGGCTACGGGAAACAGAGAATTCGTCCGCGGCCCCCGACTGGTGCCGGCCCGCCGCAGCGGGCCCCGACTGCAGATTGTGGAGGGGGGGAGTGAGGCGTTGGACTCCCCCCCATCGCCTTAGAGGGGCGCGCGTGGAACACTACGCGCCACCGCCTCGGGTCCTATAAGGGGGGCGTGGCGGACGTCCCCGCGTCTGCCACCCCCGGACCCATTTATGGAGGCCGGAAGAGGGCATTGTCGGCCCTCCGCCGACGTCCGGTGCGCCGGCTGCGGATCGGGTTAGTGCTCGCGCACTCCCTCTCCCGTTCCGCAGCTTCCTTCTGCGAGATGACAGTTTCGCAGAAGGCGATCACTGCATCCCAAGACGCCGCGCTGCCGACCATAGATCGAACGACGGCCGGCAGCGACAGGTCGTCTCCCACCGCAGCGACGAGGGCACGGCGCGGCTCCTCCCAAGCGGCACACTCCATCAGCGTGTGCAGCGCCGTGTCCTCCCGACAATGGACGCAGTGATGGCACCGGGCGTCCGGCTCCCTCCCTATGCGACACAGGTACTTCCCGAAGCAGCCGTGCCCCGAGAGCACCTGCGTCGCCCGGAACGTGAGGGAGCCGTGCCTCCTCCCGAGCCAGCGCTCGAGTACTGGCCGGACCGCCTCGATGGTGACGAGGCCGGCGGTAGGGCGTGAAAGCCTGTCCCGCCATTCCGCCACTAGGACCCGTTGGAGCTCCTGCCGGCGCAGCGATAACTGCCGCTGCACCGGCCCCGCACCTCGCGTCCGCTCCTCCTCGCGCCACAGATGGAGTGTCGCGAGGACCTTCGCCTCCAGGTCCCAGGGCGGGGATCCGGCCAGTACACAGGCCGCCTCGTGGGAGATCGTGCGATAGCCGCGGACGACTCTGACGGCCATCGCCCTCTGCGGCTTTCGCAGCACTGCGATGCTGCGGGCCGTCAGGTCGGCCGCCCACACCGGGGCCCCATATAGGGCCATGGATCGCACGATCCCCACGTACAACCGCCTACAGGCGGTGCTCGGGCCTCCCAAGTTGGGAAGCAGCGTTGACAGCGCGCCCGCCGCGCCCATCAACTTTGGCGCCAGCCGCAGGAAGTGGGGGCCGAAGTCCCATCGGCTGTCAAGCACCAATCCAAGGTACTTCATGGTGGACTCGACAGCGATTCGAGCCCCCCCCACCTCGATGTGTAATCCCGGCGGCGGCGCCCGTCGGGGGCCATGAAAAGCGATGGCCTCCGACTTGTTGAGGGCCACCTCCAGGCCCAGGCGCCGTATGCGGCCCACCACCTGTGAGACCGCACCCGTAGCTAGCAACGCTGCCTCCCTGGGCGAGCTCCCTCGGGCGGTGACCAGCGTGTCGTCCGCGTAACACGTCAGGTCCACCCCCGGTGCGAGCTCGCCTCTCAGCACCCAGTCGTACCCGATGTTCCACAGGAGTGGGCCCAGAACCGAGCCCTGTGGAACACCGCACGACATGGCGTGCTGTACCGTGCCGTCACGTCTCCCGTAGGTGACACACCTGTCCGTCAAATAGGCCCCAACCACGCGGCGGAGGTAGGGAGGTACCCTGTGGTACAGCAGGGCCTCCCTAATACTACTCCAGGGCAGGGTGTTGAAGGCGTTGGTGATGTCTAGGGACACCGCCAACGCGACCCCGCCCCGGGACACCGCTTCCTCCGCCAGGACTCTAACCCGCAGTATGGCGTCTACTGTGGAGCGCCCGCGCCGAAAGCCGAACTGGCTGCCGTCCAGGTCCGGCCCCTCTGTGCACAAGTGGCTGACGAGGCGGTCTGCAACAATCCGCTCAAAGAGCTTGCCCACCTCGTCCAGCAGCACTATGGGCCGATATGCGGACGGCGAGTCGGCGGGGCGCCCTGCCTTCCTGAGCAGGACCAGGCGACCCGTTTTCCACAGAGCGGGAAACTGGCCCCAGAAGAGGTCGACCTAGAAGGACCTACACCGATCTTATTGGCGAAGTTCTTCAAAAAGGTCAGGTGCGTAGTACTCGCAACCGGCGCGTATGTATGAGAAGATGTATGAATGTCGCAGAAGCAAAAGAGGCATGCAAGAATCGTAGCAAGTGGCAGTCTATAGTTTCTGCCTACCCCTGTGGGAGAATGGCGTGAGTGTATGTATGTATGTATATAAATAAGTAGAATTCGATTATCTCCATATTCCTCATTTATCTGGATATCATTGATCTGGTTTTATCTGGCTCTTTAGGCCAGATGAATTTGAATGGGCAAGATGAATTCGATTTTAACCATAAATTATGGCGGCTCATAAAATCAGATGAATAATTACTGAGCAAAAGTATAACTCGATAAAGTAATATTTTATATATTACTAAAAAAAGTATAGTGTATGTAACACTGTTTTTTTTATTGAGCGATTTTTACGGTTTTATAAGCTGTAATACTTTAGCCTGTAGCCTACACATTAATATGTATAAAAACTGCAACTGCTTATAAGCCAGATACATAGTCTTAAGATTTAGTATTAAGATATTAAGTATTGATCAAAAAGATTTAAAAAATGAGTCGTTTTTAGATATCTATCTTGTAATGGCAAAATCAAAAGCAAACACGAGAAGAAAGGCTAAGAAGAAAAAGGCTCTCAGAGAAAAGAAGATAAAATACAATGATATAACACCAGATAAGAATAAAAACAATGATGATCTATGGAAATAAAAACAATAAAAGAATAGACATAACTACATACGTAGGAAGGAAGGAGGAAAAGAAACTACATATACACGAAATGAATCCTAGACAGCAGAGATTACAGAGAAAGACATGGAGAAAGTATTAAAAATCATATTACCTTCCATAACCATATTAACATTATTAACATCAGCTATTTAGCATTTTCCAAGTTAAGACTTATTTGGATACTGCACTGTTACCTGATTCTCGATCACGAGACACTTATTTGTTAAGATTGCACACTAATACGTTCAGGGATTGCACCAGAGGAAGATACTATAAGTTAAGACTTCCCAAGATCTTCTGTCTTTGCTATGTTTTAACGTCTATAATGTGGATTGTTTACAACGAACATGTTCAGTATGCAAGAATAATACAGTTTGTTATAGAATATAAAAAATGGTTTGACAATTCATAATGTGATTAAAAAGTTGTTATTGATTTATTAATAAAGTTAATTAAAGATGAAAATCATTAAAATTTTATTTATCTGTATAATTCTAATTAATATTTCTATAAAATCTCATTCTTCTGCCATTGTCATAATTTACCTGGCTGCATGATTCATCTGTGTGCTCAAAATAATAAACAACTGGGACAAAATAAATGCGTTTGATATATGTTATTACATTTAATGACTTACAAAAACTAGTACTTTAATTTGGATCTAAAAGTAAAAATTAATTAAAGCCATACGAATTAGTAAAAAACACTCGTGAAAGAATCACCCAAGGCTTGATTTCCTCCTACGCTGACGTCGGTCGCGTACGTCGGACGAGCGCACCGTGTCGGTCGCGTCGCGTATGACACAGAAAATCTGCCGCGCACGTCGGTGTCGCTGTGCAGTGTCTAGGGTTGCCTGGTCACCAAGCCTAATTACCGGACAGACCAGCCAGTTTGGCCGGACATTTGGGTAGAAAGGCCGGACACCCTACATTATTGTGGATTTTGTGTTGCAGGGGGCGGGCGGCCTGCGGGAGCGACTGTCTGTCGACTCGCCTGCGCTCGGCCACGCTCGGCGCTCGCTCGTTAGCGAAATGTATAAGCCTAACAAAAGCCGGGCAAGCCGGTCACCGTTTATTTTGGCCGGACACGCAATCAAAAAGCCTACCTATGTCCGGCTTTATGCCGGACGCCTGGCAACGCTAGCAGTGTCCCATAGAACGTTGTGTATATTCGTACGCACCGACGTACGCGACCGACGTCAGCGTAGGAGGAAATCAAGCCTTATAGCAACATTTTGTATTCATGGCAGTAGTAATCTATACAATCATCAAAGCTGAGAATTAAAACCTTTCCTTGAAAATCGATATTGTAGCTAAAAGTAGTGTAAATCGACAATTTTGGTCGTTAGCACAGTTTAGGGCAAGATTTTGGCTTGATAAGAATTTTTCAGCAAACGTTTTTTTGTTCTCAGTTGTATAGTTAATGTCGCAACTATTACTGTTATGAATCTGAAATATGTTGTAGATAAGTATACAAATATCGAAAAACCGATTGAAATTTTAATTTGGCGCGCTCCGGTGAACGATCCACCTTAACATATTGTAAGTAAGTATACATAATTATTAGCTCGTGAACCAAAAAAAAAAACTTACTTGCACTGACTGAAAAGAAAATAAAAAAATTAACCGTCTTTATACATTGAGCTAGTGACAAGATTTAAGGCCTGTAAAAGGGAAATTGAGGACATGTTGGGGCAGGGTTATCCAAGACCAGAGGACTACAGACTCATACCCCCGGGCCTCATTATAAAGCTTATGGAAGAACTGTTTGAAGAAACAGCTCTTCCCTTTTACAGGGCCTGCAGGCTGATGTCTCCGTCAGACCCATCTTTTGTAGGAGAGCGTTAGTCCCGAAGTGTCCGGTCAGCGCCCCCATCAAAAGACGGGCCTGCCGCCTGCTTGAGTTCCAAATGGTATTTTGCCATCTCGGTGAGGAACCTATGAATTTCTTGGAGTGAGCAAGTCTCGTGATGTTCAACCACTCATCCGTGTGCCTCGCCCTTGCGTACTCCCGAAATGCCGTTTTAAATGTGCTTGGGGCCAGTCCTACAAACGGTTCCGGTCCAATTAGTGAGGTTCCAGAACCTTCCCTAGCCAGCACATCAGCATGCTCATTGCCCCCAATACCCCAGTGACCAGGGACCCAAACAAGCCTGACCTTGTTTCGCTTTCCCAGCTCATTTAGAGTCCGGGCAGCGTCCATGATCAGCCTTAAATCGATCCGCTACATACATTCAATACTTTTATCTTTAAAATATTGGTTGGATAATTAATAATTAGAACACATAGGATACAACACTTACGCCATTAATAATATCGCTGACTCGAGACTGAAAATAAAATATAAATTAATTACATTTTCTTGTAACAAAACAAAATACTTGTCCCCAACACTTCTCATCATCTTCCGAGCCTATAACAAACTATGTTGGGGTCGGCTTCCAGTCTAACCAGATGCGGCTAAATATCAGTATTTTACACGAAGCGACTGCCATCAGACCTCCCGCAACCCATATCTGGGCATTACCGATATTCGGAGGATAGACTGGTTGTCAGAGCTTCTGACTACCACTAACAATTGTCATAGATGTTCGTATGACAACCAGGACCGACTGCTTTACGAGCTCTCCGAGGCATGGAGGGGCCTCGACGAGAATGGTCACCCATCTCCACACTGACCGCAGTGAGCGCAGCTTAACTTGCAGATCATTTAATCAAAAGTCCAAAATACTTGTACCCAACACTTCTGATCAAAAATGTTAGAAACAAAGACGTGAAACAAAAAGTTTGAACAAAGTTTAGTTAGTATCTCCTAGGTATTTGATGTTGCCCCCAAATTGAAATTGGATTTTATTAATCCACTAGCTTCTGCCCGCGACTTCGTCCGCGTAGCGTGATGATATATAGCCTATAAGCCTTCCTCAATAAATGGGCTATCTAACACTGAAAGAATTTTTCAAATCGGACCAGTAGTTCCTGAGATTAGCGCGTTCAAGCAAACAAACAAACTCTTCAGCTTTATATATTAGTAAGTATAGATTGTTACTTAATAGTCTTAAAGATTAGTTTTACATTTATGTTCTATCTGTAACTTGTGAAGATATACACTGGAAATGGTATGGTCCCCAAACTAGGCATTGCCTGTCTTGGGAGCCTGAGTTGTGGTGTCGTTTAATTATAACATTGTACCTAATACATGTAAATTATTGCATAAACCAAATTGCGTTTGGACAATAGTGTGTTATAATCAGGTGTCTTTTTCAAGTATTTAGGTATGTACAGTCCGTTTTTTTGGACTTGTCTTTTTTTTTGGTAAACAAATATGGCGTCCTAGTAACCAGAGACAATTGATAGTGGTTAGATAGTGTTGGGAAATCTTGAATGAATGACTGAACTAAATACTCTTAGTCAAGACTGAATGATTCTCACCTTGACGAGTACTAAGTACTGATTTGTTTTTTAATTTGTATGTGTAGTATACATTGAGAATAAATAATTGCCGAATGCGGAGAACCGTGAATCGGTAAATCGCAAATCGGTGGAACATTTGGTAGGATGGTCAGTGCTTACCCTCCCAGTGGGAGTATATTTGCCGGCACCATGAAATTTATATCCAACTGGTATGGCAAATCTTCTCGTGCTTGTCACGTAGTTTTCAGCGGGGAACGTCGTCTCGTTCTTGTCATCCTCTAAACGTCAACATAAAATAAAAAAATAAAAAATAAACGGGCTATATTTGGGGGTGTGTTGGTGCCGACACTGATGTATGGTAGTGAAAGTTGGGTATGGCAGAAGAGACATGAAAGTAGAATAAATGCTGTAGAGATGAGAGCGTTGAGAAGTATGTGTGGGGTAACTTTGAAAGATAGAGTGAGGAACAGTGTGATAAGGGAGCGGTGTGGTGTGAAAGGTGTAGTAACATAGATTGAGAAAGGTATGTTAAGGTGGTTTGGGCATGTACAGAGGATGGATGAACGGAGATTGACGAAACGAGTATACATGATGAGTATGGATGGAAGAGTTGGAAGGGGCCGACCTCGACGAACGTACCACAACCAAGTTGCGGCCGTTCTTAAAAAAGGTCAGGTTAAGAGCACCCTAAACCGACGTTCATGCATGAGGAGGTTAATGAACGTAAAGTAGTATGTCAGGATCGTAGCAAGTGGAAATCTATAGTCTCTGCCAACCCCAATGGGAGACAGGCGTGAAAATATGTATTTATGTATGTAACATTTCCATCTTGCATTGTAAATGTTACTTGCGCGATTCAGGATTTAGATTCGTCGTAATTCTTATGAAGCCCGATAGATGTCGCTACGCACGACACATACTATGCCTAGTATTCTATTATCTGTGACTATGCTTTATCCATACATCCTTGGCCGCCGCCGGCACGCGCGTCGTCACCTGCAGTACGCGCGGGTTTTGGATGTTCGCTTGCAGCTTCCACATTGAGTGGTAACCGAAACTGCACGCCACCGCGCCGCCGGTAGAGTCGGCGGCAAAGTCAGCGGCAAGACAGAGGCAAAGCCGGCGATATTTCGCACCTTTAGAACTAAAGAGACGTAGGTAATCCAAAATTCTTGTTTATTGCCAATCTCATAAAATATAAGAATCTGATTTTTTATCACAAAGTAGTATTTGGATAATACTATCAATTTAAATAGGTTTTGCTGTATTTTTTATTTGCGTATTTTTAAAAGGATTGTTTTAACCTATACAACCTAAGTATATAAATAATATATTTATCGATATACTAATAAATAAAATAGCCTAAAAGTGGCAGTTTTTTAATGGATGAATTGAATAGGTACCTATGATATTACGAGCTTATCTAATTAATAGAGTAATTTTGTCAACATTTTGAATTATGTCACTTTTGTTCTAAAGGTGCGATCCACCATAAGTAAGCGTCGTTTGTAGTGACATCTATCGCGCTACATAAGAACTACGACGAATCTAAATCCCTGAATCGCGCAAGCAACATTTATAACGTAAGTTACAAATGATTGTGACGCTCCCGGAATCAACGCGCGAGTGACACCACTGGTGTTGCTGGTGTCTATAGCCTGCGGTTGCCGTTTACCATCAGGTCATCTGTAATAATTTTTTTTTTTAAAAAGCTTACTAGCAATGTGGGTCACACATTACTAGTATTCTTGTTAACCCCTCGTGCTAAGCTAAATGCTTGTGTTACGAGTGGGTTCACGTGGGTAGTGCAATGGGTGGGGTTCGAACCGGCAACCACATGATCGCAAGTCCGACGCCCTAGCCATTAGGGTACCGCCCCTGAATTAATTCAGCAATGTCCGCAATGACTCTCGAAGACCAAATTTTAATTGTCTTTTTTATTGCATAAAGGGGCAAACGGATCGCCTGATGGTAAGCGATTACCGCCGCCCATGACACACCCGCAACACCAGAGGAGTCGCAAGTGCGGCACTCGGCGAAACAACGTAAGCATTGTTTCACACCGGTTTTCTGTGAGGCCGTGGTATCACTCCGGTCGAGTCAGCCCAGTCGTGCCGAAGCATGGCTCTCCCATGGTAACGTTGAAATGGTAAAATTGTGTCTGTATTATGGGAAGAGATACACTAACAGTATAAAGAACGCATCACTTACCGGGAACAGCTGAAAATATAAATTTTAGTTTTAGGCTTATATGTACGAGTCACGATATATTAAGGCATTCTCAAAAATTGTTATCATAATATAATTAACAACTACTTACGAGGCACGATTTCTGTGAATAAAACAATACATCAGTCATAATTATTTATTCAATATAGACTACTAGGTAGTACTTTTTGAACGTCATTTTTACATTATAGACAGACCCCAAAACGCCCGCCCTTCGCCGCCTCCTAGTGTTTTCGCTGGGAAGAAGAAGCGGCGCAACAAAATCCCCAGCTACACATTTCTGTCTGTTATGTTACTAAGGCGATGCACAAAATAGAATTGAAATCATTGTTTGGGGTGCTATGTCAACTTGCACACATGTCGCATATTAGGGTATTTTACACCATGTAAGAAAAAATAGAAAAATGCATGTTTATGATAGATTTTTAAAAAAGTAAACGAGAACCGTTGGTATTTATTTATAAAAATGCAATGTAAATTTTATAATTCAATTTCAAAAATTGTCATTTTTAATCTGTTTTTAAACGCCATCCGCCATATTGGATTCCGACGTGATGTCACTCCGATAGTTACTTGACGTTACTTGGTCTTTTGCAGTTGTATTGTTTACTAACGAAGTGACGTCACGACCCGAAGTAGCATGGCGGCTAACGTTTCCGCGCGAAAATTCAGAATCATAAATTAAAAATCGTTTTTAAGGCATTTTTCGGTTTTATAGAACTGAAATAAAAATTCTACTGGTTCATTACGATCTAAGGATTAAGTTAAAACAGTTAAAACAGTTAAGTCAAAAAAAGGTGTAATACCCTATTGCATAGTTAAATTACTTAATTGTGTGATTGTTAGCAAAGGCTATTTCAACCCTCATCTTGGATAATCAAAATAGTTAATAACAAAAGAATATCGAGACTTACCTTCCTCTAAAATTTCAAAAATAAAGAATATTATTATGATTTTTTATAGCCTGTTTTAAATATACCTGTCTCAAAATGACTTTAGGGTTTCGGTATTAAAATTATGAAACGATATTATAATGGACGAGTTTGGGGACTTGCGTTTAATCTGATATGTACATTTGGCGCAAAATAACTTGAACCAAAATGGCGGATGCGCAGTAGTCGATTTTTAGTACATTTTGCTCGCAAATGTACTGCGCAAACTTTCCCCCACTCCGTTAGTTTTGGGTCAAGTTATTTTGCGCGAACTATACAGGTTGTATATAGCTACAAATCATTTTGTGTTTGAAGAGATGAAATCTCTTTTAAAACAACAATACCTACATATTTTGTATTGTGGTTTTGTCCAAATAGACCTACTACTTATTTAACGTTCTAGCAGGCATTTGGATAGCATGGACGCATTTTAAGGGCCACTTGCACCAACTTCTTAAATGTGATTAAATCATATTTAAATACAATTTTTCATACAAATTTTGTGTTTAAGAATACAATTTAAACACATTTAAGAAGTTGGTACAAGTGGCCCTAAAATATGCATTTTGGCATTTTAAAAGTAGGTAGCAACTGGAATTTTTCACCAGGGTTAGGCCTTATGAAATAAAGAATTAAAAGTTTTATAAAAATATCAGCTAAACACTTACTTGAAATTTCTGTTGTCGAAAAAAAAAGCTTTAAATTAATAATTATTTACATTATACTATATTTACCTACATTTATGTAAATATTTATCAATATTATAAGTATTACGAGAAATTGGCATTAGGCGATTCGGCCGTTGAGTTTCGTCAATGTTTTACTTTTTTTTTAAGTAAATGGCGCCGTTTTTAGCTGGTGACCTCTGGGAAGAAACACCAAATCAAACTCAGAGAATCATGGTCTCTTTTAGAGTGATATAAAAGTCTTTTAAAGTAATGAAGTTTTTAAATTCAAGGTCGTCACAATTACCCCAAAATGCAGTTAATTTTGGCAATGTTATAAAACTATCGTAGCCTCGGAGGTATTATTATGTCTGGCACCCAGAGACAGTGTAGCTGACTCCATGTACCTATTAGGAGTTTAGGCGGGAAAATGAAAAGTGGACATTGCCGATTTTATATTATTTTTCAAAACTTGAATTTCTCCGAAGTTTAATGTGTAATTATGGTGGATAATTAACCATTAAGTGTTCGTGAACGTGTGAGAGTGTAGGCAAATGATATAAAATTGAAAATCGTGACTTTTTGGGTTCACTCCTAAGCTCCATCGAAGCCTCAATAAAGTTTCTACCGTTTTATTGGGGCAACTGAACAATTTGTACTTGACACTGGCGAACACAAAAAGTGTGGTGCCATAATAGAATCCCATGATGGGAAATATTACCTACTTGATTACTCTAATACTTGACACTGGCAAATACACAAAAAGTGTGGCGCCATAATAAAATAAAAAAGTGCCTATTGCCATTTCAGTTTCCTCTTGTTTTTTTTGAGTTTTTTTTTTACCGTTTTAAACCATTTTAAAAATAGAACCTCAATACGAGTACCTAACAATACTTTCACGGGTCGGACAGATTTTTCTTAACACGTTGTATAGGTAATCAAACGATATTATTTGCTGTATTATAATTAAGGAAAAATATACCTTCATCCGTATCTGTAACACAAAAATAATTTTAGTGAAGGAAAAAATCTACTGCGGGCACGATTCGAACCTGCGTCTATCTTGGCCCAAAATATAGTAACATAACAATCAACCGAAGCGAGAACTCTAGAATCGACTCGAGGCGCACAAACTGCGCCCCCCATTTTGCGATTTCTAAGGCGCCCCAGACTCGAATTGGGGCGAGGTGGGGGCGCTGTGACCGAACTTAATTTTATCGTTTCGCCCCTCTTCTCTGTATGAACGAAGCATAGCCGCCCGCGCGTCGACTCTACAAAGAGACTACGCCTCAACCTCGACGTCACCTCGACTTAAAAGCGAGCGACGCGCCTTACACCTAACCACTAAGCTACTCTAATATTTTAAAAATACTTGCCTCCAGCTAAAATAATAATAAGATACTCATTAGTTCAATTATTTTGTCTATGGGGACACCAGAGGAGTTAATGCGTTGCCGAGCTTAAGAGCACCTACGGACTGCAGACCACCAGAGCCGCAGCAACCGAGGGGGAACTGGTTGAAACACACATCAGGATGCTTTACGACAGACTCCGACGTAAGGGTTGTCGTTAACGATAAGAATGTGTGGTCGTTAGATACGGATGCATTTGCGGCCTCCCTGGCAAAATGAAACTGTTGATTATTAGAGACTAATATAAGCTTATTAATTTTCATGTTGGTCAGTTAGTAGCTATAGTAGGAACCTTATAAGTAGATGGACATAGCTTTAACAGATTCCATATTATTTACATATCGAGATGTCTTCATATGGAAAGTATTGTTTACCACAACAGAAACTGTAAATGTGTGTACGTTGTGACTTGTCTAAGTAGACACCTAGTTTTATTTGTCGCTTTGATGGTGTGCGTTACCACATAGTTTTTTATTTAGAAATGACATCGGATTCTCAAATAACGTGAATCTTCGTTTAATATAGTCGACCTCGGTCAAACTTGGACATCCTTCAACGTCCTCACATCTTGTTATCGCAATATTGTACCAGTGAAGTTTGTAATTTATTTATTTTAAAAGAGTGTCCATGGAGTTTCTTGCCGGATTCTTCTCCATAGGATGGACCTTTTGGAACCGTGCAACTAGAATCACAACGTTTCATAAACGCTTGTAAAAGCTTATTTGAAATAAAAACATTTTGAATTGAATTTTGAATTGACAGTCAGTCCACATCGGGTTTCTAGTCTCTTACGAGATGTCTGTCTGGGCCCCAAGTCTGCTATTTTGTCGTGTCAAAATCGTCACTCAATGGCTTCAGAATTGTTGATTTTTGACAGTTTTGTCTACGAAATCTGTCAGTTCTTATGTCATTTAGTGCCATTGAACGACCATTTTGATACAACTGAAATAGCAGACTTGGGCCCCTGGATGGCAGTGAGCAACTGTTTGTAAACTCTACGCGGGTAGAATTAGAATCATTATAAACCAGTGATTCCCAACCAGTGAGCCACAAGAGCTGAAATATGGTTCGGGAAAGATTTTCATATCTTAGTTATGTTAAAATTTTATAATCTTTTTGTGATTTTTTTGCATTTTTTAATGCTAAGATTATAAAGTTATTTTAGTGAAGGAAAAATTCGACTCGCAGGCAGGATTCGAACCTGCGTCTTCTGGTTTGATACACCAGACGCTATGACCACTAAGCCACCGCGAGTCCTACCTGCCAGGTTCGAATCCTGCCTGCGAGTCGAATTTTTCCTTCACTAAAATAACTTAAAATTTGATTCTGGTTTATTTATTTATTTATTCACTTAAGGATCTCTGACAAAGGATATACACAAAAAATATTGGTAGTAAATATGTCGCATACGTTATATAGCCAGTGTACTCCTTCAATTATGAGAGACCACAGCATGCAAGAAATTATACAAAGCAAATACAAACTAATATTGTGTTACTGGCAATTATTAAAAGTAAGGCAAAAATTAGAGATAAACATGTAGGTACTGGTTTTATGGTGCGACAAAAATAAAATTAAGAAAAAAATCAATTATATAATGTTAAATTTTTTTTAATTAGTAACATATGGCCTGATATACTATTTTTTTGAACTTGCTTAAAGAAAATGTGATATCAATATCTCTCGATTTAGCTAAGACATTATAGCACCGACACATTCTAGGCACTGGTTGGCATGAGAATGTCTTTGACAATCGTTAGTGGCAGTCAAGGGCCCAAAAAGTCTGACAGCCAGCCTATACCTACTATCTTAACATTGTGTTCCCTGCTAATAACAATAAAATCAAAGGTTGGGAACCACTGGTCTAAAAGTTCAGAGGATCTCTCGCGACGTGATCTAACCGCTCTCTTATTACACAACAGAAAAACAATGAAAAACAGTTTGTATTAAAAAGTAAAGTAACTGCCTCATTAGCCAAGTGGTCCCGAGGGCGACTGCTACGCTAGAGGTCCTGGGTTCGATTCCCAGGTCGAGCAAAGTGTTATTGGGATTTTCTATGAAATTCCCAGTAGCAGCTCGGAGTTAGGAATTTGTGCCCGGTTAATGGCAATAGGCTCGCCCCCTATTAAATGGGACCTAAACATGCCGGCGAACTGTGGGTGTACATTAATTACTACGCCTCTGCCTAACCCTTCGGGGAATACCTGACAGGTGTGATGGTATTTTATGTTATTAAAAAGTATCCAGGGCCGTCTTAGGGCTTCCAGAGGTACTTGGGCATATAGTATTGGGCTTTTTTTTAAATACATAAACATACCATCACGCCTGTATTGCCAGAAGGGTTAGGCAGAGGCGTACTAATGTACACCCACATTTCGCCGGTATGTTTAGGTCCCATGTAATAGGGGGCGAGCCTATTGCCATTAACCGGGCACAAATTCCGAACTCCGAGCTGCTACTGAGAATTTCATAGAAAAACCCAATAACACTTTGCTCGACCTGGGAATCGAACCCAAGACCTCTAGCGTAGCGGTCGCACTTGAAACCACTAGACTAACGAGGCAGTTTTTTTAAATATTTGTATGAAAGTACCATACCATAGTATAATAGCACAGTATAAGTAAGGCACAGGTAAGTATAGTTAATTACTTACTGTAATCACCTGTAATTAAATAAAAAATAACATGAAAGTTATAAAATATGAAGACATTTTCATTATGTAAAATTCGACGAGCAATATTCAAAAGCAAATTTATAAATTGTATTATGAATTTCGTGAGGAAATTTTCAAATGCACAATGCTTCAATGATATTATTAGTAATTATCTCAAGGCTTGAAATCATTTCAAGAAAAAAATCTCAAGAAACAAAGCTACGATAATGCTGATCGTCAGTGCAGAGTGTTCTCCATTTCAGAACGTTCGCAATTTGGGGGGTTTGTGTATGTAATAATTTGTTTGATGTCTTTTTTACAAAAAAAAACACAAAATCAGCTGTGGTACGTTCACCGGGTTCGGCCCCTTCTAACTCTGCCAATATTCTGGTACTAAGAAATAAACTTACGCCACAATTCGCTCGCGGGCGTGGCCTGGTCGGGTCCTGGCAAGCTGAAGATATATCCTACTTGGCATGGAGTCCAGTGCTCACAGACCTCACGGTCCGGGTCCAGCTCTGTCACGAATTTATACGTCTGGAAATAATTGAAACGCCTAGAATACCTTGAATAATGCAGCATTTCCCATCTTCCCAAACTATAGGCCTTGAACAATTCATGTAATCACTCCATCATTCTGAATGACCTCAGTTCACCTTACACCAACTCACCTCGCTTTTCTTCAACCTCACCTCACCTCACCACATCGCACTTTACCTCAACCACTAGTATTCTATTATCTGTGCCTCAACCCAACCTCACCTCACTTTACCTAAACCCAACCTCACCTCACTTTACCTAAACCCAACCTCACCTCACTTTACTTTAACCTCACCACACCTCACTTTACTTCAACTTTACCTTACACTCAACTACATGACCAATACTCACTCTGTCCGGATAGTAGCGGTAATGTACAACCACGTCATCAGTATCTTCCAGAGCACACTTCTGACTGGTGTAGTTGAGAGACGTACGCTCGCAGGGCGCGCAACCAATCACACTGGTGCCGTTTCGAGGAAGATCAGGCCCTTCAACCTTGTGCCCTGAGAGTTATGAAGCGTTAACCAGTCTTTTTGCAAAAATATTAATAACACTCGCTTCTGCACGCGACTTTGTCCGTGTTAGCGGTATATATAGGCTTCCTCAATAAATGGGCTATTTAACACTGAAAGAATTTTTCAAATCGGACCCGTAGTTCCTGAGATTAGTGCGTTCAAGCAAACAAACTCGTCAGCTTTATATATTAAGTATATAAGTATACATATAGTATATATATGTAGATAATACATATAGTTATCTACATATAGATGTAGATAACTGCCCGGCCCGGCTTCGCCCGTTTTTCCGTAGGAATGAATCATTTTCCCGCGGTAAAAAGTAGCCTATGTTCATCAGGGATAATGTCGGCTTCTAATGGTAAGTAGTCTCTTTTGTTTCCCACTCTGGGGAAAGACCTTCCTTAATAATTATAGATAGTCAAAGTTAATAATATATTGGCACGTGTAAATTATATTTAAAAAAAAACCTTTGGCCTTTAAAATACTCACGATTACAAAAGAAGTATTTATTCTCAGCGACATAGAGTTCCTTATCCTCTGCAGACAGGCAGGACTCGTACATGATTGGCGTGGGGTCTATGTCCTCCTCGCACATAATGATCCCAGAACCGTCCGGCTCTTTAGGGGCACGGTTTGTGGGACAGCGGTACATTAAACCTGAAAAAAAAACATAGTTCACGCTTGTATTCCCCGGAGGGTTATAGAAGAGGCGTACTAATCTACAGCGTACAGACACGAGTACCGATATATATACACTACACAAAATACAAAAATGATTTTCTCTTAGAGTATTAACTGAAATTGTATGGTGGACGGTGCTATTTTTTTTACTAGCAATAATATAAAAAAAATATGGGATAGGGGAGCAAACGAGCAGACGGATCACCTGATGGTAAGCGATAACCGCCGCCCATGGACACCCGCAGCACCAGAGGAGTCACAAGTGCATTGCCCGCCTTTTAAAAGGGTTTGAACCTCCGGTAACCTCACTTACCTACTCGGCGAAAGACAACGCAAGCGTTGCTTCACGCCGGTTTTCTGTGAGGCCGTGGTATCACTCCGGTCGAGCCGGCCCATTCGTGCAGAAGCATGGCGCGATAAAATCCGTAAAATGTAATTTTATTATCAATGTACTTGGCAATAGTTGAACCTGAATGCCTATTTGGTCAGGCCGGAAAACAATATGGACCCACTACTCATTTTGTACGTTGTTACTTGAAATTGTAATTTGTTTGATCTCCTTAGCTTAGGATCTCCTTTCTTCCTTCTTTCTTTCTTAGGATGAATAGGCTAATGAGGCAAAACAGAGGCGTTAAATACCTTTTCTTATAATCGCGGGTGGCTTGTTCCTAATTTCAGCGATGGTAACACCTTTCTCCCCGTTCTGTATAGCGGTCATAACTCTCTTGTACAAAGTCGTGCGTCTCTCTTGCTCTGCTATTATGTATGGAAGAAGCTCTTCTGACAACACGTCCACCTTCTTCTTAGCTTCTGCGTTCATCTAAGTGAAGGAAAGAACATTGACTCAGGGTTAAGGAGTATCTATTTCCTTCAAAGATGTGTGAGAAAGTTGGACGTCTAAAACCGTGGCTCTATGATTTATGATTTATTTATTTATTTGTAAAACATAGGTAAATACAAATATAGGTCTTTTATAAATAAAGAGTCCGCTATGTTTTGTCAATAAGACATACAAATACTTATTACAACCTTAATAAAAATATAAATTGTTACATTACATTAAATATAAAATTATATAATTACAAATTCATAATTAACATAAAGATTATTATAATTTTGTGTCATTAAACAGTTTTTTTTTTTATTATATTGAAACGTCGTTCAAGAAGTCATCTATTCTGTAGTAACATTTATCAATAAGTAGCTTATTAAGTGCCTTTTTAAATTTTAGTAATGGCAGATTTTTAATAAAATTTTTGGAGCATTGCCAAAACAACTTTTTTGCATTAAGGATGTCTTACATTTAACATTACACACTTTATTAAAATATTGAGTACGTAATGGACTCTCCCACGGTAATGTGGAAACCTGAAAGATTTTCTCGACAACGTGTGAAGTCTGCCAACCCGCATGAGGTGTGTGGTATTGCCTCCATGGACATCGGTAGTAATCGCTTACCATCAGGTAATCCGTCTGCTCGTTTGCCTTATCCGATAAAAAAGAGGTTTTTCTCAAGTGCGTGATAATTAACTATTTTTTTTATGGGATAGGGGAGCAAACGAGCTGACTGATCACCTGATGGTAAGCGATAACCGCCGCCCATGGACACCCGCAACACCAGAGGCGTCGCAAGTGCGTAGCCCGCCTTTTAAAAGGGTTTGGGCCTCCGGTAACCTCACTCACTCGGCGAAACACAACGCGAGCGTTGTTTCACGCCGGTTTTCTGTGAGGCGGTGGTATCACTCCGGTCGAGCCGGCCCATTCATGCCGAAGCATGGCCCTCCCACGTGTAAAAATATATCACATCACTTGGCTATCACTGCGATATTAAATGCTTCCGACTCTAGGACAATCTGCTTAATCTAGTAAGGTGTGTAGTGTAGTGACGGAACACCTTCTGTGTACATGCGATGCAATGGCTAGAAAGTGAATGTGCCTCTTGGGTCAGGGTTATCCAAGACCAGAGGACTACAGACTCATACCCCCAGGCCTCATTATAAAGCTCATGGAAGAGCTGTTTGTAGAACTGGGAGGGGATGAGGAATAAGTTATCTAGGGGAAGCACAAAAGATCCCATTGGGTCGAAGTGCACTGAGGCCTTGCTGCCTCGGCCCTACACAAGATAAGATAAGGTGTGTAGTTGTGTGTCCGTCAAGCATTTCAATCTTATTGTAACTAACAAAAATGGCCATGTTTAAGTAGGCAAAAGAGCAGATGAGCCAATTGATGTTAAGTAGTCATCGCTGCCCATGGACACCTGCAACACCAGAGGAGTTTCTGATGCATTGCCGAGCTTTCAGAGCCGCTACGGACTGCAGACTGATGGAGCCGCAGCAACCGAGAACTGCTTCCAGCCAGCCAGTCAGCCCCCAAAAGTAGATCTGAGTAATTTTGATTGAAAAATATAAATCTCACCCTGTCTGCGTCTTTATTAAACTTGATGCCCGTGCCATCCTGAAAAATATTAATATAAATGTTACAGTCAAAACTCATAACCAGTCAAAACCACTTTTGACTGTTTTTTGCAGTTAAAAGTACTTTATAAATATAAATAAATATTCTGTGACATTTTTACACATCACCATCTAGTCCCAAACTAAGCAGAGCTTGTACTATGGGTACTAGACAGTGGATATAACACCTACTTTTATAGGTACTTTTTTTTGTATATACATACTTATAATACATAAGAAACACCCAGACGAACACAAACACTTATATTCATCACATAAATATTTGTGTCCTGTGGGAATCGAACCCACGACCTCGTGGTCAACAGTCCGGTACTCGAACCACTAAACCACAGAGGTCGTCAAACTTAATCACTTTGTCATTGTCTTTTTTTAAAAACGTTGCCTCACACTAGGATTTTCTCCTGTATCGTGGGTGCGTTTACAAACACAAATTCTCACATACACAAACACCCAGACCCGGAACACGTGTCGCAGTAGACAATTGCTCAGCCGCTACGCCAAACGTGTCATCAATCATCATCTTTTGACCAACGTCCTTAGTTAAAAACACTTTTGACTGATTTTCGCAGTCAAAAGAGGTTTTAACTGGTTATGAGTTTTGACTGTAACATTTATAACAACAGCTGCATCTTTAGGTAGGTACAAAATAAGCACAGAAGGAATTTAGGCGGGAAAATGTAAAGTGCACGTTGTCGATTTTATATTATTTTTCAAAACTTGAATTTCTCCGAAGTTTGATGTGTAATTATGGTGGATGATTAACCATTAAGTGTTCGTGGACGTGTGAGAGTGTGCAAATGATATAAAATTGAAAATCGTGACTTTTTGGGTTCACACCTAAACTCCATCGAAGCCTCAATAAAGTTTCTACCGTTTTAATAGGGCAACTGAACAAAATATATTATACTTGACACTGGCGAACACAAAAAGTGTGGTGCCATAATAGAATCCCATGATGGGAAATATTACCTATTTGATTACTCTAATACTTGACACTGGCAAATAAACAAAAAGTGTGGCGCCATAATTTAAAAAAAAGTAGATACAAAATAAGCACAGAAATATCGTCATTCGTATTTATATTTACAACTAGCAACCCGCCCGCGGTTTCACCCGCGTTGCCCCGTTCCTTTGTTTCGTATTGTTAAAACCCTCCTCATGAATCACTCCGTGTATTAGTGAAATCCACATGAATCGTGCATCCGTTCAAGTAGTTTTTGAGTTTTGCGCTTAGCAACATATTTAGTCATTATTTTTTTATTTATACTTTCCCTACTCCAAGGAAACTTTACTGTAAATCAAAATAAACTACCTCATTAGCCAAGTTGCCTGAGCGCGACTTCTACCCTAGAGGTCCTGGGTTCGATTCCCAGGTCGAGCAAAGTGTTATTGGGTTTTTCTATGAAATTCCCAGTAGCAGCTCGGAGTTAGGAATTTGTGCCCGGTTAATGGGCTAATGACAATAGGCTCGCCCCCTATTACATGGGACCTAAACATACCGGCGAACTGTGGGTGTACATTAGTACGCCTCTGCCTAACCCTTCGGGGAATACAGGCGTGATGGTATGTAAATTGTCTTTTTTGTAGTCGGGTAGTTATATTACCTATATAATTTTTACTTACCACTGCTTGTCTCCTGACGATGTTGGCCAGGTAACGCCCTCTTCTGGAGGCAGGGAGTAACACACTGCCTGCCTGCACTTCGTCACCGATCTATTAGATAGTATTTTAAAATAGGATCACTGTTTGCGGCATCGAAAGAGGACGACAAATGTCTTTAAGGCTGATCGTTCACCTGACCCCGCCAAATTCAAATTTCAATTGGTTTTTCGCAATTTGTAGGTATATAACACATTCTAGATTCCTAGCTGTAGTAATTGCGGCATTAGTTATACAATATTCACAACTGAGCATTAAAAACGTTGCTTGTAAATCGATATTGTAGCTAAAAGTAGGTAATTTTGGCCAAAATATACGATTATGAATATTGTATAGCTAATGCCGCAATTACTACAGCTAGGAATCTAGAATGTGTTATAGACCTACAAATTGCTAAAAACCAATTGAAATTTGAATTTGGCGGGCTCAGGTGAACGATCAGCAATTCACCTAGGCAGCCAAATTCAAATTTCAATTGGTTTTTCGCAATTTGTAGGTCTAGTTTTCGTTCGCTTCAAACCCGAGCTCAATAATATTAGCACATTATTGCTTCATAGCAAAATATTCAGAAATTATAATGTCCATTCACAAACGAACATGTTGTAGCCAAGCAGGAACACTTTCGAAAACGTATTCGAATCGAAATCAAGAATAATTTGTATGAGAGAGAAGGAGGTTAATGAACGTAGATGAAGCGAAAATGGTGTGCCAGGATCGTACCAAGTGTAGTCTCTGCCAGATGTGAAAATATGAATGTATGTATGAGATTCGTAGCAGAAAAAAACTCATTCGTTTACGATACGAATTCGATAGTTGTTCGTGCTTGGGGTACTGATGGTAAGCGATTACCGCCGCTATGTGTATGCTCTTTTGGTTCTATTTTGAAGTACTGGTTCGAGAATACCGCCGCAGGGAAATTATTTCACAGCTTACATGGCCTCGGTAGGAAGTTTCGTGTAAACCGGTCTGTGGTGGATTGCCAATCATCGAGGTGGTGACGATGGAACTCAGTTTTATGGTAATGCTGTTGTCTATAGGTAGGCTGCGTTTGCCCCTTACCATCAGGTAGCCCGAAAGCTTGTATAGCATCGAAATACAAATAAAAATCAGGTAGTTTTATTATAAAACTAGCTTCTGCCCGCGGCTTCGCCCCCGTGGAATTCGGTCTGTCATCACATCCCACGGGAACGGGATAAAAAGTATCCTATGTCCGTCTCCTGGTTCTAAGCTACCTTTCCACTAATTTTCAGCCAAATCGGTTCAGCCGTTCTTGAGTTATAAATGGTGTAACTAACACGACTTTCTTTTATATATATAGAGTTACTAGCTTCTGCCCGCGGCTTCGCCCCCGTGGAATAAAAAGTATCGGGAACGGGATAAAAAGTATCCTATGTCCGTTTCCTGGTTCTAAGCTACCTCTCCACCAATTTTCAGCCAAATCGGTTCAGCCGTTCTTGAGTTATAAATGGACTAACTAACACAACTTTCTTTTATATATATAGATAGATATATAGATACTCACAGGGGGATAACCACATCTTCCAACGCCAATACTATGAAATATAATATATAAAAATATATATGACTTCTCCCGCATACTGCTTCCGTGCAGTTTGGAAAGTAAATTAATAAAAATGACTGTACATATTACATATTGTTAGTGCATATTGTTACCACTGCAACAATTAGTTTTCAGATAAAACTTTTATTGATTTTTTACTAATTGGGAGGGAAATATTGCTTGAAACACGGACATAGTCATCTACGTATATAGGATGCCAATTTAGTCACCTTTTTTATGGGATAGGGGGGCAAACGAGCAGACGGATCACCTGATGGTAAGTAATAACCGCCGCCCACGGACACCCGCAACACCAGAGGAGTGCAAGTGCGTTGCCCGCCTTTTAAAATGGTTTGGGCCTCCGGTATCCTCACTCGCTCGGCGAAACACAACGTAAGTGTGTTGTTTCACGCCGGTTTTCTGTGAGGCCGTGGTATCACTCCGGTTGAACCGGCCCACAGTGAAACCTATACTCTTCATAGGGTGACTCTGCCTGGTGTAAAGTAGGTATGGCCAAAATAACTGCAAGTGTTTCTGGATTTTTAAGGATTTTTTGAGACAGAAAGTAACATTAAATATTATGAACGGGAAAGCAACTCTGTTTGAAAACGGACGAACCAATTTGGATGAATTTTGGTATAGAGACAGATTGGATCTTGGAGAAGGACATAGGCTACATTTTATCTCAAATAGCCCCTTACAATAGTCTTAGAATAGTAGTCAAAACGCGGACAACTGCTAGTTGAGAAAAATAAAGAAACCATTGCTGTCCAACTAGTGCAAAAGGCCTCCACCAAGTCCAACAACTTTTGTATTAGGTATTCGGTTATTGAGCTGACGAGCCTCCTCAACAGTAAAGAGTCATCACCGCAAAAATCGAAACACATACCATAGTGTTTTTCAACAGACTCCGACGTAAGGGTGGTCGCCAGCCAGTCAGACCACAAGAGCTCCTACCACCGAGCAAGTCAGATATTTTCTCGCCTCTTACGAGATGCCTGTCTGAACGGCATTGAGAAACTGTGTTCTAACTCATTCCCATACAAAGATGGATCAAATAACATACCATACCATCACGCCTGTTTTCCCCGAAGGGTTAGGCAGGGTGCTGGGGAGTTTGTTGCGCCGCTTCTTCTTCCCAGCGAAAACACTAGGAAGCGGTGAAGGGCGGGCGTTTTGGGGGCTGTCTATAATGTAAAAATGACGTTCAAAAAGTACTACCTAGTAGTCTATATTGAATAAATGATTTTGACTTTGACTTTGACTTTGCAGAGGCGTACTAATGTACACCCACATTTCGCCAGTATGTTTAGGTCCCATGTAATAGGGGGCGAGTCTATTGCCATTAACCGGGGTCAAATTCCAAACTCCAAGCTGTTACTGGGAATTTCATAGAAAAACCCAATAACACTTTGCTCGATCTGAGAATCGAACCCGGGACCAGCAGAGTCGCGAAGAGCAGTCGCGCTCAGGACCACTAGTTAAATAAATGAATTTAATTCAAAAACTTTATTACTTTACCAACTAATCTATAAGCATATTCATATTTTTAGAAATTATCTTTTGGCTGGACGTGTCTAAGCTCTTAAGAGTTTTTTTTAAATGTTTCATCAAAGTCTCCAATATATCTTGTACATCATATCTTTTGCTTTCCGAATAATCCATTAAACTAGTTTTAATATCGTTCCATTCTAGGTTGTTAGCTTCGTTTCTAGGCATATTTTGGTCTAGCAAATCTATGATTTCTAGGAATGCCAATGTAGAATTAATTTGACTACTAGCTGATACGCTAGTTATAATCAAAGGCTTATTCTTATTCGTAACAATGTTTTTAAGAATCATGAATATAGGTCTTAATGTATTAATATCAAGCTGTTCAATCTTCTCCATGGACGATTTCAATTTTTTCTCCGTACGGTATTCGAGTGCTCTGTTAAAATCTGTACTCTTAACAACTTCAGTTACTGCGTCAATGGTTTGTTTAAACTTTCTGTCATCACATTTTAAAACTATAGTGAATATATCTGTTAGGAATTCGGGAAAACCGCTCCCAGATCGACAGATTCCGAACTTTTTACAAGCGTGGTTTAATTCGAGGCTCTGTTCCTTGTCGACCTCTTTCTGAAATATGTTAGCAGTAGCAATGCTATGTCTCAACACTCCTTTTTTATCCAAATCCCCAATCATATAGTTAATTAGCCTTTTCAAAATACGATTGGACATATCAATTGTGTTCAATATAACTTTTTGTGTCCCCAATCGTGTTTTTATTTTCTGATTACTCGTTTCTCGCAAAAACTCCTTGAATTTATGTTCATAGCTCTTTGCTATAACATCGACTTGTTTCTTCAAATGATATTCATTGATTTTCTGTTTGATAGCATCGAAAACTTTAAGTGTTTGTTTAAATATATGTATAGTGAATTCTTTAATTTTTTCATCGTCTTTAACTTTGTGTGGATTACTGTAAATATCTTCAGTTCTGACGGTAGTTACTTGAGTAGTTGTAGTTATTGTTGCGTTTGTTATAGCAACAGTAACTTTCGTAGTAGCATTGGTAGTCTTTCTTGTAGTATCAGAAGTGTTGTGTTCTCTTTTTATAGGTCTGTGGTAAGTTTTTATATCGTCATCACCAAGTAATGCAATATCTTCATTTAAAGGAGTATCTATATCTTCTCCATGTTTGTTTTTTGCTGTTTCTTCTTCTATTGTAGGTGGAGTTCTAGGCTTTCTTGTAGTCGTGAAATCATCCATATCGAACATGGTACCTGCTTTTTTAGTTGTTTTCATTGAAGAGCTGTCTGAAGAGGAGTCTTCGTCGGATGCAGAGCTCCAGGTACTCGGTTTAGCCGACGTACTTGTCGTTGTAGTATTCTCTTGTTTAATTTCAACCGATTTATCGTGTTTCGGTTCAGTTTCTGAATCGTA
Organism: Acronicta leporina; assembly: GCA_947256265.1. NCBI lineage: Eukaryota > Metazoa > Arthropoda > Insecta > Lepidoptera > Noctuidae > Acronicta > Acronicta leporina. Next base: position 4,944,268 of record OX366541.1, on the reverse strand, counting down.
TTTAGGCCTATTTTGTATTACGATCTCTGAGAATATATTTTTCGAATGTTCCGGTAGCAATTCGGACATTTCAGTGGCCTTAGATTTCCTATGTTTGTCTTCAGTTTTGACTGAAGAGTGGTGGCGCTCGCGAGATTTTTCTTTGCTCCGGTGCCCTGTTTTTGATTCATTATCTTCATCTTCGTGATATCTGTGGAACTCGATTTGTGGTTGATGGTGCTTATGGGATTCTGTTTTAGTCTGATGGTGTTTATGGCTATCAGAATTATGTCGTGTTTGCATCTGAGCTTTGCGCAACTGGTCTACTTCGTGGCGCAATCTCTCTTCTGCTTTGCGCAATCGCTCCTCATCTTGGCGAAAACGTTCGTCCTCGTTGGTCTCATATTTAGGTTGCGTTGCCAAAGGAAGCTGTCCCTCGTATCTTGAATTGTCGCGTTTGTCCTGCGCGTCTCGGGGGCTCAATACACGATACTCATAGGTCCAATTTGGGCCTAAGTCTATCATTCCATCTATTCTTAGGCTAACTGCTCTTATTGAGGAGATGGTATCTGAAAATTGTTACAAAGGGAAGGTAAACTGCAGTGTTAACGTAGGTTCTTATCATTAATTTATGTAAGTTAACAAAAGAGTTACATTATCAGGCCGCAAACGACGGTTTGATATGATGTTGCCAGACATCATTGCCAGATGGTTTTGGTAAAATGTATACCTACTAGTTTTTTTTTATGGGATAGAGGACAAGCGAATAGGCGGATCGCCTGATGGTAAGCAATTACCGCCGCCCATGGACACCCGCAACACTAGTCACGTGTTGTGTATGCGTTGTGCGGTAGTGCGTTGCCGGCCTTTTAAAAGGGTTTGGGCTTCAGGTATCCTCACTCACTAGGCGAAACACAACGTAAGCGTTGCTTAACGCCGGTTTTCTGTGAGGCCGTGGTATGACTCCGGTCAAGCCGGCCCATTAATGCCGAAGTATGGCTCTCCCACCGTTTTAGTGGAAATAAAGGTCAACCTGGCAGGATAAAAAAGTTGAATTAATAATTTATAGATAGGTAAATGCAGTCTAAAAATCACTCACAGAAAATTAAAATAATCTCCAGTGTATAAAACATGCCACATGTCCTTATCGCGATCAACAACTACGTTTTATAGTTTATTTTTATTGGATTATGTTTTATACAATTTTTTCGTGTGACGAAACGTTTTTTGACTTTACAATGCGCGCGGCGCCTCTTGTTAAACTTTTTTATAAGGGATATTGGGCAAACGCGCAGATGTGTCATCTGACGGTAAGCGATAACCGCCGCCCATGGACACCCGCAACACCAGAGGACTCGCAAGTGCGTTGCCCGCCTTTTAAAAGGGTTTGCAAGTCAATTTCAGTTTTCTATAACTCTAGCCACTGATGATCTGATGATCTCTGATCCCCAACTATTTATAAACAGGACTTTTAAATGTGAGTACATTGTAGCATGTCTAAGTGGACACCTAGTTTTATATACTTTGACGATGTGTGTGTTTTCCACATAGTTTATTATTTATTTTTTATATCGACCTCTTCCCACTTAGACATTAAACCTTCAATGTTCACACAAGCTGCTATCGCAATATTGTACCTACCGTGAAGATTGTAACATAATTTATTTTAAAAGAGTGTCCATGGAGTTTCTTGCCGGATTCTTCTTCATAGGACCAACCTTTTGGAACCGTGCAACTAGAATCATTACGTTTCATAAATGCTTGTAAAAGCTTATTTGAAATAAAAACATTTGAACTTGAACTTGACCTTGATGGATCAGGGGCCATAGTTTCAGGTATTATAATAAATATTTTCGAGAAAAATTAACACATATTAAAAACCCCTCTAATCGACTCTGAACTAACTACTTACTGTAGCCAAGGCACGAACATCTTGCAAAAATGTATTCGTATCGAAAATAATTCGTATCAGAAGGAGGTTAATGAACGTACATACATACATACATACACTCACGCCTTTCTGCCACAGGGGTAGGCAGAAACATATATAGACCGCCACTTGCTATTATTGAACGTAGATAAAGCGAAAGTTGTGTGCCAGGATCGTAGCAAGTGGAAAATCTATAGTCTTTGCCTACCCCAATGGGAGACAGGCGTAAAAAAATTTATGTATGTATGAGATTTGTAGCAGAAAAAAAACTCGATATCGAGACCATGATTCTCTGAGTTTGTTTCGGTGTTTCTTCTCAGAGGTCGTCAGATAGGAAATGCCGGCGCCATCTAGTTTAAAAAAAGCTATGACTTGTAAAAGTGTCTCGAAAAGATCTATTTACAGAAATAAATATCGTTTTCGATACGAATTCGATAGTTCTTCGTTAGGCTACAGTAGCACAAGCACGCACAACTATCGAATTCGTACCGTTAACGAATATGAGTTTTTTTCTGCTACAAATCTCATACATCTCTCTCTACTAATATAAAATTGTAAAAAAACTGTGTCTATACTACTATACTTGATGCTATTTAAAAAAAACAATTGGGTTAGGGAATCTAACCGTCTCCGAACCCAAATATGTGATTTTTACAATTCTTGTCTGTTTGTTACGGGTTGGCGCAAAAACTACTGAGTAGATTTTAATTTTGTTATCACTGTTAGAAAGTATGTGCTCCAACTTAAAAACTGGTATACTTCTTATCTCAAATAATTAAATGTAACCTGAGAGACAGCTTGACCTCTCTAATGTACCTATAGTTAGACACCCATACAAAGAAGAGATCATCATTGTTGGTTTTTGAGCTTCAAGTGAGCGAAGCCGCGGGCAGAGGCTAGTGCATACATATTTTCACATCTGTCTCCCATTGGGGTAGGCAGAGACTACACTTGCTACGATCCTGGCACACCACTTTCGCTTCATCTACGTTCATTAACCTCCTTCTCATACAAATTATTCTCGATTTCAATACGAATACGTTTTCGAAAGTGTGTACGTGCTTGGGCAACTGGCCCTTAGTGTATTCTGTTACAGGTATAAAAATGTAAATTGTTCATTGAGGAATCTATACTTCTATATAAAGCTGAAGAGTTTGTTTACTTGAACGCGCTAATCTCAGGAACTACTGGTCCGAATTGAAAAATTCTTTCAGTGTTAGATAGCTCATTTATCGAGGAAGGCTATAGGCTATATATCATCACGCTAAGACCAATAGGAGCGGAGCATCAATGAAGAATGTTTCAAAATCGGGATTTTTCCTTTTGAGAGCTTCCGATGCATGCGCTGCGTAAACGGTTAAAGTTTCGCAAAAATCATATATGAAAGAATTGTTCCGCTTTAAAAGTTCTAAAAAAAAGTCCGCGACAGCATATGTCTATCTTTTAAGGTTGGCTCACTATAACCGTTTTTATGCTAACTTTGTTCTAAAATTCGTTTTTTTTTTTCTTTTGAGAGCTTCCGATGCGTGCGCTGCGTAAACGGTTAAAGTTTCGCAAAAATCATATATAACAGAATTGTTCCTCTTTAAAAGTTTAAAAAAAAAGTCCGCGACAGCATATGTCTATCTTTTAAGGTTGGCTCACTATAACCTTTTTTATGCTAACTTTGTTCTAAAATTCCAAATGCATTATTTGCGTAGGTGTTTTTATAAACATGATATTAATCCTTATCCAAATAAATACGTTATTCATCAGCCTTTAGAGCGTTTGTTTTGTATCCGTGTGGACCGAGCTTGGGTCCGCTCGGACCCAACAAACGCTCTAAAGGACATATCCTCATTTAGCGTTCTTTTATTATTCATGTTCCCGTGACATATTTTACTAAAGTTCCGCTCGGATAGGTACTCAATACTCAATTATCAACTAACAATATTGGCTATATCTTGAAGTGAGCTTCAATCAAAACATACTACAAGCCGCTGAACGGGATCATCATCTTCTTACCACCTGCCAAGTTTGCTTGAACTTGAACGCGATAATCTCAGGAACTATTGGTCCGATTAGAAAAAATCTTTCGGTGTTAGATAGTCCATTTATTGAGGAAGGCTATAGGCTATCATCCTGCTAAGACTAAGTAACTATTCCACGTGGACGAAGTCGCGGGCGGAAGCTAGTATATATATATAAAGCTGAAGAGTTTGTTTGCTTGAACGCGCTAATCTCAGGAACTACTGGTCCGAATTGAAAAATTCTTTCAGTGTTAGATAGCCCATTTATTGAGGAAGGCTATAGGCTATATATCATCACGCTACGCGGACGAAGTCGCGAGCAGAAGCTAGTGATAAAATAAAACGCAATACATATACGAAACATTTTAATTATTTATTTTCATATTTACAAAATATAAACGCTAACGTAATATACCTAACCTTACGTTAAATATATCTTAATAAAGAGATTTACTTATTGGTACATAATAGCTGTTTTAAAACAGACTTTTTAACTTATATGTTTACAATGCCGTGCCCCCAGATCAATGTTATAATCTTTGTTGAAAGGAGTATCTATGGAGTTTCTTGCCGGTTCTTCTCCATAAGACCCACTATTTGGAACCGCGCACCTAGTTTTTGACAATTCAAAAGTACCTGTATTACTGGTCTAATTGAAATAAAACATTTGACTTTGACTTTGACAATCATAGAGAAATAATCTGTAGGCTTATTTATACGGAGTTTACTCGTTTGTTGGTTGAATGAAAGAGTATAGTCGTTTTAGTAAAAACTGCAGAATAAAAATAGATAACAAAATATACCATCACGCCTGTATTCCCCGAAGTAGGCACGGAAAAGGTTGCTTTTCATTCATGAAAAAATTTAATTTTGATAATTATGCCTGCTCCTTTTCGTCGGCAATGAATTTTCATTCAAAATTTATTATGAAATCGTGAACAAATCGATTTTGAGCAGGATTTGTGAAAAAGTCGCAATTGTGACGCAAGAAAAAAAAAAAATTTATTGGACGTATCCATGTACATATAATCACGCCTGTTTTCCCCGAAGGGTTAGGCAGAGGTGTACTAATGTACACCCAGTTCGCCAGTATGTATAGGTCCCATGTAATAGGGGGCGTGCCTATTGCCATTAACCGGGCACACATTCCAAACTCCGAGCTGCTACTGAGAATTTCATAGAAAAACCCAATAACACTTTGCTCGACCTGGGAATCGAACCCAGGACCTCTAGCGTAACAGTCGCACTAGACTAACGAGGCAGTTTTACATAGTGAAAAAAATAAAAATAAAATACAAATTAATTAACAAAAAAAATATAGTTATAATCTTATTTTGACAAAAACATTATTAAAATATTTCGTTACAGTAAAATGATTGTTACATACCTACTCCAACCATTGATATACAAATAGAACCACCTTTTTTATTTTAAAGTCAGTTTAAATAGTATTAAGCATGCTTTTCTATGGATTATAATAACCAATTTTGATGAATTACAGAGTTATCTTAGTGAAGGAAAAATTCGACTTCGAACCGAAGTCGGGCAGAATTCGAACCTGCATCTTCTGTTAGATACACAAGACGCTATGACCCCTAAGCCACCGCGAGTCCAACCCACCAAGATCGAAATTTGCGTTCACCAAGGCTAGGAAACCGGAAAAAAATTGAAACCGGTTAAGGCCTAAGCACATAGTGAACTTTTCATACGGTTTTGTTCTAACCGTAACCTCAATTAACCGCTATAAATTTCGTGAAATATGTTTTTTTTTTCAATTAACCGGTTTATTGAACAAAACCTGTTTCACGAAATCACGTGACGTACGACGAGTTAAGCGCAGACTGGCCATCGCATCGTCGCTGTCGGATCTCGCGGAATAAACCGGTTAATGAGGGTTTTCAATAACGCTCTTTTAACGTTTACACTCAACGTCAAAACTGAATTGAATTGTTCTAAACCGGTAAATTTTTAACCGGTTCCAAGCCTTGGCCTTCACATACTATTACATATAGCTACATTATGAATTACTTACGTCTTAAAGGTGACGTCAGTGACAACTATTGAAAAGCAAGTTAGAAATTTAGTAAGACTTAGAATATGATTCACAGATATGCGAGTTATACTTCTTATGGATTGGAAGGCAAACGGAAATGGAAGAGCAAAATAAATCAATGGAAAAATTTAAGTAGATTGGACCAGTATTTAACTATACTTTTAATTGTATTCAGTAACTTGACTGAAGAATGAATGATAAAAATGGTTTAATATAAAATCAAACTAAAAATTTGCAAGTATGATTTGAAATATCAGAATAATGAATAAACAATAATAAAATTATTTTCCTTTTTTATTTTCTGCTATATAAATCATGTAATTTTACTTTTTTGACATTTGTCATTTTTGACATTTTATAGATTACCTTACTACTGACACAGATAATAGAATACTAGTACTACTGAGAAACAAATTCTACAACTTATAGTTTATTAAATTTATAATAAAAAATTTGTTCATGTAAGTTAATTATTTACGTTCATTCAATTTCGTTCATTCTTACACCACCTCACTATCTTTTTTCTGTCAAAAACTGGTTACCCTTCAACTGTCAAGTTACTGAATACAATTAAAAGTCGAAGTTTACACGCATACCTACCCTAATATCCCTAGCGGCCACTAGGGGCCATCCACACGTCACACGATTTTCTACACGATAATCGATACCTTCATTCACTTATGATTTTTGCCCAATGGTGGGTGCGCAGCCAAAACCATAATAAAAAATCGATTTATTTCTTTAAAAAAATCTCAAACGCTGAAGAGGGCCACTACCAAGATTCTGGCCCAAAAAATCGTAGCTCAAAAGGTGCCTATGCGCAGAATTAAGCGTCAAAATTAAACTCGTCAGATAAAATATCCATATCCAAAGGTTTTTCGGCATTTTTCGCCGATATTAGATCCTCGAGCCCAATCTTATCATTACAATTATCATTTACCTCATTACTCCGTCGTTGTGTGTCATTGGTTTCACCGATTTCTGCGTCTAACGCCTCCATAAGCTTATTATCATCCATATCTTCGGTATCCGTAGAATTTTTGGAAATCTTATCGCTAGTTACGTCATTTTTTTCATAATCATTGTCAGAATTACCATTCTTAGTATTGTTGCCGTCGTTTTTAAACGTACTGTCATTTGTCTTTGAATCTAAATTTATATTCATGTCAACATCAGACATTTTTGAATCTTGACTCAAGTTTTCCAATGAAAAATAGTCGCGTGGGTTTTTATCATCATTTTCTGCGTTTAACTCAGACATGGAGGTCGCGTTATCATTAACGCATTTGGCGTTAAAATCTTTTTCTATTTCTTTCTCATTCTCACTGATGACGTCACTCTGTGTATTATCGTTGAGCAAGCTTTCATTAAAAGTGCCAACAGAGTTTGAATCTTGACTGTTCTCTAAACGGCTATAGTCGTCAAAATCAGTTTTTGTATCATTTTTCATTGATTCTGTATCATTATAATTTTCTTCAGTAATCTCATTTTCTGTAATTTCTGCCTTACTAAAATTACTTTCTACTGCATTAACTCTATTTTCTACGCCCTTAACCTCGTTATCGACTTCATTAACTCTACTTTCCGCATCCTTATCTATAGAATGTTCATCTTCACAATTTTTAACTGTAGTATCAACACTTATGTTATTAGAACCATTATTAACCTTAACATTATCATCTATTGCGTTAACCTTATTACTATTTGAACCACTTACATCATTACACTCACTTGTGCCATCATTTTTAGTGTTAATGTCTTTTTCTTCATGATTTGAGGAATTATTTTCACATATATCATTGAATGGACCATTCATGTCCGTTTCAGGTATATCCTGCGTACTATTTTGATCATTATTTTCAGTTTCGGCGTTAGTAATATCAGTTTGATCAATATTTTTACTATTTTTCTCTGTACTACCCTCATCCACACCAACATCGTCATTCGAAGTTTTAATATCATCAGTATCTTTACCTTGTGCTTCATTTTGAACATTAGCATCATCTTTATCGTTACCATTTCGACTTCCATCATCACAATCAGCACTTTTCTCATCGATATCATCAAAAACTATGATTTTATCATCTTCGTTACTGATTTTATCACTTTTATCATTATCCTTTTGACTTTCATCACCTACCTGACTGTTTGCATCACCATCGAACTCATCATCCCCACCTAAATTATCGATAATATTATTTATATCCCTAGTTACCTTATCATCAGAATCGTTACCAAGAAGAGAGTCAAACACACTCTTCTCATGTTTAACTCTTCTGCGCTTTCTGGGAACTCTACCTAAGCATCTTTGAGAGAAGATTGTCTTAAGAGTAAGAGTAGCAAGACTATCAACTCTCTTTTTCTTGCCGAACGGGTTCGGTACGAGTTGGCAGGAGTCCTCTTCGTCACTGTCACTCTCTTCCGAGTCCCAGTGAACGTAGTCTTCTTCTGTGCAGAATTCTGCTTTGATTTCATCTTTGATGGCCACCATGCCTTCGAAGTTCGACTCGGATTTTATGCTTAAGCTGGATACTGATGATATGTAGGGGTAGAAGCAGTTCTTGTCTAAGCCAAAGTCCTGCGAAACAGAATATAAATTAAAGAAAGACAGAAATTATATCTTTTTAGCAATGTTTTGGATTGTTGATATGAAGAAAATAAAACTATTGTGTTTTGATTTCATTTCATAAGGTTTTGAGCCCTGTTAATGATAATAGGTTAGCCCCCTATTACATGGGACTTAAACAATGTAACATGCGTGCTATTCTGACTGAGACTGCCTTATTAGCCAAGTGGTCCTGGGCGCGACTGCTACGCTAGAGGTCCTGGGTTCCATTCCCAGGTCGAGCAATGTGTTATTGGGTTTTTCTATGAAAATCCCAGTAGCAGCTCGGAGTTAGGAATTTGTGCCCGGTAAATGGCAATAGGCTCGCCCCCTATTACATGGGACCTAAACATACCGGCGAACTGTGGGTGTACATTAGTACGCCTCTGCCTAACGCTTCGGGGAATACAGGCGTGATGGTATGTTAAAATGCGTGCTGTTATGTCTTTATGTATAAGTATAAGTGCATAAAGAAATTTTCAACGAGCGGTCTCCCCACTAGGTCTAGCCTAATACTTTGAGATCGTAATGAATAAGTATTCCACACTTGATAACTAATGTATGTTTTTTTTATGAAAAATAAATAAATAATATTTAATACTAACCGCTGTTACGTTAGACACGTCGTAATGCTCTTGTTTGATGTTGCTGAGTAGAGGATCGCAGCGAGACATCCTCACTTGTATAGGCCTCACCTTTCCCAACAGCAAAGGATCCACTCCAAGCTCGCCTGCGGAAGTATTCACGACATAACTAACACATTGATACACTGAATAATACTTAGGTATTTACCCGTTTTTTTTTATAAAAGAAAAGCTTACTAGCAATGTGGGACGCACATTACTAGTATTCTTGTTAACCCCTCGTGCTAAGCTAAATGGTTGTGTTACGAGTGGGTTCACGTCGGTAGTGCAATGGGTGGGTTTCGAACCGGCAACCACATGATCGCAAGTCCGCCCTAGCCATTAGGCTAGGCTATAGGAAGGCGTCAAATTGTCTCCAAAACTTACGTCACACTCTTTTGAATGGGCCGGCTCGACTAGTGTAACCACAGCCTCACAGAAAACAGGCGTGAAGCAACGCTTACGTTGTGTTTCGCCGAGTGAGTGAGGATACCGGAGGCCCAAACCCTTTTAAAAGGCGGGCAACGCACTTGTGACTCCTCTGGTGTTGCGGGTGTCCATGGGCGGCGGTTATCGCTTACCATCAGGTGATCCGTCTACTCGTTTGCTCCCTTATCCCATAAAAAACACACACAAAATAACGTGTGCGTCTCGGGACGCCCGACAGATGTGTAACTTTACGGCTAGCGCTGTGGGTTAGAGTGAGAGAGAAGGAGTTTGCCTACGGCTACCGTATGCGGGAGAGAAAGGGAAGACAGACAGACTGGCGAAGTAACGCGTTATGTAACGAAGCGGTTCATCCTCCCATAAGAAGTTATCAATTCAATATCATTAACATCAATCCACATGTTTTTTTTTATGGAATAGGATACGAGCAAAAGGATCGCCTGATGGTAAGCGATAACCGCCGCCCATGGACACCCGCGCACCTGAGGAGTCACAAGTGCGTTGCCGGCTTTTTATAATGGTTTGGGCCTCCGGTATCCTCACTCACTCGGGGAAACACAACGTAACCGTTTTTTCACGCCGGTTTTCTGTGAGGAACAACTATCTGAAGATCATAAAAATATTTGCTCCGTATGGGATGGGGATCGAACCTACAACAAGTGTTGCAGAAACCGATCGCTCAGCTGCTACGCCAAACGTGTCGTTATTTTTTTTATGCTAACATGTAAATATTCTAACCTTTCTTCTTCGCTGTGCAGGTTTGTTCGTGTTTCCTCAAATTCTTCAGCAGAGCATAACTCCTGTTGCATTTGCAGCATTTACCTGCAAAACATAGAATAGAATACTCTTTATTGTTTGTTTTTCACGTGGGAGAGTCATGCTTCGGCACGAATGGGCCGGCTCGACCGGAGTGATACCACGGCCTCACAGAAAACCGGCGTGAAACAACACTTGCGTTGTGTTTCGCCGAGTGAGTGAGGATATCGGAGGCCCAAACCCTTTTAAAAGGCGGGCAACGCACTTGTGACTCCGCTGTTGTTGTGGATGTCCATGGGCGGCGGTTATCGCTTACCATCAGGTGATCCGTCTGCTCGTTTCTATCCCATAAAAAAAACTAGATTATAACATAACATAACATACCATCACGCCTGTATTCCCCGAAGGGTTAGGCAGAGGTGTACTAAGGTACACCCACAGTTCGCCGGTATGTTTAGGTCCCATGTAATAGGGGGCGAGCCTATTGCCAATAACTGGGCACAAATTCCAAACTCCGAGCTGCTACTGGGAATTTCATAGAAAAACCCAATAAAACTTTGCTCGACCTGGGAATCGAACCCAGGACCTCTAGCGTAGCAGTCGCGGTCAGAACCACTTGGCTAATGAGGCAGTTACTAGATTATATTTATATTAACTCACCACCAGGTCTGTGGTCTTCTCCCAGGCACCTGTGGTCTTCTAGCAGCTTGTTGGTAGCGAACAGGTGCCAGCACTCGTCGCATTTCACATCTGGCACCTCCTCCCAAGGTATGCATTGGTTGTTATCAAAATGACTGAAATAATAGATGATGATGATTTGATGATTTGATGATCTCTGTGGTTTAGTGGTTCGAGTACCGGACTGCTGACCACGAGGTTTTGGGTTCGATTCCCACAGGACAAAAATATTTATGTGATGAATATAAGTGTTTGTGATCGTCTGGGTGTTTCTTATGTATCATAAGTATGTATTTACAAAAAAAAATATATATGGTTTAAGAACTTTATTTCTCACAAGAATTTACAAAAATTCACTTATTGAGAAATATACATTAACATTTAGTTGAAGTAAGCATACTGAACATAGGTTAAATTAATATTAAACAACACAATAAAATTTACAAATGATTATAAGTTAAAAGTTAAAAGTGGGTAGACACAAAACAAAATGTTAGTAAATGACCACATGACGGTCGGTCAAATATCTTTCTTTGCCGAAACAATAAGGATTTACCTGCACATAAAATACTGAACCAAAGAATGTGACTAACTGGATGTGGCATACTTGGTGATTGTAGGCGTAAAGAAATTTGTAGGATAGGGAATGAATACATTTTTGCTTTTATTTTATTATTATTGTAACAAGTTTTTTTTTTTTTAAATATTTTAGTTTATATTTATTTATGTAGTCTTGGTGGTCATAGTCGTAAAAAAATAGGTGGGAGATATGGATTTGGAAGATTGAAAAATTGAAAAATAAAATAGACATTCATTTACTCCCTGTTAATAAATGTCTATTTCATTCCTCAATCTTTGTTATTATTTTAGTTTATATTTATTTATGTATATAATATACAATTATGTTATTTACAGTTTTATATGTGAGTAGTTTTGTTATTGTTGTTGTTTTTCCTTATTTTACATTATTTAACCGTGTTGTTGTATATGTAGTTTTAGTAATTTTTTAAAGCATAATAATGTTTTAGCTTCTTTTATTTTAGATGGTAATTTATTATAAATTTTAACACCTTCAAATTCGATATTCTTTTTTCCGTAATTAGTTCTCGGTGGCCGTGTTACCAAATAACTTGGGTTTCTTAATTTCATTTTATATAATTGTTGTTTATTGGAAAAGGATAGGCTGGTGTGAATAGTCTTGTCTAATATTTTGCGAATCAGTATACATGTATAATACATATATGTTTGTGTTATGTTCATTATTTTAGTTTCATCGTAAATCTTTTGAGTCGACGTTCTAAATTTATAGTTAAACAACACTTTTATCAATTTATTTTGTGCTTTTTGTATGATACTAAGGTTCGTTTTAGCTGCGGTTCCCCAGATTTCTATTAGATAGTCGATGTGTGGTTTGATCAAAGAATTGTAGACTATATATCGAATTTTTCTTGGAAGACATTTTCTTATACTAAAAAGACCCCCTGTTAAAGAAATTAGTTTTGTCTTAATTGTCTCGATTTGTGGTTTCCAATTTAACTGACTATCCAAAATAAGGCCAAGATATTTTTTTTTTTTATATGAGTATTATATCCATTGTCTAGTACACATAGTACATGCTCTGCTTAGTTTGGGACTAGATGGTGCTGTGTAAAATGACGTAGAATATTTATTTAATAACATTAATATCTAACAGGCTTCGCATGAGTGGAGAAATCCTGTTTTTATTCTATATCTTCAATGTACAGACACAGGTTTTTTTGTAATTTTATAATTATAGATAAAAATAGTGTAGGTACTCACTCCTCATAAGCAGGCAGGTGTTTGAAGTCGGCGGTACATCTTCTACAGTTGTACGGCTTCGATTTGCTCCTGTGGTGTTTATGATGGGAACTGGCCTCTTCTGATGTGGTGAACCACAAACCACAAGGGTTACACGCTAATCTATAAAATAAAAGTTATAATAGGGTATTTTACACCATGTAAGAAAAAATATAAAAATGCATGTTTATGATAGATTTTTTAAAAATTAAACGAGAAACGTTAGTATTTATTTATACAAATGCAATGTAAATTTTATAATTCAATTTCAAAAATAGTCTTTTTTAATCTGTTTTAAAACGCCATCCGCCATATTGGATTCCGACGTGATGTCACTCCGATAGTTACTTGACGTTACTTGGTCTTTTACAGTTGTATTGTTTACTAACGAAGTGACGTCACGACCCGAAGTAGCATGGCGGCTAGCGTTTCCGCGCGAAAATTCAAAATCATAAATTAAAAATAGTTTTTAAGGCATTTTTCGGTTTTATATAACTGAAATAAAAATTCTACTGGTTCATTACGATCTAAGGATTAATTTAAAACAGTTTTCAAAAAAAGGTGTAATACCCTATTAAACTACTTTTTACGGATTATATCGCGTTATATTGATATTATTACTTTATAGGGGAGATAATTACGTGGGATGCTTCGGAACGAATGAGCCGGCTCGACCGTATTGATACCACGGAATCACAATAAACCGGCGTGAAACTTTTGTAATTTTTGACATTTAATAGATTATCTTACTACTAAGAAACAAATTCTACAATTTTTAATAGTTTATATTGTGTTTTGAAGATCATATCATCTTATTTATGAATTTTTAGCTTGATTTTATATTAAACCATTTTTATCATTCACTAGCTTCTGCCCGCGACTTCGTCCGCGTAGCGTGATAATATTTATAGCCTATAGCCTTCCTCAATAAATGGGCTATCTAACACTGAAAGAATTTTTCAAATCGGACCTAGTTCCTGAGATTAGCGCGTTCAAGCAAACAAACAAACTCTTCAGCTTTATATATTAAGTATAGATTCTTTACGCAAAATCATTCACTACCCCAAAACTATTAGTTGTAGTGTGGTATCATTATTTCTCTTGGAAGTCTCAAGTCACTTTTTTTTAAAAAAAAAAGCTTACTAGCAATGTGGGTCAACACATTACTAGTATTCTTGTTAACCCCTCGTGCTAAGCTAAATGCTTGTGTTACGAGTGGGTTCACGTCGGTAGTGCAATGGGTGAGTTGCGAACCGGCAACCACATGATCGCAAGTCCGATGCCCTAGCCATTAGGCTACCGCCACTTAAAGTTAAAAGCTATACAATTAAAAGTCGAAGTACCTATAAATCTTACCTGGTACTAGTGAAGGTCACAACGTGTGTCCTCATATGGTTGCCTGTAGCCTGTGGTGTTTTATTCGCCTGCCCACACACAGTACATTTGAACATCTTCGGAGGAGGAGACGGGGCGCGTTTGGGGGACATCTTCTGGAACTTACCCAGCTTGCTGATACGCGGAGAGGATTTAGGAGTCGAGTGAGAAGATGACTTCAGAGCTATCCTGGAAATAGACAAGTGGTGAGAGATATACCAGATTTACAACATTACATACCATCACGCTTGTATTCCCCGAAGGGTTAGGCAGAGGCGTACTAATTTACACCCACAGTTCGCCGGTATGTTTAGGTCCCATGTAATAGGAGGCCTATTGCCATTAACCCAAGCACCCAAAAACCCAATAACACTTTGCTCTACCTGGGAATCGAACCTAGGACCTCTAGCGTAGCAGTCGCGCTCAGGACCACTTGGCTAATGAGGCAGACACCATGTTATATTTTGATTCAAAAATATTTTAAAACGTTTACAAGTGGGACACCGAGCGACACAAGTATCTTTCGCAACACCAGAGCAGTCGCAAGTGCGTTATCCGCCTTTTAAAAGGGTTTGGGCTTCCGGTAACCTCACTCACTTGGCAAAACACAACGTAAACGTTGTTTCACTCCGGTTATCTGTGAGACCGTGGTATCACACCGGTCGATCTCATCCCCCCTTTACTACCCAACCTCTTTTCTAAAACTCCCCCCTTATCTTATCTTATCTTGTGTAGGGCCGAGGCAGCAAGGCCTCAGTGCACTTCGACCCAATGGGATCTTTTGTGCTTCCCCTAGATAATCTATTCCTCATCCCCTTCCAGTTTATATTACCTTTATAATGAGGCCTGGGGGTATGAGTCTGTAGTCCTCTGGTCTTGGACCCTAACCCTGACCCAAAAGGCACATTCGCTTTCCAACCATTGCATCGCATGTACACAGAAGGTGTTCCATGCTCTCAATTTCCCTTTTGCAGGCCCTGCAGGCTGATGTATCCGTCAGACCCATCTTTTGTAGGAGAGCGTTAGTCCCGAAGTGCCCCCATCAAAAGACGGGCCTGCCGCCTGCTTGAGTTCCAAATGGCATTTTGCCATTTCGATGAGGAACCTATGAATTTCTTGGAGTGAGCAAGTCCCGTGAGGCTCAACCACTCATCATTGTGCCTCGCCCTTGCGTACTCCCGAAATGCCGTTCTGACTCCCCCCTTAATATCCAACCTCTTCTCTAAACTCCCATTACCTAACTATATTTTTTCATTCTTTTTCCTACACTTCTCTCATACTCACTTTCCTTTCCCTTTCCCCCTTACTATTCAACCTCTTTCTTATAGGTACTTTCCCACTTATTATTCTTTTTACTTTCTCCTTATCTATACTTAATATATAAAGCTGAAGAGTTTGTTTGTTTGTTTGTTTGCTTGAACGCGCTAATCTCAGGAAATACTGGTCCGATTTTAAAAATTCTTTAACTGTTAGATAGCCCATTTATTGAGGAAGGCTATAGGCTATATATCATTACGCTACGCAGACGAAGTCGCGGGCAGAAGCTATCTATACTAATATATAAAGCTGAAGGGTTTGTTTGTTTGCTTGAACGCGCTAATCTCAAGAACCACTGGTCCGATTTGAAAAATTATTTCAGTGTTAGATAGCCCATTTATTTAGGAAGGCTATAGGTTATATATCATTACACTATGCGGACGAAATCGCGGGCAGTAGCTAGTTCCTAATATTCAACAATACATACTTGACTTTTTTGACAGGAGTTTCCAATTTGACCGGCTCCCTGGAGCGCTTCAAGCGCGGAGTCAGCAAGGAATTGTCTTCAGTCTGACAACAATTATTATAAACATTAACAGATTAGCTAAATTATTTATTCTATACAATAATATTTTAAAAAGCTTTTGTGATGTGGTGCTGGAGAAGAATGGAAGGAATAAGCTGGACAGAAAGAATAACTAACGAAGAAGTTCTACAAAGAGTGAAAGAAAAAGGGAGTTGCTAAAAAGCATAGATGGAGACCTGAAGGGGTAAAATGATAGGCAACCTTATACGCCACGACGAATTCATAAAAAAATATCATGGAAGGAAAGAGAAGGGGTAGGCCGAGAATGAGCTACACAAAACAAATCAAAGATACCGGCCAAGTGCGAGTCGGACTCGCGCACCGAGGGTTCCGTGCTTAGAAATATTTTTATTATATGATGTTACTAAAAATGTATGCTTTTCGCATTTTTTTCTTTATCTGTGCTATAAGAAGTTAGCTTCATAAATAATAATACTTTTTTTACCTTACTTTCTTTCTTCAGTATTGACTTGGGTGTGATCCTAGGCGATTTGGATTTGTCCTAGAAAATATTTTTTTTCTAAGAAATACGTAAATTAGCATTTAGAATAAAATGTGTCGGCGAAAATATATTTTTTTTAATTGAAGAGGGAGGCAAACGAGCAAGTGGGTCATCTGATGGTAAGTGATCACCGCCGCCCATTCACACCCACAACACCAGAGAGGTCGCAAGTGCGTTGCCGACCTTTGAGAAAACAATAGGCTCGCTTCTTGAAGGAATAATTATGTACTTTTCGCTATCACGCGCTTAAACGATGAAGGAAAACATCGTGAGGCCTGCACGCCTGAGAGATTTTCTCGACGGCGTGTGAAGTCTGCCAATCCACATTAGGCTAGCGTGGTGGACTATAGCCTAATCTCTTGCATTTTGAGAAGAGAACCCAGAACTTCAAAACGTTCCTTCATCTTGATTCTAGTTTCACGGTTCCAAAATTTGATCCTATGGAGAAGAATCCGGCAAGAAACTTAATGGACCCTCTCTAAACGCCAAGTTTTTTTTTTGACTATTTGCATACACATACCATTACGCCTATATTCCCCGAAGGGTTAGGCAGAGGTGTACTAATGTACACCCACAGTTCGCCTATATGTTTTAAGTACCCATGTAATAGGGGGCGAGCCTATTGCCATTAACCGGACACGAATTCCTAACTCCAAAAACCCAATAACACTTTGCTCGACCTTGAGAATCGAACCCAGGACCTCTAGCGTAGCAGTCGCGCTCAGGACCAATTGCCTAATGAGGCAGTTTAGACTATATGATTAACGAAATTGATGGTTAATGTTGAAACAAAGTCAATATCATAAAAAGGAGGTTCCCATCCCGTTTACTTACCAGTCGACTGAGTGACATGTTATCTTCTTTGGCGTGTTTGCTGTGCCGCGTCAGTCTGGGAGGGGTGCTGGCCCTCCGGCTGCTCTTGTGACGGCTGGGCCTCGTGTCCGACATTACCCTCTTCTCGACCTATAAAAAAAGTT
This sequence comes from Acronicta leporina, assembly GCA_947256265.1. Classification (NCBI taxonomy): domain Eukaryota; kingdom Metazoa; phylum Arthropoda; class Insecta; order Lepidoptera; family Noctuidae; genus Acronicta; species Acronicta leporina. The sequence continues at coordinate 4,926,674 of OX366541.1, read as the reverse complement.
CATGAAATTATAAGTGTAAGCATATTGTATTGCATTTTTAGCACTGCAATATAATTAGAAACTGCCTCATTAGCCAAGTGGTCCTGAGCGCGACTGCTACGCTAGAGGTCCTGGGTTCGATTCCCAGGTCGAGCAAAGTGTTATTGGGCTTTTCTATGGAATTCCCAGTAGCAGCTCGGAGTTAGGAATTTGTGCCCGGTTAATGGCAATAGGCTCGCCCCCTATTACATGGGACCTAAACATACCGGCGAACTGTGGGAGTCCATTAGTACGCCTCTGCCTAACCCTTCGGGGAATACAGGCGTGATGGTATGTTAATATAATTAGTGCGTAAAGCCGGATATCCATTATGTTCGCGAATCTCTTGCGCTCCTGCAACTGCTCCACATTGTAGATACGTTTGTGAACTGTTACAATAAAATAAATCAAAATTATCTATATACTAATATATAAAGCTGAAGTTTGTTTGTTTGTTTGCTTGAACGCGCTAATCTCAGGAACTCTGGTCCGATTTGAAAAATTCTTTCAGTGTTAGATAGCCCATTTATTGAGGAAGGCTATAGGCTATATATCATCACGCTACGCTAACGAAGTCGCGGGCACAAGCTAGTTTATTCAATATAACTTTAACTTTTTGAATGTCATTTTTACATTATAATTGAGAAAGAAAAGAAAAGAAAGAAAAAGAAAGAAAGATTATTTATTTTCGCCCATAACGACGCACAAGTTTTTTTTAGCCAAAGGACAATGTGTCAGTTAGACACTATAAAAATAACATAAACACAAAAAAAATAAAATAAAAAGAAACAAATTATTTCATCTGACAACACTGGCAAGTGACAACCAAGTGCCAGCACTGCCAACAAAAAATAATAAATACAAAAAAACAATAACAAACACAAAGTCAGATGCATAAATTGAACATAGAACAAATGTTTATAACTGAGGCTATGTTTAACAAAGAGAGAGATGTGCGTCGTATCAACGAAAAAAGGTCAAAGCTCAGCATGTTGCTGCGGAGATGTAGTGTTACAGCACCGACAGCGCTGGTTTTCAGCGATGACCCTGTGACGTAATGGCGTCCTCCAGTGGTGAAAAATCAAACATTATTATTCAAAGTACCATTTTATACATATAAAAAGAAAAGGAAGCAGTAAAGTTGTGAGATTGAAAAAGAAAGCAATGTGATACAGTAAATATAAATAAATAAATAAAAGATTCCACCAAGTAAACGTGTCAAAATAATAATAATAAAGGCAATTTAAATAAAAAGTGATGTGTGTATGTATAGTGTAGTGTGATGTCAAGTATTGTGTGTCTGTGAGACACTGTGAGAACCCCAAAGTGAGATGAGAACCCCGTACAGAAAAGCACTCGAGCCAGCAGACAATTGTAAGAGATTTAGCATAATTTAATACAGAATTCAGCTGATAGTTCCTAATGCGTGAATAAAACGAAGGTTTCATAATAATAATTATGTCAAATTTCATTCAGGCTTCAAAAAGTTATGGGCTGAACCAATCGGAACCAAGCTAAGGCACCCAGGCTGCACATTCGGATTATGAGACAACTATGAGCATCAAGGGAATATCAGAAGCCGCCCACACAGTGTCGACCTCCATCCAGACCCCGCCGGCCGCACACATAAGGTATATTACCTATACAAAAGAGCTAAACGTTGTAGGTAATTGAAACTGTATTTTCATGAATAACTTCTTGAGATGGTATTTAAAACTTTGTTTTGTTTTCAGGCTGCGGATTGGTGGTGGAAGGTCATTCCAGCAGTGGGTGGCAGCATACTTGAAGCTCCCTCTGAATGCTGCAGTCCTGTGTTTTGGAAAAGATAGAGGGTCAACCATAGAACGTAAGCAATGTTTTGAGTGATTTTGTCTCCAATCCAGTTTTCTGAACAAATAACTAGGTTTATTGGTTTTGATGACTCCAAATAGTAAAGTTGCTAAATGCAACCTCCTTCTAGCAGCCATTTTTAGGACATTATGTTCGTTCAGATAAGGTGTTATATGATTTCGCCTTGGAATGGTAAAACAATAACGTGCACAAGCATTTTGAATGCGCTGAATCAGTTGCACTGTTCTAGACAGGAGACATGGTCCATATACAGTGTCACAGTAGTTCAGTCTAGACAGTACCAGGCTATCCATCAATTGCTTTCTGACAGGTATACTTATGTATTCTCGTATAGAATACAGGATTTTAAGTCTGTAGAAGCAGTTTCTCAAAGTTCTAGCAATGTGGGCTTCAAATCTTAGTTCTGGATCCATTATTATTCCCAAATTACTGGCAGAGTGAACATATTCAATTTTATTACCCAGAATAACTATCTCAGGGTTTGCTGATAGTATCGCATTAATTTGGTTTTTACTACCCAGGACCATAAATTTAGACTTTGTTGTGTTCAATACTAGGGAGTTCTGGTTAGACCATGTGACTACCCTTTGAAGGTCCTCGTTCATCCGTTGTACTGCTGCTGCTGTATCCTGAGCTTTAAAAGATATATATAGCTGAATATCATCAGCGTACATATGGTACTTGCAGTGTACAAACGATTTAGCAATGTCTGCGCTATACAGGATGTACAGTAGAGGACCAAGTATAGATCCCTGGGGAACACCCCTGACCACAGTAAGAGGCTCAGATTTATATGTTGACCCATCCTCACTCTGAATCTCCACACACTGCGTTCTGTTTGTGAGGTAACTATTGAACCACTGTATTGTCTCCACTGCAAAACCATAATAAGCAAGCTTGGAAAGCAGTACAGTGGGGTTTATTGCGTCGAACGCCCGGGAATAGTCCAGCAACGTGAGGATGGAGCCCTCCCCCCTGTCACGAGCCTCAAGGATATTCCCCACGACATCAAGAAGAGCCGTTGCTGTACCTCGACCCTTCCTAAAACCAGACTGCAAGTCTGGTAAAATGTTATTAGACTCCAGATAAGCCATCACTTGTGTGTATACCACTCGTTCCAAGACCTTCGAAAGGCAGGGCAGTATACTAATTGGACGAAGGTCCCTACAAGTCACAGGGTTTGAGGTTTTAGGAATAGGGCGGACCACGGCACAGCGCCATAAGTCTGGAAATGTGTGTGTGAGTATAGACCTATTTACGATGTCGGTTATGGCCTGTAAAGTCGTTGGCATGGTCAGTGAAACCATCTCCAAACTTATTCCATCAATCCCTTGTGCATTTGACTTAAAGCTTCTTAGAACCTTCCCTACCAAATCACGATCAACTGTACTCAATGCAAACTTAGCGTTGCTGTATCTGTGATGCTCAAAGAAAGACAGTTGTGAAATATTAGTATAACATGTTCCTGGAACCTCTAGAAACGCCCTGTTTACTGCATCTGCATCGTGAAAATGCCTTGGTAATTGATTGTCTTTGTGTACAGGCAAAACATCAGACTTCAGAGTTTTCCATAGCGTTTTGGGGTCCTTGATATTGCTGTTGACAAACCTTGTGAAGTAAACCTTTTTTTCCGATATTAGTGCAGTAACTGCCTGATGTTTGAGGTCCAGGTAATATGTTCGCGAGGAATCACTTTTTGAGCAATGATACTTGTTCCTGGCTTCATCCCGCAGCCTGAACATTAAGCGAATGTTGCTCGTGATCCATGGTGTTGGGCGTGCCCTGAAAGTCCTTTTTTGTAACGGGGCATGGAGATCAAATAAGTTAATAATATTTGAGGTGAAAATATGTACCATGTCATTCACATTTGTCAAATTCCTTATTTCTGACCAGGGATATGACTTCAAGTCTACAAGAAAAGTATCCTCCAGTATGTCATGTAGTTGGCGGTACGAGACTGTTCTGGGTTTAGGCTTTTCCTTATTTAAAACAGTATCACATGTTATAAAGGCGTGATGAGCCAGCTCAGTAATATGGTCCACCTCAACAGTGCAGACAGCTATATCAGTACAAATGATATCAATTAATGTATTGCTGTTTCCAACTATATGTGTGGCTGTCTTGACTATCTGGTTGAGGCTTAGGTAGGATACAAACTCCATGATTTTTTTTGTCTTAACATTGTTTGTCTCTAGCATATTGACATTAAAATCACCCAGCAGTACAATATTATCATATGGTGCTAGAGCGCTAATGCTGTATGTTAACCCCTCCAGAAACCTGGTAAGGTCAGCCCATGGTGGACGGTAAGCAGTTCCAACCAGTAATCTTCTGCCATTTAGACTGAGAGTCAGCCACATCTGCTCAACATCCAACTGCTCTGGGTGAGCCTTAACTCGCACGCTAATTCCAGTCTTTATGTAGAAAGCCACCCCCCCTCCGCGTCCTCCATGTATAGACGCAGGTCGTGGTATGTGCTTTAACCTATAGCCTGGTACAACAGGAGCTCGACCTTCTTCCCCCAGACGCAGCCAAGTCTCATTTATGGCCATGATGTCTACTGCGTGGCGGTCCATGGCTAGCATAAATTCGTCATGTTTAGTACCCAGAGAGCCAGCATTTAATAGGCCAAACTTTAAATGTTTAGTACGAGTCATTTATATAATGTATATTTATGTATATAGTGTGTATTTAATAGTATGTTTTGTGTATTGTAACATGTATTATTTTGATAGGGGTCATATTTAAAATGTGTTAAATATAAGTAGATTATGATAGTGTAAATAATTAATATTGTAAATAGTAGGTTTAAACAAGTAATAATTAATATGCATTCCTTCCTAATATAAGTATACCGTGTAAATAATATGTAAATAGCGCTAATTTTACCACAGTAGGATGACACCGACCAAGTAGTTTGTTGTTGATAGTAATATGATAGACTTACATCCCTCTCTAACTGATTCATAAACTGAAAAAATAAAAAGATGTAACATAAAATATAAAAATAAAATTTTAAAAAAATACATTTACTTTGTTTTATTTTCAGGGCCAAAGACAGCAGATATGTCTGACTCTGAACGAATCCTACATGTTGGATCGCCAGGCTTGTTCCGCACCAAAATCCGCCCCCTCTTTGTCCAAGCATACCTCCAGCCGTGAAGACTGGCGGCCTCTCGCGTCTTTCGAAACAACTGGCGATTTGTTCTCGTCAGCCGTTCGTTTATGAAGAACTTCTTTGACGGGCCAGGCATACCGAGGTCGGCAGTGGTAGCCCCACGGCGCACCCTGGCGCTACTCAGCAGCTGGTCGCGCAGGTCGCGGCGCGCGAGGCGCACGACGATGGCGCGCGGCCGGAGCTCCACAGCGCCGGAGGGGCTGCTCGCACTGATGTGACGGCCACCAACTCGCTCCGCGCTGACAATGTCCCGCTCTTCCACGGTGACCCCCAACTTATTGCCGATATTCCTCACAATATGAACTGGGTTTTCGGCGTTCAACTCTGGCACATTGGAGATTTCAATGTCATTCGCTAGGAGGTCTTGATCCCTGTCATTGAGCTCACGTTTGAGCTCCTCGACGATATCGCCAACACTCGGAGAATCTACCGAGCTCGTACACGCGCGCTGCTCCAAGACCTCCACCCTAGCTTCAAGACTATCTAAGCGGGTGTTACAATTAGCCATGGCCCCTTTTAGCTCGGACAATTCGCTTTGCAGCTGTAGCCTGAACGCCTGTATTTCAGCTCGCACAGCTTTTAACTCCTGTAAGACTATCTGCAAGTCGGAGCTGGCGCACTGCACAGGCTGTCGGGTCTCTTCTGTTTTGGCGACTGGGATAAGTGGGCGTTGCATATCCTCCTCTCCACGTACGACCTCAACAACAGGACTAATGCTGTGCAGTAGTTCGTGAGAGTCGTCTCCGGAGGCACTGTTGTCACTCTGTCCTGGAGTCTCTACATCCGCGCTGACGCCAACCTGATAATTCGCGGCTCTCACTGGTGTCTCAGCCTTATTGTCCCTAGGAGTTTTTTTTTTACACTCCGGGCATCGCCAGTTCGGCGTGATATTACCCTTGGCAGGCAAGCTCACGCAAGCTCGGTGATACTGCAAAGTGCAGTTTCCGCATTTTACGCCATCTGTCGACGAGATGAAGCGTCCGCACCCTCCACACTTTGCTAGTGGCATTTTATAATAATGTTCCGGTCGGATGGTTGATTGGTCAGATGGCGCTAGTGAACTACCACCAATCGTTCTATACGACTAGATGGCGTGACTGAGTTCGAAATCGATATAACACTTACAGTATGCAATAGATGGTGGCAAATTAAAAATTAAATTGATGAGACAACTAATTATGTTTCAACTATGTGGGTAATTAGTTAAAATAAAGTCAATATGTCCAATTTTTGCGCTGTGTTTTAAGGCTTATAGACACCACTTTTACTGTTCACTACACCAACACCACTGTAATTAATCACTGTGATAATTTTTAAATACTATTCACAAACTATTAAGCTTTGTTTTATTTTTAAATTGTACGAGAAGCAGACACGGGTTCTACCATGACAGACGCCAAAACGTCACATAATTGCTTTACATTATAACTGCCTCATTAGCGCGACTGCTACGCTAGAGGTCCTGGGTTCGATTCCCAGGTCGATCAAAGTGTTATTGGGTTTTTGGAGTTAGGAATTCGTGCCCGGTTAATGGCAATAGGCTCGCCCCCTATTACATGGGACCTAAAACATACAGGCGAACTGTGGGTGAACATCAGTACGCCTCTGCCTAACCCTTCGGGGAATACAGGCGTGATAGTATGATACATTATAGACTGCCCCCAAAACGCCCGCCCTTCACCGCCGTTGTATATAAGTATTTTCTTTCTTTTTTTTATTTCAATATGTTTAGTCCATGGTTAGCTGAGGGAATTAGCACTGACCTTGACTTTCAATTCTGGCTCCTTCTTGACCTTGACCTTGGCTTGCAACTTCTTATGCTTAGCCAGCGGTTCTCCATCGGAATCATCATTCACATACACTGGCTCCGTGAGACCGAGGATGCACTCACCAGCATCAGGCTGTAAAGAAAAAAAAAATATTACAAAACTAAGCTGCTTCATTGACCTAGTGGTCTTGAGAGCGCCTGCATAACCTATCAATAATGAACACAATGAACATCAAAAAGTCCTATATATCCTATTCGGTGCAGTCGTTCTGTTATGCGCATATATAGATATTTAAAATTAATAAAAAAATATAAATTCTAAATTTAAGACATGTGTATCATGGATAATGTATGATTGTAATAGTGAAAGAAATTTTCAAATCGGTCCAGTCGTTTCAGAGCCTGTTCAATAAAAAAAACAAAAAAACACAAATCTATCCTCTTTATCTATACTTAATATATAAAGCTAAAGAGTTTGCACCAGAGCACCAGTCCCAAACTATGCAGAGCTTGTGCTATGGGTACTAGCCACTGGATGTAATACTTATATACTTTTGTAAATACATACTTATCTATATTACTAATATATAAAGCTGAAGAGTTTGTTTGTTTGCTTGAACATGCTAATCTCGGGAACTACTGGTCCGATTTGAAAAATTCGTTCAGTGTTAGATAGCTCATTTATTGAGGACGGTTATAGGCTATATATCATCACGGTAAGACCAAGAACGAAGTCGCTGGCAGAAGCTATAATGTATATTTCAACTGTAGGAGAGCCCTGCTTCGGCACAAATGGGCCGGCTCGACCGGAATGATACCATGTCCTCACAGAAAACCAGCGTGAAACAACACTTACATTGTCTTTCGCAGAGTAAGTGCAGATACCGACGGCCCAAACCCTTTTAGAAGGCAGGCACTTGCAACTCCTCTGGTGTTGCTGGTGATGGTAATCCGAATCCAATTCTGAAGTCCATGCAGACAAAGTCGCAGGCAGAAGCTAGTAGTAATATATATTAGGTACTAATAGGTATACTTACTGTTCCACGGGGCATGGACTGTGGAGGCAGGCCTAGTCTTAGCCTGGTCTGTTTATTGGTCTGGCGACACATCTCAAAGAACTCGTAGAAATCATTAACTTTATCAACGCAGAGCTCACAAATAAGCGGAGGCATCTTGTCATCTTGGTGAACCTGTAATTTATATATTTTTTTCTTTAACCCCTTGTGCTACACTAAATGCTAGAGTTATGAGTGAGTTTTGGGATTGCGTCGGTAATACAATGGGTCAAACAGGCAACAATCCTTCATAATTTTGAACAACAACAAAATAATTGATAAACTATGGAAACAAATTCCTAATTAGTGGAGTGGTTCTAAGTGTGTTTGCTAAGCTAGAGGTCCTGGGTTTGATTCCCAGTTCAAGCAAATATGTTATTAAAAGAAAGAAACATTTAAGCACTGCTACATAATTGCAACTGTACATAATATACTTAAAGTTTATTTTTGGCAGCAACAGTGAAAAGGCTACGACTCAGCATAAATGCTTCACTTTGACAGAGTGGGACTGATTTTCAGTCGCACCTGGTGCATACTTCAGTTAGTGACTTAAATGACACATGAATACGAAATATATATTTTTTTTTTTATGGTATAGGGGGCAAACGAGCTAACGGATCACCTGATGGTAAGCGATAACCGCCGCCCATGGACACCCGCAACACCAGAGGAGTCGCAAGTGCGTTGCCCGCCTTTAAAAGGGTTTGGGCCTCCGGTAACCTCAACTCACTCGGCGAAACACAACGCAAGCGTTGTTTCACGCCAGATTTCTGTGAGGCCGTGGTATCACTCCGGTCGAGCCGGCCCATTCGTGCCGAAGCATGGCTCTCCCACGTACAAAATACGATATTTAAGATACACGGTAGGGAAACAAAATTCATTACATGAGATAGATATTATTGGGGTTTTCTTTGAAATTCTCTGTAGCAGCTCAGCTTTGGAATTGTGTCCTGATAATGGCCACAGGCTCTGCACCTATTATACGGGACCTACCAACAAATTTCATAGAATAACTAACAAAAAACAGCTTGGTCTGTAACTCTTGAAGCGGATGTAGCCTCATGGCTAGTGCGTCGGACTTGCGATCATGTGGTTGCCAGTTTGAAAACCCACCCATTGCACTACCCACGTGAACTAACTCATAACACAAGCATTTAGCTTAGCATGAGGAGCTAAGAAGAATACAAGTAATGTGCAACACACATTCCTAGTAAGATTTTTTAAAGAAAAAAAAACAATCTACTTTGTGTCTATCGCTTCTATCTGGTCTGTAAAGGCAGCACACAGGACTTCTTCCTAGTGTGATATTATTTAAATAAAAAAACATGCAAGTCTATCTATGACTCGGGCTATGGTGCAAGTGCTAATAAGTCTAATTGGCATATTTCTCTCCTTGGTTAAATTTTGCAAGTGACTTAGAACGGCTCTATACCCATTTCTGCTCATTGTCTTACAATGTATAGTTAGCTGTTTCTCTTTTAGATACAATTAAATGAACAAAATGCGATGGGACATAACCTAGTTTAGGTTCCAATGCAATGTCGAGATATATGAAGACCACTTAAAGAGGAAAAGTAAAAATAAAGGCCCTAACAATATGTTATTACGATTGGTATATTTAATAAGTGTAATAATCAGTTTTTTTTACAACTTTTCTTCATACTTTCACTCATTTGTTTGACAACAAACAACGCTTTAGAAACGTGATAAATATAGCAAATTGTTATAAAGCAAGCTTGAATTTGGTTCATAATTAATGGAAATAATACTGATGAGCTTTTACTGTTAAAAAATTACCTCAATCTGTACACATTCCCGTATTTTTTGTTTTAATTCCACATCGGAGTCGTCGACATCTACAACGTTCTGTATTATCGGCATTTTGTAGCCAGCTCCCGCTCCACATAGACGACATGCTCTATATATCTCGTAAATCGCCTGCTTATCTTTTTTAGAATTCAATATTCGATCCATTTTCGACATATTGGCATTTCAATGCAAAATCAACTTCTATGGCGACGATTGCCGCTTTTCCGCCATTGAAAATGATACCATACAATAAAAATCTTATGCCAAATAAAAAAATATTGACCACAATAATCGCCTAAGATCGAAATTCAGTAAGTAGGGATGGGCGATTCAAATCATTTAACTCGAATCAGTCTCAAGACAAATGCTTATTAGAGTTGTGTAGTACATGTACTATGTGAATGTACGTATGTAAATGTATGTAAATGTACTATTAGGAATTGATTCCCGGCACAGACTAGTACGAACTATTCCTTTTCCTTTCTAGTACATCATTCCTTTAGTACTTCGTCGTTCGTCGTACTCTCTGGCTCTCTAGTTCTGTACAGCTGGCGCAAAATAACTTGAACCAAAATGGCGGATGCGCAGTAGTCGATTTTTAGTACATTTTGCATGCAAATGCACTGCGCAAACTTTCCCCCTCTCCGTTAGTTTTGGGTCAAGTTATTTTGCGCGTGCTATACGAACAACGAACTGAGCGTTGAGCGACGGAGCGCTCCGTCGCCTAACGCTCATTTGAACTCGGCTAGTACATTTGAACGACTGTACTATTAACCGTCGCTCACTAGCAAGAACAAAGCTATTTTGAACTTTATGTCTATGATCCCAGTGATTATTTTTGTTCACTTTTCCTTCAGTGAGCTACTGTACTAATAGTACTAGAAGACCGAACTAATACATTTGAACGATTGTAGTACGGAGCGCTCCGTTCATAGTCCGAGCAAGAACAAGCCTAAGCATAAACGAACAGACTTGAGTTGGCGCTGCAGTCCAACATGCAGAGCACAGACTACTAAGAGATACTAGATGCAGAGCAACTCGAGTCTGACACGCCGCGCTACCGCTCCTCCATCGCCCGCCGAGCAACAAACTGAACGAGTGAGTGAGACAGCGAATAGCTGCGATTCAAAAAGTTCAAATGAGAATACAATATCATGCGACTCGCTGTGAATTCGTTGTGATCCGTGTACAAGAATAAATCCCAATTAATAAAATGATTCGCTTGAATCGATGTCATACGTTGACTCGATGGCATGCTGTTTCTGTTTATTTAATTTTTTTTATTACTCAGCGATAGCCGTCCGTCCAAAGCGAAACACTTTATTTTTATTTTTTATTATATATTTTTTATAAAACAGCTGATTATAAAGTAGTTTATTTTAACATTCATAACTAATCTCTACTTGTATTGAAAATAAATTATACAAATTATTTGTGAACCGTTGCTTAAATCAATTATTACTCGCCTTATTCATTAACTTGACACTGAATTATGTGAACTCGACTCTCCAATTACCTACTTTTAAGAAGCTGCTGCTTGACAGACAGAAATCCAGCGCATAACTTAGGACATTCAAATTAAGTAAATAAAATTAATATTATATATATATACATACATTATAATACCCCAGTATATTTACACTCCTTTACTTTGGACTTAACATTCCAAGCTGACACAAACAGTAATAATAAATAATTTACCTACTTCAGAATTGCCTACTGCTGTCTTCGTGTGTTCTTCGAAATATCAAATAATAGTACCTATTTTTTATTTACTTATTTATTTATTTATTTATCTACACTTACTTATATAATTTGTATATTAACACAAACATATTTACATAATTTTCAAAATTTAATTAACAATTAACAATTAAAATAAATATTAATATATGAACAGACCTGTTTACAGAGTTATCGTATCACTATAATCTCAGAAAGATACACGGAATGAATCACGCCAATCAGCTACCTGCGGTCTGTGGCTTCAGCTGAAAATCAGCGCTGCAGATATCTGTAGCATATGCTGAGCTGCGGCCTTTTGAACGCACAATTCCACACCAAGCCTACCGTGTGTGTAATTATAATTATGTATTTAAGTACGAGTACCAAACTACTAACTTCTTATTAAAGTAAAATACTTGTATGATGCCTAATTATATGATTGCGCGCATCATATTTTTAATCACTCGTGTTAGTACACAAACTATTCTGTGGCGTCGTCGGCGCACTATATACCTAATACGAAGGTGCGCACGGTCGGGCTGCGCGTCCGTGACATGGCTAACACCATAGTCGAATGGGCGCGGGGCCGGGCCGCTGCCGCCGGGGCGCACCGCACGAGCGAGATGCGCCGAGTAAGCCGCGAATCCGGTTTATTACTTACATTATTATTATATCTTTTATTTGTATTTGTCTCTGTATTTGTCTTTTTCTTTGTTTTAAAATAATTCTATAATGTCTTGTGTGGATTCAATAAATTTACTTTCTTTCTTTCTTTCTTTCAATTGTAGGTAACCAAGTTTCACTAAATCGAATCATCGTTTATACAGCTACAAAAGATATAGGTACTCGTCTCATCGCTACTTTGTCGTATCATATCGTGCCGCGTCAGAATCGTATCATTTTCATAGGTACGTATAACATTAATAAAGCGTATAACATTAACAAGGAGATGGCATAAGTAAGTGCGAATCACTAAACAACAACACTACGTAAATTTATAGTTACGAGTACCTACATACAGTTACGTACTTTCTAACGGTACTTAACGTACACTATAAAAATAGCCCCATAATGTTAAAACACATAATTATATTATTATACATCGATAAATTATTATTATTATTATATATTGAATCACACTATGTGACTACACGGTTTGGTTGGAAGTGTTTCAAGGGATTTCCTTTAGATGATGTTTCCGTTCGATAGTTTCATTGGGTGTTCTCGTAGATGTTTATGTTTATGTGTTTATGTTTATTGTCATTATGTATGAGAATATTTTCAATGCCGTAAACATTGTCGTAGTGTGTACAATTCTCGTATGACAACACACAAATTTTACTAGTAATTATGTAACAAAAAATATGTTTTTAAAAACGTGGTATTTTATAATCCACTACCTCGACAGAGGGGAATGGTCATGCGAGGAGGGTCCATTGGGTATATAATCAAAGTTAGAAGCTGAGTGAAATTCTGAAGGTACCAAAGACACATTTTAAAATCTGCTTACTATCTAATTCTAGAAGCGGGAAATGGGCAATACTCAGTGTCTTTGTTCATCTACTTATTTAACTTCATATCTCCTAATACTGCCTAATACCCTAATAGTCTGTGCTTTACTTTCTTATTTCTATATTGTCTGTGGCCACTGTGGCCAGCACTGAGCAGTTGAGCACAGATTATAATTTTCTCGCGGATGGAGTTGTGTGTCCAAGTGATTTTGCATGGTGTTTTTCGCTGAAATTTGCTAAAAAGTGATAAAACAACTGTCTTTCTGTTGTATTTCGTGAAGAAACTGTCGGCGTTTGCCGACTCCCCGTTTTTCAGTGTATTGTTTCTAGTAAGTATTTCGATTTGCAACAAAAAATTTTGTCTGTTTGTATAAACCTTCCCGTTTGAACTGTATAACCGCCTTTCATTATTGACCGCTATTTTCTCGATGTTTTTAGCTTTTGATTACTTTTTATCTTATTTTGTAGGTATTACAATTATTGATCATGCCTTCCGTTGTGATTTTCGAGGGTTAAAATATATTTATAACCTCGTACCTACCTCAATAAAATGCGACTTTGGCAATACGTAAATTTTGGACGACCTCCCTGGCGATCAATTTAGTCGCATTATATGTCATATTTTGGAATATTTATTTGGTAAATTTTTGTGCTCTGCTGTATTACCAAAATTTTTGTACCTCACAATAGTTTTACAAGGAAACGAAATCTAAATTCACGTGAACTGCGAGAAAACTCAAACTAAATAAGGTTATAATTTTAGCTGGTACCTATTTCTGTTGCCTATTTCATTTTTGAAAATTGGGATTCACAATGTCTGGCACATTGTGAATCCCAATTTTCAAAACTGCACCAGTGTTGTTTCCATGTTTCCCGCCTAAATTAAACTCATTGGGAAAATGCATCATCATAGCATGTAAAAAATAGTTTTTCAATGCACACCCACATTATTTTCGTTGGTATTTCATGTTCTATGTAATAGGCATGCAGCACATCAAGCTGCATGATTCTCACATTATAACAACTAAATTGTAAAATAAATCAATGTTATAATCTTTGTTGAAAGGAGTATCTATGGAGTTTCTTGCCGGTTCTTCTCCATAAGACCCACTATTTGGAACCGCGCACCTAGTTTTTGACATTTCAAAAGTACCTGTATTACTGGTCTAATTGAAATAAAACATTTGACTTTGACTTTGACTTTAGGGGGTAAGCCTTTTGGAACTGAATATTGACCTAATGTACGCATGGCAAGGTGACTTGTTACTTTTGTTAAAAGAATAGCACATAAAAAGCCCAAAAATCTCTCCTCTCCTCTCTACCTGTCAATATTTTTAAGAACTAATATAATTGCTATAATAAAGTTTGAGATATATTTCTCAGAATTTTTACAATTCTCTAACAAATAATTGAACTTTGAGGATTTGAAACTGATTTATAAATAAATACACTTTGTTATTAGAGTTAATAATTTAAACAAATAGAAATATTAATTAATTTGTATAGCCCTCCATATTGCAATGCTTGCAAAAGGCCGCTAAGTTATAAGTTCACTAAAATGTAATGTACCTAACACCTTAATGTACACTTAGTAAGCAATAAATCTTTGAATCTTATATTTCCACTTAAATGCTACAAAATCTCTGATCTCTAGTCTATAAGAAAAGTAAACTCATTGCCCCAAGGTGACTGACCTATCCTGTATCATTAAATATTTGGAATATTTATTCTGATCCTAACTGTAAATCTGTTTTGAAGTATTGTGTATAGGTGCATAAAATGATAACATGGGACAAGAATGTGAGTTGAATTTTTTAATGTGACGCAACTTATAAAGATTGTGGTTGCAGCCACACATAGGCACACACATACAATGTTAAGGGCCTATTTCACCACCTCCAGATAAGCACTATCTATTTATTCAAAGGAAAACAAACAGCATTTATAATAATATTTAAACAAGTTACATTACTGTAGTCTGTGACACAAAAAGCCAATAAAGTTTTCATTTCAATAGTGTGTAAACATGGAATGAATTTTTGTGTCAAATAATTTATCGGGAACTTATCAGATGGTGGTGAAACAGGCCCTTAGACTGCAATATCATACATGTTATCAGATGATTAACGAAAGGAATATATAAGGTGAATATCAGCAGCAGCATCAGAAAAGGTCGTCCTAGAAGGACATATGCCGATCTCATTGGCAAAGTGCTTCAAAAAGGTCAGGTGCGTACTACTCGCAACCTGCGCGTATGTATGAGAAGATGTATGAATGTGGCAGAAGCAAAAGAAGTATGCAAGAATCGTAGCAAGTGGCAGTCTATAGTTTCTGTCTACCCCTGTGGGAGAAAGGCGTGACTGAATGTGTTTATGTTCTTAAGTTAGCTAAACTTTTTACGGATATTATCGCGTTGTATTGATATTATTAGCTATAAGTCAAAAACTTACAGCAGGCAACACCGATCCCCACCACCGCCTATAAAAGCAGGCGCTCAGTCGAGTGTCGGCCTGGACTGGCTGGAGGCATTCGGTGCCTCACCATCAAGTTCGGTTACGCTGTTAAGATTCCCTGAATCAACAGCTAATGTCCATTTCAAAAAAAAAAAATGAGTGTCGGCCTACTTGCTCCTGAGTCGGCGATCGGTAAGGTGGTTGGTTTCGATTATGGTCTATGGTATTTATGGTCATTTTTGTGATAATTATTGCTGTGTGTAAATTAACGGCTGTATTATGTTTGACATTGTGTTGATTTGGTGAATTCTTGTTGAATTGCATTAAATTTGATCTAAATTGGACTATTTGTCCAAATGTTCCTTTTTTTATATTTTACCACTTCTGATTGTCAATAATATTATATAATTCCCGACGTTTCGAATCATTTACAGCATTCCTGGGCCATGGGTAGACTGAGATGTTGGACTTCGTAATGTTCAATTTACCTCCACAAATTGCATTTTTGTTTAATAGAGATCTGATTCACGCAAAATGAGCTCACTGTGTCCTTGAGTCTTGCAATTTTGGGCTTGGATTTTGATAGATGCTATGATTCCAAGCAGTTGGTAAAACCCAACTATCTTCTTTTTTATTTTTAAAATTAGTTTTATTTCAATGTCTAATATACTAGCAAAAACTAAAAGCGCAAAGAAATCAAAACAAAGAAAAAAGTTGCCCCACACTAGGATATGCTCCTGTATCGTGGGTGCGTTTACAAAGACAAATTCTCACATACATAAATGACTAGGCTTGAAACAAATATCTCATATGAGTGTGAGACCATCACCATCTTGTACAATGTATGCGCTACTCAGATGGGAAATACTAGGAACCGATGAGATAAATGAAGAACAGCTAGCAGAACTCTCCATCGGACAACTGGTGGGCTTCTGCAAGGCTACGGGAAGATTTGCGACGCCGAGCGCCAGTAACCCATGACGGGATCCACCAATAATGGGGAACTGGGCGAAATAATCCCAACATGAGGACTGATCGCCCTCCTGGTGCCTGCCGGCGTCCCCGAAATATAAATAGAATAGAATCACCACCTTGTGATAGGTGCAATAAACGAGAAGACCGTGACTTGAGAAGTAGGATATTGGCAGATATCTTGAAGTATATAAAGCTATGTTGGAAAGAGAGAGATGAAAGAATGTGACTGTCAGAAATGTGGATGAGTGGTTTTATAGAAGTGAGTAATTGAATGCATGTGGGCAGGCCCGTATTTAGGGGGCCAGGGCCCCTAGGCACTTGCCATTTGGGGCCCCCCTCCCCCATTTTCATTCGGCTTCAAAAAAGTGGAGGTTCTCAATTCGTCTCTATTTTTTTTGTATGTTACGCGATTATTCGGCCATTTATAAACCGAATTGGATGTTTTTGTGTAGAATATTTTTGCATTTTCTTATACCTCTTATCTCTTCTACCTAGATACGGATGGACTTCCTGTGGGTGTCGGAGACGGCAGACCCTGTCCGGTGTTTTCTTTACCACGTATTTTCCGTGACTCAGGATGAAATCCAAAACGAGACACTATGGACACAAGTGCCCTTTGTTGATCAGACCACATTAAATGTTCCCGTATCCCGTGAAAGACGTATATCGCTTTTGCCACGTCGAAGAGCTGAAAGACTTAAGGGCTTTTTACAATGTAGACCGACTTCATGTGACCTTTGTTGCACTGCTCGGTCGGTTACTGGCAGCTGGTTATCCTCCAGCAGGCTTTGCACAAGTGTCGTTCTTTCTATTAAGCAATAAGAAAAAACGATGCAATAGACAGAACGACGTCTTTTTTATGGGATAGGGGAAAACAAGCAGACGGATTGCCTGATGGTAAGCGATTACCGCCGCCCATGGACGGCTGCAACACCAGAAGAGTCACAAGTGCGTTGCCGGCCTTTTTAAAGAGAGTACGCTCTTTTCTTGAAGGTTTGAAGGTCATTTGTCCGGAAATATTGCTGGCGACAGTTCATTCCACAGTTTTGTTGTGCGAGGTAGAAAGTTACTAGAGGAACGCACAGTTATAGACTGCCAACATCTAGATTATGGGAATGAACCTGCTGTCGCGTAGAACGATGGCAGATAGAGGCAGCAGGGATCGTTCCTATAGGCGATAGAAGATACATAGCGAGGCCAAATCTCTTTGCCGCGCCAATGGGTCTAGTCGGTTTGAAATATCTTGGCAGTCGACGATACAGAGGAGGAACAAAGTACGCGATAGCACACAGTCTTGAGGGACACTAGCATTAATTATAAGTATAGAATCCGAACATTCACCGTCGACTACGACCTTCATGATTCTTTCTGCAAGAAAGCTGGTAACTTATTCGCATAGTTTCTCGGGAAGCCTATAGGAAGAAAGCTTTGAAAGAAGCGTTTTGTGTCATACCCGCCTTTGCTATGTCAAAACTGAACGCCAAGGCTTCCCCCTTAGTTTCGATCGCCTAAGCCTAACGATGTGTCAGGTATACCATATAGAAGATCAACAGCTAATCGACCCTTACGAAAGTCGTACTGCTGGTTACGAAGCAGATCCTCTAAGAACCGAAGGAGCTGGCAGTTGACAATGGACTCCATTATCTTCGAGAAAAGGGAGGTTATTGCTATCGGTCTGTAATTTCAGGGATTTGAGCGAGGACCATTTCCCATGTGTAGAGATGAAAAGGATGGCTTACAGAAATTTTCTTCGAGAACTTTGACAAGAGACCAGAACGCACGAGTTCCCGAAGGAAGGCGCTCAAGCCTCACCAATTCTACCGATGTGCTTCGACTTCGACCATACAGGCAGAAATCGTGATAGGTCTTGGAGAAGTATCATGATTTCTGCCTGTACGTATGCAGTTCTATTACATCTTCTGAAGCCCGATAACGTGATCACAACCTGGATATCATGTTTTAATTTACACTCAGAGCCTCAGGAAGTACGCGTTAGACCATGTTTAACAACATGCCTACAGCTAGAAGCATTTCTTTCATGGTACTCGTAATCATTTAATTTAAAAAAAAGTTAACGGTTACAACCTTTTCTTTCAAATAAACAACAGAAAAGCAATAACACACAATCTGATTCTTGTAGTCTTTCCAGAATTTTGGCACCATCATTTGTCTTTAAATATTTATAATTTAGTAAAATTAGGAAGAATATAAGAGCGAATTAATTAATCCCTTAAACTTTTAAAGAAAGTTTTTACACTAAGGCCCACTTGCACCAACTTCTTAAATATGTTTAAATTACATTAAAACACAGTTTTCCATAGTAAATTTGTGTTTAAATACGTTCAAAACATATTTAAGAAGTTGGTGCAAGTGGCCCTAAGTCTTAGTTAATTTAGAATTAAAATATCCCTACATTTTGTTGATGTGCTTATATATAACATCTATGATTATATATAATGTATATTTTTTGCCATTTTTCGTATGGGTTTGGCGCCGATCAAAATCTCGCCCAGGTGGTGCTAAAACCGGCACTGTATAATCCACGTTTCATGATGCTAAATTGACTACACGAAACCGAATATGAATCTACGTTTTTAAATGCAAAATAATTCGCGACGTCTACCATCCACTTATACGTATTCATACAAGGCCAATATCTCAAGTTAAAATTTCAGGAATCTCCCTTTTTTAGCAAGAAGATTATACAACATTTTACAATTAATTATGCGAGGAATAGAAACTGCCTGTAGGTACATATGCGAACTCCTTGGCCTAACCGGCAAATTAAGTAGCAGGTTCCGCCACTGGAACTGGGGCCCCTAAGCTGGCTGGGCCCCTAGGCCAGGGCCTTGTGGGCCTAAGGGGAAATACGGGCCTGCATGTGGGCTGGTAATATAGCCTACATGCATATAATTGCTATATGATTGACCCAATGAGGCTGGCATAGTCACCAGGAGTGCACGGAAGCCTAAAAAAAGATTAAAAAAAAAACAAAGAAAAATCTGTAGTCATACAAATATTTGCTCCATGTGGGGATCCAACCCACAACGCATGTCGCTGAAGCCGATCGCTCAGCCGCTACGCCAAACGTATGTCGTCCTATTTATTGTTGATTTATAACAAACTAGTTATATATATCTATATATATATACTATCTAGTTCAAAAAATGTAAAACATTGACTTGTAAAAGTGTCTTTAAAAGATCTATTTACAGAAATAAATATCATTTATCATTTAAACTAGCTTCCGCCCGCGACTTTGTCCGCGTGGAATAGTTACTTAGTCTTAGCGTGATGATATATAGCCTATAGCCTTCCTCAATAATATGTAGCCTATATGTTGACCCGACCTGTTAGTAATATTCATGCAAAATTTGAAGTAAATCCATGCAGTACTTTTTGAGTTTAGCCCAGACACACATACAGACAAAAATTCTAAAAGCTATATTTTTGGCTTCAATATCGACTGTAGATCACGCCCCAAGAATTACAGTACAGTTTTGACTTTCCTACGATTTTATTATATTACTAGCTTCTGCCCGCGACTTCGTCCGCGTAGCGTGATGATATATAGCCTATAGCCTTCCTCAATAAATGGGCTATCTAAAACTGAAAGAATTTTTCTAATCGGACCAGTAGTTCCTGAGATTAGCGCGTTCAAGTAAACAAACAAACAAACAAACTCTTCAGCTTTATATATTAGTATGGATGTATGGATTAACAAACAAAACAAATAACCTTGAACTACATATATATCGTTATATCTATAGAATGTTTATAAACAAAGCTTACGTCATGATTGCAATTTATTTCAAAGAAACCATGACGCAATATTTAGAAAACATTGCGAAATTATTGTGCAATCATTTGTGAATAACCCGTGTGGTATTCCGACCATGGGAAGCCCTCATTATATTAAATTTACCGCTATAAGCTATCCCCGTGGAAAACACAGTGGCCTCTAACGAGTTGGACGGAGGACCCAGGCCCAATTCTATTATTCGATTGTTTCAAAATCGTCACTAAATGACTTCAGAATTATTGAAATAAAACAACTTTACGGATTTTATCGCGTTACATTGTCAAAAACAACCCTTTAAAAAACCAGGTCCGAAACTTAGGGATAAAAATGGAATTAAATAACACTAATTTATCGTGATAAAATCTATATACTAATATATAAAGCTGAAGAGTTTGTTTGTTTGTTTGTTTACTTGAACGCGCTAATCTCAGGAACTCTGGTCCGATTTGAAAAATTCTTTCAGTGTTAGATAGCCCATTTATTGAGGAAGGCTATAGGCTATATATCATCACGATACGTGGACGAAGTCGCGGGCAGAAGCTAGTCCATCATAAAATAACTTTTAACAAAAAATAAAACCGCATTAATTAAAAAAGATTACCTATTTCAAATCGTTTTATAAATAAAAAAATACAGACGAATTGAGATCCTTCTCCTTTTTGAAGTCGGTTTAAAAAGTAGTTCCATTTCAACTCTGTTCATATAATCTCAAAATAACTTTCACAAAATTTTGCAATGTTTTGCTATAAGGAAAAAAATGCTTCTTATAAATACTTGCTTACCATACCTCTCTTTAATCAGTTCAACGTTTACTACCGTCGACGCTGGTCGACAAAAAGGCTGTTGTATGAGGTTGAAATCATATACATAACATATATATTTCGACATAGACACAACACATATTTATATAAAAAATATTGATACGAGATAAACATTGCTAATTTTGAAAAAAAAAACATTAATATCCATAACATTCATTTGTTATGCGTGTTGCAAGTAAGTTCATTTTATATTGTTCTACATTAATTATAAACTTTATAATATCAATACTCTATTCTTTATATTTATATACATCAAAAGCTGTTTGTACATTTTAGATATTTAAAAAAATAACAAGTGGGTTAGGGTAAATGAGATTTCTAAAATTCTTGTCCATTTGTTACGGGTTGGCGCAAAAACTACTGAATAGATTTTAATTTTGTTATCACTGTTAGAAAGTATATGCTCCCACTTAAAAACTGGTGAACTTCTTATCACAATCACAATTAATCAGATCCTGAGATACAGCTTGACCTCTCTGATGTATACAGACCCAGACAAAGAAGAGATCATCACTGTTGGTTTTTGATTATTTTAGAGGTCCATTTCTAATCCTAATATAGCTTTACGTGAGCAAAGCCACGGACAAAAGCTAGTTTTATGATATGTATAGAAAAGTATAGATAGATATATAGATTGTTATTAATCGTCATGATAATACATGTCTGTGTATACTTTGAGTGCGTTCCACTTAGAGCCCATAACGATCAAAAGGCTCATTTAGTTATTCCACATAACGACCGCGGTGGTTGTGGTCGATCTGTAAGTCGATTTTTATTTAGAGATTTATTTCTGTAAGTCGATCTTTAGAAACACGTTTACAAGTCAATAGTTTGTTTTTTTTAAAGCTACATGGCTTCGGCATTTCCTAACTGACGACATCTGAGGAGAAACACCGAAACAAACTCAAAGAATCATGGGTCTCTTTTAAAGTCAAGACATAAAATAATGCAAATACTGTGTGGGAAAATGCAGGGCAAAGTCTGAAATGGCCTTTTGAGGAAAGAACCATAGCAGCTTTGAGTAGACTAGTCCTAACTGACGTCATGACTTACGCTCACGCAAAGCTCACGACGACCCACCTAGAAAGGTGGGTGGTAGTGATCGTTCCACTTGAGTTTTCGACAGTAACGCTCACAAGCAAGTGGAACGGGAAAAACTGCGGTCGTGAGCGTGATCGTTGTGAACGCAAAGTGGAACGCACCCTTTAAGGGTCTGTTTCACAACCTCCGGATAAGCACTATCTATCAGATAAATTCTAAATTGAAATATCAGAAGGAGGTGAAACAGGCCCTTAATGTTGTGTATTAAACAATGCCACATTGATATTGATAAGTCATAATAATCAACCCATTATATGTCCCACTGCTGGGCACGGGTCTCCTATCACAATGAGAGGGATTAGGCTGTAGTCCACCACGCTAGCGTAATGCGGGTTGGCAGACTTCACACGCCGTCGAGAAAATCTCTCAGGCATGCAGGTTTTCTCACGATGTTTTCCTTCATACCATCACGCCTGTATTCTCCTAAGTATTAGGCAGAGGTGTAGTACCGTACACCCACAGTTCTGATCCGGTATGTTTTTTATTTTTTTTTTTATTATGGACCATCAACGCAGGATACACACAATACATTTTATATATAAATAGGTACATTGTCTATAATAGTGTGTTCCTCCAATTATAGAAGGTCACAGCATGCACTTATAGTCTAGCTAGGTGAACAAATTAAATTAAAGAAAAGAAACATTATAAAAAAATAAACCTTAATAAAAATTAAACAATCAAAACGAGACCCAGTGTCTATTTTATTAGCAGAGGAAAATATTCATCTCATTTTTACGGTATCGTCGTACGACAGGTCGTTGAGCTCCCTAAATAATGGTTGAGCTACACGATGCCTGATGTATGCGTGCCGTCAGTTAGGACAGGTCAACTCAAAGCTCTTTCTTCCAAAGGCCTGTCCAGATATTGCCCTAAATCGTAACACTTGCATAATATCTAATAATATTATGATACTATTACTGTCTGGACTTTC
This sequence comes from Acronicta leporina, assembly GCA_947256265.1. NCBI lineage: Eukaryota > Metazoa > Arthropoda > Insecta > Lepidoptera > Noctuidae > Acronicta > Acronicta leporina. The sequence goes on along the minus strand of OX366541.1, from coordinate 4,903,673 downwards.
AAAGAGACCATGATTCTCTGAGTTTGTTTCGTGTTTCTTCTCAGACGTTGTCAATTATGAAATTAGTAGTTTTTGCGCCAACCCGTAACAAACAGACAAGACGGTTAAGAGACGTTTATATACCCTAATACGTGTTTTTTTTAAATATCTTCAATGTACACACACAGCTTATTTACGATTTTATAATCGTAGAGATATAACAGGACGATCACAGTACATTATAGATCTATACTAATATATAAAGCTGAAGAGTTTGTTTGTTTGTTTGTTTGCTAGAACGCGCTAATCTCAGGAACTACTGGACCGATTTGAAAAATTATTTCAGTGTTAGATAGCCCATTTATTGAGGAAGGCTATAGGCTATATATCATCACGCTACGCGGACGAAGTCGCGGGCAGAAGCTATATTGAATAAAACAATGTATGCGAAGTCTTTATTAGAACAATAGAAACCAAAACATGTTTTTGAATTATTTTGTACGCGCATCACTCAAAAACTACTACACGAAATTGGATGCTTTTACGTTGAGTATTTAAGGATGTTGTTACTCTTTGACGCCATACAGCTGAACGAATCTGGATAAAATTTGGTACAGAGATAGATCTTTTTATTCTTATGTTTGACCGCCATAATAAATAAAATAAATATTCTGCGACATTTTACACAGCACCAGTCCCAAACTATGCAGAGCTTGTGCTATGGGTACTACTAGCCAATGATGTAATACTTACATACTTTTGTAAATACATACTTATCTATATTTATACTTAATATATAAAGCTGAAGAGTTTGTTTGTTTGCTTGTAATCTCAGGAACTACTGGTCCGTTTTGAAAAATTCTTTCAATGTTAGATAGCCCATTTATTGAGGAAGGCTATAGGATATTATTATCACGCTAAAACCAAGTAACTATTCCACGCGGATGAAGTCGCGGGCAGAAGCTAGTATTACATAAGACACCCCCAGACGAACACAAATACTTATATTCATCACAGAAATATGTGTCCTGTGGTAATCGAACCCATGATCTCGTGATCAGCATCTGGTACTGGAACCACTAGACCACAGAGATCGTCAATAATATTAGTTATAGTTATGTAATATTTATAATTTTTTGATTTTTATTTTTTTCAGAAGACACCATGCTCAAAATCTGATATAGCTATAAGAGAAGTGATTCAGTCTTAAGGAAAACCAGTTGGCTATCAAAATGTTCCAGAAACCTGCATTTGGTTCTACCACGGCCAATTTTGGTGAGTAAAACTGTTGTGTTTTTATTTAACTAAGAAGGAAAAGTACAAATGTACTGCTTATTTCTAAAGAATCTAAAGAAATCGCTTCCAGCAGACCTTTTTTATTGATTTTATTGTGTCCCATTTTTAGACTACCCTCCTTGGCCTCGGCTGAGCCATGTTGTAACATTTATATGTAACTAGCTTCTGCCCGCGGCTTCGCCCCCGTGGAATTCGGTCTGTCATCACATCCCACGGGAACGGGATAAAAAGTATAAAGAATCCTATGTCCGTCTCCTGGTTCTAAGCTACCTCTCCACCAATTTTCAGCCAAATCGGTTCAGCCGTTCTTGAGTTATAAATGGTGTAACTAACACGACTTTCTTTTATATATATAGATAATATGTATATAATATCATAATATTTATATCCCCCCCAAATAGTGGATGATTGTGTGATGACTTTTTGGATTCGGAGACGTTTATACACCCTAACCAACTTGTTTTTTTTAATATCTTCAATGTAAAGACAGAGCTTTTTTACAATTCTATAATAGTAGAGAAAAACAGTTAAATTCAGAGTTTAAGAAGAGCGTTTGAATACTGTTCCTTTCTGCCATTCTGAGAGATATCTCATAGGAGGTGAGAAAATATCTGATTTGCTTGGGAAATCCATTAATCACGTGATGTATTTTTGGCAACTTTCTAACCCATCTGGTGATAAGTGGTGAGTTTTTAGACTAACCCTCTCCCCCTACCCAAAATCACGTGTATTTATTGTACAAAGTCCTATTTATATTATAAATGCGAAAGTTTGTGAGGATGGATGGATGGATGGATGATTGTTACTCTTTCACGCCAGAACGGCTCAACGGATCTGGATAAAATTTGGCACAGAGATAGATTATAGTCTGGAATAACACATGGGCTACTTTTTATCTGAAATCTACGCAGACGAAGTCGCGGGCAGAAGCTAGTAGCATATATATTCTTTTTCGGTTTTCGGTTTATAAATCGGGCGTTTGAAGAAAATATATATATATATATATGTATACAGGGTGTCCCAAAACTCAACGATAACCTGGTACCGGGCGAGAGGCCAAGGTATACCAGTTATGAAAAAAATAAGAAAAAAAATCTATGTCACTTAGTCAAGCGATGATAGACATTTTTCGAAAAAGTTAAAAATTTGACACCCTTGGTCGCATTTTTAGGTACTGTGATCGCAATTTTCACTATTTTACAGTGATTTTTTTAATAATGTTATCTCAAATAACAGTGCTATTAATCGTAACCACAAATGAAAGTAATAATCAATGTTAACTAAGTAAAATAAATTAAATTTTGACGAGTTATGGTTTATAAAATTTATGTCAGTCAACTTTGACACTCTACGTTGGAAAAAAAATGTACTACACTACCTATGGCAAGTTTTTTTAAAAGATGGACCATTTAGTCTAGATTTCAAAATAGTACAACACTTGCCACTTTTCTTGCCAATAAAACTGCTATTTCGTATTTTTTGCGAAAGGAACTCATGGAAAATTTAATCAAAATAAAACGGTAAATTATCGTAACACTTTATTATCCTCCTAAAACTAAAGCAGATGCTCAAATTGTTTCCCTCCAGCACGAATACAAGCTCTGCATAAATTTCACATAAATTCGTGGAATCTTGCAAACGTGCAACCTGTGCCCAAAAAAGGTAGTCGTGCCGACCCTAATAACTACAGACCTATTTCGGTCACGTCCATACTCTGCTAGACTATGGAACGTGTCCTTAACAACAGGCTCCTGGCGTACCTAGAAGCAAATGATCTCCTCAGTGACCGACAATACGGATTTCGCCGAAACCGGTCTACTGGGGACCTTCTAGCGTACGTCTCACATACATGGGGTGCAGCCATCGAGAAACACGGGGAGGCGCTTGCCGTTTCCCTTGACATCTCAAAGGCTTTCGACAGGGTCTGGCATGATAGCCTTATTTGCAAGCTTTCATCGTATGGCTTGCCCACTGGTTTCGTGGCTTGGATATCGGATTTCCTGAGGGATCGATCGATACGAGTCGTCATTGATGGCTGCTCGTCCGATCGAATGGCTATTAATGCCGGTGTTCCGCAGGGGTCGGTAATCTCTGCGACACTCTTCCTGCTTCTATACTATTTTGAAATCTAGACTAAATGGGCCATCTTTTAAAAAAACTTGCCATAGGTAGTGTAGTACATTTTTTTTCCAACGTAGAGTGTCAAAGTTGACTGACATAAATTTTATAAACCATAACTCGTCAAAATTTAATTTATTTTACTTAGTTAACAATGATTATTACTTTCATTTGTGGTTACGATTAATAGCACTTTTATTTGAGATAACATTATTGAAAAAATCACTGTAAAATTGTGAAAATTGCGATCACAGTACCTAAAAATGCGACCAAGGGTGTCAAATTTTTAACTTTTTCGAAAAATGTCTATCATCGCTTGACTAAGTGACATAGATTTTTTTCTTATTTTTTTCATAACTGGTATACCTTGGCCTCTCGCCCGGTACCAGGTTATCGTTGAGTTTTGGGACACCCTGTATATACGTGATGACCGTGATTTTTTTTGAACACCCTCCCCCCTTACGAGCCTCACGTGATTAATGGACAATCCTTCGGTGGTAAGACTTTTTGGGATCTCACTGGCTGGCGATCCTTACTTTGGAGTATGTCTTAAGGCTGATCGTTTCGCTCAGCCCGCCAAATTCAAATTACAATTGGTTTTTCGCAATTTGTAGGTCTAAACACATTCTAGATTCCTATCTGTAGTAATTGCGGCATTAGCTATACAATATTCACAACTGAGCATTAAAAACTTTGCTTGCAAATCGATATTGTAGCTAAAAGTAGGTATAATCGTCAATTTTGGCCAAAATTAACGATTATACGTACTTTTAGCTTCTTTAACGTTTATTAAGGAATTTTTTTAATGCTCAGTTGTGAATATTGTATAGCTAATGCCGCAATTACTACAGATAGGAATCTCGAATGTGTTAAAGACCTACAAATTGCGATAAACCAATTGTAATTTGAATTTGGCGGGGTCAGCGAAACGATCCGCCTTAAAGCGCCTAGGTGTGTGTTTTGACTTTAGCTTCTTCAACTATGAATTGTTGTCTTGTCCCCAGGGTCGTTCAACTCGGGGACTTCAACGGCGTCCCCTTTCGGGGGATTCAAGCCGACCACGGGGACAAGCGCTTTCGGAGCTCCGCCAGCCTTCGGAGCAGCAACGTCCACCCAGCCAACCACTGGTGGAGGTATGTATTTAACATACCATCACGCCTGTATTCCCCGAAGGGTTAGGCAGAGGCGTATTAATGTACACCCACAGTTCGCCGGTATGTTTAGGTCCCATGTAATAGGGGGCGAGCCTATTGCCATTAACCGGGCACAAATTCCTAACTCCGAGCTGCTACTGGGAATTTCATAGAAAAACCCAATAACACTGCTTGACCTGGGAATCGAACCCAGGACCTCTAGCGTAGCAGTCGCGCTCAGGACCACTTGGCTAATGAGGCAGTTGAGGTATGTATTTTTGGTTCTAAATCTATCTTACATAACATAATCAACCCCAATTATATGTACCACTGCTGGGCACGGGTCTCCTCTCACAATGAGAGGGATTAGGCTATAGTCCACCACGCTAGCCTATTGCGGGTTGGCAGACTTCACACGCCGTCGAGAAAATCTCTCAGATGTGTAGGTTTCCTTACGATGTTTTCCTTCATCGTTTAAGCGCGTGATAATTAACTATTAATACGCACGTAACTTCGAAGAGTTAGGGTGCGTGCCTTGGATTTGAACTCGAGACCTTTGACTTGGCAGTCCAATGGTCATATCACTAGGCTATCACAACTCGTTCGTATAATCTGTCTAGTTAAAAAAAAAAAACTTGTAAAAGGGTTTTAACATACCATCACGCCTGTATTCCCCGAAGGGTTAGGCAGAGGTGTACTAAGGTTCACCATGTTTAGGTCCCATGTAATAGGGGACGAGCCTATTGCCATTAACTGAGCACAAATTCCAAACTCGCGAGCTGCTACTGAGAATTTCATAGAAATACCCAATAACACTTTGCTCGACCTGGGAATCGATCCCAAGACATCTAACGTAGCAGTCGCACTTGGGACCACTAGACTAACGTGAATTTAGATTTTTAACCTTCGTTTTATTAAAATCCCTTCAAACATTTGTCTCCAGGTCTCTTCGGCACCACTAACACCACGGGCGGCCTCTTCGGGGGCACGCCCGCGTCCACGTCGACCGGGGGCTTCGGCGCCGGCACCTCGGGCTTCGGCTTCGGCAGCACCCAGCCGGCTAGCGGAGGCCTATTCGGGAACACGTCCACCGTCGGGGGCGGGCTTTTCGGCAATACTCACAACCAAACAGCCTTCGGAGCCAAACCTGCCGGTAGTAAGTGAATTATTAGAAGGTTTTTTTGAATACAGTAATAACTGACAGTCTTGATTCATGTCGTAGCAGAATTGTATTATTCGCTATTTCACATAACTGCTAGCTGCTTTACAGAATAGTTCTGTTAAGTAAAATAGCTGAATAGCTTCCAGCTGAATTACCATTGCGATACGTTTATCAAAATCTCTACCCGCGTTTTGTTGTTTTGTAGAATGACTTATTTGCAATTACGATAAGCGTTTTATGTAAATAACCTATGACAGTTATATTTTCACGAATTTTTGCAACCAAATTAAGTTTTGACGGGGTGAAATAATTAAACATATTATTTCGGGATGAAATAGTATTATAAATATGTTTAATTGTTTGCACTGTTTTCCAAGACAGCTAAACATCAATCCGCTGTATTGATCAACGCAAAACGTTCATTCCATTCTGCGTATTGAAGTGCGTATTTCAGCAATTTCACATAACAAATATTTTCTAAAGCTGCTAGCGATTATGTAAAATAGCGAATTATACAATTCTACTGCGACATTCATATGGCCTCCGCAAATGTCCTGCTGAACTGGTATTGCCGTGCAGCGGGTCGTTGAGCTCCCTAAATAATGGTTGAGCTACACGATGATTGGTGTATGCGTGCCGTCAGTTAGGACAGGTCAACTGAAGCCTGCTATTTTTTTTATGGGATAGGGGGGCAAACGACCAGACGGATCACCTGATGCGTAAGCGATATTCGCCGCCCATGGACACCCGCAACACCAGAGGAGTCACAAGTGCGTTGCCCGCCTTTTAAACAGGTTTGGGCCTCCGGTATCCTCACTCACTCGGCGAAACACAACGCAAGCGTTGTTTCACGCCGGTCTTCTGTGAGGCCGTGGTATCACTCCGGTTGAGCCGGCCCATTCGTACCGAAGCATGGCTCTCCGTTAAACGTTAATTTGCAATTTCTTAATTCCCAGGAATATTGCGCTTTGAGTACATCTGAACTAAATAGTTCAAATGTAATCAAAGCAATGGGTATTTTGCAATTTTCTAGTTCTCGGTATTTAATCGTCATGTTTATGATTCCGGGATTTATAGGAGGTATAATCAAGTCTATGTTAGAAAGAAAGAAAGAAGAAAGAAAAAAATTATTGTTTTACACTGACACAATAAAAGTTAAAACAAAAAAAATCTATACTTAATATATAAAGCTGAAGAGTTTGTTTGTTTGTTTGTTTGTTTGTTTGTTTGTTTGTTTGCTTGAACGCGATAATCTCAGGAACTATTGGTCCGATTAGAAAAAATCTTTCGGTGTTAGATAGTCCATTTATTGAGGAAGGCTATAGGCTATCATCCTGCTAAGACTAAGTAACTATTCCACGCGGACGAAGTCGCGGGCGGAAGCTAGTAATTAATAAAACACGAGTGCACCTTAAAATGTTACTTACTTCCTCGAACTTTAGGTAAATATACTGTACCTATTCCGATCTCTGATAATAATTATACGCCGATCTTATTGGCGAGGAATTTCAAAGAGGTCTGCTAACGTGTAGTATTCACAAATTTCATGTAAATCTTTGCCTACAGGCTTCGGTTTCGGCAGCCCAGCCACTACTGGAGCGGCTAGCGGTAGTCTCTTCGGTACAGCGCCATCTACCGGCACCGGACTCTTTGGACAGCAGACCAACACCCTCGGAGGTGGCACTCTCTTCTCAAATAATACTGGTGAGTAAATATTATAAGTATACTAGCGGCCCGCCCCGGCTTCGCACGGTTGGAGAATCCCTAGCTTTACTTTCCCCGTCGAGTTTCCCGTGAACCCTATATGTTAGGGGTGGACGACCCATAACACTTAAAAAAAAGATAGTAGCCGATTCTCAGACCTACTAAATGCGCATATAAAATTTAAATATAAAAAAAAAACTTTGTTTTGTGTTTTCTTTAAATAGAAATATTAAAGAAAACACACAACAAAGATTAGATCACTATTTATAACTTAAGAACGGATGAACCGATTTAGCTGAAAATTGGTGGAGAGGTAGCTTAGAACCAGGAGACAGACATATGATACTTTTTATCCCGTTCCCGTGGGATGTGATGACAGACCAAATTCCACGGGGGCGAAGCCGCGGGCAGAAGCTAGTATTTTATAAAAAGAATTAGCGAAATCGGTTCAGCTGCTCTCGAGATTTGCGCTTAGCAACACATTTGGTGATTTATTTTTATACTAGTTTCTGCCCGCGACTTCGTCCGCGTAGCTTGATGATATATCCAATATCCTTCCTCAATAAATGGGCTATCTAACACTGGAAGAATTTTTCAAATCGGACCAGTAGTTCCTGAGATTAGCGCGTTCAAGCAAACAAACAAACAAACTCTTCAGCTTTATATATTAGTAAGTATAGAGTATAGATTATAGATTACCCAGTTCCTACTGGATCTTACCAGTCGTAATTTCCCAGCAGGTGCATTTGGACAGCAGCAACAGCAGCAGGCGGGCACAGCTCACGTGAAGTACAACCCGGTGGTCGGCACCGACGTCGTCGTCAAGTCGGGCACATCGCAGAGCGTCAACATCAAACACCACTGTATTACTTGTATGAAAGTTAGTTTTACGTCGATTTTAACCCCTTAGCGATCCTTATGTCTCATCACGAAGAAACACCAGTCATCTATACATATACAGGTTGACTTGGTAATATAATTGATTGATTTTTGATATACATACATATAATTGAAATGAAACTACTTTTTACGGATTTTATCGCGGTATATTGATATTATTTAGTTCATATTTTTGTTTATCTTAGTAATTTTAACATTAAGACGTCCAACACCTCAGTCTGCCCGTGACCATGGATGCTGTAAAGGATCCGAAACGTCGAGAACTAAATAATATCAATATACCGCGATAAAATCTGTAAAAAGTAGTTTCATTTCAATGTCTAATATTCGCGTAAGTGTCAGAAATCAGTATGATAGAGATATACTTGAGAATAAAAAAGGATTTAAAAGGAGAATAGGTATTTGATAATGCGAAACTATGTACTTACTTTATTGTTAGGCCCGCTTGGTATAAGGTAACTTTTTAAATGTGTTTAAATTGTACTGAAACACGAAATTTCTATGAAAAATTGTGTTTAAATACAATTTAAACACATTTAAAAAGTTGGTGCAAGTGGCCCTTAATATAGCTTCATGTGAGCGAAGCCGCGGGCGAAAGCTAGTGGAACATAATATTACATACATACATACCATCACGCCTGTATTCCCCGAAGGGTTAGGCAGAGGCGTACTCATGTACACCCACAGTTCGCCGGTATGATTAGGTCCCATGTAATAGGGGGCGAGCCTATTGCCATTAACCGGGCACAAATTTCTAACTCCGAGCTGCTACTGGGAATTTCATAGAAAAACCCAATAACACTTTGCATGACCTGGGAATCGAACCCAGGACCTCTAGCATAGCAGTCGCGCTCAGGACCACTTAGCTAATGAGGCAGTTTATATGAGGAACATAATATTGTTATCAGGAATATGAAAACAAATCATTGGAGGAGCTTCGACTTGAAGACTACACCGCAGGGAGGAAAGGCAACACAAGTGGTATGTTCGGAGGCTTCCAGCAACAGACAGAGAACAAACCACTTTTCGGAAACACTTGTGAGTATATACTCCTGGGGCTGTATCATGACGTTATTGCCATCATGACGATCACTGTGTTGTTTAGTGATGGTCATGATCGGTCATGACGGTAAAAACTTTGCTTAATAAACGTTAAAGAAGCTAAAATTAGGTACAATCGTCATTTTTGGCCAAAATTGACGATTGTATTAATTTTAGCTACAATATCGATTTACAAGCAACGTTTTTAATGCTCAGTTGTGAATATTGTATAGCTAATGCCGCAATTACTACAGCTAGGAATCTAGAATGTGTTATAGACCTACAAATTGCGAAAAACCAATTATAAATTGAATTTGGCGGGCTCAGGTGAACGATCCGCCTTAAAAGATCTATTTACAGAAATAAATATCATTATTCATTTACACATTTCACATTCACACAACACAATTACGGATTTTTTTTTTTCGTAGCGTTCGGTCAAGCTCCCACTACGAGTGCGCCCTCAGTGTTCGGGGGCGGAGGCCTGGGCGGTAATACAGGCTTCGGTCAGCCGACGTCTTCCTTCGCCTTCGCTAACAACACGCAGAATACTACCACCACCGGTTTGTTCGGTGCTAACAAACCTGCCTTTGGAGCTACGCCAACCACTGGTAAGCAAATTTTGTGAGGTTATTTTTTAGACTGCCTCATTAGCTAAGTGCGACTGTTACGCTAGAGGTCCTGGGTTCGATTCCCAGGTCGAGCAAAGTGTTAATGGGTTTTTCTATGAAATTCTCAGTAGCAGCTCGGAGTTGGGAATTTGTGCCCGGTTAATGGCAATAGGCTCGCCCCCTATTACATGGGACCTAAACATACCGGCGAACTGTGGGTGTACCTTTTTTTTCTTTTTTATCTTTATAGTACACCTCTGCCTAACCCTTCGGGGAATACAGGCGTGATGGTATTTATTTATTTATAAAATTTAACTAGAACGATCTTAGACCAATTACACCAATTAAATACAATTATTATTAAATGTAACCAATTTCAGTATCAATACTAACATTATAATATTAATTCCACAATATCACAGAGATAATAAAAACAAAATAACAAAGATATATGGTATGTTATGTTATGTTAAAAAACATCTCAAGAAATATATAAATATTATTATATTTCGCAGGGGGGGCAGGATTGTTTGGTACGACCACGACGCAAGCGCCCGCTTTTGGCACCACCTCGTCTACATTTGGATTCGGTGGAAACACACAAAATCAGGTATGTTTATATTAAACTAGCGACCCGCCCGCGGTTTCAGCCGCGCTGCCCCGGTCCTAAGAGTCATAGCGTGATGTCAAATAGCTTAAAACCTTCCTCATGAATCACTCTATCTATTAAAAAAAACCGCATCAAAATCCGTTGCGTAGTTTAAAAGATCTAAGCATACATAGGGACAGACAGCGGGAAACGACTTTGTTTTATAATAAGTAGTGAGTAGTGAAGTGATGACTAGCTTCTGCCCGCGACTTCGTCTGCCTGGACTTGAAATAAAAAGTAGCCCATGTGTCATTCCAGACTATAATCTATCTCTGTGCCAAATTTCATCAAGATCCGTTCAGCCGTTCTGGCGTGAAAGATTAACATACATCCATCCATCCTCAAAAACTTTCGCATTTATAATATTAGTAGGATTAGCTGACCCGGCGAACTTCATACCGCCTAACAGTCGATTCTGAAACTAACGTCACTTAATTGTTTTGCTTTCCCGGAACCCCTCCACTAACACTTAAACTTTATGGTATAGTATTAAAAATAATATATATGACGAGTTGGTTTGAAAATAATATATATGAGGTTTAGTGGTTCGAGTACCGGACTGCTGACCATGAGGTCATGGGTTCGATTCCCACAGGACACAAAAATGTATGTGATGAATATAAGTGTTTGGGTTCGTCTGGGTGTTTCTTATCTATCTATACTTAATATATAAAGCTGAAGAGTTTGTTTGTTTGTTTGCTTGAACGCGCTAATCTCAGGAACTACTGGTCCGATTTGAAAAATTCTTTCAGTGTTAGATAGCCCATTTATTGAGAAAGGCTATAGGCTATATATCATCACGCTACGCGGACGAAGTCGCGGGCAGAAGCTAGTGTATTATAAGTATGTATTTACAAAAAAAAAGGTGTTTATGTATTATATCCATTGTCTACTACCCATAGTACAAGCTCTGCTTAGTTTGGGACTAGATGGTGCTGTGTAAAAATGTCCCAGAATATTTATAATATAATATTTATATAATCTTCATTATAATAATTTAATTTGAAGCAATAAGTAATTTCTTAAATCCCGGGATTCAATCGTCATGTTTACCATCCCGGCATTTTAGAGGAGGTATAATCATCTCTATATTACTTACTTCCTAGAACTTTAGGTAAATATATACTGTACCTATTCCGATCCTTGCTAATATAGTTGGCGTAAAATAACTTGAACCACAATGGCGGATGCGCAGTAGTCGATTTTCAGTACATTTTGCACGCAAATGTACTGCGCAAACTTTCCCCCCCTCCGTTAGATTTGGGTCAAGTTATTTTGCGCGAAGTGTATTTCATGTTTTTATATCATTTCATTGCAGCAACAGTCAACAGGGCTCTTCGGTGCAAAACCAGCGACGACAGGTTTTGGAACTACTCCAGCCAGCAGCGGCTTCGGTTCTTTCGGTACTACTGGGGTTTTCGGAGCCAAGACCCAGGCTCCCAGCTTTGGCACTCAAGCGCCCGGTAAGCATACAAATCTAGTATCTAGTTGTTTTAGTGAAGGAAAAAATCGATTTGCGTCTTTCAGTTAGATATACCAGACGCTATGATCTCTAAGCCACCGCGAGTCCCACCTGCTATGTCGAAATTTGCTTTCAAATTCTGAACTTACGTCTTAAAAGGAAACTCTAGTCGCGAGGAATTTGAAAAATAGGTATTTGAAAAAACTATTGCCGTCGTCGTTACTCCAACCTCCACCCGTAAAGTGGGAAAGGGACAATTGCAGCTCAGGCTGATTTTACCTACAAAAATCTTGACTAAACATCGTTTCGTATTCCGCTGTTTTCTCGATCAAAACTGGACCGATCCAAAAAAAATTAATATAAAAATTTAAAGGAAAAGTATATCTATGCTTCTATTTTTTTACTTTTTGTTAAAAACTTACCAAATTTGTCTGATAGTCGTCTGAACATGGCAGTAAAAACGGGCCTTTTTTTCGAGAGTTTGGATTAATAGAGGCACGCCCTAGATTTTTTGGGAAAAAATCATTGCTCTAGAGCTATTATCCACGAAGAAAACAGCGGAATACCTTTGTATGGAGAAAGGCCCACTAGAATTCCCTCTTAAAGGTGACGTCAGTAACATCTATTGAAAGGCAAGTTACTTTGCTTCTCAACCGACGTGACTTACCTTACGGTTAGTTCTATGTCGTACGATGCTACCATACTAATAAGTCTCTTCTTCTCTTACGATTATAAAATTGCAAAAAAAGCTGTGTTTGTTACGGGTTGGCGCAAAAAAATACTGAATAGATTTTAATTTTGTTATCACTGTTAGTAAGTATATGCTCCAACTTAAAAGCTGGTGAACTTCTTATCTCAATTAATTGAACGGATCCTGAGATACAGCTTGACCTCTCTGATGTATAGAGTCCTATGCAAGGAACAGTAAATCGGGTCCAAGGAAGAGATCATCATTGTAGGTTTTAAATAAATTATTTTTAGAATCCATTTCTAATCTTACTATACTTCGAATTTTAATTGTATTCAGTAACTTGACAGTTGAAGGGTGGTAACCCTTCAACTGTCAAGTTACTGAATTTTACAACAGTTTTTGACAAAAAAAAGATAGTGAGGTGGTCAAACAAATAATGAACGAAATTGAATGAACTTAAATAATGTACTTCATTGACAAACTTTTTTATGTATATTGAATAGCTAGTCTTCAAAACACAATATAAACTGTTAAAAATAGTAGATTTTGTTTCTCAGTAGTAAGTTAATCTATAAAATGTCAAAAATTACAAAAGTAAAAAAAATTAAATTATATGTTTTTTATTTTTGGTTGATTTTTATTAGAAGAAAATAGAAAAAGAAAGTACTTTGATTAATTATTCTTATATTTTACATCTTATTTACGATTTTTTAGTTTAATTTTATATTAAACCTTTTTTATCAATCCAATATTTACCCAAATTCATTCACTACCCAACACTATTATTTGTAGTGTGGTATCATTATTTCTCTTCGAACTTTCAAGTTACTGAATACAATTAAAAGTCGAAGTATAGTAACTGATATTTTATGAAAGAATTTATGTAATTCCAGAACTATATTTATTTAAACAAAATACGCGAACTGAGCAAAGTGATATTTTTTATTACAAGTTACAAATGTCAAGAGTGAGTAGTTTTATAGGTGACAAGATTGAAGATAGATGGCGCATGTTCAGTGTTGCAATTATTTAACTTCAACAGTAACATTATAATATCGTCGTGTATTGAAATAAAACTCTTTTTACGGATTTTATCGCGTCCTTTACAGCATCCATGGTCGAAGGTAGACTGAGGTGTTGGAAGTCTTAATGTTAAAATTACTAACAGCTACCTTACATTTTTCTTAATTATTAGCGATCCAATTCACACAGAACGAGCTCACCATATCCTTTGGTCTTACAGTTTTCGGTTTGGATTTAGATTGAATAGATTCTATAATGGGGTTCCAAGCAGCTGGTAGGAGTTAGGAGCCAAGCATCTTCTCTATTGAAGTTTGTCGTGTATTGTTCGGCAGCGTTCGGCTCGCTGTCGGGCGGGTTCGGCGCGGCGGCCCCGGGCGGCGCGGGCCTGTTCAGCGGACAGACGTTCGGCAAGCCCGCCGCTGCACAGCCCACGTTCGGCTTCAACTCGCAGCAACCCGCAATGGGTGAGTATCACAAACAAACTTTTTCAGCCATGCTTCGGCACGAATGGGCCGGCTCGACCGCAGTGATACCACGGCCTCACAGAAAACCGGCGTGAAGCGACGCTTGCGTTGTGTTTCGCCGAGTGAGTGAGGTTACCGGAGGCCCAAACCCTTTTAAAAGGCGGGCAACGCACTTGTGACTCCTCTGGTGTTGCGGGTGTCCACGGGTGGCGGTTATCGCTTACCATCAGGTGATCCGTCTGCTCGTTTGCCCCCTATCCCATAAAAAAAACAACCTCCCATTTGAAGGGTCCAATGTTTTTTTTATGGGATAGATAACTGCCTCATTAGCCAAGTGGTCCTGAGCGCGACTGCTACGCTAGAGGTCCTGGGTTCAATTCCCAGGTCGAGCAGTGTTATTGAATTTTTCTATGAAATTCCCAGTAGCAGCTCGGAGTTAGAAATTTGTGCCCGGTTAATGGCAATAGGCTCGCCCCCTATTACATGGGACCTAAACATACCGGCGAACTGTAGGTATACATTAGTACGCCTCTGCCTAATCCTTCGGGGAATACAGGCGTGATGGTATGTTATGTATCTATACTAATATATAAAGCTGAAGAGTTTGTTTGGTTGCTTGCTTGAACGCGCTAATCTCAGGAACTACTGGTCTGATTTGAATAATACTTTCAGTGTTAGATAACCCATTTAATGAGGAAGGCTATAGGCTATATATAATCACGCAACGCGGACGAAGTCGCGGGCAGAAGCTAGTGTTCTTATATTTACATTAAAGAAATTGTAATTGTTCCCACAGGTACGGGGTTGGGGACTAGCTTGGGCGCGAATACATTCCAGCCCAAGCCGGCCGCGCCCGCCTTCGGCCAGCTCGGCTCCAACATGTTCAACCAACCTACAATGAATAATACTTTTAAAACTGGTGAGTTTAACACAGCACTTTCGAATACGCATTCGTATCAAAATCGAGTATAATTTGTATGAGAAGGAAGTTAATTTTATTGTTATGGGATAGGCGAGGAAACGAGCAGACGGATCATCTGATGGTAAGCGATAACCGCCGCCCATGGACACCCGCAACACCCGAGGAGTCACAAGTGCGTTGCCCGCCATTCTTCTTTCTTTCTTTCTAAAGCAAAATTCTATATAGGTAGGTATAAAGCTAAAAGTTTGTTTGTTTGATTGAACGCGCTAATCTCCGGAACTACTGATCCGGTTTGAAAAATTATTTCAGTGTTAGATAGCCCATTTATTGAGGAAGGCTATAGGCTATAAATCATCACGCTAAGACCAAGTAACTATTCCACGCGGACGAAGTCGCGGGCGGAAGCTAGTACTATAAGATAATGCATTTTTTTTTCTCAGGTCTAGACAGTGGTCTCGGCGGCGGTATGTTCAATAACACGGCAACACTCGGCGGTTCCGCCCTCGGAATGGGCGCCATGAACACCAACAACAGCTTGCTCAAGTAAGTAATTATGTCACATCGATAGTGATCGGTATAAGTGGTTCTAATTTACCTAAACTTGAAGTGGAGACTGCCTTTTTTTTCACCCCTCCCCCTCGTCAGGAATAGTAAGTAAAGCTCTTACCCCTCCCCCCATGCTTACGTAAACATTGGTATTATTGATTGATTTATGAGCAGCAGTTATAAGTCTAGAAATCTATACTTTAATATATAAAGCTGAAGAGTTTGTTTGTTTGCTTGAACGCGATAATCCCAGGAACTACTGGTCCGATTTGAAATATTCGTTCAGTGTTAGGTAGCCCATTTATTGAGGAATGCTATAGGCTATATCATCACGCTACGCGGATGAAGTCGCGGGCAGAAGCTAGTCAAAAATAAGCAAAGCCAAGACCCCTCTATAGTGCTTACGTAATACTTGAACGACCCCTTCTTTCCATTGCATTTCGGTTTAAAGATTCTTTATTTATTCAAAGAGCATAGTTCGCTTACGAATAAATACAATGTTATATTAAACTGCCTCATTAGTCTAGTGGTCCTGAGTGCGATTGCTACGCTAGAGGTCCTGGGTTCGATTCCCAGGTCGAGCAAAGTGTTATTGGGTTTTTCTATGAAATTCCCAGTAGCAGCTCGGAGTTAGGAATTTTTGCCCGGTTAATGGCAATAGGCTCGCCCCCTATTACATGGGACCTAAACATACCGGCGAACTGTGGGTGTACAATTAGTACGCCTCTGCCTAACCCTTCGGGGACTACAGGCGTGATGGTATGTATGATCGTATGTTATTATACGTATGTTCTTAAGCTATCCGGTGGCCATTACAATAATAATTGTGGTATTCTAGTACGCCAGCAAGTCAAATCTATCCAAAACCGCCAAACGTTCCCAACTGAACATGAATCTTATCGTATTTTATTAGATTATTTCCGTTCACTTTCACGATAAGATGATGGTTTTGTTGCAGCAACAGTTTGTCGGGCTCTTCGGCTGCCGGCAATGTGCACGAGCAGATGCTGACACTGGCGGCGCGGCCCTACGGGGACTCGCCCCTCTTCAAAGACCTGCTGCCTGACCTCTGTGAGTAACGTGACAATAATAATAAATATAATAATGTACTCCTTTGGCATACTCAAGTGGACCCAGACGGAGTTGGACGCCTTGGATAGGAGAGTCCGGTCGCTGTTGACCGCAAACCGGATGCATCACCCACGTTCGTCTGTCATGAGGCTGTACATCCCGCGGAAGTGCGGGGGTCGAGGTTTTTTAAATGCTAAGACCCTCCACAACCGCGAGGTGTGCAGTCTCAGAGAATATTTTCTCAAGGCTGACGTGGGTATGCACCGAGATGTGGTCGCAGTGGACAAGGGACTCACCCCGCTATCTTTGGCTAAAGAGAACTGGCGCAAACCTGTGGTGCTTAGTACCAACGACCGCAAGGAAGTATGGCAGAGCAAGGAGCTTCACGGACGCTTTTTCCGTGCCCTTCATGTGCCCGACGTAGATTTCTTAGCGTCCGTGGCCTGGCTACGCTTTGGTGACCTCTTCGGGGAAACCGAGGGTGCGGTCTGTGCAATTATGGATGAAGTTATGCTGACGAACAACTACCGGAAGTATATCATGAAAGACGGGACGATCGACATATGTCGGGCATGCCATTGTCCCGGTGAGTCTATCAGGCATATTACTTCTGGGTGTTCTCGTCTGGCTAACGGTGAGTATTTGCACAGGCATAACCAAGTGGCCAGGATTATCCACCAGCAACTTGCTTTAAAATACGGCCTTGTGGATTCTGAGGTACCGTATTACAGGTATGCGCCCGACCCAGTTCTCGAGAATGACCATGTCACGTTGTACTGGGATCGATCTGTTATCACTGACAGGACTATTGTTGCCAATAAGCCTGATATAGTGGTAATAGATCGATCAGCGCGCCGCACAATGATTATCGATGTCACCGTCCCGCATGACGAGAACCTCGTGAAGGCTGAGAAAGAGAAACAGGTAAATATCTCGACTTAGACCACGAGGTGGTCGCCATGTGGGATGTGGACTCGGCCATCATTGTATCGATAGTCGTCACGGTCAAGGGACTTATCGCCAAGAGCCTCGACCAACATCTCAGGATGCTCGAGTTGGATGGCTGGGCTAAGGGCCTGATTCAGAAGGCAGTACTCCTTGATACGGCGCGTATTGTGAGGAAGTTCCTGTCTCTGGACTTGGACCCTGCTCCCCATGCCGGTGGACAACTATATTTATATTTTTAAATGTTTTTATTTTCCCTTGTTTTTTATAAAAATATTTAAAAATGTAAATAATATGATTTTAATGGAATAAATGGAATAATAATATAATAAAATCGTAGGAAAGTCAAAACTGTACTTACATTGATTATTTTTTTAAAAGAATACTTGGGGCGTGATCTACAATCGATATTGAAGCCAAAAATATAGTTTTTATAATTTTTTTCTGTTTGTCTGTATGTATGTCCGGGCTAAACTCAAAAAGTAGTGCATGGATTTACTTAAAATTTTGCATGAATATTACGAACAGGTCGGGTCAACATATAGGCTACATATTATCGAGGAAGGCTATAGGCTATATATCATCACGCTAAGACTAAGTAACTATTCCACGCGGACAAAGTCGATGTTTTTATTTTTTAAAAAAGCTTACTAGCAATGTGGGTCACACATTACTAGTATTCTTGTTAACCCCTCGTGCTAAGCTAAATGCTTGTGTTACGAGTGGGTTCACGTCGGTAGTGCAATGGGTGGGGTTCGAACCGGCAACCACATGATCGCAAGTCCGACGCCCTAGCCATTAGGCTACCGCCGCTTTAATTTGGGGTCGGCGCAGCATGTCCTTTTCTTCCATTCATCCCTGTCAGCCGTCATCTCACGAATCACTCCCTTTCCCATCATATCGGCCTTAATACAATCCATCCATCTTTTCTTTGGTCTCCCTCTACCTTTCTGTCCCTGCATATTCATATTCATCACTCTTTTAGTCACATGCGTTACAGGCGTGATGGTATGTATGTAATTGAAATAAAACATTTTGACTTTGACTTTGACCCGACCAATGACGCTACCGCAAGCAATGATATCTAATGCGGCCGCTACACTATGCTCCTTGTGCTGCTCTCCGCGCTGCCGCAATTTGCCGCGATGTTGCCCTCTCTGCCCACACTGCTCTACACGCGCAATTAATCGCGACGCTCCTCACTTTTCATTTGCCTTTGTTGGACAATGGACGATGAAACTGTGGCAGAGTGCGCTATGCATTTTTAGTATAGCTAATTTTAAAAATGTCGTAAAAAGAAATTTACATCGTCGTCGTCCTCGCCAACGGAGATGGTGGATCACATCTATACTTCGACTTTTAATTGTATTCAGTAACTTGACATTTCGAAGAGAAATAATGATACCACACTACAAATAATAGTGTTGGGGTAATGAATAATTTTGCGTAAAGAATGAATGATAAAAATGGTTTTATATAAAATCAAACTAAAAATTTGTAAATAAGATGTGAAATATAAAAAATATTAATTTATGTAATTTCCTTTTTTATTTTCTTCTAATAGAAATAAACCAAAAATAAAAATCATGTAATTTTACTTTTGTAATTTTTGACATTTTGTAGATTACTAGGTACTGAGGAATTAATTCTACAATTTTTAATAGTTTATATTGTGTTTAGAAGTCAAGTTATTACATTTAACATAAAAAGTTTGTTCATGTAAGTACGAGGAGCATGACGAGTAATGTTGCCACACAAAGTCATTTGTCTCCTTTCCACGTTACTTCCCATGCCACTCGTCGAGTGTGTGGCAGGCCCATAAGTGAGCATGACGACATTTAAATAATTTGATTTTGTCTTTGAACAGCGACGACGGGCGAGGATGTCCTGAAGCCGACGAACCCGGCGGCGGTGAAGGCTGTTCTGGACCGCAGCAACAGCGCCGCCTACCGCGTCACGTCGCCCACGGCACTGCGACTCTCCGTCACTCCTAGGGTCGCACTCACACATGATAAGGTACCATACATACGTACTACATACACGTAACAAAATGTCCCTCACAATTATAATCAGATACAAACGCACGCACAACTTTCATATAATATAAGTATATTTTATGTAACCTACTACACATACACACGCATGTACAACATTCATACATATCGTAGGTAACCTACTGTTTTCTTTATGTATTCCTTCCTCTTTATATTACGAGTAGATTAGTAGATTGAGAAATTTATTATTTTATGTAAAAATAAAAATATCAACGGAACTCACGTCACAGGGAATCCTAGTGTGAGTTTCAGGAATCAATACAGTGAATATAATTTCTTAAACAATAAATTATTCTTATTCTTATAATCACTTTTAAATTATTATAATAAAGTGCATAAATGCTTGAACCTGACAAAAATGCTAGCGCGTCTTCCAAAATACGTTGGGCGCGATACGCGATCTGTAAAGAAAATGCCCGAGAACGCGCGGGTATTATTCCTCTATGTCTGCGCTGATCCTTAGAGGTCATAGCGTCTGGTGTATCAAACCAGAAGACGCAGGTTCTGAGAGTCCTGCCTGCGAGTCAAATTTTTCCTTCACTAAAATAACTTTATAATATTAGCATGAAAAATGCAAAAAATATCACAAAACTATAATTAACTGTCTATGGAAAATCTCACACTCCTCCATGCGCGCAATATGCTCAAAACAAAGATTTCTCTTCACGTCTTTTTAGGCTCTTGTCTGTGCAGAATCTTCCACCGCTCTCTGTTGAAAGCCAGCTCCTTGACCTCCTTATACGTCACGTCACGACTTTCAGTTTATCTTTAACTAGCTTCCGCCCGTTTATTTTGAGATAAAATACTATAAGCCTTGTAATAATTTCTATGAGAGATTATTCACCTATTTAAGATTATTTTTTCATTTTATCAAATAAAAAACAACAAATAAATATGACTTTGTTTGGATCGGTTGTCATGGCAGCGAAATGTCAAAATAATGGCGTAAGTTTCGTTACATGCAGACTATTTTCAATAAAAATCATCGATTTATCATTAATTAATTATAATAATTATTAAATTTCATTTAATTTTATATCTATTATTCATAACATATTTTTTTAAATAGATTTTTCACATTACTATGATGTAATGTAAAAACGGAACGTAGAGAACTGTTTTATCGACATGTTCAATTCATTTAACTAAATTGACATAAGACAGACTTGGTGCAGGACGATCTTAAATGTGTTATGTTTATGGAGTTAAACATATTTAACTAAATGCATAAAAGAATGGTTTAAATAGAATTTGGTGCAAGTAGCCCTAAGTATAGAAAGAAGTATAGATTTATTTTGTTTTGAAAGATAGAAGGAAGGAGAGAGGAAGGGTTAGGCGGAGACTGAGCTAGTCTCGGCCTACCCCTTCCTCTCCTTTCTTCGTTGATATTTTTTATGAATCCTCTTCACGTATAATAATATTTTTTTCCATCACAGAAATCGCTGTTCGACGGCCTAGAAGAGTCGGATGCTAGTTTAGAAGATAAGTTGTCTTTGAAGCCGAGCCGCAAACGTCTGGTGTTGAGGCCCAACCAGTCAGCCAACGATACCCACTATAATGACATCACCAACGACACGGGCAGGTGAGATAACATCACGCATGTATTCCCCAGAGGGTTAGGCAGAGGCGTACTAATGTACACCCACAGTTCGCCGGTATGTTTAGGTCCCATGCAATAGGGGGCGAACCTATTGCCATTAACCGGGCACAACTTCCAAACTCCGATTTCCAATATATGGTGTTTAAATATATTCCAATATATTTAAACACCATTTCTTATTGTAAATTTGTGTTTAAATACAATTTAAACATTCAAGAACTTGGTGCATAGTGTCGCTCTATGTCCCACTCAGGTCAAACTTGGACATCCTCCAACGTTCACACATCTTGTTATAGCAACATTGTACCAATGAAGATTGTAACTTATTTTATTTTAAAAGAGTGTCCATTAAGTTTCTTGCCGGATTCTTCTCCATAGGATCAACCTTTTGGAACCGTGCAACTAGAATCATTACCAACGTTTCATAAACTCTTGTAAAAGCTTATTTGAAATAAAAGTCGGTTTAGGGGGCTCTTAACCTGTCCTTTTTTAAGAACGGCCGCAACTTGGTTGTGGTACGTTCGTCGAGGTCGGCCCCTTCCAACTCTTCCATCCATACTCATCATGTATACTCGTTTCGTCAATCTCCGTTCATCCATCCTCTGTACATGCCCAAACCACCTTCACATACCTTTCTCAATCTTTGTTACTACACCTTCTTTCACACCACAACAATAATGTATATTGTATATTTCTTAATCATCAGGTCTGTAGAAGAAGAGGTGCAGCCAGATGGTGGTCCAGCCTCGAGAGACTCACACCCTCAACAGCCTAGCACTGATGTAGTGGATCGCAGACAAGATGACCATGTTTCCCTCAAGAAATCTACTAGTCGACGTAAGTAGAAATTATAAAGAGCTTAAAACATCTTTATATACATAATAGCCGCATTAGCCAAGTGGTCCTGAGCGCGACTGCTACGCTAGAGGTCCTGGGTTCGATTCCCAGGTCGTGCAAAGTGTTATTGTGTTTTTCTATGAAATTCCCAGTAGTAGCTCGGAGTTTGGAATTTGTGCCCGGTTAATGGCAATAGGCTCGCCCCCTATTGCATGGGACCTAAACATACCGGCGAACTGTGGGTGTACATTAGTACACCTCTGCCTAACTCTTCGGGGAATACAGGCGTGATGGTATGTTATGTTATCTATATACTAATATATAAAGCTGAAGAGTTTGTTTGTTTGTTTGTTTGTTTGCTTGAACGCGCTAATCTCAGGAACTACTGGTTCGATTTGAAAAATTCTTTCAGTGATAGATAGCTTATTTATCGAGGAAGGCTATAGGCTATATATCATCACGCTAAGACCAATAGGAGCGGAGCAACAATGAAAAATGTTTCAAAATCGGGGTTTTTTTCCTTTTGAGAGCTTCCGATGCGTGCGCTGCGTAAACGGTTAAAGTTTCGCAAAAATCATATATGACAGAATTGTTCCTCTTTAAAAGTTCTAAAAAAAAGTCCGCGACAGCATATGTCTATCTTTTAAGGTTGGCTCACTATAACCTTTTTTATGCTAACTTTGTTCTAAAATTCCAAATGCATTATTTGCGAAGGTGTTTTTATAAACATGATATTAATCCTTATTCAAATAAATACGTTATTCATCAGAAGTATTTAATTTAAAACAAAAGTGCCCTTTACATCATTGGATTTCAATGAATATCTTAGAAGATATCGCAGTTTTAAAATAGCATCGCAGCAAAATAATGATCAAGTACCGCGCGCGCATTTATGATGTGCAAGGCAGTCATGAGGGGGAAGGGCGGTGAGCCCAGTTAGCTCAGCGAGTTAATTTTCTTTAGGGTATTGTTTCTGATTTTATAGTACTAATTATTTTGTAGTACTATTACTAATTCTTTTACCGTGGGTAGGCGATATCTTATCGTATAATCTATACTTAATATATAAAGCTGAAGAGTTTGTTTGTTTGTTTACTTGAACGCGCTAATCTCAGGAACTACTGGTTGGATTTGAAAAATTCTTTCAGTGTTAGATAGCCCATTTAGTGAGGAAGGCTATAGGCTATATATCATTACGCTACGCGGACGAAGTCGCGGGCAGAAGCTAGTGTTAAATAAATGAAAAAATGTAAACACGTGCCGCGCGAGCGTGGGCGGTTTGGTGCTTCTCTCGCGGACTGAGAGTGAGTCTGACGGGAGGCGGGGAGAGGCTCGGCCGATCTCTGCAGCGTGAAGATGCGGTCATACATATTTATTTATTTTATTTATCAGCATTTCTTGCTATCTATTACTTACTATATAAAGCTGAAGAGTTTGTTTGCTTGAACGCGCTAATCTCAGGAACTACTGGTCCGATTTGAAAAATTCTTTCAGTGTTAGTTAGCCCATTTATTGAGGAAGGCTATAGGCTATATATCATCACGCTACGCGGACGAAGTCGCAGGCAGAAGCTAGTTAATTATAAGTTAATCGTAATTTTGGCACATCGGATGCCGTTGTTTATTGAGTTGGTGTGTCTTGTGACACATAGGCCTCCTCCAGTTCTCTCCATCTCTCCCTGTCTCTAGCACGACGCATCCATAGTGGGCCGGCTATTTTTCTTATGTCGTCCGACCACCTTTTCCTTTGCGTTCATACATACCTAATCTTAAATTAGGGTCGCCTTACAATAGTAAAAAAAAAGTTAAAATTTATTTAAAATAATTAAAAAAATTAAAATAAAATATTATATATTATTGTGGGCCGATCCCGGTGGCACTGCAATGCCGGGCCGACCCGTGACGGGATGTTCATGGTCCATACTACAGATTTGTATAAGAAAACTCTGCTTAATACTTCGGAGAATACAGCCGTGATGGTATGTTAATATGTTATGTATTTTTTTTACAGAAGCTGACGTGAACTCGGACAGACATGGTAGTTGGTATGTACCTATTATTATTCTATTCCTTTATTTTGAGGCATTTTTTACCGTGAGAGAGCCATGCTTCGGCACGAATAGGCCGGCTCGACCGGAGTGATACCACGGCCTCATAGAAAACCGGCGTTACGTTGTGTTTCGCCGAGTGAATGAGGTTACCACAAACCCTTTTAAAAGGCGGGCAACGCACTTGCGACTCCTCAGGTGTTGCGGGTGTCCATGGGCGGCGGTTATCGCTTACCATCAGGTGATCCGTCTGCTCGTTTGCCCAGCTATCGCAGCCCAGCAACACCAGAAGAGTCACTGTACCGGATTATGACAGTCGCTACTTGAATTTGACGATAATGGCCTGCAGTACTGGACGAGATGGAGACTATTTTCGGGGTGATTTTAAAATGAAGAAATGCGTAACGTTGAAAACCAAAGATGGCGTGTATGTTCTAGTAAAGGTTTTGTAAAGTTTTTTTTTAAAAGCTTACTAGCAATGTGGGTCGCACATTACTAGTATTCTTGTTAACCCCTCGTGCTAAGCTAAAATGCTTGTTACGAGTGGGATCACGTCGGTAGTGCAATGGGTGGGTATCGAACCGACAACAACATGATCGCAAGTCCAACGCCCCAGCCATTAGGCTACCGATGCTTCTATTGTCCTACGAGCCGGGTGGACCATAGTATGTACATGATCGAAGAAAGTGGGGTGAAGGGAACAATATTGTAGCAAACGTTTATCACGTCATTTGTAGACGTGTTGATTGGCTACTGAAACAATGTAGTTACCGGTACTAATTGTGAGGATTTGTAGCATATGCGTGAACAGTCACAAGTGCATTGCCGGCCTAATTGAAAATTACATACCATCACGCCTGTATTCCCTGAAGGGTTAGGCAGAGGGGTACTAATGTACACCCACAGTTCGCCGGTATGTTTAGGTCCCATGTAATAGGGGGCGAACCTATTGCCATTAACCGGGCACAAATTCCTAACTCCGAGCTGCTACTGGAAATTTCTTAGAAAAAACCCAATAACACTTTGCTCGACCTGGGAATAAACGTCGGGAACTAAATAAAATCAATATACCGCGATAAAATACGTAAAAAGTAGTTTCATTTCAATGTCTTATATTCGCGTAAGTGTCAGAAATCAGTATAAGTATGGAATTTTGTTATAGGCTCAGTTCCACAAAACTTCCGTGGAATGACACAGACAAGGGCAGCGATGGGGAACCCGCCAAAAGATATTCAAACCAAGGTAAGTGGGGCTTACTCTGGGGTAAGGATGGATTACTTTTTTACGCCAGAACGGCTGAATGGATCTGGATATAATTTGGCACAGATATAGGAAGTCCACACAGACGAAGTCACGGGTAGAAGCTAGTAGCATACCATCACGCCTGTATTCCCCGAAGGGTTAGGCAGAGGCGTACTAATGTACACCCGGTAGTTTAGGTCCCATGTAATAGGGGGCGAGCCTATTGCCATTAACCGGGTACAAATTCCTAACTCCGAGCTGCTACTGGGAATTTCATAGAATAATAACACTTTGCTCGACCTGGGAATCGAACCCAGGACCTCTAGCGTAGCAGTCGCGCTCAGGACCACTAGGCTAATGAGGCAGTAGAAGCTAGTAATATATTATTATCATTTTGTAACGTTATTTTATTGAAGGCAAAATTCGACTCGCAGGCAGGATTCGAACCTGCGTGTTCTGGTTAGATACACCAGACGCTATGACCACTAAGCCACCGCGGGTCCCACCTGCCATGTCGAAATTTGCCTTCACATTCTGAATTTACATCTTAAAGGGGACGGTAACATCTATTGAAAAGCAAGTTACTTTGCTTCTCAACCGACATGACTTACCTTATGATTAGTTCTATGTCGTACGATGCTACCATACCTATTAACTATCTTTTTGTGTTTTTTTTTTGCATTTTTCATGCTAAGATTATAACGTTATTTTAGTGAAGGAAAAATTCGACTTGCGGGCAGGATTCGACCCAGCGTCTGGTCGAATTTTTCCTTCACAATTTTTTTTTTTATAAAAATTAATGAAACGATAATCTTTTTAAATTAATATGAACTTTTTTTTACAGATACTGATGGAAGCTCTGACAGACATGGCAATTGGTATGTATATTTGTTTTAAAACAAAGGTAATGTCCGACCGGATTATGGCTTCGGTTTTGAGCGCATATTCGGCTTTGCTTATTGCTGGCCAATGCAAAAGTTTCTTTCCATCGCCGGCAACGAACGTACAAGTCAAATGTTCAACACTTCTACGTTTTAATTCATCTTGCAAGATTTGTCCTAAACCAACCAACTATACAATGTCACTACATAGTATAAAACAAAGTCGTTTCCCGCTGTCCGTCTGTCCCTATGTATGCTTAGATCTTTAAAACTACGCAACGGATTTTGAAGCTGTGGTGACAGAACAAGCTCTCACAAGAGAGCTAGCTGTGACAACAGAGCCAGCTGTGACGACAGAGCAAGCTGTGAAATCAGAGCAAGCCGTGGTGACAGAGCAAGCTGTGAGATCAGAGCAAGCTATAACAATAGAGCAAGCTGTGAAATCAGAGCAAGCCGTGGTGACAGAGCAAGCTGTGAGATCAGAGCAAGCTATAACAATAGAGCAAGCTGTGAAATCAGAGCAAGCCGTGGTGACAGAGCAAGCTGTGAGATCAGAGCAAGCTATAACAATAGAGCAAGCCGTGGTGACAGAGCAAGCTGTGAGATCAGAGCAAGCTATAACAATAGAGCAAGCTGTGAGATCAGAGCAAGCCGTGGTGACAGAGCAAGCTGTGAGATCAGAGCAAGCTATAACAATAGAGCAAGCTGTGAAATCAGAGCAAGCCGTGGTGACAGAGCAAGCTGTGAGATCAGAGCAAGCTATAACAATAGAGCAAGCCGTGGTGACAGAGCAAGCTGTGAGATCAGAGCAAGCTATAACAATAGAGCAAGCTGTGAGATCAGAGCAAGCCGTGGTGACAGAGCAAGCTGTGAGATCAGAGCAAGCTATAACAATAGAGCAAGCTGTGAAATCAGAGCAAGCCGTGGTGACAGAGCAAGCTGTGAGATCAGAGCAAGCTATAACAATAGAGCAAGCTGTGAAATCAGAGCAAGCCGTGGTGACAGAGCAAGCTGTGAGATCAGAGCAAGCTATAACAATAGAGCAAGCCGTGGTGACAGAGCAAGCTGTGAGATCAGAGCAAGCTATAACAATAGAGTAAGCTGTGAAATCAGAGCAAGCCGTGGTGACAGAGCAAGCTGTGAGATCAGAGCAAGCTATAACAATAGAGCAAGCTGTGAAATCAGAGCAAGCCGTGGTGACAGAGCAAGCTGTGAGATCAGAGCAAGCTATAACAATAGAGCAAGCTGTGAAATCAGAGCAAGCCGTGGTGACAGAGCAAGCTGTGAGATCAGAGCAAGCTATAACAATAGAGCAAGCTGTGAAATCAGAGCAAGCCGTGGTGACAGAGCAAGCTGTGAGATCAGAGCAAGCTATAACAATAGAGCAAGCCGTGGTGACAGAGCAAGCTGTGAGATCAGAGCAAGCTATAACAATAGAGCAAGCTGTGAGATCAGAGCAAGCCGTGGTGACAGAGCAAGCTGTGAGATCAGAGCAAGCTATAACAATAGAGCAAGCTGTGAAATCAGAGCAAGCCGTGGTGACAGAGCAAGCTGTGAGATCAGAGCAAGCTATAACAATAGAGCAAGCCGTGGTGACAGAGCAAGCTGTGAGATCAGAGCAAGCTATAACAATAGAGCAAGCTGTGAGATCAGAGCAAGCCGTGGTGACAGAGCAAGCTGTGAGATCAGAGCAAGCTATAACAATAGAGCAAGCTGTGAAATCAGAGCAAGCCGTGGTGACAGAGCAAGCTGTGAGATCAGAGCAAGCTATAACAATAGAGCAAGCTGTGAAATCAGAGCAAGCCGTGGTGACAGAGCAAGCTGTGAGATCAGAGCAAGCTATAACAATAGAGCAAGCCGTGGTGACAGAGCAAGCTGTGAGATCAGAGCAAGCTATAACAATAGAGTAAGCTGTGAAATCAGAGCAAGCCGTGGTGACAGAGCAAGCTGTGAGATCAGAGCAAGCTATAACAACAGAGCAAGCTGTGAAATCAGAGCAAGCCGTGTTGACAGCAAGCTGTGTGATCAGAGCAAGCTGTAATAATAGAGCAAGCTGTGAATTCAGCAAGCCGTGGTGACAGAGCAAGCTGTGAGATCAGAGCAAGCTGTAACAATAGAGCAAGCTGTGAAATCAGAGCAAGCCGTGGTGACAGAGCAAGCTGTGTGATCAGAGCAAGCTATAACAATAGAGCAAGCTGTGAGATCAGAGCAAGCCGTGGTGACAGAGCAAGCTGTGAGATCAGAGCAAGCTATAACAACAGAGCAAGCTGTGAAATCAGAGCAAGCCGTGGTGACAGAGCAAGCTGTGAGATCAGAGCAAGCTATAACAATAGAGCAAGCTGTGAGATCAGAGCAAGCCGTGGTGACAGAGCAAGCTGTGAGATCAGAGCAAGCTATAACAATAGAGCAAGCTGTGAAATCAGAGCAAGCCGTGGTGACAGAGCAAGCTGTGAGATCAGAGCAAGCTATAACAATAGAGCAAGCTGTGAAATCAGAGCAAGCCGTGGTGACAGAGCAAGCTGTGAGATCAGAGCAAGCTATAACAATAGAGCAAGCTGTGAAATCAGAGCAAGCCGTGGTGACAGAGCAAGCTGTGAGATCAGAGAAAGTTGTGACAAGAGAGCAAACTGATACAACAGAGCAAGCGAGTTTTTTAATAGACATAGTGATTCAAGAGGAAGGTTTTAAGTTATTTAACATAACCCTACGACTCTTAGGAACGGGGCAGCGTTGGTGAAACCGCGGACGGGTTGGCTAGTTTTTACTAAAGACAAAAAAAACATTGCAAATTAAATAAAAACTACCTAAAACAAGATCTTCATCGTGGGAGAGCCATGCTTCGGCACGAATGAGCCGGGTCGACCGGAGTGATACCACGGCCTTAAAGAAAACCGGCGTGAAACAACGCTGTGTTTCTCCCGAGTGAGTGAGGATACCGGAGGCCCAAATTCTTTTAAAAGGCGGGCAACGCACTTGTCTCCTCTGGTGTTGCGGGTGTCCACGGGCGGCGGTTATCGCTTACCATCAGGTGATCCGTCTGCTCGTTTGCCCTACCCCATAAAAAACGAAAAAAGAACAGGCAATTTCTGTTGAGGTTCGATCTCAACGCGTTTTTTTATTTCTTTCTAGGTCGATCCCTTCGAAACTGCCGTGGAGTGACAAGGAACAGCCCATTGATGGGGAACCCACTCCCAGACTGTATCCCAACATAGGTCAGTATTTGGGGCCATCCTTTAATTCCATAATCCGTTAGTACAATAACTATACAGAGGGTCTTTGAAAACATGCGACAGATCGAAATAAGGGTTCGAAAACCGTTACGTTATGATATATAGCCTATAGCCTTCCTCAATAAATGGGTTATCAAACACAAATATTTTTTCAAGTCGGACCAGTAGTTCCTGAGCTTAGCGCGTTCAAGCAAACAAACAAACTCTTCAGCTTTATATATTGGTATATAGATTGTATCATCTTAAATCTTATAAAAGTAGTTCAGGTTTTTTTTTTTATGTAATACGGGGGCAAACGAGCAAACGGATCACCTGATGGTAAGCGATAACCGCCGCCTATGGACACCCGCAACACCAGAGGAGTCGCAAGTGCGTTGCCCGCCTTTAAAAGGGTTTGGGCCTTCGGTAACCTCAACTCACTCGGCGAAACACAACGCAAGCGTTGTTTCACGCCGGTTTTCTGTGAGGCCGTGGTATCACTCCGGTCGAGCCGGCCCATTCGTGCCGAAGCATGGCTCTCCCACGTCCATAAATATAGTTAGTATAGTTAGTATATAGTCCATAGGTTTATAATACACTCTTGTTTCAGACAAGGATATTCAATCTCAAGTATCTGAGCGTCGCGCGAGCTGGCTAACTACGAAACCTCTTCGCAATCCGCTCGCTGGCAACCCTGAATCGGCTGAAAACTCGGTCAGGGAACTAGGAGTCAGATCTGACCGCTCCCACGACAAGGAAAACATTGATTCTCTATCGGGTAAGTAATAATATCTTATTTTTAACATACATAACACACCATCACGCCTGTATTCCCCGAAGGGTTAGGCAGAGGCGTACTAATGTACACTCACAGTTCGCCGGTATGTTTGGTCCCATGTAATAAGGGGCGAGACTATTGCCATTAACCGGGCACAGATTCCTAACTCCGAGCTGTTGCTGGGAATTTCATAGAAAAAACCAATAACACTGCCCGACCTGGGAATCGAACCCAGAATCTCTAGCGTTGCAGTCGCGCTCAGGACCACATGGCTAGTGAGGCAGTTATTTTATTTTTATTTATTTATTAATACTTTATGCAGAGCCTATTGCTATTAACCGGGTACAAAGTGCGCTCCATCGTAGATCGCAGTGTCGCTTAACATCAGGCGAACTGGCGATCAAGTGTAAGCCAAGAATATACCGTGAGAGAGCCATGCTTCGGCACGAATTGGGCCGGCTAGACCGGAGTGATACCACGGCCTCACAGAAAACCGGCGTGAAACGACACTTAGTGCCACTTGCACCAACTTCTTAAATGTTGCGGGTGTCCATGGGCGGCTAATCGCTTACCATCAGGTGATCCGTCTGCTCGTTTGTCCCATAAAACAAATATATATATACTGGTTTCTGACGCTTACGCGAATATTAGACTTTGAAATAAAACTATTTTTACGGATTTTATCGCGTTGTATTAATTTATAAAAAGCGTGAAAGAACACATTGCCGATGTCAAACACCGCCGTTCCAGAAAGTCTGCACTTTGTGAACATACCCTAGACAAGACCCAGCACTACATCAGATTTGATAAACCACAAGTCCTCGCAAAAGAAAACCTACCTAGGATGATTCGTGAGGCTATTGAAATTAAAAAACACCCAAATTATAATAGAGAAGATGGTTGGGTCCTACCAGCTGCTTGGAACCCCATAATAGGATCAATTAAATCTAAATCCAATCCGAAACTGCAAAACCAAAGGATACGGTGAGCTCGTTCTACGTGAATCGGATCAATAATAATTCACGAAAATGTAAGGTTTTGTTAGTAATTTTAACATTAAGACGTCCAACACCTCAGTCTACCCGTGACCATGGATGCTGTAAAGGATCCGAAACGTCGGGAATTAAATAAAATTAATACAACGCGATAAAATCCGTAAAAATATATATATATATCAATTGTCCGTATAAGCTCCTAATATCCTTATAACCCTCCCTCCATAATGCTCCTGTATCCCGATTATCCCTCCAGCGACGTCCACTTCCACGGGTAGTGCTGAACGGCTACAGTTCTGCCGACACCGCTGGGGCGAGCAGGCTGGATGCTCCCGCTGTGAGAAGATCGCTCACCAGATTGGTGGACTATATGGTTATACTAGTGTTGTTTATATAGTAGCTAGCTACCTGTTAGTATTAAAATATGATGGAAAATCGGTGGGATGTGCTAGAACCATCTCTCAATCAAAAGTCAAAATATTTTATTTCAATTAGACCATTAAATTGGTACTTTTGAAAAGTCAAACTAGGTGCACGGTTCCAAAAAGTGGGTCTTATGGAGAATTTAATTACCTCAGTGGGCGCTAGAGTGGGTCAAACATTAAACACACACATTTAGACGTCGCTAAGTATATCATTTAATATGAGTTCTTAGTAGTTTTCACAACCCCTTTATGATTCCCTTGTCTTTTATAGATTCCCTTGTCTTTATAGACTCCCTTGTGTTTTATAGACTCCCTTGTCTTTTATAGACTCCCTTGACTTTTCTAGACTCCTTTGTCTGGGTTAAACTTCAAAGTAGAACATCGCCGCAAAGTTGCTAGGTTATCGGTATTTTGCCATATTATCCTTTTTCTCCGCACTTGCACACTACTTCTCTCCCTCACACACTCACTGTCTCGCTCGCACATTTACTATGTCTTTTCAATTGCATTTCCGTTCACTACCTCACTCCCACATGTATGCATGTATATTCGGGACTAACACTCTCCTGCAAAAGATGGGTCTGACGGAGACATCAGCCTGCAGGGCCTGTAAAAGGGAAATTGAGAGCATGGAACACCTTCTGTGTACATGCGATGCAATGGCTAGAATGCGAATGTGCCTCTTGGGGCAGGGTTATCCAAGACCAGAGGACTACAGTCTCATACCCCCAGGCCTCATTAGAAAGCTCACGGAAGAGCTGTTTGCAAAACTGGGAGAGGATGAGGATTAGGTATCTAGGGGAAGCACAAAAGATCCTATTGGGTCGAAGTGCACTGAGCTCTTGCTGCCTTACAAGATAAGATAACATAATATGTATGTATATGAGAAATGCTAACCTTTCGTTTTGTTACACAGTATCGGAGGAAGAGAACGTGTCCCCTCGTCCGTCACCCCCGCACCCCACGGGGGTCAAACTCACTCGCCCGGGGTACTACACAATACCCAGCCTGGATGAGATGATCAGTGAGTGCATATTTACTTTATAACTAGCTAAACCAGGTCACGCTACTCTGTGGTTCTGTCTTTGAGCGCAACGGAAAGAATTACTACTACTATATATCTCTACTATTAAGTATATGCTATGCTATGGCTCTTTCTTCAAAAGGCCTGTCCAGATATTGCCCTACATCGTAACACTCGCATAATATCTAATAATATTATTCTTGTAATATCAACTATTACTGTCTGGACTTTAAAAGAGACCATGATTCTCTGAGTTTGTTTCGGTATTTCTTCTCAGAGGTCGTCAGTCAGGAAATGCCGGCGCCATCTAGTTCAAAAAAATGTAATACATTGACTTGTAAAATTGTCTTTAAAAGATCTATTTACAGAAATATATATTATTTATCATTATCATGTATCATATAAAATCGGAAAAATGCTGTGATTAAAGGTTAAAATCAGGTTATAAAAACGTATAAAAATTATTTTAGTGAAGGAAAAATGCAAAAAGATAAGGATAAAAATTTATTGAGATAAGAAGTTGCACCAGTTTTTAAGTTAGAGCATTTATGTTTGTATCCATAGCTCTATGTAATATTTTTGGTGTACAATAAAGAGTATTCTATCTATCTATCTATCATTTATCAATAAATAACAATGGTTACCAGTGCAACCTAACTACAAGCATATTTGAATACAAATTAATAAAAATAAACGTTTTCACCTCACAAGCTCGCAAAGATTCTGTTTGTCATTCGAAATCTGCGTGCAAAAGTGCATTTTGTTCCCTAGCGTGGAAAGTGTTTTTAAAATTCTAACCTTTCTATTCAATAATTTTCATGTCAATGCGTCAACCACATTTTTAGAATAATCGCACTGGCCAGTAAGACGACTGCATGAAAAAAAAAACTAAAAATTTTCTTCTCTCTAATCAATTCACTTACCATCATTAATTTAAGATTGTTTTTTGATAAAATCGTAAGACATCTTATAATATGAGTGAGTTTGGTAGCGACGAAGATATAAATTTAACACCTGCAGAGTTAGTGCAAGCGGTACATAATGCCGAACTCCGAATTTAATATTTGCTGTTTTTCTTGCACCTGGCATTTTCCTCGCTGTAGTGAGGTGGAAAAGTTGTGTGTTTCGCTCGGCAGCAAAGTTATTCTGCATCTCGTACCTTTGAAACCCTCGCAACGCTCAGGTTGCAATACAAGTACTCGCGCCAAAAAAACAACTTTGCAGCCTTGCATAATAAATAACAATTTTAACCGTGATATTTGTATATCTCCTCAGGCTACATTCGTCCGGATGGCTCCTGTGTGGTCCCCCATTTAACGATCGGCCGCAAGAATTATGGTAATATTTACTATGACACTGAGATTGATGTCGCTGGCATGGACCTGGATAACTTGGGTGAGTAACTACCCCTACTTTTTCAACGAAGCGGCGGTAGCCGGATGGCTAGGGCATCGGACTTGCGATCGTGTGGTTGCCGGTTTGAAACCCACCCATTGCACTACCGACGTGAACCCACTCGTAACACAAGCATTTAGCTTAGTATGAGGAGTTAACAAGAATACTAGTAATGTGCGATCCATATTGCTAGTAAGCTTTTACAAACGAGTAGACAGATCTCCTGATGGTAAGTGATAACCGCCGCCCATGGACACCCGCAACACCAGAGGAGTCACAAGTGCGTTGCCCGACTTTTAAAAGGGTTTGGGCCTCCGGTATCCTCACTCACTCGGCGAAACACAACGTAAGCGTTGTTTCACGTCGGTTTTCTGTGAGGCCGTGGTATCACTCCGGTCGACCTAGCTCATTCGTGCTGAAGCATGGCTCTGCTTCGTTTATAAGACGTGTTATATTTTTATAAATACGTGGGTAACACTGGAACATTTATTGTAAGACGTAAGTTCAGAATGTGAATGCAAATTTCGACCTGGCAGGTGGGACTCGCGGTGGCTTAGAGGTCATAGCGTCTGGCGTACCTAGCCAGAAGACGCAGGTTCCAATCCTGCTTGCGATTCGAATTTTTCCTTCATTAAAATAAATTTATCATACGATTTTTGTCTTCTCAAATAAATAAATAAATTCATTTTCAGTCCATTTCCTGAATAAGGAGGTGATAGTTTACCCTGAGGAGTCGGAGAAACCGCCGCTAGGTGAGGGTCTGAACAGGCGAGCCATCGTCACGCTGGACCGCGTCTGGCCGCGAGACAAGACTGAGAAGCGACCCATTACCGATCCAGAAAGGTGAGCCGGTCACAAACTATGTGTATATATTACTAGCTACTGCCCGCGGCTTCGTTCACGTGAAAATTGAAAACCAACATTGATGACCTCTTTTTTGTATGGGCCTCTATACATCAGTAAGGTCAAGCTGTATCTCAGTATTCATTTAATTAATTGACATAAGAAGTTCACCAGTGTTTAAGTTGGAGCATATACTTTCTAAAATTAAAATCTATTCAGTAGTTTTTGCTCCAACCCGTAACAAACAGACAAGAATTTAAAAAATCACATTTTCGGATTCGGAGAAGTTTATACACCATAACCAAAGTGATTTTTTTTAAATATCTTCAATGTACAGACACACCTTTTTTACAATTTTATAATAGTAGAGATATTTCTTCGTATCTACGTTCAGTCGGCACAATTAGTTGTTCGATCATGTGAGAAAATTACGGAGACAATTATTTATTTTCTTTTCACAAACCATATCATAGACCATAGATTTTTATAATAGTTTTTTTCGTGGCGCCATCTAGTTGGATCCGCTCGCATCAAGGCAAAATCTATAATGGTGATTTTGCATCACTATAACACAAGTAAATAATTTCAAACAAGCATAAAAATATTCGCCCGTTCAGATCATTACGCAGATGGTTAATGGCGAAGTATTATTGCTTGCATTAATGCACTTACTTACTTTGTAATCACCTATTTATTTCTATGGCGCACCTATTCAAACTAGCCTAATAGCTAGGCCGTAGGACTTGCAATCATGTGGTTGCTGGTTCGAAACCCACCCATTGCACTACCGATATGAACCCACTCGGAAACATTTAACTAAGAGCAAGAGGGGGTTAACAAGAATACTGCGACACACATTGCTAGTAAGATTGATAAAAAAAAAATTCAGTTCCATTGTACTTCATTAGCAAAGTAGTCCTCAGCGCGACTGCTACTCTAGAGGTCTTCGGTTCGATTCCCAGGTCGAGCAGTGTTATTGGGTTTTTCTATGAAATTCCCGGTAGCAGCTCGAAGTTAGGAATTTGTGCCCGGTAAATGGCAATAGGCTCGCCCCCTATTACATGGGACCTAAAAATACCGACGAACTGTGGGTGTACATTTAGTACGCCTCTGCGTAACCCTTCGGGGAATACAGGCGTGATGGTATGTATGTTATAATTCCCAGGCTCCTCAAAATGGAATACGAAGCGAAACTCCGTCGTGTTTGCGACAAGCACGCGACTAAGTTCGTGGAGTACCGGCCCCAGACCGGCAGCTGGGTGTTCCGCGTGGAACACTTCAGCAAATACGGCCTCACGGACTCGGACGAGGACGACGACGTGCCCGACGTGATGAAGAGACAGGTGGTCAGCCAGGCCCTGCAGACTGCCTCCGCTCCTGGTATGATATTTCGTGTAATACGGGAGACGTGGAAGATCGGCCTTCACCCATCTGATAACCAGATGAGACATATTTTTTATCAAATATTATTGATTAACAAATTTGCCTACGATAATTGAATTAATTTTTTTGGCTATTTTTAATTGAATAATTTTTTTTTTCATCACCCACTTTTGATAATTGAATGAATTTCATCTCAACTGATAGTTTATAACACAGAGAATGAATGAGAATGGTTTGCCCACTTATTTCTGTTCATGGCTACCTGGCAAGCAGATGTGAACAGGTAAGTCAATATAGGTAACTGAGTTTAGGCGGGAAAATGAAAAGTGCACATTGTCGATTTTATATTATTATTCAAAACTTGAATTTCTCCGAAGTTTAATGTGTAATTATGGTGGATAATTAACCATTAAGTGTTTGTGAATGTGTGAGAGTGTAGGAAAAATATATAAAATTGAGAATCGTGACTTTTTAGGTTCACTCCTAAACTCCATCGAAGCCTCAATAAAATTTCTACCGTTTTATTGGGGCAACTCAACAACTTATACTTGACACTGGCGAACACAAAAAGTGTGGTGTCATATTACAATCCCATAAAGGGAAATATTATTTGATTACTTTATTACTTGACACTGGCAAATACACAAAAAGTGTGGCGCCATAACTAAAAAAAAAAAATATAGGTAACTACACCGATCTGATTACCACTCCAAATTAGTGTTATAAGAAAGATAATTTAATTACAAAAGCAATCGTATAGGCTTGCCTGCAAAAAACCTTTCATAAAATATGATTACCAAGCTTTAACGTTTTAGGGACACTTGTACCAACTTCTTAAATCTATTAAAATAATATTTAAACACAATATTTCATAGTAAATTTGTGTTTAAATACAATTTAAATATTGTTACGAGCTGGGGTTCGGGATAAATTAATTAACGCTAATTTTACCGAAATAAACAAATACTTTAATAAACTTGACAACACACAACAGAAATCACAAATAAAGTCACTACACTATTACTTCTCGCACTGTACTGTCACACTGAGAATCACTTGTCTTCACTTTGATGTTCACTTCACCTTGTCCAAAACTAAACTGCGCTAGCCGACCCTCACGACGGCTATTTATATCAGTCACGAAGATTCTAGTATCGAACAATCGCGAAAAGCCTACAAAATGCGAGTAGGTACTTGATCGTCTATTGTTTACGGGCATTGACCTTTGAACCCGACCTTGAGCTATTGTTATTACGTGAGTACGTATTCGAGTACTTTCTTTCGAATATTCTACATGCTTCTACGATTTATCTAGAACCTTCGTGCCCCATCTACGTCATTCTAATAGCTCCTGGGCGTAACAATATATTTAAGAAGTTGGTGCAAGTGGCCCTTAGAATTCAATTAAAAATAGCCATGAACACTTAACTTATTCATATTATTAAATTTCAATTAACTTACTCATAGCGTCATAGCGTCTGGTGTACCTAACCAGAAGACGCAGGTTCGAATCCTGCCTACGAGTCGGAATTCGTCGGGTAACATTTGTACCGCTTGAGCCTTCGAAGAATACAGTTCTTATGGTATGTTTGACTCTTGTTTCAGCACCGAAGCAGCCAGTCGCCCCTCCGTCAGTTGGCCTAGGAGGGTTAGGTTCAGCACCCGGTCTAGTGCCTGAAGACAACCTGTTCGCTATGCAGCAAACATCCTTGAACCTGCTCAATGGAGCTGCCAAAGGTACGTAAACTTGCGACTAAGTCGTGCGATAAATCGTGCGACCAAGTCGTGCGACTAAATCGTGCGACCAAGTCGTGCGACAAAATCGAGCGACTAAGTCTTGCGACTGCATCGATCTAGTTTACGTGATATGTTTCAACAGGAAATCATGTAACGACATATCGGTTTAACCCGACGTACGATGTGACCCCTGCGTCCCAGATTTACGCGAGACCCCACGCAGACCCCGAGATACCCCCTTCAGCGCCGTTCAACGAGGAATACCTTCTATATAAGCGAGTGGCCAAAGCTATGCTATGCACTAACATGTACTTGATAAGTGTCGTATTAATCGTTATTATTCTAGCATTGGCATTTATTTTTTTATTCTTCATGTTTTTAAAAAAATAAAACAATCCGAAGGTTGATAGTCACACAAACAGTCAAACTTTTCCATTTAGTTTCCTATATTTTTTATAATATTAATATGTATATATATACTACTACTATTTTAATATGCAATTTAACAACCGGGACCGACGGCTTTACGTGCTCTCCGAGGCACGGATGGTCACCCATCCACACACTGACCGCGGCGAGCGCAGCCTAACTTGCAGATCGGTTGATCAGCTTAGTTATTATTACTTAGACACGGGACCGTTAAACTATAGTTTGTAATTAAATATACATGCTTTATAAGTAAACTAGCATCTGGTCGTGGAATTTGGTCTGTCATCACATCCCACGGGAACGGGATAAAAATCCTATGTTATAAGTATCCTATGTCCGTCTC
The DNA here is from genome assembly GCA_947256265.1 of Acronicta leporina. Classification (NCBI taxonomy): domain Eukaryota; kingdom Metazoa; phylum Arthropoda; class Insecta; order Lepidoptera; family Noctuidae; genus Acronicta; species Acronicta leporina. Next base: position 4,864,734 of record OX366541.1, on the reverse strand, counting down.
CTGGTTCTAAGCTACCTCTCCACCAATTTTCAGCCAAATCGGTTCAGCCGTTCTTAAGTGTAACTAACACGACTTTCTTTTATATATATAGATCTATAAGATTTAATTATATCATATTGTCAGTAAGAGACATTGTAATTTAATAGTAATTATAAAACTTATTATTAATTTAATTGAAATCCTTTGTCAAACAACAGTTATTATATTATATTTTTTATTAAATATTAAAACAAAATACACATTTTTTTATGAATTTTCAATTAATTATATATACCTACTCTGTCTTAAAAACAACATTTACGATTCGAAAGGGATATATACTTACATATAGACATCTCAATCACATCAACAAATAAAAAAACAAACATTAAATATTCATAACTGCCTCATTAGCCAAGTGGTCCGGAGCGCGACTGTTACGCTAGAGGTCCTTGGTTCGTTTCCCAGGTCGAGCAAAGTGTTATTGGGTTTTTCTATGAAATTTCCAGTAACAGCTCGCAGTTAGGAAGTTGTGCCCGGTTAATGGCAATAGGCTCGCCCCCTATTACATGGGACCTAAACATACCGGTGAACTGTGGGTGTATATTTAGTAAACCTCTGCCTAGACCTTCGCGTAATACAGGCGTGATGGTATGTTATGTTAAATATTCATGAAAGTAAATTTATACCGTGAGAGAGCCATGCTTCAGCACGAATGGACCGGCTCGACCGGAGTGGTATCACGTTCCCACCGAAAACCGGCGTGAAACAACACTTAGGCAGGTACGTTGTGTCTCGCCTAGTCAGTGAGGATACCGGAGGCCCAAACCCTTTTGACAGGCCCGTAACGCACGTGTCCATGAGCGGCGGCATCGCTTACCATCAGGCGATCCGTCTTGTTTGCTCGCCTATGCCATAACAAATAACTTATTACCAGAACATACATACCATCACGCCTCCTGTATTCCGCGAAGAGCAGGCAGGGGAGTACTTTGTACACCCACCGTTTGGCGGTATGTTTAGGTCCCATGTAACAGGGGAGAGCCTATTGCCATTATCCGGGTACAAATACCCAAACTCCGAGCTACCACTGAGTATTTCATAGAGAAACTCATCAACACGGCTCCACCTGGAAATCGAAGCCAAGACCTCTAGCGTAGCAGACGCGCTTGGGACTACTGACGCCATTAAAAAAAATGGGGTATTCTTTAACGTAAAATGAAACTAAAAAGAATTGGTCTGGATACCTAAAAAAACCCTGTCACGGGTCGGACTGGTTTTTCTTAACACATAACATACCATCACGCCTGTATTCCCCGAAGGGTTAGGCAGAGGCGTACTAATGTACACCCACAGTTCGCCGGTATGTTTAGGTCCCATGTAATAGGGGGCAAGCCTATTGCCATTAACCGGGCACAAATTCCAAACTCCGAGCTGCTACTCGGAATTTCATAGAAAAACCCAATAACACTTTGCTTGACCTGGGAATCGAACCCAAGACCTTTAGCGGAGCAGTCGCACTCAGGACCACTAGGCTAATGAGGCAGTTCTTAACACATTGTAGGTATACATTTAACGAGATAAACAATAGGGTATTTTACACCATGTAAGAAAAAATATAAAAATGCATGTATATGATAGATTTTTTAAAAGTAAACGAGAAACGTTAGTATTTATTTATAAAAATGCAATGTAAATTTTATAATTCAATTTCAAAAATAGTCTTTTTTAGTGATGTTCTTTTTTTGTGATGTCACTACGATAGTAACTTGACGTTACTTGGTCTTTTGCAGTTGTATTGTTTACTAACGAATTGACGTCACGACTCGAAGTAGCATGGCGGCTAGCGTTTCCGCGCGAAAATTCAAATTCATAAATTAAAAATAGTTTTTAAGGCATTTTTCGGTTTTATAAAACTGAAATAAAAATTCTACTGGGTCATTACGATCCAAGGATTAATTTAAAACAGTTTTAAAAAAAAGGTGCAATACCCTGTTGGCCTTGATCAGGACGACCTTGACCTATATAACAATTACTCAACCTACTGTAGAAGTACCCGGATCTATTACTGTGAGGGTTAATGATTCTATTATAATTAAAAATGCCCAATCAGGGAAATCACGACTTCTGTATTGGTTCAAGGAAAAAATCTTAATCGAATTACATCTTATCTTCTATATATATAAAAGAAAGTCGTGTTAGTTACTCCATTTATAACTCAAGAACGGCTGAACCGATTTGGCTGAAAATTGGTGGAGAGGTAGCTTAGTACCAGGAGACGGACATAGGATACTTTTTATCCCGTTCCCGTGGGATGTGATGGCAGACCGAATTCCACGGGGGCGAAGCCGCGGGCGGAAGCTAGTTTATAATAAAATTCTTTTCTAGATATATTTCAAAATCTACTTACTTTTTTGTTCAAATTTAAAAGTTCAAAGTTCTAAGTGCCGGGGCGCGCACAATAAATACTCCTTGTTCTAAACTCTTACACTACCTACAAACCAGTGTAGGTAATATAATTATATTTTGTTGCAGCTTTCGAGATGGACACTACGGAAGACAATGCTGAGTCACAAAGCTTGTACTTGGAAAATAAAGGTATTTTAAATAACATACCATCACGCCTGTATTTCCCGAAGGGTTAGGCAGAGGCGTACTACCAAAATACACCCACAGTTCGCTGGTATGGGGCGAGCCTATTGCCATTAACCGGGCACAAATTCCTAACTCCGAGCTGCTACTGGGAATTTCATGGAAAAACCCAACAACACTGCTCGACCTGGGATTCGAACCCAGGACCTCTAGCGTAGCAGTCGCGCTTAGGACCACTTGACAAATGAGGCAGTTAAGGTATTTTAAAAAACACACCATCACGCCTGTATTCCCTCAAGGATTAGGCAGAGTTGTACTATGTACAACAAACTGGCGATCAAGCGTAAGCCTATCACGAATAAAAAAAAAAAAGTTCGCCGTTATATTTAGGTCCCATTAGTACATCACATGTAGATTAAATACACGTCTTTTGACGACCTTTTGTGGTTTAGTGGTTCGAGTACTGGACTGCTGACCATGAGGTCGTGGGTTCGATTCCCACGGGACACAAAAATTTATGTGATGAATATAAGTATTTGTGTTCGTCTGGGTGTTTCTTATGTATTATAAGTATGTAAGTATTTACAAAAAAATATATATATATCGGAAATGGGGGTACGCCGTTATTTTTATAAAGGGCAGAACCGTCGATTCCATATGAATCATCGGTTCTGCTATCTTGCAAATTATCCATATTATCCATAAGCAATAAAGCTAAACTAGTAGGGTTTTCTAAAACAAAGGTTTAGTGTTTATCTTGAACACACAGAACAAAATAAAGACCAATCACAGGTTTTATAATTTGTAATAAATATCACAATAAGAAAGAAAATAGATCAGAGGTAAATGCTTACGACCTTCCAGCTCGACGCTCAGGTGCAAAGTGAGTCGTTGTCGAGCGATCCGAACGAATGTAACGCCAATTGAAATCATTCGCCAGTTGACAGTTCAGTTCATTCACATTACTGACAGCTGACAACGTCAATGTATTAACTTCATTCATATGAATGACATTACGTTCGTTCGGATTAACAATAGAATATTTAATTAAATAATTTACTAAGTATTATTATGATTTATGATTGACAAGTATTAGTAAATCAATTACTGATTATAACAAAGCTAAAAGCTCAATTACAAAATAAATCATAGCAACAAACTTACTTTTTGTCTCCTTGTTTAAAGCAAACACTAGGTGGTCAATTTGACTTCTTATGACGTTGAAGTAACGAAGTAATACATACGTTCATTAGAGGAAATCATCAGAATTATAGGCAAGTACTTTAAAGGATATTAACGTTAATTGGAATCGGTGATCGGACTTTGAAATTTCGGCTTAAAAACTAGATGCGGCGACACGGCCATTCTGATGTGCGATGCGTGCTCTGCAGCGCTCTATTCCGCAAGCGTTCCTGAAATAGGATAGTATGTTTTGAGGCTAGATACTACAATAGTATCCTAAACCCTAAGTAAGCAATAGTTATTTTTGGGATTTCCTCAAGCTAAGGCAAATCCTAGAGTCAAATGCAAACACGATGATAAATCTGTTTGTGACAAATAGTACTTAAGCAACACTGCTCGCTCCACACGACGACAGTTCTGTTATAGTATTGACCCAATTTGGTTACTGCTCATTCCACATGACAACAGTATTATAATAATAATAGTGATCATAGTCACAGGAGAGGATAGGTTAGTGATAGGTCGATGCTGTTTTACACAGAGGCTCTCAGGGATAATAGGATAGGCCGATGCTGTGCTCTGGGCGGTCTCGAACGCCGTGGTACACAGGGGACATTTTTTTTTTCTTTTAGGATAGGGCTTTTACTATTGAACGGCTCCACACGTCAATAGTAAATATTTTGGTAGGTATTTGGTCGCATCCACGCGCCATGTCTTTTTTTTTTTATCTTTTTTTTTTTATTTTTTTTTTTTTTTTTTTATTTTTTTTTTTTTTGAGCGTTACATCTGTAACAGTTATAACCAGCTCTGAACATAACAAGTGTGGACTGATCGATAAATGTCAATGAGGTAAATAAGATGAAAGGTTCTCACCGGAGTTGACTTCTTGTAGCGGCTGTGAAGTGGTGTTGCCGGAAGGTCCAGCTTGCTGATCATCTTGTGGCGACACGGCTATCTGGGGTGGCACACCTGGTTGTGGGGCGCGCCTCAGTTGATCATGTGCGACTTTGCGAGGCCGCCCATGGTGTCCAATGACCTTCCTCACAAGGTATCTGTCATTGTCCAGTACCCTGTGAACTTCATAAGGCACACTAAATTTTAAGTCGAGAGAAGTCTGGTTTCTAGGGTTGTTTTTGATAAGAACGAAATCACCTCGCTGAAAACTTTGAATTTTTGCCCTACCTCTGTCGAATCTTACTTTATCTTTTATAGACGCCTCGGTCATCCTTTGCTGCACATGTCTAAGAAGCGCCTCAGCGTCAATTGATGTGTTATCGAAATCGACCAAGTTAAGCAGCTCGGGTGGTACACAATTCTGACGTCGAGTAAGAAGCGTTAGTGGAGCTATACCCGTAGTCCTGTGTGTAGTGCAGTTAAAGGCTAATTGTAGTCCTTCCAGTGCAGTATGCCAGTGTGGAGTTTCGTAATTCTTTATCATGATCAGACCGTTTTTAAGCGTTGCCATGACTCGCTCCACTTGACCATTTGCTCTACTCACGCCAGGTGCTATAGCGTGTATTTCAATACCATAAACGCGGCAGTAACTTTCAAAATCACCTAGAAATTCGCGTCCACCATCCACAATAATTTGTTTCGGGGTACCGAAAAGATGAATAACCTGTTTCAAAGCAGCAAGAGTACTGTGCTGACTCTTATCGTTTGTATGACGTAGTAATACATACTTGGTAAATGCGTCTATTGTCACAATGACATACTCCTGGTCGTCAGCAGTGCCAAGTTTCCCAGTTATGTCCATGTGGATGACCTCGAACGCTGCTACTGGTTTTGGGATTGGATGTAACTGTACCTGAGTGGCTCCGGATGTCTGCTTGGATGTTCTGCACACTACGCAGTTGTCCACAAAGTCTCGAACCGCAGAGCTCATCCTATCAAAAAAATAGGTCTCCCGTATTTTGTGGAGGGTTTTCTCCCAACCCGGATGTTTGAGAGCAGCATGATAAGTATTTATCAAGCTCCACTGGAAGGATTTCGGTACAACAGCTAACTTCTGTAAGCCTAGAACTGGATCATGCCTTACATGTTTAAGTATGTTACCTTCAAGGAGATATCCGTCGACACTCGTCCCATTATGTAAAGAGTCTATAATAGACCTCAGCTGAGCGTCGCGTCGCTGTTCTATATTGAGCCATTCCAGATTTTGGGTCATGACATTCACATTAAGGGTTTTGGGATTTCGACTAAAGAAGTCCGCGTGTTGCATTCGCTCGCCTTTCCTGTATTCAATGTCAAAATCAAAATTCTGGAGATATGACCACCACCTATGTATGCGAGGTAACAAATCTTGTTTATGTTTAGATGCCTTTAACGCGTTGCAGTCTGTGATAATTTTAAATTTTCGGCCATAAAGAAAATGTCGGAAGTGTTTCACAGCCCGCACTACAGCGAGAGTCTCCAATTCGTAGGAGTGATACCTACTTTCAGTTTCTGTAGTGCGCATGCTGAAATACGCCACGACATGCTGCCGGTCGTTGATTATCTGAATAAGAACAGCTCCAAAGCCAAGACTGCTGGCGTCGGTAAACAATTCAATGGGTTTACCTTCTCTAAATATGGTGAGAACAGGTTGCGATGTAAGGTGGTGTATTACCTTTTGACGTGCTTCTTCGTGATCAGGTGTCCACTGCCATTTAGCCCCCTGCTTCGTCAGATTGTAAAGAGGTACCATCGTGCGTGCGAAGTCTGGTATAAAGCGCCGGAAATAGCCAGCAAGACCATTAAATTGACGTACCTGTTTCACTGTAGATGGGATGGGAGCCTTCACTAAAGCTTCCACCTTTTTGTTACTAGGACGGACCTGTCCATGCTCTACAACGTTACCCAGATACTCGATCGATCGTTTAAAGAATAGACATTTGTCTATGTTGATCGAGAATCCAGATTGACGTAGGGCTATTAGTATTCTTTCTAGGGATGCGAGGCCACTAGGATAATTGCGACATTTGCTGATGACATCATCAATGTACACTTGAGCTACGCTATCTTGATATTCATTGTTGGCACTGCCTTGATTGAGAAGCGGCCCTAGAGCTCTGTTTATGCACCTTTGGTAGACTGAAGGTGCATTGCAAAGGCCGAATGGCATAGTGAGATACTCATATAAGCCGTCTGGTGTAACGAAGGCAGTTTTCTCCACCGAATCAGGCTTAATCAAAATTTGATGAAAGCCTGATGCCATATCGAGTGTTGTGAAATATTGACCACCTGCCAGTTGGTCAATCTGGTCTGCTATCAACGGGAGTGGGTAATGATCGCGAACAGTGTTCGAATTTAATTCGCGGTAGTCGACGCACATGCGATCGTCGCCATTTTTCTTTTTTACCAAAATAATGGGACTGGAGTATGGGGATTTACTCTCCTGAATAATGTTATTTTCTATCAATTCGGCAACAATCGATTTAACCTTCTCACGTTCGACTGGACTTAACCTATAAGGCCTCCGTTCGACATATTTATTAGGATTTTTTAAACGTATCTCTAACTCCCCAGTGTTAACGCGAGACTTAGGAAAACCGCGGGTAAACAGATAAGAATACTTGTTGAGCATTATTAGTAATTGATCAATGTCGGATTCGTCTGTCAGGTCATGGTCTAGATTTTCGAACATAGGACAGTTGGATCGTACGTGCATAACTCGGGGCTGTGATAATAAAGTAGCAGTATTTTTTGTCACAACTACGCTCAAACCCGTATCGTGGAGTAAGTTTGCACCAATGAGAACATCTGACGTCATCTCATAATCAGGCAGAATATAAAATAATATTTCCACATTGATTTTATCGATTACACAAATTGTTTGTAGGGTAGATGTGGAAATTACCGGAAAAAGACCTATACCACGCAAATAATTAGCTACTTGTTGTCTACGCCCTGGTAATTTGTTTGCCATAGATTCACGTATAAGAGAGCACTCTGCACCACTATCGAACACGCTATTTATTACTAAATTATTGATACGTATCACCATAGTATTCAAGCTAGAGTTATTATTGGATACTGAATTAACATTTGAGCTAATTTGTTTTTCCCGCCTGAAACACGTGTCAAACGTGTGGCCGATTTTTGAACAAAACGAGCAAACTTTATCACTTGACCTAGGTAGTGACGTACTTGACGGTAACGTTTGATTTTTCTCGACAGACCGAATATTGGAGTTCGATAAAGCGCTTTTACTACGACATTCATTGGAAATGTGCCCAGATCTTTTACAATTATGACAGTAAGGAGTATTTCTATTGTCAATGGAGTACTTTGTCCGTTTATGGAGCGGTTGGTTAGAATTATGATGGGATGTACTGGGACGTTTCATGCGAATAGAGGATGCGACCGAAATTAACTCTGGTACTGACGTAGCCCTAGCGTTCATGAGTTCTATTCTAAGGCGTTCGTCACTTATTGTCCCTATAACAGCCTCAACAGCATCGTTGTTGTCGAGTTTATCCTTAGTGACGCGCCTCCATAGAATCCACGCTCGGGAAAGAAATTCTGCAATGTCTTGGGATGAATCGTAGATATGTTCCCTGAACCTGAGTATGTCACGCGAGTAACGGTTCTCGGGTTCAAAAGTGGTAATAATAGTTTGTTGTAGTTCTTCCCAAGTGGATGTTGTTACTAGCCAATTGTCTGCCCAAATTTTAGCGCGGCCTTTAAGTAAGCTAGATACCTTCATGCGGACATCATAGTCACTCAGCTGATACATATTTTTGGCCGTAGAGATGTGGCTGCACCACTCTCGTACACCTACATTGCCGTCAGGGTCATATGATGGCAGGAACACGTCAGTTATTTTAACTTTGTTACCTGGGTACTGAAGCAGCCGTTCACCCATGGACTGCATCATTTTCATCATCTGCATGAAGAATTCTGGTGGAACGTTACCCATCTGCAGAGACTGCGACCTCAGGTCTGTAGGCGCTTCCACGTTTGGCAAGTGAGGCGTTTGCACAACGGGGCTAGGTGTGCTAGCAGCAGGCACAGAGGTGCTCGTGCCAGCAAGGCCAGGATCTGAAACATATTGATGACCGGCAGAAAGGGATCGCTGGAGCGATCCCACTTCTGATATCGGAAATGGGGGTACGCCGTTATTTTTATAAAGGGCAGAACCGTCGATTCCATATGAATCATCGGTTCTGCTATCTTGCAAATTATCCATATTATCCATAAGCAATAAAGCTAAACTAGTAGGGTTTTCTAAAACAAAGGTTTAGTGTTTATCTTGAACACACAGAACAAAATAAAGACCAATCACAGGTTTTATAATTTGTAATAAATATCACAATAAGAAAGAAAATAGATCAGAGGTAAATGCTTACGACCTTCCAGCTCGACGCTCAGGTGCAAAGTGAGTCGTTGTCGAGCGATCCGAACGAATGTAACGCCAATTGAAATCATTCGCCAGTTGACAGTTCAGTTCATTCACATTACTGACAGCTGACAACGTCAATGTATTAACTTCATTCATATGAATGACATTACGTTCGTTCGGATTAACAATAGAATATTTAATTAAATAATTTACTAAGTATTATTATGATTTATGATTGACAAGTATTAGTAAATCAATTACTGATTATAACAAAGCTAAAAGCTCAATTACAAAATAAATCATAGCAACAAACTTACTTTTTGTCTCCTTGTTTAAAGCAAACACTAGGTGGTCAATTTGACTTCTTATGACGTTGAAGTAACGAAGTAATACATACGTTCATTAGAGGAAATCATCAGAATTATAGGCAAGTACTTTAAAGGATATTAACGTTAATTGGAATCGGTGATCGGACTTTGAAATTTCGGCTTAAAAACTAGATGCGGCGACATATATAAGTATTATATCCATTGTCTACTACCCATAGTACAAGCTCTGCTTAGTTTGGGACTAGATGGTGCTGTGTAAAATGTCCCAGAATATTTATTTTATTTATTTATTTATCTGTCTAACACTTTGGGGAAGACAGGCGTGATGGTATTTCAGAACCAAACTGTTAATCAATCCTCCGAGCCTTTTCCCAAATATGTTGAGGTCGGCTTCCAGTCTACCCAGATGCGGCTGAATATCAGTATTTTACACGAAGCGACTGCCATCACACCTCCGCAACACAATTTCTGGGCAATACCGATATTCGGAGGATAGACTGGTAGTGATACTTTTATGGGCTTCTGACTACCACTAACAATATGTCATAGATGTTCGTATGACAACCGGGACCGACGGCTTTATGTGCTCTCTGAGGCACAGAGGTGTCTCGGAGGTGTTAAGAATGGTCACCCATCCACACACTGACCGCGGCGACCGCAGCTTAACTTTGCAGATCAGTTGAACAGCTTAGTATTTTGCCACGAGTTTCAACTACTACTGCTATGAATCTAAATTTAAAATTGGATCAGGTGAATCGTTCACCTGATCCAATTTTAAATTTCCTTATCCTTATCCTTAAAATAAAATATTTGACTTAGAAACGTTTTGACATGGGAGAGCCATGCTTCGGCACGAATGGGCCGTCTCGACCGGAGTGATACCATGGCAATAAAATATTTGACTTAGAAACGTTTCGACGTGGGAGAGCCATGCGACCTAGAAGGACCTACACCGATCTTATTGGCGAAGTCCTTCAAAAAGGTCAGGTGCGTAGTACTCGCAACCGGCGCGTATGTATGAGGAGATGTATGAATGTCGCAGAAGCAAAAGAGGCATGCAAGAATCGTAGCAAGTGGCGGTCTATAGTTTCTGCCTACCCCTGTGGGAGAAGGGCGTGAGTGTATGCATGTATGTATGAGCCATGCTTCGGCACGAATGGGTTGGCTTGACGGGAGTGATACCACGGCCTCATAGAAAACCGGCGTAAAACAACGCTTGCGTTGTGTTTGCGCCGAGCGAATGAGGTTACCTTACCATGAGGTGACCCGTCTGCTCGTTTGCTCTCGTATCCCATAAAAATAAGAAATAATTGTCCTATTTTGTTTCAGCTTACGGGGTAAAGAGTCCCACTAGTGAATTGGCGCGCCTGGAACACCGTCAGAGTCACAACGTACAGCTAATGAAAGCGTCCTTATACGCTGACACCGGTAAGAACAGAATACTTACTATTTTGATGCTGGGAGACTGCTGGGCCCCAATTCTACTATTTTATATTAGACTAGCTTCTGCCCGCGACTTCGTCCGCGTAGCGTGATGATATATAGCCTATAGCCTTCCTCAATAAATGGGCTATCTAACACTGAAATAATTTTTCAAATCGGACCAGTAGTTCCTGAGATTAGCGCGTTCAAGCAAACAAACTCTTCAGCTTTTTAAATTAGTATAGATAGATTTTCAGCCATTAACTTTAACAGTTCTTATGTCATTTAGAAACATTGGACTAGACATGGGCGTTTTTGATTTTTTGGCAAGTGGCTTAAATAAATATTCTGGGACATTTTTACACAGCACCATCTAGTCCCAAACTAAGCAGAGCTTGTACTATGGGTACTAGACAATGGATATAATACTTATATACGTTTTTTTGTAAATACATATTTATAATACATAAGAAACACCCAGACTAACACAAACACTTATATTCATCACATAAATTCTGTCCTGTGGGAATCGAACCCACAAATTCATCGTCAGCAGTCCGGTATTCGAACCACTAAACCACAGAGGTCGTCATATACAAGCATACAATAAAATACATATCATTTTAACACTTGCAGAAGTAGAAGATGACTCTTCAGTGTCCACTGGAGACCAGCTCGTGCCTGTGTCGAAGCCGTTGTTGACGGTACCCTCACTCGCACCTTCCATGGTACGCGAGGATATGCAGATATCAGAGACAGAGGTGCCGGAGACCGAAGGTATGTATGTGGAAAAAAACTCTCATAGTGCCTCTCCGAATAGCTCAGGGTGGCAGGCAATTTAACATAACATACCATCACGCTTGTATTCCCCGAAGGGTTAGGCAGAGGCGTACTAATGTACACCCACAGTTCGCCGGTATGTTTAGGTCCCATGTAATAGGGGGCGAGCCTATTGCCATTAACCGGGCACAAATTACTAACTCCGAGCTGCTACTGGGAATTTCATAGAAAAACCCAATAACACTTTGCTCGACCTGGGAATCGAACCCAGGACCTCTAGCGTAGCAGTCGCGCTCAGGACCACTTGGCTATTGAGGCAGTTTGTTTTTTTTTTGTTTTATGAACCATTATAGCATTATTATTTGTTTCCATTTATTCAAATATAATCATATTATTTACATTTTTAAATATTTTTATAAAAAACAAGAGAAATAAAAACATTTAAAAATATAAAAATAGTTGTCCACCGGCATGGGGAGCAGGGTCCAGGTGGTTAGGGCCCCAGAGACAGGAACCTCCTCACAATACGCGCCGTATCAAGGAGTACTGCCTTCTGAATCAGGCTCTTAACCCAGCCATCCAAATCGAGCCTCCTGAGATGTTGGTCGAGGCTCTTGGCGATAAGTCCATTGACCGTGACGACTATGATGATGGCCGAGTCCACATCCCACATGGCGACCACCTCGTGGGCTAAGTCGAGATATTTTAATTGTTTCTCTTTCTCAGCCTTCACGAGGCTGAAACACGCATTATTATTATTATTACTAACAAAACATTTGGCAACACAACATTTTTCACAAGTCAATTTATTCACAGAAACTCCGATGAGACCTTTGATCGTCCAGCCGCATTCCATAGTGTTGAAATACCTCAGAAAAGTGCCACCTTTCAAACAGACTATAGCTGGTGAGTTTTTAAATATTCTAGTACATAACATAATAAAATGGGTCTTAGGTTAATATTTTTATGTTGTACTGATTATGTTAATTTTATTTTCAAAATTTAATTTAATTTATAATAGATAATGTAAGCACTATGTTTATGACATTCTTTTGATAGGTACATGCATGACATAATTATCTACTTCTGACCTATAACTTGTACGTGTAGAATAGTCTGTAAGTATAAGTTGGTTATTGAATAAATACATAAATAAATAAATAAAAATATAAATATATATTCTGGGACATTTTTACACAGCACCATCTAGTCCCAAACTAAGCAGAGCTTGTACTATGGTTACTAGACAATGGATATAATACTTATGTACTTTTTTTAAATACATACTTATAATACATAAGAAACACCCAGACGAACACAAACACTTATATTCATCACATAAATGTTTGTGTCCTGTGGGAATCGAACCCACGACCGCATGGTCAGCAGTCCAGGGGGCCTAGACAAGTGGCAATCGTTCTATGTCGATTCCATCTCGAAGATCGTTATCGCTTGTGCGATATCGATCGCCAACTGGTAGACAAAGTAACATCAGCAAACCGAACGATAAGTCGAAGCGTTCCTTCGATAAAAATGTACTTCTTGTCGTTGGTTTCGTTATGAAACGTCAAATTCAAGACGTCACGGGTCAATTATTCTGTCATTCGGCTCGCGCCATTGTTTTGAATACAGTTAAGTTTACTCGGTGAAAGTGTAATTGATTAACATTGGTGTAAAAATAAGCTAAATATTAATAGGTAAACTCCGGAACATCGTTAAATATTAAATTTTAAGTTCTAAAAATTATACAAGTGTTAATAATAGAATTTATGAAGTGTGTGGATATGACTTAGATAAGTTTATAAAACGATAAACAGGAACTGACGTTTTTTTGTCATTTCCAAGGATAAAAACAATACTTAATAACTAAATCAAGAGTGTGTCAGTGGTGAACAGTTTTAGACCCTTTTGGAACTCATGGTAAGGTAAAGAATTACCTATATATTCACGTAGACCTTGAACTTGATTATTAAATTCATATCACTTGAGAATGCTTTATGTAAACAATGACGTGAACGTGATCCTACAATGCGTTGCTTGTTGTGCTATTCTTTGTTCAATTACAGTCTCGGTGATGTTTCAAGTAAAGTTAACTTATGTCCGAAGGGATTTCTTTAGATCCCCTTTATGTATGTAATGCTAATATGCAAAAACAAAAAAATCTGTAAATAACACCTACAAATAACTAACAATAAGCCATATAATTTTGCTTTTCTACAGGGTCTAAGCGTTCGCTAAGTTATCGATCGAACGATTCGCTATCTCAGCGATGTCGATTGTCAAGACGCTACTTGTCTACGCATTTGTATGAAAATATTGATCAAGTCATTCGATTTCGTCATCGTTTCGTTACGCAATTTAACATTGTCTAGCACTTAGCGATCGAAAACGATTGATCACGTGACATTACGAAAGCTTATGCCAATCCCATACATTTCGGACTTGTCGAATTTCGTTATCGTTAATAAAAATGTGACTTTGTCTAGGCCCCCAGTACTCGAACCACTAAACCACAATGGTCGCCTTATCATACCGTATTCCCTGAAGGGTAAGGCAGAGGCGTACTAATGTACTGTACACGCACAGTTCGCCGGTATGTTTAGGTCCCATGTAATAGGGGGCGAGCCTGTTGCCATCAACCGGGCACAAATTCCAAACTCGAGCTGCTGCTGAGAATTTCATAGAAAAAAGCAATAAGTGTTATTACTCGACCTGGGAATCGAACCCAGGACCTCTAGCGTAGCAGTCGCGCTCAGGACCACTAGGCTAGTGAAGTGCGTATGTATGAGAAGATGTATTAATGTGGTAGAAGCAAAAGAAGTAAGTAAGATCCGTAGCAAGTGGCGGTCTATAGTTTCTGCCTACCCCTGTGGAAGAATGGTTATTATTTTAAAAAGCTTAATACTAGCAATGTCTTACATTACTACTATTCCCAATTATGGGATGTTTTACCCAACTGTGGGATGTTTTGCCCAGCAGTGGGAAATTTTTGCCCAACTTTAGGATTTAGCAAACTGCCTCATTAGCTAAGTGGTCCTGAGCGCGACTGCTAAGCTATAGGTCCTGGGTTCGATTTCCAGGTCGAGCAAAGTGTTATTGGGTTTTTCTATGAAATTCCCAGTAGCAGCTCGGAGTTAGTAATTTGTGCCCGGTTAATGTGAATAGGCTCGCCCCCTGTTTCATGGGACCTAAACATACCGGCGAACTGTGGGTGTACATTAGTACGCCTCTGCCTAACCCTTCGGGGAATACAGGCGTGATGGTATGTCATTGCCCAACTGTGGGTTGTTTTACTCAAGTGTGGGATGTTTTGCCCAACTGTGGGATGTTTTGCCCAACAGTGGGAAATTATTGCCTAACTTTAGGATTTAGCAATAATATTGTTTTGGTTATAATATTGTTTTTTTTTGTTGTCAGGTCGTCTAGACGCGGCGTGCATAGCGGATATGTCGGTGTGTAGAGCGCGGCACTCCCGCGTGGGCTTCGGTCCGGGCAACGCTCTCGCCTTCCCAACATCATATGACACTATCAACGATCTGCCCTTATGTAAGTACATAAGAATAATTAATCCCAACACAACTGTACAAGCATCGTCAAATGATTTTAACAGTTTTTTCCTTCACTTAAAATAACTTTATAATCTTTGCATGAAAAATGCAAAAAAAACACCAAAAAGATAGTTAATATGGTATGGTAGCATCGTACGACATAAAACTAACCATAAGGTAAGTCATGTCGGTTGAGAGGCAAAGTAACTTGCCTTGTATATTTTCGAGACAGCACTATTTGTAAAGTCAAATATACATTTGTTTCAAACGCTAAAGTCTAAACGACGAAATAATGAAATATGTACCAATCCGCACAGCACTGCACTATATACCAAAAACTTCTTAGGAATGGCACCTAGAATTTATAATAAGATCCCTAGAACAATAAGAGATACAGGTAACATAAATGAGTTTAAAGTACATAGCTGTCTTAAAATTATTATATAATAAAATTTATTATTCCGTAAATGAATATTTGACTGACGTTTCTTTATAATAAGTTGTTAATGTTAAATAAATTTGTGATCTATGTTTGTTATGATATCATATAGTTTAATAGTTATCTCAAGTTCATATTTGTACGCCAATATTGGTAAGACATAGCGCTCCTCATTGTTAACACCATCTTAAAATGTACCTATGCTCTACAAATAAAAATATTTGAATTTGAATTTCAATAGAAGTTACTGACGTCACCTTTAAGACGTATGTTCAGAATGTGAAGGCAAATTTCGACATGGCAGGTGGGACTCGCGGTGGCTTAGTGGTCATAGCGTCTGGTGTATCAAACCAGAAGACGCAGGTTCGAATCCTGCCTGCGAGGCGAATTTTCCTTCACTAAAAATAACTTTATAATCTTAGCATGAAATATGCAAAAAAAAATCACAAAAAGATATGTTTTACTTTTTAACATATTATGCTGTATTATCATCAGAGATAAGGATAGAGAGAGTATATTTACCTAAAGTTCGAGGAAGTAAGTAACATAGTTGATTATACCTTCTCTAAAATCCCGGAATCATAAACATGACTAATAAATCCCGGAAATTATAGTTTATTGTGTTTTGAAGACAATTTATTAAATACTAGCTGCCCGCCCCGGCTTCGCTCGTGTGGAGAAATCCTTAACTTTTTTTAATATATTCTATAGCCTATGTTAATCTGGAATAATGTAGCATTCAAATGGTGAAAGAATTTTTAAAATCGGTCCAGTACTTTTTGAGCCAATTAGTTACAAACATACTTACACACAAATCTTTAATCTTTATAATATTAGTATAGATAAATAAAAAGTTTGTTGATGTAAGTTTATTATTTAAGATAAAGCTAAAGATGTATTTATTTGTTAAAACACGTGTGCTATAAAATAGATGTTACTTAGAGAAATATAGTGTACCAACATGTTCTGCCATCTATTTGGCGTACAAATGTGAAATATATTAAACTAGCTTCTGCCCGCGGCTTCGCCCCCGCGGAATTCGGTCTGTCATCACGGCCCACGCGAACGGGATAAAAAGTATCCTATGTCCGTCTCCTGGTTCTAAGCTACCTCTCCACCAATTTTCAGCCAAATCGGTTCAGCCGTTCTTGAGTTATAAATGGTGTAACTAACACGACTTTCTTTTATATATATAGATTACAAGCATTAATTATACTATCATATCGATTAGAAAGAATAAAAAAAAACAAATAGGAAGAATATTTAAAAAATAAAATTAAAATATAATAAAATGTCGACAATTATTGGTGATAATTACATAAGTTCATTCAATTTAGTTCATTCTTTTCCACGTCACTATCTTTTTTTGTCAAACCCTTCAACTGTCAAGTTACTGAATCCAATTAAAAGTCGAAGTTATAGTCTATCTTGAATAAATGGGTTTTGAATTTGACCATTGTTCACAGCGGCAGAATTATCAGAACTTGGGAAGTATGTTCAAGGGAGGTCTAGCAAAGACTGGTCGGAACCTCTCATGGTGAGGATGGCCATTGGACAAGCGGACAAAGACGATGGCATGCAGGTAAGTTAACATACCATCACGCCTGTATTCATAATTCTCAGCAACTATTTAAAACAATGTTGTAAAGCTTAATATTGTAATTGTTTTTATTTTATTTTAAAAAGAGTATCTATGGAGTTTCTTGCCGGCTCTTCTCCATAAGACCCACTTTTTGGAACCGTGCAACTAGTTTTGACTTTTCAAATGTACCTTCTTTATTGGTCTAATTGAAATAAAACATTTTGACTTTGACAGGAGGTTCTCGTGAAACACCTGGAGACTCTTCTAGAGTACTCCACATCATTGGAAGCTGATGAGGGCCAGTGCCCGCAGCTGAGAGTTTCGCAGAGCGCGGCTGACAGGCGCGCTGTGCTGCATCAATATCTACGGGATGCCGCCACAGCACACACTCGACATAAGGTCAGTAGATACGAATCATTAAGGCTGATTCGTTCATTGTCTGCAATATCTTTACTACCTAGTATAATATTGTAAAAAAGTTGTGTCTGTACATTGAAATTTTAAAAAAAAAAACACAAGTGGGTATATAAACGTCTCTGAACCCAAAAATATGATTTTAAAAATTCTTGTCTGTTTGTTATGCGTTTGCGCAAAAACTAGTGAATAGATTTAAATTTTGTTATCACTCTTAGAAAGTATGTGCTCCAACTTAAAAACTGCTGAACTTCTTATCTCAAATAATTAAACGAGATACAGCTTGACCTCTCTAATGTATAGAGACCCATACAAAGAAGAGATCATAACTCTTGGTTTTTAAAAGTCTAATTTTTGATTCGGAGACGTATATATACCCCTTCCTCAATAAATGGGCTATCTAACACTGAAAGAATTTTTCAAATCGGACCAGTAGTTCCTGAGATTAGCGCGTTCAAGCAAACAAACAAACAAACTCTTCAGCTTTATATATTAGTAAAGATGTGTAGAATATCCCTTCAGATTTAACCCCAAACCCAGTATTAGGTTATTAAAACTATATCTTTTTTTTTACAGTACGGCGTTTCAGGTTCTTATTGTGACGAGGTTTGGCGATTGTGCGACGCTTTGTGGGGTGCAGACCTTGAAAACGATGGTGAGATATCGTTTTTTTATACCACTCAGGAGGCAAACAACCATACGGCCCGCCTGATGGATGGTGCTGTATAAAATATCGTAGAATATTTATTATTATATTATTACTAGCGACCCGCCCGCGGTTTCACCCGCGCTGCCCCGTCCCTAAGAGTCGTAGCGTGATGTTAAATAGCTTAAAACCTTCCTCTTGAATCAATCTATCTATTAAAAAAACCGCATCAAAATTCGTTGCGTAGTTTTAAAGATCTAAGCATACATAGGGTCAGACAGCGGGAAGCGACTTTGTTTTATAATATGTAGTGATTATTTACAATTGCAATTTGCCTCAATAGCCAAGTGGTGCTGAGCGCGACTGCTACGCTAGAGGTCCTGGGTTCGATTCCCAGGTCGAGCAGTGTTATTGGGTTTTTCTATGAAATTCCCAGTAGCAGCTCGGAGTTAGGAATTTGTGCCCGGTTAATGGCAATAGGCTCGCCCCCTATTACATGGGACTTAAGCATACCGGCGAACTGTGGGTGTACATTAGTACGCCTCTGCTTAACCCTTCGGGGAATACAGGCGTGATGGTATGTAATTTAGCACGGAACCGTGAACACTGTTGCTTACTTTGTCTCTGAGAACACTAGACATACTCGCTTAATTTCGCTCCAATCTGCAAACACATCACATTCAGGGTTGACAACAAGGACATTAAGCAACATTAAAAACCACTGTAATCTATTCAATAGAATAGATTCTGAACAAACTACTTTGGGAGCGTTCAAGTATTACGTAACGCAATTTTTGAAGATTTTTGACCTCCCGTCCTACCTTTGTAACGCACCGTAAAGTTCTGTACCCCCCCCCCTCCCCCTCTTGAAACGTTCCGTAACACCCAAGTGACCATATTTACCCTAAACTTGCCTTGCCAACTTGCGAGAACAAATTAAAAATGACCAGACTACAATCGTCAATTCCCCGTAAAACGTAAATGAAAAGGGTTGCCAATTAGGGAGTTTTAATTCCCTAATTTAAAAAAAACAATGTTAAGTAACGTGTTGTAAGAAAGACCCCCTTCCGCCCTTGTAACGCATCGTAACGTTTTACGAGACCCCCTCCTCCCCCCCCCCCCCAAATTGTGTTATGTAATACTTGAACGTCCCCTTCAGTCGTCCCGAAGAACGTCCAGAACGTCCCGTTCAGGTCTTGCGAGTATTCTGTTACAAGTTGCAGATTGTAGATTGATATTAGTGTTTTCTCTCCACAGGCGTACCCGGGGCTGACCTGTTATCAATTGTGAACAGACATAAAAAGTTTCTAGATTGGCTGAAGACTGCTGTAGCCGATGCGACGGATGCAGATCTAGCCAAACCGAGACAGGGAGAGAAAGAAGATGGTAAGAGTTCATTCTTCAGACCTAGCGGGTGGGGCGTAGTGATCATAGCGTCTACATATTTTCACGCCTGTCTCCCATTGGGGTAGGCAGAGACTATAGATTTCCACTTGCTACGATCCTGGCACACTACTTTCGCTTCATCTACGTTCATTAACCTCCTCATGCATGAACTTCGGTTTAGGGTGCTCTTAACCTGTCCTTTTTTAAGAACGGCCGCAACTTGGTTGTGGTTTGTTCGTCGAGGTCGGCCCCTTCCTATGGCCCTTTACGGGGCCCCGGTGTGGGCGGCCGACCTGACGGCCCGCAGTATCGCGGTGCTGCGAAGACCGCAGAGAGCGATGGCCGTCAGGGTCATTCGCGGTTATCGCACGATATCCTACGAGGCGGCTTGTGCACTGGCCGGATCCCCGCACTGGGACCTGGAGGCGAAAGTCCTCGCGACACTCCATCTGTGGCGCGAGGAGGAGCGGACGCGAGGTGCGGGGCCGGTGCAGCGGCAGTTATCGCTGCGCCGGCAGGAGCTCCAACGGGTCCTAGTGGCGGAATGGCGGGACAGGCTTTCGCGCCCTACCGCCGGCCTCGTCACCATCGAGGCGGTCCGGCCAGTGCTCGAGCGCTGGCTCGGGAGGAGGCACGGCTCCCTTACGTTTCGGGCGACGCAGGTGCTCTCGGGGCACGGCTGCTTCGGGAAGTACCTGTGTCGCATAGGGAGGGAGCCGGACGCCCGGTGCCATCACTGCGTCCATTGTTGGGAGGACACGGCGCTGCACACGCTCGTAGAGTGTGCGGCATGGGAGGAGCCGCGCCGTGCCCTCGTCGCTGAGGTGGGAGACGACCTGTCGCTGCCGGCCGTCGTTCGATCTATGGTCGGCAGCGCGGCGTCTTGGGATGCAGTGATCGCCTTCTGCGAAACAGTCATCTCGCAGAAGGAAGCTGCGGAACGGGAGAGGGAGTGTGTCAGCACTAACCCGATCCGCAGCCGGCGCGCCGGGCGTCGGAGGAGGGCCGACAATGCCCTCTTCCGGCCTCCATAAATGGGTCCGGGGGTGGCGGACGCGGGGACGCCGCCACGCCCCCCTTATAGGACCCGAGGCGGTGGCGCGTAGTGTTCCACGCGCGCCCCTCTAAGGCGATGGGGGGGAGTCCAACGCCTCACTCTCCCCCTACACAATCAGACGGGACCCGCTGCGGCGGGCCGGCACCAGTCGGGGGCCGCGGACGAATTCTCTGTTTCCCGTAGCCCCCGACGCAAACGTGCAGGAAGGAACACCGTGTGGTTTTTAGTCGGTAGGTCACCCACTCTGGGTGGAGTCCGGCACGCCCCGCCGCCTCCCCGGGCGGCGGAAGTCCATGAGGATTTTCCACACGCACAAAAAAAAAAAAAAAAAAAAAAAAAAAAAAAAAAAAAAAAAAAAAGGTCGGCCCCTTCCAACTCTTCCATCCGTACTCATCATGTATACTCGTTTCGACAATCTCCGTTCATCCATCCTCTCTACATGCCCAAACCACCTTAACATACCTTTCTCAATCTTTGTTACTACACCTTCTTTAACACCACACCGCTCCCTTATCACACTGTTTCTCACTCTATCTTTCAAAGTTACCCCACACATACTTCTCAACGCTCTCATCTCTACAGCATTTATTCTACTTTCATGTCTCTTCTGCCATACCCAACTTTTACTACCATACATTAGTGTCGGCGCCAACACACCCCCAATTACAGCCCGCCGTGCCTTTTCGGACACACTTCGGCTATTCATGAATTCATAGCGTCTGGTGTATCTAAACAGTAGACGCGGCCTCGAATGCTGCCCGCACTAGAATTTTTCGTTTTTACCCGACGGCCGAAGGAGGAGGGTTATGTGTTTGACGTGTATGTATGTATGTATGTATGTCCGTTCCTATGTCCGCTCGTAACTATTCAACGGTGCAACCGATTTAGATAAATGATACCTCATTAGATTTGTCTTGATGGCACGAATGTCACTGGGTACATGAAATTAAAAAAAAAAACAAAATGGCGGATTTTATGCGCTTTAATGCGTGGGCTGAAAAATATGTTTTGAGCATTCCGTATCATCGTCTGCAGATTTTTCATAGTTTTGCACTAAAAATCCGGAAACAAGTTACGTAATTAAAATAACTAAAAAACCCGACTGCATAAAAACACTTAAAAAAAAACTAAAAAGACAAAAACAAGTCTAGTAGTCCAGACCTATGTAAAGTAATATTGAATAACTACACCATTTAAATGTTTTCATGGTCGATAAATACATAAAATAATAAATTATAACGTAGAATAAGTCGGGTTTTTTAGTTATTTTAATTACGTAATTTTATGGGATAGAGGCAAGCAGGCAGACGGGTCGCCTGATGGTAAGCGATAACAGCCGCGCATGGACACCCGCAACACCAGAGGAGTCGCAAGTGCGTTGCCCGACTTTTAAAAGTGTTTTCGCACCCGTTATGCTCACTAATTTCACGCTGTTTTACAAAACCGCTAATCCCTGTTGTATTGTTGAATGTAATTTCGCATGATGCAAATTAGCAATTATGAAATGCTGCTAAATTTAAACCGGCATCGCGGTCTCAATTTCGAACCCAAGGCACCTCTGACTTTTCGCAATCATATCAATATAATAGGGTATTTTACACCATGTAAGAAAAAATATAAAAATGCATGTTTATGATAGATTTTAAAAAATGTAAACTAGAAACGTTAGTATTTATTTATACAAATGCAATGTAAATTTTATAATTCAATTTCAAAAATAGTCTTTTTTAATCTGTTTTAAAACGCCATCCGCCATATTGGATTCTTGATTGGACGTGATGTCACTCCGATAGTAACTTGACGTTACTTGGTCTTTTGCAGTTGTATTGTTTACTAACGAAGTGACGTCACGACCCGAAGTAGCATAGCGGCTAGCGTTTCCGCGCGAAAATTCAAAATAGTTTTTAAGGCATTTTTCGGTTTTATAAAACTGAAATAAAATTTCTACTGGTTCATTACGATCTAAGGATTAATTTAAAACAGTTTTCAAAAAAGGTGTAATTATGTATAATACCCTATTGTGTAATTATCACTCGCTTACAACGGTGAAGGAAAACATCGTGAGGAAACCAGCACGCCTGAGAGATTTTCTCGACGGCGTGTGAAGTCTGCCAACCCGCATTAGGCTAGCGTGGTGGACTATAGCCTAATCCCTCTCATTGTGAGAGGAGACCCGTGCCCAACAGTGGGACATTATATGGGTTGATTATGTAGGGATTATGTAAAATAGCGACATTATATAAATATTTTTTACTGGTTTCTAAAGCTGACGCGAATATTAGACATATCGAAATAGGTACAACAACTTTACGAATGTCTTTTTGTGTTTTAGTTTTCAATTTCAAATCAAATCTGTTCTTCTTAAGAAAGCCTATTATAAAACCAAGGACTACGTTGACGATAAAAATGTGTGGTCGTTAAGTAAGGATGCACTTGTAGCCTCCCTGGCAAAATGAAACTATTGATTATTAGAGACTAATATATTATGTTTATTAATTTTCATGTTGGTCAGTTAGTAGCTATGGTAGGGACCTTATAAGTAGATGAACATAGCTTTGACAGATTCCATATTATTTACATATCGAGATGTCTTCATATGGTTAGTATTGTTAACCACAACAGAAACTGTAAATGTGTGTACGTTGTGGCTTGTCTAAGTAGACACCGAGTTTTATTTGTCGCTTTGATGGTGTGCGTTTTTACCACATAGTTTTTTATTTAGAAATGACATCGGGTTCTCAAATAACGTGAATCTTCGTTTAATATAGTCGACCTCGGTCAAACTTAGACATCCTTCAACGTCCTCACATCTTGTTATCGCAATATTGTACCAGTGAAGTTTGTAATTTATTTATTTTAAAAGAGTGTCCATGGAGTTTCTTGCCAGATTCTTCTCCATAGGATCGACCTTTTGGAACCGTGCAACTAGAATTAATCATAACGTTTCATAAACGCTTGTAAAAGCTTATTTGAAATAAAAACATTTGAACTTGAACTTGAACATGAAAATTTTGAATAATTATCAAGTCCTTTAACACGGGATTGCTTAAAAAATACAAATTATAAATTATGTCTAATATGTTATATGTTATCAATACTACACCATGTTGAAGCAGTGCAGGTGATTAAATCGCCACCCTGTATATATAAAAAAAAACATTTCAATATATATATATTTTTTACAGAGGCAGATGGGCACAGCGTCCAAGTTTGGACTCTGCTCTTAGGCGGGCGGATATTGGAGGCGTGCAAAGTGGCCAAAGAACACGGAGACTTGCATATGGCCATGCTTATAGCCCAAGCTGCCGGTGAGTATAATATAATAAAATAGAATACCCTTTATTGTACACCAAAAACTAATGTCAAGTATAAGTTTGAACTGAACTAAGTCCGAACTGACCTTTATTAGAAACAGCCAAGTACAATCAAAATGTCTCAGGAACGCTGATAACATAAACCTCCTAAGTCCTAGAACCCAACACGGTATTAAAAATATAATGCACGAGGGAGTCAAACTCTATAACAAATTACCTAAGTCCTTAAAAACGATAACATCAACAAACATATTTTAAAAAAAAACTAAGAGCATACATAATAGAAAACATTCCACTAGATTAAAGTGAACACCTACAGTTAAAATATATAGTTAATGTATAATTCATAAATATATATATACATACATATGGTTAATATATAGGAAAAAAAAAATGTTAAACTAGATAGTAATGCATACACACCACACTTAAATTAAATTATTTTACACTTTTTAGTACATAAGTAGTCTTGTAAAGTGAAATTTGTACAATTTCTTAAGACAATAAAGAATCTTTACACTGAAGTTATCAATCATAGAATATGGTGCAATGGGCGGTCTTATCGGTAAAAGCGAAATTAATGTGCGGCACGTAACTTGACAACATAACATACCATCACGCCTGTATTCCCCGAAGGGTTATGCAGAGACGTACTAATGTACACCCACAGTTCGCCGGTATGTTTAGGTCCCATGTAATAGTGGGCGAGACTATTGCCAGTAACCGGGCACAAATTCCAAACTCCGAGCTGCTACTGAGAATTTCATGGAAAAACCTAATAACACAGCCCGACCTGGGAATCGAACCCAGGACCTCTAGCGTAGCAGTCAACTAACAGAGAGGGGGAAAGTTTGCGCAGTGCATTTGCGTGCAAAATGTTATACTAATATTCGACTCCTACGCATCTACCATTTTAGTTCATAATTATAAAGTTATTTATTGAAGGAAAAATTCGACTCGCAGGCAGGATTCGAACCTGCTTCTTCTGGCTAGGTACGCCAGACGCTATGACCACTAAGCTACCGCGAGTCCTACCTGCCATGTCGAAATTTGCCTTTACTTGCTGAACTTACGTCTTAAAGGTGACGTCAGTAACATCTATTGACAAGCAAGTTAGGTACTTTGCCTCTCAACCGACATGACTTACCTTACGGTTAGCTCTATGTCGTACGACGCTACCATACCTAATAAATAACTTTTTGTGATTTTTTGCATTTTTTATGCTAATTTTTATCTTGTCTTATCTTGTCTCTTTGTCTGTTTCATACAAAGAAGAAATCATCACTGTTGGTTTTTGATTAAACTATTTTTGAGATCCATTTTTTATCCTAATATAACTTCACGTGAACGAAGCTAGGGGCAAAAGTTATTTATTTATTTATTTATTAGATAATAAGGTACAAAGTATTAAATATAAAGTATAACCATTATCTATATATATAAAAGAAAGTCGTGTTAGTTACTCCATTTATAACTCAAGAACGGCTGAACCGATTTGGCTGGAAATTGGTGGAGAGGTAGCTTAGAACCAGGAGACGGACATAGGATACTTTTTATCCCGTTCCCGATACTTTTTATTCCACGGGGGCGAAGCCGCGGGCAGAATCTAGTCTATATATATAAAAGAAAGTCGTGTTAGTTACTCCATTTATAACTCAAGAATGGCTGAACCGATTTGGCTGAAAATTGGTGGAGAGGTAGCTTAGAACCAGGAAACGGACATAGGATACTTTTTATCCCGTTCCCGATACTTTTTATTCCACGGGGGCGAAGCCGGGGGCAGAAGCTAGTACTTTATATTTAATACTTTGTACCTTATAAAGTATAATGGTGTCCAACAAAACTATTCGCTTAGTTTGCCTGTTGGATCACTTATTCTAATCATTACTAATACTAAAACTTACAATTATTATAAGTATTTATACATGTATGTTTATTTTTATTTTATTTTATTTATTTAGGATCTCTAACAAAACATATACACAAACATGACACAATTAATAGACCACAACCGTTTCAGGTGTACTCCTTCACTTATAGGAGACCACAGCATGCACAGCAATGTTAAATGTATTCAAACTAGCTAACTAATTAAAACTAATTATAAACAAAGTATAGTATTGGTAGAAAGTTATTAATTTATACAATCCAAAGATAAAATATGAACAATTTTGGTTAAATTTAGTAATAAAAAACAAAAACTTAAAACAAATAATAATAAGTATCTATGTTCAGTATTATTAGGAGGGATATCATAGTATAAGGTAAATGCTAGATAATAGTTAGTTATTTATATTGTTAGTTAGATAATAATGTTAGTTATATTGTTTTATTAATTCACAGGCGACCCAACATTCCGTTCGTTGATCTCTCGCCAACTCTCGCTCTGGCGGGAGTGTGGAGCAGACAGCCTTATATCTTCATACCGCTGGGCAACGTTACAGCTGATCGCAGGACAAAGTGCGCCCAAAGAGAAGCTTCTAGAAGCAGACTGGCTGAGAACCTTGCATGCGACCGCTAGGTAAGATTAATAGAATTGTTAACACATCTTGTTATCGCAATATTGTACCAGTGAATATTGTAACATAATCTATATATATAAAACAAAGTCGTGTTAGTTACACCATTTATAACTCAAGAACGGCTGAACCGATTTGGCTGAAAATTGGTGGAGAGGTAGCTTAGAACCAGGAGACGGACATAGGATACTTTTTATCCTGTTCCCGTGGGATGTGATGACAGACAGAATTCCACGGGGGCAAAGCCGCGGGCAGAAGCTAGTTTATTTTAAAAGAGTGTCCATGGAGTTTCTTGCCGGATTCTACTCCATAGGATCACCCTTTTGGAACCGTGCAACTAGAATCATAAC
Organism: Acronicta leporina; assembly: GCA_947256265.1. Classification (NCBI taxonomy): domain Eukaryota; kingdom Metazoa; phylum Arthropoda; class Insecta; order Lepidoptera; family Noctuidae; genus Acronicta; species Acronicta leporina. The sequence continues at coordinate 4,837,872 of OX366541.1, read as the reverse complement.
GTTTCATAAACGCTTGTAAAAGCTTATTTGAAATGAAAACATTTGAACTTGAACTGCATTTTTAGGGTTCCGTAGCCTCATTAGCCAAATGGTCCTGAGCTTGACCGCTACGCTAGAGATCCTGGGTTCGATTCCCAGGTCGAGCAAAGTGTTATTGGGTTTTTCTATGAAATTCCCAGTAGCAGCTCGGAGTTAGGAATTTGTGCCCGGTTAATGGCAATAGGCTCGCCCACTATTACATGGGACCTAAACATACCGGTGAACTGTGGGTGTACAATTAGTACGCCTCTGCCTAACCCTTCGGGGAATACAGGCGCAATAGTATGATATATTTAAAGATATTTATATGTTTCCAGATACCTGTGCCCGCACGTTCCTTCACTAGAACAAGTGATGAGGAGCTATGAAGGTCTCTTCAACACCAATGATGATGATGACGAAGATGAGGATCCCCTATCGTTGGTGAAGAACGATGAAATGTGCATGCCGCTCCCTCTGCCGCCGTACGTCGAGAATTACGACCTCACCGTTGTTGCGGTGAGTAAATAAGGGGTTTTTTATGGGATAGGGGAGCAAACAAGCAGACGGATCACCTGATAGTAAGTGATAACGCGAAAAAAAAAAAACGCCCTTGGACACCAGAGGAGTCGCAAGTGTGTTGCCCGCCTTTTAAAAGGGTTTGGGCCTCCAGTAACCTCACTCACTCGGCGAAACACAACGCAAGCGTTGTTTCACGCAGGTTTTCTGTGAGGCCGTGGTATCACTCCGGTCGAGCCGGTCCATTCGTGCATGGCCCGAGCATGGCTCTTCCACGTCAAAATTTTAGTGTAGAAAATATTTGACTGCAGACAGGATTCGAACCTGCGTCTTCTGGTTAGGTACACCAGACGCTATGAACACTAAGATACCGCGTTCAGGTCGCTTACCAGGTTAGAAAACTGTCCACTGTTGAATTTTTCCTTCACTAAAATCTATACTCTATACTAATATATAAAGCTGAAGAGTTTGTAGCAAATCTCGGTACGGCGGGTGGGACTCGCGGTGGCTTAGTGATCATAGCGTCTGGTGTATCTAAAGCAGAAGACGCAGGTTCGAATCCTGCCCGCAAGTCCATATTATTCTTTCATTAAAATAACCCTATAAGTTTAATTTTTTCTTTAGATGCACAAAACCCTAAATATATTGAATTATTACATATGTATTGTTTTTTTCAACAGAACGGCAAAAAACGTCGCGTATTAGATATTCGTTACGAGTTGATACGAGCGCGTGCTTTCAACACGCGGCCGAAGATGCAGCCGGCCTCGTACACCCCCGACCCACTAGATTACAGCTTATGGTAAGAACATAAACATAACATAACATACCATCACGCCTGTATTCCCCGAAGGGTTAGGCAGAGTTGTACTAATGTACACCCACAGTTCGCCGATATGTTAAGGTCCCATGTAATAGGGGGCGAGCCTATTGCCATTAACCAGGCAAAAATTCCAAACTCCCGAGCTGTTACTGGGAATTTCATATAAAACCCCAATAACTGCATTTTTACTAAGTGTATTTGGATGTGTACACGGTACATTACCCAACAACATTTTTTACAAATTTTGTCTGTTTGTTCCGGCTAATTTTTGAAATGGCTGGACCGATTTTGAAGACTTTATATTTTCTCGTAACAGTTTCCTCCTCGGTACTTGGTTCGGCAATCCGTCCGTGGAAAGCATCACCGGCATCGCTGACCAGCTGGAAGCGGCCGGCGCCTGGCACTTGGCCGTGCAGGCTCTTGCCTACCACCCGGATGATTTAGCGTGAGTGTTTTTATATCAATGCCTCATTTTATAACATTGCCCCATTTTTAATATATATTATATGGCTCCAATAAGACTGACACCATTTTATAAGACTGATCTCATTTTACAACATTATCATAAAACTGTCTCATTTTATACGACCTCTTCTCACTTTATAAGATTAATTTATAAACAAACACTGCCTCATTTTATAAGAATGTCCTAATTTTATAAGACGGCTCATTTTATAAGATGATCTCATTTTATAAGACTGACCCCATTTTATAAGACTGACCCCATTTTATAAGACTGACCCCATTTTAAAGACTGACCCCATTTTATAAGACTGACTCCATTTTATAAGACTGACCCCATTTTATAAGACTGAATCCATTTTATAAGACTGACCCCATTTTATAAGACTGACCCCATTTTAAAGACTGATCCCATTTTATAAGACTGACTCCATTTTATAAGACTGACCCCATTTTATAAGACTGACTCCATTTTATAAGACTGACCCCATTTTATAAGACTGACCCCATTTTATAAGACTGACCCCATTTTATAAGACTGACCCCATTTTAAAGACTGACCCCATTTTACAAGACTGACCCCATTTTATAAGACTGACTCCATTTTATAAGACTGACCCCATTTTATAAGACTGACCCCATTTTATAAGACTGATCCCATTTTATAAGACTGACCCCATTTTATAAGACTGATCCCATTTTATAAGACTGGCCTCATTTTACATCATTATCATAAAACTGTCTCATTTTATATGACCTCTTCTCACTTTCTAAGACTCATTTAACAAACAATGCCTCATTTTATAAGACTGTCTGAATTTATAAGGTACCCTCATTTTATAATACTGACGCCATGTTATATGACAGTCGTCATTTTTTAAGACTCCGAACTCAAGAGTTCGGATTGACCAAGGATTGATTGATCGATTGATGAATTGATGGATTGATCGGAGTTTGGATTGACCAAAAGAAATATTTGAGATTGGACTGACAAAGTTCTTGACCTTTGTTTGGTCAGTCCAATATTCACTTCACTAGGCTTTCACAGCATACACCACAATATATTTTCTCTTTTAGACGGGGTCACCTCATTCGTGGTGTATTATCACGGCACGCTCCCTCTCGAGCGGACACAGCAGAGTTGAAGAGCAGACTGCAGCTCATACGAAGACTGAAGGTACCGGAGAAGTGGCTACTGCTTGCGCAGGCGCATAGAGCTAAATATGAGGTGAGAGAACTATATAAAAAAATTGTCATCACATTTTTGGCAATATTTATGATAATAAATTATATTTTTTGGTTTGCGCCGATGGTTGTCTGGTTTGACAGTTTCTGCGCCACGTGTTGTGGGTTCGATCCCCGCACTGACCAAATATTGGACTTGGGATCATGTGGTTCCCGGTTCGAAACCCAACCATTGCACTACCGACGTGAACCCACTCGGAACACAAGCATTTAGCTTAGCACGAAGGGTTAACAAGAATACTAGTAATGTGCGACCTACATTGCAAGTTTTTTTTATAAAAAAAACTACAATGCAATACAATATATCTTATCTTATCTTGTGTGGGGCCGAGGCAGCAAGGCCTCAGAGCACTTCGACCAAATGGGATCTTTTGTGCTTCCCCTAGTAGATACTTAAACTAACTAATAACAATTTTAATAACAAAATGGTTATAGGTTAATTCCCTATTACATGGGAGCTAAACATACCGGTAAACTATGGGTGTACATTAGTACTCCTCTGTCTAACCCTTCGGGGAATACAAGCGTGATGGTATTTGTGTTGTTACAGCGATTACCAGCTGTGGAGGCGGAGCATTTAGTTGGGGCGGGACAGTGGAATGCCGCTCACAGAGTATTGCTAGACGAACTCCTCCCACAGGCTGTGTTAGCAGGTAATATTTTATATCTCTAGTATTATGAAATTGTAAAAAGCTGTGTCTGTACAATGAAGATATTAAAAAAAAACAAGTGGGTTAGGGTATATAAACGTCTCCGAACCCAAAAGTCAGATTTTTAAAATTCTTGTTTGTTTGTTACGGGTTGGCGCAAAAACTACTGAATAGATTTTAATTTTGTAATCACTGTTAGAAAGTATATGCTCCAACTTAAAAACTGGTATGTTTCAAAGTATACCTCAAATAATTAAACGGAATTTGAGATACAGCTTGACCTCTCTAATGTCTAAATCACCCATACAAAAAAGAGTTCATCATTGTTGGTTTTTGAGCTTCAAGTGAGCAAAGCTGCGGGCAGAAGCTAGTTAAACAATATATGTATTTAATTTAATAAGGTTTTCCTACAACTTATATAATATATACTTCGACTTTTAATTGAATTAAGTAACTTGACAATTTAAGGGTTACCAGTTTTTAACAAAAAAAAAAGGTAGTGACGTGGTGTATGAATGAACATAAATAATGTACTTACTTGAACAAACTTTTTATTTGTATTTAACAACTTGTCTTCAAAACACAACATTAACTATTAAAAATTGTAGAATTTGTTTCTTAGTACTAAGATAATTTATTAAATGTCAAAAATGGCAAAAGTAAAAAAAGGTTTGTTTCATTTAGAAGAAAATAAAAAAGGAATTAACTTTTATTAATTATTATTGATTCTTCTAATATTTCACATAATACTTGCGAATTTTTTGTTTGATTTTATTGTCAACCATTTTTATCATTCACTCTTTACGCAAAATCATTCACTACCCTACAACACGATTAGTTGTAGTGTGGTATCATTATTTCTCTTCGAAATGTCAAGTTACTGAATTTAATTAAAAGTCGAATTATACAGTGGTTAAAAAACATAATTACCTACAATACCTAAAACTAAGGCCCCCTGATCCATCAGTGACTCGAGTTTTGGAAAACTGAAAAATAAAACATAACATTGTATAATTTCTTTTACTTTCAGATAACCTCCACAGCATAGCGCCGCTGTTAGAACGAATGAATGAAGCCGCCCAACGCCACGAGGTCAGCGGCTGGGAAAATGGCGGACAAGCGTTACACCACTATCTTCACGTTTGTGACGAGGTAACTATGGATACGTCATTAATTCCCCTTCTGTTGCTGCGGCTCCAGCAGTTTGCAGTGCGTAGGGGCTCAAGCGTCCGGTGGATCGAATATCCCATACAAACAATAAAGCGGCATTTTTCAAAATACTTTTTTGAAAATACAGTGTGTTCGGTCATCGACTAAGAATAAGAATAATTTATTGTCAAAAACTGGTACAAATAATGATGCAACCCTGACTCCAGAGCTAGGTTAGGATACCTGTGTTTCAGGAGTCAGTGACTTCTTCCAGTACTTATTGTTACAACTACAAGTTTTTGTTAAAACTAAAAATAATATTACCATATTGTTGATACCTACATGATATAAATTGTGAAGGCAGAATTTAATTTAATATTTTTCATATTTTTTAAATAGTGATATAGCGAATGTACGGATAATAAGTATAATATGGAATGTGTGTGCGCGCGCGCGCGTGTGTGTGTGTGTATGTGTGTGTGTATGCGTGTGTGTGTGTGTGTGAGATCGTGGATATTTTTATAGCAGGCCTAGTTTTTTTTCGACTTACATTTGAGTGCCCGTATCCGATAAACGTTTTGATTTATGATCAATGATATAGTCTCATGAAAATAGCAATGTTTTAAATTTTCAAATACCGTGATCTTATTTAATTAAACTATCACCAGTGCTAGGATATTAAACTTTTTTTAAAACTTGGCCAGTAGACGGATTTTTCCTTCTAAATCGGGAAAATCCGTCTTACTGGAAGAATTACTTGAAATCTTTAGTGGTTTTAAGAAAACACATACTAGTGACATGCGTTCGTAAATGACAGTCAATTCTGTGCTTTAAACTCTTAAAAATAAAGTCTCTGTCAGGTTAAATACGTAAAAATCTTTTTTGGGGGCTATTTCGGCATGCCTTTACAAGCAGGGGTGGTCAACATATTTTAGTGGAGCATTATTAGCTCATTTCTTATTATTAATTAAATAGGTATCGCTATTTTGCACAAAAATATTATAATTTTAAGATTTTTTCTTATGCTATAAAACATTGGGTGATTCGATTTATGAGAGTGCAATCATGTTATTTGGTAATTACATCCTAATAAATGAACATATAGATTTTTATTCCCATAGTATTCTTGTGAGATAAACTAAATTTATGCTGACGACGTCGCGGATAAAGTAAACACTTCAATTTAGCAAACTTAAGATAAAAGCACACAGAAACATATGTAATTAGGTATCTGTAATTTGTAATTACCTTCATAAAATAAAAATACAATGTTGTTATCGTAAATCGTTTTAATTCAGTAACAAACAAACCTATCAAAATCAAATGGTACTTTAGTTTTAATAAGTTAACAATCAGTCTCATTATTATATAATAACTTTAAAATCAACTAAACATAAAAATATGAGAAGTATCAAAGATAAACAATATAAAAACTAAAAATCTTCGCTTTTTAACATCAAGCCAGATAACTATCAAACGCGAGCCTGTCGATGAATAAAAAAAACAACAACATTCACAATAGAACTGAAACAGTTTACAGAATTAATCCAATTTAGTAACAACCGAATAATCTAAATTCACTATACATACAACGGCTATTTGTGATCATAAAAAAACAAATTCAGAAAAAAATATTTCCTTAAAATTGATTGTGGTGGTGATTATTCTGTAACTGTCACACAAATTATATAATATCTGCGCTCTTTCGAATGAACTTTCTTTAAACTCCAAGTAAGTAGATATGCTGAATATTGATTGATTCTCTATTAAAAGGTTGGAAAAAAAAGGTTTACGATCTCAGAAATGGGGCAAATTCGTCATGTGACGATCTAGCCCCATTCAAAATGGACGGAATTATGCACTTAACGATTTTGCAGTTATAAATTTGTTACGTTGAATAATCTAATCATTTGCAGCGTTATCTTGCAAAATAATACACGAAACCTTTACAAGGACCCTACACTATATATATTGAATTCATTCAACACTGTAAGTTACATGATTTTAAACTTACCTTCGAAAATACAGCAGCGTAGGGCACTCACATCTCACTTTCAAAAAGTAACTAAACTTTGAAGACTGTTTTACCCATTTTTATAGCGACTAACGTCATCTAGTTACTTTTATTTGAAGCTAAAAGTAATACTGTTTTACCGACAATTCTACAAACGCTGCGACTCTACTGCAACGAGCATAATTTCTAGTAGACGGTTACGCCCCATAGACGGAATTAGCCCCCCTGACCTTACTATTAAGACAATAAAATATAATCGACTAGCGATATTCTAAATACTTCTATAACACCTACTTTAATACACAAATAAACTATACACTTGGGCCAGAGACACAGTTGTTTTAATGTTGTAGTGTAGCTTAGCTCAAAATCTTTCGATCTAGTAAAAAAAGATAATGTAGACGGTAATGTTTTGTAACGTAGACGGTAGACAGTATTGTTGCCCTCCGAATAAGCCTATTTTTAATATACTTTTTTTTATTTTTTTATTTAGTTCTCCACCTTACAGCTATCATTACAGGTTTTTTTATGCCCCAATGCGATAGTGCAGTTTAACAATTTTATATACCTATAAGTGCTTTATTTATAACAAATAAAGTAAAAATATTTATTGTCGCTAGTTTATTTATATTAGTGAAGTAGTAGTGGACGAAATGGTACTGCAGGAACCTAGATTAGATTAAATCTCAAGGCATGAGCTAGGGCAGGCTAGGGGTGGGCAAAGAATATCGATATTAACGTCGATATTAATTTTTATCCGCAAAATATCGATATTCGATATTTATTTTTTAGTTTATCATTATATATAGTAATTTAACGCAATTGGTTTTCGTATTTAATGTTACTTGACGACCTTTTTTATTTGTCTCAAGTACCGTGCGTATGTTTTGAAAAAATATACGCACGGCATATTGGAATTTTTCACTTGATTTTTATCGATACTGTTTAAAAATATCGATACGATAGCATAGTTTTTTTTCTTTTCTTAAACCTAGACGAACTTTCGGTGACCATTATGTACACTACTGCCTAACCCTTCAGGGAATACAGGCGTTATAGTATGTTATATGTTGATGGGGCTTCAGATTTCTCCAATGAAACTCCCGAAATGTGATTCGTTTGTTTAATACTCGATTTACAATATTATAATGTAGGAGCAAAATGATCGTGATTATGGTGAATAAAATACAAGTGAAGGTGATCGGAAATATGTCGGTACATGGAAAAATTACGGCTGCGCCTTGCAGTTTTTAAAGGCAACACATAATTGATTAATTATAATGAGTCCCAGTTAACGCAGGCGTCAACATATGTTAATTTTCTTTCAGATCCGAGGACTAGTATCGTCAGCCGAAGCACAACAAGACAGGTCGAGCGTACACGCGCGACTGGAAGCGTTGCGACCAAAAGTCGCAGCTGCGTGTCGCGCCTTAGGCGGTCTGCAACCGAAGTGAGTGATCTAGATATTCTTAAAACGCACAACTTTGAAAACATGTGAAAATTTCAAGCGGCGGTAGCCTAATGGCTAGGGCGTCGGACTTGCGATCATGTGGTTGCCGGTTCGAACCCCACCCATTGCACTACCGACGTGAACCCACTCGTAACACAAGCACATTTAGCTTAGCACGAGGGGTTAACAAGAATACTAGTAATGTGTGACCCACATTGCTAGTAAGCTTTCTTAAAAAAAGAAAAAATTTGTGGTTCAGTTCCTAACTTAATAGTTAGGAATACGAGAATATTTGTATTAAAACAACTAGCTTTTGCGCGGCTTCGCTCACCTGAAGCAGGATTACAATTTGAGCCCAAAAATAATTTATTCTGAAACCAACAGTGATGATCTCTTCTTTGTATGAGTTTCTATACATCAGAGAGGTCGAGCTGTATCTCTGGATCCGTTTAATTATTTGAGATAAGAAGTTCACCAGTTATTTAAGTTAGAGCATATACTTTCTAATAATGATATCAAAATTCAATGGCATCAAAAAGATAAGAATTTAAAAAATCACATGTTTGGGTTCGGACACGTTGATATACGCCACTTGTTTTTTTTTTAAATATTTACAATGTACAGACAAATTGTACAATATTTACAATTTTATCTATACTCTATACTTCACTATCACTATCATCATCACTACTTATTATAAAACAAAGTCGTTTCCCGCTGTCTGTCCCTATGTATGCTTAGATCTTTTAAACTACGCAACGGATTTTGATGCGGTTTTTTTTAATAGATAGAGTGATTTAAGAGGAAGGTTTTAAGCTATTTAACATCACGCTATGACTCTTAGGACCGGGGCAGCGCGGGTGAAACCGCGGGCGGGTCGCTTGTACTATATAAAGCTGAAGAGTTTGTTTGCTTAAACGCGCTAATCTCAGGAACTACTGGTCCGATTTGAAAAATTCTTTCAGTGTTAAATAGCCTATTTATTGAGGTATATCATCACGCTACCCAAAAAGTCATCATTTTAAATTTAAAATTTTATTTTTTAAATTTTATATCATTTGTCTACACTCTCACACGTTCACGAACACTTAGGGCCACTTGCACCAACTTCTTAAATGTGTTTAAATCGTATTTAAACACAAATTTACTATGAGATATTGTATTTAAATAGAATTTAAACATATTTAAGAAGTTGGTGCAAGTGAGCCTTAATGTTTAATTATCCACCATAATTACACAGTAAACTTCGGAGAAATTCTAGTTTTGAAAAATAATATAAAATCGACAATGTGCACTTTACATTCGACTTTAGGAATTAATGTATTAGAGCTTGGCTAAGGCCGTGCAACATGCTAAAATCCAGTCGTTCTGTTGTTAGGAACGTGGGCGTATCGTTCGCTCGAGCCGAGATGGGCGCCCGGCTGGTGCAGTGTACTCTAGCAGCGGGCGAGCCCCCGGCGCACCTGGCTTCCTTACTGCGAGCGCTGCGACTACCTCCTGACACCACACACTCCGCACAACACAAGGTAAACTACACACCATTACACATCAGTAAGCCTAGCTTACTGGAGAAGGGTTGCCAGAGATTGAAGTCAATGGAAAATTTTACAGGAGGCCTTTGCCAAAAGGCACACTGAACTTAGAAATATCCTCTAAATGAGGAAAACGAACACTTCAAAACAGATGAAAGTTCAGGATAGAGGGCTTATTGATTAATTTAAGCCTAGCTAAAATTATTAGTACTAATAAAAAATCGTTTTCCCCCCTATCCCATAAAAAATGTGTCATATTTTATTTCTATAATTAGCAAAAAACTGCCTCATTAACCAAGTGGTCCTGAGCGCGACTGCTTCGCTAGAGGTCCTAGGTTCGATTCCCAATCCATCCCAGTCGAGCAGTGTTATTTGGGTTTTTCTATGAAATTCCCAGTAGTAGCTCGGAGTTACAAATTTGTGCCTGGTTAATGGCAATAGGCTTGCCCCCTATTACATGGAACCTAAACATACTGGCGAACAGTGGGTGTACATTAGTACACCTCTGCCTAACCCTTCGGGGAATACAGGCGTGATGGTATGTTATGTTATAATAAGCAAATACTTAATCTAGTAATTCCTTTCTGTTACAGATCAGCACTCTCCTGGCTGAACGTGCAGCCGAGTCTTGTGGAGTATCTTCCCCCAGCACTCCTCCCTCCCAGCGCGCAATAGCAAGCTAACCACATCAGGAGCTGTGGAAAACGGAAGGTGTTACTAAATACTACACACTGTGAATATTATTTTACCGTTTAAGGCTGATCGTTTCGCTGTGCCCGCCAAATTCAAATTACAATTGGTTTTTCGCAATTTGTAGGTCTATAACACATTCTAGATTCCTAGCTGTAGTAATTGCGGCATTAGCTATACAATATTCACAAATGAGCATTAAAAACTTTGCTTAATAAACGTTAAAGAAGCTAAAAGTAGAGTCAATCGTCAATTTTGACCAAAATTGACGATTGACACTACTTTTAGCTACAATATCGATTTACAAGCAAAGGTTTTAATTCTCTGTTGTGAATTTTGTATAGCTAAGGGCGCAATTACTACAGCTAGAAATCTAGAATGTGTTATAGACCTACAAATTGCGATAAACCAGTTGTAATTTGAATTTGGCGGGCTCAGCGAAACGATCAGCCCTAAGAGTCTGATGGATGGAATTTCCAATAAAACGTTACACCAAAATAAATCTTAATTCAAACACAATTTATTCTAAGTGTTATTATTCGGATTCCGATACCGTTACTCTAGGTTCCTGCTCTACCATTTCATCCAAAATACTTCACTGGAAATAAATGTAAGCGAATGCAATTCTTGATAACTTTACCAGGTTTGGAACGATTTTCCCGTCGTTTAAGACGAAATGGTACGGTAGGAACCTATATAAACGGTATCAAATATTAACGTTTTGTGATTTTTTTACATTTTTCATGCTAAGATTATAAAGTTATTTAGTAAAGGAAAAACTCGACTCGCAGGCAGGATTCAATAGATGTTACTGACGTCAACTTTAAGACGTAAGTTCAGAATGTGAAGGTAAATTTTTTCGACATGGCAGGTGGGACTTGCGGTGGCAATTAAAAATGTATAATTTGAAACCCCCACCCCTCCTCGGGACTTCACTGCGTACTTTCCATTATGTAATGAATTAAAAAAATGAATGTTTTATTTATTGAATAAAAATAAAACAAGGCTAAATCTATTGAAAATGTAACTTTAAAATGTAGTTTTTTTTTGTAATATAAATTATCTTGAGTTGTGAATGTGAATTTCGTGTAGTGAGACAAACTTATCTGACCGTGTGACCGTCATTAGAAACTAACTTTTAAATTGCTCGTGATTTCGTCAGTGTAGATTTCAGAATTCTGTAATCTGGTTGAAAAATATCCTATGTTCTATGTTCCTATGTTGTGTTTAACCGAATGAGTAAGGTTACAGGAGGCCCAAACTCTTTTAAAAGGTCGGCAACGCACTTGACACTCCTCTGGTGTTGTGGGTGTCCATGGGCGGCGGTAATCGCTTACCTTCAGGTGATCCGTCTGCTCATTTGCCCCCATATTGCCATAAAAAAACAGCGACTTCATACTATTTGTTTCGGCGTTTCTTCTCAGAGGTCGTCAGTTAGGAAATGCCGGTGCCATGTAGTAAAAAAAATGTGAACCATTGACTTTAAACTTAAAAATTAATATCATTTACTATTTAGAGATGTACGGTCATAAGGTCAGAGAAGCTTGCCATACTCAAAATTTTATTATTATTAAAATAAATGATATTTTCATCCAATTGAAAATCGGAAATCGATATCATCAATAAATTGGATGTTTATAGACCTAAGACTTTCTTGTAAGAGTTTAAACGAGTATTCAAAGACAATTTCAGTTATTTTTGTATTTGTTCTCAAGATTATAAGATGAGTATCGTTTAGACTCAAAAATATTTTGTTAATATTATTAGGATATTAAAGTTAAGTAAACGTTTTTGAATTAAATAAAGAATATTTTTAATTAATTTTAATAGTTTTGTTTATAACAAGACTAGCTTCTGCCCACGGCTTCGCCCCCGTGGAATTCGGTCTGTCATCACATCCCGCGGGAACGGGATAAAAAGTATCCTATGTCCGTCTCCTGGTTCTAAGAAGCTACCTCTCCAGCAATTTTCAGTCAAATAGGTTCAGCCGTTCTTAAGTTATAAATAGTGTAACTAACGCGACTTTCTTTTATATATATAGATGAGTAATCCCGTGCTAAGTACAATTCATTCTGAAGCGGCGGTAGCCTAAATGGCTAGGGCATCGGACTTTTGATCATGTGGTTACCGGTTCGAAACCCACCCATTGCATTACCGATGTGAACACTCCCGTAACACAAGCATCTAGCTTAACACGAGGAGCTAACAAGAATACTAGTAATGCGTGAGTCGCACATTCGTTCGCTATTGCTAGTAAGTTTTCTGGTAAGCAAGAAAACGCTAGAGGTCCTGGGTTCGATTCCCAGGTCGGGCAGTGTTATTGGGTTTTTCTATGAAATTCCCAGTAGCAGCTCGGAGTTAGGAATTTGTGCCCGGTTAATGGCAATAGGCTCGCCCCCTATTACATACATGGGACCTAAACATACTGGTGAACTGTGGGTGTACCTTAGTACACCTCTGCCTAACACTTCGGGGAATACAGGCGTGATGTAAATATATATTATTACAAATCATACAATACTTTTATTGATGGATAGCTATTGATGGAATGAAACAAAAAAGCAGTGATATCCTAGTGATATGACCACTGGACTGCCAAGTCAAAGGTCTCGAGTTCAAACCCAAGGCACGCACCTCTGACTTTTCGAAGTTATGTGAAAACATCGTGAGGAAATCGTCTGAAAGATTTTCTAGACGGGCGGCGTGTGAAGTATGCCAACCCGCAGTAGGCTAGCGTGGTGGACTGTAGCCTAATCCCTCTCATTGTGAGCAGAGGATACCCGTGCCCAGCAGTGGGACATCATAATTGGTTGAATATGAAACAAGAAAATACCAAATCCGACATTAATCCATTAAAAATAGAGCTATCCATACAATTATAAATGCAAAAGTCTGCTCGTTGCGCCTAAACCAAAAGAACCAATTTTGATGAATTTTGGTGTTGATTAAAATAGGGTATTACATCCTTAGATCGTAATGAACCAGTAGAATTTTTATTTCAGTTCTATACAACCGCAAAATGCCTTAAAAACGACTTTTAATTTATGATTTTGAATTTTCGCGCGGAAACACTAGCCGCCATGCTACTTCGGGTCGTGACGTCACTTCGTTAGTAAACAATACAACTGCAAGACCAAGTAACGTCAAGTTACTATCGGAGTGACATCACGTCGGAATCCAATATGGTGGATGGCGTTTTAAAACAGATTAAAAATGACTATTTATGAAATTGAATTATAAAATTTACATTGCATTTTTATAAATAAATACTAACGTTTCTCGTTTACTTTATTAAAAATCTATCATAAACATGCATTTTTCTATTTTTTCTTACATGGTGTAAAATACCCTATTCTTATTTCATGGTGAGTAGCAAGTAGGACATTACATCACTGAACTGGTATTCGCTAGGAAGTAGCATGCTGTGATATTTCACAGGTGATATCACTGTGAAAAATAATAAATTTTATCAAGTGAAAACTAAGGTTTATAATTTCTCGAAATAAAAACTATTTATCAATAACAAAAATTGATTTATTTTGTTCTGCAGTAACATAAACTCAATTATAACTATGTATCTACAGTGAAAAACATAATAATTATTTATAATAAAACTTAATTTTAGATACCTACTCTCGCGGCTTAATACATGGTATAACTATAAGTACTAACAACTCTAACTATATTCTTAAATCATCATCTCTATCAGAAGCAATGGATAGAGTGTCTTTTTCATAAGTTGACACAGTGACTCTATCAGAAGCCACTGACTCTGCAACTTCTGGAATTTTCCTTTTTATTTTTTTAGGCGTTGGCTTATCCAATTTTCTAAGAGCTTCAGCCAGCATCCCTTGGAAATTCTTCTCTTTTGGCTTGTAATATTTGTTTTTCATTGGCTCCAACACTTTCTCAATTGGTGTCTTACCTAGTAAATGAGCCAAAGGATTTGCAGTCACCAATTTGGTACCGTCAGGTAATTGAATTGTATGACGGCTTCCTTCACTACTCTTAGAATCATTCTGATCATTTGACATTTTCAAAACCTCATTTACTTTGACAATTTTGTAAAACGGTGCTTCCGGTAGTAGATGAGCAATTCTAATGTCTTTATATTCTAATGGGAGTTTTGGTAACACAATTTTGTGTGGTATCACAGTTGTTTTCGGTGTTTCTTCTGTGCCTTCCAGCATTACTTCTTCTGCTACTTCCGGAATAGAGTCATTTCGATCCATATCATCATCATAATGACTGTAGTCATTAACTGGACTGTCTGTGTTACACAAAGTGACTTGTTGGACCATTCTAATGCTTGCTATAGTTTTCTCATTGTTGCTAGCTTTGAATTTCACAGGCATGGCTAATTTAACCACAGATGGTGATGGTTGGACTTCAAATTTGGTCATTTTTATTTTCGGTTCTCTATACTGGCCTTTGACAATACTACAAGTAACAGCATGCTCTATTTGCGTCTCAGGTTTACTATCGCCTTCAGGCATGAAATTCTCAATAAACTTTTGAACAGACAATCCATTTTCTACTGCAGTAATAGTAGCCATTGACATAGATTCTTTGCATTCAACTTTCTTGATTGTTCGTCTAAATCTCTCGGACATAGGCAGATCATCTGCAAGACTCCCACCAGTCTTCCGTTTCTCAATCAAATGTTTCAATGTTTCTGTCAGTTTCGACGTAGAATGATCATTGGCTATATGTCTATTCAGTTTCTCCTTACTCCGAAACACCTTGGAACACTTAATACACTTCTTATAGTCTTTCTTTGAATGCAAACTAATATGGTGATTGTAATTCTGGAATGTATAGCAGTATTTATTGCAAATGTTACAAGTAAACCTCTTTTTGTTAATACTTGTTAATACTTTCTTTGAACATCGATTACGGATGATTCTGGGTATAGATTTCTGGACTCTTTTCTTAACAACCAACAGTGGTTCATCATCTGATGATTGTAAAGATATAGTCTCCTGGATATCAGCTTTAACAACTTTTGGTGCTCTTTTACGTTTCAATGTTGGCTTTGGCACTGATTCTATTTCAGTCTGATTCCCTTCTGTCTCTGTAACACTCATTTCAGAGGGAATATCAACAATTGCAATATTGTCTGACATTTTTCGTTTTTCTACAGAACTTTCTTTGTTCTGTGCGTTTATTTGATCAGCATAAATGCTTTTAGGGACAAATGGGTTTGTAGATTTCTTATCTGTGAAAAACACATGGTAATTCTCGTCAAATTCAACAAAACCAATACTCTCATGCTTCAGTTTTATATGAAGAGTAAATTTCTTGCGTACACGAAACTTGGTGCTGCAAATCAAGCAAGTGTATGGTTCTAAATCTTTATGCCTACTGAAGTAATGACCAAATAGCTTCTGAGGATGCTTGAATGGAGTTTTGCAGGAAACGCAAAGATATTTATACAAATGGAGTTCCGGTTTATGGGATCGATCAATGTGTTTTTGTAACGCAATACTTCCGACGCATTGTTTCCAGCAAAATGTGCATGTTTTAAGTTCGACTGACAGTGGATGGTCCGCAGACTGATGTTCAGACAACTCATACATTGAACTGAAGTTGATATCACATGTATAACATTTAATGACTTTGCAGGTTTTTTTATGCATCAAGAATGAATATCTATTAAAAACTTGATTACATTCCGGACATACTATGTTCTTTGCGGTCTTATCGCAGCTCTTCAGATGACGTAGTAAGTAATATTTCTTCTTGTATACATTCGAGCATTCATTGCAAACAAAGGCTTTGCATTTATCTAATTTTGCATGATCTAAATATGCTGCGATGGTAGATGTTGAATAATCACATCCAACACATATGTAAATCGTTTCTATATCAATAGACTGCAATACTGTTTCAGCCTTGATTCTCATAACAGCAGATAAATAAGGGAAAAACCCTTGTATCATAACTCCATTGTCATAATTTTTATGATTTACATAATCATGCTTCCTCAAGTCAGTAACGTGATTAAAGGTCTGTTTACACTGTGTACAACTATATTCAGACTTTTGGAAGATCTTATGGCTCCTTTGGTGAGCCCTAGCCTCATCCGGATCCAGGAAAGCGCGTAAACAGTGAGCACAATAATTCAGTGTAACAATATGTTTGTCTCGTAAATGCTCAGCATATTTCATCAAATCAGTGTAAGTTGACGTGCAAAAATGACAGAATTTCACATTGGAGTCTGTTAATTTGTGTATTTGATGCAAATGAATTGTTAAATCGTCAGGATCTAAGAATTCGGCTTGACATATCGTGCAGGTTGTGTCGGCGTCCGTATTGAAGACATATTCCTCTTCCAATATCTCTATTTGTTCGTCATTATGTTCCGATGAAGACATTATAGATGTTTAAAAATCAACATCTAAACTATACCAAATTATTTAAAGTATAGCCCAAAAAGACAAACACGACGAACGAATTTGAAAATGAAAATATTGAGATGTACGTCAATCAACTAGTGACATTTGACTTATTGATGTAGTCGATTTTTTATTTTTTTTATTAAATTAGTTCCTGACGGAACAGGCTTAGGTCTGGTTATGTAGTCGAGTTTTCAGTAACATTTTTTTTAAACACTAATCGCCTATTAATTAAACTAAAGAAAAAGAAGTATTTAAATCCGATTATTAACATTTAAAGTTCATGGCTGCATCCAAATATCGGTGGCTACTTACAGATATATAAATACTATTCAAAAATTGCAAAGACGACTGCCGCATGCCGCTTGACACGCTCCCGCAGTACCGTGTCCATGCAAAATTCATTGATAGGTACTTGTGGAACCATGTCACTGTAAGTAAGCAATAGTTCTTGATAGGTTGGACCAGACCAGCCAAGTCAGTCGTCAGCATTTTACAATATTGCCATCGCAATATTAAGCTGCTTACGATCCTAAAAAGTTTTTCTTAGTTCAACCTTTTACTTGAGCAACACAAACGCGACGAACTAAAATATCATAAGTAAATATAATAATTATATTAACAGTTCCCTGCAGGTCGTAGGCCTCTCCCAATGCGCCATTTCGCCCTGTCCTCGGCTTGGTGCATCCAGCTTCCGCCAGCAACCTTCCGCAAATCATTACTCCATCTTATCGGAGGGCGCCTTATGCAACGTTTGCCGAGACAAACGGGTGTCTATGCGCGGCGGTAATCGCTTACCATCAGGCGACCCGTCTGCTAGTTTGCCCCCATCCTATATAAAAAAAACTAGAACTAGTATGTACTTAGCTAGGTACTTCCTTTTTAACCCTCACTCACTCTTTTATACACAACGCCACATACCTAAGTATGATTGGATACGGATTGCATGACCGCATCGTCAACCCATACCAAGGTCACTGACACCAACGCGGTTACCATGCAAAAGTCACCTTGACCATCGATTTCTGTAGGTACAATTGTTTTAACAATAAAGTAAGTAAGTAGGTACACTAAAACTGAAAACACGTGTTCTCATCATGCATCAATATGTCCACAAGGGACATATTGATGCATATTTTATGTTCAAAACGACAAATGTATTAAATAAAAATTCTGTAGCGTCTCTAACTGCCTCATTAGCCAAGTGGTCCTGAGCGCGACTGCTACGCTAGAGGTCCTGGGTTCGATTCCCAGGTCGAGCAAAGTGTTATTGGGTTCTTCTATGAAATTCCCAGCAGCAGCTCGCCATAATGGCAATAGGCTCGCCCCCTATTACATGGGACCTTAGACATACCGGCGAACTGTGGGTTTACATTAGTACGCCTCTGCCTAACCCTTCGGGGAATACAGGCGTGAAGGTATGTATGTATGTAGCGTCTTGTGATCTGTTAGAAATTTTAAAAAGTCTCTGAGTATCACAATGAAAATGCCTTGTGAACGTTGAGCTGTTGTGATTCACAGCTCAACGTTCACTAGGCATTTTCATAGGCTTAGTACCTACGGTTGGCGCAAAATAACTTGAACCAAAATGGCGGATGCGCAGTAGTCGATTTAGTACATTTTGCACGCAAATGCACTGTGCAAACTTTCCCCTTCTCCGATAGTTTTGGGTCAAGTTATTTTGCGCGAACTATACTAGTAAACTGCTTCATTAGCCCAGTGGTCCTGAGCGCGACTGTACCGTACTTTAAAACAGACTCCGACGACGTAAGGCTAGTCGCAAACCTTATGTCGGTTCAAGAAGTCTTACCACCGTGTAAGTCAGATATTTGGTGACTGTAATTTTTTTTTTTATAGGATAGGGGAGCAAACGAGCAGACGGATCACCTGATGGTAAGCGATAAACGCCACCCATGGAAACCCGCAACACCAGAGGAGTCACAAGTGCGTTGCCCGCCTTTTAAAAGGGTTTGGGCCTCCGGTAACCTCATTCACTCGGCGAAACACAACGCAAGCGTTGTTTCACGCCGGTTTTCTGTAGGGCCGTGGTATCACTCCGGTCGACCCGGCCCATTCGTGCCGAAGCATGGCTCTCCCACGTAAAGTTATTCTAACTCGTCCCCACACGGGGAATCTGGTTTTTATCTGTTAGATTGCCCTTGCCGATTCTAGTGACCGCAAGTGTGTCTGCTCCCTATGACCCAGGGCACTTTATTATTATACCTACTCTTTGACCCAGGGCGTTACCCCGGGCACCCCCGGGCTTTCATCCAAGGTTAACAATGTAAGACGTTTTAATTTTTATGATTCATACTGATACCCATCAGTACCTATAAGTTAAAGTTCAAGTTCAAATGTTTTTATTTCAAATAAGCTTTTACAAGCGTAGAAACGTTAATTCTAGTTGCACATGAGTACCTACGTGTTGGTACAATCGGAGGTCAGCTTATACTGGAAACTATAGCCTGATGGACGTGATGGTTGCCCAATGACATAGAAAACAAATTCAATTATTCTGTTGCTATGCAAAAAAAATGTTTCAGTAAAACAATAATAATATAATGTTATTCTATGGATGTTAATTTACATGAGTCATCGGTAAATGAAGCAAATTCTGCTCCAACAAGGTCGTTGATAATAAATACTATGGTTAATTATGACGTAAATAACGATTTGAATTGAATTGTGATTATTTTTTAATATGTTTACTTTGTTTTACCCACTAGCACACCACGTAGCTAAAAATGACGTAGTAATTTTTAACCCGTGGAAAAATCTGTAAAAAAACTCCCTAAGTCAGGGAGAATTTTTTGGACACTGTTTTACATACTTCTTGCTTACCTATATTTTATAACGTTATAATTTTATGAATAAACTGTGTGTTTGTTGTGCTTAAATAATAATAAACTATTTTCAGGTCCTAAATTACACCCACATATCATATGCTGTTATTATTTTTATTAATAAACGCATGCTAATACATATTCCCAGAGATATAAAATTGTAATAGAGCACCTGCTCGCAAATTGAATATTTAGCACGATTCTTTGTCACAATTTGATTTTGCAAACAAAGAACGAATTTGTGTATATTGTGTTCGAACCGACATGAGCTCGGGCAACACAAATGCAATGTGAAATATAATCTTCTCAATTTTTGCAATGTTGATAAACATATTATACGTTCAATAATAAATATTATTCTACCTAAATAATACATACAATACACCCGTATCTCCAGATAATTTTAATTACCTGACCACCCTGACCATCCCGCAACGAATCACGTTCAATCAAAACGTCAAAAATTCTTGTCTGTCATGTCACCACAGGCTGTCAGTTTATGCCCGTACTAAATAAAAAATAACTAGGCTGCAACACGCTGCCATGCACAAAATCAAGACTTTCAGGTAAAAAAACACACAATTTCATAATTCCCAGTATATTTTTTACATAAATCCCTGATTTTCTGATAAATGCCTCATCATTATAACCTTATAGGTTCCCGTGTTTTTTTTTATTAATGTTTTTTTTATGATTTTGTTACTAAAGGTATTCTTGTAACGGTATTTTGTATTAATATTTTAATCGTGTAATTTGCTTTAGTTTCAATAATAAATATTTAAAGATGTAGGTATTTCATTAGGTACTTTGTTATGCACATAATCTAATGTAGTATCTGTGGGCGTTTGTGTGCTTACGCATAACTTTATACTTTGTAAACACAATTTTTCCTTCTTTTTTTGACTAGGAGAGGAAGATTAGGAATCCTATAGCAAACATCAAGTAATATTAATGTCTTATTTTAGAATCCAATGAAGGTGTTATTAAGATGGTTTCTCTGTATTCTGAAATTAACATATTCATAAAACAAGACATGGCTCTCATAAATAACTCATGAAATCCATGGTACTAGCTTAATTTCAATTTCTAAACCATGCAGGTAGGCAACATGGAGGATAACTTATTGAAAACATTTGCTATTTCAAATACTTCTATACTTAATCTTGAAAATAGGTACTTTCGTAGAGTAGGTAGGTAGGTAGGTATTAAAAAAAATATTTTTGAATGGTTATTGAAAAACGTAAAATTGAAGAAACTGGCTCTATAACTAGTCATCACTGGCACGTCTGTCACGCCTGGCAAAAAAACTAAAGTACCAAAAAGGCTTTAAAAATCTTAAATTCTATATTTTAAATTTGGAACTGATTTTTGCTCAATACTAATACTGGTTATCTATATCTATACTAATATATAAAGCGAAAGAGTTTGTTGGTTTGCTTGAACGTGCTAATCTCAGGAACTAAGGGTCTGATTTGAAAAATTCTTTCAGTTTTAGATAGCCCATTTATTGAGGAAGGCTATAGGCTATATATCATCACGCTAAGCGGACGAAGTCGCGGGCAGAAGCTAGTAAAATATAAAATTGGATAAAAAGCATATTTTTATTACTAGGAGATTATTTTTATCTACTACCTATCTTAATATTTTATTGTTGAGTTCCAACATAATAATCTTCTTTTCAACCTCACAACTATAATTTCCTGTGTAACCAGTAAAATGATTAGGCAATCCACAGATAAATAATAGTCTGTTGCTCTCTTCCAAAGGCCATCACTGCATTGTGTCAGTCATATTCTTATAAGATAGGCTGTAAGGACTTGTATCCATGTGCCAATAAAACATTTAAAAAAAAAACAGTCATATTCAAATGTCTGAAGTTTTAAATCAAAACATGATTCTCTGAGTTTGTTTCAGTGTATTTTAGAGATCATCAGTTGGGAAATGCCAGCTCCTTCTAGTACTAAAAATTTTAAACATGACTTATAAAAGTATCTTCAAAGATCTGTATATAGAAAAAAAAAATTAACAAAGGACACATTATTAAGTCATAATAAAAATTAATGATTTATGAATCATTACAAAAATTCAAATTAGTGTGTTAAGTATGCATATTAATTCAGCAACACCTGTATTCTGCAGTTAAGTAGGTACTCAAAGAGTTAAGAAAATATAATTTAAACATTCATACTCTTTATCTATCATATAGCTTAATCAAAGAAGCCAATATTCTTTGATTAAGCTGCTTGGTTCTAAAAACTAGTGATTTGTGTAACCAGACCTGGGCAGAATATATCAAGGTAGTACAACTGTCTGTATCTGTCTGTTGGTACCATCATATTGCTAAATACTCTGTTATTAGTAACAAAAATATTAAATATACAGTGTGTCCCGAAACTCAACATCAAGCGGGTACCGGGCGATAAGCTAGGTTATACCAGTTCCGGCAAAAATAAGAAACAAAATCCATGTCACTTGGTTAAGTGGTAATAGATATATTTTTAAATTAAAATAATAATACTAAATAATGGATTTGTGACTGTAATCAATAGCATGGTTATTTAGGATTACGTTTAAAAAATAACACTGCAAAATTGGGAAATTTATGACTACAGAACCTAAGGATATAGTCTAGGGTGTCAATATTCATCATTTTCAAAAATATACCTTTTACCACTTAACCAAGTGACATGGATTTTTTTTCTTAATTTTGCCAGAACTGGTGTAACCCAGCATAGCACCCGGTGCCGGCTTGACGTTGAGTTTCGGGACAACCTGTATATTTGCATACTATTGCCTAAGCAATAGTATGCTAATATTATTTCTGGTTTGAAGGGCAATGTAATAAGAATAGTATATCCCTTATTGTACACCAAAAACTAATGTCAAGTATAAAGTTATCAATCATAGAATATGGTACAATGGGTGGTCTTATCGCTAGAAGCGATCTCTTACAGACAACCTTGGGATGGACTCAAGGGAAAAAAAAAGGCGGAAAATAGGGCTAGGTAATTACTGGGCAAATGAGACTTAACAACTGAGGTGTCAAGATGACAACGCGCGAGTGAAACCGCTGGTGTTGATGGCGTCTATAGGCTGATCTTGCTGCATACCTTCATCAATTTCCATTTTATTGCAATAAAAAAAAACAAATGGTTTTTGATAAACGTGTTTTACCTCAGAATTGAATGTATCTGTTCATATGATGTTCAATGACTCATTTCAGGTTATGAGTGCATTGACCTGTCATTGTTTATGTTTAAATTCTATATTTAGTTTTATCTATGAAACAACATTTTCCTAAATAAGTGATGAGAAATGTCATTGTGGCAGATCATAGATAATTTAGATATGGTTTCATAAGTTTTTTTTATTATTCTTGCTTGATAGTCTTACGCTTGGCCGCCGCGTCACTGCGATGGAGCGATGATAAATGACTAGCTTCTGCCCGCGACTTCGTCCGCGTAGCGTGATGATATATAGCCTATAGCCTTTCTCAATAAATGGGCTATCTAACATTGAAAGAATTTTTCAAATCGGACCAGTAGTTCCTGAGATTAGCGCGTTCAAGCAAACAAACAAACAAACTCTTCAGCTTTATATATTAGTTTAGATAGATGATCATTCATTTTAGACCACAATTTTTTTATTGTAGGCTTATAAGTATAACTTTCTAGGCACAGGAAATTAGTAGTTCCGACATATACTATGCAACATACACAACTGAGAACAAACCTTGACTTAAAAATCCTCATCAAACTAAAAACTATATCAAATTATCGAAATTGATAATAAAGACAAATTCTAGCTAGCTTTTGTACTCAGTTCTGAATCCTTTCGTCTGTCTGTGTGTTCGCGATAAATACAAAACTACTGAACAGATTTTTATGTGGTTTTAATATTGAATGTGTTATAACTACAAACCGTACGAACGCAATCCATAATGCATTGAAGACAATTTTCCTTGTTGATATTTCCTTAATTCCCTGAAATATAATGCTAAATATAACACTCAATCAAGTTGCAATGTGCTGCATAACGTAATTTTTTTTTCTCCATTGTTTTTTTTAAGTTTTTTTTTTCACCACTGCCATGTCGTAGGTCTCGAGTTTGTACCCAAGGCACGCAATCCTCTGACTTTTCGTAAACATAATTAATTATCGTATTATTGATTAATTATCACTCGCTTACCGTAACGGTGAAGGAAAACATCGTGAGGAAACCCGCATGCCTGAGAGATTATCTCGACGGCGTGTGAAGTCTGCCAACCCGCATTAGGCTAGCGTAGTGGACTATAGCCTAATCTCTCTCATTGTGAGAGGAGACCCGTGCCCAGCAGTGGGACAGTATATGGGTTGATTACAATAGGGTATTTTACACCATGTAAGAAAAAATATAAAAATGCATGTTTATGATAGATTTTTAAAAAAGTAAACGAGAAACGTTAGTATTTATTTATAAAAATGCAATGTAAATTTTATAATTCAATTTCAATAATAGTCTTTTTTAATCTGTTTTAAAACGCCATCCGCCATATTGGATTCCGACGTGATGTATAGTAACTTGACGTTACTTGGTCTTTTGCAGTTGTATTGTTTACTAACGAAGTGACGTCACGACCCGAAGTAGCATGGCGGCTAGCGTTTCCGCGCGAAAATTCAAAATCATAAAATAAAAATAGTTTTGAAGGCATTTTTCGGTTTTATAAAACTGAAATAAAAATTCTACTGGTTCATTACGATCTAAGGATTAATTTAAAACAGTTTTAAAAAAAAGGTGTAATACCCTATTATGTAATTTTTTTTATTTACATCAAGCCGTAAGGTACTATAGTTTGTTCTTGTCTATGGCAAATAACATACATACATACATACCATCACGCCTGTATTCCCCAAAGGGTTAGGCAGAGGTGTACTAAGGTACACCCACAGTTCGCCGGTATGTTTAGGTCCCATGTAATAGGGGGCGAGCCTATTGCCATTAACCGGGCACAATTTCCAAACTCCGAGCTGCTACTGAGAATTTCATAGAAAAACCCAATAACACTTTGCTCGACCTGGGATTCGAACCCAGGACCTCTAGCGTAGCAGTCGCACTTGGGACCACTAGACTAACGAGGCAGTCTGGCAGTATGGCAAATTAACCTTTTTTTAGCTTTTAAATATTGTATATGACTGTGTTTAGTAGCTTCAAAGGGCGATCCGTAGTACGTAGCAACCGATGCGTGTGAGAAAATATGTATGAATGTGGCAGAAGCGAACGAATTCTAGAATCATAGCAAGTGGCAGTCTGTAGTTTCTGCCTACCCCTGCGGGAGAAAGGCGTGAGTGTATGTACCTATATACATAGGATGGAGGGGCTAAGACTTATTAATCAATGCGCAATTACCACGGTCTGTGTATTGATGGGTCACCATTTTAGCGTCGAGAACTTTTTTCCGAGTATACCTACGTTACGTTAACCCACGCCGGGTTACAATTTGTCAAAGTGGAAGATGTAAAGCCCGATTCCGGTTATCCATAGGATATCTGAATCTAGAAGTATACTATCGTCACGCCTGTATTCCATTAAGGATTAGGCAGAGGTGTACTCATGTAGATATACCCACAGTTCTCCGGTATGTTTTGGTCCCATGTAATAGGGGGCGAGCCTATTGCCTCACGGCACATATACCATATTCCCAGTGAGAAGAACCCAATAACACTTTGCTCGACCTGCGAATCTAACCCAGGACCTCCAGCGTAGCATTCGCGCGCTTACCACTTACGACGGGAGTTATGATAATGTATTAATCAAAATTTTCTCTCTTTTCAGATCTTGAAATGCAGTGATAATCAAATCAAAAAATTAACCATTTTATTTTCTTGTCAAAATTCTAACCAAAATTTTTGGCCCTAAATTGTTATTTGACACAGTACGGGCAAAACAGACAGCACACATTAAACACTGTTATAAGCTTTATGAGCGCGACCGATAATCTTGACATCAAGATAAAGGTCTAATCAGTCATTGTGATGGCAGATAGTTTGAGCATCACACCCGCTATGGAACATCTTACTGTCCTTTCCTTCCGGAAACCAGAAGAAATCAAACGCCTCGCCAGACATTTCCAAAACGTAGTAAACCACCCCTTAACCCAAAAGAACAAAGTCCTCCACTCCTATTTACGAAGCTTAGACACAACGCACAAAAAGATCTATTTACAAAAACGCGATTATGTCGAAGTCGAATATATTTTTACTACTGAGAAGAAGAGTAATTTGCAACGGCAAAGATTTAACAGTCTCCCTGTAAGCGAAGTTCCTGAATTGTTGAAAGCTGAACTCCTCACGTCTGAGGATGCGAAGCAAGTTCATATTTGTACTGACTGTAATGTTGAAATAGAGTTAAATGACGAGGAGCCTCTGATGGAATCACTCCAGAAGCACTTCAGCTCCGACGCCCACTTGCCTAAACTGAAGAGAGAGAGTATTGACGTAGCTGAACCCATTATCTTACCCAACATGTCAAGACGATTATCAGCTATGGGAGAGCTTCCATTGCCGAAAATCAAAGAGCTGAGTATCACGAAGTCTGTGGAGAAATTGGAACGAAACTTCTCATCGAAACTCAGTTCTGCGTTAATGAAGCACCTCCCGGACGCTTCAGAAGCAAGCGTCGATGCTGCCTTGAAATTCTATCAAGAAATCTACGATAAATTATGTTCCGATGTTTCTGGCATCGATTTTTCGACGCAAACCTCTTCTGTTGCTCCCATCATTATGAGTATCAAGGATAATGTGTACCAGAATTTCGCGGCGGATGCTAACAAGAATATAGATAACGATGAGAACGAATTAGCGACTGAGAAACCAAAGAGTCAGGTCAAGAAATACCGTTATTACGGTCCTATTGAAGCCTTGATAGTCAAATTGCTTGTAAATCATAAACTGCTGTCGTTGATTGACGATAGGACCGGTAAACTTGCGTTCTTTTGCATCGCGTGCGAGTATTACACTCTAAGGTTCCACTATGACAGTGTTATGAACCATGTGTTCAGTGATACCCATATTCACAACCTCTCTTGCATTCTCCAGTCTGATAAAACCATTCCATTTTCTATGACAGATCCTTCAATTGAGAAAATTAAAGAGATGAATGAAAAATTCCTTCTTAGTCACGACATCACTTTTACTCCAAATGGTTTGTTTTGTCGTCTATGTAACGCTTCCATAGATTCCATTGAAGCCTCCATCTTGCACATTCTGGACGAGAAACACCTTGCCAAACTTTCCGACGAGATGTACGTCCGAATGAAAGATACCAGGCCAGACGGAAGCATCCCAGAAGAGTGGGGCCCAAAAGACTTGAACTGGACGAAATACTTAGCGAGTGTCGGAAAACCACACAATAATCGCGACCATGTGATAATAGAGAACTTTATAAAACCTTCGGGGAAGATGGGGAACTATTGTACCTGCTGTGATATGACTTTGAAAGGGCCTCGACAGGTCCTATTCAATCATATTCGCCAAAAGAAGCATTTGAGGAACGCGGCACCTCGAAAGCTGGCCATGCTTTACAAAAACCATTGCCGACCCTCCGAATACTTTGCCAGTTTCGGCAATTTCTACGTGTGCACAATCTGCCCCGACTTTGTCGCTGTGCCATCAATTTCGGCAATGGTCGAGCATTTCGAAAGCGCTGCCCATTTGGAAACGATCGCCACATTAATTCGCTCGGCGCTATACAACGATATTGACAAAGAACTCATAAATGCGAACAAAATTGATGATTTGAAGTGTGAAGTCTGCAATTTGAGTTTCCAAGATAGCAACGAAGCTATCAAGCATATATTGAGCAGTATTGACCACCAGACCGCGGTGGCTGAAGCCAAAATAAACGCGAACAAAGGAGATATTATCAGTGTTTACATGAAAGGAAACTATATTCTCCACAGCGAAGGGTCCACTTTCACGTGCGTCGGATGCAAAGGAGTTTTTAACTCGATTCGTGCGCTGCTAACCCATTTGGTTTACGCTGAACATTTTAAGGTCAAGCCAGCGATCGAAAGCGTATTCCGTTTCTATCTGGAGTTAAAACACAATATTAATATGCTGGCCAGGAATAAATACGTGTATTATCAGTTTGGAAGTCTGAAGTGTGGTGTTTGTGAGTTGGATGTTGAAGAAGGAGAGTCTGCGAAGAAACATGTGGTGTCGCCTCGTCACAGAGAAAATATGGGGGCCAGTTATGTTGCTTTGGATACGTCCGGTGTTGAGTAAGGTGGGTACCATTTTATAAATACGATTTCATCCCAATTGGTTACTTGACGCTATTTATTTGGCCTCATGAATTTTTTTTTACCATAAATACAGCTTCATTAGCCTAAAGGTCCAGAGCGCAACTGCTACGCTAGAGGTCCTGGGGTCGATTCCCAGGTCGAGCGAAGTGTTATTGGGATTTTCTATGAAATTCTAACATAACATACCATCAAGCCTGTATTCCCCGAAGGGCTAGGCAGAGGCGTACTAATGTACACCCACAGTTCGCCGGTATGTTTAGGTCCCATGTAATAGGGGGCGAGCCTATTGCCATTTACCGGGCACAAATTCCAAACTCCGAGCTGCTACTGGGAATTTCATAGAAAAACCCAATAACACTTTGCTCGACCTGGGAATCGAACCCAGGACCTTTAGCGTAGCAGTCGCGCTCAGGACCACTTGGCTAATGAGGCAGTTCTCAGTAGCTCTATGAAATTCTCAGTAGCAAAAAACATACTAAGAATAATAATTCTTCACTGCTAGTTCGATCAGCATCTCATTAAAGGTGAGAAAATATCTGACTTGTTCGGTGGTAGGAGCTCTTGTGGCCTGTAACCTTACGTCGCGTCGTGGCTACATGTCTGTCCCGCATAGAGGGCATTGGGGGGCGATCTCGGGGTCGTCAGTCGCCCATTGCACTTGGCTATAGGGAGGGTCCAACATTGGAAGTCCGCGGTAGGATCGCGGATCCTGCGAAAGCGATTCCCGTGATATGTGGAAGGTGGTAGCGGTGGTGATTTTAGTCGTTATTCTGGTCACCTGATCGGAGAGCTAGAGTTGTGTAGTACATGTACTATGTACTATTAGGAATATTAAGCGGCGGTAGCCTAATGGCTAGGGCGTCGGACTTGCGATCATGTGGTTGCCGGTTCGAACCCCACCCATTGCACTACCGACGTGAACCCACTCGTAACACAAGCAATCTAGCTTAGCACGAGGGGTTAACAAGAATACTAGTAATGTGCGGGCCGCATTGCTAGTTTATTTATTTATTTTATTTATTTGATGCACAAAACACATTACAATCACAATATAAACACCATAAAAATTAAACATTTTGACCTAGATTGTAACGTAACACTATGTGCATACTACGAAATCACAATAATAAGATAATAAAAAGCTCATACAATTTAGAACTAATAAAAGGAAAACATTATGTGTCGAATAGCACTAGTAATTTTTACAATAAGTGTGGGTTCAGATCCATCAGTACTTAAGCTTTTTTTTAAAAAAAAAATAAATCCCGAAACGGACTAGTACGAACTCTTTAGTTAATTAACTCGTAGTTCCTTTTCCTTTTTATTTAATTTTTCAAATTCAAATTCAAATCTTTATTACCGTTATGTGTACATAATGAAGGTGTCAATATTTAAAAAAGTTCCAACATGAAACCCAGTAAGGGCATTGCAACAACAGCTAACCTTAAACTTACATCACTAAATTACAATAATTTTATTCATTACTAGCTTCCGCCCGCGACTTCGTCCGCGTGGAATAGTTACTAAGTCTTAGGGTGATGATAAATCTAACACTGAAATAATTTTTCAAATCGGACCAGTAGTTCCTGAGACTAGCGCGTTCTAGCAAACAAACAAACTCTTCAGCTTTATATATTAGTATAGATAATATCTGATCTAAGAAATCTATAAATTATTTTTTGCATCCGTGCTAGGTGGCACGATTATATATTATCTATGGGATATTATAATGGTAATTAGTTAATTTAGTATTAATACTAATTAATAATAAACTAGTATTAATTTATTATTAACTAGCTTCTGCCCGCGACTTCGTCAACGTGGAATAGTTACTTGGTCTTAGCGTGATGATATACATATAGCTATAATTCGACTTCTAGTTGGCTTATCAAGATGAAACATGCACATGATTTTCTTTTTTTAGGAAACTGCATTCAATTTCATGTAGTAGTTTTTGTGTGATGCGCGTACAAACATACAGACAGACAGACAGACAAAAATTGTAAAAATTGTTGTTTTGGCTTCTGTTGCTCTAATATAGTCCCCCCATTTCAGTTTTTCTTCAATATCTTCAATTTACAGACATCGGTCCCTTACAATTTTATTATAAGTATAGATTAATTTAGTATTCATTTCATTCATTCATTTCATTTTTTTCATTCATTTAGTACTTCGTCCGTTCGTCGTTCGCGATGTACATTCATAGTCTTTCGTTCTCTACGAACTACGAACTGAGTTTAGGCGGGAAAATGAAAAGTGCACATTGTCGATTTTATATTATTTTTCAAAACTTGAATTTCTGCGAAGTTTAATGTGTAATTATGGTGGATAATTAACCATTAAGTGTTCGTGAACGTGTGAGAGTGTAGGCAAATGATATAAAATTGAAAATCGTGACTTTTTGGGTTCACTCCTAAACTCCATCGAAGCCTCAATAAAGTTTCTACCGTTTTGTTGGGGCAGCTGAACAACATTATACTTGACACTGGCGAACACAAAAAGTGTGGTGCCATAAAATCCCATGGTGGGAAATATTACTACATAATTGATTACTTTATTACTTGACACTGGCAAATACACAGAAAGTGTGGCGCCAGAATAAAAAAAAAAAAAAAAAAACTACGAACTGAGCGGGAATGATATGGAAACAGTACACTTATAAATAAAAAATAAATAAAATATTCTTTATTTCAGACAACCTTTTACACCGTCCATAGAAATATAAACAAAAAGAAAATATAAATAAAAGTAATAACCCTAAATCACCCTCTTAACTAAGGATCTCCATAGAGGGGATGAGTGCCTGTTTGCTAACGTCTTCAGGATTTCATTGGGGCTACCAATGGGATTTCAATGGGGCTTATGATTGAGCTATTTTGAACTTTATGTTCATACTCACATTGATTATTTTTGTTCACTATTCCTATAGTACTAGAAGACCGAACTAGTACTCTTGAAAGATTGTACTAGTACGGAGCGCTCTGTTCAGTGTCCGAGCAAGAACAAGCCTATGGAGAGCCCATCGCATCCCCGAAGCGGTCGCATTTAAGGTGCATTTCCCCACCAGAAAAAAAATAACATAATGGTGTCCTTGGGCGGCTATTAATACTTTCCATCAGATGGCTTGTCTGCTCGTCAGATTTTAGAAAGTTTAGAAAATATCGTGTTTTATAAATAAAATGCTCAATAGCCAAGTGGTCCTGACCGCGACTGCTACGCTAGAGGTCCTGGGTTCGATTCCCAGGTCGAGCAAAGTGTTATTGGGTTTTTCTATTAAATACCCAGTAGCAGCTCGGAGTTAGGAATTTGTGCCCGGTTAATGGCAATAGGCTCGCCCCCTATTACATGGGACCTAAACATACCGGCGAACTGTGGGTGTACATTAGTACGCCTCTGCCTAACCCTTCGGGGAATACAGGCGTGATGGTATGTTATGTTATAAATAAAATGCGAGGTGCGAGGTTTATTAAGCGGAGGTAGCCTAATGGCTTGGGCGTCGGACTTGCGATCATGTGGTTACCGGTCCGAAACCCACCCATTGCTCTACCGACGTGAACCCACTCGTAACACAAGCATTTAGCTTAGAACGAGGGGTTAAAAATAATACTAGTAATATGCGACCCACATTGCTAGTAAGCTTTATAAAAAAACTAGCTTCTGCCCGCGGCTTTCCCGCGGAATTCGGTTTGTCATCACATCCCACGGGAACGGGATAAAAAGTATCCTATGTCCGTTTTCTGGTTCTAAGCTACCTCTCCACCAATTTTCAGCCAAATCGGTTCAGCCGTTCTTGAGTTATAAATGGTGTAACTAACACGACTTTCTTTTATATATATAGACTAGCTTCTGCCCGTGACTTCGTCCGCGTAGCGTAATGATATATAGCCTATAGCCTTCCTCAATAAATGGGTTATCTAACACTGAAAGATTTTTTCTAATCGGACCAGTAGTTCCTGAGATTAGCGCGTTCAAGTAAACAAACAAACAAACTAACTCTTCAGCTTTATATATTAGTATAGATATATTCTAATAAAATAATAAATCTGTTTTATTTTCTTCCAGGTAATGAATGTAAGAGTGACTAGTGCTGTATTCCATAATCATGTTATAAGAGTACTATCGAAATGAGAAATCATTTTACAATGAAATTTTAATAAATGAATTAATTTTATAACTATTAAAGCTGTGTTTTATTTATATTGGTGGTTTTTTCACGTGGGAGCGCCATGCTTCGGCACGACTGGGCCGGCTCGACCGGAGTGATACCCCGGCCTCACAGAAAACCGGCGTGAAACAACGCTTGCGTTGTGTTTCGCAGAGTGAGTGAGGTTACCGGAGGCCCAAACCCTTTTAAAAGGCGGGCAACGCACTTGCAACTCCTCTGATGTTGCGGGTGTCCATGGGCGGCGGTTATCGCTTACCATCAGGTGATCCGTCTGCTCGTTTGCCCCCCTATCCCATAAAAAAAATGGTTATTACCCATGAAGATGGAAGTATGCATTTAGGGAGAGGCTCTAATTTATGGCATTCTATTGAGCAGACGGATCGCCTGATGGTTTTTTATTTGTATCTTTTTTTTTTGTGTTTTTTTTCTACAAGGATACGTCAACCCCATTGTAATCAATATACACTACAATTAAATATGACTCATTAGCCTAGTGGTCCTGAGTGTGACTGCTGCGCTAAAGGTCTTGGGTTCGATTCCCAGGTCGAGCAAAATGTTATTGGTTGGCAACAATTCATCGTCCTCATAGCCAATGAAACGGACTTATTCACTTGTACACTGAGTGAATTCACAAGGGTAGCACTATGTATCATATGTTATAAAACATAGGTTACATAGATGATAACAGCAAATATAGATTTAGATATAGATATATATATTTTTTAGATGCACCATCGCATTAGGTTTAAAACTTGTAATTATGTGTGAAATTGTTGGAAATAAATAAAAAATTTAGTCCATACATAGTATAGAGTAGTTCTAATAGATGGCGTTAGTGTTTCACGTTTAAGGAAATGGAACGTGATGTACCGGAGGAAGGACATCATTATAATTTTACCTTTTACAAGCTTGATTGGTGTTTGGCTTTGGAAACTCACATGTAAGCTACACAATTGTCCTGGCAGCCTGGTATAGTCTTGAAGCAGCTGACTTGAGCTACCTACCTATTGATTAGGTACAGTTGGCGCAAAATAACTTGAACCAAAATGGCGGATGCGCAGTAGTCGATTTTTAGTACATTTTGCACGCAAATGCACTGCGCAAACTTTCAACTTTCCCCCTCTCCGTTAGTTTTGGGTCAAGTTATTTTGCGCGTACTTTACTGCACAATTGGGCTTTCAGATTGCACGGTGCCGATTGTAAAAACCGAGACCATCGCGGGACGATATACGAAACAAATAAAAAATAATACATACAAAATTTATTGTCAAAATAAAACTGTTAATAATTATACATATTGAAACTTTTCATCATTGATTACGTATTAAGCTTTGGAGACTTCGGGGAGTTCTTCCAGGGGTATGATGGCTGGGGGACTGGTAGGATCACAGGTGCAGTAACAGTTCTTCCCTTGAGGTCCTTTTGGTATCAGCATGACCTTCAAATTCACATTGCTTTCCAGAGCGTTCATGATTTCTGTGAAAAAAAGTTGTTAAAATCAGTAGTCATCAAATAGGTAAGTATCTTTAGTTTTAGGCGGGAAAATGTAAAGTGCACGTTGTCGATTTTATATTATTTTTCAAAACTTGAATTTCTCCGAAGTTTGATGTGTAATTATGGTGGATAATTAACCATTAAGTGTTCGTGAACGTGTGAGAGTGTAGGCAAATAATATAAAATTGAAAATTGTGACTTTTTGGGTTCACTCCTAAACTCCATCGAAGCCTCAATAAAGTTTCTATCGTTTTATTGGGGCAACTGAACAACATAAACTTGACACAGGCGAACACAAAAAGTGTGGTGCCATAATACAATCCCATGATGGGAAATATTACTTGATTAGGTACTCTAATACTTGACAATTGGCAAATACACAAAAAGTGTGGCGCCATAATAATAAAAAAAAGTCGTAGTATTTATTTTTAAACTAGATGGCGCCGGCATTTCCTAACTGACGACCTCTGAGAAGAAACACCGAAACTACTAGTATTCTTTTATCTGTGCCGAAACAAACTCAGAGAATCATGGTCCCTTTTAAAGTCCAGCATAGTAGTAGCAATACCTATGTGTGTTACAATGCAGGGTAATGTCTGAGATGGCCTTTTGAAGAAAGAGCTATAGCGGCTTTGAGTAGACCAGTCCAGTCTGAGAAATATGTGGAGAGACATGCAGTACATAGGTACATCATGAACCTATTTACTGTCTCACCGCTGGCCACGGGTCTCCTTTTAGAACTGGAGGGGTTAGGCTATAGTCCAAACCTGTCACTTCTTATGTTATTTAGAACCATTCGAAGACCATTCTGTTGCAACTGGAATAGTAGACTTGGGCGACCACATACACGCACGAAATTCGCAAAAAAGTCCCAAAATATAACATAAGTACATGCAAACGGGTTGATTGGTAACGTCCTTTTCAAAAAAGATGGGGAGTTATAAGTTTATCGTGTGTATCTGTGTCTGTCTTTTGCTCTCAAATGAAGGGAATGATTTTGATTCAGATTTTTTAGTTGGAAAGGTGACTTGATCGAGTGATCTTAGCTATGATTTTAAAAAATCTGGCCCGCCGTTTGTACATTATCAGCTCTTTTCGAGTTCATGAAGGAATGCAACTTGTGAGCAACTTCCACAGGTGTGATCGATTTGAAACTTGGTACCCTGTCACTTCATTGAACATGATAACATGATTTGATGGTGCAGGGGTTTTTTCGAAAGGGGAGGAGGGAGTTCGAAAAGAAATCACGATATATCACAAGGGGGAGGGGGGCAGAGTGCAGCATCACGTATAGTTCGCGCAAAATAACTTGACCCAAAACTAACGGAGAGGGGGAAAGTTTGCGCAGTGCATTTGCGTGCAAAATGTACTAAAAATCGACTACTGCGCAGCCGCCATTTTGGTTCAAGTTATTTTGCGCCAACTGTATAGGTATTGATTTTTTCATTGAACGCGATTTCTAAACCGAAAACTGAAAAAGAATTTATGATACAAAGGTGACTATTTCTTACCTTTTTTACCCTGGTTGATACAAAGTTTCCCTCCTGCTTTCGGTAAATTAACGCTGGTTTTGAACATAACAGATTGTACGCCTGGAGGCTTGGGCTCAGCTGAGTAAGTGGTTGCCAAATCTGTTGTCGTTGAAATCGATTCCTGTTGTTCAAAGTTCTGTGCAGTTTCTTGTTGTAAGGTTGTTGACGCTTCTCCAACGAATTGTTGCTCTTTTGAGAGATCTTGGGATGTCTGTTGATCTAAATCAGAATGTTGTTTCGAAATTATCAGTGGCTCAATAATAGGTTGTTTTCCTGTTGTCTGTTCTTCTGGGATTGTTGTTTCTCGTTCATTTATTGGTTGTTGCCCTGCTGTTGTAATGGATTCTGGAGTTGTTGTTGCCGATGGCTCTTCAGCTGTAGGTTGTTGCTGTGTAGTTGTAGTTTCTATTTCATATGGTGTATCTGAAGTCGTCTCTGTTGCTATCTTTTTTCGATCTGTTATCGTTGGTTCTTGTGTTGTTATACTCTCTTGAGCTGTTACATCACTCAGAGTCAAACTGTGTGCTTCATTTTCAAAACTAGCATTTGACAATTCTAAGTCTGTAGTTGCTTCAGAAGTTGTCGATTGTTCTTCAGCTACAGTGGTTTCAGGTTGTGTAATAACCACTTTAGGTTGCAATGTAGCCTCATCAGATTGTTGTCCTATAGACTCTGATTCTAATTGTCCGTCATAATCCGGTGTTTCAACTGATTCTTGGCCTAGATATTGTTGATCTTCAATAAAACCTAGATCAGCAGACTGATGTACTGTTTCTGTAGATTCATCTGTTTTAATAGAATCAGAATTTTGTTCAGTTGATCCTGATTCTCCAGGTGAAAGTGTTTCCTTAGAACCATCTTGTTCTCCTTGTAATGGTTCATCGAATTCTTGTTGTTCCAAGGATTCTTGCTTTACTTTTGTAGGCAATTGTGTTGTGTATTCATCAGTCAGTTCCTCTTTGATTGTATCTGGCTCAACGTTTGAGTGTTCAGATGATAGATCTGCGGTCAATTGTTCAGTAGATCTGGGTAATTCAGTAGATTGTGCTTCAATGGTTGTTTTTTCTGTTGGCAATGTTGTTTCAGATAATTCATCAGTTCTAAATTGTTTTTCTGTTGTTGTAGATTGTAGTGTCACTGTTGAGGTATCGTCTACCTTTTCTTCTGTTGTTGGTTGTTTAGCGATGGCTGGTGATGTTGTTACAGGTAATTCAGTAGTCGTTTTTACAGTCGCAAGTTCTTCTGTTGTTGACTGTGTAGTCGTTGTAACTTCTTCTGTATTTTTCTTCTGTGTTGATGCCTGATCTGCTGCAAGAACTTGTGATGCAACTTCTTGATTTAGAGGTTTTTCAGACTGTTCAGTTACAGATACTATTTCTATTGTCTGTTGTTCTGTAGTTGTAGGTAAAGCTTCCGTTGTAGTTGGTCCTTGTGTTATTGTAGCAATTTCTTGAGTTGTTGAATCCAATTCCATAGATGATTTTGATGTTGTTAGCTCTACAGATACAACTTGGTCTATTGATGGTTCAGTTTGTCTCTTAGGTGCAAGAGTCGTAGTTGTATATTGCTCTGCAGTAGCAGATTTTTCTATTTCTCCAATAGCCTCAACTCTTCCAGAATCTAATTCAGAAGAGTCTTCATCAGGTGAATTAGTTGACACTTCTTCTGATATTTCTTCGCTAGAATCCGATTGAAATGCTGCTTCTGGCTCTGTTACTGATTGGTATGTTATTGGTGCAACGGTGTTTGTTGGAGATTGGTATGTTATAGTTGCCGGTTTAGTTGTTGTTACTTTAGGAGGTGGGGATGTTGTTGTAACTCGCTTAGTTGTAGCACCAACAGATGTAGTAGCCGCTTCCTTTGTCATACTAGTCGTGTGAATTTTTTCATCAGAATTGGTCTCTTCTGAAAAATCTTCAGTCTCTTGCTTTCTGGTAGTAGATTTTGTTCTTGTTGTAGCGTGTTTAAAAGCGTCCGCTGCTGTTGTAAGTCCATCAGATGTATCTTCTTCAGAATCGAACTCCTGAGTAGAATCTTTACTAGCATTTTTTCTTGATATAGCGTGTTTGGTTGTGAAGGAGTCTGCTAATGTTGTGATTCCGTTAGATGCTTCTTCAGAATTCGTTTCTTCAGTGAAAATATCAGACAAATCTTCACGCGCTGTTGTGGTCGCTTGTTTTCTTGTTGAAGCCTGTTCTGCTGCGGTAGTTTCTGATTGCACTGTTGTTTCTTTAGACGCAGTAAAAGCTGTTTCTGTTGTTGTGGTAGTTCTAAAATCTTCTTGAAAATCGGTTTCCTCAGGTGAAAGTTCAGATAAATCTTTAGACGCTTTCTTTGTTGGTATTGTTTGTTTTGTTTTTGTAGTTTGCTCTGTGGTGGGAGATGGCTCCATTGTAGTAGTCTCTATAGACATTGTAGATCGATCAGTCATTGGTTCAACTGATGTAGTAGAAACTTCGTTTATTGTTGTTATCTGCTCTGTTGTTGTAGTTTCTGCTCCCGTTGAAGATTGAACTGTTGTTGGTTCAGCAGACGAAGTTGTAGATTCGTTTATTGTTGTTGGTTGTTCAGTTATAGAAGTTTCTCTAATCATCATAGATTTAACTGTTGTAGATCCAACAGATGTTGTAGCAGCTTGCTTTGTCATACTGGTGGTGTGTGAATTGGACTCCTCGGAATAATCTTCACTCGCTTGGTTTCTGGTTGAAGATTGTTTTCTTGTGGCGTGCTTAGTTTCAAAAGCGTCCGTTACTGTTGTAATTCCATCAGATGTAACTTCATCAGAATCCGACTCCTGTGAAGAATCTAAACTGGCCTGTTTTCTTGATGTAGTTGTGAAGGCGTCCGCTGATGTAAATCTATCAGATGTGTTTTCTTCAGAATTCGTTTCCTCAAAGGAAAGGTTAGACGAATCTTCACGCGCTGTTGTGGTCGCGTGTTTTCTTGTGGTATCTTGGTTAGTTTTTAAAGCTTCCCCTGATGATGTAGATTGCATTTTTGTTGTTTCTTCAGATGCAGTAATAGCAGTCTCCGTTGTTGTGGTTCCAGATTCTTCCTGAAAACCGTAATTCTCAGATAAAAGTTCGGATGAATCTTCAAGTGTTTGCTCTGTTGTCACAACTCGCTCTGTTGTCACACCTTGCTCTGTAGTGGTAGCTTGCTCTGGTGTCGCAGCTTGCTCTGTTGTCGCAGCTTGCTCTGGTGTCGCAGCTTGCTCTGTTGTCACAGCTTGTTCTGTTGTTACGGCTTGCTCTGTTGTCACATCTTGTCCTGTTGTCGCAGCTTGTTTTGTTGCCAAACCTTCCTCTGTTGTCATAGCTTGTTTTCTTGTCACATCCTGCTTGTTAGTGGTAGCTTGCTCTGTTGACGCAGCTTTCTCTGCAGTGGTAGCTTGCCCTGTTGTCACAGTCTGTTCTGTTGTCATAGTTTGCTCTGTTGTCATAGCTTGCTCTGTCGTCGCAGCTTGCTCTGTTGTCATAGCTTGCTCTGCTGTCACAACTTGTTCGGCGGTGGTAGCTTGCTTTGTTGTGTCAGTTTGTCCCGTTGTCTTAGATTGCTCCGTTGTCATAGCTTCCTCTGAAGTGGTAGCTTGCTCTGTTGTCATAGCTTGCTCTGACGTGGAAGCTTGCTCTGTTTTGTCAGTTTGTGCATTTGAGGTACGTTCCTCTGCTAAAGCATCTTGCTCTGATGTTTTATATTGCTCTAATGTCACAGCTTGGTCTGTTGTCGCAGCTTGCTCTGTTGTCACAGCTTGCTCTGACGTGGAAGCTTGCTTTGTTTTGTCAGTTTGCGCATTTGTGGTACGTTCCTCTGCTAAAGTATCTTGTTCTGTTGTGTCATATTGCTCTGTGGCCATGGCTCGTTCTGTTGTCACAGCTTGCTCTGTTGTGGAAGCTTGCTCTGTTTTGTAAGTTTGTGCATTTGTGGTACGTTCTTTTGCTAAAACATCTTGCTCTGTTGTGTCATATTGCTCTAATGTCACAGCTTGCTCTTTTGTGAAAGCTTGCTCTGTTGTGGTAGCTTGCTCTATTATTACAGCTTGCTCTGTTGTCACAGATTGTTTTCTTGTCTCAGCTTGCTCTGTTGTCGCAGCTTGCTTTGACGTCAAAGCTTGCTCTGTAGACAACGCTTGCTCTGTTGTCACAGCTTGTTGCATTGTCATAGCTTTATCTGTTGTGGTAGTTTGCTCCCTTGTCACAGCTTGCTCTGTTGTTACAGTTTGCTCAATTGTTACAGCTTGCTCTGACGTGGAAGCTTGCTTTTTTTTGTCAGTTTGTGCATTTGTGATACGTTCCTCTGTTAAAGCA
The DNA here is from genome assembly GCA_947256265.1 of Acronicta leporina. Lineage (NCBI taxonomy): Eukaryota > Metazoa > Arthropoda > Insecta > Lepidoptera > Noctuidae > Acronicta > Acronicta leporina. The sequence continues at coordinate 4,798,300 of OX366541.1, read as the reverse complement.
TCTTGCTCGGTTGTGTCATATTGCTCTGTTGTTGCAGCTTGCTCTGTTGTCAAAGCTTGCTCTGTCATCACAGCTCGCTCTGTATTTGAAGCTTGCTCTGTTGTGCTAGTAATGATTGTTCTCGCTAACTTTGTGGTTTGCAGTGTTGTTGGTTCAACAGATATAGTAGTCGCTTGTTCTGTTGTAGTGTTAATTTCAAATTCTTCTTGAGAATCATCAGATGTTATTTCAGATGAATCTTCACCGGAATCTAATTCATCAGGTGGACAAGTCGAAAGTTCTTCTGAATTTTCTTCTATACTTTCCTGGTCATATTCTGGTTCTTCTGGCACTGATGCCGTCACAGATGATTCAGGTAACGGCGGTTTCTTAGTAGGTTCTTTGGCTTTAGTTGTCGGTTGTTTAAATTCTTCTTGGGAATTAGGTTCTTCAGAAGAGTATTCTTCTACGAAAGATTCATTTGAAATTTCTTCCGAAGCTGTAGGTACCGTTGTTGGTAATTCGAATGTTGTCAGTTTTTTAGCCGTTATTGTTGGTTCGTCTAATTCCTCTCGTGAGCCAATTTCCTCATAAGATTCAAACTCGTCAGGAGCACAAGTGCTTTCTTCTGCCGATTCTTCTTCAGAAGATAACTCTTCTGATCCTTCTGGCTGAGCTTCTGGTCTTGATTTAGTTACTGCTTCTTTTTCAGGTAGAACTGTTGAAGGCTGTTCTGAAGAAGGTACTGTCGGCCCTTCTTTAGAAATAGATTCTTTAGGAGAAACTTCTATAGATTCAAAATCTTTAGGCGATTTGTCTGAAATTTCTGATGTCATCTGAGTGGCTGATTCAGGTATTGTGGTTTCTTGACTAGTAGTAGGTTGTTCCGTCACAACTTCTTCAGTTGTTAATATATTTTTAGTTGTAATTTGTTGTTCTACCAAGTTATCAACTACACCAGAACGTTGCGCTTCAGTTTCTAAATCATATGAAATTGCAGATTCAGTTGTTACCGGTTGTTCAATAGAAGTTTTTGTATCGGTGGCTATTGATTCTGTTGTTCCTTCTGAAGAAGTAATTTTCTCTGTTATTAAAGTAAAAACTTCTGTTGTTGGTTCTGTTTTTGTTGTTTGCTGTTGAGAAGTAGTTTCAACGCGATCTTGTATAGTTGTTGTAAGTTCTGTCACGTCTATTGATGAATGTGGTTCCAAAGTCACATTTTGCGATATTTGCAAAGTATCTGTCACAGCAGGTTGTATATCAGTTACCGTTTCATCGGATTCTAAAGATTCAGAATCTTCAGGAGCATAAGTGACTGAGTCATCATCGTCCTCTTCTGAACTATATTCAGAAAAATCTGGGTGATCAGAAGAATAAATTTGCTCACTAGAACCTTGTTCATCAAAATAAATTGGTTCTATTGTTTCAGGAGGAGTTTGAGTTGTAATTTTTTTAGTTACTGAGACAGGAGATTTGGTTGTTAATTGTTCACTTGTAGTAGTAGTATCAACGACCAAAGCTTCTGATGTTAAAAGTTCAGTTGTTGGAACGTCTTCTGTAGAAGATTGTTTTGTTGTCAGTTGTTTAGTGTTTATTTGAGCATTTGTAGTCTCAATAGAATGCGATTCCCCTTCCAACAGTAATCCTTCTTGAATTGTAGTCGACCCTGTAAGAGCATCTCCTGTTACTTGAACTGTAGTTATTGGTACTCCGTGTGTAGAATATGACGGCTCGATTGTAGTACTTGAAACAAGTTCACTTGTTAATATAGTTGTAAATGGTTGGTCTGTAGTATTTGGTTGTTCATTTGTAGTAGATTGTTCGGGGATACTAGGTTTATCTGCAGTCGCAATTTCTTTAGTAGGCGTTAATGTCGTGCTTATTTGTTCTGAATTTGAAATTGGTTCAGATGTAGTACTCGAAGCTTCAACTTCAAATTCTTCTGTAGATCTAATTTCAGTTATATGAGCTGGTTCGTTTGTAGTTATTTCTTGAGTAGTTGTTGCCTGTTCAGTAGTTGAAATTATCAGTTCAACTATTAATTCTTCTTCGTCTTCTACTGCCCCTAATGGAGAGTTTGTAGTTAGTAATTCAGATATTGATTGATCTGTCGTAATTTCTGTAGATGTAGGTAGCTCTGAATGTGTCAATAGAACTGAACTTAATTTTTGTTCAGATGCTTGCTCAGTGACTGCTTCTGTTATAGTCATAGTCGGTTCTGTAGCGCTATGTGTTGTAGTAAATGTCGTTGTTGGCGCCTCAGTGATTTTTGTTGTGGTCGTAGGTTGTTCGGTTGTAGTAGACGTAGTATCTTCAGTTGTTTTCGATGTTTGCTCCACTTTAGTCTGATCATGTATTGTCAAAATATTTGCTGTCGTCGCCGACTCAATTAATATTGATTCCTCCGTAGTTGTCGTTTGTTGTTCTGCTGTCGTATTTGAATCTTCATGTGAAGTAAATTGTTCAGTTGTAGCAGCGATAACTTTAGTAGTATCCTCTAGTTTCGTGGTAGTTGTGATCGATGGTTCAGATGTGCTTCCTACTTGTTCTGTAGTACTGGTATCTTCTTCAGTTGTAGTATTTATTAGTTCTGTTGTAGCCTCTGAAATAGCCTCGTCAGTTGTATTACTTTCTAATTTTGTAGCCTTTTCAGTTTGATCAGTCATTTGTCCGATTATCGCAGCAGAAGATTGGCCAGGCAGTTCTGTAGTACTGTCTTGTTCAGTAATCGTGGTAGTTTCCTTGTTTGTAGTAGTTGTCGCTTGTTTAGTAGTAGTTATCGATTGCTGTGTAGTCGTAGGTTGTTCAGTTGTTATCGTCTGTGTTTCGGTGGTAGTACTGATATCTTCTTCAGTCTCCTTAGCTACTTGTTCTGTAGTCATACTGGTATATCCTCTAGTATCCGTAAGTAGTTGATCTGTTGTTGTACTAATATCTCCTTCATTATCCTTAGCTACTTGTTCTGTTGTAGTTCTTGTATCTTCTTCAATATCCTCAACTACTTGCTCTGTTGTAGTATAGGTACCTTCTCTAGTTGTAGTATTTACTGGTTCAACTGTAGTACTAGTAGCCTCGTTAGATGCAGCGGTGCCTTGTTCTGTTGTAGCCTCAGTAGTTGTGATATTATCTAGTTCAGTAGCCATTTCAGTTGTCATAGTAAAAGCTTGGTCAGTTGTGGTAGTTTCCTTGTTTGTAGTAGTAGCGGCTTGTTTAATAGTAGTTATCGATTGTTGTGTAGTCGTAGGTTGTTCAGTTGTTATCGTCTGTGTTTCGGTGGTAGTACTGGTATCTTCTTCAGTATCCTTAGCTACTTGTTCTGTAGTCATACTAGTATATCCTCTAGTATCCGTCAGTACGTGATCTGTTGTTGTACTAATATCTCCTTCATTATCCTTAGCTACCTGTTCTGTTGTAGTACTTGTATCTCCTTCAGTGTCCTTAACTACTTGCTCTGTTGTAGTATAGGTACCTTCTCTAGATGTAGTATTTACTGGTTCAACTGTAGTACTAGTAGACTCTTTATATGCAGCGGTGTCTTGTTCTATTGTAGCTTCTGAAGAAGCCTCAGTAGTTGTGATAGCAGTTGTGTCTAGTTCAGTAGCCATGTCAGTTATCATAGTAAAAACTTGGTCAGTTGTGGTAGTTTTCTTGTTTGTAGTAGTTGAAGTTATCGATTGTTGTGTAGTCGTAGGTTGTTCAGTTGTTATCGTCTGTGTTTCGGTGGTAGTACTGGTATCTTCTTCAGTATCCTTAGCTACTTGTTCTGTTGTCATACTGATATATTCTCTTGTATCTGTAAGTACTTGATCTGTTGTTGTACTAATATCTCCTTCATTATCCTTAGCTACTTGTTCTGTTGTAGTTCTTGTATCTTCTTCAATATCCTCAACTACTTGCTCTGTTGTAGTAAAGGTACCTTCTTTAGTTGTAGTATTTACTGGTTCAACTGTAGTACTAGTAGACTCTTCATATGCAGCGGTGTCTTGTTCTGTTGTAGCCTCTGAAGAAGCCTCAGTAGTTGTGATAGCAGTTGTGTCTAGTTCAGTAGCCATGTCAGTTGTCATAGTAAAAGCTTGGTCAGTTGTGGTAGTTTCCTTGTTTGTAGTAGTTGTGGCTTGTTTAGTAGTAGTTATCGATTGTTGTGTAGTCGTAGGTTGTTCAGTTGTTATCGTGTGTTTTTCGGTGGTAATACTGGTATCTTCTACAGTATCTTTACCTACTTGTTCTGTTGTAGTTCTTGAATCTTCTTCAATATCCTCAACTACTTGCTCTGTTGTAGTATATGTACCTTCTTTAGTTGTAGTATTTACTGGTTCAACTGTAGTACTAGTAGCCTCGTTAGATGCAGCGGTGCCTTGTTCTGTTGTAGCTTCAGTAGATATGATATTATCTAGTTCATTAACATTTTCAGTTGTCATAATAAAGGCTTGGTCAGTTGTCGTAGTTTCCTTGTTTGTAGTAGTTGTGGCTTGTTTAGTAGTAGTTATCGATTGTTGTGTAGTCGTAGGTTGTTCAGTTGTTATCGTCTGTGTTTCGGTGGTAGTACTGGTATCTTCTTCAGTATCCTTACCTACTTGTTCTATTGTCATACTGGTATATCCTCTAGTATCTGTAAGTAGTTGTTCTGATTTAGTACTAATATCTCCTTCATTATCCTTAGCTACTTGTTCTGTTGTAGTTCTTGTATTTTCTTCAATATCCTTAACTACTTGCTCTGTTGTAGTATAGGTACCTTCTTTAGTTGTAGTATTTACTGGTTCAACTGTAGTACTAGTAGCCTCGTTAGATGCAGCGGTGCCTTGTTCTGTTGTAGCCTCAGTAGTTGTGATAGCAGTTGTGTCTACTTCAGTAGCCATGTCAGTTGTCATAGTAAAAGCTTGGTCAGTTGTGGTAGTTTCCTTGTTTGTAGTAGTTGAAGTTATCGATTGTTGTGTAGTCGTAGGTTGTTCAGTTGTTATCGTCTGTGTTTCGGTGGTAGTACTGGTATCTTCTTCAGTATCCTTAGCTACTTGTTCTGTTGTCATACTGATATATTCTCTTGTATCTGTAAGTACTTGATCTGTTGTTGTACTAATATCTCCTTCATTATCCTTAGCTACTTGTTCTGTTGTAGTTCTTGTATCTTCTTCAATATCCTCAACTACTTGCTCTGTTGTAGTAAAGGTACCTTCTTTAGTTGTAGTATTTACTGGTTCAACTGTAGTACTAGTAGACTCTTTATATGCAGCGGTGTCTTGTTCTGTTGTAGCCTCTGAAGAAGCCTCAGTAGTTGTGATAGCAGTTGTGTCTACTTCAGTAGCCATGTCAGTTGTCATAGTAAAAGCTTGGTCAGTTGTGGTAGTTTCCTTGTTTGTAGTAGTTGTGGTTTGTTTAGTAGAAGTTATCGATTGTTGTGTAGTCGTAGGTTGTTCAGTTGTTATCGTCTGTGTTTCGGTGGTAGTACTGGTATCTTCTTCAGTATCCTTACCTACTTGTTCTGTTGTCATACTGGTATATCCTCTTGTATCTGTAAGTAATTGTTCTGATTTAGTACTAATATCTCCTTCATTATCCATAGATACATGTTCTGTTGTAGTTCTCGTATCTTCTTCAATATCCATAACTACTTGCTCTGTTGTAGTATATGTACCTTCTTTAGTTGTAGTATTTACTGGTTCAACTGTAGTACTAGCAGCTTCTTTAGATGCAGCGGTGCCATGTTCTGTTGTAGCCTCTGAAGAAGCTTCAGTAGTTGTGATATTGTCTAGTTCAGTAGCCATTTCAGTTGTCATAATAAAAGCTTGGTCAGTTGTGGTAGTTTCCTTGTTTGTAGTAGTTGAAGTTATCGATTGTTGTGTAGTCGTAGGTTGTTCAGTTGTTATCGTCTGTGTTTCGGTAGTAGTACTGGTATCTTCTTCAGTATCCTTAGCTACTTGTTCTGTTGTCATACTGATATATCCTCTAGTATCTGTAAGTACTTGATCTGTTGTTGTACTAATATCTCCTTCATTATCCTTAGCTACTTGTTCTGTTGTAGTTCTTGTATCTTCTTCAATATCCTTAACTACTTGCTCTGTTGTAGTATAGGTACCTTCTTTAGTTGTAGTATTTACTGGTTCAACTGTAGTACTAGCAGCTTCTTTAAATGCAGCGGTGCCTTCTGTTGTAGCCTCTGAAGAAGCTTCAGTAGTTATGATATTGTCTAGTTCAGTAGCCATTTCAGTTGTCATAGTAAAAGCTTGGTCAGTTGTGGTAGTTTCTTTGTTTGTAGTAGTTGTGGCTTGTTTTGTAGTAGTTATCGATTTTAGTGTACTAGTACTGGTATCTTCTTCAGTATCCTTAGCTACTTCTTCTGTTGTGGTACTGGTATATTCTTTAGTATCCTTAGCTATTTGTTCAGTTGTAGTATAGGTGCCTTCTTTAGTTGTGGTATTTATTTGTTCTAAAGTAGTGCTTATAGTCTCTTTAGATGTGGTAGTGTCTTGTTCTGTTGTAGCCTCCGTACTTGGGATATTATCTAATCCGACAGCCTTTTCAGTTGTTGATAGCTGTTGTTCTGTAGTACTGTGTTGTTCAGTAATTGTGGTAGCTTCTTTGGCTGTGGTAGCTTCTTTGGTAGTGGTAGCTGCCATGGTAGCTTGTTTGGTTGTAGTTATCGATTGTTGTGTTGTCGTAGGTCGGTCAGTTCTTATCGTCTGTTCAGTCGTTATTGTTTGGGCTTCCGTTGTACTATCTTCTGCAGTTATATAAGCGTCTTGTTCACTTGTAGTACTGGTATCTTCATCAGTTATATTACCTTCTTGTTCGGTTGTAGTATTAGTATCTTCTACATTTATAGTTATTGGTTGCTGTGTTGTCGAAGGTTGTTCAGTAGTTATTGTCTGTGCTACTATTGTAGTAGATTCAGTTTTCTCAGTTGTCCTAGAAACTTTTGTTGTAGAAGATACAAGCTCACTAGGAGTAGTCACTTGCTCAGTTGTGCTAGCATATTCTGTGGAAGTGGGTTCTGTGGTCATCATGGTATCCTCGTCAGTTGTAACAATTTGTTCAGTAGTCGTAGTTGTGATGGGATCTTCGGATGTAGTTGGATGTTCTTTAATCGAAGTACTCGCTTTTTCTGTTGAAGTACTTGAAAGAGACGTAACAGTACTAGCTTTTTCATTAATTTCTCCAGAAAATTCTATATCAACATCGTCAATATTTGCTGGTTTCTCAGATGTAGTCGCTAGTTCAGATAGAGTATTTGAATGAGATGATACATTAGATTTTTCAGTGACTTCTCCAGAATATTCTACACCAATACCGTCAGTAATCGTAGTTGCGAGATTTTCAGATGTCTGTTCAGTTGTAGTACTTGAAGATAATGTAACAGCACTGGCTTTTTCAGTAACTTCTCCTGAATGTACTACATCAACATCGACAGTAGCCTTAGTTGCGGGTTTCTCAGATGTAGTCGCCTGTTCAGTTGTAGTACCTGAACGAGATGATACAGTACTAGTTTTTTCAGTAATTTCTCCAGAAAAAATTACATCTACATCGTCACTAATCGTTGTTGCGGCTTGCTCGGTAGTACGAGCATCGAGTTGACGAGTTGTAGTAGTAGTTGATTCAGTAGTCATAACTCCGGGATTTTCAGATGTCTTCTGTTCAGTACTAGTTTTTTCAGCTCCTTCTCCAGAATATACTTCATCTACATTGTTACTAATCGTAGTTGCGAGGTTTTCAGATGTAATTATTTGTTTAGTTGTAGTATCTGAAGCTGGTGTTAAAGTACTAGCTTTTTCAGACACTTTTTCAGATTGTACTACATGCACAACGTCACTAGCCGTAATTGCTGAGTTTTCAGACATTATCGGCTCTTCTTTAATTGTAGTAATGGTTTGTTCAGTTGTAGTAGTGATTTGTTCAATTGTAGTACTTCTAGAAGACTTAACAGTTTTAGGTTTTTCAGATTCTTCTCCAGAATACACTAAGTCATCATCATCATCATCGTCATCATCATATTCTTCCTGGCTAGAGGTCTCAGCTTCCGTTGTAGGCCGTGTTGGTGTTGTTGTTGATGTTGAAGATGCAGACGTTGTTGAGCGTTCTATTTTTGGTTTATTCTGTTTTATGTAGTCTATGGCTTTAAGCATGGCTGCAAATAGGAGTGTTGGTGTTAGTTTAAATATATTACATAGGATAATTAACATAACACATTAGCTAACTGCCTCATTAGCCAAGTGGTCCTGAGCGTGACTGCTACGTTAGAGGTCCTGGGTTCGATTCCCAGGTCGAGCAAAGTGTTACTGGGTTTTTCTATGAAATTCCCAGTAGCAGCTCGGAGTTTGGAATTTGTGCCCGGTTAATGGCAATAGGCTCGCCCCCTATTACATGGGACCTAAACATACCGGCGAACTGTGGGTGTACATTAGTACGCTTCTGCCTAACCCTTCGGGGAATACAGGCGTGATGGTATGTTAACAACCTGGGCAATGATGCCACTGCTGGGCAAAGTCTCCTTTCAGAATGAGATGGATGGATTTAGATATAATACACCACACAAGCGGGCTTGGACTTAGGTATAGGTCTAGAGCCCTTAGGCACTTGGCATTTAGGGCCAAGCCTTCAAGCGTCGAGGCAAGCCAGAACTTTGAGCTTTATTGTAGATCTCGCCACGGCTGGGCCACTAGGCCAAAGCTTTGTACGCCTAGGCTGAAATCCGGCACTGCACGCTAGCCTAATGCGGGTTGGCAGACTTCACACGCCGTCGAGAAAATCTCTCAGACATGTAGGTATCGTCACGAGATGTTTTCCTTCACCGTTATTAACAATTGAAAAGGTTTACGCAATACAAGCAAGCTAATATACTTAAATAAATAAATATTCTGGGACATTTTTACACAACACCATCTAGTCCCAAACTAAGCAGAGCTTGTACTATGGGTACTAGACAATGGATATAATACTTATATAAGTTCTTTGTAAATACATACTTATAAATACATACTTAAATTCAGTATAAGCTGAACTCTCATTGTAAGGAAAGCGTATAAAATCCGAGGTCAGTTCATGCTGGATGTGTATCAATGTGTAGCTGTACGACACATAGTATCGTTTTATATACGAGTATATATTGTATATAGGAAGCACTTACTCGGTTGGCCCGTAGCCCTCCTCAAGTCTCTAAGAGCAGCAATGAAATCTGCAAATAGAAGTTTATATTTAATACTAGATTTTGCCCGCGTCTTCTCTCACCTGAAGCAGGATTAGAAATGGATCCTAAAAATAATTTAATCAAAAACCAACATTGATGATGAGAGAGGTCAAGCTGTATCTCAGGATTCGTTTAATTAATTGAGATAAGAAGTTCACCAGTTTTTAAGTTGGAGCATATACTTTCTAATAGTGATAATAAAATTAAAATATATTTAGTAGTTTTTGCGCCAATCCGTAACAAACAGAGACGTTTATATACCCTTACCCACTTTTTTAATATCTTCAATGTACAGACAGCTTTTTTACGATTTCATAATAATAGAGAAGAACAAAAGAAGATAACTCGATTAAATTCAAATTCAACTCATTTATTGCAAACTAAGTGTACATAAGGTAAAATTTATTATAGGGTAGGTACTTAAGACTTAGTGCCTTTTCCAAGCATTTATTTATTTATTTATTAAGGTTTACCCACAGCTTGTGCATACAATATATATCTTATGTATAAATTATGACAATATTAGACTTACACACTAGCCAATTACGGGTTGACCAACATTCACAAAATTATGCGAATATGTAGTTACCTTCTTAAAATAATTACAGGTAATGAAGAAATACGAGCCTTATATTTAGATATTAGAATTGTACGTTTAAAATATGCTTCATGTTGTTTTGAGTGACTTCAGGATTTTGGACTTGAATGAGCTTAAGGAATGCAACATAACATTCGAGGGCTAACTATAAACACATAAATTTTAATAGGTATACAAATAATATTGTCGCTATGCTTACCATGAAACATAATGTAAATTATTAAACATTCAATTATCAATCATTAATTAATATTTTATTACATATTTAAAATCCTGGCCAAAATTAACAATAGGCTATATTGTTAATAGAGTTATCTTCTTCTGTTCTTCTCTTCTCTATTATTATGAAATCGTAGGTAAAAAACCTGTTACTTCTGAATATTGTAGCTTTTTATGGGATACCGTGGCAAACGACCAGAAGGCTCGCCTGATGGTAAGCGATTACCGCCGCCCATGGACACCCGCAACATCAGAGGAGTCGCAAGTGCGTTGCCCCGCCTTTTAAAAGGGCTTAGGACTCTGGTATCCTCACTCACTCCGCAAAACACAACGTAAGTGTTGTTTCACGCCGATTTTCTGTGAGGCCTTGGTATCACTGCGGTCGAGCCGGCCCATTCGTGCCGAAGCATGGCTCTCTCACGGAACAAAGTTAGAGAGTAAATTAAAACCACATCAACTTACTGTCAGTTGACGTGTAGTCTTCACAAACGAACACAGCCTCCTCCAAATCTGTTGACATTTATTAAATCATTAATAAAAATCTCGTGTCATGGCGTTTGCGGTCGCAATATAATTAACCCATTACTTTTTCCAACTGCTGGGCATGGCTCTCCTCTCACAATGAGAGGGATTAGGGTATAGTCCACCACGCTAGCCTAATGCGGGTTGGCAGACTTCACACGCCACGCGCCATCGAGAAAATCTTTCAGTCATGCAGGTTTCCTCACGATGTTTTCCTTCACCGTGATAATTAACTATTAATACGCACATAACTTCGAAAAGTCAGAGGTGCGTGCCTTAGATTCGAACTCGAGACATTTGACTTGGCAGTCCAATGGGTCCAATATCACTAGGTTATCACTGCTTTTTTATTTCGATCGATTTTTTATCTATATTTGTTAAGTCGTAAAGTATAAATCTGTCATACTGACAGATTGAGCTACAGAGAAGATCTAGTTAATAAAATACGAATAAGAAGTCCAGTGAGCGCCATCTATATCTATCTTATCTATCTATATATATAAAAGAAAGTCGTGTTAGTTACTCCATTTATAACTCAAGAACGGCTGAACCAATTTGGCTGAAAATTGGTGGAGAGGTAACTTAGAACCAGGAGACGGACATAGGATACTTTTTATCCCGTTCCCGTGGGCCGTGATGACAGACTAAGATAAAAAACTAAGAACTGCGTTTCTGTGTAATTTGGAAATGAAAAATATTCTAAAACAAGAAAATCCCCGATAGACCCGATTGTAAGAAAAATTGTAGCAGTCGGGACCCAATTTAGAAATGGAGACTTAGTGAATTGAGAGCACGTACTTAAATTACACTAGCTTCTGCCCGCGACTTCGTCCGCGTAGCGTGATGATATATAGCCTATAGCCTTCCTCAATAAATGGGCTATCTAACACTGAAATAATTTTTCAAATCGGACCAGTAGTTCCTGAGATTAGCGCGTTCAAGCAAACAAACAAACTCTTCAGCTTTATATATTAGTATATAGATATATATATATAGATTGCAGATTACTTCAATCTACTGACAAGACCGCTGACTTGCTAGAATGGTTCAAATTACATGGAAAAGCAGTCGGAGTTTTTAAATTACAGTTTTTTATTTTATTGTTTTTTTTTAGTTTTATCATTGAAAGAGTTTGTATAGTACCTCACCAATATTAATAACTAATCTATAGCCACCTATGAAGCTAAAATCCATCGATTTGGCGCCATTAATTCGCCATTTTGTTTTTTTTTATATACCCAGTGTCACTCTCACAGTAAATACGAATGTAACAACACCTCTGAAGCTAAAATCCATCGAGCCATTCAGGCCGCAGAGCGTGCCAAACAATTATACATACGTACTCTCGAAAAATATAACCCTCCTTCTGTGGAGTCGGGTAAAAAGATCGTCTCCTCTCGGACAGAAGCCCGCCAAATTGAATATGTTTCTCACAAATTGTAGGGTTATACAAATACTAGACACGGCAGTACCTAGTTATCCCGATGTTAACTATACAATATGCACAACTGAAAACTAAAACGAAAGTTTTAGTAGAAGCGGCGGTAGCCTAATGGCTAGGGCGCCGGACTTGCAATCATGTGGTTGCCGGACCCAAACCCACCCATTGCACTACCGACGTAAACCCACTCGTAACACAAGCATTTAGCTTAGCACGAGGGGTTAACAAGAATACTAGTAATGTGCGATCCACATTGCTAGTAAGCTTTTTTTAAAAAAAAAAAAAAACGAGATTGGTGAACGCCTTCACCAAATAAAAACATAAATAAATATCATTTAGATGCTTTACAATTAAAATCAAAATACTTACAAAATGCTTTGCTTATAGTGATGATGTTCTCGAAGAATTTCACAATATCTGTCAAGAGAATGAAAATAATACTTAATAGATAAAAAAAATATCTACGAAATATAAAACAGTCGTTGGAAAATAAAATTTCAAACATATCATATCCCACTAAATATTATATTTCTTTTAAATATTTTGCCTGCGTTAATGCAATAAAAAAATACTCTTAAAACTTTTTTTTTTTTTTTTTATTATGGCACCACACTTTTTGTGTATTTGCCAGTGTCAAGTATTAGAATAATCAATATTATGTAATATTTCCCATCATGGGATTTTATGGCACCACACTTATTGTGTTCGCCAGTGTCAAGTATAATGTTGTTCAGTTCTTCAGTTGCCCCAATAAAACGGTAGAAACTTTATTGAGGCTTCGATGCAGGTTAGGAGTGAACCCAAAAAGTCACGATTTTCAATTTTATATCATTTGCCTACACTCTCACACGTTCACGAACACTTAATGGTTAATTATCCACCATAATTACACATTAAACTTCGGAGAAATTCAAGTTTTGAAAAATAATATAAAATCGACAATGTGCACTTTTCATTTTCCCGCCTAAAACCCCCTCTTAAAACTTACTTATTATTAAAAAATCAAAAAGGCCATGTTTTAATAACAAACCTATTTGCAAAAAAGTAACAAAGAAGGCTTTTATATTAACAGAAAAACTGTACAAGTTGTACCGACGAGTAAGTTGCAGATATTGAGTTTTTTTATGGTACCTATAGCGGGGCAAACGAGCAGACGGATGGCCTGTTAGCAAGCGATTACCACCGCCGATGGACACCCGCAACACCAGAGAAGTCGCCAGTGCGTTCCCACATTTTACAAAGGTTTGGGCCTCCGGTATCCTCACTCACTCGGCGAAAAAAATATATTAAATGAATGCTTAAATAATAATCACAGTGTGCTTACCCATTTCAACGATACTGAATATTAGGTGAATCTCATCGAAGAAATCTGAAAGTAAAAGGGATTTTCTTATTGTAATAAGATGACAAGCAAATATGGCCGCCTCATGGCAACGCAGCAACACCAGTGGTATCACTCGCGCGTTGTCATCTTGACACCTCAGTTGTTAAGTCTCATTTGCCCAGTAATGTCTCTGGCTACGTTGCCCTTCAAACCGGCACACAGTAATGTTAGCACATTATTGCTTAGCGGCCGAAATATTTGTTATTGAGGTGGTATGTAGGTAGGAGGTCTAACCTTAAATTATTATTGTTGATTTATGATTATTTTTAAGTTAATGTTACTTTACCTAAATTTAATATTTTTTTTTATTTTTTTAGGCTTAGGATATCGCATCACATCAGCGTGGTAGACACGCTGATGTGATGCTTGCATGTGATGTTGGCAGACTTCACACTTCGTCGAGAAAATCTCTCAGGCGTGCAGGTACCCTCACGATGTTTTCCTTCACCATTAAACAAATCCTAATTAAATATACCTGAATTTAAGTCAGAGTAATGGTCGAATCTCTTTTATGGCATATGAGCAGATGGATCGCCTGATAGTAACCGAGTACCGCCACCCATAGACACCCGCAACACCAGAGGAGTCACAAGTGCGTTGTCGGCCTTTTAAAAGGTATCCGGTATCCTCACTCACTCGGCGAAACACAACGTAAGCGTTGTTTCACGCCGGTGTTCTGTGAGGCCGTGGTATTACTCCGGTCGAGCCGGCTCATTCATTCCGAAGCATGGCTCTACCAAAGTAATATCTAGGGTTTCACTGCTATATATAAGATTTTTTGTACGGAGTTTGAGTTATTTTGTACGGTTTTCTATGCTTTGTTCAAAGTTCAAAGTTCAAATGTTTTTATTTCAAATAAGCTTTTACAAGCGTTTTTGAAACGTTATGATTCTAGTTGCACGGTTCCAAAAGGTCGATCCTATGGAGAAGAATCCGGCAAGAAACTCCATGGACACTCTTTTAAAATAAATAAATTACAAACTTCACTGGTACAATATTGCGATAACAAGATGTGAGGACGTTGAAGGATGTCCAAGTTTGACCGAGGTCGACTATATTAAACGAAGATTCACGTTATTTGAGAACCCGATGTCATTTCTAGATAATAAATAAACTATGTGGCAAAAACGCACACCATCAAGTGACAAATGAAACTAGGTGTCTACTTAGACAGGCCACAACGTACACACATAATACAGTTTCTGTTGTGGTAAACAATACTAAACATATGAAGACAGAAGGCTTACCATCCATGTCACAGATCTTATTGAGCATAGAAGTGGCAACACGAATGTTGGTAGCGTTGGTTACTCGAAGTATCGTCTCCAGAAACACGATAACCTCCACACTAGTATACTTGTACACTTTATCGAAGAATACGAATATATCTGAAACGAAAAGTATATTTTATTCAACGACAAATTATTAAAGAATTAAATTGATGCCTTACAAACGTATTCCGCTGTTTTCTTCGTGGATAATGGCTCTAGAGCAATGATTTTTCCCCAAAAAATCTAGGGCGTGCTATTACATGCTCCTATTAATTCTTTTTTTAAAAAAGATAATTACTAAAAGAATTATAACAATCCAAAAACTCGAAAAAAGGCCCGTTTTTACTGCCATGTTCAGACGACTATCAGACAAATTTGGTAGGTCTTTAACAAAAAGTAAAAAAATTGAAGCATAGATATACTTTTCCTCTAAATTTTGATATAAATTTTTTTTGGATCGGTCCAGTTTTGATCGAGAAAACAGCGGAATACGAAACGATGTTTAGTCAAGATTTTTGTAGGTAAAATCAGCCTGAGTTGCAATTGTCCCTTTCCCACTTTACGGGTGGAGGTTGGAGTAACGACGACGGCAATAGTTTCTTCAAATACCTATTTATCAAATTCCTCGCGACTAGAGTTCCGTCTTAAGGGTCCGGTGGAGCTTGAATTGCCCACAAAAACGTAATACCAAAATAAATCGTAATCCAAACAATATTTTATCTAATTGTGTTATTATTCGGTGGTTCGGTTCGGCATAATTGTGATATTATTGAGATACCGTTAATCTGGAAATAAACGAACGAAAAATCGTTCCGAACTTGGTAAAGTATTCACTTTCCTTTATTTCTAGTGAAGTATTTCTGGATGAAATGGTAGAGCAATAACATAGATTTACAGTATCGGAATCTAAATAATGTTTTTGAATTACCTGCAATTTATTTTGGTAATACGTTTGTATTGGAAATTAGTCGATCTAGCGGACTCTTAAATTTTTAAAATTTAAATAAGTCCCTTTTTCACTACCTTCTCCTTTTTTTCATATTACTCTTGGAAACTATTAATGATATTTACCTCTTATCGAAGTAACAGTGATTATGACTTGCCACGCCTCCTGAACAGCTGAAAATAACAAGAAAAAAAATTAAATTGCTGCTGTCTATTTTTATGGGATAGGGTGCAAACATGCAGATGTTTAGTAATACTTACACTTAGTCCCGGTGATGGACATCAGTCTCTTGAAGAAGTCTATGATGTCCTCATGTCCGGACTTTATGCGGAGCTGGTTCAAAATATCCAGTAGAGACACTGAAATTACAAGAAATTTTGAAGAAAAAATACTGCTTTCTGTTACTTTTACGAATTTTAGCGCACTAAATTGATAAATTGCGTAAAAAGTAGTTTTATTTCAATTAAAAAATTGAAAGAAAGAATAATGGAAAATCACGATCAGTCACTTGAAGTTAGAAAGGAAACAAAAATCTTTAAAAGTTTTAAAATACAAGAATAACCAAGAAACATTTATTAACAATAATGGTATTTATAGGAAAGCGTTATTCGAATGCTTAATGGCGCCCAACATGGAACACTAAGCCCCATATTGGGCGCCAGGTCCCACGTTGGGCGCCAGGTCCCACGTTGGGCGCCAAGTCCCACTTGGGTGCCATCAAGCACTGTTTGAATGTATGCCACATTCAATAACTATACTGAATATGTACTGTTTACAAATTGGCTTATTGAAATAACTTTCTCTTTGACTATCGTATAATGACATAGGTAATAAACGTTTAAATAAAGGTACTTACTATTCTTAGCTGTGAGACTTTCTATCACAGTCCCTGCATCTTTGATGTTCTTAGTCTGTGTCACATCTAGCAGCGAGTTGAGGAAGTATAGCGCGTCCTGTCGCTTCGTTACCTTGTTAATCTTGTGGATTATCGTAATTATATCTATGAAAGAGAGAAACGGAATCTTCAATACTCTATGCTAAAACTCTGTCCGATCCGAAAGGGCTGATATAAGAATCCCAGTCACATAATCAAATAAATTAGAATCATTATCAAGTAGCCACAAAAATAATGCCAAATTAAAAAAAAACTCGACTCGTCCAATTTCATGCAATCGGATGCATCGTCGCATATTGGCGGTCAAGTTTTTGTAACATACCATCACGCCTGTATTCCCAGCAGGTTAGACAGATGCGTACTAATGTACACTCACAATTCACTAAATGTACACTAACAATTCACTAAAATAACTTTATAATCTTTGCATGGAAAGTTCTGGCGCAGTCGGGTAAAAACTGATCCTTCAAAAATCTTTTAGTTTACATGTTAAAGTGGTTTTAAATCTCGTATTACATTGTAGATATAATAATTTTCACTCACTGTCAGTCCCAAAGACATCTTTGAATACTTCTTGTACCTGCAGCAAACTGTCACAGCCGCCAATCTTGTACAAATTTTCTATGATTACCCTCAAACCTGAAAAATAAATTTTGTTTTTTTTTTAAGTTTATAACATTATGGGCCACTTGCACCAACTTGTGAAATGTGTTTAAATTGTGTTTAAACACAAAATACAATGAAAAATTGTATTTAAATACAATTTATTTCACTTTACTTGAATAAAGAATTTGTTTGTTTAGTGGTCTAACAGTAAAGTGGTGATTGACGTGACTTCTGCTCTGGAAGACCTGGGTACGATTATAGATACAGCAAGACTGCTCGACCTGGGAATCGAACCTGTAGCTAAGCAGTCGCGCTCAGGACCTCTAGGCTAATGAGGCAGCTCAAATAAATATTAATTTGATGTTTTGTAAATGCAATTCGTTTGAACGCTTTCAATACCTAAATAAAAACAAATAATGATGATACCGAACACTTTTTTTATTTATTCAAGATACTAAGTACTAGGACCACCTACGAATGCATTATGAGAGTATGAACGACAACCCTATAATATTCTACTTGTATGTTAATAATGTTCTCATGTAAGTGACTGTTTGTTTTTAATGAGAATAAATGTCTTTAAACCTAACAAAAAGTAATTAAAAAATGTTTTGTAAGTATTTTTTTTTATTTATTTATTTTTATTTTTATTTATGATTCGATTTTGATACTTACTACCGCGGCTGAGAGCTTGCGTCAGTTCCTCTATTGCGTATTTAAACTCTGAAATATAAGAAATAATTATGAGCAATTTGCCATTACCGATAAAAACGGGAATAGTTATATTGAAATCAACCTCTGAGAAGAAACACCGAAACAAACTCAGAGAATCATGGTCTCTTTTAAAGTCCAAACTGTAATAAGTAGTATTAAAATAATAATTAGATATTATGTGAGTGTTACGACGTAAGAAAATATCTGGACAGGCCTTTTGAAGAAAGAAACATAACAGCTTTGAGTTGACCTGTCCTAACTGACGGCACGTATGCACCAGTCATCGTGTAGCTCAACCATTATTTAGGGAGCTCAACGACCTGTCATACGACGATACCAGATTATTAAGACATTATTAGTCACACGATGCACATAAATAGGCCTTAGTTATTCTAAATCATAGTACTTACGAGATTGTTTGGTGACAGTTTTTAGTAGAATGATACTCTCAGTCAGCGATTTGGTTTTCAATATACGATTTATAGTATTTATAGCATCACCGATATCTGAAAGAATATTAACAATTTAACATACCACCACGCCTGTATTCCCCGAAGGGTTAGGCAGAGGCGTACTAATGTACACCCACAGTTCATCGGGATGTCTAGGTCCCATGTAATAAACCTAACTCCAAGCTGCTACTGGGAATTTCATAGAAAAACCCAATAACACTTTGCTTTACCTGGGAATCGAACCCAGGACATCTAGCGTAGCAGTCGCGCTCAGGACCACTTAGCTAATGAGGCAGTTTAATTTATTTATTTTGGGGCATATTAACAATTTAATTAATTTATTTTCAGTCGTAGTTAGTCATCCTCATAGTAAAATTTAGCATCCGTTGCGTTTATGTTTTTTTTTTATGGGATAGGCGGGAAAACGAGCTAACGGATCACCTGATCGTAAGTGATAACCGCCGCCCATGGACACCCGCAACACCAGAGGAGTCACAAGTGCGTTGCCCGACTTTTAAAAGGGTTTGGGCCTCCGGTAACCTCATTCACTCAGCGAAACACAACGCAAGCGTTGTTTCACGCCGGTTTTTCTGTGAGGCCGTGGTATCACTCCGGTCGAGCCGGCCCATTCGTGCCGAAGCATGGCTCTCCCATGGTTATCAGCAACAAATCATTAACATTATCGCCGTCGTATTTCTTAAATTTATCGTCATAGTGATTATCATATCACTGTCAGCTTCATAATCATCATAGACGTTATCAACAATATTATCATCATAACCATCATCACCGTTTCATAAAATATCATTATCACTATTATAAAACACACATAGGACATACAAATACACACACACTCTACACTCAACAACACACATCACAAACACAGCCTAAACATTTGTTACCAAATATACAAATGACAAATAAACTTTTATTAAATTATTATAATTACTTCTAACCAATATCACCACATCACTAATATAATATGGTGATGTGATGATATTGGTTATAAGTAACATAACATACATACCATCACGCCTGTATTCCCCGAAGGGTTAGGCAGAGGCGTAGTAATGTACACCCACAGTTCGCCGGTATGTTTAGGTCCCATGTAATAGGGGGCGAGCCTATTGCCATTAACCGGGCACAAATTCCTTAATCCGAGCTGCTACTGGGAATTTCATAGAAAAACCCAATAACACTTTGCTCGACCTGGGAATCGAACCCAGGACCTCTAGCGTAGCAGTCGCAGTCAGGACCACTAGGCTATTGAGGCAGTCAAGTTAAAGTCAAAGAGCCGTGGTTATAAGTAATTTAACCAATATCATCACATCGTTACATCATTCACAAAACGTTACCATAATCACCAATATTACCATAACTGTCATCAATTCATCTTATTAATATCAATATCAATCATAACCAATGTCGTCATAACCAATATCATACGTCGTTTCTCAAAACTCCAACTTTTTAAAATCAGAATAGAAATCTTACCAATAGTCCTTGTTCCCGATATTAAAAGATTGAAGGCGCCCTTCATGTCTGAAAAAGAAATAAACAAATTTAATTAGGAAGGTAATACATAAATTTAATCTATATACTTAAATCAAAATTATTTATTTATTTAATTCATAATTTATTTATTTACAACCATACACATATAACTTTACAGTTACACCAATACGTTGCAGTGCTTAAAATTACAATAATAAAATAGATACACACAAAACAAAAGACTATTAGTTACTATAAAAAAATAGGAATAAAAAAAATACAAATCCTTTTACCTCTTATCCATCTTCTTACAAAATTTTAAACATTCTCGACACACATCCATCCATCCCATTGCAAACAACTCACACTCCAGTGATGATGTCAGAAGAGTATTTAATAAAATATATTTATCTAAGGAGTTTCTTGCCGGCTCTTCTCCATAAGACCCACTTTTTGAAACCATGCACTAGGTTTGACTTTTCAAAAGTATCTACCTATTTTAATGGTCTAATTAAAATAGGTAAAACATTTTGACTTTGACTCTGTTGGTATTTATGGGCCACATATTCATTCATGCTTTGTTACATTGTAAGATTGTAAGATTTTTAATTGATTATAGCTTCTGCCCTCGACTTCGTCCGCGTAGCGTGATGATATATAGCCTATAGCCTTCCTCAATAAATGGGCTATCTAATACTGAAAGAATTTTTCAAATCGGACCAGTAGTTCCTGAGATTAGCGCGTTCAAGCAAACAAACGAACAAACAAACTCTTCAGCTTTATATATTAGTATAGATGTAGCCAAACAAGCCACGTGATGGTAGGTAGTCATCGTTGCCCATAGACACGTGCAACACCAGAGGAGTTGCTGATGCATTGTCGAGCCCTTAAGAGCTACGGACTGCAGACTGCCAGAGCCGCAGCAACCGAGAACTGGCTCTCACGCGTTAAAGTCGAAACACACCGCAGTACTTTACGGCAGACTCCGACGTAAGGCTGGTCGCCAACCAGTCAGACCACAAGAGCTCCTACCACCGAGCAAGTCAGATATTTTCTCGCCTCATACGAGATGCCTATATGAAAGGTAGTGTGGAAATCTAGGGATAAAATACCTGATTACCTAAACTCTTTATCAATATCGAATGCATTAGCCCTTGATCAAGAGTAGAGTGGGTTTTTAAATGACACTACACATAGATCATGGACAACTGGACATGTAATAAATAAAATATCAATACAATCACGTCTGTATTCCCCGAAGGGTTAGGCAGAGGCGTATAGTTCGCGCAAAATAACTTGACCCAAAACTACCGGAGAGGGGGAAAGTTTGCGCAGTACATTTGCAAGCAAAATGTACTAAAAACTACTACTGCGCATCCGCCATTTTGGTTCAAGTTATTTTGTGCCAACTGTACTAATGTACACCCACAGCTCGCCGGTATGTTTAGGTCCCATGTAATAGGGGGCGAGCCGGGCAAAACTCCGAGCTGCTACTGGGAATTTCATAGAAATACTCAATAACACTTTGCTCGACCTGGGAATCGAGCCCAGGACCTCTAGCGTAGCAGTCGCACTCAGGACCAGGATAATGAGGCAGTCAAAAATTGCAGTAACGAAACCATAGCGCGATTCAGGAATTATACACTTTTGTTCAACGCCATCTAGAGAACAAAAAGGAAACTATTGTTTCTATGAAAACATCTTATTTTCTAGTAATCTTAACACTCTTACCTATTTCAGGCAGCAACACTTTGAGCAGTTTCGGGAACTCGGGAGATCCGATGTGACTCGTCAACTTCAATATTTCATATTTCAATCCTTCCACTCCTGTAACATTTTACAAATAAATACTTGACTATTTTTTTATGGTCTCATGAAAATGTTTAAGTGCCATAAAGAGCCTATGATCAATATTTTTATGGGATTGGGGAGCAAAAGAGCAGACGGTTCGCCTGATAGTAAGAGATAACCGCCGCCCATGGACGCCCGCAACACCAGAGGAGTCACAAGTGCGATGCCGGCCTTATAAAAGGGTTTGGGCCTCCGGTATCCCTATTCACTCGCCGAAACACAACGTACTTAATCGTTGTTTCACGCCGGTTTTCTGTGAGGCCGTGGTATCACTCCAGTCGAGCCAGCCTGTTCGTGCCGAAGCATTTCATCCCACGTAAAAACTTATAGATCATTAACATTTCATAAATGTTTGTAAATAAGTTGATTTGAAATAAAAACATTTGAAAATGAAATTTACATATACAACATACCATCACGCCTGTATTCCCCGAAGGGTTAGGCAGAGGCTTACTAATGCACACCCACAGTTCACCGGTATGTTTAGGTCCCATGTAATAGGGGGCGAGCCTATTGCCATTAACTGGGCACAAATTCCAAACTCCGAGCTGCTACTGAGAATTTCATAGAAAAACCCAATAACACTTTGCTCGACCTGGGAATCGAACCCAGGACCTCTAGCGTAGCAGTTGCGCTCAGGACCACTTGGCTAATGAGGCGGTAAAAGTTAAAATGAAGTTTAAAAAAATGATACTAACTTCAATAAAATTGGTTCAAATAAAAAAATACAACTCACCGTTCGTATGAGCGACATGCATGAAGTAATCAGCCACCTCATGTGGATCTGAAAGAGTCAACAAAATTTATACAGAAACTACACCACGATTCACTCTGATTTCTTGAATATTACTACTACTTTTTACGGATTTTATCGCATTGTATTTATATTATTTAATTCCCGACGTTTCGGATCCTTTACAGCATCCATGGTCACGGGCAGACTGAGGTGTTGGAAATCTTAATGTTAAAATTACTAACAGCTAAGACCTTACATTTTTGTTACTTATTAGCGATCCGATTCACACAGCACTTTTGGGCTTGGATTTAGATTTAATAGATTCTATAATGGGGTTCCAAGCAGCTGGTAAGACGCATCCATCTTCTCTATTGAAATTTGGGTGTTTTTCATTCCAATAGCCTCACAGAAAGCCGTTTGCATTTTACAGTTACAAACTTTGATGACTAAATTTTTTTTTATGGATTAGGGGAGCAAACGAGCAGATGAATCACCTGATGGTAAGCGATAACCGCCGCCCATGGACACCCGCAACACCAGAGGAGTCGCAAGTGCGTTGCCCGCCTTTTAAAAGGGCTTGGGCCTTCGATAACCTCACTCACTCGGCGAAACACAACGCAAGCGTTGTTTCACGCCGGTTTTCTGTGAGGCTATGGTATCACTCCGGTCGAGCCGGCCCATTCGTGCCGAAGCATGGCTCTCCCACGTTAAAATCTTAACTAAAGGACGAAGGCGCAGCTAGGCATCAAAGTATTCATTGGCATCACTGTCGTCTGGCAATGTGTCCAGAAGGCTGGCATTGTCACGTTGAATCGCAATGCTTATACGCTCCCCTAGAAAGCAAGCCAGCCCTCTGGGGCCCAAGTCTGCTATTTCAGTTGTATCAAAATGGTCGTTCAATGGCACTAAATGACATAAGAACTGGGGCCCTAGTCTGCTATTTCAATTGACTCAGAATGACCGTCCAATGGCACTAAATGACATAAGAAATGACAGATTTCGTAGAGAAAACTGTCAAAAATCAACCATTATGATGTCACTGAATCACAATTCTGACACAACTGAATAGTAGACTCGGCACCCTGACAGATTTCGTAGACAAAACTGTCAAAAATCAACAATTCTGAAGCCATTGAGTGACGATTTTGACACGACAAAATAGCAGACTTGGGGCCCTGGTCACGCGAATCTCAATCTTGTTGAATACTAACCTTTCTCTCCGGATATCTTTTGGAGACTCTCGTAGACACCGTCGAAGTCGTCGTGTCCGATCAGAGGCTTCATGACGGAAAATGCCTTTAGTACATCTAAAATAAAAACAATGTCCTAAGTAAATTCAATAATAAAATAAAGGTACGCGCTTTAGATAGATAGATAGATAGATAGAATATACTTTATTGCACACCAAAATAATGCTAAGTAGGTACAAGCTTCCAAGTATTAATCCTAGAATAATGCTAAGTACAAGCTTCCAAGTATTAATCCTAGAATGGTACAATTGGCGGTCTTATCGCTAAAAGCGATCTCTTACAGACAACCTTTGGATGGACTGAAGAGAAAAGAAATCAGGTGTACATAATAGAAACAAGAGACCTATACTTATAATAAAACATGCAAACACATAAAATACAAAAAAAAGAAAGAAAACAATAGTAATTCCTAATATTTAAATGTATACGTATATATGCTATATATAAGAAATAAATATATATCTATAATAAATAAATATATATCTATAATAAATAAATATATATATATTTATATAATACATATACATAAATTAATATTAGTAAAGTAATACTATAATGATAGTAGGTAAAAAATATGGAGAACATGTCAACTACAACGACAGATAATGTTCCTTAACCATTTTTTATTTTATCTAGCTAGCTAGCTTTCTCCAATTCTAGCTTTATCCAATTCAAAAGAGTTTTTTATGGGACAGCAGGCAAACGAGCGTATCACATGATGGTAAGCGATAACCGCCGCCCATGGACACCCGCAACACCAGATAAATAAATAAATAAATTAATTATTTATTGGACACAAACATCACTACATATTATAAAACAAAGTCGTTTCCCGCTGTCTGTCCCTATGTATGCTTAGATCTTTAAAACTATACAACTGATTTTGATGCGGTTTTTTTTAATAGATAGAGTGATTTAAGAGGAAGGTTTTAAACTATATAACATAACCCTACGACTCTTAGGAACTGGGCAGCGCGGGTGAAACCGCGGGCGGGTCGCTAGTAGATTATAAATGGAAAAGATTTCCCTAACTCCTGCACTAGTAAAAACTGTGTTGCAGGAGAGAGAGAGTCACAAGTGCGTTGGCGGCCTTTTAAAAGGGAGAAACGCTCTTTTCTTGAAAGTTAAAGATCTCTTAATAGGGTATTTTACATCACGTAAGAAAAAATATAAAAATGCATGTTTATGATAGATTTTTAAAAAAGTAAACGAGAAATTTTTGTATTTATTTATAAAAAGGCAATGTAAATTTTTTAATTCAATTTCAAAAATAGTCTTTTTTAAATCTGTTTTAAAACGCCATCCGCCATATTGGATTCCGACGTGATGTCACTCCGATAGTTACTTGACGTTACTTGGTTTTTTGCAGTTGTATTGTTTACTAACGAAGTGACGTCACGACCCGAAGTAGCATGGCGGCTAGCGTTTCCACGGGAAAATTCAAAATTATAAATTAAAAATAGTTTTAAAGGCATTTTTCAGTTTTATAAAACTGAAATAAAAATTCTACTGAAATAAAACTATTTTTACGGATTTTATCGCGTTGTATTAAATTTTATTATTTCTCGACGTTTCGGATCCTTTACAGCATCCATGGTCACGGGTAGACTGAGGTGTTGGACGTCTTAATGTTAAAATTACTAACAGCTACCTTACATTTTTGTTAATTATTAGTGATCCGATTCACGCAGAACGAGCTCACCGTATCCTTTGGTCTTGCAGTTTTGGGCTTGGATTTAGACTTAATAGATTCTATAATGGGGTTCCAAGCAGCTGGTAAGACCCAACCATCTTCTCTATTGAAATTTGGGTGTTTTTCATTCCAATAGCCTCACAGAAAGCCGTTTGCATTTTACAGTTACAAACTTTGATGACTAAATTTTTTTTTATGGATTAGGGGAGCAAACGAGCAGATGAATCACCTGATGGTAAGCGATAACCGCCGCCCATGGACACCCGCAACACCAGAGGAGTCGCAAGTGCGTTGCCCGCCTTTTAAAAGGGCTTGGGCCTTCGATAACCTCACTCACTCGGCGAAACACAACGCAAGCGTTGTTTCACGCCGGTTTTCTGTGAGGCTATGGTATCACTCCGGTCGAGCCGGCCCATTCGTGCCGAAGCATGGCTCTCCCACGTTAAAATCTACCTCAGTCTACCCGTGACCATGGATGCTGTAAAGGATCCGAAACGTCGGGAAATAATAAAATTTAATACAACGCGATAAAATCCGTAAAAATAGTTTTATTTCAATGTCTAATATTCGCGTAAGTGTCAGAAACCAGTAAAAATTCTACTGGTTCATTACGATCTAAGGATTAATTTAAAACAGTTTTCAAAAAAAGGTGTAAGTAATACTTACCCTATTTGCAGGGAAGGACAATGTGTGCTGAGCTAGTCTTAAAAAATGAAATAGCACTTACCATTCTCGTTTGTCAGTTGTCTTAAGAGCTCGACAACTATAGATATACCTGTAAAACAAAACAGTAATTATCATTTTGAACCCAAAAAGTAATTACATTACATAAACATACCATCACGCCTGTATTCCCCGAAGGGTTAGGCAGAGGCGTACTTATGTATACCCACAGTTCGCGTGTATGTTTAAGTCCCATGTAATAGGGGGCGAGCCTATTGCCATTAACCGGGCACAAATTCCTAACTCCGAGCTGCTACTGGGAATTTCATAGAAAAAACCCAATAACACTTTGCTCGACCTGGGAATCGAACCCAGGACCTCTAGCGTAGCAGTCGCGCTCAGGACCACTTGGCTAATAAAGAAAGTCAAATTTTTCCTTCACTAAAATAACTAAAGTTGTTTGAACGCGTTCAAGTTTTATACCATCACGCCTGTACTCCCCGAAGGGTTAGGCAGAGGCGTACTGGCGTACTTTCTATTAAACACCCTCAGTTCGCCAGTATGTTGACAAATCTAAACACTGAGCTGCTTTTTTTATCCCATAGGGAGATAAACGAGCAGACAGATCGCCTGATGGTAAGTGATAACCGCCGCCAATGGTCACCCGCAACACCTGAGGAGTCGCAAGTGCGTTGACCGCCTTTCATAAGGCGTTAGGCTTCCGGTTTCCTCACTCACTCGGCGAAAAACAACGTAAGCATTGTTTCACGCCGGTTTTCTGTGAGACTTTGGTCACTCCGGTCGAGCTTTTTATGATTTCATAATACCTATTTATTATACTTACTGGGAGACTCTTCCATAAGTTTCAGAAAGTCCACGACGAACTTCCAAGTCCTGGAACCCTTGGCTTTTCTCAGGAACTCGAAGACTGTGTGCTCATCTGTGAAAAAAAATTAAATATAAGTGTAGGTAAATAAGATGCCGTGCAGCAAAATTGCAAAGAGGGAAGGGACACCATTGCCCACGCGTTGGAAGATATGCGCTAGAAAAAAAAACAAAAATCTATTGTTTTTGAGTTCCTTCGTCGGGGAACATTACAATTGACAACATGACTGATAACATAACATACCATCACGCCTGTATTCCCCGAAGGGTTAGGCAGAGGCGTACTAATGTGCACCCATAGTTCGCCGGTATGTTTAGGTCCCATGTAATAGGGGGCGAGCCTATTGCCATATGCTATTGCTGGGAACGGGTCTCCTCTCAGAATGAGGGATTAGGCTATAGTCCACCACGCTGGATGCGGGTTGGCAGACTTCACACGCCGTCGATAAAGTCTCAGGCATGCAGGTTTCCTCACGATGTTTTCCTTCACCGTTTAAGCGCGTGATAATTAACTATTAATACGTTTAAGTCTTCGGAAAGTTAGGATGTGTGCCTTGGATTTGAACTCGAGAGCTTTGACTTGGCAGTCCTACAGGCATTCTCTATGCTATCACTGCACTTTTTATGGTCGCATGATAATGTATACCATAAAGAGAGCCCAT
This sequence comes from Acronicta leporina, assembly GCA_947256265.1. NCBI lineage: Eukaryota > Metazoa > Arthropoda > Insecta > Lepidoptera > Noctuidae > Acronicta > Acronicta leporina. Next base: position 4,770,864 of record OX366541.1, on the reverse strand, counting down.
CAACAGAAACAAAATTAAAATCTGTTCACAAATAAGAAAGTTATAAGCATTTTACTTTTATGCTAGACAGAGAACGCACTATAGAGAATTGACACGTCACACTGCGCCATACAAATTCTATAGTAACATCCTTTTTACAGGAAAGGGACAAAGATCAAGCAATCTTGGAACCTAATTGGGCCGTAAGGATTCGGAGAAGTTTCAATTGCCCACAAAAACGTAATACCCGAAATAAATCGTAATCCAAACAATATGTATCAAATTGTGTTAATATGTTCCTACTTTTACTTTTCTGTAAGAAATTGCATTTAGCGATACCTAAGACCGCCAATTGTACTTACTCATTTAACATTTGTTTTGTATTCTCCGCTATGTATATAAGTATTCTATAATGTAAGTACAATAAAGAATACTCTATCTATCTACGTACGTACATCACTGGAAATAAACGACCGGAAAATCGCTCCAAACTTGGCAAAGTTATCAAGAATTGCATTCGCTTACATTTATTTCCAGTGAAGTATTTTGGACGAAATGGTAGAGCAGAACTATTGGAATCCGAACAATAACACACTGAATAAATTATGTTAGAATTACGATTTATTTTGGAATTACGTTTGTATTGGAAATTCGGTCCGCCTGATTCTTAAATTATTGTTCAGAATATGCTAATATTTTATAAGATTTTTATAAGAGATACGTCCAAAGACCTGAGCAAGATAATTTTAAAGAAAAGACTGAAAACTAAATTCTTATGTTCTTAAATTCTTGTTATGTATAATTAGATAAGTGTATACATAAAACAAATAAGAAATATGTATAAGAGCGCCAACAAACTGTAGTACAGTTTGGCGATTTTGATAATTTAAGTAATTTGATTGTATTTTTCTCAGAATAAATAAAAAAAAAACTCCAAGCCAGTTATCTATATATATAAAAGAAAGTCGTGTTAGTTACACCATTTATAACTCAAGAACGGCTGAACCGATTTGGCTGAAAATTGGTGGAGAGGTAGCTTAGAACCAGGAAACGGACATAGGATACTTTTTATCCCGTTCCCGTGGGATGTGATGACAGACCGAATTCCACGGGGGCGAAGCCGCGGGCAAAAGCAAGTTTTTAATATATTAAACTAATTATTTGCTTAATATACCTGTGAGTCCTGTGATGTTTTCTATGTATTTTATGGCGGAGATTTCATCTGGAACAGAAAGGAATTAAAAAAATATAATAAGTATCTATGTAGATATTATTTTCATATTTTTTTTATGACTAGCGTAATCCACAGTCAAATTTTTCAAATTCAAATGTTTTTATTTCAAATAAGCTTTTACAAGCGTTTATGAAACGTTGTGATTCTAGTTGCACGGTTCCAAAAGGTCGATCCTATGGAGAAGAATCCGGCAAGAAACTCCATGGACACTCTTCTATAATAAATAAATTACAAACTTCACTGGTACAGTATTGCGATAACAAGATGTGAGGACGTTGAAGGATGTCCAAGTTTGACCGAGGTCGACTATATTAAACGAAGATTCACGTTATTTGAGAACCCGATGTCATTACTAAATAAAAACAGTGTCGTAGATGTTTATGGTGAGTATACTTAGTCTGTGATGGTGAGTTTAGGCAGGAAAATGTAAAGTGCACGTTGTCGTATTTATAATATTTTCTATAAACTTATGTTTATCCGAGGATTAATTTATGAGTACCTATGGTGGATAAATTACCTACCATTAAGTATTCGTGAACGTGTGTACGCAAAACAAAGCCCCGGTAAAATACCCACTGGGGCAACTGATGTGTTCTATGTTACAAAAAAGAATTGTTCTATGTTACCAGGTCATAAAATAACCAAAAAAAATAGACAGTACATAACACACCATAGGCAGAGGTGTAGGCACCAAAGTACAGTCACAAGCATAATTATCTATAGGTACAGTCGCCGTCAGATATATTGTAGCAGACAAGTTGACCAAATACTTCTGAACAATTTAAAATGTCAATAAGTTCCATACAGTAGATATTTTTGGTTAGTTATATGTATAGTATCTGCGTAGATACACTTGACGTTATAAGTGTTCAGATATTTTTGGTTAGTTATATGTATAGAAAATATTGACAAGCATTTGCTCAGTTATTAATGAAGTAATGAATGTTCAGATGTTAATGGTAACTTGTAGTGTATGGAACTTATTTACATTTTAAATTGTTCAGAAGTATTTGGTCACCTTGTCTGCTACAATATATCTGACGGCGACTGTACCTACACTTATCTACAAAAATGCGAACGCGATTTTTTTCATGAAATGACGATTGCTAACTTAAGAGACTAAGACTATAAGAGTAATATGTACTACGAATATCATTAAAGCACTGATTCAAAAATTTGGAAACATAGGGTCAGAAACGTCGGGATTTCTTATGTATTATAAGTATGTATTTACAAAAAAAAAGTATATAAGTATTATATCCATTGTCTAGTACCCATAGTACAAGCTCTGCTTAGTTTGGGACTAGATGGTGCTGTGTAAAAATGTGCCAGTTCTTTTTTTTTAATTTGATTTTGCTACTAAGTTAAAATCCGTGAACTGGTTTTATTTCAATATGTTCTGGCGTTTGTTAAGACAATAAGTGTGTGTTGCGCTTACCACCTACGTGTCATGTCCTCGGCTAACAATTGTACAAACTTACTTAGTTTAAAACAAACAATGATTGTTTTACAATTCTGATTATCGCTAATTTCGTTAATTGCTCACTATGAAATTGGCTATGAATATGAAAATAATATGATTCCAATCCTACTAATACGAGTATTACAAATGCGAAAGTTTGTGAGGATGGATGGATGGGTGTTTGGAAGTCTTTCACGCCGGAACGGCTGAACGGATCTGGATAAAATTTGTCACAGAGATAGATTATAATCTGGAATAATACATGGTCTACTTTTTATCTAGGTCGGAACAAATTCTTAAACCCACGCAGAAGAAATCGCGGGCAGAAGCTAGTATTAATTCAATTTTACAATTGTTATTTATTAACATTAGTTGAAAATAATAACTAATTTATTTAAAAATCTGTAAATAAAAATGCATTTTTTAAACGTTTCTCACGTGACATAAAACGCTACTGATTGGGCAAGTTTATGATGACGTCACCTGCTGCTAAACCTCGTTTCGTGGATGGTATGTGCCACAGAGCCCACAGATCAGAATACAGGCAAGTGACGTCACCGACCCCATTGCAGCGCCATATTGTCGGAGTAGCGTTTTGGCGCGCTTTAAATATTGAATTTTTAATTTGATATTTTTCAGAAAATATGTAACTACCAGAATTAAAAAAAAAACTATTACTTACTGGGTTCCTTAAACTCTTCTATCTATCTATACTAATATATAAAGCTGAAGAGTTTGTTTGTTTGTTTGTTTGTTTACTTGAACGCGCTAATCTCAGGAACGACTGGTCCGATTTGAAAAAATATTTCAGTGTTAGATAGCCCATTTATTGAGGGAGGCTATAGGCTATATATCATCACGCTACGCGGACGAAGTCGCGGGCATACTAATATATAAAGCTGAAGAGTTTGTTTGTTTTTTTGTTGCTTGAACGCGCTAATCTCAGGAACGACTGGTCCGATTTGAAAAATTCTTTCAGTGTTGGATAGCCCATTTATTGAGGAAGGCTATAGGCTATATATAATCACGCTACGCGGACGAAGCCGCGGGCAGGAGCTAGTATAATATAAAATGGATTTTAAAAACTTGTCAAATAGCCTATTATTGCCGCAGTAGAAAACATCACCTATTTGCTGTGATGATGAGGATGATTTATGGTCCGACCGGTTTCGGTCACGGTGACCGCTTTATGGACTCTGCTGCCGTTGGTGAGCTCGCATGTTTTTTTTCTTAGTAAAAGTTCGTGTGCATTGCGGGCATGTGAGCTCACCATTGACGATATTGTAAGAAAAATCCGCAGGTGGTCGGGCTTTTAATTCATTTACTTTTGCTGTACCACCTTCCCGAACAGTAGCTATGTAGATCCCAGTTCCCATTGCCCCTTGTACTAGACCGACTATTTTTTTTTTCTATATGGCAATAGCTGTTGATTCAGGGAATCTTGACAGCGTAACCGGACTTGGTGGCGAGGCAACGAATGCCTCCAGCCAGGAAGACCGACTCAAGCGATTCCTGGACTTATATCCAGAGTGTGACGTGTTTGCGAGCGAGAGAGGATATTTTCTTCAGAATGTCTTCATAATGTAATAAATGCAGGAAGTTTTGCGAGCGTGATTAATGACAGTTTAAAATATTATTAAATTCTAAGGGCCACTTGCACCAACTTATTCAATGTATTTAAATTGTATTTAAACGCAAATTTACTATGAAAAAATGTGTTTAAATAATATTTATAAAGTTGGTGCAAGCGGGCCTTAATATTGTTAGATAATACTACTTATTATATAAACAGTGTAAATGGCCTTCTACCGTTCTGTTTTTAATAATACATAACATACCATCACGCCTGTATTCCCCGAAGGGTTAGGCAGAGGCTTACTAATGTACACCCACAGTTCGCCGGTATGTTTAGGTCCCATGTAATAGGGGGCGAGCCTATTGCCATTAACCGGGCACAAATTCCTAACTCCGAGCTGCTACTGGGAATTTCATAGAAAAACCCAATAACACTTTGCTCGACCTGGGAATCGAACCCAGGACCTCTAGCGTAGCAGTCGCGCTCAGGACCACCTGGCTAATGAGGCAGTTGTTTTTAATAATAAATAAATAAATAACCATGGTTAATCTAACAAATGTTTTTTTTTTAATTGCGGCGCCACACTTTTTGTGTATTTGCCAGTGTCAAGTATTAGAGTAATCAAGTAATATTTCTCATCATGGGATTGTAATATATGGCACCACACTTTTTGTGTTCGCCAGTGTCAAGTATAAGTTGTTCAGTTGCCCCAATAAAACGGTAGAAACTTTATTGAGGCTTCGATGGAGTTTAGTAGTGAACCCAAAAAGTCACGATTTTCAATTTTATATCATTTGCCTACACTCTCACACGTTCACGAACACTTAATGGTTAATTATCCACCATAATTACACATTAAACTTCGGAGAAATTCTAGTTTTGAAAAATAATAAAAAATCTACAATGTGCACTTTACATTTTCCCGCCTTAACTCTAACAAATGGTTTTAAATACTGATACACTTTGACTACAGATTAAAAAACTGGGCCTACTTAAGTATGTTATTTAGTTCTGTATCTGTTAAGTAAATCAAGTTATCTTACCGCGATGTCCAGTTAACTGGTGTAATAGTTCGCTGCATTCCTTGTGATCTGAAATAGTAAAAGAGTTGTTAATAACATAGCTTAAGATGGATCGTTCACCTGAGCCCGCCAAATTCAAATTTAAATTGGTTTTTCGCAATTTGTAGGTCTATAACACATTCTAGACATTAGCTATACAAAATTCACAACTGAGCATTAAAAACTTTGCTTAATAAACCATTTAATTCAGATATCAAGATCCATAATGTGTTAGTAAGTACTTAGGGCTATGTTAGTGAATACAATAAATTTATAAAGAGACATGAAGCGACATCCAATGCCTCATTATCGGACAGTCATGTTTGTTAGCCAGCACCTTTAGAATGCTGTTGGTGCTAGTCCTCACACGGTGTAGCAGTGACGCAGCTCTTTTTCTCATAATTGCATGAAAACCATCTGTACGTGCCTCTGCAAACATGCCAGATGCACTACAAAACCTTGGCAAACCCTTAATAAACGTTAAAGAATTATATCGATATCGGATATCGATTTCCAAGCAAAGGTTTTAATTCTCAGCTTTAATTTAATTTTAAGGCTCAGCGAAACGATCAGCCTTAATAAAACATATAAAATACAGAAAACATAAGATACGACTAAATAAAAGGCACCAACTTGACTTCGGAAACTGTTTTTGAAGACGGTTTTAACTTTTTAGGAATAACAGAAAACTGTCTGCAAGTAATTTAGGGAATATGCGGCATGTCATTTATTTTTATTTTTAATCAATAGTTTATACTATTATAGCACCGTAATAAATATTTCTTTGATAAAAATATAAATAGGTATTTAAATCATAACAATAAATATGCAAAACTGCAATCACGAAATGCAATCATGAAAACACAATGTATCACACAACACAAATAATACACCTTGTATGTACCTATTAAATTTTGTTTAGTGCGATTGCCAAGTCAATCTATTTATTTAAAGCATAAAAGATTTTTTGCATTGATACCAACTTGGTATTACATGGATCTCACAACTTTTTACGATAGAAGAACTAAGTTGCGAGACTTGGGTTTTTTTACGAGTTATGTTTTTAGTGGCATCTTTTTTTTTATTTCGGAGCTTTTTTCCTTCAAGGAAACATCAGCTCCATCATACAATAACCATAAAGTTAAAACAAAAGAAAATCACCACATAGATACTATTGGGAGAGTTACTGATGAATCGAAGGTAGTAATCTAAAGAACATTCGAGCCATCTCCGATATGCGGTCCGCCAATACAGTTTGGAGAATTCCCACATCAGTCCGATTTACTTATTTTTTTTTTTTCAGCAATGTCTCTCTTTCCACCAAGTCTAAATGCTAAATGCTAACGAAGTCTAAGTAGTGGCATCTTCTTAACCGAAGTCGAATTTTTCCCTCACTAAAATAACTTTATATTCTTAGTATGGAAAATACAAAAAGGTCACCAAACGATATCTAAATAATACAAAATTTAAACATATTGAGTCCCTAGTGTAAAATAGTATCCGACACACACGTCCTAGCGAAATTTTAAAAAATCTATTGGAATAAATCTAAGTACTTACTTACTTTTTACAGATTTAATTGCGTTAATATTGATATTTTATAGTTAGTCCCGACTTTTTGGGCCATTCACAGCGGCCATGGTCACGGGTAGACTGAGGTGTTGACGGCTTGATGTTATAATTACTAACAACTACCCTACATTGTTAATTAGTTATTAGCGATCCGATTCACGCAGAAAGAGCTCATTGTATTATTTGGTATTGCAGTTTTATGCTTAGATTATGATTAAAATGGAATCTACTTATTCATATTTTACCACGTCGTATTAATATTTTTTTTAAATATTTTTTTAATGGGCAAAAGTAAAATTGAGTTACTTACTTTTGACTCCAAGAATGCCTCTTAGATCTTCGGAAATAAAATGCTCCGTATCTGCAAACACAAGTTAAATATATGAAAACAGAAATGATTTGGCTCGACGGGAGCGACACCACGGCCTCACAGAGAACCAGCGTGGAACAACGCTTACGTTGTGTTTCGCTGAGTGAGTGAGTGTTTAAAAGGCGGGCAACAAACTTGAGATCCTCCACCTTGAGGGTGTTGCGGGTGTCCATGGGCGGCGGAAATCACTTACCATCAGGCGATCCGTCTGCTCGTTTGCCCCCCTTATGCCATAAAAAAAACTTATCCGTATCAAATAAACATAATCATGGCTCTCTGGTAAATTTAAGTCTTCTCGGCCTTCTGCTCCTCCAAGTCATGAAAATCGCAAAAGCCACTAACCGCCATTGTTTCTTAGTTTGTCATACCAGTATCTAAGGGCCATACTACACGGACGGTTCTCCCGCCGCGGGAATCCGCTCGACAAAGCTGCCGCAGACCGTCAAACTATACGGAACTTATTTATTGCAATCTTTTATTTGACCAAATGATAACTGATCCGCAGCTCTATTATAATAGAATATCATACCATCACGCCTGTATTCCCCGAAGGGTTAGGCAGAGGCGTACTAATGTACACCCACAGTTCGCCGGTATGTTTAGGTCCCATGTAACAGGGGGCGAGCCTATTGCCATTAACCGGGCACGAATTCCTAACTTCGAGCTGCTACTGGGAATTTCATAGAAAAACCCAATAACACTTTTTAATCATAATAGAATTATTAAAAAAATAAGTAAATCGCAATGTTTGGGTGGAACCAGTGTTCCCGAAATATTCCCTATATATATAATATATAATAATATTTAATTCAATGTTTAGTGCACACCGCGATAACCCTCATATGTTCTTCTCTTTACAAAGAATGTATGTGAACTCATTTGATGAACTTCTATCAATTATAAGAAGATCCATCACACCTGCAGAACAAGGTCCCATGCAAAAAGAAGCAATAGCGGGAAACCACCCGTCAAAGTCAAAGTCAAAATGTTTTATTTCAATTAGACCAATAAAGAAGGTACTTTTGAAAAGTCAGAAACTAGTTGCGCGGTTCCAAAAAGTGGGTCTTATGGAGAAGAGGCGGCAAGAAACTCCATAGATACTCTTTTGAAAGTGTACTCTCTACTCCGTGTAGTTTGAAGCGCCGCCGGTGGAAAGACGCTGCATACGGCGGTCGTTTTTCTCCCGCCTGTGAACCGCGACGGAAAACCGCGCAGTGTAGTATGCAGCTAACAACTTCCATATTAAATTGTGTATAGTGCGGTTCAGAAGCGGACTCCCGCGGCGGGAGAACCGCCCGTGTAGTATGGCCCTAAGATACCACCTTCGCTTTATCTTGCTTCGAGTCATGTATTTAAAAAAGTTGGTATGTTACCACTATTTATCGGATATATATTCAGGCTAAGAAAAAGTTGCGAATTTCATTCTGTAAGGGGATTTAAACACTTAAAAATGTGAAAGCAATTTGTAAAATAATATAAACCACATTTTTATTTTTAAAAAACTTAAAAAAGTAACAAAGGAATTAGTGTTTATTTGAGAAAGATTTTTTTAATGAACACTTAAAAAACAATGACCTATTAATATAATAATCTTTATTTGTTTGTGAGATAAATCATCTAAGTTTAATAATAATTTTCTGAATTGTAGTTTTTCGCTACGTGTCGCTTAATCCCAATAATTTTTAGTTCAGAACAGGAAAACATCAATTGATATTATCAAGATAAAAATCAATTGATATTTATCCGCGGTTTATCGTCTAATAGTTCGCGCAAAATAATTTGACCCAAAAGTAATGGAGAGCGGGAAAGTTTGCGCAGTGTATTTGCGTGCAAAATGTAAGTACTAAAAATCGACAACTGCGCATCCACCATTTTGGTTCAAGTTATTTTGCGCCAACTGTACCAAGATATTACCTACTTTTAAGACCTGTTTATATCATGTTTTTTTTTATTATTATTATAGCGCGACACTTTTTGTGTATTTGCCAGTGTCAAGTATTAGAGTAATCAAGTAGTATTTCCCATCGTGGGATTGTATTATGGCACCACACTTTTTGTGTTCGCCAGTGTCAAGTTTAAGTTGTTTAGTTGCCCCAATAAAACGGTAGAAACTTTATTGAGGCTTTGATGGAGTTTAGGAGTGAACCCAAAAAGTCACGATTTTCAATTTTATATCATTTGCCTACACTCTCACACGTTCACGAACACTTAATGGTTAATTATCCACCATAATTACACATCAGACTTCGGAGAAATTCAAGTTTTGAAAAATAATATAAAATCGATATCGTGCACTTTACATTTTCCCGCCTAAAACCCTTAATATCATGTTTTACGCAAATAAATATGTATTCTATTCTATTCTAATAATCGCAAAAGCTCACTAACAGTCTTCCTTCGTTTTATTGTGATGACGGCGTCTATGGTGCGTCTCTGCTTTGTCCTCCTCAGTTACATAGTCGTTATATCCGGCGTAGTTGTGTTTGCTGGCACGGTGGTGTTCCTCCCTTTCCGTGTCATTTTTGCCTGCGGAAATATTTTGTTTATATTTTTTTTTATCCTGTATAATATTTCTTATGCATTTTAAAAAAAAAAATTTGGGATTTCGGTCCGCCGGCCTCTTTTTAGTACGTAGGTGTAGGTACCTACTTCTATTAAGTTTAAGAGAAATTCGACGCGAGCAGTATTCGAACCGGCGTCTTCTGGATAGATACACCAGACGCTATGACCACAGAAGAAGCTAAGTAACTTGCTTTTCAATAGATATTACTGACGTCTTCAGGGAAAATTTTACTCGCAGGCAGGATTCGAACCTGCGTCTTCTGGTTAGGTACACCAGACTCTATGACCTCTAAGCCACCGCAAGTCCTACCTGCCATGTCGAAAAATTTGCTTTCACATTCTGAACTTACGTCTTATAGGTGACGTCAGTAACATCTATTGAAAGGCAAGTCACTTTGCTTCTCAACCGACATGACTTACCTTACGGTTAGTTCTATGTCGTACGATGCTACCATACCTATTGTGATTTTTTTGCATTTTTCATGCTAAGATTTTACAGTTATTTACAATAATAATTATTATAATATATTGTCTTACCAGATTGTTCTGCAAATGTTAGTGTCGCTTGGACCTAGAAAAAAATAAAATCAATTAGATACATTACGGAGACAACAACGACATGTTTGGATTAGCGGCTGACTGGTCGGCTTCTGCGGGCCACGGGTTGTAGGTTTGATCCCCACACGGAACAAATATTTGTATGACCTGAAGATAGTTGTTCCGGGTCTGGGCGTTTGTGTATGTGAGAATTTGTTTTATTAAAAGCACCCACGATACAGAAGCAAACTCTAGCATAGCTTTTAAAAAAATCATTTGTGAGATCCACAGATACTTAATATTAGTTTTTTTTATGCAAACAAGCAGACGGATCGCCTGATGGCAAGCGATTACCGCCGCCCATGGAAACCCTCAACACCAGAGTCGCAAGTGCATTGCCGGCCTTTTTAAAGGGTTTGGGCCTCGGGTATCCTCACTCACTCGGCGAAACACAACGTAAGTGTTTCACGCCGGTTTTCTGTGAGGCCACTCCGGTCGAGCCGGCCCATTCGTGCCGATGCATTGCTCTCCGACGGTAAGCGTGTCTCGCCCTTCCACAGTAAAGCAGTTAGCAGGTAAAGTTTTGTGTTTGTCTGTGTATTTTATGGCTGTTATTAATATACATACAGTATAACACGTGAAGTCCCCCCACAAGCCTTGTTCCCGCGTTCGTTCGCTTTTTTTTTCAACAGAACATGCTGGAACATGCCTGTCCTGTATATCCCGAAGGGTTTCAAGTTCAAATGTTTTTATTTCAAGTAAGCTTTTACAAGCGTTTATGAAACGTTATGATTCTAGTTGCACGGTTCCAAAAGGTTGATCCTATGGAGAAGAATCCGGCAAGAAACTCCATGGACACTCTTTTAAAATAAATTATGTTACAATCTTCACTGGTACAATATTGCGATAACAAGATGTGGGGGCGTTGAAGGATGCCCAAGTTTGACCGAATTCGATAATATTATACGAAGGTTTACATTATTTTTAGTTAGGCAGAGGCGTACTAATGTACACCCACAGTTCGCCGGTATGTTTAGGTCCCATGTAATAGGGGGCGAGCCTATTGCCATTAACCGGGCACGAATCCCAAACTCCGAGGTTCCACTGAGAATTTAATAGAAATACCCAATAACACTTCGCTCGCCCTGGGAATCGAACCTAGGACCTCTAGCGTAGCAGTCGCGCTCAGGACCACTTGGCTAATGGTCGGCCTAACTGACGACCTCTGAGAAGAAACACCGGAACAAACTGAGAGAATCATAGTCTCTTTTAAAGTCCAGATAGTAATAGTAGATATTACAGTAATAATATTATTAGACTAGCTTCTGCCCGCGGCTTCGCTCACGTGAGGCTATATCAGGAGTAAAAATGGTAAACCAACATTGATGACCTCTTCTTTGTATGGGCCTCTGTACATCAGGGAGGTCAAGCTCTCTGAATTCGTTTAATTAATTGAGATAAGAAGTTCACCAGTTTTTAAGTTGGAGCATAAGTATACTTTCTAACAGTGATAATAACATTAAAATATAATCAGTAGTTTTTGCCGTACCAAACAACCCGTAACAAACAGACAAGAATTTTAAAAATCACATTTTCGGATTCGTAGACATTTATATACCATAACCCACGTGTTTTTTTTAAATATCATCAATGTACAGACACAACTTTTTTACAATTTTATAATAGTAGAGAAGATAAGTGTTACGATATAGGGCAATGTCTGGACAGGCCTTTTGAAGAAAGAGCCATAGCAGCTTTGAGTTGACTTGTTCTAACTGACGGTACGCATAGTTACATCAGGCATCGTGTAGCTCAACCATTAGGTATCAATGACGGTTTCCTCACGAGATAAAAAAAAAACAGTTTCTGCAGGCCACGCTAAGTTCTTCCTATTCAGCCACGTCAGCAAAACAAAAATATTGACTGTATACACTGAAGGGTAAAGCTAATATGAATTGGCAACATTACAAGAAAGCCTGAAAGGCATTGATTGAAGAGTTTAGGCGGGAAAATGTAAAGTGCACGTTAACGGTTTTAAATATTTTTCCAAAACTTGTGTTTCTCCGAAGTTTAATTTAATAAGAAATTATTAATATAAAAATAATTAAGTAATAAGAAATTTCTTGTTTACTCCATAACTCCATCACCACATACATTGCACATACAAAAAAGATTTGACCAAAGGAAAAGAGAAAGGTCGATGTTACCAGGTCATAAAATAACCAAAAATATTTTTTATCGCATCGAGGACAACAGCAGAATATTCTTACTCTAATCTTACCTTGAATGCGAGGAATCCAATATTAATTTAGTTTTTCTAATTAAAATGCACTAAACACTTTTGAAAGGCAATAAAAATCACTAAGATCACACAAATAAAAATGGATTGGTAAACTGCAGACGTCATCGCTATTAGAAAAAAAATGTGCTTTTTGAATTGCACATTTCATTTTAGACCTTGTTTTGCATTCATAGCAGTAGAAATAAAACTGATACTTAACTATCCTGATTCTAACAGAACATCTAAAATAAAAAAATACCTACAAAGAAATCGTATTATCTACCCGCCATTTTGATTTTTAATTAACTCAACAATCAATTGAGACGCTTTTTTCCTCACAAATATTTAAATCAATTCAGGAGATGCAATTAATTTCTATTAAAAAATGGACACTAATACTTTCGGATTTTGGGTTTAAAGGAGGTTGTTCTTAGCCACTTATCTGTGTTTAAAGGAGCTGCTCTTCTGCGCGGGAACACTTCAAATTATGTCACTAATCACAACACGAATCATTTCTTATTTAAATACTTACACATATCAATGCGAAAATCAATCCAATTTTAAAACGCATCTCGGTAACACTCGCCGAGTGGACAGACAAATAATATCTGCTAACCACTGTGCAATTCGGTACAAATTGTCAAGATTTATATAATTTATTGTACAAATATCGAGCATCTGGGCAAACACCGCATTGTTTTACGTTAAATACCGAATTTATTTAGTGTTTTCTGCTAATGACGTATGGGTATTGGGTACTTAATTATTTTCAGTGTGATTTCAGGTTTCTAAGCAACTTTATTATAAAGCCAATTATTATTAGGTATTATCCACCCATTTACTGATCTACAGCTGGGCAAGTGGGATACCCTTGCCCATCTCAGAATGAAAGGCTAGTTTAATGCGGGTTGGTAGACCTCACCCGCCGTCGAGAAAATTTGTGACGCATGCAGGTTTCAAGATGTTTTCGTTCACCGTTTATACAAGTGATAATTTATTAATACGCACACGATTTGATTGAAGCGTTCACCTGAGCCAGTTAAATTCAAATTTCAATCGGTTTATCGAAATTTGTAGGTCTAAAACACATCTTACATTAATATCAGTAAGTATTAACAACATCCACAACTGTGAACTAAAACCTTTGCTTAAAATCCTTATCAAGCCAAAAACTTGCCAAAACTTTGCCAACGGCCATAATTGTCGACTTACACTACTTTTAGCGACAAATAACGATTTTTAAGGAAAGATTTTAATTCTCAATTGTGAATATTGTATAGTTAATGTCGCAATTATTATAAGATTTACAAATTGCGAAAAACCAATTGAAATTTGAATTTAACGGGCTCAGGTGAACCATCAGTCATATTGGTGTGTGCCTTATACTCAAATTCGAGACCTACTTATGTCTTGGCAGTGCAATATACGAATAGATAAAAGTTTTAACTTAAAATGTTTTTATACATCTTCTCTACTATTATAAAATTGTAAAAAAGCTGTGTCTGTACATTGACGATATTAAAAAAGAAACAAGTACCTACCTATAAGTAGGTTTTAAATTCTTTTCTGTTTGTTACGGGTTGGAGCAAAAACTACTGAATAGATTTTATCACATCACTGTTAGAAAGTATATGCTCCAACTTAAAAACTGGTGAACTTCTTATCTCAATTAATTAAACGAATCCTGAGATACAACTTGACCTCTCTGATGTATAGAGGTCCATACAAAGAAGAGATCATCACTGTTGGAAATTATATTTTTTTTTGGAATTCATTTCTAATCCTACTATAGCTTCAGGCGAGCGAAGCCGCGGGCAACCTAGTTCCTAATAATCTTTTAGAATTTCAGGCCTAATATTACAAGAGACTGAACAAGAAATGAAACATACAGTAGGTAATGTAATATGACGTGTTAGTAAGTCAAATAAGCTTGTAACAATAATGAACTGTATTTATGGTAATAATTGGTCGCTTATAGCACACGTTGTCTGTGAAAATACTATAAAATTGATTTACCTGTTTTAAATACACTTGCCTACTACAAAAGAAACACAACTAGACTGTATTTCAAAGAAAAAATGTATTGAAGACAATCTTTGTATTTTTATTTTTGCATGATTAATAGGTAATTGGAGACCGATTTGGTCTCCAATGAGATGGACTGACCAAATCAAGAAGGCAGTTGGTGGCCCCATAAGTGAGTGTACCAGGATGACGGCCAACAGAGCGAGTTGGCGGGACATCGTGAGGCAAATAACATCTGCCCCCAACTGACATATCTACATGACGGCCACGACCGCTCTGCCAAGAGCGAATCGGCTGAGAAGAAGAATAGGTAATTATAGATGCTCCTGACGTCACAAATTCAGAATGTGAAGACAAATTTCGACCTGGCGGGTGGCACTCGCGGTGGCTTAGTGGTCATAGCGTCTGGTGTATCTAACCAGAAGACGCAGGTTCGAATACAGCCCGCAGACGAATTGTTCTTTTACTAAAATATCCTAATATCTGAATAATAGCCGTAGCGTCCTTACCAATAGGGCCGCTGAAGGCACGTCGAAATACTTTCGAAACTGGTGATTTAAATTTCTAGTACCTACCTACTATGTAAGTGTACCAGCGATGTTGCTTTAGGAATTCCCAAAAATCAATCGAAATTTATGCAAAATAAATCATATCATCATCATCAGCCTATAATAGTTCACTGCTGGACGTAGGCCTCCCCCAATGTGCGCCATTTCACCCTGTCCTCGGCCTGTCGCATCCAACTACTGCCGGCAGCCTTTCGCAAATCATCACTCCATCTTGCCGCAGGGCGTCCTACGCTACGTTTGCCGAGTCGCGGTCTCCACTCAAGAACACGTCTACCCCAGCGGTTGTCGGTTCTTCTACAGATATGGCCAGCCCACTGCCACTTCAGCTTGCTAATCGTAAGTAAATCATATGCCTTTTTTAAACTTCCCTGCAGTCTTATATGACTCACAAGAACGTATTGCAATACCTTCGTTCATGAGACATTTTTTTTTTTCCTTTCTCCTAATCAGGAGATCTTGGCTAGCACTTGGGTGCATCCGCCAGAGACATATTTTTCGGTACACAAGAACGGATGTGATATTTTTTTAAATCATACGTAGACGTATAGCAAACCACCTAATGTTTATGGTAATAAAAAACAACGGGTTGCACAGTGCACACCGGGAGTGCCGGCAGAAGTGAAAACTTGAATATTAACGCAGATTTCACTGCCTCATTAGCCAAGTGGTCCTGAGCGCGACTGCTACGCTAGAGGTCCTGGGTTCGATTCCCAGGTCGAGCAGTGTTATTGGGTTTTTCTATGAAATTCTCAGTAGTTAGCAGCTCGGAGTTAGGAATTTGTGCCCGGTTAATGGCAATAGGCTCGCCCCCTATTACATGGGACCTAAACATACCGGCGAACTGTGGGTGTACATTAGTACGCCTCTGCCTAACCCTTCGGGGAATACAGGCGTGATGGTATGTTATTTCACTTCATTATAATTATGATAATGTTCAGTTAGTCAGTACCATGTCAGTACTGTCAAAGTAAACATTTTTCTCACTTTTGTCGCGGGTTTAACATTTTTTCCCGAAGTTTTTTCCCCATTACAAAAAGTGCGTAGCGCCGATAAAGGTTTCATATTAAAAAAAACGCAATTTTTTAAAAGTGGTCACTATAAACAGTTTTTTTTTATTTCAGAGACCAAATTGATCAAATTGACGGATCACCTGATGGTAAGCGATATCCGCCGCCCATGGACACCCGCAACACCAGAGGAGTCACAAGTGCGTTGCCCGCCTTTTAAAAGGGTTTGGGCCTCCGGTGACCTCATTCACTCGGCGAAACACAACGCAAGCGTTGCTTCACGCCGGTTTTCTGTGAGGCCGTGGTATCACTCCGGTCGAGCCGGCCCATTCGTGCCGAAGCATGGCCCTCCCACGTTTTGCCTTTTGTGGCATAATTATAGTCGATTACTTATTGCATCTGATTTCATGACTTCGCCTCTTTTGGTAGTCACGTTTAACATACCATCTCCATGCCAGGTCGAGATCATGCCATTTTAGTACAGTATAGAGATTGTCCTTTTATCTAACTTTACAACCTTTCTTAGCCTTGCTTTAACTACTTCTTCTGGCAAATTCCTTTTATTTTTACGTATAGTGCCACACAAATCAGTATCGCGACCTTTTAGATACTCAGCCAATGGCAAACTAGTATAACAGCTGCCAGCAACAATAATACGACCTGCATCTAAAAGCGTCTTTGTGAGCTGTACCACTATTGAACCAGGTTTATCGAGACCCTCTAACTGATGCGAAATTCCGGAATGAATTTGGTAGGAACATGTGTAACTATTTATTGTGCAAGCCTTATATATTTTCATAGCGTAGCGATCTGTTTTGGCTGGGTTATAGGTTCTCAACTTTCCATGAAATTTGACCATTGACTATCCAACGATAATAATATCGGAAGGTATAAAAAGACTGCGAAAATTATTTACCAATTTTTGTATATTAAATGAATTTCTGTGAAGTGCCAACGTCTTAGGATGGAGCTGAACCTGTTATCGACATATTTATTCAGTGCATATTTTTCGGCTAGCTACCTGTCTACGTCTAGGCGCTCCTTGTGTTGCTCCGCATCGCTGTCACTGTGGCGAGGTTGTCGACAGCCTCGGACATCATGGCCTATCGTGTTGCAGGAGTGCAGGCCGCATAGCGCGGCATGCCAGTATTAACGACATTCTTCGTCGTGCTCTTGCTACCGCCGGCGTACCAGCTGTTTTAGAACCTAATGGCTTGGTACGAGACGATGGGAAGAGACCAGATGGTATGTCCCTTTTGCCTTGGAAAATGGGTAGGCCTTTGGTATGGGACGCAATC
Source organism: Acronicta leporina (assembly GCA_947256265.1). Classification (NCBI taxonomy): domain Eukaryota; kingdom Metazoa; phylum Arthropoda; class Insecta; order Lepidoptera; family Noctuidae; genus Acronicta; species Acronicta leporina. The sequence goes on along the minus strand of OX366541.1, from coordinate 4,753,331 downwards.
TGTGTTGATACCCTTGCGCCATCACATCTTTCAAGCTCAGCTGGCTGCGCTGCTGCTGCTGCTGCAGAGACTCTCAAGCGGCGCAAATATAGTAACCTTTCTGGTAACTATATTTTTGAGCCGTTTGGGGTCGAAACGCTCGGGTCGTGGGGTCCGAGTGCTCGTCTCCTTTATAAAGAACTTTCAAGGAGACTAGTCGACAATTCGCGTGACCAGAGGGCTGGTTTGTTTCTAGGGGAGCGTATAAGTATTGCCATTCAACGTGGCAATGCTGCCAGCCTTCTGGGCACGTTACCAGACGACAGTGATGCCGATGAATACTTTGACGCGTAGCCGCGCCGCAGTTATTTTAGTTTTAGTTTATATTAATTTTATGTAATTTATGTAAATAGTGTAAGTATATAGTGTAACTAGCTTCTGCCCGCGACTTCGTCCGCGTAGCGTGATGATAGCCTATAGCCTTCCTCGATATATGGGCTATCTAACACTGAAAGAATTTTTCAAATCGGACCAGTAGTTCCTGAGATTAGCGCGTTCAAGCAAACAAACAAACAAACAGACTCTTCAGCTTTATATCAGCTTTATTGTATATTACTAGCTTCTGCCCGCGACGTCGTCCGCGTAGCGTGATGATATATAGCCTATAGCCTTCCTCAGTAAATGGGCTATCTAACACTGAAAGAATTTTTCAAATCGGACCAGTAGTTCCTGAGATTAGCGCGTTCAAGCAAACAAACAAACAAACAAACAAACTCTTCAGCTTTATATATTAGTATACTAGCTTCCGCCCGCGACTTCGTCCGCGTGGAATAGTTACTTAGTCTTAGCGGGATGATAGCCTATAGCCTTCCTCAATAAATGGACTATCTAACAACGAAAGATTTTCCTAATCGGACCAATAGTTCCTGAGATTATCGCGTTCAAGCAAACTTGGCAGGTGGCACTTGACAGGTGGTAAGAAGATGATGATCCCCTTCAGCTGCTTGTAGTATGTTTTGATTGAAGCTCACTTCAAGATATAGCCAATATTTTTAGTTGATAATTGAGTATTGAGTATCCGAGCGGAACTTTAGTAAAATATGTCACGGGAACAGGAATAATAAAAGAACGCTAAATGAGGATATGTCCTTTAGAGCGTTTGTTGGGTCCGAGCAGACCCAAGCTCGGTCCGCTCGGATACAAAACAAATGCTCTAAAGGCTGATGAATAACGTATTTATTTGGATAAGGATTAATATAACATAACATACCATCACGCTTGTATTCCCCGAAGGGTTAGGCAGTGGCGTACTAATGTACACCTACAGTTCGCCGGTATGTTTAGGTCCCATGTAATAGGGGGCGAGCCTATTGTCATTAACCGGGCACAAATTCCTACCTCCGAGCTGCTACTGGGAATTTCATAGAAAAAACCCAATAACACTTTGTTCGACCTGGGAATCGAACCCACTACCTTCCTCTAGCGTAGCAGTCGCGCTCAGGACCACTTGGCTAATAAGGATTAATATCATGTTTATAAAAACACCTTCGCAAATAATGCATTTGGAATTTTAGAACAAAGTTAGCATAAAAAAGGTTATAGTGAGCCAACGTTAAAAGATAGACATATGCTGTCGCGGACTTTTTTTTAGAACTTTTAAAGAGGAACAATTCTGTCATAAATGATTTTTGCGAAACTTTAACCGTTTACGCAGCGCACGCAACGGAAGCTCTCAAAAGGAAAAAAACCCCGGTTTTGAAACATTCTTCATTGATGCTCCGCTCCTATTGGTCTTAGCGTGATGATATATAGCCTATAGCCTTCCTCGATAAATGAGCTATCTAACACTGAAAGAATTTTTCAAATCGAACCAGTAGTTCCTGAGATTAGCGCGTTCAAGCAAACAAACAAACAAACTCTTCAGCTTTATATTTTTTTTTTTTTTAAAAAAAGCTTACTAGCAATGCGGGTCGCACATTACTAGTATTCTTGTTAACCCCTCGTGCTAAGCTAGATTGCTTGTGTTACGAGTGGGTTCACGTCGGTAGTGCAATGGGTGGGGTTCGAACCGGCAACCACATGATCATGATATATATTAGTATAGATAGGAAAATAATTGTATAAATAAATATTCTGTGCATAAGAGGATTATAGTAAAGCCCATCCAATTTCCAGTATAGTGCTCAGTTGATGGCTTAGGATTGAGACCCATATAGATTACTACTCCAAAAAAATTTTTTTACCCTATCTATAAGATGTCTTTCCATCTTGTCATTCGACGAAATTTGTGCAGTACGTGATCCTTTCAACAACCGAGCGTAATTATTGGTATGAATGTTCATTTCATCAATTAAATCATTAGGTACAAAATAAGAATAGATTTTGGTCAAACTAACTCGCCCATCTTCAGTAATAGGGTATTTTACACCATGTAAGAAAAAATATAAAAATGCATGTTTATGATAGATTTTTAAAAAGTAAACGAGAAACGTTAGTATTTATTTATAAAAATGCAATGTAAATTTTATAATTCAATTTCAAAAATAGTCTTTTAACTGTTTTAAAACGACATCCGCCATATTGGATTTCTACGTGATGTCACTCCGCTAATTACTTGACGTTACTTGGTCTTTTGCAGTTGTATTGTTTATTATCGAAGTGACGCCACGACCCGAAGTAGCATGGCGGCTAGCGTTTCCGCGCGAAAATTCAAAATCATAAATTAAAAATAGTTTTTAAGGCATTTTTCGATTTTATAAAACTGAAATAAAAATTCTAATGGTTCATTACGATCTAAGGATTAATTTAAAACAGTTTTCAAAAAAAGGTGTAATACCCTATTGCGGCCATATTTTGTACACCGTGATTGCCTATAAATGTTTCCCTGCCTAAAGGCAAAATATCTCTTTTCCATTGGGCATCAGACGCATTGCATGACGGTGAACTTGCTGGTGTTGGTGACGGACTCTCAGTACTTCTACCTGCACTTGCTATAAAGTTTGCAATTACCTCGGTGTGCTCGCTTTCTTCATCTTCATCATTGGGCTGATTTCATCGTCACTTCCACTACCTACTAAATGGTTCTTCATCTGACTTTTCTAAATAACGCAATAATTCTTCATTCCTTTATCTTTTATTAGCCATTTTCTCGAATAAGTAATATAAATTACCTATAACCTCAAATAAACAATTTTCTAACTCAACTTTATAAGTCATTCTGCCCGCGACTTCGTCCGCGTAGCGTGATGATATACCTATAGCCTATAGCCTTCCTCAAGAAATGGGCTATCTAACACTGAAATTTTTTTTAAATCGGACCAGTATTTCTTGAGATTAGCGCGTTCAAGCAAGCAAACAAACAAACAAACTCTTCAGCTTTATATATTAAGTATAGATAAAATCTATCCAGTAGTTTTTGCACCAACCCGTAACAAACAGACAAGAATTTTAAAAATCACATTTTTGGATTCGGAAACTTTTATACCCTAACCCACGTTTTTTTTAAATATCTTCAATGTACAGACACAGCTTTTTTACAATTTTATAATAGTAGAGAAGAAGAGATAACCTCAAATAAACAATTTTCTAACTCAACTTTTTTGAACTTATGACAGTTGATGTGTCACCTCATGGAACGTGGCGCAGACGTGGCGTCATCGTCACATGCGACTAGATAGAAACCAAAATGATATACTTACTTATATTTTTTTGTTATTTATGAATATTATTTTATTATACCTACCTAAGTATAATTTATATTAATGTTATTTAGCCTAACATTAAAAAAAATCAGTGGACGTAGGGCATTATCAAAACTATTTGTATGGGAACAGGGAAGTTGCTAATGCTTCTAGAATTACCGCCAGACAATATTGCACAATTTATTAAATAAAATTAGCAAAAGCGTTGTTGTATAAAACGAAATACACAAAAGATCTATAGAAAACATACGACCGGCGGTTTCTTTCTACGTAAATGCCCGCTCAGCTGTTCAAACACCCCATATTATTGCAAAATTAATCTATTTTCCGAGTAAAACAAACATTCGGGTGTTATGATTCCAATAATATACATCCTCTTAACTTTTTAATTAAGTACCCCGAAAAAAAATTAAAATGCTATTTTATTTAACATTTCAGAGAGAAATGTGTTGCTGGGGAGTTTGTTTAGCATATTCTTCTTCCCAGCGAAAACACTAAGAAGCGGTGGCCGTCTATACCTAATGTAAAAATGACCTTCAAAAAGTATCTACCTAGAAGTCTAAGGTTCCTTACGGCGATTTCTTTATTATTTATAGTTAACTAGCGACCCGCCCGCGGTTTCACCCGCGCTGCCCCGGTCCTAAGAGTCATAGCGTGATGTTAAATAGCTTAAAACCTTCCTCTTAAATCACTCTATCTATTAAAAAAACCCGCATCAAAATCCGTTGCGTAGTTTAAAAGATCTAAGCATACATAGGGACAGACAGCGGGAAACGACTTTGTTTTATAATAAGTAGTGATGATGATGTTGTGTGACTTGGCCGTTGACTTGTACCCACTAACGTATAAAGAATGTTCAAATTATATTCTCAACGAACATTCATACTACGTAATCCTCTGTGTACAAATGTGTTGAACATTCACCTTTATATTTGAATTTACAACAAGGGTATTTACCTTGTACCTATCTATCTTGAATAAATGATTTTGACTTTTACCGAACGAAGTTGAGGTCGACTTCAATTTCATATTTCGATGATACTTATCGTGAGACAACCATGCTTCGACACGAATGGACCGGCTCGATCGGAGTGATACCACGACCTCACAGAAAACCGGCGTGAAACAACACTTACATACGTTGTGTTTCGCCGAGTGAGGATACCAGAGGCCCAAACACTTAAAAGGCGGGCAACGCACTTGAGACTCTGGTGTTGCGGGTGTCCATGGGCGGCGGTAGGTAATAGCTAACAGACAGGCGATCTGTCTGCTCATTTGTCTCCCTATCCCATAAAATAAAACTTCTGGGCAATTCCTATGTTCTCCTATGATAGACTAGTTGTCAGGGTTTTAGAATTCTGACTACCACTAACCATTGTCTTGTCATGTAGGTGTTCATATGACAACCAGGACCGACATCTTTACGTGCTCTCTGAGACATAGAAGGGACCTCGATGTGCTCGGAATGGTCACCCATCTGCGAACAGACCGCGGCAAGTAAAAACAAAACAACAAGTACATTTTAAAATAATTTATTTCTTTAATACACTTTGGTACATATCTATAGGTACACAATTATGTATTTTAAATTATTAATCTTTGATTAAATATCAACTTTTACTTAACTTCTAGCACTGTGATTGTCAATTTATGATGATTGGAAAAGGATCGTAGAATCTAAATTTCCAGACGAGATGATTATATTTAAATACTATACTATATACTATAAACCGAAATAATTATGTTGTGTGCTATTTAAACATCAAAACAAATATTATTTCAAAATTAGATGAATAAATCATTTAACTAATTCAATGAATTAAAAATCGTAAATTAATTAATCAAAGATATAATTAATCATTAATTTATTTAACTGAATTAAATAATCAAGAAATTATTTAAATAAATCCAAAACTGGTAATGTAGTGGTATTACTAGTATTAGTTTTAATAAAAAAAAAACATTTTTTCAATATTTTTCCTTCATAAATTGACAATCATTTAACATCATAATTATTACAATCATTTCAGAAAATTGTCGCGCAAAAGTAGCTTTATTTTTGATAGACTGGTCGCCCATAGAATTACGGTAAATACAAAAAATAATAATTACATTGTCCTTTTTTTATTCATGATAGGCTCAAGCTTGGCCGCAAGTTCGCCTGATGTTAAGCGACACTGCGTCTCTACGATGGAGCGCGCTTGCCTAGAAGAAACCGATTCAGTCGTGATGGGGAAGACCATTTTGACACAATTAAAGATCAGACCCGTAGGCTAGATGACACGCGGCCCAAGAAATAACTTTGTCGTCTATAACTTGTGTTGAGAGAATGGCTCGAGACGAGAAAATTATGTCACAGGTATTATGAAGCATTGGGAACACTTTCATACAAAATCATTGAAACTGATTCGATTTGACTTCTTTCTTTGTTCGTTTGACGAGATGAAGCGACTTGTAAAATGGACTTTATTATTCTGAATGTTTATAAAGCATTTTTTGCGTTAACAACTTCAAAGTCGTTAAAAACAACTACTTATCCCCATATTTAATCAACGATTTAAAGATATGAATCAATAATTAACTTTAATTACATACAAACTACTTTAGACTGAAAAAATCGTCTAAAAAATAAAACAAATGCATTTTGAGCCGAATGTTTTTTTTTAAATTCGGCTAAGGGTAAGTTAGAGTGCACAGGGGTTTTGTGCATACTGACATATATTTTTATTTCTGTTCTGTGCAAAATTTTGCAGTGTGACGAAAATTTTTAATAAAATATTTTTTGCACATATCTAGTACTGGTTTTAAACTAAATTAACACCAATTGAACACGACTAGTAAATAATAGATCTAAATTCCTATGCAATTTATGAGTAAGCTTATATATAATGTATTTATATTTATTACGTTATGGTGCCGCTTGGTGGCACTAGTTTTGTTAACGGTCTTGTAATTTTTTTTTTTTTTTATGGGATAGGGGGGCAAACGAGCAAACGTATCACCTGATGGTAAGTGATAACCGCCGCCCATGGACACCCGCAACACCAGAGGAGTCGCAAGTGCGCTGCCCGCCTTTAAAAGGGTTTGGGCCTCCGGTAACCTCAACTCACTCGGCGAAACACAACGCAAGCGTTGTTTCACGCCGGTTTTCTGTGAGGCCGTGGTATCACTCCGGTCGAATTTTAATAATGTGTGTTTTTAGACAGTAACTTACAAGACCACCAACGTCACTAGCGCCATCTGCTTTGTGAATTTCAGAATACACGAAATTGGTAGAGAAAAACATATTGAAATACAGTGAAAAACATACTGAAATAACATTAAAAACTGATTGAAATACAGTTAAAAATATCCTGACACACAGTAAAAAACTGTTTTTTATTATTCATAATTTTATAATTTGGTACCAAAATGAAATATTACAGTAGTCGGAAATAATTAAAAAGTTGCTAAATTTAATATAAGCCTCTTGGTTTTTTAATAGCCATAATTGAAAGTGTGCAATTTTCGCTTATTTACTTACGAAATTAATTAATACATCTTTTCATCAATTAATCTAAAATGAAATACACTTTTTATATTGTGCAGTCTGGCAAAATACTGCTTTGTGCAACGTGACTATGACAACTGTGCAAGTATGTGCACTCTGACTTAAACAATATCTTATAAGTAATAAGAAAAAAAAATATAAAAAATAAATTCCTAATATAAGGTATAATATAACTTTGGTATTTTTTTGTCAAAATTATCTAACATAGAGAGATATCTAAATTATTATTTAAAAATATTGCGTACTGTGATTTGACAGAAATACAATATTCTAAGATTTTATTGGGCTTGTGGTTGCAATAACAGCAGATGCTTAAGAGAACGTCCTAGATTCGATTCACAGTCGGAGCAAAGCGATTTAATGTTTTCGCATTAACAGCTCCGATTGTGTAATAAGTTAATAGCAATAGGACTTTTACATAGGACCGATGACCCGAGTGAATAAAATATTTCTCGACAAAAGAAGAAAATCCTAGACATTTAAGTATTCCAGCAATTGTGGGAACAGAAGACAATAGGTGTTGCCTCCTCGAAATTCACCTAATATTCTCTAAACAATCTACAAGAATTATGAATACAAAATATTATTTATTTATTAATTTAAAGACTGCTTTAATTAAATTTATCAAATGACAGTATACAATATTTTTTTACTTATTTATTCCTAAGATTGTATAATAATTTGCTAACATCGATTATTTAACACATTGAGAGCGAAACATGTATTTTTTTCTTAATATTCCATAAGGAAAGACTAGAGAAGGAAGACTGGGTATTGGATTTAGCATTACATACAATATAACTAATTCTGTTATCTACAAACTTAATGAATGTAATAAGTCCATCCATTAAACTGAGTTGTGGACGTCTGTGGTGTAGGATTTATTTCCCCTCTCTCCCCCCATTTATGTAACAAGCAAAAATTTAAATTCAGTTGCTCTGTTGATTTCAAGAAAAGGTATTTCTATTTTCAAAAGGATTTTCTTACTCTTAACTCCAATTCTACAGTCTATCCCAGTTAACTTGTCTTTTTTGGTAAACAAATATGGCGTCCTAGTAACCAGAGATAATTGATAGTGGTTTAGATAATGTTGGGAAATCATGAATGAATGACTGAACTAAATACTCTTTGCCAAGACTGAATGATTCTCACCTTGACGAGTACTGATTTGTTTTTTAATTTTAAATATGAAGTGAATATGAAGAAATAAAACGACAACTGCAAAACATTAATTTATTAGTAGTTCCTCTAAAATACACGACTTTTCAGAATCTGATGGCTCTAAGAGTCATCAGATTCCGACACACATGTATTATGAACCTCTGGTTCGGTGCATCTGATGCAGTATCATTGAACCCGATAGAGTAAACCCACCCCCACCAGGTGCCCGACAAGGCAGTCCACAAGGACTTTCAATTAGCTTGCCCACATTGACGAGCAGCACTAGGATCGGAATGCCTACGGAGAATCTGCAGGGCGTCCCGGCTTTGCAAAGAGGATCTGCTTCCCCGTTTTCCATCGGAGTGGAATTGGCCCCTCGTGCGCTAAGGAACTACCTCAATCGAGGCCCGAGAGCTGCTAAGGCCGGGACCAACTCTTTGCCATGCAAGCCGTCGGGTCCTGGAGCAGTACTTCTGGCCTTGAGACTTCAACCACCACTCATTTCTACGCTGTTCACCTCGGGAACAACGTCGTCACTGTGGTCCGCATCGGAATGTCTGCCCCTTCTAGACAAAATTCCTAGCTACAACTATTATTGTTCTTAATTCTAATTCTTGTTAATTCCATCTCTAATATTGAAGCGGCGGTAGCCTAATGGCTAGGGCGTTGGACTTGCGATCATGTGGTTGCCGGTTCGAAACTCACCCATTGCACTACCGACGTGAACCCACTCGTAACACAAGCATTTAGCTTAACACGAGGGGTTAACAAGAATACTAGTAATGTGCGACCCACATAACTAGTAAGCTTTTTTTAAAAAAAAATAATAATATTTTAATGTCAGCACAGGGTTCATGATTAAAAACGTAGTATGCGAAATAGCAAAAAAATGCTATGGATAATATTGTACACAATATTATTTTTGTGAAGATAAAGACTTTTTGGATGTTTTGCTCATTCACATAAATCAAAATCATTCATTATTTTGTCACATCCCCTAAAATTCGTAAATAATCTAGAGTTTTGAAATGTCAAATTGTCATGATTATTTTATTCTGTGAAAATGTAATTACATAAAATTTCGTTTTTATTAAAAATAATAGACTTTTATAGTGATTTCGAAGCAGTTTTTGGTGTAATTTAAAGTGTATGTGTATAATGTAAGTGTTAATAAAATCGTTTCCTACATCAAGTGCGTGATTAAAGAAAAACTTGTGATTTTCGCATCGGGAAGGGTTTGTTTACCAAAAAAGACAAGTCCAAAAAAACGGACTGTAGTTGCCTTGTCAAGGTAACACAAAGCACCAGATTTTAAATTTGACTTCCAGCAATAAAACTGTGAGAACCGCATACAATTTCATGCAGTAATTTTTGCGTTATGCACGTATGTATGTGCGGATAAACAAACAAATAATTGTTTTAGTTTATATAGCTCTCATATTACTTTTTCTTAATAATCTCCTGTGTTCAGACATAGCCCAGTTAAAACTGTATTAACAGATATTTTTTATTTACCCTTTTAAAAGTCGGGCAACCCACTTGTGACTCCTCTGGTGTTGCGGGTGTCCATGGGCGGAGGTTATCGCTTACCATCAGATGATCCGTCTGCTCATTTGCTCGTCTATCCCATAAAAAAGGTACTGTTTTTTATAATCGGTGGGTATAACAAAAGATAAGGTGGATTTTTAAATTGCGTAACACAAAAATATTAAGATATAATTCTTCTAGGAGATTCCTTTAGGCTTTCTTTGTGAGAAAGCGATATTATCCTGTATATCAACATCACTGCTGGCCATTAATCGATTAAAATTGCAAACAATGCATTATTTAATTAAATGCAATTAATCAACTGATAGCAATTATTTAATTAATGGCAATAGGCTCGCCCCCTATTACATGGGACCTAAACATACCGGTGAACTGTGGGTGTACATTAGTACGCCTCTGCCTAACCCTTCGGGGAATACATGCGTGATGGTATGTTATGTAATCAACTGATTTATTTATTCAAATTTTAATTTATTAAGGCCCGACACTGTCGCCATCTTATTAACACAGTAGGCAGCTTTATGACACTAATAGTATTTTTTTTGTCTTTTTTTTTCGCCCCCAATGTGATTCTACTTAAACTAGACGGCATCCGACGATCCAGTTACGATAAGAATTCTTAGTTTTTGATTAAATTTAAAGTTGAAGCACAATTATACTTTCTAACAGTTATAACAAAATTAAAATCTATTCAGTAGTTTTTACGCCAACCCATAACAAACAGACAAGAATTGAAAAAAATCACACTTTTGGGTTCAGAGACGTTTATGTACCCCTAACCCACTTGTTTTTTTTTAATATGTTCAATGTACAGACACAGCTTTTTTACAATTTTATAATAGTAGAGATACCAGAACTTATACCGTTATTCATTAATAAGAGAGTCGTATCATGTAATGTCATATCGTAAACGTGTCGTCAACGTGCCGTTGAAGCTAAAACCTTAATATTCGACAAATATTTAACAATACCTTTGAAGAAGCGAATGTTACCTACATTAAAATTGAATATTGGATACAAGAGAAGACAATTATTTTAATGAACTAGATTTTAATCGCGACTTTGCCCGTGTTTTCTAGTATTTTAATTTTCTGTTTAAGGTCCGGTGTACGGAATTGACCGTAAAAAAAATATACCAAAATAAATCGTAATTCCGAAAAAAAAAAATTTTTTTGTTATTATTAGGATTCTGATACCATTTATCAAGGTTGCTATCCACTCATTTTTGCAAAGAACTTCACGGAAAATAATTGTTTGTGAATGTAATTTTTTATAACTTTACAAAGTTTCGACCGATATTGGGGTCGTTTATTTCCAATGAAATAGTAGAAGAGAAAATGGTTGAGTAGGATTCGGATACCGTTAATCTACCAAGATTAACAGTACCTAGATTAACGGTAGGATTCGGATAGATTAACGGTAGATTATGATTATTCTAGGTAGATTAACGTTACCTAGATTCACGGTAGGATACGGATACCATTAATCTTCCTAGATTAACGGTAGGATTCGGATACCGTTAATCTAGCTAGGATTCGAATACCGTTAATCTAGGTAGATTAAAGATATCAGAATCCTACCAAACCATTTTCTCTAATACTACACGAATCCGAAAAAATAACACAATTTAATCAAATTATGTTTGAATTACGATTTCTTTTGGTATTACGTTTTTGTGGGCAATTCAAGCTCTCCCTCAATGTAGAACAGTTTCAAATAGTTTATTTGTAATTTATGTAACTGTCTCTCTCTTGTATACAAAGATTTCACATAAAATTCAATATTGTCTACAACCTAAATACAACTATAGGTACATCATATTTACACAATATTTTATTTTAAATTAAGAACGATGAGTTTTTAAAAACAAAACGGGCAGTATCTCTTTTTTAAATAGTCTTTTTTGTAAAATTATTTTTAAAAGAATATACTTTGGCTGCGATAGTCTCTGAGGGTTTAAAATATTATTTTTATGAGTATAACAAGAGGTTGTTATATTAAACCTTATTTAAAAAAAATACAAGCTTACTAGCAATGTGGGTCTTAAATTACTAGTATTCTTGTTAACCCCTCGTGCTAAGCTAAATACATGTGTTACGAGTGGGTTCACGTCGGTAGTGCAATGGGTGGGTTTCGAACCGGCAACCACATGATCGCAAGTCATAATCAATGATCAACCACTGCTGAGCTCGCGTCTCCTCTCACAATGAGAGGGATTAGGCTATAGTCCACCACGCTAGCCTAATGCCAGTTGGCAGACTTCACACGCCGTCGAGAAAATCTCTCAGGCATGCAAGTTAACCGCTGTCATTCTGAGAGATGAAGAGGAGAATATATGAGTTGATGAATTCTGGATTAAGAATACATGAATATTATTATATATAAATAGTTGTTACATCAGTATGTGGTACAACAATTAGTTGCCATTCCCGATAATATAATTTTAAGCTACTTAAAATACCTAAGTATTATTGCAATTTAGAGCTTCTAACAACAATTGTCTATTGACTAATATCATATTTATAATTATATTTTAACAAAAACACTATCGATCTTATTCATAATATTATAAAATGTCTTATAAACCTAGCTAATACTTCAAGCCTTTTCCCAAGTATGTTTTAATATTTAGTATAGTTTATTATACTTTAATTATTACTTTATAACGTTTTATTTATCAGTTATGTTACTAACTTCACTCATATTTTATTGTAATGGCAACACTATACAGACTGAAGTGAGTTGAGAACTATTTTAGAACAGACGACTCACTTCCGTTTCAACTGCCAAGCCGAACACTCTTTTGTAAACGCTTGCAATAAACGGATCAATTTATTCATTGACTTACTTTATTTCATTAATTCAGATAAAAGCTGACATTTCCATCGCGCTGCTTTAATCAGAAGTGGGATTCGAACCCACGCCCACAAAAATCTTTTTCCAAGTAAGTTGGGGTCGGCTTCCGGTCTATCCAGATGCGGCTGAATATCAGTATTTTACACGAAGCGACTGCCATCAGACCTCCGCAACACAATTTCTGGGCAATACCGATATTCGGAGGATAGACTGGTTGTCAGGCTTTTTTAGGCTTCTGACTACCACTAACAATTGTCATAGATGTTCGTATGACAACCGGGACTGACGGCTTTACGTGCTCTCCGAGGCACGGAGAGGTCTCTGTGTTAAGAAATGGTCACCCATCCACACAATGACCGCGGCGAGCGCAGCTTAACCTTACAGATCAGTGGATCAGCTTACTTATTAATTAGCCACGAGCCGATTCTCGCCCCTCTTATAAGCCTAGTTATAATTAATTTGCTTTGTCTTCGGAGAATATCACTTGTCACAACATAATTATATTAGAAAGGGTTTATAAGACATTTAGTATCATCTATACATATAATAAAAAAAACATCGCCCGCTATGCCTGTCTGTTCGCGTTAAACCCAAAAACTACTGACCTGATTTTCATGCGGTTTTAGCCAATAGACAGTGATTCATGAGGAAGATTTCACGGTACAACTCTTAAAAACGCGGGCGGGTCGCTAGTATTTAATATGTATGAGTATAGGTGATAATTCAAAGTGTAGAAGGAGAGCCATGCTTCGGCACGAATGGGCCGGAGTGATACCACGGCCTCACAGAATCCGGCGTGAAACAACACTTGCGTTTTGTTTCGCCGAGTGAGTGAGGATACCGGAGGCCCAAACCCTTTTAAAAGGCGGGCAACGCACTTGTGACTCCTCTGGTGTTGCGGGTGTCCATGGGCGGCGGTTATCGCTTACCATCGCTTATCTACAGCTTATAACTACTTTGTTCAATAAGTAAACTGTTTAACACAACGAACATATCAGTTTTTATTTTATGGGATAGGGCAGCAAACGAATCGCCTGATGGTAAGCGATAACCGCCGCCCATGGACACCCGCAACACCAGAGGAGACAAGTGCGTTGCCCGCCCTTTAAAAGGGTTTGTGCCTCCGGTAGCCTCACTCACTCGGCGAAACACAACGCAAGCGTTGTTTCACGAAATTTTTCTGTGAGGCCGTGGTATCAATCCAGTCGAGCCGGCCCATTCGTGCCGTGCACTGTGGGAGGATTGAGATATTTTTTCTCGAAACAATTTCTACCGACAGCGGTCATAATATCAAGAGTTTCGCTACCGATAGCCGCTTCGTTTTGAACGGTAAGAATACCTCATATCCACTTGGTTTTCTGTATAGTTCGCTCAAAACAACTTGACCCAAAACTAACGGAGAGGGGGAAAGTTTGCGCAGTGCATTTGCGTGCAAAATGTACTAAACATCGACTAGGGCGCATCCACCATTTTGGTTCAAGTTACTTGGTCGCCAATAACTCGTATGAAAATGCCTTTTAATTTTTGCATGAATATTTTTGATACATACATAATAATACAGGTTTCTCTAACACATACATACATTACACCTATAAGAACATTATTATATTGTTAGACTTTGTGGCATACTGAATTTAAACAATTATTTGAGGCTATTTTGATAATAACATCTATATCATCTATTATAATGATAAACAGTTTTTAATAGTTCAGGCAGGTTCACTGTTTATGATAGTTAAAATTGTCATTTAAACTACAAGAAAGGAGGCTTGCTAATATTATAAATACTGCTTGAAAATCTATACTCTATACTAATATATAAAGCTGAAGAGTTTGTTTGTTTGTCTGCTTGTTTGCTTGAACGCGCTAATCTCAGGATCTACTGAACCGATTTGAAAAATTCTTTCAGTGTTAGATAGCCCATTTATTGAGGAAGGCTGTAGGCTATATATCATCACGCTACGCGGACGAAGTCGTGGGCAGAAGCTAGTTAATAATAATAACATGTGCGCCAGCTGACAGTAGCAATGAATAAATGATGAAATGATATTTATTTCTGTAAGTAGATCATTAGAGACACTTTTACAAGTCAATGTTTTGTGTTTTTTATAGCTAGATGGCTTCGGCATTTCCTAACCGACGACCTCTGAGAAGAAACACCGAAACAAACTCAGAGAATCATGGTGCCTTTTAAAGTCCAGACATAAAATAATGCAAATAATGTGAGTGGGACAATGCAGGGCAATGTCTGAAATGGCCTTTTGAGGAAAGAACCATGGCAGCTTTGAGTAAATTATTAAGTACCCCAAACAATGATTTGAATTCTATTTTGTATAACGCCATAGTAACTTAACAGACAGAAATGTGTTTTGCTGGGGAGTTTGTTGCGCCGCTTCTTCTTCCCAGCGAAAACACTAGGAAGCTGTGAAGGGCGGGCGTTTTTGAGGCTGTCTATTATGTAAAAATGACGTTCAAAAAGTACTACCTAGTAGTCTATATTGAATAAATGATTTGGATTCTGTTATTTTTGTTTTTGTTTTTTCGTTCAGCTAGGCTCGCCAAATTAAAATTACAATCGGTTTTTCGTCGGTTTTCAATAGGGTATTACACCTTTTCTTGAAAACTGTTTTAAATTAATCCTTAGAACGTAATGAACCCGTAGAATTTTTATTTCAGTTTTATAAAACCGAAAAATGCCTTAAAATCTGTTTTTAATTAATGATTTTGAATTTTCGCGCGGAAACGCTAGCCGCCATGCTACTTCGGCTCGTGACGTCACTTCGTTAGTAAACAATACAACAGTAAAAGACCAAGTAACGTCAAGTAACTATCGGAGTGACGTCACGTCGGAATCCAATATGGCGGATGGCGTTTTAGAGATTTAAAAAACAGATTAAAGAAGACGATTTTAGAAATTGAATTATAAAATTTACATTGTATTTTTATAAATAAATACTAAAGTTTCTCGTTTACTTTTTTAAAAATATCATATCATAAAAATGCATTTCTATATTTTTTCTTACATGGTGTAAAATACCCTATTGTAGGTCTGCAACGCATATCAACTCATATACTGTCCCACTGCTGGGCACGGGTCCCCGTGCTCTCTGTAATTTTACTTTTGTCACTTTTGACATTTTATAGATTACCTTACTACTGCGAAACAAATTCTACAAATTTTAATAGTTTATATTGTGTTTTGAAGACAAGTTATTAAATCTATACTTAATATATAAAGCTGAAGAATTTGTTTGTTTGTTTGCTTGAACGCGCTAATCTCAGGAACTACTGGTCCGATTTGAAAAAATCTTTCAGTGTTAGATAGCTCATTTATTGAGGAAGGCTATAGGCTATATATCATCCCGTTACGCGGACGAAGTCGCGGGCAGAAGCTAGTTTAACATAAAAAGTTTGTTCATTACATTATTTATGTTCATTCAATTTCGTTCATTCTTACACCACCTCACTGTCTATTTTTTGTCAAAAACTGGTAACCCTTCAACTGTCAAGTTACTGAATACAATTAAAAGTCTAAGTATAAATGCGTGTGTTACGAGTGGGTTCACGTCGGTAGTGCAATGGGTGGGTATCGAACCGGCAACCACATGATTGCAAGTCGGACGCCCTAGCCAAACAGCCTTATTAAGTAATAGCGGCTTTGAAGTTAAAAATTCAGTATGCCAACATTCTATCAATACGAAAATCTCGAACAATATCATGGTTCAATTACTGAGTATTACAACCTCTTGTCCGTAGCGCCGCTGCGTGGCGGTTTTCGGAACTAAACGACGTCAATCCGCACCTCTATGGTCAGCTGTTGTTGTTTTTAATTTGTTGAAGTTTCTTTACGGGCCGTGAAGGAGACTATAGAGCGAATTCCTTTCACCGATGTCTGAAACAAAATATAATACCATCACGCTTGTGTTCCCTGACGGGTTAGGCAGAGGTGTACTAATGTTCATCGACAGTTCGCCAGTCCCATATAATAGGCGAATCCATTGAGATACATTGGCCACGAATTTGCGTTGAACTGCCTCATTAGCCAAGTGGTCCTGAGCGCGACTGCTACGCTAGAGGTCCTGGGTTCAATTCTCAGGTCGAGCAAAGTGATATTGGGTTTTTCTATGAAATTCCCAGTAGCAGCTCGAAGTTTGGAAATTGTGCCCGGTTAATGGCAATAGGCTCGCCCCCTATTACATGGGACCTAAACAGACCGGCGAACTGTGGGTGTACATTAGTACGCCTCTGCCTAACCCCTCGGGGAATACAGGCGTGATGGTATGTTATGTTGAATTAGCATAATCAACCCATTATATGTCCCACTGCTGGGCACGGGTCTCCTCTCACAATGAGAGGGATTAGGCTATAGTCCACCACGCTAGCCTAATGCGGGTTGGCAGACTTCACACGCCGTCGAGAAAATCTCTCAGACGTGCAGGTCTCCTCACGATGTTTTCCTTCACCGTTTTAAGCGCGTGATAATTAACTATTAATAAGCACATAACTTCGAAAAGTCAGAGGTGCGTGCCTTGGACGGATTTGAACTCGAGACCTTTGACTTGGCAGTCCAATGGTCATATCACTAGGCTATCACGGTTATATAGAGTAATATAGGCAGGAAAACAAAAAAGACTAGTCATTGTTGAATTAGCGCTAGAGGTTTTTAGTTTAGTACCCAGGTCGAACTCGAAGCTTGGTTTTTTTTTATGGGATTGAGAGGCAAACGAGCAGACGGATCACCTTGGACTTGCACAATGGACATATCAGTTTTTGTTATGAGATAGGGCAGCAAACTTATCGCCTGATGGTAAGCGATAACTGCCGCCCATGGACACCCGCAACACCACAGGAGTCACAATAGCGTTGCCCGCCTTTTAAAAGGGTTTGGGCCTCCGGTGTTCTCACTCACTCTTTTTTCTGGTTTCCTGTGAGGCCGTGGTATCACTCCGGTCCAGCCGGCCCATACACGTGGGAGAGTCATGCTTCGGCACGAATGGGCCGGCTCGACCGGAGTGATACCACGGCCTCACAGAAAACCGGCGTGAAACAACGCTTACGTTGTGTTTCGCCGAGTGAGTGAGGATACCGGAGGCCCAAACCCTTTTAAAAGGCGGGCAACACACTTGCGACTCCTCTGGTGTTGCGGGTGCCCATGGGCGGCGGTTATCGCTTACCATCAGGTGATCCGTTTGCTCGTTTGCCCCCTATCTCATAAAAAAAAAAATTTCGTGCCGGAGCATGCCATGGTATTAAAAAAGATATAGCTGTATCTATAATTTACATACCTTTTTCTTAGATCCATTGAGATATTCTTTGTACATTTCAGATCTTAGATATCTTGAGTAGCTGTCCGACTTCATTAGATGGTACACGTGAGCCTGCGAAATATTAAAATAAAAGATCAAAATGTATTTCTTTCTTTCTTCAAAGTCAAACCCCCAAATGTTTTATTTCAATTAGACCATTAAGGCTGATCGTTTCGCTCAGCCGGCCAAATTCAAATTTCAATTGGTTTTTCGCTAAAAGCTAGGAATCTAGAATGTGTTATAGACCTACAAATTGCGAAAAACCAATTGTAATTTGAATTCGGCGGGCTCAGCGAAACGATCAGCCTTAAAGAAGGTACTTTTGAAAAGTCAAAACTAGTTGCACTGTCTTACAGAATCTCTCTTAAAGCTGTACAACAGTAGTTTTAGTGCAAAATGTTTTTATGTAAGGAATCTATGTACGAAATTTCAAAACTATCACAAAAATTTTGCAACTTAGTAATTTTTAGTGATACAGTACAGCTTAAATACATTTTAACCTGCCGTGACTTGTGTTGTGCGTGTATGATTGTTAAAGATACTTGTATCGCTGTGTCCCACTAGTGGCTTTTTTAAATATTTTTGGACAAAATATAATATGGTATAAAAATTATTGGAATCGATTCAGATGGATATGATCGGTATTAATTTTAAAATTCGAATGGCAATCTTTGTTATTTTGTTTTTATTTATTGGAATCGATTCAGATGGATATGATCGGTATTAATTTTAAAATTCGAATGGCAATCTTTGTTATTTTGTTTTTATTTATTGGAATGGATTCAGATGGATATGATCGGTATTAATTTTAAAATTCGAATGGCAATCTTTGTTATTTTGTTTTTATTTATTGGAATCGATTCAGATGGATATGATCGGTAATTAATTTTAAAATTCGAATGGCAATCTTTGTTATTTTGTTTTTATTTATTGGAATCGATTCAGATGGATATGATCGGTATTAATTTTAAAATTCGAATGGCAATCTTTGTTATTTTGTTTTTATTTATTGGAATCGATTCAGATGGATATGATAGGTATTAATTTTAAAATTCGAATGGCAATCTTTGTTATTTTGTTTTTATTTATTGGAATCGATTCAGATGGATATGATCGGTATTAATTTTAAAATTCGAATGGCAATCTTTGTTATTTTGTTTTTATTATCTCTGTGATATTGTGTGATTATTGTGGAATTAATATTTTAATGTTAGTGTTGATACTGAAATTTGTTACATGTAATAATAATTGTATTTAATTAGTGTAATTGGTCTAAGATCGTGCTAGTTACATTTTATAAATAAATAAATAAATAAATAAATGTCATCTGAGTCGATTCCAATTTTTTTACACCATATTACCTTTTGTACCAAAAATATTGTTGTAAAGACTGATTAAGTCATTACCCTTCCTTTTTAAAAATAGAGGTGCTAATAAAATTACATATCGATCAATATTAAGTGAATATTGAATATTTACCTGAGCTTGATCGAAACAATATCTGTCAGCGGTGCCCGATTCCACTTTCTGGCGCGTCAACTCCCTGTAATATTAATAATTTACATAACATACCATCACGCCTGTTTTCCCCGAAGGGTTAGGCAGAGGCGTACTAATGTACACCCACAGTTCGCCGGTATGTTTAGGTCCCATGTAATAGGGGGCGAGCCTATTGCCATTAACCGGGCACAAATTCTAAACTCCGAACTGCTACTGGGAATTTCATAGAAAAACCCAATAACACTTTGCTCGACCTGGGGATCGAATCCAGGACCTCTAGCGTAGCAGTCGTGTTCAGGACCACTTGGCTAATGAGGCAGTTATTATTAGTAGAGCGTTATTATATATTAAACCTAAAGTGGTTTATGTTTGCATTGTATCTGCCTATTTTTAAACTGTATTTTTTATTGTTAATAATAATAAATTTAAAACAATATATATATAGCCTATAGCCTTCCTCAATAAATGGGCAATCTAACACTGAAAGAATTTTTCAAATCGGACCAGTAGTTCTTGAGATTTGCGCGTTCATACAAACTATTCAGCTTTATATATTAGTACTAGCTTCTGCCCGCGACTTCGTCCGCGTAGCGTGATGATATATAGCCTATAGCGTTCCTCAATAAATGGACTATCTATCACTGAAAGATTTTTTCAATTCGGACCAGTAGTTCCTGAGATTAGCTCGTTCAAGCAAACAAACAAACTCTTCAGTTTATATATTAAGTACTAGCTTCTGCCCGCGTAACGTGATGCTATATAGCCTATAGCCTTCCTCAATAAATGGGCTATCTAACATTGAAAGAATTTTTCAAATCGGACCAGTAGTTCCTGAGATTAGCGCGTTCAAGCAAACAAACAAACTCTTCAGCTTTATATATTAAGTATTAGTATAGAAGTATAGATATCCTTACCTGCTAGCAGCATCAATGTTGATAGGCGATGGAGCATCCGCGGCGAAGTATTCCTTCCATATCTCTTTAGCTCGCGTCGCCACGCGCCGGATAGGCAAAGCTTTCAATTCTTGAACGGCTAGCCAAAATCTAGAAATTATAATAGGTAATTATTATAGTACATACATACATACCATCACGCCTGTATTCCTCAAAGGGTTAGGCAGAAGCGGACTAATGTACACCCACAGTTCGCCGGTATGTTTAGGTCCCATGTAATAGGGGGCGAGCCTATTGCCATTAACCGGGCACAAATTCCTAACTCCGAGCTGCTACTGGGAATTTCATAGAAAAACTCACTTTGCTCAACCTTGGAATCGAACCCAGGACCACTAGCGTAGCAGTCGCACTCAGGACCACTTGGCTAATGAGGCAGTATTATAGTAGTAATAGTATGACATATATTTTTTACCACTAGCGTAGCAGTCGCACTCAGGACCACTTGGCTAATGAGGCAGTATTATAGTAGTAATAGTATGACATATATTTTTTATGGGATAGGTGAGCTAACGAGCAGACAGATCAGATCCCGTAAGGTAAGCGATAACCACCACCCGCAAAACCAGAGGAGTGGCAATTGCGTGGCCCACCTATTAAAAGGGTTTGGACCTCTTCCGGTATCCTCACTCACTCAGCGAAACACAACATGAGTATTGTTTCACGCCGGTTTTCTGTGAGGCCGTGGTATCACTTCGAGCCGTATCAGGTCGAGCCGGCCCATTCGTGTATATGGGCATGGCTTTGACAGATTCCATATTATTTACATATTGAGATGTCTTCATATGGTTAGTACTGTTTACCTCAACAGAATCTGTAAATGTGTGTACGTTGTAGCCTGTCTAAGACCCAGTTTCACCATACTATGTTTGTTAATTTAACAGCCTGTTAATATTTTAACACACTGTTAAGGTTTGTGAGTGTCCCACCACATGCTTATGGCTTGTTAAATTGCTTAATCAACTGTTAAATCTAATCACTGCTCTGCGAGTCTGTTAAATTTTTAACAGAGTGTTACTATGACTTGTGTGCTGTCAAAATCGTTTTAAAAGAACAAAGGAGTCCCTTTCATGAAGGTCTGATTAAGGCGAATCATTTTATTTTGGATAGTTTTAGATTTTTTTTTGGATGAATAGAGAGCTAGCTTTTTGCCATTAACCGGGCACAAATCCAAACTCTGAGCTGCTTCTGCGAATTTTATAGAAAAAACCAATAAGGCAATAACATTTTATTTGACCTGGGAATCGAAGTCATAGCCTGTAGCATAGCGATCGTTCTTAGGACCTACTAACTTAGCTCAACACTTAGCCTAAACAGGAAGATTTGCCTAAGGCCTATTGGTGTGTAGGATATTAGTTTTAAATACTATACATACTGTACTTATTATTTTTATAGTTTGGTAAAGATATAATTACTATATAAAATAAATAAAACTGCATAATTATGTTATTAACCAGCCATTTTCGACTTTATTGCGAATTAATTTGGAGTAGATATTTCCTTCTTCATTTTCCGTTGTCTTGATTTTTCTTAGAGCTACTGTGTCATCGCTGCCTCAGCCTCACCATGTTTTTTAGTGATTTGTCATCAATAAGTAATTCAGTTTTGCTCTGCACCAATTCGTCATTTATCGAAGTTTGAAATCGTATCTGAAAAACGTGCAATACTTTAAATATTTCTCCTAAGTAATAAACACTGAAATAAAATAGTAACAAACATTTAGTTCATATAGATAACTCAAAATTAGTTCCTACCTGTTGAGAATATTATATTATATATTATCCCCACATGATTGAATTGTTCCATGACACTGAGTACCATGACATTGAAAAAGCTCGAAGAAGTGATTGTGGTTTGCTCCAATCTTCGTTTTTATTAGCAGTGGCATCATATTTTATTCTTCATAACATCTTTGTCTTCAATGATGAGCTATACCAAAATTTAGTTCTCGTTCGAAGAAAAATTCAGCGCGAATGTTTTTTAGATATTTCTTCTGGTGAGGGTTATGGGTGAAGGTACTTTTCACAGAGATTATAATTTAAAAATATGAAAAAAATCCGCACAACAGAACACAAAAATGATTATTGACAATTTATTGTTGACGTTTTATCTATCAAAATTAAAAATACTCCGGTTGCTTTTGAATTAGCTATAAGAAAACCTGCAGATTGTTGTCAGTTACAAGAAGATTTAAATCGATTCTCTGAATACTGCATTCAAAACAAACTTTACCTTAGTATTTCTAAATGTTTAACGATATCGTTCACAAAAAATAAAAACGTTTTAAATCATAATTATAATCTAAACAATGCAACTCTATTGAAAGCTCCATCCGTGCGAGACCTAGGGGTACTGCTAGATAACAAACTTCACCTCGATCAACATATTGATAACATCACCAAAAAGGCCTATCGTATGTACGGGTTCGTTATGAGATCAGCTACTGAATTTAAACACGCAAGCACTTATTCTCATCTCTATAAAGCACTAGTTAGATCTCAACTCGAATATGCAGTGGTGGTGTGGAACCCTTTTTATAATAAATATGTTGAAATGCTAGAAAAAGTGCAGCGCAAATTCATCAGATCGATGCACTATAGGTGCTCCCACAATTTCCCAACCTATAAAAATTTACTTAATAAATACAATCTAATGAGCCTGAAGTCTAGACGTTTATATCTAGAAATTATGTTCCTTTTCGACGTATGCTATAACAGGTATAACTGCTCTGAGATCACTAATAAAATATGCTACTATGTCCCAAGAACTGTTATTAGACGAGAGGTGCGCGCACGTCCTCTTTTTGCTGTGTCCCATTGCCGCACCAATGCTGGTTTGCGGGCGCCTCTACGTCGCTTGTGCAAAAATTATAATGATTTTTGTTCAGAAACTACAGAATTAGATTTATTCTCAGTGTCAGCAAATAGATTTCGTTCTGCTTTGTTAAAGAAACTTAAGGATTCCGATGTATAGTCATTTGAACAGCCTTGTAGTCTTACTCGCATAGATTGTTCACTATCAAAGTTATATGAATTGTATATGCTGTGGATAACGGTGTGAGTTTCACATTTATATAATATCTTTGTTTATATTGTTTGCGTAGATATAATGTGTTACTGTTTGTTTGTCCCAAATAAATAAATAAATAAATAAATAAATAAATTAGAGAAAAAGAACGATGTAATAAATTCGGCCGTATTACATTATTATACGACTAGTTACAATATTTGACATATCAGTATCATTGATATACGTTGCTATGACTTACTGTTTTGGTCGTATTAGAATGTGAGTGAATGCTTTGTGTATCATTCAATAAATGCTTGATTTAGTAACGCACTGTTACATTTTCGTCGTGGGACACATCCTATTTTAACAGCTTTGTTAATTTTAAATGCTGATTAGTTAATGCCTTGTTACATAGAAATTGGTGAAACTGGGTCTAAGTAGACGACACCTAGTTTCATTTGTCGCTTGATGGTGTGCGTTTTTACCACATAGTTTATTTATTATCTTGAAATGACATCGGGTTCTCAAATAATGTGAACCTTTGTTTAATATTGTCGACTTCGGTCAAACTTTATGTCAAAGTTTCAACGACACAACACGACAAACACACCTTGTTTTCGCAATATTGTACCGTGAAGATTGTAATATAATTTATTTTAAAAGAGTGTCCATGGAGTTTTTTGCCGGATTCTTTTCCAAAGGATCAACCTTTTGGAACCGTGCAACTAGAATCATGTTTCATAAACGCTTGTAAAAGCTTTTATGCAAATTTAGGTCTCGCGGTGGCTTAGTGGTCATAGCGTCTGGTGTATCTAACCAAAAGATGCAGATTCGAATCCTGCTTGCAGTCGAATTTTTCCCTAAATTTTCACTTAAATAACTTTACAAAAAGATAGTTTGTTTCAACCTAAGGCGATGCAACTCGTTCATTCACCACTTACTTCAGGTTTTCTCCACTGAACTCTTTGGACAGAAACTTGGCGAAATGCTCCTTGCCAGCGTGGTCTTGGAGCAGCTCACGGAGACTGAACGACCAACGACGGACGCGACGAAGCGGTAGAGGCTCCTTACTGTAATACACAATAAATACTAATATTATAAATGGCAAACTAGGCTATCTATTTGCAACATTTTCGACTAAACTGCTATGCCAATTTTGATGAATCTATACTTTTGTATTTTCTTTTTCATTTTTTGTTTTTTTTAGAAAAGCTTACTAGCAATGTGGGTCACACATCACTAGTATTCTTGTTAACCCCTCGTGCTAAGCTAAATGTGCTTGTGTTACGAGTGGGTTCACGTCGGTAGTGCAATGGGTGGTGTTCGAACCGGCAACCACATGATCGCAAGTCCGACGCCCTAGCCATTAGGCTACCGACGCTTCAAATACTAATATTATAAAGACGAAATATTTGTATGTATGTAACGAATAAACTAAAAAACTAATGGGCCGATTTCAAAAATTCTTCGTGCAAGTTTTTTTTTAAACTTTTCTATATTAATTTAGTATCACTATTTTTCTGTTTGTGAAAGAGCTATAGAGCTAAGCGAGTCTATCTCAGTCGAGATCGGGAGGAAGGAAATGTTTAACACAGTTTGACAGCACATTTCTGTCATTTGCTCTGTACCTATCAATCTAAGTGACATTCTATCTTCCTTAACTCTGTCTCTCTCGCTTTTCCTAACTCTGCGTTTCTCTCTCTCTTTGTATACCACTCAAACTGTCTCTTTCCATCGCTGTTTTTGTATCTATCACTCCTACTGTCTTTTTTTTCGTCACTCCTACTTTTTCTTTCTATCTCTTTTTTATGTCACTCTGTCTCCTTCTACCTGAATGACAGACACAAACAGAGGGAGGTACTGCCTTTCTAATTATAGATAATAAATATAAATAAATCTATCTATACTGATATATAAAGCTGAAGAGTTTGTTTGTTTGTTTTGAGTTTCTTGCTTGAACGAGCTAATCTCATCTATCTTTTTTGACGACCTCTGTGGTTTAGTGGTTCGAGTACCGGACTGCCGACCATGGGGTCGCGGGTCCGATTCCCACAGAACACAAAAAAAATATATGATGAATTTAAGTGTTTGTGTTCGTCTGGGTGTTTCTTATGTATTATAAGTATGTATTTACAAAAAAAAAAAGTATATAAGTATTATATCCATTGTCTAGTACCCATAGTACAAGCTCTGCTTAGTTTGGGACTAGATGGTGCTGTGTAAAAATATCCCAAAATATTAAAAAAAAAAAAACTATCTCCTGTCCCTGTCTTTTTTTCCTTACTCTATAAAATACTATGTACATACGTACCACTGTTTCTCCTGATCCCACATATCGGTGGTGTCGCTGATCCAAGGGTTGGGCCACTCCGGAGGAGTCAGGAAGGCGTCGTACTCCGCGTATTGCTCGCAGTACGCTATGAACCTGGATATAAAACATTACATTCATACCATCACGCCTGTATTCCCCGAAGGGTTAGGCAGAGGCGTACTAATGTACACCCACAATTCGCCTTTATGTTTAGGTCCCATGTAATAGGGGGCGAGCCTATTGCCATTATCCGGGCACAAATTCCTAACTCCGAGCTGCTACTGGGAATTTTATAGAAAAACCCATTAACAATGCTCGACATGGGAATCGAACCCAGGACCTCTAGCGTAGCAGTCGCGCTCAGGACCGCTTGGCTAATGAGGCAGTTGCCTAATGAGGCAGTTGCCTAATGAGGCAGTTATTACATATGACAGATATTGAGTTTTTCTATGAAATTCTCTAAAATTGGAGTGTCTGTTTGTAATATTAAAATAACCGCTTTTTACTAAGTGCATTTGGATGTATACACGGTACATAAATACCAAAACATTTTTTTTTTTCAATATTTGTCTGTCTGTTTATTCCGGCTAATCTGAAATGGCTGGATCGATTTTGACGGGACTTTCACTAGCAGATAGCTGATGTAACAAGGAGTAACTTAGGCTATTTTTTTTTCAATACCACACGGACGTTGTCGTGGATAGCAGCTAGTAAATAAATAAAAATAAGATATAAAGTGGTAGTAACATTTCGGCCACTTTGCTGACGCGCACGTCGCGGCGCTCCCGGCGCGCGCGCAGCATGCCCACGCGGCGCCGCGCGCTGGCCAGCTGCTGCTCCATGCTCGGCGCCGCCTTCGCCGCCACTTCCGGTAGACACGTCACTGTTATTTCCGGCTGGGAAGTTTCACCTGAAAAAAAAATCCATCACAGACGGTAAAGGAAAGAAAGAAAAAACATTTATTTAGCACGACAATGAGACATGACACTTAAAAAAATGAAATGAAATGATATGAAATGATGAAATAATGTTTATTTCTGTAAGTAAATCATTAGAGACACTTTTACAAGTCAATGTTTTAATGTTTTTTTTTATAGCTAGATGGCTTCGGCGTTTCCTAACTGACAACCTAAGACCTCAGAAGAAACACCGAAACAAACTCAGACAAACAAAATATGATTACAACAGCAGATCAAACCAACTAACATAATTTTAAAGGGTTCGTTCCACTTTGCGTTCACAACTATCAAGTTCAAGTTCCAATGTTTTTATTTCAAGTAAGCTTTTACAAGCGTTTATGAAACGTTATGATTCTAGTTGCACGGTTCCAAAAGGTTGATCCTATGGAGAAGAATCCGGCAAGAAACTCCATGGACACTCTTTTAAAATAAATTAAGGCTAATCGTTTCGCTGAGCCCGCCAAATTCAAATTACAATTGGTTTTTCGCAATTTGTCGGTCTATAACACATTGGGGCCGTTCAAGTATTACGTAAGCAGATTTTTTGCAATTATTAACCCACCCCTCCCCCTCGTCAGCAAAAGTAAGCAAAGCTCTTACCCCTCCCCCCCATGCTTACGTAAACATTGGTACAATTGATTGATTTATGAGCAGCAGTTACAATAAGTCTAGAAATATACCTAAACGAATTCATTATTTGTAGGAATCCCCGAAAATGCATATCGTTTTCGGCATAGACAATTTGCGATATGTGTAAAAAAGTTAATACTACTACTGACGTAATCACTATCTAGATCCCCCCACCCCCCCATGTCATCAAAAATAAGCAAAGCAAAGACCCCCCCGCCCCTCTGTAATGCTTACGTAATACTTGAACGGCCCCATTCTAGATTCCTATACTTCGACTTTTAATTGTATTCAGTAACTTGACAGTTGAAGGGTTACCAGATTTTGCCAAAAAAAAGATAGTGAGGTGGTTAAAGAATGAACGAAATTGAATGAACTTAAATAATGTACTTACATGAACAAACTTTTTATGTATATTGAATAGCTAGTCTTCAAAACACATTATAAACTATTAAAAACAGTAGAATTTGCTTCTCAGTAGTAAGTTAATCTATAAAATATCGAAAATTACAAAAGTAAAAAATATTAAATTAAAGTTAAGTTCAATTAAATTATATGTTTTTTATTTTTGGTTAGTTTTTATTAGAAGAAAATAGAAAAGGAAATTACTTTGATTAATTATTCTTATATTTTACATCTTATTTACGATTTTTTTGTTTAATTTTATATTAAACCATTTTTATCAATCAATCTTTACGCAAAATCATTCACTACCCCAACACTATTAGTTGTAGTGTGGTATCATTATTTCTCTTCGAACTGTCAAGTTACTGAATACAATTAAAAGTTAACCTGCAGATCAGTTTATTAACAAACATGAAAACAACATACCATCACGTCTGTATTCCCCGAAGGGTTAGGCAGAGGTGTACTATGATACACCCACAGTTCGCCGGTATGTTTAGGTCCCATGTAATAGGGGCCAATTGCCATTAACCGACACAACTTCCAAACTCCGAGCTGCTATCGGGAATATATATAGAAAAACCCAATAACACTTTGGTCGACCTGGGAATCGAACCCAGGACCTCTAGCGTAGCAGTCGCGCTCAGGACCACTTGGCTAATGAGGCAGTTTAATATAATTATATGAAAAAAGTATCTTACCATTCTCTTTGATATTATTCTCCGTGTTCTTCTTCTGTATTTCTTCTTCACTCTCTTGAGGATTTGTTATAGTGACAATTGGATTATTCTGAAACAAATAAAAATGTTGTATTATTAAATATCATAACTGCCTCATTAGCTAAGTGGTCTTGAGCGCGACTGCTAAGCTAGAGGTCCTGGGTTCAATTCCCAGGTCGAGCAAAGTATTATTGGGGTTTTCTATGAAATTCCCAGTGGCAGCTCGGAGTTAGGAATTTGTGCCCGGTTAATGGCAATAGGCTCGCCCCCTATTACATGGGACCTAAACATACCGGCGAACTGTGGGTGTACATTAGTACGCCTCTGCCTAACCCTTCGGGGAATACAGACGTGATGGTATGTTATTATTCATTATTATAGGATAGCTTCTGCCCATGACTTAGTTTGCGTTGATTTCAGAATTTGGTCCTGGTTGATAAAAAAGCTGTGTTATTTCAGACTATAACCTATCTCTGTGGCAAATTTTATCCAGATGCGTTCAGCCGTTGTTGCGTGTAAGAGTAAAAAACATCCATACAAACTCTCGATTTTTTACGTTTAAAATTATAAATAGAATTCGTCTGTATACACTCACTCATACTTGTATAACTGAGAAAATTGAGTTCGAAAAGAGTTCAAAGAAGAGGTGCATGCCTCTGATTTGAACTAGAGACCTTCGACTTGGAGGTATCAAGCTGAAATTCATATCAAATACTCAGGTCTACTGTCCCTTAGACATACCATCATACCATAACGCCTGTATTCCCCGAAAGGTTAGGCAGAGGCGTACTAATGTAACCCACAGTTCGACTGTATGTTTTAGGTCCCATGTAATAGGGGGCGAGCCTATTGCCATTAACCGGGCACAAATTCCTAACTCCCGAGCTGATACTTGGAATTTCATAGAAAACCCCATTAACACTGCTCGACCTGGGAATCGAACCCAGGACCTCTAGCGTAGCAGTCGCGCTCAGGACCACTTGGCTAATGAGGCAGTTACTGTCCCTTACTTACTTACTGTCCCTTAGAGCTCTGAATAAATCAACCTTCTAATCCAAAGATACAGCAGTTTATGCTGCAAATTTTCACGTTCAACTCAGAATCTTGAAATTTGGTACGAAGCAACGTCTTATAGCACAGATGACGGAAAAATAGCGAAAAGCATTTTTTTTTATTTACTAGCTTCTGCCCGCGGCCACACCGCGGCTTTGCCCCTGTGGAATTCGGTCTGTCATCACATCCCACGGGAACGGGATAAAAAGTATCCTATGTCCGTCTCCTGGTTCTAAGCTACCTCTCCACCAATTTTCAGCCAAATCGGTTCAGCCGTTCTTGAGTTATAAATAGTGTAACTAACACGACTTTCTTTTATATATTACTAGCTTCTGCCCGCGGCTTCGCCCCCGTGAAATTCGGTCTGACATCACATCCCACGGGAACGGGACAAAAAGTATCATTATGTCCGTCTCCTGGTTCTAAGCTACCTCTCCACCAATTTTCAGCCAAATCGGTTCAGCCGTTCTTCAGTTATAAATAGTGTAACTAACACGACTTTCTTTTATATATTACTAGCTTCTGCCCGCGGCTTCGCCCCCGTGAAATTCGGTCTGTCATCACATCCCACGGAACGGGATAAAAAGTATCATATGTCCGTCTCCTGGCTCTAAGCTACCTCTCCACCAATTTTCAGCCAAATCGGTTCAGCCGTTCTTCAGTTATAAATAGTGTAACTAACACGACTTTCTTTTATATATTACTAGCTTCTGCCCGCGGCTTCGCCCCCGTGAAATTCGGTCTGTCATCACATCCCACGGAACGGGATAAAAAGTATCATATGTCCGTCTCCTGGCTCTAAGCTACCTCTCCACCAATTTTCAGCCAAATCGGTTCAGCCGTTCTTCAGTTATAAATAGTGTAAATAACACGACTTTCTTTTATATATATAAGATTATTATTATTATTCAAGTTTTAGTGGCTTACTTTGAGATTGTGTTGCAGTATCAACTCCTGGCACTGTCGCAGCCTCTTCGCTTTCAACGCATTGATGCGGGATAGCTTCTTGGGATCCAGCTCCGTCGTATTAACACAGCCAGGCTGGAAATATTTTTAACTGTTACTAACACATCTTTTAGTTAAGTTTTTTTTTAAATAGCTTGTGACATGGTCCGCCCCCGCCACCCCTTCTCCTCACCTCAAGCCTCACCCCGCGCGTCGCTATAAAAGGATCGGCAGACGACGCGCGGGCCTTCTTCTTCCTTAAGTGCCGCCCTCTACCGGCCGGACCTCGCCTCAAAGGACTCTTGCCTTAATGTACTTTAGGTAAATTCTAAACCTAATGTCAATAAATTTGTATATTTTGTGTTCCGAGTATAATTTATCTCCACTAAATAGTTCCCGGTCGGCCACCGGCCAGGTTCCTAAAACGTGTCCACCACGTCACAACATCTTTTTGTAGTTATTTATTTGACGACCTCTGTGGTCCGGACTGCTGACCATGAGGTCGTGGGTTCGATTCCCACAGGACACAAATATTTATGTGATGAATATTTATGTGTTTGTGTTCGTCTGGTTGTTTCTTATCTATATACTAATATATAAAGCTGAAGAGTTTATTTGTTTTTTTGTTTGCTTGAACGCGCTAATCTCAGGAACTACTGGTCCGATTTGAAAAATTCTTTCAGTGATAAGTAGCCCATTTATTGAGGAAGGCTACAGGCTATATATCATCACACTACGCGGACGAAGTCGCGGGCAGAAGCTAGTGTATAATAACTATGTATTTACAAAAAAAAAGTATATAAGTATTATATCCATTGTCTAGTACCCATAGTACAAGCTCTGCTTAGTTTGGGACTAGATGGTGCTGTGTAAAATGTCCCAGAATATTTATATTATTCTTATTATTATATTTAAGTGAAGGAAAAGTTCGACTGCGTGCAGGATTGAACCACTAATGCAACGCGTGTCCCACCCGCTAGGTCGAAATTTGCCTCCTGATAATCCCTTTTTTGTATGGGTGTCTATACATCAGAGAGGTCAAGCTGTATCTCAGGATCAGTTCAAATAAGATAAGAAGTTCACCAGTTTTTAAGTTGGACCATATACTGTCATACTTTCCAACAGTTACAAAATTAAAATCTATTCAGTAGTTTTTGCGCCAACTCGTAACAAAGAGACAAAAATTTTAAAAATCTCATTTTTGGTTTCGGAGATTTTTATACTTATACAGTAACACACTCGTTTTTTTTTTAATATCTTCAATGTACAGACTCAGCTTTTTTACAATTTTATAATAGTAGAAATGAGAAGAAGATAAGTAATAAGACTTCCGCCCCGGCTTCGCATGGTTGGAGAAATCCCTAACTTTTTTCAAAATATTCTATAGCCTATGTTAATCTGGAATAACGTAGCATTCAAATGGTGAATGAACTTTTGAAATAGGCGCAGTAGTTTTGAGTTTACATACAAACTTCTTTATAATATTAGTATTTATAACTATAATTCACCATAGGTCGATGAACATCCCAGAATGCTCTCTCCTGGCTGTCCAACACCTTCCGCTCTAGTTTATCGCGTTTCTTGTCCACCTAAAAAATTTGTACAGATAAAATGAAAACTCCTAAAAAGCCATATTTAAAAAAAAACATAAATTGAAACATAGCGCCACTTGCACCAACTTTTTAAATGTGTTTAAACTGGATTTAAACACAAAATATCTATGAAAAAACGTGTTTAAATACAATTTAAATACTACTAGCTTCTGCCCGCGGCTTCGCCCCCGTGGAATTCGGTCTGTCATCACATCCCACGGGAACGGGATAAAAAGTATCCTATGTCCGTCTCCTGGTTCTAAGCTACCTCTCCACCAATTTTCAGCTAAATCGGTTTAGCCGTTCTTGAGTTATAAATGGAGTAACTAACACGACTTTCTTTAATATATATAGATAGATTATGAAGTTGGTGCAAGTGGCCCTTACTGTGCCAAACTATTTTAAATTTTTATGGGACCAAATGGCAACTATTCCGCATCATACTAAAGAAGAACCAAGTAAATCGAATCATAAAAAAGGCATCCGGCAAAGACTGCCACTAGAACCAGTTCGATCGAATCAGAAATGAGGAGATCCGTAGCCGTCTCGGAGTGATACCACGGCCTCACAGGAAACCGGCGTGAAACAATGCTTGCTTGTGTTTCGCCGAGTGAGAGAGGTTACCGGAGGCACAAACCAAAAAAGGCGGACAACGCACTTGTGATTCCTCTGGTGTTGCGGATGTCCATGGGCGGTGGTTATCGCTTAGCATCAGGTGATCCGTCTGCTCGTTTGCCCCCCTATCCCATCAACTATAGTTGCCAACATAAACACGTTACAAGTTGTATATGGGATCGATTCGCAATAACAAAGATCTTTACTTCTTTTATTGAGATAAAAAACAGAAAAAACCTCTTGCACTTCTTTCTCCTTGCATTCTAAATCGTCATCTTGGTTTTTTTATCTATCTCTTTCACACCTATCATCTTCACTCATTCGTCTTGCGTTCCATTCCACACAACAAATTAAGGGCCACTTGCACAAACTTCTGAAATATGTTAAAATTGAATTTAAACACAAAATGACAACAGAAAATTGTGTTTAAATACAATATAAACACATTTAAGAAGTTGGCGCAAGTGGCCCTTGACGTTCTTTAATTTTCCTACATACATACCTTGCTCTGTGCCTCTGCCTGCATGAATATGAACTCCCATTTACGGCTGAACATCTTCTGTAGCCGAGCGAGAGACTCTGCCTCGTAGTCGGCCAGCTCTAGGCGGGCTTTGTTCTGCATCGTGCGCTTGCATAGATACACCGCTGGAGAGAGTACAAGGTAAAATTAAAAACTGTGGGTGTACATTAGTACGCCCCTGCCTAACCCTTCGGGGAATACAGGCGTGATGGTAAATAAAAAAAAGAAACAATAATATTAAATCAAAAATAAAACTAAAAGCTAATAATTATTTAAAAATCACACAAAAATAATAATTAACATTAACTTAGTCACAAGGGATTGTACTAGAGGCAGAGATGGATTCCAGGTAACGAGTAGCTAATATTACTAATGTTAAATTCTTACCATAATCTGTGTTCTCCGGCTCCCATTGATTAGAAGGCCAAAAGTATGGTGTCTGGAATCTGTAAGTAAAAGTAATCCAATTAGAATATCGAGCCATAATTAAAATAGGCTAATTGGCAACCCTTGTCCGGGCTAAGCTCCAAAGTCTGGAACATCGTCGCAAAGTTGCTAGCTTATCTGTATTTTATCGGATACATTTCGGAGTGTGCATCAGATCTCCACGATCTTATTCCCCCTTGCCCTTTCTACTATCGGACGACCAGGAGCACAAAAACCCGGCATCGATTCATGGTGGATATTCCGAAAATCCGAACGAAACGCTTCAAGTCCACATTTATCATGCGTACCGCGGAAATGTGGAATGCGCTTCCCGAGTGGGTCTTCCCCGATAGATATAATCTGGGTGTCTTTAAAATACGAATCGATTTCTTCTAGGCAAGCGCGCTCCAACTTGGGTCGCAGTGTCGCTTAACATCAGGTGAACTGGCGATCAAGCATAAGCCTATCAAGAATTTAAAAAATAATAATAATAATAATAATGGCCTCACAGAAAACTGGCGGAAAACAACGCTTGCGTTGTCTTTCGCCGAGTGAGTGAGGATACCGGAGGCCCAAACCAAACTCTGATGTTGCGGGTGTCCATGGGCGCCAGTTATCGCTTACCATCAGGTGATCCGTCTGTTCGTATGCCATAAAAAAACATAACATAACTAACCCATATACTGTCCCACTGCTGGGCACGGGTCTCCTCTCACAATGAGAGGGATTAGGCTATAGTCCACCACGCTAGCCTAATGCGCGTTGGCAGACTTCACACGCCGTTGAGAATATCTCTCAGGCATGCAGTTTTCCTCACGATATTTTCCTTCACCGTTGTAAGCGAGTGATAATTAACTAATCATTATTAATCGACATGGCGGTATGGATTCCCGGTGGCTTAGAGGTCATAGCGTCTGGTTTACCTAACCAAAAGCCGCAGGTTCGAATCCTGCCCGCAAGTCGAAATTTTCCTTCACTAATATAATTATACTAGCTTCTGCCCGCGACTTCGTCTGCGTGGACTTCAGATAAAAAGTAACCCATGTGTTAATCCAGACTATAATCTATCTCTCTGCCAAATTTTATCCAGATCCGTTCAGCCGTTCTGGCGTGAAAGAGTAACAAACATCCATCCATCCATCCTCACAAACTTTCGCATTTATAATATTAGTAGGATAATCTTAGCATGGAAAATGCCAAAATAAATACAAAAAGATATTTAATAGGCAAGGTGGCATCGTTCGACACTGAACTAACTGCAAATGAAGTCATGTCGGTTGAGAGGCAAAGCACTTTGCTTTTCAATAGATGTTACTGGCGTCACCTATAAGACGTAAACTCAGAATGTGAAGGCAAATTTCGACCTGGTTGATTGGGACTCGCGGTGGCTTAGCGGTCATAGCGTCTGGTGTACCTAACCAGAAGACGCATTTTTGTCGAATTAAACATACCATCACGCCTGTATTCCCCGAAGGGTTAGGCAGAGGCGTACTAATGTACACCCACAGTTCGGCGGTATGTTTAGGTCCCATGTAATAGGGGGCGAGCCTATTGCCATTAACCGGGCACAAATTCCTAACTTCGAGCTGCTACTGGGAATTTCATCGAAAAACCCAATAACTCTTTACTCGACCTGGGAATCGAACCCAGGACCTGTAGCGTAGCAGTCGCACTCAGGACCACTTAGCTAATGAGGCAGTTGTCGAATTTTAACTAAAAATTACATATATTCACCGGTAATAAGTGTTGTCGTTCTTCACGGTAAGGCAGTGGTCGTCTATCGGGAACAGGTATCCATGGGCTGCTAACAAGTGGGCCAGGTGCAACGCCTCCCATGTCTCTTCCAGGCTAAGGTGACGGGCTAGCCAGGCCACGAGATCCGACCCGGTGAATACCTGTGCATAAATGAAATTTTACTTCTTTCTTGAAGGCTATTCTCCATAAGACCCACTTTTTGGTATTGTGCAACTAGTTTTGACTTATCAAAAGTACCTTCTTTAATGAAAGGTAGTTTTACATAACTACATAGTCACATAGTCACATAATCATTTCAATCTAGACTTGCTCAAACATTTTATTATCCAATCATTTTCGTGCCAACACACACACACACACACGCGCGCGCGCGCACGCACACACACACACATACACCACACACACGCACACACCCTAACACTACGTATAACAACGAACTTACAAAGTAAGTCATGGGAGTTAAGGCGGGAAAATGTAAAGTGCACATTGTCGATTTTTTATTATTATTCAAAACTTGAATTTCTCCGAAGTTGTAATTATGGTGGATAATTAACCATTAAGTGTTCGTGAACGTGTGAGAGTTTAGGCAAATGATATAGAATTGAAAATCGTGACTTTTTGGGTTCACTCCTAAACTCCATTGAAGCCTCAATAAAGTTTCTACCGTTTTATTGTGGCAACTGAACAACTTATACTTGACACTGGCGAACACAAAAAGTGTGACTGCCATATTTCAATCCCATGATGGGATATATTACTTGAATACTCTAATAATTGACACTGGCAAATACACAAAAAGTGTGGCGCCATAATATTAGGTCTTTACCTATGAAATTGCCGTTTTGTATGAAAAAAATTAAACTATTTTTTTTTCATGTATTTTTTATTTGTATTAATCGAAGTAATCACCCATGCAATCAATGCATCTTTGCCAACGCAGTGGCAGTTTATGGATGCCCTTCTGAAAGTATGAGAGTGTAGACAAATGATATAGAATTGAAAATCGTGACTTTTTGGGTTCACTCCTAAACTCCATCATAGCCTCAATAAAATTTCTACCGTTTTATTGGGGCAACTGAACAACATAAACTTGACACTGGCGAACACAAAAAGTGTGGTGCCTTAATACAATCCCATGTTGGGAAATATTACTTGATTACTCTAATACTTGACACAGGCAAATACGCAAAAAGTGTGGCGCCATAATAATAAAAAATAAAAAAGTAAGTCATGTCGGTTGAGAAGCTATAACTTGCTTTTCAATAGATACACCTTTAAGACATTAATTCTGAATATGACGGCAAATTTGACCTGGAGTGGACTGCGGTGGCTTAGTGGTCATAGACTCTATATTTAACCAGAAGACGCAGGTTCGAATCCTGCCGCAGTCGATTTTTTCCTTCACTAAAATAACTTAATTTTCTTGTTTCTTGGAATGTCTTAAAAATAAAGTAAATCGTCGAAACTTACTGAGGGTATTTTGGTCATAAAGCTCTTGACAGTTCTAACTGGTACGCCAGTATTCTCATCCTGCATCTTCTCTATGATAGCCTCCATCTGAAAAAGAAATAATTTCTTTCAAAGTCAAAGTCAAAATGTTTTATTTCAATTAGAAAATTTTAGAAGATACTTTTGATAAGTCAAAACTAGTTGCACGGTTCCAAAAAGTGGGTCTCATGGAGAAGAACCACTGCATAGATTAGTTAGTAAGTAATAACCATTCTGATGTTGATTAAATGATCTGTAAAGTTAAGCTGTGCTCGCTACGGTCAGTGTGTAGATGGGTGACCATTCTTAAAACATCGAGACCCCCACATAAGATAACATAGATAATATCAAAATAAATCGATAATTTAACACAATTTAATAAAATTTTGTTATGTGTGTTATGTGTCAAGGCTATCCAAGACCAGAGGACTACAGACTCATACCCCCAGGCCTCATTATAAAGCTCATGGAAGAGCTGTTTGTAGAACTGGGAGGGGATGAGGAATAGATTATCTAGGGGAAACACAAAAGATCCCATTGTGTCGAAGTGCACTGAGGCCTTGCTGCCTCGGCCCTACACAAGATAAGATAAGATGGGATAGGGGGGCGAAACGACCAGACTGATCACCTAATGGTAAGCGATTACCTCCGCCCATG
This sequence comes from Acronicta leporina, assembly GCA_947256265.1. Classification (NCBI taxonomy): domain Eukaryota; kingdom Metazoa; phylum Arthropoda; class Insecta; order Lepidoptera; family Noctuidae; genus Acronicta; species Acronicta leporina. The sequence continues at coordinate 4,715,699 of OX366541.1, read as the reverse complement.
GACACCCGCAACACCAGAGGAGTCGCAAGCATGGGCATATTTACCCTAGGGCCAAAAGGGCCATGGCCCGGGGTGGCAGGCTGCGAGGGACGGCGCAAGCCGCACCTCGCTCATCTATTTTTGACTTTATAAGCCTCAAGAAAAAAAAATGGCCTACTACCAGATGGCAAGCGATTACCGCCGCCAATGAACACTCGCGACACCATAGGAGTCTCAAGTACATTACCCGCCTTTTTAAAGGTTTTGACTTTGAGCCTCCGCTATCCTCACTCACTCGGTAAAACACAACCCGCGTTGTTTCACGCCGGTTTTCTGCGAGGCCGTGGTGTCACTCCGGACGAGCTGGCCCATTCGTGCCAAAGCTTTGCTCTCACACGGTAAAAATTGTATGGCAAATTCGTTTTTTTATGGGATAGGGGGTGCAAACGAGCGGATGGGTCACCTGATGCTAAGCGATAACCGCCGCCCATAGACACCCACAACACCAAAGAAGTCACAAGTGCGTTTCCCGCCATTTAAAAGGGTTTGATCCTCCGGTATCCTCACTCATTCGGCGAAACACAAACCGCCTTGTTTCACGCCGGTTTTCTGCGAGGCCGTGGTGTCACTCCGGACGAGCTGGCCCATTCGTGCCAAAGCTTTGCTCTCACACGGTAAAAATTGTATAGCAAATTCGTTTTTTTATGGGATAGGGGGGGCAAACGAGCGGATGGGTCACCTGATGCTAAGCGATAACCGCCGCCCATGGACACCCACAACACCAAAGAAGTCACAAGTGCGTTGCCCGCCATTTAAAAGGGTTTGATCCTCCGGTATCCTCACTCATTCGGCGAAACACAAACCGCCTTGTTTCACGCCGGTTTTCTGCGAGGCCGTGGTGTCACTCCGGACGAGCTGGCCCATTCGTGCCAAAGCTTTGCTCTCACACGGTAAAAATTGTATGGCAAATTCGTTTTTTTATGGGATAGGGGGGGCAAACGAGCGGATGGGTCACCTGATGCTAAGCGATAACCGCCGCCCATGGACAGCCACAACACCAAAGAAGTCACAAGTGCGTTGCCCGCCATTTAAAAGGGTTTGATCCTCCGGTATCCTCACTCATTCGGCGAAACACAAACCGCCTTGTTTCACGCCGGTTTTCTGCGAGGCCGTGGTATCACTCCGGTCGAGACGGCCCATCCGTGCCAAAGCTTTGCTCTCACAGGGTAAAAATTTGTATGGGAAATTCATCATTCATCAACTGCCTCATTAATCAAGTGGTCCTGAGTGCGACTGCTACGCTAGAGGTCCTGGGTTCGATTCCCAGGTCGAGCAAAGTGTTATTGGGTTTTTCTATGAAATTCCCAGTAGCAGCTCGGAGTTAGGAATTTGTGCCCGGTCAATGACATTAGGCTCGCCCCCTATTACATGGGACCTAAACATACCGGCGAACTGTGGGTGTACATTAGTACGCCTCTGCCTAACCCTTCGGGGAATACAGGCAAAGTCAAAGTCAAAGTCAAAATCATTTATTCAATATAGACTACTAGGTAGTACTTTTAGAACGTCATTTTTACATTATAGACAGCCCCCAAAACGCCCGCCCTTCACCGCTTCCTAGTGTTTTCGCTGGGAAGAAGAAGCGGCGCCACAAACTCCCCAGCAAACACATTTCTGTCTGTTATGTTACTAAGGCGTTATACAAGATTTCAAATCATTGTTTCGGGTACTTAATAATGTATTCATTGCTACTGTCAGCTGGCGCACATGTTATTATTTTCAAGCAGTATTTATAATTTTAGCAAGCCTCCTTTCTTGTAGTTTAAATGACAATTTTAACTATTAAAAACAGTGAACCTGCGGCGTGATGGTATGTTATGTTATAGAAATTCATTTGCTGGACTCTGTCACTTACATCCTTATCTATATTCACCTGACCATCAAGAGGCACTTGGCGGCACTTCCACAAACGTCGAATCATAGAGATGAACATATTTCACTTATTTAAAAATAAACTTCGAAAACATGTAAGCACGATCTAAATTTAATGAATGTTAGTGGAATATATAATTTGTATAACTATCATTTGTTATAAATTATTAATTTCTAAGTTGTTATATCAACCGTATTCAGTAAAATTATGTTATGTTATTAAAAATAAACTGAATTGCATTTATATGTCACTAGCTTCTGCCCGCGACTTCGTCCGCGTGGAATAGTTACTTAGTCTTAGCGGGATGATAGCCTATAGCCTTCCTCAATAAATGGACTATCTAACACCGAAAGATTTTTTCTAATCGGACCAATAGTTCCTGAGATTATCGCGTTCAAGCAAACTTGGCAGGTGGCAGGAAGCTGAAGGGGATCATCATCTCCTTACAGGTGGTAAGAAGATGATGATCCCCTTCAGCGGCTTGTAGTATGTTTTGATTGAAGCTCACTTCAAGATATAGCCAATATTGATATTTGATAATTGAGTATTGAGTATCCGAGCGGAACTTTAGTAAAATATGTCACGGGAACAGGAATAATAAAAGAACGCTAAATGAGGATATGTCCTTTAGAGCGTTTGTTGGGTCCGAGCGGACCCAAGCTCGGTCCGCACGGATACAAAACAAACGCTCTAAAGGCTGATGAATAACGTATTTATTTGGATAAGGATTAATAATATCATGTTTATAAAAACACCTACGCAAATAATGCATTTGGAATTTTAGAACAAAGTTAGCATAAAAACGGTTATAGTGAGCCAACCTTAAAAGATAGACATATGCTGTCGCGGACTTTTTTTTAGAACTTTTAAAGAGGAACAATTCTGTCATATATGATTTTTGCGAAACTTTAATCGTTTACGCAGCGCATGCATCGGAAGCTCTCAAAAGGAAAAAACCCCGATTTTGAAACATTCTTCATTGATGCTCCGCTCCTATTGGTCTTAGCGTGATGATATATAGCCTATAGCCTTCCTCGATAAATGAGCTATCTAACACTGAAAGAATTTTTCAAATCGAACCAGTAATTCCTGAGATTAGCGCGTTCAAGCAAACAAACAAACAAACAAACAAACAAACAAACAAACAAACAAACTCTTCAGCTTTATATATTAGCATAGATAATATTTAAAAGCATGTGCCACAGGTGAATGATTTATATATATATTATTTATTATTATTGTTTTTTATAATGAAATGTAATTAATGTATTTCTTATTGTAAATGAACTGTAAAGTTTTTATAAGAAATAAATTTCTTTAAACCGAGTAAGAATAACCTCTTTAGACGACCTAGAATAAACTGAGAGAGTCGCTGTTTTAAAAACATAAGTAAGATATTTAAACAATGGCAATTGTTTCATCTGTGAAGGTTATACAGTGTTCAGTTGTGTCTGTTAATATTCCGTCAGTTTATATTAAAAAAAAGTAGACTAAATTACTGCTTGTTACAGCTGCTATCTAGCAGTGAAAGTCCGGTCAAAATAGATCCAGCCATTTCTGAGATTAGCCAACAAACATACAGACAGACATTTTAAAAAATGTTGTTTTTGTATATGTACTGTGTATACATCCAAAATGCACTCAGTAAAAAGTGGTATTTTAATATTAAAAACATAACATACCATCGCGCCTGTATTCCCCGAAGGGTTAGGCAGAGGCGTACTAATGTACACCCACATTTGTTTAGGTCCCATGTAATAGGGGGCGAGCCTATTGCCATTAACCGGTACAAATTCCAAACTCTGAATTGCTACTGGGAATTTCATAGAAAAACCCAATAACACTGCTCGACCTGGGAATCGAACCCAGGACCTCTAGCGTAGCAGGCGCGCTCAGGACCACTTGGCAGTTTAATTAATATTAAAAACAGACACTCCAATTTCGTTTATTTGTATATACAAGCGGAACCGGGATACATTGCCCTTAAACTTAAAATCAGTCAATCCATTCCCGATACAAAATGCATGATATTACGTAAGCACTATAGAGGGGCGGGGGGGTCTTTGCTTTTCTTATTTTTGATGACATGGGGGGTGGGGGATCTAGATAGTGATTACGTCAGCAGTAATTATTTACTTTTTTACACATATCGCCAATTGTCTATGCAGAAAACTAAATGCATTTTCGGGGATTCCTACAAATAATGAATACGTTTAGGTATATTTCTAGACTTATATAACTGCTGCTCGTAAATCAATCAATTGTACCAATGTTTACGTAAGCATGGGGGGGAGGGGTAAGAGCTTTGCTTACTTTTGCTGACGAGGGGGAGGGGTGGCTTAATAATTGCAAAAAATCTGCTTACGTAATACTTGAACGGCCCCTAACCCTTCGGGGAATACAGGCGTAATACCTACGTGATGGTTCGATTGTTTGCACCAAAAGACTCATTCGGTGATTTTGAAGCGGCGGTAGCCTAATGGTTAGTGCGTCGGAGTTGCGATCATGTGGTTGCCGGTTCGAAACTCACCTATTGCACTACTGACGTGAACCCACTCGTAACACAAGCATTTAGCTTAGCACGAGGGGTTAACAAGAATACTAGTAATGTGTGACCCACATTAAATAAATAAATAAATAAATATTCTGGGACATTTTTACACAGCACCATCTAGTCCCAAACTAAGCAGAGCTTGTACTATGGGTACTAGACAATGGATATAATACTTATGTACGTTATTTTTGTAAATACATACTTATAATACATAAGAAACACCCAGACGAACACAAACACTTATATTCATCACATAAATTTTTGTGTTCTGTGGGAATCGAACCCACGACCTCATGATCAGCAGTCCGGTACTCGAACCACTAAACCACAGAGGTCGTCGCTAGTAAGCTTTTTTTTAAAAAGAGGTTTTACTTGCGCGGTCGTCCGGAATGGCTAACTCCAGACGTGTACAGCTATTTCGACTATACTGTACTGGCAGGCCATACAAATATTTGGTCAGACAATCAAGCGATTGACTACTAATTGAGAGCCGTCGTTTGAATATATTTGTACCGGAAATCAAACATTCCAATTTAATACTACCACTTCCGCCGCACGCGCACATAACTTCGAGAATTTGCGAGCTTCATTGCAATACTAATGAAGAAAAATGACATAATATAATGGTTGAGACACACTACTGTGTCATGGCGTGTAATGTCGACGACATAAAGCAGTAACGAACCCAGGACCTCTAGCGTAGCAGTCGCGCTCAAGACCACTTGGCTAATGAGGCAGTAAATTATGTTTATTTGTGTAAATAGATCTTTTAAGGACACTTTTACAAGTCAATGTTTTTCATATAATTTTTTAACTAGATGGCACAAGCATTTCCTAGCTTCTTAGCACAACCTCTGAGAAGAAACACCGAAACAAACTGAGAGAATCATGATCTCTTTTAAAGTCCAGACAGTAGTACATAGTAGTATTATACGATGTGTGTTACAATGAAGGGCAATATCCGAATAGGCCTTTTGAAGAAAGAGCCATAGCAGCCTTGAGTTGAGCTGTCCTAACTGACGGCATACACCAGTCATAGTGTAGCTCAACCATTATTCCATAGGTCCATCACATTTATGCTTGTGGGGTTGACATTCGAAAATTGAAGTGTCCGAATATAATGTCAAAATTACGGCTTTTTACCAAATCCATATGAAATTATGACAAAAATCAAATAATAAAATTTTTGTCTGTTTGTCTCAGCTCATCTCCAAAACCGCTGGACCGATTATGACGGGATTTTCTGACTGACAGATACCTAGCTGATTTTATAAAGAGTAACTAGACATTTATAATAAGTAAATACTTATATGACAACAGTGAAAGTGCACATAACAGCTAGCTCAGTATAAGACAAGATTTAAACAACATACCTTTTTGTACACCAGGTAGTTGGGCGACTCTTCCGGTGAAGGGATGGTGGACATAAGAGCCTGGACCCCAGGAGGGAGGCTTGAAGTTGCATTCTCCTTCTTATCCCGGTCTTTTTCTTTATCTTCTTTTATACATTTCGAGTTATCTCTGCAAGAAAATATAATATTACTGTTATTACTATAGTCACCTCATTAGTTAGGCTAATTAGGCAGTGGTTCTGAGCGCCACTGGTTGGTGAGTTCGGGTTCTACTCCCAGGTTGAGCAACATGTTATTGGGTTTTTCTATGAAATTCCCAGTAGCTCAAGTTTGGAATTTGTACCCGGTTAATGGCAATAGGCTTGCTTCCTATTAGATGGGACTTAAAAATACTGGTGAACTGTGGGTGTACATGAATATGCCTCTGCCCAACCCTTCAGGAAAGACAGGTGTGATGGTATGTTCATTCTATAGTATCTTGGATAGGTAGTTTTACATGTTTAAAGTCAAAGACATTAGCATACATGTTTTTATAGTATACTAGCTTCTGCCCGCGACTTCGTCCGCAATGAGTAGTTATTTGGTCTTAACATGATGATATATATAGCCTATAGCCTTCCTCATTAAATGGGCTATCTAACACTGAAAGAATTTTTCAAATCAAACCTAGTTCCTGAGATTAGCACATTCAAGCAAACAAACAAACTCTTCAGCTTTATATATTAATAAATAAATATAGATATCGATTAGTATAGGCCAAGTGAGAAATAAGTACCCCATTTTTTTTTAAACTGCAAAGCCAAGTTATCGGGCACCATGCCATGGAACCAAAATTGGGTATGTTTGTAATTTAGTGCTCCAAATATTTCTTTTTTATTGTAAATTATTGGATCTTACCTCGATGGCCCTTGCTGACAGGCCTTTGATGCCGCCTTTTCCGATGAATTCATCGTAACCATTTTAATTTTCAAAATACAAATTCATCACACAATAAAACTTTAAAACTCTATGTAATATTTTCGAATTTCTTTGGCGCCAATATAATTAGCATAGCAAATGGCAACGGTGTAGAACTGTTATGCCTCTAATGATTCCTTGTGTTGATTTGGTTACAACGCCCCGAGTGGCTGTTTGGAAATTATCAAAACACTTATCACTTTCAGCTGATCTCCACAAAAACAATAATTTATTTACAAATTACACATAAAACCAACTTTGATGCACTTAAAATAATTCATCTTCATCACTTATTTACGCGAGCAAACAGCAGAGTTCAAGTCACAAAATATCCATTTTCTCAATCGAAACTGAGACAAAGTGATCTTTACAGCATCCAAATGGATTTAGAGAGCAAATCAACATGTAAAGACGATAGTTTTAAACACATTTTGGTTTTATTTGTGATTTTTTTATACACTTGACTAAGGAGGTGTTTTCCTTTTAGGTTTTTACAGTTCAAACACTTCACATGGCCAGCTGATAGATAGTAGAAACCGATTTACACGGAAAACCATTTTGTTTTATTTATAAAACCTAAATAATAACAACCGATAACAAATTTTAACATTTTGATGATAGTACGAAATGTCAAGAACGTTCGCCATTTATCATTACCCCAAATGCAAGCCAAGAGAGCTTTTTGAGAAGAGATGCGAGATATAAAAGCTTCGTGCGTGAAAGAGAAAGCAATCCTGTGGCTACATAATACGAACAAAGTTAAAAGGCCCAGACTCCACGATTGAAATAAGCATGGAATGTTCAATTGAATTTAGTCGATTGACTAAATGAATAGATGGCGCAAGTGTTTAGAATTTTATCGAACGCCTTATTTGGAGCTATTTTTAGACAAAAAAATAATTGTAGTTAATAGTTCGTAGGTATAAAATAACTTCCACTAAAATTTAAAGTTATTTATTTCCTGGTTCACACATGATCACTAAAGTTATACATAATGTGTTTAATTATTAATTTCTCAGAATTTCTTATGCCAGTTCATATCACGCAAAACAGATGGCAGCACAAGTGAGTTTAATAAAGAGAACAGATTACGTTCAATTGAAGTCCTTTAGTATTTTATACCGCTGCTATGCTTCTGTTATTTTATTGCTCATAACAATAACTATGAAAGCTGAAAAAGAAAAAGAAATAAAGTATCTTGATTTGACATACGAGGTTGTCGACATGTGGGAGGTGGATTCGGCGGTCATTGTACCAATCGTTGTGTCAGCAAATGGTTTAATAGCCAAGAGCCTCGACCAGCACCTACGGAGGCTCTCACTAGCTGGCTGGATCAAGGGCTTGATACAGAAAGCAGTACTTCTAGACACGGCCCGCATTGTTAGGAGATTCCTCTCTCTGTAGCCCTGAACACTTATGGACCTTCCCCCCCCCCCCTATAGGCCTCCAGCGCCATTAAGGGGGCATTATCACCCGCTTTGAAAAAGACTGGCATATTTATAAGCTGCGGATCCTTAGAAACGTATATAAATCAAATAAAATAATATAGAAGATGCTGCTTCCAGTTCCACTAAAGGCCGATGTACTTCTCCAAAGTCCAATATATAAATCTATACCAAAGTTCATCAAAATTGGTTCAGCGGTTTATGTGCGAAAGTGTAACAAACAGAGCTACTTTCGTCTACACAAGTACTAACAGGAAAAAATTATTATTTGTAGGTTTGTAATAGGTATTTTAACTAGGCAATGGATAAACTCAATAATTATGTACCTACTAACCCGATTATTTCAAAACTTCTTTTACTTATACATTATTCCCGAGTAATAAAGGTTATTTTGTTAATCGAGTAGCGTCACTTTAGATTGCGATTAAAACCTTGAGAAACAGCGAGTAGGTATAATATAAGTATGGAAGTATCTTCCCTACTTCACTATAGTGTAAAACATAGTCGCTTCCCGCTGTCTGTCTGTCCCTATGTATGCTTAGATCTTTAAAACTACGCAACGGATTTTGATGCGGTTTTTTTTAAAGATAGAGTGATTCAAGAGTAAGGTTTTAAGCTATTTAACATAACTCTTAAGAACGGGGTAGCGTGGGTGAAACCGCGGTTGGGTCACTAGTAATATAATAGGAACGTGAAAGTTTGTTTGTTTGTTGTATGGATACTTGTTACTTTTTCACGCAAAAACTACTATATGAATTTTAATGAAACTTTACTATAATATAGCTCATTCATTAGAATAATACATCGCCTATAAATGAAATATCTATGCGGACAAAGCCGAGGGCAAAAGCTAGTAGATAATATGGAAGGCTTGCAGGGTAGATAATTATGTTTAAAAAATTTAAAGTATGTCTCGTCAAGGCTAAGAGATTGTTGATTGCGATACACGGAACAGTAGATAGTTTGTTGCAACTAGTTCTGAATATAATATTGCCTTACAATAATAAGTAAAAACACCTTTTTTATAGCAAGGGAAATTCTCCTAGATCGTCTGCTTCATGAGGCGGTGGGGTATGTATGACGGACTTATACCGATTCAAAACCGTATGTTACGAACGCAGCCGTAACAATATATTTGCGTCCACGTAGAACGCGTTTTTAACTCTTCTTCCCAAAAATATAGACATAGAAAAACTTATTCTTTCCTTATTCAAATTTGAATTTGTTTGTCCCCAAGTCAACCGCCCGTAGGTAATGCGTTGCTTTACGGACTGAAAACTGCCGAAGGAAAACTGGCTCTCACGCGCAGAAGTCATATCAAACAAAGATGTTTCCCGTAAAATTACGTCCCTCTGAAATAACAACACGCTCCTGAAGTTAGCCATTGCTAACAGCCGCAAAGTCAAATAACTTAATAATTATGAGTATTGAAATCAGTAAGGACAATAATAATAAAAATAATTCAGCGGTCATTGTACCAATCGTAGTGTCAGCCAATGTTCTAATAGCCAAGAGCCTCGACCAACACCTACGGAGGCTCTCACTAGCTGGCTGGATCAAGAGCTTGATACAGAAAGCAGTGTACTCGTGGACACGGCGCGAATTGTTAGGAAGTTCCTCTCTCTGGAGCCCTGACCACCGGTAGCTTGGATCCTGCTCCCGATATCAGTGGGCTACTAAAAATAAAACATTGACAACTGTCTTTACACCTAGTTTTACGTGAGTAAGTTGGCTTGTCCCCCGTCATATAATTGTCATAGGGGCCGCAATTATCCTAGAGTGCCCAAGGCCTCCAAAGTTTGAAAGACGACCCTGTCTAGGGTATGATTATTTTATCCGTGGGCTAGGCCGTCTAGGTAATATTAAGTCTAGGTATTCGTCTAGGCCAGTGTTGCGCAAAGTGTTCTATATCGACCCCCAGGGGTCGACGATAACCTACACGAGTACTAAATGGGTAGGTATGGTTTATGAATGTGCAAATAAATAAATTTAGCTAAGAACGGGGTCTACCCAAAACCAAAAAAAATGTAGTGGTCGATGAAGTAAAAAAGTTTGGGGACCTCTGGTCTAGGCATTGGTAAGCGCATAATTTATATAAGTGATAATTATAATATCACCGAAATAAATATAACCAGTATATTTTTATGGAATAGGGGGACAAACGAGAGAGACGGATCACCTGATGGGAAGCGATTACCGCCACCCATGGACACGCAAGTGCATTGCCCGCCTTTAAATATAATTTCAGCCTCCGGTGTCCTCACTCACTCGGTGAAACACAACGTAAGCGTTGTTTCACGCCCGTTTTCTGTGAGGCCGTGGTATTACTCCGGTCGAGACGGCCCGTTCGTGCAGAAGCATGGCTCTCCCACGGTAAGTATTCCTATCTAGTGGAAGACTAATCCTAAGTACTTTTGAGTTGTCTAATAAATAGACAGGTATAAAATGTACTGTTACTTATTTCATATCAAGGTTATTACATGCAGGTACGTACTTTCAGTGTCCATATTGCGGTCTCAAGGTGACTTTTACACAAATTGCATTAGTCGTTCTAATTCCTGAAGCATATTGAGCAACACCATTTACCAATATTGTGCGCCTATATCCTTTAATGTACACCAAAAACGAATGTCAAGTATAAGTTATCAATCATAGAATATGGTACAATGGGTGGTCTAATTGCTAAAAGCTATCTCTTACAGACAACCTTTGGATGGACTCAAGAGAAAGGAAAGGCGAAAATAGGTAGTCTGGCGCACACAAAAGAAACTAAACATGAAATAATACACAAATTTCAAATAACGTAGCTTGGTAGGTAAGGGTGATCCTTACCCATGGCGAAAGAGTTGCCCCCTGTTTTAGGCCAGGAATTCACTTTTGGGGTTCGAGCTGTGAATCTGAAACAGACAGATATTGATACTGGGTGTTTGTGTATGTGAGAATTTGTGTTTGTAAACACACCCACGATACAGTGGAAAATCCTAGTGCGTGGCAACGTTTTTTTTTCTAACCCGTAGATACCCTGCCCCTAAACCCTACAGTCATGCCCTACAATACGTATCCATTATTGGACCTAAATATAGCAGCGAACTGTGGGTGTATCTAACATTAGCACACCTCTGCCTAACCCTTCGGGGCATCAGATCTCATTCCACCTTTCCCTTTCTACTATCGGACGACCAGAAGCACGAAAAAGCGACATCAATTCATGGTAGGCTCCAAAAACCCGAACGAAACCTTTATTAAATAGTGTGTATCGCTGAAATGTAGAATTCCCGAGTGGGTCTTCCTCGATACCTGCATATAATCTGGGTGTTTTTAAATTCGAGTAGATCGGTTTCTTCCAAGCAAGCGCGCTCCATCGTAGATCACAGTGTCACTTATCATCAAGTGAACTTAGTGAACTATCCTACGCCTATTAGGAATTTAAAAAAAAATGACACGTGCTAGTGTTGTCAGATGCAATAATTTGTTTATTTTATTTATTTATTGTAGTGTCTAACCGACGCATTGGCCGTTGGCCACTGGCTAATAGATTCATAAGCGTCGTTATGGGCGAAAATTAATGTTCTTTCTTTCTTTCTTTTCTTCCAGTATTGACTTATGTATGACATATTTATATTATTGTAGTGTCTAACCGACACATTGGCCTTTGGCTAAAAGATTCTTGTGCGTCGTTATGGGCGAAAATTTATACTTTCTTTCTGTCTTTTCTTGCATATGTATTGACTTATGACAGAAAGACAAAGGAGGTTTATCGATAGAATGCAAGACTGAACCAGAGTTAAGGTCGTTTACTTTCGACCGCACGAGGTCACCGGCCTTTGAGGCACTCCAACCCTTTCATTGTATCGAATCACTGACAGCTCACAAATATGGAATCGGTAAGTATCTTTGTTTGTTATTTTATATTACACTAGCTTCTGCCCGCGACTTCGTCCGCGTGGAATAGTTACTTGGTCTTAGCGTGACGATATTATAATAGCCTATAGCCTTCTTCAATAAATGGGCTATCTAACACTGAAATAATTTTTCAAGTAGTTCCTGAGATTAGCGCGTTCAAGCAAACAAACAAACAAACTCTTCAGCTTTTTATATTTGTCATGAACGAATGCCAAATATCCTTACCTATATTGGTAGATACAGGCGTGATGGTATGGTTTGAATAATATCTTATTCAGCCACATTCTTCGGTTGGGCGTGGCGAATCTTGGCCATTTGAATTGCTAATTTGCCCACGAACGTCTAAGATTAGGCTTATTGATACCACACAAGTAGATAATCTTCACGTGGGAGAGCCATGCTTCGGCACGAATGGGCCGACTCGACCGGAGTGTTACCACGGCCTCACAGAAAACCGGCGTGAAACAACGCTTGCGTTGTGTTTCGCCGAGTGAGTTGAGGTTGAGGCACTTGACACTCTTCTGGGATTGCTGGTGTCCATGGGCGGCAGTAATCGCTTACCATAAGACGATCCGTCTTTTCGTTTGCTATTATGTTTGCCCCCTATGCCATAAAAAAAAGAGAAAAGCTGGGCGCAAACAAAATTTAGTTCTACCATGCTTAATACCAACAAAATTATATCAACTATCATTTCAGTAATTCAGATAATCGCTTCTCGCTCTTATCAAATAAAAACATAACATTTATATAACATTGGGATTGCTTATTTTATCTGACCTTTATATAATGATTATTATTTGTAATCAATACACTGATTTGATTATGATAAGATAATAATAATCATTGTAACTAATTGTATTGAAGTACTTATTGTTTATCAAATTCTAAGAATATCCAAAAAAATCATAAGATAAGGAAAGGGATTTGGGGGAAATTAAAAACAATAATAACATAATCCTCGTTCGTTTAGTCTTTATCTATGTTGGAGATGACTTGTATAGTAGCTAAAGCACGAACACTTTCGAAAACGTATTCGTATTGAAATCGAGAACAATTTGTATGAGGTTAATGAACGTAGATGAAGCGATATAACACAAATATAGCGATATAACACATAAATCTGGATCAAAATCTATCCATTCGTTTGGGAGCTTCAAGGCCACAGACAGGCTTAGATCACTTTATCACGCTCCCTCTTTTTGCGTTGGAGGTTGGTTGATTGTAAAATATCTTGTAAAATATGAAACAATTTTATTGTGCTTGCGATTGTGACATGCACCTAACACTATCTAACTGCGTCACTTCCTTTTCCGTTGATAGATAATTAATTAAACGTAAGTATGTACAAAATATAGGTAAGTAGGTTCGCTGGTTCCAGATTAAAGAATAAACAATCATTTGAATAAGTAGAACTGTTTTGAAAAGTGATGTGCATAAAAATTTGTAAACCATTCGTCTCTTGGTTTTCTGCTAATAGTAGCCCAAGCACGTACACTTTCGAAAACGTATTCGTAACGAAATCGAGAATAATTTGTATGAGAAGGAGGTTAATGAACGTAGATGAAGCGAAAGTGGTGTGCCAGGATCGTAGCAAGTGTAGTCTCTGCCTACCCCAGTGGGAGACAGATGTGAAAATATGTATGTATGTATGAGATTTGTAGCAGAAAAAATACTCATTCGTTTACAATACGAATTTGATAGGTGTTCGTGCTTGGACTACAGAAATACTCAATAAAAGCGGCGGTAGCCTAATGGCTAGGGCGTCGGACTTGCGATCATGTAGTTGCCGGTTCGAACCCCACCCATTGCACTACCGACGTGAACCCACTCGTAACACAAGCAATCTAGCTTAGCACGAGGGGTTAACAAGAATACTAGTAATGTGTGACCCACATTGCTTGTAAGCTTTTTAAAATAATATAGTTGAGTAGTATGATAGGTGCCTCTCGACAGAACTGTATAGCCATGAATAAGGGTATTAACCTAACCGGCGATAAGCTTCACCATAATCAATGTTTTGACACAAATTGCATTGAGTTTTCAAGTGTTTAGCTATTATAACGATAAGAAAGTATGTTGCATTTCACAATCAAGGTTTGATTGCATTTTGTTTATCGACTTTAGTAATAACATAACATAACATACCATCACGCCTGTATTCCCCGAAGGGTTAGGCAGAGGCGTACTACTAATGTACACCCACAGTTCGCCGGTATGTTTAGGTCCCATGTAATAGGGGGCGAGCCTATTGCCATTAACCGGGCACAAATTCCTAACTCCGAGCTGCTACTGGGAATTTCATAGAAAAACCCAATAACACTTTGCTCGACCTGGCAATCGAACCCAGGACCTCTAGCGTGGCAGTTGCGCTTAGGACCACTTGGCTAATGAGGCAGTTTTTGATGAGACTTTAGTAATAATTATCCTTTGTAGATTGTGTGAATTTATATTTATACTGTTGCTCTGCCCGCGGCTACGTTCAACTGAAGCTATAGTAGGATTAGAAATGGATCCCAAAAAAAATTTTACAAGAATACCTACTAGTAATGAGCGACCCAAATTGCTAGTAAGTTTTTTTTAAAAGAAGAAAAAAAACAAAAAACATGGTTCGAACTGCACACATTACTAGTATGTATTGTATATTCTGGTTACCCTTACCTCTGCGTCTATGAAATCCTCAGTAGGTTCATAATTAGGATTTGTGCCCGGTTAAATGGCCGGCGAACTTTGAGTGTAAATTAGAAGGCCCCTGCCTAATCCTTCGGGGAATATGGGCGTGGTGGTATTTAAGTAATTAATTATGTATTTGTATTTCAATACAATATCTGCGACGCCACTCGATTCTCGTAGTAATAAAAGATCGTCATACAACCTTGACACTTCCCGCCATTATCGTTGACATTTGTACGCGCGCGAAAGTTATAATTTTTACAGAGCATAGACTAAGGATGACACGTTTACAAATAAGGTCCCATACGAAGGTGTTATACCTATTGAATTGAAAAAATAATGCCTTTGTGATTCATGATTGATTTGTTAGACCATGAATCAACATAATCATTGACGCAATGCAAGGCCTCGTTGTACAGGAAACATTAATTGGCTACCAGCATTCAGAAAAATGACTACGTAAAAAAATAAAAATGTTCGGTCATTTTGGTGACTTTTGGACACTACTCGTAAGTTATTCGATGAATGCTTATTTTCAGCTCACCCGATGCAGAAAATAGGTGGGCCCATAAATAGTTAGGCGAACTGTCTGTTTTTCCGCTAGTTTCTTCCGAACCATGCAACGGATTTTGGGAATCGAACCCAGGACCTCTGGCGTAGCAGTCGCACTCAGGACCACTAGGCACTAACAATTATTGTCAGAATGTTTGCATTATATTGTACCTGCGTGAAGATTGTAACTTTATTTATTTTAAAAGAGTGTCCATGGAGTTTCTTGCCGGATTCTTCTCCATAGGATCAACCTTTTGGAACCGTGCAACTAGAAGCATAATTAACGTTTCATAAATGCTTGTAAAAGCTTATTTGAAATAAAAACATTTGAACTTGAACTTGACAACTGGGACCGACGACTTTACCTACGTGCTCTCCGATGCACGGAGGGGCCTTGATGTGTTAAGAATGGTCACCCATCCACACACTAGCCGCTGCGAGCGCAGCTTAACCTTGCAGATCAGTTGATCAGCTTAGTTATCATTTATTTATAAGGAAACTGCCTCATCAGCAGCCCAAAAAAAACCTGACAACCAGTCTATCCCCGAATAATGGTATTACCCAGAAATTGGGTTGCAGAGGTCTGATGGCAGTCGCTTTGTGTAAAATACTGATATTCAGCCGCATCTAAGTAGGTTGGAAGCCGACCCCAATATGACTAGGAAAAGGCTCGAAAAAGATACAGTTTATTAATGATTATAAAACGTAGACTTTTATAAAAACATAACATAAGTACCATCACGCCTGTATTCCCCGAAGGGTTAGGCAGAGGCGTACTAATGTACACCCACAGTTCGCCGGTATGTTTAGGTCCCATGTAATAGAGGGCGAGCCTATTGCCATTAACCGGGCAAAATTCCAAACTCCGAGCTGCTACTGGGAATTTCATAGAAAAACCCAATAACACTTTGCTCAACCTGGGAATCGAACCCAGGACCTCTAGCGTAGCAGTCGCGCACAGGACCACTTGGCTAATGAGGCAAGGCAGTTTATAAAACTCACGTAATACGTTAACTACGTCGTGAAAAGACACATCTTTATTGCAATTCGACCATGACATTTGGACATGCGGTATTTTGAGTACCTATGAACTTTAAAATTCCGCTCACGATCTACGAGTATCAAAGAAGTGTCTTGATCCGAAAATAGCAGACAGATAGGTATGGTTGAAATAGTTTTAGGTACAATTGTAGGTACCTACATAAGAAACACATCATACACACATCTTGTTATCGCAATATTGTACCTACCGTCAAGATTGTAACATAATTTATTTTAAAAGTGTCCATGGAGTTTCTTGCCGGATTCTTCTCCATAGGATCGACCTTTTGGAACCGTGCAACTAGAATCATGTAACGTTTCATAAACGCTTGTAAAAGCTTTTTTGAAATAAAAACATTTGAATTTGAACTTGAAACTTACTTCTATAATACATAGCTTATTCTAGTTCAATTAGAGTGGTTTCGTACTTTACCTCAGAATCTGTAAAAATACGGTCCGGAGTAAGCATGGAACTATTTGTAAGGTAGTTTGCCCACTTGTTCCGATTTCTCTCAGTCATCCATCCGTGAATCTCCATGTCGGACAAGATTCAGTTCAGTTCAGTGTGTGTGGCACAAGTCCAGCAAGAGCGTGTAATGTAATATTATATTATGTATTTTAGTTTAGCAATAAGTTGATATATATATATATATATATACCTGCTCATGTGTGCGAATATTGCATCGGTTGCAATCTATTATTAATTAATTAAATTAAATTAATAATTATAAAACAAAGTCGTTTCCCGCTGTCTGTCCCTATGTATGCTTAGATCTTTTAAACTACGCAACGAATTTTGATGCGGTTTTTTTTAATAGATAGAGTGATTTATGAGGAAGGTTTTAAGCTATTTAACATCACGCTATGACTCTTAGGACCGGGGCAGCGCGGGTGAAACCGCGGGCGGGTCGCTAGTATTAAATAATGCGCAATTAAAGGATATTGTAGGTAGTAGGTAATCTTTCTAATAAGTAATACATATTCATTCAATAAATGACGCCGAAAAAGCAAGACATGTTTGATTCATAACACCTGAACCCTCAACATAAGTATTACAGTGGGCAGTGGGTATCTACATCCAGATTTTTTTATTTCTTGTGCGTCTTCGTACGTACCTACGGCAGGATTGCTAGAAATTGACGCTGATTGACTCATGATCAACGACGTGAATGCTCTGCTGTGGTATTGCATAAAATGGCGCCGGAATCACGGATTTGGATCGGATGAAGTGCGAAAAGCAATATCCGAATTCTAATTCCTTTATAACTGAGTTTTCTATATCTGTATTTTCACGGAATCGAATCGGATTCGGTTAGGAAGTAGTGCGAAACCGATCTTAGGCTGTAAGTAGTTAATTCTTAAAATATCGTCTATTGCTATAACATAATACATAACTATAATAGTGGTCAGGAGGATTTTTGACTGGTTTTGGTCTCCACAGGAAAAGAGGAAGGGGTAGACCTAGACGAAATTTTGTGGAACAAGTGAAAGAAAAGATTGCGAGTTTCCCTATAAAGGAGAGCGTACTCCCTTTTAAAAGGCCGGCAGCGCACTTGTGACTCCTCTGGTGTTGCAGGTGTCCATGGGCGGCGGTGATCGCTTACCATCAGGCGATCCGTCTGCTCGTTTGCCTGCTATCACATAAAAAAAGGAAAAATTGGGAAAAATAAAGTAGGTACCTACCTAGTCTATAATTAAGATATGACATATTTAATTGTGTATCCATCTGTCAAAGCCAAGAAATTGGGAAAAATAAGTGGTCTTTTAAAGTAGGACATATTTTCTTTTTTTTTAAATTGTGTAGTCAACGCCAACATCACATCATCAACATTGAAACTCGTGCTTAGAATACTTACGGCCTTTGCCTCTAAGGGCACTGAACTTTACGTTATGCAGTACCTACTTACAGTGTTGCGATACGCCTACCTACACTAGGTGTAAACTTCGCATTTATAGTCGAGAACAGCATAGGTACAAGTACTGATTTCTGACACTTACGCGAATATTAGACATTGAAATGAAACTACTTTTTACGGATTTTATCGCGGTATATTGATATTATTTATTTAATTCCCGACGTTTGTCCTTTACAGATAATTATAATTTAATTAACACTAATAATTAACTAAAAATGTAAGGTAGCTCTCAGTCTGCCCGTGACCATGGGTGCTGTAAAGGATCCGAAACGTCGGGAATGAAATAAGTAATATCAATAGGTATACCGCGATAAAATCCGTAAAAAGTAGTTTCATTTCAACAGAATATATGGCTTGGTTGTTGAAGGCATGGAAGACAAAGAATGGTTTATTCAAGTTCAAAGGAAAGTTTGCTATTTCAATTTGATCTTGGTAGGACTTGAGTCTGACTAGCTGGCGAACACCCGGAGTCTGCCGTAAAGCACCATACTTTGTGTTTCAAATTTTGCACTTTAAAGCCAGTTCTCGGTTGCTGCGGCTCTGGCAGTCTGCAGTCCGTAGGAGCTCTTCAGGCTCGGCAAATCAGCAAGGAAGCCTTGAAAAAGCCGTTGCGGTCGGTTTCGAGATCCAAGATTGCTATTTCAATTTTATCGTGATAGGACTTTTTGCAGGTATTCAGCAGCGATGCCTGCTTACAATAAAGTGCCTCGTCTGCTCCTTTGAGAATCATCTTCATTCTCAATAACAAAAAAACAATTACGGGCCTCTAAATTTCATGTGACAAATACCAAATTCAATAATATAGATAATACAAACTGGTTTCGCCTAACATAATATGCTACGGCGTCATTCTAAAATTATACGACCTTATTCTACCTTCCCTTTCACTTTTCGTCGGATAAACGTTACAAGAGACACGTAATGTTATGTGCTAATTGCTAAGGCTGTAATCTATGGAGCTTACTAGAAAAAGATATGATATTTTTTATGGGATAGTGGGGCAAACGAGCCTACCTGGAAACCTGATGGTAAGCGATTACCGCCGCCCATAGACACCCGCAACACCAGGGGTCACAAGTGCCTTGCCCCCCTTTTAACACGCGTTGTTTCAATCGGGTTTTCTGTGAGGCCGTGGTATCATTCCGGTCGAGCCGACCTCTTCTTGCCAAAGCATGGCTCTCCCACGGTTTACGGTATTTGAAATGGTTAAATAGAACATTGGGAACAATTTTTTAACTGCGTTAAGTTGGCGAACGAGCAATCTGATGGTAAGATGATGGTCGTCCATGGACACCTGCAACACCAGAGGAGTTGCTGATGCATTTCCGAGCCTTAAGAGCCCCTACGGACTGCAACTGCCGGATCCGCAACAACTGAGGATCCCAATTTGATTTGATATCTGACCTGACAGGCAAAAAAACGGCATGCCTCATTTTCTCTGCGTCTGTCAAACCACATAAAACCAGTGTGGTGGACTATAGCCCCTCAAATTCTATGAGAAGATCTATATCCAGCAATGGGACAGTAACTAAAATGATGGATAGTTTAGATCTTGAAATACTTAGCTTACCCCGTGTTGGAACGGGTTTGAATACTGCCATTCATATATGCATCTCGTAAAGGTGGGTCTACGCTAGGCGAACCGAGCACGAGCCGAACAAAATTCGTCTAGTGTGGACCGACTTACAAGCCTCGAACGAGCGCGCTGCGAGCATTTCGTTCGTGCTCGGCTGCGTTCCGCCTGTTGTCGGTTTTTGACGAACACAAAGGGATTTCGTTGTACGTCCACACTTGACGCCGCGAACGACGAAGCCGAGAACGGCTCCGCTTGTGCTTCACTCGTGCTCGGTTCGTCTAGCGTAGACCCACCTTAAGAGCCGAGAAAATCTCCGACTTGCTCGGTGGTAGGAGCTCTTGTGGTCTGTCTGGCTGGCGACCACCCTTACGTCGGAGTCTGTCGTAAAGGACCGCGGTGTGTTTTGACTATTGGGCGTAAGAGCCAGTTGTACTTTGGTTGCTGTGGTTCTGGAAATCTGCAGTCCGTTGGGTCTTTTAATTCTCGGCAACGCATCAGCCACCCATTTGGTGTTGCAAGTGTCCAGAACAGCGATGACTTTTTACCATGGATGGATTGTTCGTCGAGTTGACCAATGAAAAAAATTACTTTTTATTTAATCTACGGACAAGATTCCGGCCTTACATAATCAAGTAAATAACTCGAGACTCTTCGTCATCTTGAGACAATGTGGGCGTTTTATTGTAACGACTTAAATTGACTCTATTTACACAATTGTTTTTAAGAGACACGACAAAATGGAAATGAATGTTTTGAATCAACCATTTATGGTCGGGACGGGACAACGTGACGCGGAAGGATCTCGAGAGTATGCTACAAAGAGTAGGTATAATAATATATATGCTACCAGAAAGATTTTATAGATGACTAGCTTCTGCCCACGACTTCGTCCGCGTAGCGTAATGATATATAGCCTATAGCCTTCCTCAATAAATGGGCTATCTAAAACTGAAAGAATTTTTCAAATCGGACCTGTAGTTCCTAAGATTAGCGCGTTCAAGCAAACAAACAAACAAACTCTTCACAACACTCAAAATTCTTTCAGTGTTAGATAGCCCATTTATTGAGGAAGGCTATAGGCTATATATCATCACGCTACGCGGACGAAGTCGCGGGCAGAAGCTAGTATTAGTATAGATTAGTGTCCGCATTAGGCTGGCGTGGTGGGTACAACTGTATAATTATATTCTTGTGTGGTGGACTCTCGCCTAATTTCTCCTTAGATTAAGAATTTTTCACATTGTACGAGGAGACCCGTCACCGTGCCTAGCAGTGCGAAAATCAATTTATTATTTAATTAAGTAGTTTTATTTTATGTAATGTTATTGTTGCTAGACTATAAGAGCATACTGTGACCGTCTATAATTGGAGGAACACACCATTATAAAACAATGTAACTACTTAGGTAGGTAGGTATATATTTACTGTATTGTGTGTAGTATGTATTGATGGTCCATAATAAATAAATAAATAATTCCTACTTCCTAATAACTGCCTCATTAGCCCAGTGGTCCTGAGCGCGACTACTACGCTAGATGACCTGGGTTCGATTCCCAGGTCGGGCAAAGTGTTATTGGGTTTTTCTATGAAATTCCCCAAACATACCGGCGAACTGTGGGTGTATGTACATTAGTACGCCTCTGCCTAACCCTTCGGGGAATACAGGCGTGACGGTAATATTTTTTTTAATGCGAGTTTGTTGCGGATGCATGCATGGATGGATGTTTGCGACTCTTACACGCCAGAACGATTGAACGGATCTGGATAATATTTGCCACAGAGGTTATAGTCTGGAATAAACATGGGCTTTTTTTAATCTAGGTAATAATTATGAACTGAAGTCCACACATACGAAGTCACGGGCAGAAGCTAATATAATAATAATATGGGTCGATGATGACCGTTACAGCTCCTTTGAACTTTAAAATCTAACCTTTCGCACTTCAATACAGTAACAATGATTCTGAAAAGCTGACATTTAGATCGTAATGTATTACCAAACCAGACAGACTGGTTTCTTAACGCAACGCAAACCGCACTCCAATTGCGACCGGTTTACGAAGATTGCGAATTTTATAATTTGCAATTTAGTTGTTAATCGCGTAGAAAATTCTTTTGTGTAACACCAGGCCAATTAGGTCTATATTTATTCATATTTAATTAAGTATGTAAGTGAAGCATAAGTCACTATTTAATTACAAAATCTCACAATAAATTTTGAGAAACAGTAAAATCGGCTTGTAAACAATAATAAAAATAAAGTTAGGTAATTTTTTCAATTACTTTTTTTATTTTTATCATTTTTTCTTTGTAATCAGTTTAAAAAAAACGATTTACCGGTTAACTTAATAGGGATTCGTTCGCTGTTAAGATAGTTTGCGCCTTGAATTGGCGCAATAAGTACCTAATACATATTATTATAATAGCAAACAGGACTTTCTTGTCTCATCTGTAAATCTGGTCTCTGTTCCCATCATAATAAAATCCTCGTTTTCGAGGGATATTGGGTTTTGGTTAAAGATACCTAGTTATAGCCAGTGTGAAGATTTATCATTCTTACAACGAGTCAACAATCACATCTTGCTAAAAAAGTGCCATAGACAAGTTCACAAAGGAATTTGACAGGATAAGAAAATAAATAATTAAAAAGATACTTTAATAATTTTACCATTAAAAAGGAACGATATAATATATAAAATCTCATTTAGTTATTATGCCTAAATTATTTAAGTACATAATATAATACAAGAGGCTGTACCAAGGCGTGTATTGCGATATTTTTTTTAGGCTGTGAGAAATTAATGACGCTATTTAATTTTTGTAGAGATGCATTCCTCTCTTTCAAGATTCGCAATAGGACGTCATGGTACGGAATAAGGTCTTACTACTAAAGTCGTCGACTTTTTTCCGTTTGCCTTTGCAAAGATCCCTTACAATAGTGGAATAAAACGTCTGACACTCAAAAATATTTTTAACATAAAGGTTTATTTCGACGACGTTTGACAGTATTTTTTTTTAGATGGACTCACCTTGAGAAAGTATTATGTGGGACAATTTTAATAACAATTTATACGAATACCGTATTAAGTTCGTATATTCATCACTTTATACACAAACACAGAGACATTCTTTAAAAATATCGCGTTTTTCAAACAGCGAAAAACGACTTCAAACAGGAGGTTCTCAATTCGCCTATATTTTATTTGTATGTTTGATATGCGATTGCTCGGCCATTTTTAAATCGATTTGGATCATTCTTTTTTTTGTGTGAAAGAATATATCCTCGAGGTGGTCCCCCAATCAAGTTTGGTGAAGGTCTGATCACAAGTTATGAAAAAAATTACAATAACTCGTACCAGCCGAATAATCGCAACGACATCGAGGAACGTCAGATTCTACTCGCCACAATATGTTTAAATAAAAAATAACTTTTAACAAAAGTAAAACTGCCTTCAAAGTCAACTATAATAATTAGATATTCTATTGAATATTGAATAATTTCGACAAAATTATTAAAACAACTCATAAAACCTTGTATTTCTATAGTTTAAAACTATGTTTAAAAAACGAATATAATTTTAGAATAAAAAACGAAAGTAGAGTACTTATATCGACAACCTTGATAATTAAATACTTTAGAAGTAAAATTATAAACAGATTGTCCGACTTACAAACACAATTAAAATAAACGTAATCAGTAACATTACGATAGTTATAATCCGAGCATTATTGTAGGTGTACTATATAAGCAACACTAATAGACTAATATTTAATTAATCAAAGAAATATAATTTCTCGAAATCGACGCTACCAATTGATATATTTTCTAAGGCTCTCGTATGTAATAAAATGAAATTATATTTCATTTCTATTTAGAAACGCTTATCAAAGTTTTTCTTAAATAAGTAGATGAAGCTGGCATTTCCTAGCGACGCCCTCGGAGAAAATACACCGAAACAAATTCGCCATGCGAAATTATTCTCAAATTTGAACAATTTAAATTTACTGAACGAGCGATTCAGACTTAATTAAGTTAAATACTCCTAAATTCCACGCTAACATTACATTTAAAACATAATTATTGTGATGATTTATATTTCTAACTAATTAATAAAGATATATTACTTATAACAAAATAAATGTGATTGGCAGTAAAAACTAAATGTATTTTTCAAGATATTTTGTAATTAAAAAGTTAATTTGGCAGTAATTTAGCTATACCATGTAAATAAAGTATATTATGTCTTTTAATAAAATATTTAATCTTCTACGACGCGACTTCTTTTGAGGGCGTGACAGACAGATTTTATAAATAAAAGTCTTCTATTTTATTTTAAATATCATTTCGATAAGTAAAACAACAAAACAAAATATTTTTATTTAAGTGATTTTTTTAATTAAAATATGTCCACGGACAACTTGTCTTGTTTTAAACAAATATTGATGATCTATCGTAATCAAAAATCCACTAAAAATATATTTATCTTAGATACCAATATTGTTTCATTGCGATTGCGTTCAGTTAGGTAGGTACGTAATATTATTACGCGCGCAAGAAAGGGGGTCATACAGACATAAAACAAGTCTACATACTTTATAACAAGATTCACTGACGACCTTGAAAATAAGAGTGAAATTGTGGCGCCAAATTATTTCTCGGCATAAACATGTATTCGATTTTTTTAGTTTGATTTAAAAAAGAACTTTTCAACGGCAAACAGCACATAAATATTAGGTATGTATGTATTTAATTTTATCATTTTTATTACGTAATTTGAGTACTGTAATAGTTAATTCTGGCATTTAATAATAAAAAAATTACTGACATCAATAGTTTCTTTTTATTATTTAAGTTGACATTTTAAACAGAAAGCTATTGAAAATTCCAAGCGTTCAATTTTTTATTGAATTTGTGGGAGATTTTTTAGTTCAGGCAAGTATCGTTTTTTTTTTAAATAATTAATTGGCAGTTAAAAATATGTTCTTATTTTACAAATAAAAGAAAAAATAAGATTATTTTTCCCGCGTAAATTTTATTCGCGTTTTATTAGGTATAAATCGATTGTTATAATTCATTATTTCGCTCGCTGTGGCTGACAATAGTAGTTCTTTAATATAATGCAAGAATTTGTCAATTGATACACCAAACACAAGTTTAGCTTTTCGATGCCATAATAACGTGGCCTAACTAATGCTAATGAGTTACAGTCACTAATTAAAATTAATAGAACTAATTATTATTGCTATAATTTCCTTAATTGGAAGCAAATTAGAAAATAATTATTAAATTTCTTAATCAATAATGACTTAAATTTCACATCACTTAGTCCTTCATTAAAAAAAAACAATAGAATTAAATTCATAGAATTTTCGAACTTTTTTCGCAGAAATGTTTCAAAAAACATTAACAATAGGTACATACCAAACAAATTTAAAGTCAGATTTTTAAACTTTTTAAAATATCAACAGCCAAAAAGTCTTTCGCACGATTTTAGCAATGTCTGAGTATTATCTTAGTGGTTACCGTTCACTCCATTGCCATTGGAGACAGATTCCTGCAAGCTTTTGAGGTGATAGGGGCTGATCGTAAACACCTCTCCATTCACCAAGTCTTGCAAATTCTCTCCCCCATAAGACAGCAGTGGTGAGATCTCAACATCTATGTTATCTTCAATGATACCTCCCGCTGCCCTAATGTATTTTCGGTGCAGCCTCAAGAGATCCTCTCGAGCAGTAGATGGACAGTCTTTCTTAGCCGCATCAGAGTTTTTCAGAGCAGAAAACTCAACATCTCTAGCGACTTCTAAACAAATGAAGTTTTCTGAGAATTCAAACACATCGAAAATAAACTTCTCCATCTTAATTCCATTTGGTTCCGTTGGCTTCTGACGAACACCCTCATGGTCAACATAGGGAATCTTCTTCTTAGCGATATGGAGCTTCAATTTAGATTCAAAATTGCAGATTTTTGTCAAAAATTCAGATGAGAAATAGTGGTTGCAGATATTACCAGCAGAGAAAGTTAGTCTGCCGTCGGCATTCCGACTTTCTGCAGCCTCATCAGTAAGTTCAGAGTATTCTACAACTTTGTAATGTCCATTCACTCTGCAAACAACACCGACAGCTTCACTAGGAGTAGATTTCTGGACAACTTTAGCAGCACAATCAGCATTTTTACTCTTGCAGTAACCAATAAATACTGGGTCCGCTACTTTAATCAGAATATTGTCAACGGAATGACCATGCAAATGCTCTACACCACGCTTGGCAATGTCTGCCAGAACTCCTTGAGTCTTCAAAGCTCTGTAAAGTCCTCCATTACCATCAGGAGCTGATGAAACATGATGTTTTTCGTCTAAAAATATTTTTCCTTCAAAATCAAAGCATGGTAATGTTCCTTGCTCGAAGTAGACAATATCTTCCTCATTAAGACCAAAGTATGAGTGCCTTTTGAAGTAATCAGCAGTTGGTCCTTTCGTGTGCTGAGATGTCATGATATACCAGGTAATTTTACCGTCCTTCCCATACTTCTCAGCTGCCATCTGCTGTACCCTCACAATCCTTTCAGCCTGAATCTGGAACAGGGTCTTCTTCGATGGTAATCCAACATCGTACATACCTTTAGGGTGTCCGAAGCCAAGCCTAGTGGCCTGACCTCCGGCCAAAAGCAACACACCAACTTTCCCATCACTGATTTCCTTCAGACCAATATTCTCATACTCCTCGATTTTTTCATTCGTCAAATTGGGCACTGCTTCGTAATGGGAATCAGGGATCGGTTTTAAATCCTCAACTTTTTCCGAAATCACTTTGCTAGTGTCGTTTGCGCGCCTAAATAATTCATTTACTTCCGCGAAGTCGATCTTTTCGATATCTGCTTTGAGTTGGTCCCGCTCTTTTTCACCCAATTCCGGCCAGTAGTTTAGGAGATGGCCTTGACCATGAAGGTTCAGGTTTTCAAGTAACTTATCGTAAGACATTTTTACACTGTTCTTATGACTGCCCGGCGCGATTAGAAAGCGAATACTGTTTCATGGTTGCGAACAAGATAACATTTTCACTAAATTCTCCCACCACGGTTGTCCGATACACGTCGGCTTGATTTGACATTTGCGACAGACATTTTTGTATACAAATCTTGTATTTACATTTTTGTCGGTACTACAAAACAAAATACAGAGTGATTTTTAATTATGCAACATACATTGCTGGGTTTGTAAGACTACGTAGTGAACACTCACAGATAAATGTTAAGCAAAAAATATACAGATCTATTAAACATCATCTTTATGTTATAGTACCGGCCATGCGTTCTAAAATTATGATTGGAATATAATTTAACTGCGTTTTGACAGTTCAAACGTTTAATATAATTTTTACCTATTTAAACGAACTTTTTGGAAGAAATTAAATAACTGTACCTTAAATATCTAGGTTTATTTATAGAATAATGACTAAACCTGTATTTATACCGATTTTGCATACTTATACCAAGAACATATTTAATTAAATTATTGTTTTTGCACGCACCAACATTTTGTCTATGGAAGTTCTTTGACATTAACATTTTTATTCCAAAAACTTGCCTGTATATACTGTCAGACACTTCAAAATGTTGTAATTAAGTTCGAAAATGTTTTATTTCAAAATTATAAGTTAATTTCCGTAAAATTGAGGTGCTGAAGTGGGTAGACCATAAGTCTATATCTGAAAATTAATTAGTCTATGACCGCCATGCGGACGTTCTGTCAAAAAAGATGTCAAATGGCTTCATTCAGGACGCACTTTATTTACTCTTGATCGTAAATGGTTTCGTACTTAGTGTCGTGTTTAGTGTGATAAACAGTATATTTTCTATACTAAAATTGTTATTACATAACATATTAAATGTAAATATGACTGAGTCGACGAAAAAACGCAAGAGAAACTCAAATGACCAACCTAACCAAACTGTTGCATTTCGTGGTGTTATAGATGCTAACTGGCAAAAATTCTTATCAAGCAGTCTTATCATGGACAAGAAAACCGAGAAACCGGCACAGGAAAACAACAAAGACCAATTTACAGGCACATTCAGGCGTGCCAGAAAGAAAAAAGCAAAAAACTATGACAGCGTACAAAACGATCTAAAAACTCTAAACTTGGCATCAGACACTAAAACTTTAGTCAATAGCGTAGAATTAAAAAAAAATAGTGAATTGAAAAATGGTGTTGCGAAAAGTAATACTAATAACAATAATAAAAATCGAATTACGAAATTTTTAGCCATGGATTGTGAGATGGTAGGCATTGGATATGATGGGAACGACCATATGTTAGCTAGAGTGTCTATCGTCAACAAATTCGGAGATTGCATTTACGATAAATTCGTTAAAGCGCGGGAAGAAGTCAAAGACTATAGAACAGACATAAGTGGAGTTAGAAAAGAGGATTTGCTCAACGGAGAAGACTTCATGACTGTTCAAAAAGAAGTCTCAGAGTTGATCAAAGGTCGTATCTTAGTGGGGCATTCGTTAAAGAATGATTTGTCTGTTCTGTTTCTGTCACATCCTAAAAGAAATATTAGGGATACATCCAGATATAAACCATTTAGGAAGGTAAGAATATAAATACATTTTTTTTTAAAGTTGTCCCACTGGTTTATCCTGTATATTGTGGGTGTGATTACAAAGAGATTCTCATATACACAAACACCCAGACCTGAAAATAATACAAATATTTGCTCTGTATGGGAATCAAACCACAACATGTGACACAGAAGTTGATCATTCAGCTGCAACACCAAATGTTTTGTAAATAATATCGATTAACAACTAAAAGTATCTTATGCACATAGTAAATACTGTTTATTAATCACTCTTGTCTCACTGTCTGTTGGGCACCAGTCTCCTCTCAAATTGAGAGGGATTAAGCTATATGGAGTTTCGCAGACTTCCCACTCCGTCAAGCCTATCAAAATCTATCAAACCTATGACCTCTAGTGTAGCAGACACACTCAGAACCACTAAGGCTAACAAAGCATTGTTATATTATTCCTAATCAACAAATATAATCTTTTCCAGATAACAAAAGGCAGTACACCTTCTCTCAAACGCTTAGCTAAAGAAATACTTGGTATTGACATACAATCCGGGGAACACAGCTCTGTAGAAGATGCTCGAGCAGCTATGCAACTATACTGTAGTGTTGCTAGACAGTGGGAACCTACATTAGCCGACAAGAGAGGTAAAAAGAAGGTTAATCCTGATGATGATTAATACCCGCACATCTAGATCA
The DNA here is from genome assembly GCA_947256265.1 of Acronicta leporina. Taxonomy (NCBI): domain Eukaryota; kingdom Metazoa; phylum Arthropoda; class Insecta; order Lepidoptera; family Noctuidae; genus Acronicta; species Acronicta leporina. Next base: position 4,686,545 of record OX366541.1, on the reverse strand, counting down.
TTTGTGGAGCTTAGTTTTGTCGAGCTCTTTCAGCGAATCAGAACTCACATACATACATAAAGTCACGCCTCTTTCCCGTAGGCGTAGGCAGAAACCACAGACTTCTACTTGCTATGATTCTGACATACCTCGCCGGACCTCAATCAGGATCATAAACTAATAGAGCCCTTAGATGAACAAGCATGTGAATTTATTGTCATCATCTAGTAGTTTAGACAGTACCGCAGAGGTCCCCAAAGTTCTTGTCACAAACAGCGAACACTTGCGATATTTTTAGACCCCAAAACTTGCTTACCTTATTTGAATTAAGTGTTAGCAAATTCATTATACAATACTCACTGACACAGAACCCTTGCAGTTTGTCAGTGATTGCTGGGGGTCGATATAGACCACTTTGTGTATTGTTGGTCTAGAATGACGCTTGAAAAGTATTCAAACACGATTTTTCATAGAAATTTTGTGTTTAAATACAATTTAAACACATTTAAGAAGTTGGTGCAAGTGGCATTAAGTATTATTATACTTATATCTTTTCAATACTTGTCAAGCATGCTTGTTTGTCTAGGGGGGTTAAAATACAAAGAGCCTAAATTTAAGCTTGAACTCATAAAAATTTCAATACAAATTTGACATATACACTGTGAATAGTCTAAATCTTATCCTAAACACCCTTTCAAAACACTCATTAGCCAATAGACAGCAGAAGTTTATAGCTGCTTTCTCAGTTTCATACATCAAAATGACAAAGACAGATATAATGTTAAGTTTCAATTGTTAATGGAAATTTCATAAAATGTAAATAGATTTTCTTTTGTGTAAGATCTCATCATTTTGTACTAATTGTTTTGGAGTAAGACTATAACCAAATCTTGCAAAAATAGTGTTCATTCACAATAATTATATCAATTTTATCTCTTTCTTGCAAGAAATATTAGAAAAGGATAGAAAATATTTAGAACTGTCAAGTAAATGTCATTGTCAACGGAAAATTATTTTAATTACTCTTCAGGGTATAGATTAACAACTTAAGAATAAGTTGGAATAATAATACTTCTGCTAACAATTATTACTGCCGTTAAGTAGTCATTACACGTCGCTGCCAGAAATTTCTGAAAATGGATAGATTGCCATAAGAACCATCACCATTCACCATATGCAGCTATTATCTATTTCATAAGGTTACTGTAAACCTGTGTCTCCACATAGGGAAAGTTGACAACTCGTTTTGGCGGCAAAAATATCTAAGTTTTCACCTATTGGCAACATTTGTGTTGACATTTTTCCTTAAGTGGAAACCCGGTCTTATGAAGCTGTAAAATAGGTCGGATTTGAAATGCCTTACAACTTTGTTAAAAAGTCTACACAAAAAATCGAATCGAAAAATATCGGTATTTTCAGTACCTAACCAATTCATTGGGTTTCAGAGTATTTCGACACCCGTCAAATCCTACCTTTTCTAAAGCGAGAATAATGTAACCAATAACTCAAACGCTGCTCATTTTAAGGCGCAGCTAAGTATCATTTTGTACCTATAAATTTTAGTCTAACTGACTGAGACAGCAATAGATCTTATCGGCATCTTAAAATTGAAATAGCGATGTGTATTTTACCATAAATAAGTCATGTAAACTTTAAAATCAACGCCTTTGACAATTTTGTCGTATTCAAATCAAGAATAGATATGTAATAGATTAACTATTATTACTTTGTTCATGTTTCTACGATATTAGACTAATGTTTGCCAAACGTTGATGTTGTTGAATGAAATATATTTTTTTATTACGTACACACCTGTTTTTTACTTTTCCATTTCTTTGAGGGTAGATCCATAACTCGCCAAATTCAATATATATAAAGAAACATTACATCGAAGACATTTTGAGACAGTAACTAGGTCCGATATTCAGAATCAGAACTTCACCATTGAAGAAGTAAGACCTTTTTTAGCGCGATTGAATAGGTCTGCAATACGAAAATCACAACTTTTTACGGATTTTATCACGTTACTAGCTTCCGCCCACGACTTCGTCCGCGTGGAATATTTACTTGGTCTTAGCGTTATTATATATAGCCTATAGCCTTCCTCAATAAATGGGTTATCTAACACTGAAAGAATTTTTCAAATCGGACCAGTAGTTCCGTTAGTTTTTTTTTTGAGTGCTGCATTCGGTCGAGATATATCTTAACTCCCTTTAAGATTTTATCAAGCTGTGCATGAAACAATAACCAAATGACAAGTTACCAGCTATGCAACTGTCATTAAAGATTTGTTCCTATTCGAAGCGTCGGTAGCCTTAATGGCTAGGGCGTCGGACTTGCAATCATGTGGTTGCCGGTTCGAACCCCACCCATTGCACTACCGACGTGAACCCACTCGTAACACAAGCAATCTAGCTTAGCACGAGGGGTTAACAAGAATACTAGTAATGTGCGACCCGCATTGCTAGAAAGCTTTTTTTTTTAAAAAAAGTTTGAAATTTCATCCTGAAGCTAAATTACAAGATAGATAAATAATAATAAAATAAAACATCATTATCAAAACGAACTGCACTTTATTATGTCAATATCTTTTTAATACAAATTTTACTATATTATGCCACAAATTAAATTCAATTCATACATGACGCTAACTATTTTATACACTAGTTTTTTTTTTATTTTTCGTTGCTTGTTTTGGGATGCGTGGATGGATATTTTGTGACATTTTACGACGCGTTCGGAAATCACCGTTTTGTAGAATTCTTGTATTATATTAGGGCCTTGTACGCACGGGATTTAAAATAAGCATTTAGAATTCTGCATGACTTGAAACAAAATACACACCACAAAATATAACTTGATATTACTAAAAACATTCTTTTTTTGTCAGTCAATACCGTGTAATTTTTAATTCCGTTTGTTTTATTACAAACTAGCGACCCGCCCGCGGTTTCACCCGCGCAGCCCCGTCCCTAAGAGTCGTAGCGTGATGTTAAATAGCTTAAAACCTTCCTCTTGAATCAATCTATCTATTAAAAAAAACCGCATCAAAATCCGTTGCGTAGTTTTAAAGATCTAAGCATACATAGGGACAGACAGCGGGAAGCGACTTTGTTTTATAATATGTAGTGATAACGCTTTTTGAATAATCTCCCGTACGATTTAAAACCTTCATTCAACCTGTTTATGGGATTTAAATTTATTGTTAGTAGATCTCTTGCCATTTCAAATGTACTTAATCCATTCCCTTTCTTATAAACGATAGTTTACGAAAAACTAAGAGACAGAGAAATATCAGAATATTAGTAAGGAAAACCACTTGCTAATATCGACTTTAACAATTATCAAGATTAAGTCGATTTTAGAATGACAATATTTTTGTTTAAATATGTACCTTCTGTTTTAGTAGCATTTCACTTCACATTTTCGATCTTAAATGAAAACTATCTGAAACTGAACTTTATGTAATGGAAATAAGGTACGTTTTCAATGTTAATCCCAAGGCCGGTTTATACCGTCTTCTTCAATTGAATTTAAAGTGTACCTGTGAGGCTGTGATTAGTAGGGGAAAATATTCAATCAATTGATGACCAGCGTTTATAAGTCAGGGATAAACATATTAGGTAGGGTTTTTTATTTCTAAGTTAAGGCATTTGGTTAATTTTCTACCAATATCTGGGAGGATTAAAATGTTGCCAGCATAATCTGACTTCTTACTGTATAAAAAGTCTATAAAATGAGAGGTCAGTCTATACTGAAAATATACACTGTTAAAAAAACCTTGTGCTGTCTGTCTGTCACAGCCATTTTGTTTAATATATATTTTTCAACACAATAATAATATGATATTATCAGTATATCTGTTACGTAGAACATATTTTTGTCAATCATTTTTTCCCAAACATGAAGCACTATCGAATTTCTATCGTAAACGTATCGACTTTTTTTTTGCAACAAATCTCATACATACATATTTTCACGCCTGTCTCCCATTGTGGTAGGCAGAGACTACACTTGCTACGATCCTGGCACACCACTTTCGCTTCATCTACGTTCATTATCCTCCTTCACATACAAATTATTATCGATTTCGATACGAATAGGTTTTCGCATGTTGTTCGTGCTTCAGCTACAGGACAGTTGAGAGAACCCGTTATTGGTCATTTTGAGATTAGAATTTGAATTCAGTGCGTAAGTTTTTAAGGTATATTTTTCTTTAGCAGTATTTAGTAAACAATTAAATTCAATATGGCGGCCCTTACAAAGTACAGTATGAGATTAAAAGCGAGTTTAAGTAAGTTTATTGTCGTAGGCCGCTAGAGGGCGCTAAAAACAACGTTTTAATATCTTTTTTTATATCTGGGTACAAGCAACGCAATGACTAGGAAATATAAATCCTATAACTCGCCCACAAAATGGCTTCAAATTAGAGAGGGATGGCGTATAACGAATAGCGCTATCTCGCTCTTACATTGAAGAATATTTTCTTCTTTTTTTACTATTTATTATATGGGACGAGCATGGGCCATTGTGTAGACGAGTTATTATAATTTAAATATTTACTTTTTAATATTATATACAGTACTTTTTTTCTATTTATTGTGCAATTATAACGTACTTATGTAAATAAAGTTTTTAGTGTAAAAATTTACATGCGATCGAAATTTTTATAAGTAAACGCATTTTTATTTATATTTTTGGTGATAATTAATGTTTGATGAGTCTAATCACATACACGGCTGATAAGTGGAAAGTCCTAGGTTCAATTCCCAGAATGACCATCTTTTTTTATTAGAATATTATCTACAGCTTTGAATTTGATGAGAATGAGAAATCACAAAATATCAGTTGACGATCTGTTTGCCCAATATGGGAATTGAACAGAGCTCCTCACGCTACACAGCCGCGGTAGCAGCCACTGAACTAAAGTCAGACGAACACGTAAATCTTCACTCTAAAAACTCAGCAACAATATTCGATGATTTCATATGAATTAATATACCATTGATTAAACCAAAATATATAGGATAGGCATTGAGTTACAGAAAAATGAACCTTATCACAACTAAATAAATGTCAAAGGTAAGCGAAGCAATTACCGCCGCCCATGGACACCCGCAACACCAGAGAAGTCACAAGTGCGTTGCCCGCCTTTTAAAAAGGTTTGGGCCTCCGGTAACCTCACTCACTCGGCGAAACACAACGCAAGTGTTGTTTCACGCCGGTTTTCTGTGAGGCCGTGGTATCACTCCCGTCGAGCCGGCCCATTCGTGGTGCCTGTAGCATGGCTCTCCCACGGTGTTCTGTCTCTTGTTTATAACTGGTTACTAAGAAATTTCTTCGTTCTTTCCTTATCTACAATATTTTGGTTTAATTAACGCCATGAATGTAATACCTATTTTATACGCACCATTATTGACAAAATTATACCACTCGGCCCTTATTTTGACAGAAATATTGATTTTGACAGGCATTTTTGATAAATTTTGATCGGACTTTTTTTATATTGATGTCATTTTATGAAAAACGAAACTGTATGAGCGTCAGCAGCCTTATAATGGCTTCTTTTCTAACCAGATGCGGCTGAATATCAGTATTTTACACGAAGCGACTGCCATCAGACCTCCGCCACCCGATATCTGGTTACCGAGGATAGGCCGGTTTCTTCAAGATTTTGACTAACATATGTCGTAAGTAATCTTATAACAACCGGAACGAGTAATGGTCACCCATCCAGAGAATGACCGCGGTAAGAACTGCTTATACTTCAAAATATAATATTTGCGGGAAAAATTCAGTATCAGGTAGGATTCGAACCTGTGTCCCATGGTATGTAGTAGTCACGGCGAGCCATTCGAGATTTTCACCACGTCAATAACGGCCCCTCCTTCCCGAACTAATATTTTTAAAGATAAAAAATATTTAGCAGGCGTCAATGCCAAAAATAATTTAAAAAAATGCTTTACTTTGATATTATGAACTAATTGCACGTTTTTTTAACCTCGGGGCACGAAATAAACTTAAAAATGACAACAATAACATTATTATTTATCTATGTATAGGACGGTACTGTTTTAATTTAATTGATATATTAAAAAATAACAATCAATATTTCCGTCAATTACAATGAAAAATAAACAAAATTACTATTAAATAACAGAAAACAGAGCAAGCGCACCGATTGTCGGCTCTTCAGATTTTTATAAACTAGTTTATAGCATCGTTTTTCAAATGTTTTACGTCCGACAACCGGTGCTCCCACCCTATAAACTTTAAATAATACGGTGTCACCAACAAATATATACAATTAAGTAATAAGTACATTTTTAATACATTTTGTTGCCTTTACAAAAAAGCTACTATTATAGTAGGTTTTATAATACGTGACAACATTTAAAAATTTGGTGTAAAATAAAGGAATATTAAGGTTATTCCTTTAAAACAAAAATCATATACATTTAGCAAAAGAAAAAAGAAATCGCTTTAGAAATAATAACATTGAACAGAGAAATATTATGTTACGAAAGCAAACTTGTCATTCCTAGAGGAAACAGATTTCATTATTCAATATTTAACTTTACTGCCATCTGTTGATAATTTATTCTTAGCTTGAAAATGCAATTAGCTTTAGAAAATAAAATAAAAATAGCGTCGTCAATACTGAAAATAATTTAAGCTGGAATTTTAGAAGCGGATTGCGTTAGGTTTACTAACGCAATCCGCTTCTAAAATAATCATTAATATTCGGCTGAACGAGGTCGGATGTAACAAAAAAATACAGAAATTTTGAATTTTCGTTTTCTAGGAATTAGATATTATAATAGTAAAGAATATATAGATAAAATTCACTTTCTTTCTTATAGGAATAATGAATTTAACGTCGACAAGAGTGTGTATGAAAAAAATATTGTTTTTGACAATTTTTTCGTTGATTTTGACCTTTGTATATGACCTCGTGCAAATGAGTATGAGAGAGAGATGGCAATAGAGTTTAAATAAATTATTTTGTGCAAAGCATTTTAAGATAATTTTTGTTCCTTAAACATCTTAAATAAAGTGTTATATTCCGAGATAATCTTAGATTCAAGAAGCCTATTCATTAAGTAAAATCTATGTTCAAATATCATGCGTTGAGGTATATCTTTCAATAACCGTTTCATGTGAGATTCTATTGCATAAAATACTGAGGAAGTATTGAAACTATACTGTTTTAATCGAGTAAAATTAAATAAAATAGAAATACAAGAAAAAGTATGTAAAGCTACACGTAGGGGTTAGTTATGACCCCCTGGGATTCATAATCTACTATAACCATAACATGGTGAGAGAAGAGTCAAAGATAGAAGAAGTCAAAATCCTCAATGTTTAAGGAACACGCCAGTATAGAAGCATGTTGTATATGACAAAGGAATGTTTGTATATGACATTGTTACGCAAAGTATATGTTCCGCCGAGGTTGTCGACCTATCTTCGTCATGTTCGCACATAGCTCCTGATCTCTGGAAACAGTATTATAAAAAATATTTAGTATAATTATAATCTATACATATATATCAATAAAATGCGATAAAATCCGTAAAAAAGTAGTTTCATTTCAATGTTAGTGTAAGTGTAAGAAATTCAGTAACAATGTTTTTATTTATATTCTTAACTAGCTTCTGCCCGCGGCTTCGCTCACTTGAAGCTCAAAAACCAACAGTGATGATCTTTTCTTGGTCTCTATACATTAGAGGTCAAGCTGTATTCCGTTCAGTTATTTGAGACTAGCTTCTGCCCGCGACTTCGTCCGCGTACCGTGATGATATAGCCTATAGCCTTCCTCAATAAATGGGCTATCTAACACTGAAAGAATTTTTCAAATCCGACCAGTAGTTCCTGAGATTAGCGCGTTCAAGCAAACAAACAAACAAACTCTTCAGCTTTATATATTAGTATAGAAAGTATAGATAAGAAGTATACCAGTTTTTAAGTAAGAACACATACTTTCCAACAGTGATAACAAAATTAAAATCTTTTCAATAGTTTTTGCGCCAACCCGTAACAAACAGACAAGAATTTTAAAAATCAAATTTTTGGGGTCTAAGACGGTTTTTTATTAATATCTTCAATGTACAGACACAGCTTTTATACAATTTTATAATAGTAGAGATATACATCATACCTGATATCTCCCCACCCTCCGTTCCCTTTGACAAGTTTCTTATTATGCTTAGCACCGCCGGCGGTTACAGTCGCGCTGACTCGCGTCGGAAATAAATAAGGTTTGGCGTTCTGAAGCAGTTTTTGTACTTTACTTATAACAGTTGACGCGTTGCAGTTTGATTTTTTATGATGAAAGCCACTGTAAATAAAAAAATATTAATTTAACATGATTTTTGCTGAAAAGAGAGAATGTTTACTTCTAGCTTGTTAACTGCCTTGTTAGCCTAGTGGTCCTGAGCGCGAATGCTATGCTAGAGGTCCTGGGTTCGATTCCCAGGTCGAACAAAGTGTTAGTGGGCTTTTGGCCGGCTTTGACGACCTCTGTGGTTTAGTGGTTCGAGTACCGGACTGCTGCCCATGAGGTCGTGGGTTCGATTTCCACAGGACACAAAAAATTATATGATGCATATAAATGTTTGTGTTCGTCTGGGTGTTTCTTATGTAAGTATTATAAGTATGTATTATTATATCCATAGTCTAGTACCCATAGTACAAGCTCTGCTTAGTTTGGGACTAGATGGTGCTGTGTAAAAATATCCCAGAATATTTATTATATTTTTATGAAATTCTCAGTAGATTTATTTTTTAACATGGAAAATGTTAAAAATAAATACAAGAAGACTAGTTTTGTCTTCAAAATCTGTTAGTTCTTATATCATTTAGAATCACTGGACGACCATTGTAACACAATTGAAATAGTCGGCCGTCGGCCACTGTTGTCAGACTGTAGAAAGTGCAGCTCCCGTCTTCCAGTTCGTTTGATCAGCGAATTTATTTATATACGGCATATGATGTTGATAAAAAACATACTCACCATTCTCCTATATGAAACACTCGCGGCCCTTTACACACTATAACTTTAAACTTATCTCTGCCAGGCCTATTCTGTGACAGATGTAACAAGGAATAATCCCAGTTATAATCGTCGTATGCACAAAACTGACTGTGCAAGTCCATTATATTATTCCAAACAGTTCTATTGAAAGCGAAACCCATATTGTGTATGCTAGAATGCCATGGCGTTATTTCCACCTGAAAAAATATTTTAAAATCATATATTATCTGCTTACGTAACTATTTTGAAGTTGGAAACATTATTAAAGAAATGGTAGATTTTTGAAATATTAAATGGCAACATTTAAAATATTGTTTTAGCTGTCAAATTTGGGCGGGAGATTTGGCAGCTATAGGGCTAACTATTGAATATCTTTACGTCAAAAACAAGACGAGAGTTTTAAAAGGTAGAAATAACTATAATCTACACTACTATTTACAATAAATACTTACTAAACAAACCAATTCATTTAATTCTGATCTTACTTCTAATCATGCAAGGCAATATAGGTACTATTTACAGCAAGATAAATTATTAATAGATAAACATGGTGTAAATTTGCACCTATGTAATATTTTTATATGATGAAAAGTCAAAGTCAAAATCATATATATATACTAGTAGTACTTTTTGAACGTCATTTTTACATTAAGTATAGGCTTTAGGCCCCTTTAGGCCTCCTAGTCGCTGGCAAGAAGCGGCGCAACAAACTCCCCAGCATTGTATAAAATTTGCTTAAAAACACTACTATCATCATCATATCATCAACAGTGCTTACACAAGGTGTATATCGAAAAAAAAAACTATTTGTAGTAGGTAGAATATATAACTACGAAGTTAGTTCATATTTAACTACGACGAAGAAAATATATCTAATAATAACTAAATATGATCAACTATAAAATAGTCTGTACACACAGATTGAAATTGAATAGAAGCGACAAATTAAAATATATAATTTTGTGCGTATCAAGAAGATTGAGGGCCACTGCCCACTTGTACCAACTTCTTGAATGTGTTTAAATTGTATTTAAACACAATTTTCTATTGTCATTTTGTGTTTAAATTCAATTTAAACATATTTCAGAAGTTGGTGCAAGTGGCCCTTAAAGCACATGATTAAATAATTACCTATAAGTATATATTTTTAAATCTATTACATATTTATCATTTTAGCGTGCACCGCATCCAAAATCCATGCATTAATACTTGCATGCATCAGAAATCGTGCTTACAAATCCAAAACCCGCGCTAAGCGATTTTAGCCATTATTAACACTGGTACCCTTATAAACGATAGTCTAAGGACGCAGCCAAGAATTTCAAAGGGATTTAAGCTGTGGCACTTTAAAAATAATCACAGAATTAAGGGTCAGAATGCAGGCCCGGCAGGATTTACGGTTTGAACCCCCAAACCCACTTAAGCTCTAGCCTAAAGCCATGAGTCTAGCTTAGCTATTACCAGGGATCGAAATAAATAGTGTATGTATCTATTTGACGACCTCTGTGATTTAGTGGTTCGAGTACCGGACTGCTGCCCACAAGGCCGTGGGTTCGATTCCCATAGGACACACATATTTATGTGATGAATACAAGTATTTGTGTTCGTCTGGGTGTTTCTTATGTATTTTAAGTAAGTATTTACAAAAAGAAAGTATTTAAGTATTATATCCATTGTCTAGTACAAGCTCTGCTTAGTTTGGGACTAGATGGTGCTGTGTAAAAATGTCGCAGAATATTTATATTTAATCTTCAAGAAAGCAAGTAAGTAATATAAAGTGGATAATACACATATTTAGCACATTTTTGCTAACATTGTCAGTTTGTTTGTTCTGTTTTCATAACTTAACCGCTAAACCAATGTGGATAAATTTTGGTATAGAAATAGATTGTACTTGGGAGAAGAAGATAGGCCCATTCTCTACAAGACTTCTGGGATGCACGGGAAACAGAATACTATAAAGTATCAAGAAACTACATCATAATTATACAACATTATTTTTAATATATGCGAAACCTGAATAAGTATTGTTTGTTCAGAATCAGTAACTGAATCAATTCTAATAATTTTTACACCACGTTATATTTTGTCTCAAAAATATTTAAAAAAGTTACGAAGTGGGACACCAAGGGCCACTAGTACCAACTTCTTAAATGTGTTTAAATTGTATCTAAACACAATTTTCTACTGTCATACCATCACGCCTGTTTTCCCCGAAGGGTTAGGCAGAGGAGTACTTATTTACACCCACAGTTCGCCGGTATGTTTAGGTCCCATGTAATAGGGGGCGAGCCTATTGCCATTAACCGGGCACAAATTCCAAACTCCGAGCTGTTAATGGGAATTTTCTTAGAAAAACCCAATAACACTGCTCGACCTGGGAATCGAACCCAGGACCTCAAGCGTAGCAGTCGCGCTCTGAACCACTAGGCTAATGAGGCGGTTTCAGTTTCTACTGTCATTTGGTGTTTAAATTCAATTCAAACATGTCACAGAAGTTGATGCAGGTGGCCCTAAGTATGTTTCCGCAATCATACGCACAACACAACACAAGTCACGGCAGGTCATAGCGGCACTAGGCGCGGGCGCACAACGGGGCGGGGGTAATAAGACGTGGTTAGAAAGCAAATGTGCCTTTTGGGTCAGGGTTATCCAAGACCAGAGGACTACAGACTCATTCCCCCAGGCCTCATTATAAAGCTGAAGAGCTGTTTGTAGAACTGGGAGGGGATGAGGAATAAGTTATCTAGGGGAAGCACAAAAGATCCCATTGGGTCGAAGTGCACTGAGGCCTTGCTGCCTCGGCCCTACACAAGATAAGATAAGATAATAACACGTGGTGAGCATGTTTTTGTACGGACAACCAGGTAACATAACAAGCTTATAACTATGTGATTTTTCGTGATACCGTTTTGAAATGTTATACCTACATAGATTCTTTACATAAAAATACTAGACACGTGCCTCGGGTTTCACATATACTAAACTAATGTTGTATGACTACTCTATGTTTATAAGGAGCATAACAACTGCTATATAATACCCAGTCTAATAGTAAAGTTTCATAAGCTTACATTCGTAAGAGATTATACATTGCATAGCAAAATAATAGCTTAAAGTCAAGGCAATGGTTGATAGCCAAAATATATACACAAAATCTAAATAGTCAGATATATTCAAATATATAATCATATATTTTAGTATTGAATGTGTTCCAGATAATACTAGACAAAAACACGTCCAAATCAACATTTAAAATATATAAGAAATGATATTTCATGAATAAATTGTTATTCATGAAATATCATTTTTTCTATGAAATTCCCAGTAGCAGCTGGGAGTTAGGAATTTATATTACATGGGACCTAAACATACCGGCGAACTGTGGGTGTACAATAGTACGCCTCTGCCTAACCTTTCGGGGAATACAGGCGTGATGGTATGTTATGTTAAATTGTTATATTATCATAAAATAAATTTTATAAAAGTACTTAAGAATATAATTGTTTAATTTTGAAAGGCTATCAATCAGTGACTTCACCCTACAAGATATAACAAAATACTTCTAGAAGATAATATTTACAATCCATAACCAAATACTACACATATTTAGTAAATAAACATGAATGAATGATGGCAGTACCACTCTGTACTGCCATCTTTTTAACCAACTTTAAAGAAGGAGGATTCGAGAAATCTTAAAAATAAAAATTATATAAATTTCTCGCTTGAAATAAAACTACTTTTTACGTTTTTTATCGCGTTGTATTAATTATTTACAAGACCAAAGGATACGGTGAGCTCGTTCTGCGTGAATCGGATCGCTAATAACTAACTAAAATGTAAGGTAGCTGTTAGTAATTTTAACATTAAGACGTCATACACCTCAGTCTACCCGTGACCATGGATGCTGTAAAGGATCCGAAACGTCGGGAACTAAATAATATCAATACAACACGATAAAATCCGTAAAAAAGTAGTTTTATTTCAATGTATATATATAAATAATATTCGCATAAGTGTCAGAAATCAGTAAATTTCTCGCTTTAAATTTGTTTTAAAAAATATATCAGAGGATTTCCCGCGTATTAAAAAAAATCCCGCGTCTTTGGAAATCTATATGTAGTTAATAATTCAAGTTTGTTTACTAAATATACATTGTTTATGTAGATTAATAATAATTAAGCATTAGAATAAAATTGCACTAGGAGGGCCTAAGATGGCCGATTCCGGTATAAGCTGACTTTTTAAGGTGGATAGTTCACCTGAGACCACCAAATTCAAAGTCCAACAGGTTTTTCGAAATTTGTAGGTCTACAAACATTTTAGATTCATAGCAGCAGTAATTGCGACATTGAAATGATGAAATGAAATGAAATGATATTTATTTCTGTAAGTAGATCATTAGAGACACTTTTACAAGTCAATGTTTTGTTTTTTTTTAATAGTTAGATGGCTTCGGCATTTCCTAACTGACGATCTCTGAGAAGAAACGCCGAAACAATCTCAGAGAATCATGGTCTCTTTTAAAGTCCAGACATAAAATATTGTGAGTGGGACAATGCAGGGCAATGTCTGAAATGGCCTTTTGAGGAAAGAACCATAGCAGCTTTGAGTAGACCAGTCCTAACTGACGGCAAGCATGCATCAGTCATCGTGTAGCTCAAACATATTTAAGGGAGCTCAACGCTCAATTGCTTATACAATATCCACTACTGAGAACTAAAACATTTGCTTTAGAATCCATATCAAGCCAAAAACTTGCCTAAAACCATGCCAACAATCAAAATTCTCGATTTACACTACATTTTAGCTATAATAACGATTTTTAAGGAACGTTTTTAATTCTCAATTGTGAATAATGTATAGTTAATGTCGCATTTACTACTGCCATGAATCTAAAATGTGTTGTAGATACAAAAATTGCGAAATACTTTTTTTTTATTTCTTTTTAATTTTTGACCGCCAGTTCGCCTGTTGACTTAGTCTTAGGTCAGAATATACTGGTATTATAGCATAGCAATGTAAGAGTAATATTTTACAGTTTGAAAGCCATAAGCTCAACCTTTTGCATTTGTGTGAATGATCACATATCTGTTATGTGGAATTGTGAACCTTTGAAACCAGGTCGGGATACCTGGTTTCACTAACAATGTAACGGTTTACTGGTTTCAACTAAGTATGTAAAGCAGTGATAGCTAGTCACCCTGCCCATGCCGGTCATTGATGGTACTGACTGTCTTAATATGATTCGCTTTAGAAATCAAATCACTGCCTTACAGAGATGAGCCGTGCTTCAAGCCGACTATCATAAACCGCTACAAACAGGTTTGAGCGTAGCGTACAGATGCGCCGCGCCACAAGCCGCATTTTTATATAAGGCTGAGCCTACACTCCCCAATAATTATAAAATATATAAAAATACTTAAAAAAACCTTTTGCGTGGACGTGTAAAGGTGGGGGTACACTTGAAAATTCCACATTTGTGAGTTCTCCATCTTCTTCCTTCGTTCTTCATTAGCTGCCTTTACTTGTTGAATGTAGTTCAGGTTTAGATTTTTCTTTCTCTGTTTTTTTTTAATGTGTGTCATGAAGAATTCGTCTTAGGTGGGCGATGCGATGGGATAATAAAGTAAGTATCAGGCATCGCACCGCCCACCTAGGACGAAGGAACTTAATCTTAATGAACAAATTAACCCAAGAAATGCTAATATGAGGAATTAAACAAAAACTGATATCTATAAAATACAAAATATGTATAAACGAGTTCTTGTAAACTCGTATATACATATTGGCATTTGTAACCATCGTCCCCATGTTCAAAATACATTTGAACACATAACCTCATGGCTAGTCGATTTTATAATAGGCTAAAGACACTTTTAGCCAACAACCCCATGTTTTTTCCCAATGGACGACACTATTGTTTTAGTACTTGCTTTATAGATACACTTTTAGTATCACCAACCTATTAGAAAATACACTTTTAGCTAACACTCCATTTTTCCATGAGACGACATTATTTTTATTTAGTAGGTACTCTTTTATTCCATAAACTACATCACTAACCTCTCCATTAAGACACTTTTAGACAACAACCCCATTTTTTCCCAATGGACGACGTTATTTTTATTTAGTACTTCCTTTATTCCATAAACTTATAATATCACCAACCTATCGATTTAGACACTTTTAGCCAACAACCCCATTTTTCCAATAGACGACACCAGGTTTAATAAATACTTCCATTACACATTTAGCATCAAATGACACTTTAAGCCAAACAACCCATTTTTTCGTAATGGGCCGTCTATTGGGAAAAATTGGGGTGCTTGGCCTGATTATTCTATTTGTATTAGTCCCATTCTTTTGTGGTCTTACCTTATCACTGTTGACATGGTACTGATAAGTCTTTAGATAGGTGCCCAGTGATAATATCTCGCAGTGTGGACAGCTCTTGTCCGCTGTCGACTTGAGAAGACCTAATATGTGCAAGAAGTCTTCAGCCACATAGTGGTCTTCTTCTAAGAAAAGCACCATTCCTGGAGAGATGAATGATATTTAACACTAGCTGCCCGGCCCGGCTTCGCCCGTTTTCCCGTAAGAATGAAACTTTTTACCGCGGTAAAAAGTAGCCTATGTTCATCAGGGATAATGTCCAGTAGTTTCGGAGCCTATTTAATACAATCAAACAAACAAACAATCAAATCTTTCCTGCCTTTATTCCCCGAAGGGTTAGGCAGAGATGTACTAATGTACACCCACAGTTCGCCGGTATGTTTAGGTCCCATGTAATAAGGGCGTGCCTATTGCCATTTACCGGGCACAAATTCCAAACTCCGAGCTGCTACTGGCAATTTCATAGAAAAACCCAATAACACTGCTCGACATGGGAATCGAATCCAGGACGTCTAGCGTAGCAGTCGCGCTCAGGACCTTGGCTAATGAAGCAAATTTTTTTAAAATTACTAACAGCTACTTTACATTTTTGTTAATTATTAGCGATCTGATTCACGCAGAATTAATTCACCGTATCCTTTGGGCTTGGATTTAGATTTAATAGATTCTATAATGGGGTTCCAAGCTGCTGGTAAGACCGAACCATCTTCTCTATTGAGATAGCCTCACGAATCATCCTGGATATGAATTGGTTTTCTTTGCGAAGACTTGTGGTTTATCAAATCTGATTTAGTGCAATAAAATCTTATGATACTTTTATTTTAATGTCTGATATTCGCGCGTATCAGAAATCAAAGGTTTACGTGTTAAGAATGGTAACCCATCCACAAAATGACCGCGGCAAGCGCAGCTTATTTTTTTTATGGGATAGGGGGGCAAACGACCAAACGGATCACTTGATGGTAAGCGATGACCGCCGCCCATGGACACCCGCAACACCAGAGGAGTCGCAAGAGCGTTGCCCGCCTTTAAAAGGGTTTGGGCCTCCGGTAACCTCACTCACTCGGCGAAAGACAACGCAAGCGTTGTTTCACGCCGGTATTCTGTGAGGCCGTGGTATCACTCCGGTCGAGCCGGCCCATTGGTGCCGAAGCATGGCTCTCCCGCGTAGCAGATCGGTTGTAAAATTAGTGATTGGTGTACCTGTGTGTCCCACAGTACATTGCAGCTGGTTGAATATCCTGTTGGCTTTCCACCACCAGTGATGTTTGGTCTGAGTATACTTTGCTTCGCGGTAATGTCCGTGCAAGTCCGGATAGAGGGCGTTAATACATTGCAGTTTTACGGCCCTGAAAACATAATAATAAAAAATACATACATACAGTTATTTTAACATACCATCACGCCTGTATTCCCCGAAGGGTTAAGCAGAGGCGTACTAATGTACACCCACAGTTCGCCGGTATGTTTAGGTCCAATGTAATAAGGGGCGAGCCTATTGACATTAACCGGGCACAAATTCCTAACTCCGAGCTGCTACTGGAAATTTCATAGAAAAACCCAATAACACTTTGCTCGACCTGGGAATCGAACCCAGGACCTCTAGCGTAGCAGTCGCGCTCAGGACCGCTTGGCTAATGAGGCAGTCAGTCAGTACAGTTACTTTAGTGAAGGAAAAATTCGACTCGCAGGCAGGATTCGAACCTGCGTCTTCTGGCTAGGTACGCTAGACGCTATGACCTCTAAGCCACCGCGAGTCCCACCTGCCATGTCGAAATTTGCCTTCACATTCTGAACTTACGTCTTAAAGGTGACGTCTGTAACATCTATTGAAAGGCAAGTTACTTTGCCTCTCAAACGACATGACTTACCTTACGGTTAGTTCTATGTCGTACGATGCTACCATACCTACTAACTATCTTTTTGTAACTTTTTTGCATTTTTCATGCTAAGATTATAAATTTATTTTAGTGAAGGAAAAAATCGACTCGCCGGCAAGATTCGAACCTGCGTCTTCTGTAACATCTATTGAAAGGCAAGTTACTTGCCTCTCGATAGATGTTACTGACGTCACCTTTAAGACGTAAGTTCAGAATGTGAAGACAAATTTTCGACATGGCAGGTGGGACTCGCGGTGGCTTACAGGTCATGGCTTACAGGTCATAGCGTACCTACCTATAAATAAAGCTTCATGTGAACGAAGCCGCGGGCAAAGCTAGTCTATACTAATATATAAAGCTGAAGAGTTTATTTGTTTGTTTACTTGAACGCGCTAATCTCAGGGACTACTGGTCCGATTTGAAATATTCCTTCAGTTTTAGATAGCCCATTTATTGAGGAAGGCTATAGGCTATATATCATCACGCTACGCGGACGAAGTCGCGGGCAGAAGCTAGTCTTATATAAAGTACTTACTGCTCAAACTTTGAGTCTCGGGGACAATCATTGGGGTCCATCCCGGGGAATTCATTTGGATGTGTTTGGATTGAATATGGGTAGAAAATTTGCATCACCTGTATTAATAACAACATTATTAAATCTATATTATTACATTTTAAATCTTCCAAACTTCTAGACTGACTGATCAACACAGCTCAAATGACTAAACGTGGGAGAGCCATGCTGCTGCACGAATGGGCCGGCTCGACCACCATACCACGGCCTCACAGAAACATAACATAACATACCATCACGCCTGTATTCCCCGAAGGGTTAGGCAGAGGCGTACTAATGTACACCCACAGTTCGCCGGTATGTTTAGGTCCCATGTAATAGGGGGCGAGCCTATTGCTATTAACCGGGCACAATTTCCTAACTCCGAGCTGCTACTGGGAATTTCATAGAAAAACCCAATAACACTTTGCTCGACCTGGGAATCGAACCCAGGACCTCTAGCGTAGCAGTCGCGGTCAGGACCACTTGGCTATTGAAGCAGTTTCCCTCACAGAAAACCTGCGTAAAATAACACTTACGTTGTGTTTCGCTCGTGAGTGAAGATACCGGAGGCCCAAACCCTTTTAAAAGGCGGGCAACGCACTTGTGACTCCTCTGGTGTTGCGGGTGTCCATGGGCGGCCGGTAATCGCTAACCATCAGGCGATCCGTATGTTCGTTTCCCACTATCCCGTAAAAAAAATATAATAACATAATCAACCCATTATATGTCCCACTGCTGGGCACGGGTCTCCTCTCACAATGAGAGGGATTAGGCTATAGTCCACCACGCTGGCCTAATGCGGGTTGGCAGACTTCACACGCTGTCGAGAAAATCTCTCAGGCATGCAGGTTTCCTCACGATGTTTTCCTTCACCGTTTAAGCGCGTGATAACTATTAATACGCACATAACTTCGAAAAGTCAGAGGTGCCTTGGATTTGAACTCGAGACCTTTGACTTGGCAGTCCAATGGTCATACCACTAGGCTATCACGGCTTATCCCTACTTCCCTACTAATATTATAAATGCGAAAGTAACTCTGTCTGTCTGTCTGTTACGCTTTCCCGCTTAAACCTCTCAACCGATTTTGATGAAATTTGGCACAGACAATCTTTAGACCCTGAGAAAGGACATAGGCTACCTTTTATTGCGAAATTAAAAGTACGCAAACGAAGTCGCGGGTACCAGCTAGTAGATTATAAAAATATAACATAATTTACTGTACCTTTGTAAAATCAATGCTTCTCACTAAATTGTTAATCTCTTCATCGTAATAATCGTGGGAGAATATAAGAAGAGTTCTGTCTATCTCTTTCGCCTGTGCAAGCGACACTATTAGGTGACGGAGGTAAGTGAGCCGGGTGTGTACCTGGGGACAAGAAATCATTGACATTTTACAAAACATTTTTGACATTTTTCAAATAATGTGAAAAATCGTCGACTTCGGTCAAACTTGGACATCCTTCAGCATCCACACATTTTGTTATCGCAATATTGTACCAGTGAAGATTGTAACTTATTTTATTTTAAAAGAGTGTCCATGGAGTTTCTTGCCGGATTCTTCTCCATAGGATCAACCTTTTGGAACCGTGCAACTAGAATCATAACGTTTCATAAACGCTTGTAAAAGCTTACTTGAAATATAAACATTTGAACTTGAAATTGAACAATAAGTTTTATTTCTATAATATTCTAACATGACAGACCATCACGCCTGTATTCCCGAAGGGTTAGGCAGAGGCGTACTAAGGTAACACCCACAGTTCGTTAAGGTCTCATGTTAGAGGAGGCGAGCCTATTGCCTCTTGCGTAGCAGTCGCACTTGGAACCCCTAGACTAATGATTATATTATTACGTTATGTTATTGATCTTGTAATATTATAATATCTACTTATCTCATCTATATATATAAAAGAAAGTCGTGTTAGTTACACTATTTATAACTTAAGAACGGCTGAACCGATTTGGCTGAAAATGTGGAGAGGTAGCTTAGAACCAGGAGACGGACATAGGATACTTTTTATCCCGTTCCCGTGGGATGTGATGACAGACCGAATTCCACGGGGGCGAAGCCGCGGGCAGAAGCTAGTAAAATTATAATTTCGATGTCCTACAAAAAAAAAAATTATAATAGCTAACCAATAACTTGTATGTTTAGTGTACACTGTTAATATAAGTTGGTTATTAAATAAATATATTCTATAAAAAACCAAGCTTCCTAGCCATTACTATGGCTAGCTAGCTAGCAAACTTACTAGCTTACTGAAATCGCAATACTTATGGTGGCGGCCACACCGTACCTGAACAGCAAACATAGCTACAGTTTGATAAAGCGTTCGTTGTCATTTAAAAAGATTCTGCAGGACAAGAGTACTGCTAAAATTATTATATTAAAAATTTAAAAAAAAATCAAAAGAGGTTTAATGCCTTATACTTTTCCAAAAACACAAGCCTAAATATAAATAAAAAAAAAACTTGACAGCCATGACATGACATCTGTCAAAAATATTAAATCGTTCTTGTCCACAAGTATTTATTTTTATTATTAATTTATTGTATTATATTAATTTATCAAGATGATTGAGGAAGACGATGAAAGTGAAATATCTGTGGTATATAAGGCTTATTTTAATTTCATGTCTTCTACCTATGAATACTGATAATAATATTATTATGTATCAACTTTACGATGTCTTAGAACTGTTGCTTAATTCGTAGCATCGTATTGCCAAATATATTGCCGCTAAGCAAATAATGTGCTAACATACTGTGTTCTGGTTTGGTAATGAAACTTAAAGCACTAGTGCACGCAAGCACTTATTCTCATCTCTATAAAGCACTAGTTAGATCTCAACTCGAATATGCAGTGGTGGTGTGGAACCCTTTTTATAATAAATATGTTGAAATGCTAGAAAAAGTGCAGCGCAAATTCATCAGATCGATGCACTATAGGTGCTCCCACAATTTCCCAACCTATAAAAATTTACTTAATAAATACAATCTAATGAGCCTGAAGTCTAGACGTTTATATCTAGAAATTATGTTCCTTTTCGACGTATGCTATAACAGGTATAACTGCTCTGAGATCACTAATAAAATATGCTACTATGTCCCAAGAACTGTTATTAGACGAGAGGTGCGCGCACGTCCTCTTTTTGCTGTGTCCCATTGCCGCACCAATGCTGGTTTGCGGGCGCCTCTACGTCGCTTGTGCAAAAATTATAATGATTTTTGTTCAGAAACTACAGAATTAGATTTATTCTCAGTGTCAGCAAATAGATTTCGTTCTGCTTTGTTAAAGAAACTTAAGGATTCCGATGTATAGTCATTTGAACAGCCTTGTAGTCTTACTCGCATAGATTGTTCACTATCAAAGTTATATGAATTGTATATGCTGTGGATAACGGTGTGAGTTTCACATTTATATAATATCTTTGTTTATATTGTTTGCGTAGATATAATGTGTTACTGTTTGTTTGTCCCAAATAAATAAATAACAACTGATCATGCATACCGCCGAAATGTGGAATGCGCTTCCCGAGTGGGTCTTCCCCGATAAATATTTGTGGGTCTTCCCCGGCAATATTTTGAACATCATTTTTACAAGATTGCCCCCAAAGCGGCCCACCTCCACCGCCTGTGTTTTTGCTGAGAAGAAGCGGCGTAACAAGTTCCCCAGCAAGCGCTTTAAGTCTTTTATCATGCGTACTGTTGAAATGTGGAATGCATCTGTCGACGTCAAAACGTCAAGACGAAATGTCGACATAATCTGGTTGTATTTAAATCACGAGTGAATCGGTTTCTTCTAGGCAAGCGCGCTCCATCTTAGGTCGCAGTGTCGCTTAACATCAGGCGAACTTTTATTTTTTTTTTCAAAGATTACTAGCAATGTGTTTCGCACATAACTAGTATTCCTGTTAACCCCTCGTGCTAAGCTAAATGCTTGTGTTACGAGTGGGTTCAAGTCGGTAGTGCAATGGGTGAGTTTCGAACCGGCAACCACATGATCGCGAGTCCGACGCCCTAGCCATTAGGCTACCGCCGCTTAAACTGGCGATCAAGCGTAAACCTATAGGTATACCATACCATCACACCTGTATTCCCCAAAGGGTTAGCCATAGGCGCACTAATGTACACCCACACAGCGTAAGCCCATCAAGAATTACCTATCGTGTGTGTTTCGACTTTTGCGAGTAAGTGCCAGTTCCTCATCGGTTGCTGCGGTTCTGGCAGTCTGCAGTCCGTAGGGGCTCTTAAAGTTCGACAACTCCTCTCATGTTGCAGGTCCATGGATGACGATGTATACTTACCACCAAGTAACACATTAGCTCCTTTCCCAACTTAATTCATGAAAAACCTTAGTACTATAAAAAATCGCCGTCTGAGCACCTTAGGTGAGGGATAGTTGCCTGCTAAAACCAAACACCAATACTCTTTCAGATCCGAATAAAAACCGAAGTACCACAAAAACGGAGGACTCCGAAAAAGATCAAGATACCACGACGAGCGCTTTCCGTAGTGCTACCAGAGCCAAAGAAACTGATCATGACTGCTGGAATTAAGAGCAAGCCGATGTTAGGCTGATAAAGCTTTGTCAAATCATATATTCTTATTAGACGATCAATCATGCTTGACTATCAATGCAAAATACACTTTCGTCAAGCATTATAAAGCACATCTAGTCGTTTTTCAAAGAAGTCAAGCATCGTTCCGTTCTAAGCAGTCAAAAATTTACCTGACTCTCAAACGCAAAAGTCGGAACCAAGAACGTTATATAATCTTGGTATAAGTTTCTTGGTCGGAACACACACTGCGGTGCTTTACGACAGACTCCGATGTAAGGATGGTCGCCAGACAGTCAGACCACAAGAGCTCCTACCACCGAGCAAGTCAAATATTGTCTCGCCTCTTACGAGAGCAATTATACTCTAACCCTACATGGAGATTACGTCATTATTTTTCCTCGTGTAGGGACCAGCTCATCTTTCGTCGTCCGGGTCTCTTTCTTTCAATAAATCATTGATCTCCTCATCGTAAGACGTGGGGACGTGTTGAGAAGATATCCTCGTCGTAATAGACGAGGGGGTTATTGAGAAACTCTCTCAGGCATGCAGGTTTCCTCTCATTACTTTCAGAAAACTAAAACAATGTCAGGTATCGCCTCTTACTCTATACGAGTTGTGTGCGGAGGTTTTGGACAAGTTGGTATATCCAAAGGCTTTCGATTGGAGCGAGGAAGAGGTGGCTGACTGGATGGAAAATATCGTCGGTCTGCCGCAATATAGGGTAAGTATTTATTTATACACTAGCGACCCGCCCGCGGTTTCACCCGCGCTGCCCTGTTCCTAAGAGTCGTAGCGTTATGTTATATAGCTTAAAACCTTCCTCATGAATCACTCTATCTATTAAAAATAACCGCATCAAAATCCGTTGCGTAGTTTAAAAGATCTAAGCATACATAGGGACAGACAGCGGGAAACGACTTTGTTTTATAATAAGTAGTGATGATACATACATACATACATAAACTCACGCTTTTCTCCCACAGGGGTAGGCAGAATCTATAGACCGCCACTTGCGTACTTCTTGCTTACTTCATTTGCTTCTGCCACATTCATACATCTTCTCATACATACACGCCGGTTGCGAGTACTACGCAGCTGACCTTTTTGAAGGACCTCGCCAATTAGATCGGCGCATGTCCATCTAGGACGACCTCATCCGACACTGCCGCTGATGTTCGCCTTATGAATGAGAGGGTCTTCGGGCTATAGTCCAACACGCTGGCCTATTTGCTGTGCTGGTTGCTACTTAGTATAATTTCCGAATTAACTTCGAATTTAATTTCAGGAATGTATCACTGTAAATCATATAAATGGCCGAAGACTCTTGCGTTTAGAAGATCCTTCAGTTTTTCCAGAAATTAACATACATTATTTTGAACATATACAAGTAAGCTGATATATTCATGGCAATTCTTAAAGGTCTGAATTGACGACATAAACGCCCACAAAATAAATAGTAGGTAATTAAAACTGTTTTTTTTTTATGGGATAGGGGGGCAAACGAGCAAACGGATCACCTGATGGTAAGTGATAACCGCCGCCCATGGACACCTGCAACACCAGAGGAGTCGCAAGTGCGCTGCCCGCCTTTAAAAGGGTTTGAGCCTCCGGTAACCTCAACTCACTCGGCGAAACACAACGCAAGCGTTGTTTCACGCCGGTTTTCTGTGAGGCTGTGGTATCACTCCGGTCGAGCCGGCCCATTCGTGCCGAAGCATGGCTCTCCCACGTTTAATCAATTGTGCTATTTTACGGATTCAGATAGCCTTAATCTAGGTTCCTAATGTGATAACGTTTTGTTTTCCGCTTTGAAGGGCTTTTGGGAATGGAAAGGGAATGTCAAAAGCTACACTGAGCTACACTGAGCTAACTGAGAGGTCAAGATGACAACGCGCGAGTGATACCACTGGTGTTGCTGGCGTCTATAGGCTGCGGTTGCCGCTGCCATCAGTTGGCCTTTATACTTGTTTGTAAACTTAAATCCTAAGATACAGCTAGATTCCTGTGTCGTGTGTCATTCCGATATAAAGAAGCATATAACATTAAAAATGGGGTTTATCATATATAATTATACGCTTTCAGATCATTACAGCTGAAATAAGGAAGATATTTAAGACCGATTTTGTCAGATTTGCGCGAAGCATTGGCCTGCCTCTACGGAAGCCTGTAACCCACTGCACTTGGTTCAAATCTAGGACCGGCCCTAACTGGGGGATCCGACAGAACTGGACCAGGTATACACTTTGATATCACCTAACTTAACAGACAGAAATGTGTCACTTTTTATTCCTGATAGAGGAGAGACGAGAGGAGATGTGTTTGAATAAACCAATCCAATTCGTTATTTCCACATCTCTTCTCCGCTTAGCTGGAAATGGATCAAGTGGAGAAAAGAGGAGATTTCTCATTTTTTTATAGAATTTTGTGCAGCGAGCGAGCAAGCGGAGGCCCAAACCCTTTTAAAGGCGGGCAGCGCACTTGCGACTCCTCTGGTGTTGCGGGTGTCCATGGGCGGCGGTTATCACTTACCATCAGGTGATACGTTTGCTCGTTTGCCCCCCTATCCCATAAAAAAAAAAGCGGCGCGGCAGAGCGCAGAAGTGATAACCTTCCAGCTTCGCAGCACATCTCCTCTCGTCTCCTCTCCTTTCCGCTTTGGTGGATACCGGGCTTTACGCTAGACCGCAAGTTTGCCTGTTGTTATGTGTACGATGAAGCGCGCTTTCCTAGCAGAAACCGATTCACTCGTGATTTAAATACACCCAGATTATACTTTTAGTCGCTTTAAGTCTTTTATTATGCGTACTTATTTTCAGAGACTTACCTCTGAACAGATATCTGTCGAGGAAGACCCACTCGAGAAGCGCATTTCAACAATACGCATAATAAAAGACTTAAAGCACTTGCTGGGGAGCTTGTTGCACCGTTTCTTCTTATTCCCAGCAAAACACTAAGAGGCTGTGACGGGCGGGCGTTTTAGGGACTGTCTTTATTATTTAAATTACGTTCGAAAAGTATTTCTAGTAGTATTGATATTATATAAATATGTTTTCTTTCTTTCATTTGATTTTGACACAATCGTCTTAGTCTCTGTCAAACTACTGTTGCAATGTGGATCGCACATTACTAGTATTCTTGTTAACCCCTGTGGCTAAGCTAAATGCTTGTGTAACGAGTGGGTTCACGTTAGTAGTGCAATGGGTGGGTATCGAACCGGCATCCACATGATCGCAAGTCCAACGCCCTAGCCATTAGGCTACCGATGCTTCAAAAAGTGTAATCGAAATAGTGGGTCTTAAATTTAAACATTGCTGGCAACCAGTACGTAATTTATGGAGTTTCTTGTAGACTCTTCTCCGTAAGACCCAGCCCGACTCCGTAGTTTGCGAGCCACAACCCAAATGCTGCAAAAATGTTGTTATAGCGGCAACGGAAATACTTCATCTGTGAAAATCTCAACTATCTAGCTATCGCGGTTCTTGAGATACAGCCTGGTGACAGACAGACAGACGGACAGACGGCGAAGTTTTAATAATAGGGTGCTGTATTTCCCAAAAATGTAATGGGCAAATGCTGCTGCACATGGCCTATCAGATGGCGCTCAATAGCAAATATCAATTATTGCAAAAGACATCTTGTGATTGGCCTAACGACTCAATTTTCCGAAGGTTTAGGCAGAGGGGTACTAATGTCTTCTTCTTCCTGCCCTTGTCCCAATTTTTAGAGATAGGCGTCTCTGTCAGCCGTCGTTCACCATTCACTCCCTTTCCCATTTTATCGGCCTTAACACAATCCATCCATCTTTTCTTTGGTCTCCCTCTACCCCTCTGTCCCTGCACATTCAAATTCATCACTCTTTTAGTCACATGCGTTTCATCCCTCCTCATCACATACTAAGACAAACGATTTCCTTTCAGCTTTTCTGTCACTGGCACCACTTTCAGACTTGTGGTACTAATGTACACATAAATAAATAATAATATAATAAAGAAACGGTTTCTGTTTCAGAAGCGATATACTTCGGTGGATGAAGATTCTCATGCCGAATCCTCTTTATTTGGACCACTGGGATTTAGTATGGTAAATTATTCATACTAATATTATAAATGCGAAACTAACTGTTTCAGCACAATCAAAACGGCATTTCGGGAGTATGCAAAAGTGCGAGGCATATGGATGAGTGGTTGAGCCTCACGGGACTTGCTCACTGCGATGGTAAATGCCATTTGGAATTCAAGCATGCGGCAGGCTGTCTTTTGATGGGGGCGCTAACCGGACATTTCGGGACTAACGCTCTCCCAGAAAAGATGGGTCTGACGGAGACATCAGCCTGCAGGGCCTGCAAAAGAACTCATACCCCTAGGCCTCATTATAAAGCTCATGGAAGAGCTGTTTGTAGAACTGGGAGTGGATGAGGATTAGGTATCTAGGGGAAGCACAAAAGGTCCCATTGGGTCGAAGTGCACTGAGGCCTTGCTGCCTCGGCCCTTCACAAGATAAGAGCTGTTTCTTTAGTATCTAAGCTTAAAACTTAGGTGTCTTATTCAGTTACATGTTGTATACCAAAAATCGTCAAAATCGTCGTCAAGACAAGACTCGAAAAAGCTGGAGGAGGCCTTTGTGTTGCAAGACACGCCGACGACTAACAAGAGTAGATAGCATGTATAAGTTGGCAAAAAAGGCAAATAAATACATACATACATACATACATACCATCACGCCTGTATTCCCCGAAGGGTTAGGCAGAGGCGTACTAATGTACACCCACAGTTCGCCGGTATGTTTAGGTCCCATGTAATAGGGGGCGAGCCTATTGCTATTAACCGGGCACAAATTCCAAACTCCGAGCTGCTACTGGGCATTTCATAGAAACACCCAATAACACTTTGCTCGACCTGGGAATCGAACCCAGGACCTCTAGCGTAGCAGTCTCGCTCAGGACCACTAGGCTAATGAGGCAAATAAATAAATAATGTCTGGAATTTAAAAGAGACCATGAATCTCTGAGTTTGTTTCGGTGTTTCTTCTCAGAGGTCGTCAGTTAGGAAATGCGGAAGCCATCTAGCTTAAAAAAACCTATTGACTTGTAAAAGAATCTCTAAAGATTACAGAAATTAACATACATAATTTCATCATTGATTTAATTAGTACCTTAAAAAACTAACTATGTTTAATAAATTAATTCTCAGGTATCAAAAGCCTGAATTCCCGAAGGTGATGTTCGGGAGGATACCCAAAGCTGGGCCACCTGAGAAGTTACCATATTATGAACCACCAGAGGACGTCTGTAACGAGTACACGGTAGGCTTACTAGGCTGCTCGAATGCTTGTATAACACTGCTCCGTATTATAAAATTTACTAAAAATACTTAGATCCACTTTCCGTTTATAAAACTTACTTAAATACGTTCAGTTAAGTTTAAATTACCAGTGGAACTTTTATTTGTGCAAAATATTACATGTTTTCGGCTAAAAAACAAAACAGTGTAACTGTGACTATCAGTGACAATTTATAGTATGTAATGACATTAAACAACATTTAACTTCAGTGAAAGATAGTTTGAAAGTTATAATAACCTATTAAGCTGGCATCAAGTTGCTGTAACCAAACGGAAAAGTTGGAAAGGTGGTAAAATAAACAATTAACACTCGTAACGACTTACAATTTTCAAGTTAATTTTTTTTTATTGTAAACAATACATGACGTACGACACGATTGGTCTACAAACACTTCTGACTAGCCAAACAAAACACAGCATATTAGACCTGACAGAATAATATTAGTTCGGAAACGTAGCACAGTAATTTTTTTTTGGATTTGGCTACTAGTTTTTTAAGACAATTATCCATTACACGCATTAATATTAAAGAGTTACTTGTAAAAATAAAAAACACAATGAATGAAGAAAGAAATAATGTAACTTTGAGAACACATCGGAGAAGAATATCTAACGACTCAATTAATAATTCTTTCATATCCACGACATCAGATCTACGAGCCAGAAGTTTGCCAGACCTGTCATCCGAGGATCTAACCGACAACGATCTCCAGAACGATATTACTAATCTTAAATCTCAACTGTTAAGCGCTCATAATGAGATAGAGGAGTTATATCTTAAAATAAGTTTATTGCAGAAAGAGAATGAAGAAAAACAAAGTATAATAAATAAATTGAAACAACTATGTACTACGGCACCTTTGAGTAGCTTAAGAAGTAAAAAAAAACACCGTCGTACTTTTCAACAGGAATTAAATACTAGTGTCGCTGAACTGGGTTTATCCGAGGATGTAACTAAAAATGTTAACGGTACATTTGAGCCCACTTGCGTAGCTCCTGCAGAATCTGAGATATTGAAAAATGAAAACAAATCTCTGCAAACTTCTGTGTCACCGCTAGAGGGAGCCTCTAGTGTCAAAACTACACATATTGCGGAGATTCAACCAAAACCAAGAATACTGATTTATGGCACTCAGCAATGCACGGGACTGGCGTCTATTTTAACAAATTTCAGGCAAGAATATTGCAGCAAATTTGAAAACTATGACATCTCTGCAATCACAAAACCATTTGCTACGTCGGAGGATGTCCTAAGAGACTGCCACAAAGGTATTAAATTAAATGCAGACCATGATCAGATCGTATTATGCGTTGGAGAAAATGACAACAACCCCAATAAATTAATGTACGAACTGTCGGGTGCTTTTAAGTGTTTGGAAAAAATTAACATTATTGTGATTAACATAAATGATAATCCATATTTAAATGTATTGAAGTTGAATAAATCTATTCAATTATTGTGCAAATATATTCCAAACTGTAAATTTATTACATGTCAAGCAAGAAATCTGCCGAAATCACATTATCTACTAGAACTTTGTAAAAAAATTAGTTATATTGTAGATTGCAGATACTATGATAGCAATTATTTAAATGTATGCAAAATTAGAAACCGTCTTCACGGAAAGGATAATCATGTTAAACACACAAAAAGGCGGTCAGTGTCAAAACGTTTAGTACAATCCACCATAACTAATTATTTTAAGAATACGGGGATATCCAATAACGGGATTGATAGTACTCAAATAAACCATAATCCAAAGAAAATAACTTTATTAGATTACTTCTTTACATCTAATCAACGAACTAAGGGACCAAACGAACGAGAGAGTAATACAGCCGAGAACATCAATAAACGAAGTAGTGGGTTTTTTCTTTCCGAATAATAATAGTAACGATATCGTGACCATTTTCCATCAAAACATAGCAGGATTTCTTAACAAACTGGATATTCTAGAATTATGTATCGATGACTTCTCCAACAAAAACAATTTCATTGATATAATATGCCTATCCGAAACCTTTGTAAAAGCCGGAAATGAAACTAATATTACGTTAAAGGGTTTCAAATTAGCATCTGCTTATTCAAGAAAAACCGTAAAACGCGGAGGTGTATGTATTCTTGTTAGAAATAACTTTGAATTTACTGTATTACCACTATGTAAACAAACATCAGTGGATAGACACTTCGAATGCTGTGGAATTAGCATACCCAAAATGAATTTTATAATTTTATGTATCTACCGAACTCCAAATAGCGATGTAAATGTATTTTTTGATAATTTAGAACATGTACTGCATAAAATTTCGTCAAGACGTAATAAAAAAGTTATTATAACAGGTGACTTGAATATAGACATTTTAAAAACGAATAAAATTACTTCACGTTTACAGGACATAGCTCTCAATTATAATTTAGTTTTTCATATAACAGTACAGACCCGTCAAAATTCATGTATCGATCATTTCTTAAGTAATATTGAGGAAGCTCAGGGAGCAGTTCATGACTTGTGTCTATCAGATCATAACACTGGTCAGACCTTATCATTTCCTGTCTCTATGAAACCAATGGGACTTAGCCACTGGTATATAGAGAGAAGAAATTATTCTAAGGAAAATATTAATAAGTTTGTTGAATGTCTTGCTTCCTTGAAGTGGATCGATGTTTTCAATACGGAAAACCTAAATGTTGCTTTTAATAATTTCCATGACACTTTTTGCCAATTCTATGACATTTGTTTTCCCACAGAGAGGCGGAAAATTAATAGAAAATTTTCTAGCCCTTCATGGATTACGAAAGGTATACGTAAATCTAGTAAACAGAAACGAAAATTACGACATAGCTATTACACAAATAATACACACGACAAAAAGCAGTTCTTGCAAAAATATAGCTCTATTTTAAGGAAATGCGTACAGACCTCACAACAAAAAAATAATTATGAATACATCCATAACGCCACAAATAAATGTAGGGCCACTTGGCAAATAATAAAAAATAGACATGATGCCATTCAATCTTATAAAGGACTAGAGTCTATCTGTGTCAACAACGTCATTATACAGGATCCATTGAAGATTGCAGAGGCTTTTAATAAGTTCTATATCGAATTAACAAATAACGATAACAGCCATCTTCAATGCAAAGTAAATAAGTACAATTTACCAATTCTAAACCAAAGTATGTTCCTAAAACCGTGCAGCACCAACGAAGTCACAAAAATAATTAAATCACTTAATAATACGAATGCCGTCGGTTTCGACGGTGTCTGCACAAAAGTAATAAAAGAATGCGTAAACATAATAGCCCCCATCCTTCAGTACTTAATCAATCTTTCTTTCTCTGTAGGTTTGTTTCCTGAAAGGCTTAAGCAGTCCATAGTAAAGCCTCTTCATAAGAAAGACGATAAAATGAACGTAAATAATTATCGTCCCATTACCTTAATCCCTATCTTGGCGAAAATCCTGGAAAAGGTGATGCACTATCGCCTTAGTGATTATTTATTAAAATTCAAAGTTATTAAAGAGGAACAAAATGGCTTTCAGAAGGGAAAGTCCACGACCTTGGCGGCTTACACTCTTGTCAAAAAAGTAGTTGATCAAATCGACAAACGATCTCCTGTATCAGTGTTATTCTTTGACATGAGCAAGGCTTTTGATTTTGTCAACCACAAAATGCTCATTCATAAATGTGAAAACTATGGAATTAGAGGACCAACACTAGAATGGATCACAAGCTACTTATCTAATCGCAGACAATGTGTAGAAATAGCTTCACTGAATGAACTGAAGGTATCAAAGCAGTACAGATCGACTTTTAAAACAAATGGCTGCGGCGTACCACAGGGGAGTATTTTGGGCCCGTTACTGTTCCTGCTGTACATAAATGATTTGCCGCTAGCCATTGATCACAACTGCATTCTTTTTGCAGATGACGTGTCAGTTGTAGTTACTGAAAACAAAAATATGACATTGCAAAACAACCATGGTCATTTAATAAATTTAGCAGCCGACTCGGTAATCAACTGGTTAGATATAAACAATTTAAAGGCAAATATTTCTAAGACTAAATGTATAAATTTTCGCAATTATAATTCAATAGAAAGTAAGTATGACGTCGTGTGTAGAGGGCAAAAGATAGAAATAACAAATACCTACAAATTTCTAGGCATTAATATAGATCAACATTGCAACTGGAAGGCTCACATCAGTTGTGTTTGTTCAAAATTAAATAGCTTCGTTTTTGCATTAAAGCGACTTAGGCGCACGGTAAACGAAAAATCTGCACTCATAGCCTACCACGGCTATGTTGCATCGGTTCTACGGTACGGTCTTTTACTCTGGGGAAACTCGACAGACGTTATAAAGGTGTTCTTAGTACAGAAAAAATGTATAAGAGCAATATGCAACGCTCATCCACTTGATTCCTGTAGGCCGTTATTCAAAAAACTAAAAATTTTGACCCTGACCGGGCTGTTTATTATGCAGGTTGGACTTTTTGTAAAGGTTAATCCGGATATGTTTGAAAAATTCGATAAATATAAACATTTCCAATCTGCAAGTAGGGACCCCACTAGATTAAGTTTGCCACAATGTAAAACAACCCTATGTCAACGGAATTGCAACATAATAACAGTAAAAGTGTTTAATAAGATACCAAAGGCAATTAGAGAACTCCCATTGAAATTATTTAAAGTGCAACTTCACACTTGGTTAGCAGAACACTGTTTTTATGACATGAAAGAATTTTGGGATGTGAAGTAATTGTGTAAAATGTTTTAATGTATAGATACCATATTTGTTATTACTTGTGACATTACATTACTGATTATAATGAAAATGGTTAATACTTTCAGAATTGACATTGAATAATTGAGTACTTAATATAATTTGTGTAATTAATTATGATAAATTCACATTAAAATTTTGTATGCCAGATGGCTGGCGGAACATGCAGCACTGTAACTTTCCGACCAACATTATTTACCATGTTTCGTGCAAATAAAAGCATTTCATTTCATTTCATTTCATTTCATTTCATTTAGGTGCCCACCATTGGAAGCCTAATAAGGCCACTATGGAATCACTAGCGGCCCGCTTCGGCTTCGCACGGGTGGAGAAATCCCTAACATTTTTCAAAATATTTCTTTTCTTTCTTTCTTTTCTCTCTTTAAAAAGCTTACTAGCAATGTGGGTCACACATTACTAGTATTCTTGTTAACCCCTCGTGCTAAGTTAAATGCTTGTTTTACGAGTGGGTTCACGTCGGTAGTGCAATGGGTGGGGTTCGAACCGGCAACCACATGATCGCAAGTCCGACGCCCTAGCTATTAGGCTACCGCCGCTAAATTTCTGCCGCTATTCTATAGCTGTTTGGCAGCATGATAGTTCCCTTATTAACCCCCGACGCAAAAACGACGGGGTGTTATAAGTTTGACGTGTCTGTGTGTGTGTGTGTGTGTGTGTGTGTGTGTATGTGTGTGTGTGTGTGTGTGTGTGTCTGTCTGTGGCATCGTAGCTCCCGAATGGATGAACCGATTTTGATTTTGTTTTTTTTGTTTAAAAGGTGAATAAGTGGGGAGTGTTCTTAGCTATGTTTGATGAAAATCGGCCCAAGATGGCCGCCGCCACAAGATGGCGGTTTACATATTTTTTCACAACTCCCACAATATTGGTATCAAATGAAAGGGCTTGACTAGTAGAATACTATACACTATGATATAAGATATCTAATAGCTATGAAATAATTGTACAAAAGTTGAATAACTAAACGAATAAATTACGTAATTAAAACGCAAGAAAATAAAAGAAATTAAACAAAATAACTAAGGAGTCCCTACAAAAAGTGTGAAATAACAACACGACACAAAAATAAACCTGAATCCCTATAAAAAGAAAAAAATTATCTTGAAATTATAACCCTTCGTAAGTACGTATGAAGTATTTTGATTAAATTTTGTCCCGTCGGGGGAACGCTCAGACCGGAAGAAGATCAGAAAAATGGTTGACTTAATAATTACTTACAGGCCTCCACAAATGAGTAAACCACACTTTGTAAATGCACTCAAGAACCTAATACAAGCTATACCGCAGGGTAACTGCGTAAAAAGAGTAACCAGTTACCGGTCCCTAAATAGTCCGATCCAGTCGCTGATTTGGTATTTCGTAGGCGAAGTCTGCTCGTCTCGGTTCAATTCTTAAATCGTCGCTGTCAATGAAATCTTCATACAAACTAGCGCCATTGGCAACCGACGGTAGAAACCAACCAAGTTTCAAATATTCGGTTATGGGTAGGTACGCAAAGTTTCGATACCTCTGGGTATCGATACTTTTTATAGCATAAACCTAGATCTGCTAGTACCGTCGATTACCACCGGTGCTAGTTTCTATGCAGATTAATATCATAAATAAACTTTTTCAAAAAAATATCACCAAATCAACGATATTTCTTAGAGCACTACATTTTTAATAAAATAATATCGTCTAAGTTTTTGCTTGCTTTTAAAGCCAGATAACGGAATATAATTACACAGAAACTTGAATTTGTTTGATTTCTGTTTGACAGTTCATATTCCTCTTCGGTTACCGTCACGTCATTAGGCTTAAGTAATACGAATTTTGGACCTTTTGAACCGAGATCCAGTTTCTGGGTTGCGTCTTAAGTGCCTCAGTTACGCACTTGGGGGAGCACAGTCGGTGCGGTACGAATTTGAGTATGACAGAGACGATTTTGTAATTTGAACTGGTCGTCACCTTAGCTAGTCACCCTGCCGTGCCCAGTAGTTATAATCGGTTGATTCATGTATTACGTTTTGCATATCCACAGACTCCTAGAAAGTTCCGTCTCCAAGTCAACATACCCGAGGAAGCCCAGCTTATATGGATGGAGCATCGACCAGGCTCTCCTTCTAGAAAGGAAACGAAGAAGGAGATTGCCAAGAAGATGGCGAAGAAGAAAGTTAAAGTAGAGAAGGAATCACGACTTTTGCCAAAGAAAGTTTCTTTGACCGGTTTGACGGGGAAAGACCTCATTTTAGCTAGACGAAAAATGCCAACTCCAAAGTTTTTGAAAAATAAATTATAGTTGTGTTTATTTCAGTTTTTTTATGTGTTCCTATTGACCCATACTGATATAACCATTGGACTGCCGAGTTAAAGGTCTTGTAGCGACATCTATCGCGCTACATAGATAAACTTCGACGGACAAAATCCTGAATTGCGCAAGTGAAGTTTGCAACGCAAGTTGCATATATAAAACCGCCCGATATCAACCGTCAGGTCGCGGCCCGCCAGGCAAAACACCCGCCTGGTCGGAGGATCCTCCCTTTGGTTGGAGGGGCAACACACCTCGCTCCTCCACAGTCTCGAATTCAAAACCAAGGCAAGTAAGTGGCCTTTGACTTTTCGAAATCACGTGCGTGTTAATAAATTAGTTATCACCAACGGTGACATCGTGAGGCAACCTGCGGCCTGAGAGATTTTATCGACGGTGGGTGAAGCCTGCCAAACTGCATGAGGCCTATAGCCAGGGCCAGACCGTGAGTTTAGGTTGCCCTGGGTAAATAGACTCTAAGCACACCGTGAACTTCAATTCCTTTGTGGTTAGAGTTCCGACTGAACATCTATCGTCCTTCATGAAGGAGGAGCATTCCGAGGCCGCATCCCTAGCGCCCTACAAGACATACCGAAATAGTGACAGTTTTTATAATTATATGCATGTTATAGTATTTTATGTTTTATAATTTGTAAATTGTTATAATTATTGTTTTACAACTTCTGCCCGCGACTTCGTCTGCGTGGACTTCAGATAAAAAGTAGTCCATGTGTTATTCCAGACTATAATCTCTGTGCCAAATTTAAAAAGATTTAACTTGAATCCTACTGTAATATTATAAAAGAGAAATTGTATGAGGATGTATTAATGTTTGTTACTCTTAGAGCACAATTTGAACGACACAGTGGCGGATCTAGGCTTGAGGGGGGAGCGGGGGGTTAATAATAAAGGACTTGTCAGGGGCGGACCCAAGGGGTCCCCTTAGCCCCCCCCCCCGCACATAAGTATTCCCGGTACTGAAGACACACACGAATATTTAAAGTTTTTTTTTTAACTGGTTTCTAAGTCCTGTTAAGGAAGATACGGCTTGAAAGACTCTGCAGGACATAGCTTGAAAAACACAGTTTGAACAATAATAGTACCTACCTACTGACCTGAATAACTTAAGCTATATTTCAAGAGAAATCCTGCTGAGTAGGACACGGCTTGAAATACTCTGCAGGACACAGCTTAAAAAACACAGTTTGAATAACACTCACCTGAATAGCTATAATAACCGTGTCATTCTGTACTGGACCGAAGATATCCTCATTGTATATCGTCTGAGCATCATTATACCTCTGGATAGCTCTTTTGATTTCTGTTATATTCTTTACTGCTATTCGTTCTGTGGAGTTAGCTGGAAAAAATGATTCTATTATTTTACATACTCCCACTTTTTAGATTTTTGCTTCAAAAGAAGGAAATTCTAATCTATCTATACTAATATATAAAGCTGAAGAGTTTGTTTGTTTGTTTGTTAGCTTGAACGCGCTAATCTCAGGAACTACTGGTCCGATTTGAAAAATTCTTTCAGTGTCAGATAGCCCATTCATTGAGGAAGGCTATCGGCTATGTATCATCACGCTACGCGGACGAAGTCACGGGCAGAAGCTAGTCAAATATATTTTGCGTAACGACAAAATTCTCTGTTTTTTTAAAATGAGTAGAACGCTTGAGGTATTTTTTCTGATAACTTCAAATTTGTCATTTTCGGGAAGGTTCTTTCCTAAAACTGAAACATCTTTTAACTCAGCGGTCGTTACCTCTTGATAAAATTTTGACAAATTAAAACACCTTTATCCTGCTTCTCTTTTTCGAAAAACTTGACACTTTTACAACAATCATTTACTTAGATGTGATTTATTCACATTTTTTATGGTAAGAAATATACAGGGAAATTTAAAAATGCATTTTAAGTGGAAAACTGTAACAGATATGACCGAAATAAAGTATGGATGAAAGAAAAAAATGTACAATCGAAAAAAGAATTAGGTATACAAGCAAGCTACGATGTAAATAAAAGAGTTATAAAGAGAGTTATTTGCGTTTTGACATAAATTTCGTAAGAAATAATTATCCGCCACACGGTTTTGTACATAGACAGCTAATACCATCTGAGTTTTGACATAAAATGACACATCTTAACAAGATCTTTAACAAAACACATGTCTTTACCTACTTGTATACCTGTTTTGTCGACTGTACTTGCAAAATTTTTCTAAATATAATATAATTCTACCAACCTGTACTGTTTCTAGGATGTACTGTAAGATACTTATGTAACTCAGGAGGCACCAAAGCCAAAACTTGCTCCGATGTGTCGTTAGCATTCATCAGCTCTTCTAAAAACAATCGTATACCTTTAGTAATGCAGTTCAAAATGTATCGTGCTGCGCTAGCAGTTATGTCATTTTAGAAACTTAAAATCCAAAGTTTTTAAGTTTTTTCTAAGTAGAAAACGCGATTATCTGTATGTATTCCCTCATAACAAAATCATTAAGTGTTGTCGTTTAGCAATGCTTTTAAATAGGGATTTTTCCTAGTTTTACTAAAATTATTTTGTATTACAGGAACAATAGATGGCGCTGGCGTCTCTTAACTGTTTTTTATGTGATATCATTTTGTGATTTTTTTTATGCTAAGATTAATAGTTGCATCAAATTCTTGAAAGAAAAATAACGCCCGCAGTAAAAATTTTCCTTCATTATAAGAACTATGTGTTCATTAGTTAGCCATGGTTTTTTTATTACAAAACTGTCAAATTTATATGTACTATTCACGTGGGAATTATGTCAAGTACATTCAAGTACCTACTCTAAAATAACGTAAACTGGGCACATTGCCAAGTTTCTAAGCACGCGAACAAATTGTCGCCAATTTCATAAATTGGGATTCCGCGAATCTGATCATTCTAGCGTTCCCGTTCGTTTTCAAGTCTAAAGAGGTCCCCAATTCTGAATGTCTGCTATTTCGATTTCATCAGAATGATATCCAATGGTACAAAATGACATAGAGCTGACATATTTCGTAGACGGAACTGTCAAAAATCAACAACTTTAATTGAATGACTATTATGACACAATTAAATGAATTAATCCCCCCTCAGAATGCCCCCAGACACGATTGCCATCGGATATACGCAACCCGATTTTTGAATAACATCGGTATGATATGGTTGTCAGGCTTTTTGGAGTTCTGTCAACCGAGGACTTAAACAACCAAGACCGATGGCTTGGAGTCTCATGCTGACATAACAGGTCTGACATCCCCAACGCCATTTATTTAATTAATTTAGTTCATGGTAATAGATAATCATTTGCGACAATTTCTACACCGAGTTTTATAAGATAATTAAGAAAAGCGCCATCTATTAGAGAGACAGATAAGTTATAGACTGCACTTCAGATTTTAAAGTATATCTAGCGACATCTATGGGAAGTTTACTCAAACTGCTAGCAGCACAAACGGAAAACTTAAAATAACAACACGGTGTCCATGATAAAATAGGTGCCATATACAGTAAACAAATAAAATAAAGAATTACATTTTTAAACGTAAATATTTTTTTAATGAATTTAATTTACGTGACTGTTTATTCCATATATTTGTTTACTCTTTCGTACACTCGCATACGCGGAAAATAACTTTACTGGTACGAATAGAGTCACAGAAAATCGAGGTGCGTGAATTATTCTTATAAAAAGCGCTATAGAAAGATTTCTTTACTGCACACCAAAAACTAGTGATGAATGTGTTGAATGAAACACTGATAAATAAATTCTGTAAGGGCTTGACACTGCTGCTCTGTTAAATAATACTTTTTATGAAGATCTGTACCTTTTAACTTGTTTACGATAACGTACATACATAAATAGACACACTCGCGCCTTTTCCCATAGGGTTAGGCAGAAACTACAGAAAGCTACTTGGTTCAATTCTTGAATACCTCTTTCCTTGATCCACATTCATACATAAACGATAAAGCAACTCGGTAAATTCAAACCCATAAAATTATTTAACGCGTATCGCATTTTCTATGAATTAAAAGGACATTTAAACAGCATTGAAATAAAACTATACCCCATTTATAGACAAATAACGTTATAACGTCATCGTTATTTCCATGTACCTAAGCTGTAAATAAGCTTCATTATTTCACGATAAATAGTTTTATTTCAATGTCACGAAAGTGGGATATCATAACATAGAATAGCATAGACATACTTATGACAACCCTGAAATAAAAAACATAAAACAAAGAATTACAAAAGGAAATATATACAAGATCATCTAGGAAAAATATTTGATAATATTTTTGCGCATTTATGAAAGAATTCTAGTTATAAGTCCCTGCTTGTGCTAGATGATATGTTTTGTGTTTTGCATTTAACCGAAAAGTTAAAGTACTGACTGGCTACCATAGCCTAACTGAAAATCCCAGTAACTCAATGCCCAACCTGGGAATCTTATAATTATCATCTGGGCTTATTAGTAGAACATCGCTGTTATGAACAGTTTTTCATATTCAATCTGTTATGTTTTACATGATTTATTTTCACAACTCTTCTTCTTATTCTAAGACAGATAAAGTTTTTAACTGCCTCATTAGCCAAGTGGTCCTGAGCGCGACTGCTACGCTAGAGGTCCTGGGTTCGATTCCCAGGTCGAGCAGTGTTATTGGGTTTTTCTATGAAATTCCCAGTAGCAGGTCGGAGTTAGGAATTTGTGCCCGGTTAATGGCAATAGGCTCGCCCCCTATTACATGGGACCTAAACATACCGGCGAACTGTGGGTTTACATAAGTACGCCTCTGCCTAACCCTTCGGGGAATACAGGCGCGATGGTATGTTATGTTATAAAGTTTTTATAGAAAGCAATTGTCTAAACTCCAGTTACTAGGAAGTTACGGTTTAGCCAGCAAGTCAGGCTCTGTGGCTCTAATACACGGTATTATGTTGGTCGGTCGGTCACCGCCCAT
Organism: Acronicta leporina; assembly: GCA_947256265.1. Classification (NCBI taxonomy): domain Eukaryota; kingdom Metazoa; phylum Arthropoda; class Insecta; order Lepidoptera; family Noctuidae; genus Acronicta; species Acronicta leporina. Next base: position 4,646,718 of record OX366541.1, on the reverse strand, counting down.
CTATAGACTGACCGCAGCAAGAGATATACACAAAAACGATATGTACAAACAAATAGCAGTACGGTTTAGCTTATTTTTCACCATAAATTAGCGACAAAAACATCTGACAAAAGAATATTTTTTAAACACGTGTTCGACATTTGAAGGAAACGACACATTTAGACAGTTAAAGAAAAACACAAAATAATAATCAAAAGAATAAAAAAAACCTTGGTATGGCATTACAATTAGTAGTTCTGAATCCGCTAATGGGTTAGTATCTGAATCGTTATCTGAAAATTGTAAATCATAGCTTAAAACAAAGTTGCTTACAAAGATACTTAATTGTAAAGGAAACCTCTTAACATTAAAGAAATAATCTACCTTCCAATACTTAAGATTCAGAACACCGAATAAATTTTTAATGCGCGAATCTCTCGCGAATTATTGACACAGATGTGCTGATCTGTTCAAAAAGGCCACCACAGTTGAAGAGATATGTATATAGTTTGATGTGTAGCAGTGCTCTTATGGTAGCCTATATAAAGATAGTCTAATAAATAAATAGAAAAATGATCACTCCAGACAAAACACTCACTATAAAATTTAAGCCACTGTCGACAGCTAAAAAGTGATGTATATTTATTGAAATTGTGCATGAAAGTAAAAAAAAGAATTATCGTTGATACAATAGGATTCAATTTAGACACAACAGTAAAATAATTGATAGTAGTGCGGAAGGTGTCTTTTTAAATGTTTTATTTTAATTATTTTATCCCGCAAAAGTGTATATTAGTGAAAATACAGTCAAAGGAAGGCCAATCAATGTATAACAAAACATTTTAAAAACCTTGTCTTTTTTTCTTATAAGCATTTATCAACAGGCCTTGTAAAGTTATATCATTACTTTTATCTGAAATAATACAAAAAAAAACTATAAGACAAAATAAAAATCAATAAAATTCCTTTTAAATACAAATTGCGTATTTGGCGCCAAATCCATACCGGGATGGTACGTGATAATCTTGTGTCTTCTGTATATAAAAAAACAAAAAATAAGACATACCTCCATCTCTATACATGCCCCCGCTTGAAGCTGAGAGCATAATCTGCAGCCATAGACAAAATAGCCCGAGTATGACAACAACTCTGGCAACCGACGCATATTTTAAGCGTGGCATCTCGTCTGTCACTCAATAGATGGCGCTAGTTGCATCTTACGTAGTCCGCCCATCGGCCGGGAGATGGCGCTGGTCCAAATTTCCTTCAGGTCATTGTTTTGAATTGTGTTTCTGGAAAAAGACAAAAAATTTGTAAGAAATATTACCCTCTTTCTGGCACTGTCTCATGTCTGGTAAAAAGAGATATTTATATACATATTTTCTACCACACAACCTATTCCATTCCTTTTTGTCATACAATCTCTTTTGGTACTGCAAGTCCAGTTCGAATAGGATTTAGTCTTTTTTATGCAAAAAAGCTGTCAAAATTAAGAGTGCACAGAAACAAAGGCGGGTACACTGACAAAATCTTTGAAGAAGGAATTTAAGTAAACCTCTATGACATCGTCTCAGCACCTTGTGTTACCGTGGGAGAGCCATGCTTCGGCACGAATGGGCCGGCTCGACCTGAGTGATACCACGCCCTCACAGAAAACCGGCGTGAAACAACACCTACGTAGTGTTGTTTTGAGTGAGGATACCAGAGCGGCCCAATCCCTTTTAAAAGGCGGGCACTTGACGGGACGCACTTGAAACTTCTCTCGAGTTGCGGGTGTCCATGGGTGGCGGTAATCGCTTACCATCAGGCGATCAGTCTGCTCGTTTGTCCCCCTATACCATACAAAAAAGCAGTGGGAGGAGAGGTGACCTCTCGCTTCCGGCCGTGAATCAATGCAATCTAACGTCGAGAGTGCGTGGGCAGTCATCAAAACAAAAGGTTACCACAGAATGCCAATAGTAAAAGACACAGAACATAACATACCATTCCGCCTGTATTTACTGAAGTGTCAGGCAGAAGTAAATATAGGGTGGGCCAAAAATTTTTGCACTCTTAAAACATGAATAGAAATAAAATTACAAATAATTATACATATAATTTATTTAACATAATAATCATTTAATATAATTTATTTATTAATAATGACATCGTCTAAAATGTGCACCGTCTCGTTGTTGGCACTCCTGCAATCAAAAACGCAAACTTTGGAAAACTCGCTGACACATGCTGCGGGGGACCACGGCCTTGTGGATGGATTCGTTGTCGATCCCGTTTGCTAGAACTTCTCGACCCAAGTTTTGATCAAATTAACACTTGGACACTCACTTACACGGCGTAATCCGTATTCAATTCACAGGCGTCGTACAGTAACGTAGGAATCATTGTTTTTGTAAAATTGTTTTACACAAAAAGCACGCTGTTGTCCCGTGAAGCGCTCCATCGTGACTAAAATTGCATGAAGTGCCGCATAGTTTCCCGCCACACGCGCACCCATCCCTCGAACGGTTTTCAAAAAAACCTAGGGTTGCTATTTGCAAAAATTTTTGGCCCATCCTATACTATTGTACCACAATTCACCTTTTTTTTAAAGCTTACTAGCAATGTCAATTTAAGTCCACATTTATCATGCGTACCGCGGAAATGTGGAATACGTCTCCGGAGTGGGTCTTCCCCGATAGATATAATCTGGGTGTCTTTAAATCACGAGAGATTCGGTTTCTTCTAGGCAAGCGCGCTCAGTCTTAGGTCGCAGCGAACTGGCGATCAAGCGTAAAAATGTGGGTTGCAAATTACTAGTATTCTTGTTAACCCCTCGTGCTAAGCTAAATGCTTGTGTTACGAGTGGGTTCACGTCGGTAGTGCAATGGGTGGGTTTCGGACCGGCAACCACATGATCGCAAGTCCCTAGCCATTAGGCTACCGCCGCTTCTATATGTTAGTAGTTCGTGTCTGTTAGCTAATAGGGGCCGAGCCTTTAACCGGGCACAAATCTAGACTCCGAGCTGTTACTGAGTTTTTTTTTTAGTAGACAATTTTGACAATTATTATTTTCTTCTTTAAAGAATCCAGCCATACACTTCATTTTATAATGTGAAACCTCCATAGTGTAGATACAGTGCGCACATTTTATTTGAGAAACTAAAGAGTTTCCATCTAATCAAATAATTAAATAATATACCCAAAGAATTTATCACGCTATGCATGCATAATAAAAAAAAATTGCTACGTGCGTTATTCTTTACTGATGCCGAAACAGTTTATGAGATTTTTATCTATGTTGGTAAGTATGTCTGTTTATATTTCCATGCTTCACTTCAATACAAAGTGAACAAATTTTTTACTTCAAGTAATTTATGGGTCAGGAATAAGGTATTCAGAGGTCAATGGCGCTAAGTGTATTAAAATTATGGAAAACCAGATTTTTCGAGGTGGTTAGCAGTTGAAATTTGGAGAGGTCAACGTCTGTCAGGTCAGTTAGTTTTATTATAAATTCGTGAGCTTTGAGCCATGAATTGTCGACTTGCAAATGCAATATCGGCAAGGGACTGTTTTGCAAACTGGAAAACCTTGGTGTCTGAATGATAAATGCCTAATAGATAGATAGGTGAGGTGGCATCGTACGACATCGAACTGCAAAGTAAGTCATGTCGGCTAAGAAGCAAAGTAACTTGCTTTTCAATAGTTGTCACTGACGTCACCTTTAAGACCTAAATTTTTTTTTTTATCACTGATAGGCTTACGCTTGACCACAACTTGCCTGATGTTAAGCATCGAAGTGGTCTACGATGGAGCGCGCTTGCCTAGAAGGTACCTATTCACTCTCGTCTTGAAGATACCCAAATTGTAGGTCTCAGGGAACAAAGATTCCGGTAACGAGTTCCACAATAGAGCAGTACGCACTATAAATGTAGACGCAAAACGTTTCGTGCGAGATTTGAGATTTAAATTCAGAATGTGAAGGCAATTTCGTGTTGAGGAGGTCTGATGGCAATCACTTTGTATAAAATACTGATATTAAGCCGCATCTGGTTAGACCGTAAGCCGACCACAATATCAATAGTTGGAGAAAAAGGTCTGAGGATGATGTTATACTTAATAAAAGCAACATATTTAAGTACTAGATTCTGCCCGCGACTTCGTCTGGGTGGACTTCAGAATTGGCGAACCCAATCTATACTAATATATAAAGCTGAAGAGTTTGTTTGTTTGTTTGCTTGACCGCGCTAATCTCAGGAACTACTGGTCCGGTTTGAAAAATTATTTCAGTGTCAGATAGCCCATTTATATGGCTGGCTATAAATTATCACGCTAAGACCAAGTAACTACTTATTCCACGCGGACGAAGTCTCTGGTAGAAGCTAGTTCTGAATTAAGACCCAGATAAAAAGTAACCTATGTGTTATTCCAGACTATAATCTCTGTGCCAAATTTTATCCAGATCCCCAGATCCAGTTCGGCCGTCCTGGCGTGAAAGAGAAACAAACATCCATCCATCCTTACAAACTTTCTCATTTTATAATATTAGTAAGATGTTCAAGATTATTTTTATTAAATTAAATTTAAAAATTGTGAAAATCCATACCGGTTCATACCGCTTATTACTAACAGTATTATGACATGTATTACGAAAAATAACTGAGGCCAACAAACTGTTGATGTAAGGACAAACAAACACACATGTTTGATAATACTTATTGTGTACAAGAATTCTTATAATGTGTTTCGCAATTTTGCAGACAGAAGCTGTTTTAGGGCTATATTTCCCTATATTTATAGCCCTTAAGGGCAGGCAGGGTTCAAATCAATTATCACGATAAATCTATTTATATAAAAGAAAGTCGTGTTAGTTACTCCATTTATAACTCAAGAACGGCTGAACCGATTTGGCTGAAAATTGGTGGAGAGGTAGCTTAGAACCAGGAAACGGACATAGGATACTTTTTATCCCGTTCCCGTGGGATGTGATGACAGACCGAACTCCACGGGGGCGAAGCCGCGGACAGAAGCTAGTAGGTTAATAATGATGGCATGGAAGCAGTGATAGCCTTAGGGTATAACCACTGGACTGCCATGTCGCAGGTCTCGAGTTCGAACCCAAGGCACGCACCTTTAACTTTTCGTAATCACGTGCGTATTAATAACTAGGCTTCCGCCCGCAACTTGGTCCGCGTGGAATAGTTACTTAGTCTTAGCGTGATGACATATAGCCTATAACCTTCCTCAATAAATGGGCTATCTAACACTGAAAGATTTTTTTCAAATCGGACCAGTAGTTCCTGAGATTAGCGCGTTCAAGCAAACAAACAAACAAACTCTTCAGCTTTATAAATTAGTATAGATTAATTAATTATCACTCGCTTACAACGGTGAAGGAAAACATCGTGAGGAAACCTGCACATCTGAGAGATTTTCTCGACGGCATGTGAAGTCTGCCAACTCGCATTAGGCAAGCGTGGTAGCTGAGTCTGAGAGGAAACTCGTGCTTCTGCTTAGCAGTGGGACGGTATATGGGTTGATGATGTTGTAGCATATTTATTTTGATAATTAATAAAAAACTTTTCTTAAACAATCCTGGGGGCAGGATCATTCATTTTCATTTGATGAAATTATATTCTTTTTCACAGCGAATTCACATACAAAATTAGGCGGGCCTGCTTAAAATCGCAATTCAATGAAATCACATTTTGTTCAAAATGCGATTTCGAAAAAAACGAAAAAGATTTCATTGTAATGCGATTTTGAATGGCTTTTTTAAATTATTTTTAGCCCGCGTGCAAAATGAAATATATACTTATATACTAATATATAAAGCTGAAGAGTTTGTTTGTTTGTTTACTTGAACGCGCTAATCTCAGGAACTACTGGTCCGATTTGAAAAATTCTTACAGTGTTAGATAGCCCATTTATTGAGGAAGGCTATAGGCTATATATCAACACGCTACGCGGACGAAGTCGCGGGCAGAAGCTAGTCGTGAATTAAATGTGATTTCATTGAAATGCGATTATGAGCAAACTGTGTGAAAAAAGTCGCAGGTTTGACGTAAGTATAAAAAAAACGATTTCATTGAAATGCGATTATGAGCAAGCTGTGAAAAAAAGTCACAGGTGTTACGTACTTATGAAAAATTGTTTCACGTGATTTTTCACATGTTATCTGCGAAATGTTACGAGCATCATGATGCGTATACGCACTTGATTTAGCGTTCTGTGCTACTGTTACGTCACAAAGTTATGACAGAACTCAATCGACCGAAGTTGTGCTAACAAGAATCTCACTTTCACTTTGCGCGGCTTAATCTCTACTATTATAAAATTGTAAAAAAGATGTGTCTGTACATTGAACATATTAAAAAAAAAACACGTGGGTAAGGGTATACTTATAAACGTCTCCGAACCCATTTATGTGATTTTTTAAATTCTTGTCTGTTTGCCTGTTTGTTACGGGTTGGCGCAAAAACTACTGAATAGATTTTAATTTTGTTATCACTGTTAGAAAGTGTGTGCTCCAACTTAAAACCTGGTATACTTCTTATCTCAAATAATTAAACGGAACCTTAGTTACAGCTTGACCTCTTTAATGTATAGAGACTCATACAAAGAAGAGGTCATCACTGTTGGTTTTTGAGCTTCAAGTGAGCGAAGCCGCGGGCATAGGCTAGTAGTGTATATATTTCGTTATTTATTTAAGACATACCATCACGCCTGTATTCCTTGAAGGGGTAGACAGGAGCACGTACTTTTTCTAAACTAATATTATAAAGAAGAAAGATTTGATTTTTTGTTTGCATTGAATAGGCTCTGAAAGTACTAGACCTATTTCAAAATTCTTCCACCATTACAATCCTACATTATCCATGAACGTAGAATGCAAAATTTTGTACATTGACAGTGATGGAAGACAAACTTTGAAAAGAATTAGAATTTGAAATTACCGGCTCGACCAGAGTGATACCACGGCCTCACAGAAAACCGGCGTGACACAACGCTTGCGTTGTGTTTCGCCAAGTGAGGTTACCGGAGGCCCAAAACCTTTTAAAAGGCGGGCAACGCACTTGTGACTCCTCTGGTGTTGCGGGTATCCATGGGCGGCGGTTATCGCTTACCATCAGGTGATCCGTCAGCTCGTTTGCCCCCCTATACCATAAAAAAATAGATGTCTGGGGGACATACACTGCTGTCATTATTGACACTGACAAAATCGCAAGTGAGTTTACAACAATAGGCAGATGCCTTAACTCTATGTTTTTACATACTTCTGCCAGCGGCTTCACTCACTATAAAAAGTGCCCTAAATGTTGACCAGGACCATAATCTACCTGTAAACCAAATTTCACTGAAATCTGCTGAGTAGATTTTTTTTTTGAGGAGCTGACGAGCCACGTGATTGTAAGTAGTAATCGTATGTAGACCTGCAACACCAGAGAAGTTGCTGATGCGTGGCCTTGAGAGAGAGCCTTGAGAGCCCCTACGGACTGCAGACTGCCAGAGCCGCAGCAACCGAGGGGGAACTGGCTCTTACGCGCGAGTCGCAGCACACACCGCGGTGCTTTACGACAGACTCCGACGTGAGGGTGGTCGCCAGACAGTCAGACCACAAGAGCTCCTACCACCGAGCAAGTCAGATATTTTCTCGGCTCTTACGAGATGCCTATTTGAAAGGCACTGAGGAATAGTATACCCCCATCCCCCTGCCGCTAAAGGGTTGTGACGCGTGCAGCCCCCTCCGCCCCCCCCCTCCTCCCGCCGCCGCTCCTGCAGCCGCCGCCGCCGCCTGCGCGCGCGCACCCTTTCGCCACGCGCCGTGCCACACAGGGTAAAAGAGTTATAGGCGGACATACAGACAGACGTACAGGGGACTCTGTTTTAGAATATACTAGCTTATGCCCGCGACTTCGTCTGCGTGGACTTCAGATAAAAAGTAGCCCATGTGTTATTCCAGACTATAATCTATCTCTGTGCCAAATTTCATCCAGATCCGTTCATCCGCTATGGCGTGAAAGAGTAACAAACATCCATCCATCCATCCATCCATCCTCACAAACTTTCACATCTATACTAATCTATATATACTAATATATAAAGCTGAATAGTTTGTTTGTTTGTTTGCTTGAACGCGCTAATCTCAGGAACTACTGGTCCGATTTGAAAAATTCTTTCAGTGTTAGATAGCCCATTTATCGAGGAAGGCTATAGGCTATATATCATCACGCTACGCGGACGAAGTCGCGGGCAGAAGCTAGTTTATAATATAAGTAGGATTAGAATAGAATATCCTTTATTGTACACCAAAAACTAATGTCAAGTATAAGTTATCAATCATAGGATATGGTACAATGGGTGGTTTTATAATTATATTATGTAAAGATAAGTGTTAAATGACATAATTTATTACAAAACACAACAATGGAACATAATACATTGGCCTGCAAAACTAAGTAGGTACTACATTTTTTTTTCTAAACTTTACTAAGTAGTTAGAGATTCAAAAATAAAAAACGTTTTAAAGCATATCAGCTTTCTTCGAAGCTATAGTAAACTGTTCTCGTTAGTCTAGTGGTTTCAAGTGCGACCGTTACGCTAGAGGTCTTGGGTTCGATTCCCAGGTCGAGCAGTATTATTGGGTTTTTCTATGAAATTCCCAGTAGCAGCTCGGAGTTAGGAAATTGTGCCCGGTTAATGGCAATAGGCTCGCCCCCTATTACATGGGACCTAAACATACCGGCTGTGGGTGAACCTTAGTACACCTCTGCCTAACCCTTCTAGGAAAACAGGCGTGATGGTATGTTATGTTATGTTATAGTAAACTATACAAATATTTTTCGAGTCCTTTTTATTTCGTAAGTTTACTTGTGTGTACTTAAAAATTTAATGCAATTTTAAAATATTTACTTAGTTTTGCAGGCCAGTGTAGTATATTATGTAATACATTGTTTTCAAGTATAACAAATAGTTTTAACAGCAATGACATTGAAACAGACATATATTATTGCATATTACAGTAAAACAATGTAATATTATCTACTATTAATGTTTATTACCCGACTGTGTTGAAGGCTAATGCGTTTTGCGCAGTTTTTGAGGAGCCAAGAATCTTCTGCCGATTTTCAGAGAATCAGAGTTGAAAGATTCGGCTGCTAGGCAATGATGAGCTAACATTATATCGCAATAAACCCAAAAACTACTGAACAGAATTTCATGCAGCTTTCACTACTGAAAAGAGTGGTTCACGAGGAATGTTTTAAGCTATTTAACATCACGCTACGACTCGTAGGAACGGGGCAAGGCGGTTGAAACCGCGGGCGGGACGCTAGTTTGTTTTTTTTTTTTTTTTTAATCCTGTTTCCAGCCTTTAGTTGACAGAAGAAGACCTGATAATCGCTGGAAGACGTGTTCTCATTCCAACTTGGCAAACTTAGGATGCCCTACGGCAAGATGGAGTGATGATTTGCGAGAGGTTGCTGGGGGAAGCTGGATGCGACAAGCCGAGGACAGGGCGAAATGGCGCATATTGGGGGAGGCCTACCTGACATACCCTGCCGCCGCACAAAATGGCAAAAGACTCAGTAGGAATTTCCACACTGAACATAATCAACCCTTATTTTGCCCACTGTTGGGCACGGGTCTTCTCTCAGAATGAGAGGGATTAGGCTATAGTCCACCACGCCCAATGCGTGTTGGCAGACTTCACACGCCGTCGAGAAAATCTCTCAGGCATGCAGGTTTCCTTGCAATTTACCTTAACTGTTTAAGCGCTTTTTTTAGTGGGCAGACAGATCCCCTGATGGTAAGCGATTACCGCCGCCCATGGACACACGCAACACCAGAGGATTCGTAAGTCCGTTGCCAGCCGTTTAAAAGGGTTTGGGCTTCCGTTAACCTCACTCACTCAGCGAAACACAACGTAAGTGTTGTTTCACGCCGGTTGTACGTGAGAACGTGGTATCACTCCGGTCGAGCTGGCCTATTCGTGCCGAACCATGGCTCTCCCACGATAAAAAGAGATGCGGTGCCTTGGATTCGGACTTGAAACCTTGACTTGGTAGTCCTATGGTCATATCACTATGCTATGACTGCTTATTTTCCGAGTTGCCTACGTAATCGCTTACCATCAGGCGATCTGTCTGCTCGTTTGCCCCCCTTTCCTATAAAAAAGGTCGCAATGATGTCATATTTAGGTACCTACCTGAAACCAGTAGGTATAATGTTTGAGTTACGGCATCTAATAGCCGTATGCAATGTAATTTGATACAAATATACAGGTTTCATTACCAGGGTTGACACCTAAGTAAGTTTGCCAGATCTGTTTTTTTTTTGACTAGTTTGGCGTAGCGTCAGAGCGATCGGCTTCTGTGCCAGTTGTTGTCAAAGTCCAAGTCAAAATCATTTATTCAATAAAGACTACTAGGTAGTACTTTTTGAACGTCATTTTTAAATTATAGACAGTCCGCAAAACGCCCGTCCTTCACCGCCTCCTAGTGTTTTCGCTGGGAAGAAGAAGCGGCGCAACAAACTCTGGTTTGGTTGTGGGTTCGATCCCCACGCGGAGCAAATATTTGTACGATCTACAGGTAATTTTCCGAGTCTGGGTGTTTGTATATTTGATAATTTGTGTTTGTAAACGCACCCACGATACAGGAGAAAATCCTAGAGTGAGGCAACTTCTTTTTACATACCATCACGCCTATTTTCCCCGATGGGTTGCCATTATTTATTTATTTTATTCTTTTGCACACATAAATGTACATGGCGGACTTAACGCCGTAGGCGTTTTCTACCAGTCTACCTTCGGGTGGTGCAGAGATAATATAGGCAGCTGCTTAAGAGCGCGCATAAAGCCAGCAAAATTTTAGATTTCACCCGCGCGCCCTTCCCGTCCCCTCACATCGAACGCGATGTCAGCGCTGTTTGGCGCCAAAAGACAAGCTGCTACACTCGCTCAACGCGTATAGTATACGCATGACAAGTTTGTCTATTTATATGATACCTACGTTTTATTAGACTTATTAATATATTTGTTACTACAATAGGAAATAATTCTTTATTGTAGGTACTAGGCACACCATAGTAAGAAGCAAAATTATAGAAAAATATATACGTAATTACATACGTTCATCGTTCGTATGTGTTATCTATATATACTTACATCTCTACTATTATAAAATAGGGTATTACACCTATTTTTGAAAACTGTTATGAATTAATCCTTAGATCGTAATGAACCAGTAGAATTTTTATTTCAGTTTTTAAAACCGAAAAATTCCTTAAAAACGGTTTTTTTTAATTTTCGCTCGGAAACGCTAGCCGCCATGCTACTTCGGGTCGTGACGTCACTTCGTTAGTCAACAATACAACTGCAAAAGACCAAGTAACACGATTTGTGAAATAATGAGTTATAATATTTATCATTGGTGTCTTGTGCCTGAATGCCACACAACTTGTGGATACAAGTGGCAAGTGATATTAAAATGGTTGAAACTGGCAAGAAGAGATCCAAAATCATTGTCCACAAAGACTAGACTGTATTTCTGTAGGGAGTGTAGGAAGGGGAAGGCCTAGGTGAACGTTCAGAAATCAGATTGAGGACGTTCTGCCTCATTGGCCAAGTGGTCCTGAGCGCTCCTGCTACGCTAGAGGTCCTGGGTTCGATTCCCAGGTCGAGCAGTGTTATTGGCTTTTTCTATGAAATTCCCAGTAGCAGCGTGGACTCGGTGTTAGGAATTTGTGCTCGGTAAATAGCAATAGGCTTGCCCCCTATTACATGGGACATACCAGCGAACTGTGGGTGTACATTAGTACGCATCTGCCTAACCCTTCGGGGCATACAGGCGTGATGGTATGTTATGAAGTTGTGAAAAATGGCTCGGTCAAGACCCTAAACCGACGCTCATGTATGAAAAGATTGATGAGTGTGGATGAAGCTAAAGAGGTATGTAAGAATCGTAGCAAGTGGAAGTCTGTAGTCTGTGCTGCCTACCCCTACGGGAAAGAGCCGTGACTTTATGTATGTATGTATTTCTGTGAAGACCACTTTGATGTAAGTATGTGTTATAAATAGTATGTTAACTATTAAATAAATAAAAAAAACTTCATGTTAATATTACAAAACTGATGTCATATTTTGTAATGTATTTATAGGTTATATTATGTACCTATCATATATAGTGAGTTGAATTTATTGTTATATTATACTTATTGTTAGACAAAACTTGTTACGATAGTTACTTACATTACTGTTTAATACTTCTCAACTCGGCAGAACAGAAATCGGGATTGGATGCAAAAATTTTTGCCACCATCAACATAGTATCATTGGTAGATTTGTACTTTCTGCTTTCACAAAACCGTCTTTTTTTGAAATCAGATAGTGTGGATTTTAATCAAATCTTTATCTATCTATACTAATATATAAAGCCGAAGAGTTTGTTTGTTTGTTTGCTTGAACGCGCTAATCTCAGGAACTACTGGTCCGATTTGAAAAAATATATCAGTGTGAGATAGCCCATTTACTGAGGAAGGCTATAGGCTATATATCATCACGCTACGCGGACGAAGTCACGGGCAGAAGCTATAAAGGATAAAAGTCCACAAACGTGATAATACCTTGTAAAATTTTCAAAATAACACAGAGCACGACAAACATTAGATTGTGTATTATCGGAGTGACGTCACGTCGGTATCCAATATGGCGGATAGCGTTTTAGACATTTAAAAATCAGATTGAAAAAGACGATAAAATTATTTTACAATTACAAATTGACTGCCCAGATGAGAAGGTAGTATCAATAATGTCTTTTGTAGGCAAAACAATTTTGATACCTTGGGTTGTAAGGTATCAAAATTGTTTTGCCTTCAAGTCTTTTTAAAATTAAAGTTCCCTTTAATTAAACTTTAAATTTAAAAAATACAGACTGTTATTCGCTGATACTGTAGCTTTCTATTGGGAAGTTTTAAAAATAAGTTTAGTTGTTTAGGCGTAAAAGTGTAACAAACAAACAAACTCACTTTCGCATTTCAATATCAATACATAATGGACTTATAATACTTTGAAATCGACATAATAATTTGCATCGAACAAACACAAAGATATCAACTAAAAGCATCTGTTTATTTTGCATATGCTATACACTACACGCGTAGTTGTTATAGTTGCCTACCAGTCGAGTATCGAATGAAGCGCGGCAATAGATAATATTATTTTGGGATTTATTTTTATACAATTAGTAAGATCCATAATATTGTTCCGTAACTTATCAAGACTTGAAAGATCTCATCTCATCACTACAGTGTAAGTGACCACAAAATTGTGTACGGTGGGAGAAACTAATTTAGATCCTATGCGTCTTGTAATAAAATCTAAAATTGCAGACACTAACTTTCGCAAATGAATGAAGTTACGTATTTTATCTTTTACACGTAAAACATAGGTTTATGTAAGTATATCACAAACTTACCTTCTACAATTATTCATCCTTTCTTTTTTTAACTTTTTTAGTTCTTGTTTAGGGTCTTTTCAATTTTTTTTTCTTATTTCCCTTAGTAGGTACCTATCTACCTACTTTTTTTAGTAATTTATTTATTTAATTCAGGCTACAAGGCCCATATTATAATACAAAATTATCATATTATAATATAATACAATATAACATTTAACCTAATAACTATTAAAATACCTACCATACACATACATAAACATCTCATTTTTATTTCCCTCAACGTGATCGATAAAGAGCCGATAAAATTTGAGCGCAGTCCACTCGTCTCAACAGAGCGTGAGCAACTGAACTGTGAAATAGAAATATGCTTGAAGCTCCCGCAACATGCGACGGAAAATGAATTCTTCCGCGTAATAACAACGTAGTAAGTGCCAAAAGTGTTTTATCGTCATAAATCCGAAATTAAAAGGAATTCTATAAAATGCTTAGACACAACCCTGGGCCATATATAGATACAATTAATAGTATTTTTTTAATCTTAATAGTATTTGCCATATTGAATATAAATCGAAAAAATGAGATAATTAGAGGTTACTTCGTGATTTTTTTTTATCGAATAAAATTAATTAGTTTATGTTTTTGTTTAGATGCAACCCTCGAAAATATAATGTAGTTACTCATGCTGATTTTTTAATTAACTATAGTCCAGAGTTTTTCATGTACAATCAAATATAAAGTAGGCATTTTAGCTTTATGCGCCCTCTTAAGCATTAAGCACCTGCCATTAACCGGGCACAAATTCTTAACTCCGAGCTGCTACTGGGAATTTCATAGAAATACCCAATAACACTTTGCTCGACTTGGGAATCGAACCCAGGACCTCTAGCGTAGCAGTCGCGCTCTGGACCACTAGGCTAATGAGACAGTTTTTTTTAAATGAAAAAATATTAAGAAATGTTCCGTGCTAGATTATAAAGGTAGGATTTCAGTTAAGGTGTGTTAACAATGGTCACCCATCCACACACTGACCGCGGCGAACGACCTTGCCAGATCAGTGGATCAGGGTAGTTAATATCAGCCACGAGCCCCCCCAAGCCGAGCTTTATTTTTTTTTTATTTTTTATTTTTTTATTTTTTATGCAAATTAATACATGCTCTATATTCTACAGAAAAAAAAATATTAATGCGTGATAACCCTTAATTAGAGTGAATCATCCAATATTATGCTGACCGTGACAGTTTGCGCCATTTATTAAATTGGATACCATCATGTCAATTACCCCATATCATTATCTAAACTACCTAATCTTTCTCATTTATACCCGACTACAAAAAAGTAAGGGTAATGAGTTTCAACAGTTGCACATAGTATGAAGCGGCGGTAGCCTGATGGCTAGGCCGTCGCACTTGCAATCATATGGTTGCCGGTTCGAAACCCAACCCATTGCACTACCGACGTGAACCCACTCGTAACACAAGCATTTGCATCTAATAGCAAAATGCACAATGTATGCGCTACTTAGATGGGAAATACTAGGAACCGATGAGATAAATGAAGAACAGCTAGCAGAACTCTCCATCAGACAACTGGTGGGCTTCTGCAAGGCTACGGGAAGATTTGCGACGCCGAGCGCCAGTAACCCATGACGGGATCCACCAATAATGGGGAACTGGGCGAAATAATCCCAACATGAGGACTGATTGCCCGTCTGGTGCCTGTCGGCTTCCCCGAATATAAATAGAATAGAATAGAACACAAGCATTTAGCTTAGCACGAGAGGTTAACAAGAATACTAGTAATGTGCGACCCACATTGCTAGAAATCATATAAAAAAGTATATTATTATGTCTTTGTATGGGAGTTCGATCGCAGCTCAAAAGCTACTGAGATTTTAACAAATGATATATTTCTTGTTCATTCATTTTAACCGTGGGAGAGCCATGCTTCGGCACGAATGGGCCGGCTCGACCGGAGTGATACCACGGCCTCACAGAAAACCGGCGTGAAACATCGCTTACGTTGTGTTTCGCCGAGTGAGTGAGGATACCGGAGGCCCAAACTCTTTCAAAAGGCTGGCAACGCACTTGGAGATTTCTGTGGCGTTGCAGGTGTCCATGGGCGGCGGTAATCGCTCTTACCATCAGGCGATCCGTCTGCTCATTTGCCACCCTATGCCATGAAAATATGTGGAGGAGCGAGGTGTGTTGCCCCTCCAAACAAAGGGAGGATCCACCTTCCAGGCGGTTGTGTTGCCTGGCGGGCCACGGTTGATGTCGGGCGGTTGTATATATCCAAGTTGCATTTCCAAAGATGTCGCTAGAAATACATACAAACATACCATCACGCCTGTATTCCCCGAAGGGTTACGCAGAGGCATACTAATGTACACCCACAGTTCGCCGGTATGTTTAGGTCCCATGTAATAGGGGGCGAGCCTATTACTATTAACCGAGCACAATTTCCAAACTCCGAGCTGCTAATGGGAATTTCATAGAAAAACCCAATAACACTGCTTGACCTGGAATCGAACCCAAAACCTCTAGCGTAGCAGTCGCACTCAGGACCACTTGGCTAATGAGGCAGTTAAAAAATAATAACGTGTTTTAGTTTTTACATACATACCATACATATTTTCACGCCTGTCTCCCATTGGGGTAGGCAGAGACTATAGATTTCCACTTGCTACGATCCTGGCATACTACTTTCGCTTCATCTACGTTCATTAACCTCCTCATTCATGAAAGTCGGTTTAGGGTGCTCTTAACCTGTCCTTTTTTAAGAACGGCCGCAACTTGGTTGTGTTACGGTCGTCGAGGTCGGCCCCTTCCAACTCTTCCATCCATACTCATCATGTATACTCGTTTCGTCAATCTCCGTTCATCCATCCTCTCTACATGCCCAAACCACCTTAACATACCTTTCTCAATCTTTGTTACTACACCTTCTTTCACACCACACCGCTCCTTTATCACACTGTTCCTTACTCTATCTTTCAAAGTTACTCCACACATACTTCTCAACGCTCTCATCTCTACAGCATTTATTCTACTTTCATGTCTCTTCTGCCATACCCAACTTTCACTACCATACATTAGTGTCGGCGCCAACACACCCCCAATTACCTTTTTTAGTTTTAGTTTTTAACTCGTTTTATGGTAACAAAGCCCTTGGAGTAAAATTTTTTTGTGACACATTTTATGGTATGACATATAATGCACGTATTAGGATAATGAATGACTAAACGGCGCGGGCGCATTTGTGGTCGGTTTTCCGAATTTGCGTCAACTATGTAATTTCCTAGTAAGCAGGATAAACCTATATGAAAAAATATATACACGCATTCACTTTAAACCGCCTAATTTGGTGATAAGCGCGACTGCTACGTTTGGAGTCTTTTACCGCATACCAGGCCACTCAGAAAGTTTTGCGACAAAAAGTCGCAAAGTTTATGTATAAGACACTAGCCACTTGTAATTATTTTGAAAACTTCGATTATTTAAAAGTAAAAATACCACTGATCGATTTTCAAATTTCCCTCCGCATTTTTTTGAGAGCCAATTCCAATTTTCATGTCTCATAAAAAAATGGATCTGCATCGAGAACAATTTTGTGCAATGATTTTTTATGATTTCAAATGTGGCTTAAAACCTGATGAGTCATTTGATCGACTTCGAATTGCTTTTATGGATGAAGGACCTTTAAAAGCAACCATCTACCGCTGGTTTAGCGAGTTCAAACGCGGTCGTCTTACTTTGGCGGATAAACAAAGGAGTGGTCGTCCTACGACGGTTGTCACCAAAGAAAGTGTGTTGGCAGTAAAAAAATTAATTCAACGGAAACTTTCTGAGTGTCCCACGTATTAACTTGGAGCATTGGTTAATCAGTGTATAACTGTATAGTTATTATTTAGCCACGAGCCCCCTGAGGACGCCACGAGGCCCCGAGGTAGCCACGAACTCCCATAGGTTGCCACAAGGTCGTGTAATATTTAATGCGTAATTAATTTTAAAACCGCAACGAATGTCGAGCGAAAACAACATAAAAATTTAATCAGAAATGATATGGAGTGCGGATTTTTTTAATTAAGTCATCAATTTTATCGTTTGGCGAGTTATAATATTTAGAGGTTATTTAACGATAGGTTTTTTTAATTATTTGGGGGATAATAAATAACTTTTAGGCCCACTTGCACCAACTTCTTAAATGTGTTTAAATTGATTTAAACACTAAATTTGTATGAAAAATTGTGTTTAAATATGATTTAAATACATTTAAGAAGTTGGTGCAAGTGACCCTTAGAATATCATCGAAATAAAAAAAAGTTGTTCCAAAATTAAACATTTTCAATCGATCGAAATAAAATACAAAAAAAAGAATTCGCTCCAAAATTAAAATAATTTCATTTGAATCGAACGAAATGAATGATTATAAAATATATGTCGTTCAAAATCAAAATAATTTGAAATCTTTTTTTAAATTATTTTTTTATGCACAAATTAAAACTAAAGTAGTTATTATTCAAAGAGAATTTAATCAATTAGATTATAATTCGGATTTGGATACCGTTTATCTAGGTTCCTACACAACTATTTTCTCTACCTACTTCACTGGAAATAAACGACCGGAAAATCGGTCGAAACTTCGTAAGTTATTAATAATTACATTTACTTACAATTATTTCCCCTGAAATATTTTGCAGGAAAAGGTTGAATGGGAACCTAGAATAATGGTTTTGAATACGAATAATAACAAAATTAGATTAAACTAGCTTCTGCCCGCGGCTTCGCCCCCGTAGAATTCGGTCTGTCATCACAGCCCACGGGAACAAGATGAAAAGTAAGTATCCTATGTCCGTCTCCTGGTTCTAAGCTACCTCTCCACAAATTTTCAGCCAAATCGTTTCAGCCGTGCTTAAGTTATGAATAGTGTAACTAACACGACTTTCTTTTATATATATATTCTCTTTGAATTAAGATTTATTTTAATAATATGTTTGTAGGTACGGTAAGCTCAGTGCGCTTTTTTTTTCTTTTTTCTCGATATGCCTAAACTTGACGGCGAGTTCGCATCTGATTAGGGTATTGTAGTATAACAGATGAAAACATCACAATTCATTGTCAATTTACAGTTCATCTACTCATCATTCACTTGTAGCGTAAGGCTCGTTATGTAAACCTTCCCCACATTATTTTCAATTTAAGATCATCAATTGATCATAATATTGAACTACATTGTTCTGCAGCACACTATTAGAACATATCTTACAAGAATGATAATAATTTTACTTGACTATCAATAATACTTATAACTTTTCGAGATTATTCCTGCTGAAGAGTATTTACTATGTACTTAGTATTTACTATAAATATGGTACAGTTGACTATACTTCATATAAACTTCAGAAAACAGTCAAATTATGCAATCTTACTGATTTCTGACATTCCCGAATATTAGACATTGAAATGAATCTACTTTTTCCGGATTTTATCGCGTTGTATTTATATAGTTTTAGATCCTTTACGATCGATGCTGAAAAAGAAAAAAGCAGTTTCATTTCAATATGCAATCTTTTTTAAGCGAAAATAGTCATTAGAATTTCATTCCTCGCGGATGAATTTGCAGCACTAGTAAAGATATTTACGGAGTCGGCAACGCGCGATGGATACCCCTGGTGTTGTAAGCGTCCATAGGGTTTTTTATGGCCAGGGTTCGAATTGGAAATTATCCACCATTCAGGGGAGAGCAGTGGGGTGTGTCCGACTCCACTCTGTAAAGAGCGAGCTACCGACTAAAACAAACCTCGGCTTCTCCATCACACAAAGAGCACAGCGCCGCTAAAGAAGTTTTCACTTAAAAAAATAGGCCAGACTTGTGGAGTATAGCATAACCTCTCTTATTCTAAGAAGAGGACCTTAGGCAGCAGTCTTGCTGTAAATTGGTTGATCATGAAGGATGTATGATGAATGTATAGTTAAAAGCAATGCATCTAGCAATTATCAATGCAATACAGAGCACAGTCCAGTCTGTCCATCTCACGAACTGATTTCCGCTTGTCGGGCATAAATCATGCTTGATTATAATAATTATAGGAGCTGTCAACAACAGCAGCTAACCGTATGCATATGAACATTACTGTTTCCGTTTTATAATTATTTAGTGAAGGAAAAATTCAACTCGCAGGCAGGATTCGAACCTGGGTCTTCTGGCTAGGTACGCCAGACGCTATGACCACTAAGCCACCGCGAGTCCCACCTGCCATGTCGAAATTTGCCTTCACATTCTGAACTTACGTCTTAAAGGTGACGTCAGTAACATCTATTGAAAGGCATCGAATTCGAATCCTGCCTGCGAGTCGAATTTTTCCTTCACTAAATAACTTTATAAAATTAGCATGAAAAATGCAAAAAAATCACAAAAAGTTAGTTATCAGGTATGGTAGCATCGTACGACATAGAACTAACCGTAAGGTAAGTCATGTCGGTTGAGAGGCAAAGTGACTTGCCTTTCAATAGATGTTACTGACGTCACCTTTAAGACGTAAGTTCAGAATGTGAAGGCAAATTTCGACATGGCAGGTGGGACTCGCGGTGGCTTAGTGGTCATAGCGTCTGGCGTACCTAGCCAGAAGACGCAGGTTCGAATCCTGCCTGCGAGTAGAATTATTCCTTCACTAAATAACTTTATAAAATTAGCATGAAAAATGCAAAAAAATCACAAAAAGTTTGTTTCCGTTTTTATAATGTGGCTATCAAGGCTCAGGGCACTGACGGTTGCCATTTCGCCATTGCCTTTTTTCCTCAGTTTTTGAAATTTAATAGGAATAAAAGTACTTTTTTGACGGATTTTATCGCGTTGTATAGATATTTTCCCGATGTTTCGGTTTTATCATTGGGGGCAAACGAGCAGGCGGATCGCCTGACGGTAAGCGATAACCGCCGCCCATGGACACCCGCAACACCAGAGAAATCACAAGTGCGTAGCCGGCCTTTTATAAGGGTTTGGGGCTCCTCACTCACTCGGCAAAACACAATGTAAGCGTTGCTTCACGCCGGCTTTCTGTGAGGCCGTGAGACTCCGGTCGAGCCGGCCCATTCGTGCCGAAGCATAGCTCTCCCACGATGGGCGTTCTCTTCTTCGGAGGCAGCTAGTGAAGATATGGAACGAAGTCAAAGTCTAAATCATTTATTCAATATAGACTACTAGGTAGTACTTGTTCAACGTAATTTTTACATTATAGACAGCCTACAAAACGCCCGCCCTTCACCGCCTCCTTAGTGTTTTCGCTGGGAAGAAGAAGCGACGCAACAAACTCCTCAGCAACACATGTTACTAAGGCGTTGCACAAAATAGAATTCAAATCATTGTTTGGGGTACTTAATAATTTATTCATTGCTACATGTCAGCTGGCGCACATGTTATAAGTTGTCACATGATCTGAGTTTGATTATTTAGGGACGAATTGAAGCTACTGGCTCTGCGCGGGCTGGCTTGGGCATGGGTTCGGAGGATTTGGAGCCACAATAGCTCTTATATCCATAGCCGTAAGCAAGGGAGGATTTTAGCGATTGAAACCACGGTTGAAACCCCACAAAACTGAATGAGCTAACCGAAAGTTGTTCCTTATTGTCCACAGCGCGACACCCAACTGCCTCGAAAGGAATTCCTATCTCTGGTCCGAGTTCAAAATAATAATCTATACTAATCTATACTCTGTATCTATACTAATATAACTAACTAGCGACCCGCCCGCGGTTTCACCCGCGCTGCCCCGTCCCTAAGAGTCGTAGCGTGATGTTAAATAGCTTAAAACCTTCCTCTTGAATCAATCTATCTATTAAAAAAAACCGCATCAAAATCCGTTGCGTAGTTTTAAAGATCTAAGCATACATAGGGACAGACAGCGGGAAGCGACTTTGTTTTATAATATGTAGTGATATATAAAGCTGAAGAGTTTGTTTGTTTGCTTGAACGCGCTAATCTCAAGAACTACTGGTCCGATTCGAAAAATTCTTTCAGTGTAAGATAGGCCATTTATTGAGGAAGGCTTAGGCTATATATCATCACACTGCGCAGACGAAGTCGCGGGCATAAGTTATTTTTAACTTTATTTTTAATATATAAAGCTGAAGAGTTTGTTTGCTTGAACGCGCTAATCTCAGGAACTACTGGTCTGATTCGAAAAATTCTTTCAGCGTTAGATAGCCCATTTATTGAGGAAGGCTATAGGCTATATATCATCACGCTAAGATTAAGTAACTATTCCACGCGGACGAAGTCACGAGCGGAAGCTAGTAAGTGACATTACTGGGCAAATGAGACCAACTGAGGTGTCAAGATGACAACGCGCGAGTGATACCGCTGGTGTTGCTGGCGTATATACGCTGCGGTTGCCGCTTACCATCATATGCCTTTGATTATCTATAGTCAAAGTCATATGCTTGTCATTTTATATTCTTGTTTAATCATTTTGCTCAACTTTATATAGCAATTGCGTTTGAGACCCATATACTAATGATGCAGTCATAAATTAAAAAATGGTTATAATATACCATCACGCCTGTATTCCCCGAAGGGTTAGGCAGAGGCGTGCAAACGTACACCCACAGTTCGCCGGTATGTTTAGGTCCCATGTAATAGAGGGCGAGCCTATTGCCATTAACCGGGCACAAATTCCTAACTCCGAGCTGCTACTGGGAATTTCATAGAAAACCCCAATAACACTTTGCTCGACCTGGGAATCGAAACCAGGACCTCTAGCATAGCAGTCGCGCTCAGGACCACTTGGCTAATGAGGCAGTTATAAATGATAATCCTTTAACAGGTATAAAACCATTTTAAGTAAAAACATTGAAGAACGCACCGACCTACATAACTACACGTTTAAAGTATGCGTGTATTTAGCACTTGTTGACGTAATATCCTGCGTTCAATCATCTTGTAATTGTCGGCAAACCTTATGTTTGTACGCATTCTTAAAGAGGTAAGCAGAGTTCACAGGTAGCTGTTAACCGCGACTTAAAAAAACCTACTCCTTGTTACATCAGCTATCTGCCAGTGAAAGGCCCGTCACAATCGGTCCAGCCATTTCAGAGATTAACAAACAAATAGACAAAAATTTAAAAAATGTTGTTTTGGTATTTGTACCGTGTATTCAGGCACTTAGTAAATAGCTGCTATTTTAATATTACAAACAGACAATCCAATTTTATTTATTTGTGTAGAATATAGAATGTAGGTATAGATGGATAGATTTGACAAGTCAGAAACAAAAAAGATAAAAAAATACGAAAAACGCACATTTTTATGTTACAGTAAATTAATTAAACATATCAAAAATAGCTACACAAAAATAATTAAACGCATCAACAACAAACAGCCTTGCTGGTAATTGGCGTAAATGCATAAGAACTTACTTACATAAAACAGAAAAAAAAACAAAAGCGTAGGTATTGATTCGACAAAAAATCTGTTACGGCTTCGTGATTCTGTGTCAAGGATTGGAAGAAGAAAGAAATAAAATAAAAAAAACATTGACATAACAATATTTGACTTTGAGTCCGACGGACCGAATTTCCAATTTCCGAATTTTCAAAATAAATCGTAATTCAAACACAATTTAATCAGTGTGTTATTATTCGGATTCCGATACCGTTTCCAACTCTACCATTTCGTCCAAAATTTATTTATTTATTTAAGGCTTTATTTTTTTTTTTTTATGGGATAGGGGCTAGGGGGGCAAACGAGCAAACGGATCACCTGATGGTAAGTGATAACCGCCGCCCATGGACACCCGCAACACCAGAGGAGTCGCAAGTGCGCTGCCCGCCTTTAAAAGGGTTTGGGCCTCCGGTAACCTCAACTCAGTCGGCGAAACACAACGCAAGCGTTGTTACACGCCGGTTTTCTGTGAGGCCGTGGTATCACTCCGGTCGAGCCGGCCCATTCGTGCCGAAGCATGGCTCTCCCACGTGAATTGAATGATCAAATGAATTTCAGACAATGGTGTCCATTTTGTCAGTAACAATGTTCTTATAGACTAGTGTTAGTAATACTTATGGCAATATGCTCGCCCCCTATTACATGGGACCTAAACATACCGGCGAAATGTGGGTGTACCTTAGTACACCTCTGCCTATCCCTTCTGGGAATACAGGCGTGATGGTATGTTATGTTATGTTATAGTAATACTTAAAACTTTCCATAAAAAAAAAAGAACAAACTCAACACCCATTACTGCGCCATTCCATGAGATATGGCGCAGCAATGATTGATATAGCTACATTCCAGCCGACTAGCGATCATGCTAAGTATGCTGTTGGTGCTGCCACGTACTCTGCGCACCAGGGATGCGCATCGTAGTGTACCAGCAGTCTACGCGATGTTCAGCAAACATCCCTGATGCCCAACAGAATCGCTGCAGCCCCATCAGCACTCTAAACGCATTATTAAATTGAACTCGGAGGGCACTGGAGGACTTTTCATTATAGTCAGCCAAGGCTGCACGTGTAGAATGACGTACAATAAGATCTGCTTTGCTTGAAAATGCTTCACTGGAAATAAATGTAAGCGAATGTAATTCTTGATAACTTTACCAAGTTTGGAACGATTTTCCGGTCGTTTATTTCCAGTGAAGTAGAAATAGACGAAATGGTACGGTAGGAATGAAAACCTAGTGTTGGTATATTATACCTGGTAATATATTATACTAGCTTCTGCCCGCGACTTCGTCCGCGTAGCGTGATGATATATAGCCTATAGCCTTCCTCAATAAATGGGCTATCTAACACCGAAAGAATTTTTCAAATCGGACCAGTAGTTCCTGAGATTAGCGCGTTCAAGCAAGCAAACAAACAAACAAACAAACTCTTCAGCTTTATATATTAGTATAGAGTATAGATGATATATAGCCTATAGCCTTCCTCAATAAATGGGCTATCTAACACCGAAAGAATTTTTCAAATCGGACCAGTAGTTCCTGAGATTAGCGCGTTCAAGCAAGCAAACAAACAAACAAACAAATAAACAAACAAACAAACAAACTCTTCAGCTTTATATATTAGTATAGATGATATATAGCCTATAGCCTTCCTCAATAAATGGGCTATCTAACACCGAAAGAATTTTTCAAATCGGACCAGTAGTTCCTGAGATTAGCGCGTTCAAGCAAACAAACAAACAAATAAACAAACAAACAAACAAACTCTTCAGCTTTATATATTAAAGTATAGATTTAAACAAAATACGCAAGTACGAATCCTGCCTGCAGTCAAAGTTTTCCTTCACTATAAAATCCCAAGGTTGCCTGGAAGAAATTGCAGCTAGCGATAAGGCCACCAATTGTATGTTTTTTTATTTTTCTTTTCCTGTCCTTACTATCATTTTGGTGTACAATAAAGTATATAATCTCTACTATTATAAAATTGTAAAAAAGCTGTGTCTGTACATTGAAGATATTAAAAAAAAACACGTGGGTTATGGTATATAAACGTCTCCAAATCCGAAAATGTGATTTTTAAAATTCTTGTCTGTTTGTTTTGGGTTGGAGCAAAAACTACTGAATAGATTTTAATTTTATTATCACTGTTAGAAAGTATGTGCTCCAACTTAAAAACTGGTGAACTTCTTATCTCAATTAATTAAATGAATCCTGAGATACAGCTTGACCTCCCTGATGTATAGACGCCCATACAAAGAAAAGGTCATCAATTTTGGTTTTCCATTTTTACTCCTAATATAGCTTCACGTGAGCGAAGCCGCGGGCAGAAGCAGTAAATAATAAATAAATAAATTAAATGTAACATGTTTGTAAGCTTCCGTGCGCGAGATACACTCACATTTTGTCCACATTTTTTACAAATCAGCATATATTTCGATACGTGTCATCGCCTCCTACGTGATAAAATGCCTACATACAACAACTGTAGTTGCGTCACCAAATAACTGTTAAAACACCAAACATAATATCACGCCTGTATTCCCCTAAGGGTTAGGCAGAGCCGTACTAATGTACACCCAGAGTTCCCCGGTATGTTTAGGTCCCATGTAATAGAGGGCGAGCCTATTGCCATTAAATTAAATGATTGGAATTTCATAGAAAAAACTAATAATTTTTTGACGTGGGAGAGCCATGCTTCGGCACGAATGGGCCGGCTCGACCGGAGTGATACCACGGCCTCACAGATAACCGGCGTGAAACAACGCTTGCGTTGTGTTTCGCCGAGTGAATGAGGTTACCGGAGGCCCAAACCCTTTTAAAAGGCGGGCAACGCACTTGTGACTCCTCTGGTGTTGCGGGTGTCCATGGGCGGCGGTTATAGCGTACCATCAGGTGATCCGTCTGCTCGTTTGCTCCCCTATCCTATAAAAAAAAATAACAGTGTTCGACCTGGGAATCGAACCCAGGACCTATAGCGCGCTCCGTACCACTAGGCTAACGACGCAGTTACATTTTTCTTCTTTCCTTTTAAATTATTCTGCCAATGCCAAATCCAACAAAATCCTACCATATAAATGATACATTTTACGATCTTTTATTATGAGGAATCCTTAGCTAACACAAGTAAAAAAAAAACAAGCTAACAGATAATATTATCTCTTTTAGTATTTGATGTAGATAAGGAACTATGTATGTGATAAGGGCTATGAATGTTTTCTCTACTATTATAAAATTGTAAAAAAGCTGTGTCTGTACATTGAAGATATTAAAAAAAAACAAGTGGGTTTAGGTTATATAAACGTCACCGAACCCAAAAATTAGATTTTTTAAATTCTTATCTATTTGTCTGTTTGTTATGGGTTGGCGCAAAAACTACTGAATAGATTTTCATTTTGTTATCACTGTTAGAAAGTATTATGCTCCAAAATAAAAACTGGTGAACTTCTTATCTCAATTAACTGATCGGAACATGAGATACAGCTTGACCTCTCTTTTTTTTTTTTTTTTATGGGATAGGGGGGCAAACGAGCAAACGGATCACCTGATGGTAAGCGATAACCGCCGCCCATGGACACCCGCAACACCAGAGGAGTCGCAAGTGCGCTGCCCGCCTTTAAAAGGGTTTGGGCCTCCGGTAACCTCAACTCACTCGGCGAAACACAACGCAAGCGTTGTTTCACGCCGGTTTTCTGTGAGGCCGTGGTATCACTCCGGTCGAGCCGGCCCATTCGTGCCGAAGCATGGCTCTCCCACGTTAAAAGTAGGTTTAGGTTATATACCTAAACCTAAATGTGATTATTAAAATTCTTATCTGTTTGTCTGTTTGTTACGGGTTGGCGCAAAAACTACTGAATAGATTTTAATTTTGTTATCACTGTTAGTAGTAGAAAGTATATGCTCCAAATAAAAAACTGGTGAACTTCTTATTTCAATTAATTGAATTGATCCTGAGATACAGCTTGACCTCTCTGATGTATACAGACCCATACAAAGCAGAGATCAACAATGTTGGTTTTTAATTTTGACGCCTAATAAAGCTTCATATGAGCGAAGCCGCGGGCAAATGCTAGAAGTGTATGTAAGTACAGTCGACAGCAAATTAAGATATCTTAGACTGTCAAACTTGACGGACGGCCTAGACACACTTAGTCTTCGGAGAGACGTTGGCTCTCTGTGTCTATATTACTGTCTATTTTTTGGGGAGTGTTCCGAAGAACTGTTAGAGAAAGAAAGAAAGAAAATAAATTTATTTGCATAGACAAGACGCACACACCATTGTGTATTTAAACAAGGAAGTAAACTAGGTAGGTACATAATTTGCGAAAGTATGCGTCACATCCACGCAAAACGGCCAATCGCTCAGCTTTTTTTTATGTTCTGTTCTGTTCGAACTGGTGCCTTGGTCATCTATTTATCACCGCACCACCCGCCTCAGAAGTAGGGCCCATCCTCACGAAAAGTATACAGGATAGAATCCTTGAGTAATCCAACGTTAAACAACAGTTTATGAATCTAATTAGGTTCTTATCAAAGCAAACGATTAAAATTACGGCAAAAGTTTGATAAGGTTAATGAATACCCACACTTAATTAATTACGGGCTCAGCGTATGGCTAATTTGCATGCATAGCTACGTTATAATGTGGAGTGGCTTGTGGCTAAGGCTTGATTTCCTCCTACGCTGACGTCGCTCGAGCGTATATAATCAACCCATTATATGTCCCACTGCTGGGCACGGGTCTCCTCTTACAATGAGAGGGATTGGGCTACAGTCCACCACGCTAGCCTACTGCGGGTTGGCAGACTTCACACGCCGTCCAGAATATCTCTCAGGCGTGCAGGTTTTCTTACGATGATTTCCGTCACCGTTTAAGCGCGTATTAATTAACTCATAACTTCCGAAAAGTCAGAGATGCGTGCCTTGGATTTGAACTTGAGACCTTTGACTTGGCAGTCCTATGGTCATATCACTAGGCTATCACGGCACGGTTGAGCGTACGAATATACACCACGTTCTATGGGACACTGCACAGCGACACCGACGTGTGCGGCAGATTTTCTGTGTCATACGCAACCGACGCGACGGTGCTCTCGACCAACGTCAGCGTAGGAGGAAATCAAGCCATTCATCATTACTACCAAGGCCGTAGCCATGAATTCATATCGGGAGGCGTACATACATACATCCACTCACGCCTTTCTCCCACAGAGGTAGGCAGAAACTATAGACCGCCACTTGCTACGATTCTTGCATACTTCTTTTGCTTCTGCCATATTCATACATACATACATACATGTTATGTTATCTTGTGTGGGGCCGAGGCAGCAAGGCCTCGGAGCAGTTCGACCCAATGGGATCTTTTGTGCTTCCCCTATATACCTAATCCTCATCCTTCCCCAGTTCTTCAAACAGCTCTTCCATAAGCTTTATAATGAGGCCTGGGGGTATGAGTCTGTAGTCCTCTGGTCTTGGATAACCCTGCCCCAAGAGGCACATTCGCTTTCTAGCCAGTGCATTGCATGTACACAGAAGGTGTTCCATGCTCTCAATTTCCCTTTTACAGGCCCTGCAGGCTGATGTCTCCGTCAGACCCATCTTTTGAAGGAGAGCATTGTATACATACATACATCTATCTTATCTATATTATAAAAGAAAGTCGTGTTAGTTACTCCATTTATAACTCAAGAACGGCTGAACCGATTTGGCTGAAAATTGGTGGAGAGGTAGCTTAGAACCAGGAAACGGACATAGGATACTTTTTATCCCGTTCCCGTGGGATGTGATGATAGACCGCATTCCACGGGGGCGAAGCCGCGGGCAGAAGCTAGTACATACTAAAAGAGTGACGAATATGAATGTGCAGGGACAGAGGGGTAGAGGGAGACCAAAGAAAAGATGGATGGATTGTGTTAAGGCCGATATGATGGGAAAGGGAGTGAATGGTGAGATGACGGCTGACAGGGATGAATGGAAGAAAAGGACATGCTGCGCCGACCCCAAATAGATTGGGACATGGGCAGGAAGAAAAAGACATTCATACATCTTCATACATACGAGCCGGTCGCGAGTACTACGCACCTGACCTTTTTGAAGGAACTCGCCAATAAGATCGGCGTATGTCCTTCTAGGATGACCTCGACTGACGCTGTAGCTGACATTCGCCTTATAAATTCCTTTCTTTCATTCATTCTCTCAACATGGCCACACCATGTCAGCATATTCCTTTCAATACCTGTCACTACCTCATCTGGAGGCGTAAAATGCTGATATTTGTATTTATTT
Source organism: Acronicta leporina (assembly GCA_947256265.1). Taxonomy (NCBI): domain Eukaryota; kingdom Metazoa; phylum Arthropoda; class Insecta; order Lepidoptera; family Noctuidae; genus Acronicta; species Acronicta leporina. The sequence goes on along the minus strand of OX366541.1, from coordinate 4,617,587 downwards.
ATTAATACTTTATTATGCACTATTGGTACAAAGGCGGTCTTAATGCCGTTGGCATTTTCTGCCAGACAACCTTAGGGTGATGCGGAGTAAATAATTCAACGGTAGATAGTGTTGAAAAGAACAAGTACATATTAATATACTATAATTATATATAAACTATCACGCCTGTATTCCCCGAAGGGTTAGGCAGAGGCGTACACCCACAGTTCGCCGGTATGTTTAGGTCCCAAGTAATAGGGGGCGAGCCTATTGCCATTAACCGGGTACAAATTCCTAACCCCAATAATTATAAAGTTATTTTAGTGAAGGAAAAATTCGACTTGCGGGCAGGATTCGAACCTGCGTCTTCAGGTTAAATAATATAACAGTGTAGGCATAACATGGCAACAAACAGACAGATAGGCAGAGTTACTTATCTATACTTACTAATATATAAAGCTGAAGAGTTTGTTTGTTTGTTTGTTTGAACGCGCTAATCTCAGGAACTACTGGTTCGATTTGAAAAATTCTTTCAGTGTTAGATAGCCCATATATTGAGGAAGTCTATAGGCTATATATCATCACGCTACGCGGACGAAGTCACGGACGAAGTCCTTAGCCCAATGGCTAAGGCATTGAACTTGCAATCATGTGGTTGCTGGTTCAATCCTACCCATTGCACTACTGATGTGAACCCACTCGTAACACAAGCATTTAGCTTAGCATGAGAGGTTAACAAGAAGTGTGTGACCCGCATTGCTAGTAATATTTAAAAAAGCATGATTTAATAATATCAATATGATGTGATAAAATCCATAAAAAGTAGTTTCATTTCAATATCTAATATTCACATAAGTGTCAGAAATCAATATGTAAATAGATCTGTTAAAGATTTAAAGACCTGTTTCTAGAAAAAAAAAATATTTTAATTACTTGTAGGCGTTTCTTAGCTGATGACCTCTGGGAAAAACACCAGAACAAACTCAGAGAATCATGGTCTCTTCTTTCAGACAAATAGTATCAAATATGTAAGGGACAATGCAAGACAATGTTGGAAATGCCATTATAGGTAGTTGGAAATAGGCTCACCCCCTATTACAGGGGGCTTCAACATACAATGGAACTGTGGGTGTACATTAGTACACCTCTGCATAACCCTTCGGGTAATACAGGTGTGTTGGTATGATTCAGGTTCAAATTTATGCAACAATAATCAGATTTTATTTCATAAAAATTATAAAAAGTAAATGCATTTTTTTCACAAAAATCTGATCATAATTTCTATTTATTCAATTAAAAGTAGTTACAGTTGATATAAAAAATTGGACAAACTGTATTTAGTTTTTTTTAAATAGGTACTTATGTCATTATTGTTTGTAATAAAGTTTTTACTGATTAATTCGATTTCTAAATTATTAAGCGTAGATTAGCTATAAAATATAATTTGCATATACGCGACGTAGTAAGCCAGTCTAGAGAATAAATAAATATGAATCTAGCATGCGACCTACTTATTCCAATAATATTATGTTAAAAGATAATTTACTTACCATAAAAACAATACTGGCATGCTTTTCTTTCGCCAACAACTTTTATTAAATTCAATATTACGTAAAAAATACTTAAACTATTCAGAACTTGTTTTTTAATTAAACTCACAGTTTTAACACACAGCACTGCGTTTATTCGGCGCTATTTTTATGTTCCAAAACAATTATACGTCACTAATTTAACTGTATCATAAATATTTTTGCGCTTATTATTGATTAGGCCGCGATGAATGAAAAAATCTGATTTATTTCCTTAGTTTATTTTGTTTTTTATTGTTTTGAGTGTTGTGTTGTGTTTATAATTATTCTGTCTTCTATTTTAGGCCGTATAATCAGTCACATGATGCTAATTGAGTGAATAAATAGTTTTAAATTGAATATAAAGTCAATGCAGACCACTACGAAGCAAGTAGCAACATAAGTAGGTATTTTGCGACCTACATTCGGTAGTAGGAAAATTGACAGTTATGTTAAAAATGTTGCCAACTATCACAAATAGTATGACCACGTGAACATAATTTACTACAAAAAACGGTACTTAATATGGTTTGTGATCAATATTTTTGAGGGCAATGCAATACAGGAATATTGGCAATAAACTAAATATTCAAAAATAGATACAATGAAATAAGGACATTTTAAGCTCTATTATACCGTTAATTTTTTTGTAGTTTATATTATATTTATCAATCAAACCATTCCGTTTTTGCAATCTACAGATTAGAATAGGAAAAACCAACTTCTACATATAAAAAATTAATGGCTCGCAAAGATTTCTCAAGTGCAATTCGTTTGCCTGTTTATTTATTTTCAACGTAGCTTTTGATTAATTAAATTAAATTAAATATTCTTTATTGATGCAAATAGACTATGACAAAGTACCTACTTATTGTTTTGGTTACTAGTTAAAGAAGGTAGCTTAGATAGATAAAACCCTGCCTCCTAAACAACTAACCTAACTCGTAAAAATCATAAATTATAATTTAATTATTTTTCTGTAAAATATCTCGTAATAAATCTACTCAAAAATAGTCATTTTTTAATTTAGTAGCAACATGAGAGGAAACGTCATTAGCATTAATTTACATTCCGTATCACGCAGAGCGCGAAATCGTTTCAACATTTTTCGTTGGCGACTTGGCGCGTTCACGTTAATGTCAAAGTTATTACAAACAATCCAAAGAGTTAAAGTTTTAATTTTGTACAATAACTTTTGATACAAACCTCAAATAGAATTTTGGAATCATTTTCACTACCTACTTAATATTTAAATCATGAGATATTAAAAAATCTTCTACTGACCGGATTCTCAGTAATTTTGCCTGGTTTTTATGTCTGTGGTATCCAAATATACATATTAATCTATGGTCTGTGGACTCGACTAAACGTGAACGACGACCTTCCGTCTTCCGAGTCCGACCAATGCCGACCCTATAATACCATTGAGCACCATTGAGTGTGATTGAGTGACATTTTAATTATCGAAAAAAATATTCTCATGATTTCCGTATGTTATTTTAATTCGCAACGAAAATAAGTGGTTGTAACATCCTAATTTCTCTATAATGGCTACGCCGGCGGACGTGAGATCGATTTTCGAAGCGAGATTGAAAGAAACATCACCACCTCCGGATTTCCATCCTCTTGATTTGGAGAAGACAAGAGATGAAAAATACCTCAAAAGGGTACTTTTACACATGGAAAAGGACCCTAAGCTGGCTGCGGACATGCTGTGGGACATCCTAACATGGCGCAAATCGGTCGGTGCCAGCGATATCAACGAGTCCAACATCAGAATGGATTACATTCAAGAAGGGGTATTTTTCCCGAGAGGTAGAGACATTGATGGGAGTCTGTTACTCATATTCAAGGCTAAGATGCACGTTAAAGGCCAAAGGGACTATGATGAGCTGAAGAAGATCATGATATACTGGTTTGACCGAGTGGAACGCGAAGAAGGTGGTAAGAAAATCACTATGTTTTTTGATATGGATGGTAGCGGCTTAGGTAATATGGACATGGAGCTTGTAAAATACTTGATAACTCTCTTCAAAGTCTATTATCCTTATTTCCTTAACTATATTGTGATTTATCAAATGCCTTGGGTTTTATCAGCAGCATTTAAAGTAGTCAAGACTTTACTACCAGCGAGAGCTGTTGAAAAAATGAAGTTTGTGACTAAGGATACATTGAAGGATGTTGTGCCTCCAGAACAGGCCTTAGCCTGCTGGGGCGGAAAGGATAATTATGTATTTGAATTCATTCCCGAAAACAAATCTAATTCAGAGCATACTCCAAAGAAAGTCACTTTCGCCGAACAAGGAGATGGGCAGCATTCACCTGGAGAGATGTTACGTCTTGTACCGAATGATATAATCATCTTTAAAACTGATAATGATGAAATATCTGGGCAGTTCATTATCACTAATATGGATGACAGTCCTGTGTCCTTTAAAATCAGGACTACAGCCCCTGAGAAGTTCCGGGTTAGACCAAGCTCCGGGACTTTAGCCACTGGAGCCTCGCAAACAGTCCTAATTGTTATACAACCAGGCATTCAGCTACGTACCGTTACGAAAGACAGATTCCTTGTCATGTCAATCCAAATCCCAAAAACTGATTTAACACCTAAAGAACTAACAGAAATCTGGCAATCTTCAACTGGAAGCAAGACAGATGAATACCGTCTAAAATGCCTGTTCCCTGAAAAAGATATCCCTAAGAATGGCAACATTATCGATGGGAAACCGCAGGAAAAAACTGATTCTGTTGCATCAACTTTGAACAATTTGGAAATGAACTATGCAAATCTACGTAAAGATTTGAAACAATTAAAATTCCTACAGTTTGTCACTCTTACTATGACCGTGCTGGTTGCTGTCCTAGGATATCTTTTGTATGAGCATGTGAGTGAAGAATCTAAGTACTGTGAACGCTTGTAGCCATTGGAGTTAGTGGTGGTCTCCACCACATTTAAAATTGACTATTTAATGGCTATTTCCACTGTAATGTTGTTTGTTAATATCAGTCTATACATCCTGTACAGCCAATTGGAATATAAATTAAGTGTTTTTCTTGTTAAAGAGTAGTGAGGGAACGTGGGATTGAGTTACGGTGCAAGTTAAATTTGGGTAAGTGTTAGATTTGGGACTATATTATAGGGTACTGTTGGTGTGTTTCTATGAAATGGTTGAACTGTAGCCAACTTGCCAATGAAAACGTCTTACTTTTTCCACAGTACAGAATGGGCAATTTCAGAGTAATATGATTATATATCCCCACCTGTATTTTTTATCTGTTATTGCCGTGTTTTGTTGATTAATCAAGTCCGTTAAATTATATTGCATTTCACAAGCTGAACAAAAAGTAAGTAAGTAAGTTTATACTGAAGAAATCACATTTTCCCTGTGAATATTCACATTATTATTATGTTAATTAAATTTAAGGCATTCATAAATGAGATTACTGTATCAGAGATCAACAACTATATCTTTCATATGATGTCCTACAATTCTTTTTTAAATAACATTTGTTGATAGGAAATAAGGTGTATTTTAAACATTCCTTGCCATGGAGAAATTATAAAAGACAATTTAGTTCTACAGAAGTAGCATGAATATTGATAGCCATGTAGAATCTTCAGCGAATGTACTCAAGTGCACATGAATGTTTATGCAGTTGACATGTAGCTTTAAAATTGCTCACCCAAAGACGAATGGATCACAATCAAAACACATAGTGCCACTTCAGCTTAATTCTGTTTTCGCATTTATGAGACATGCTCTGAATAGAAAAGATAATTGATTAATTACCTATCAATTTGTTTATCACAATCCGATGAGAATTTTATAAATCCCACCGTAGTTATTAAATTCAATTGCAGTTTCGACTATACTTATATTAATTGTCTGCGAAGGTTTTATTGTATGTAAATTTGCTTAGCTAGACTACATTTTTGCGTTTTCCGTTAGCCAGACAGTATTCAGATAGTTTTTAAGTCAGCAAAGCTCCTGGACACCGTAACAACAGATTTTCCTTTGTCAAGGGTGAAAATAATAATACTAAAATGTTTTACAAAAATACCCTACAGTTGATGATATCGATTCTTTGCTAAATTTACGCTTAAACCGTCAAGCGTGGTTGAGAACGCCGGTATTTCACGAGGCCCCTTAATTGACCTGAATAGGCTGGCATTTAGATATGTCTGTGTGTCGCAAGCCCGCTGTCATGGCTCATAAATCACGTTCAATAGTATCAATGGCTTAGTGGTAGCCCGTGGCGATTTTGGGCGTGGATTCTAACTCGATTCCCAGGTCAGGCGTTGTGGTTATTTTAATTTTGTTTTTTTTTTTGACGTGGGAGAGCCATGCTTTGGCACGAATGGGTCGGCTCGACCGGAGTGATACCACCGGGAGGTTACCGGAGGCCCAAACCCTTTTAAAAGGCGGGCAACGCACTTTTGACTCCTCTGTTGTTGCGGGTGTCCATGGGCGGCGGTTATCGCCTACCATCAGGTGATCCGTCTGCTCTTTTGCTCCCCTATCCCACAAAAAAGAAATTCGGGGTAACTACAATAATTTTCAGGAAAATTTTCACGGATTGGATATAAAACAGTGAGAACAGAGATTTTAAGGGTCCGGATACCTTTAATCTAGGTTCTTAACCTACCAATCCTACAATTTCGTGCAAAAGCTACACTGGAAATAAATTTAAGATTGACATGTAATTCTTAATAATTTTACAGTTTCCACCGGTTTTCCGATCGTTTATTACCGTTCTACGTTCCTACTAGATTAACGGTATCCTAATCCGGATAAGACAATTTGATTAAATTGTTTGCATTATGATTTATTTTGGTTATTACATTTTTATTGGCAAAACAGTTTCCGCTGGACCCTTTTAGAGAAAACAAAACCACCTGTCGACTGCATAAACTCATGGTAGAATAGTAATCTTAGTGCTGTCAAAGTTTGTGTCATAAACAACGTGTAACAGAATAAGTGCAAGATCATGATTGTCTTCTTGAATCAGAATATCGAGTCATTATTATACTAACGATACCCTAGTCATTTTGACACGTAAGCATTTTTTTTGGCTTGACAACCGGAAAAAAATTCAAACCGGTTAAGGATTAGGTAGATACTAGATAGTGAACTTTTGATTCGGTTTTGTTCTAACCGTAACCTCAATTAAACGGTTTTCCCCTATAGAATTCGTGAAAAATGTTTTGTTAAATGAATCGCTTTATTGTATAATTGCTGTATTTACCGAAGTCACATGACAACCGGTTCATGAGGCTTTTCAATAACGCTCTTTTAATCTAAAAACAAATTAAATACTCGAAAAAACAGAATTGAATTGTTCTTAACCGGTAAATTTTAAACCGGTTCCAAGCCTTGATACCAGCTATACGCAAAACTCATGGCTGTACTATAACTACTATACCATATATGGTATATCATACCCAAAACGACTATGATATCGGCGCGCACAAGCACACTAACAATATGTGTGCGTAGAAAACTGAAACCAGGTTTCAGTTTTCCATGAAACATTACGGCCCACTGATGGATCAGGGGGCCGTAGGTTCTCAGGCATTGTAATTATATTTTCGGGAAAATTAACACAATAAAAACCGCTGGAATCAATTCAATAGTCGATTCTGAACAAACTACTTTCAGTTCTTGTGCTTATTCTGTTACAGGTTGTAGGTATAGCTATCACAGTACAATCCTATATGATTGTAACCCGAAAAAAATGATTTGTAAAATGTAGTAAAATTAGGTACCTATTTTTCAATTTGTCTAATGAGGTGTGTGATTATATTGTAGTTTTATAACTTAGTGCCAAGCACTGTACATTGTCAGCTTACACCGTGTCAGCCTATATTGTATAAATTAGCAACATAAAATTACGATGAGGTGATGATTTTTACAAACATAAAAACATTCTTGAAAGTTCTTGTTCTAAAAGTACATAGGGTGAATACACCGATTTTCATCCACGAGAAAATAATTTTTGCGAGGTTATTATTTTAGTTATAAAAATTATTAAAAAATGGTTATATAAATGACTGGTTATAATAAGCATTTTTCTAAGTATTTAAAGGCCTATTAGGTGACTTGTGATAATTATCTAAAATTATATAATTATATTATCTTGAAATAAAAGAAGTATACTTTTTATAATTTAAAAAGTATGCCACATCACAGAATTTATCGGTAGCGATCATCAATTAAATATAGAAGGTAAAACTATGTAGGTAGGGGTTTTTAGTAGGTCGGTTAGGTAATGCGGGAGCGTTGACCTTTATAGTGCAAAGACTCCTGATGGATCGACACCGGCAGGAGGCGATGGTACTATTTCGGACTCGTACTGACATGAAACAACACTTGCCTTACCTTACTCTAGAACCACAGGTCATTTATTTCAACTATCAGTGTGTGCTTATTGAAATTGCTGATAATTATTTTTTATTGACTGTTTTTATCACTACATTATTACTAAATAACGGATAAACATATTTCAAAATCATTTATCTAAGGTTGATAATTGAATTAGTATAATGTGTAAAAATGTTCTATGTAAAAAAATATGTGATCTCTATTTAGAAACGTGAATCACTTTGTTATCTTTTCAGTAGTTTATCTATAATCCCGTTTATTTAATAAGCTATTAGAAAATTATGAGTCAATGAATGGGATCAAATTATTTCACACATGTTTTTAGGAACTAAATAATATCAATATACCGCGATAAAATCCGTAAAAAGTAGTTTCATTTCAATGTTTTTATAATTTCAAGCTGGAAACATTAAAAACAAACTACTTAGTATTTAAATTTAAACAAATTAAATAGTATAATTTTCGAGTTGAATTTTAAGTAATGATTTCATGGCCATCGTTTTTATTAAATAACAAGATATGACGTCAAATTATTGTCAACTAGCTTCTGCCCGCGACTTCGTCCGCGTAGCGTGATGATATATAGCCTATAGCGTGATGATCGCAATAAAAGGTATAGTAGGCCTATGTCCTTTCTCAGGGTCTAAAGATTGTCTGTGCCAAATTTCATCAAAATCGGTTGAGAGGTTTAAGCGGGAAAGCGTAACAGACAGACAGGGTTACTTTCGCATTTATAATATTAAGTAGTGATTTGATCTTTGTATTGTTTATCTAATTAAGTAGGTAGGTACCTTGTATAGCAAAGTGAACTTTCAGCTGTAAACTTTTATAGAAAGTAAACATTTAAAATAAATAAATTAAAGATTTATTGATCGTCGGTTCGTTGTCCCCATTTGGGGTCATGGCGAATGTGTTCACTAGCTTCATGGCCCTGATTATACGGCAAGAGAAGGCAAATGCGGTCTTTAGTTGGTACGAGTCCGAAATATCCGGATAGGGGATGAGGAAGGGTTCCACATCCTCTGGCGGCTAACGCTCATGAGATTACCGTTGATTTTTCCGTACCTGTTTGCATGAAAATAACTTATTGGCCATAACTAAAACCAAAAATATATATATATATATTATGTGTTCATTTCTTCTCTTTTATGCCTTGTGATCAATGTTTAACTTAAAACACTCAGGGTATTTATAACACTTGAATTCCCAGCGCATTTTATTGTAACAAAAAACTGATTTGTTGTAATTAGATTTTCAAAGTATTCATTTATTCCAAAAATAATTATACATGTTAATGGTTTAAAATAATTTAAACTATGTTTAGTACCTGTGTAAATAGCATTAATGCTGATCGTTTCGCTCAGCCCGCCAAATTCAAATTATAATTGGTTTTTCGCAATTTGTAGGTCTATAACACATTCTAGATTCCTAGCTGTAGTAATTGCGGCATTAGCTATACAATATTCACAACTGAGAATTAAAACCTTTGCTTGTAAATCGATATTGTAGCTAAAAGTAGGGTCAATCGTCGTGTCAACGATTGACACTACTTTTTGACACTTCTTTAACGTTTATGCAAAGTTTTTAATGCTCAGTTATTTGCGACCTTGGTTTTAGTTTAACTAACATTACATTCGCGTATAATTTTTTTTTTTCTGCACACTTGTTTTTCCAACTCTCTGGTCATTGGCAGAATAGTCGACATCGGCTTTAATTGCCATTCATTAAAAATTGAATAGAATAGAATGCTCAGTTGTGAATATTGTATAGCTAATGCCGCAATTACTACAGCTAGGAATCTAGAATGTGTTATAGACCTACAAATTGCAAAAACCAAATGAAATTTGAATTTGGCGGGCTGAGCGAAACGATCAGCCTTAAGAGACAGCCCGGCTTAACAATGTCAGAAAATCTCGTAAAATACCAGCAAATAGCATGACTGCGAAAAATCATATGAAATAATTTTTCATATGTAGCACCTGCTACTTTTTCACACAGCGTGCTGAAAATCGCACATCAACGAAATTGCATATCGATAAATGATTTTGAATGAAAATTCATTGTGGACAAACAGTAGCAATCTGCGAATTTTCGCATATGAAATAGCTGTGAAAAATAATCATAATGACATTAAATGAATATGAATGAAAATTAGCAATCATTTCCATGCCTATACAATACGAATACATATTATCGTATTTCACTCCACAACCACATACAATCATATAATACATTAAAATATTATAAATGCGAAAGTTTGTTAAGTGTCGAAGTCGCGGGCAGAAGCTAGTCATATAATATAGCTTCTGCCCGCGACTTCGTCTGCGTAGACTTCAGATAAATAATCTATCTCTGTGCCAAATTTTATCCAGATCCGATCAGCCGTTCTGGAGTGAAAAAGTAACGAACATCCATCCATCCATCCTCACAAACTTTCGCATTTATAATATTAGTAGGATAGGATTAGTAGGATTGCTGGTTCCATACGTTTAACGCTGGACACAATTTTCTGACATTATTTGGCAATGTGTGACTGAGATTTATCCCTTATTCTAAAACGCTTATAAAAAAAACGTAAATGATAATCAAATGCTTTTAATAAGTATCCACACTCGGTTATACACCTATATTATAGTAAATATCGAAAAATGTTGAGGTCAAGCGAGCACTTCTCTTGGAACTGAAGTCATGTTACCAAAATATTGTTTGAGAAATATTACCGACGGTGATTTACCGAACTAATTAATATTTAAATAAATATAATGATTTTCTGCAATGAGACTACAACTTCGGGTAAGCCGTTTAGAATAAGGGATTTTTAATAATTTTTATTATCATAGGGTGAGGTACCCAGTTGTCATCCGTGTTTAAAATATAAATGTGTATAAACTTAAAATAGTGATTTAATGAGCGCGGATGGTAATTATTTAACCTACTTTATAAATATCATGCACAATTAATATATTGATGTTATTTTTAAGAGGGCATGTAGATACCTATTTATAGTTTTTTTTATTAAGTTTGGGGCGTCTCATTCACCTAGCGTTGTTAAACAATATTTCACACTGTTGCTATAATTGCTAACCCATATTAAGTGATTTGACGCGAATGTGTGATATTATTGTTAACACATACTATCACGCTTGCATTCTCTGAAGGGTTTGACAGACGTGTACTATTCGCCGATATCTATGTTGTAAGGTCGCTTTACTGATTAGCCTAAATGTCGGAGATTTTTTACTACAGTTTTTTTTATTTCGTGTATGGGATGAATGAGGATTTAGTAATTAATTAAGATACATACGGATAAAGGATAATGTTATTATTTACTCTTGAAACGCTTTATGTAACTAAGATAAGACAGGTTGGTTATTGTATAAAAAATATTAACTTAATAAATAAATTATGAAAAATATTCCAGTCGTTTCTTTGTGTATTTAATAATACATGTGGTTTTATGATAATATTATTGAAGGCAGACTCATAATTTTAGACTAGAAACTATACAAATAAAAATCAATTGCCTACCTACGAAACTACTTGAGATTGGGTCGATATTTTTTTTGTTGTTTTGTTAATTTCAAGACAAGTATTGTATGCGCGAATTTATTTTTGAATAATACCAGTATAGTCGAAAATTTGGATGGAAAACTTATTGCCTCTACGCTTGAAGGCCTGGGCTCGCTTCCCAGGTCCAGCAATGTTATTTTGTTTCTCCACTGATCTATATATTTCTCTATGCTATTTTTTACAAATATAATAATGATGTACTCCATTAAAAATTTGACCAATAAAACAAACAAGCATAATATTAAAAGTATATTTTTATTTTTTACAAAAGACGACGGAAGACACCACACTGCCTACTTTCCCGCCAAATTTGAATTGAGGTGTCGGTATCACTCGTTTCAGCTTCATTTTTTCTTGGAAATGTTTTATTAATTCCTCATCAGTCCAGTTGCATGATGTTATTATGAATAGACCTGAAAAAAATAAACACAAATACTTGATTTGTCTCACTCGTCTAGCGGTCGTAAGTGGGGGGGGCTGTTTGACGCAAGTAACTTTGTTTGATTCCATGGTCGAGCAATATCAGTAATGACCGACAGACTACAACTGCTACGCTACTTTTTTAAATTAAGCTTTCAAATTCATATTATTTTGTAAACACAGGTTACAAAAAGATGTGAAATTATAAAAAAAATACAGTGCCTCTATGTCCCGCTGATAGGCATACAACTTTTTACATTTACTAAAATTCAGGACAAGAATAAAATTGGAATAGGTACTTATTAGATATATACTTAAACAAAAAAAATGACATAGATTTCAATATAATTATGTAATTACTTTTTTATGGGGTAGGGATAGCAGACGTATCACCTGATGGTAAGCGATAACCGCCGCCCATGGACACCCGTAACACCAAAAGAGTCACAGGTGAGTTGCCCGCCTTTTAAAAGGGTTTGGGGCGTTGTCCGCCTTTTAAGAGGGTTTGGGCCTCCGGTATCCTCACTCGGCAAGATAGAAAAGAAAAAGAAAAGAAAAATAATTTATTTACGTGGAATACAGGTGGTACCAGATATAAAATTGGTGGTTTTGGAACAATACCATATTCTGCCTACATAAAGCATGCAAATTAATTTAACAGTTATATTCATTATAATTATTGAGTTAATTATTATTAATATGTATTATTATTATTTATAAAACACTATAAGATAAGATATCAATATAGCCTGTCACAGATAAATTCACTAACAGAGTAATATACTTCGCCCTGTATCTTTGACATATTGTCCGGAGTTCAATCTCCAGGTTGAGAAGTCTTACTGATGGAATTCTCAGTAGCAACTCAGTTTGGATTTGTGGCAAATTAATGGCAGTAGGCTCGCCCCCTATTACATGGGACCTAAACATACGGGCGAACTGTGGGTGTACATTAGTACACCTCTGCCTAACCCTTCGAGGAATACAGGCGTGATGTTATGTTATAAAGAAAAACGCTACAACTTATCAACTGATCTGCAAGGTTAAGCTGCGCTTGCCGCGGTCAGTGTATGGATTGGTGACCATTCTTAACACATCGAGATCTCCGTGCCGAGAACACGTAAAGCCGTCGGTCCCGGTTGTCATACGAACATCTATGACAATTGTTAGTGGTAGTCAGAAACTGTCAACCAGTCTATCCTCCGAATATCGAAATTGTGTTGCGGAGGTATGATGGCAGTCGCTTCGTGTAAAATGTTGATATTCAGCCGCATCTGGTTAGATTTTTTTATGGGATAGCGGGCGATCACCACCGCCCATGGATACACGCAACACCAGAGGGAGGAGTCACAAGTACGTTACCGGCCTTTAAAAGGGAGTACCGCTCTTACTGGAAGCCAACCCCAACATTGTTGGGAATAGGCTCGGAGGATGAGGATTAGATATTAAGAAAAACTGTGCATTCCTTTACGACCTATGTTGTTTAGTGGTTCGAGTACCGGACTGCTGACCATGAGGTCGTGGGTTCGATTCCCACCGGACACAAAAATTTATGTGATGAATATAAGTGTTTGTGTTCATCTTGGTGTTTCTTATCTATACTAATATATAAAGCTGAAGAGTTTGTATGTTTGTTTGCTTGAACGCACTAATCTCAGGAATTACTGGTCTGATTTGAAAAAAATCTTACCAGGCTAATATAATCACGCTACGCGGACGAAGTCGCGGGCAGAAGCTAGTGTATTATAAGTATGTATTTACAAAAAAAAGTATATAAGTATTATATCCATTGTCTGGTACCCATAGTACAAGCTCTGCTTAGTGTGGGACTAGATGGTGCTGTGTAAAAATGTCCCAGAATAATTATTTATACCTGTCCGCTGACCTAAAGATAATATCCTCACCTTCATCATTCAACATATCAACAACCTGGTCTATGTATTTCTCTCGATGTTTCTTTGGATCCTGAGGGTTGAGTCCAATCGCATCATATGTGCCCTTATCATGTACAATACCGAATTTACCCAACTCCGTTACATAATCCTGTGTTATATCGAACACCTGTAAATAATAAAAAAATCTAATTAATATATCTCTACTATTATAAAATTGTAAAAAAGCTGTGTCTGTACATTGATATTTAAAAAAAACACGTGGGTTATGGTATATAAACGTCTCCGAATTCGAAAATGTGATTTTTAAAATTCTTATCTGTTTGTTACGGGTTGGAGCAAAAACGACTGAATAGATTTTAATTTTATTATCACTGTTAGAAAGTATATGCTCCAACTTAAAAACTGGTGAACTTCTTATCTCAATTAATTAAATGAATCCTGAGATACAGCTTGACCTCCCTGATGTATAGAGGCCGATACAAAGAAGAGGTCATCAATGTTGGTTTTCCATTTTTACTTCTGATATAGCTTCACGTGAGCGAAGCCGCGGGCAGAAGCTAGTTATTTAATATATATAATAAATTTGACGACCTCTGTTGTTTAGTGGTTTGAGTACCGGACTGCTGACTATGAGGTTGTGGGTTCGGTTCCCACAGGACACAACAATTTATGTGATGAATATAAGTGTTTGTGTTCGTCTGGGTGTTTCTTATGTATTATAAGTATATATTTACAAAAAAAAGTATATAATTATGTATTGTATCCATTGTCTAGTACCCATAGTACAAGCTCTGCTTAGTTTGCGAATAGATGAAGCTGTGTAAAAAATGTTTATAAAGAATAGTTAAAAAAAAGCTTCAGAAATTAGTATCACCTTATACTTAATGTGAGGGAACTCAGACTTGGAGACTTTCTCTGCAAGAGTGATAGCTTCCTGACAGTAATCCACACCGAGCAAGTTTGTGAAGCCTTCTCTAGCCAGCTCTGACAGTGTGTAGCCATTACCACAACCTGTAATCATGAATACAATATGGTGATTGACGGTATCAACATACTATGACATATCTTTTTGTATTTTTTCAGCATTTTCTATGCCAAAATATTGTTAGGCACATCACTTGAGAACCGTTGGACCAGTTTGAATGATTTTAAAAACAAAATGTAGTACAACAAGGAGGTAAGGTTTTTAGAAACAATTTAGAAAATTGCCCAGAAAAATTGGCATTTACTGAACAAGCTTATTTCTATTTAATTATTGCAATTTGACAATTTCTATTATCTAGTCACAAATGCAATCTTGTTTACAATAGTAAGGCTATTTAACAAGTACAATGAGATATCAGACACCTATATGGACATAGATATTTTAAGTAAGTAAGTAACTCATTGACTACCTATGAAGAATAAGAATCACAATTTGTGTTGTTAATTTCCTGATTTTAAATTATGATTTTGTTTTTCAACTTGTGATTAATTTTATTTTGATACATGCAAAGGTTAATATTTTTTTAAGTGAGAAAGCATATGATCTACAACCTTTTTTGTTTTTGTTGCATCCAACTTGCGTATGTATTCCTTGTTAGAGATCCAAATAAATAAATGAATTTTAATTTTAATAACTCACCCAAATCTATAATAGCGGTATCTTTATCAACTCCGTAGTTACAAATCCAGTTGATGATCCTGTCAGCGCTGTCCTCGCCGAACCAAACATCGCCCGGGTCTCCATGCTCAACAAAATTCTCTATCTCTTTAGTGTAGGCTTTCTGCCAATAATCTTGTGTACCAAGCTCTGATGGGTCAAGCTCTGCATCTTCCATTGGTCTTAAATATTCAGAAATACTTGATTAAAGGAAAGAGCTATGACAGTAATAAAAAAGTCAACCAGATTTATATAAAAAATTGAGAGATCCCAATATTTACGCAGTACCTAGTATACTTTACGCTTTGATTGAGACGGCGTTAGGTTATAAAATTGATACTTGAAAAAAACTATACTAAGTAGTTTCGTATGATAGCTAGAAACAGAAGTCATACCTGGGTATTTCTGTAGTGCTTTTATTTACTAGAAAAAAAGGAAAATTCTTCTGTTGTGTATTTATTTGGACACCGGACAAGCTGTTTTTCTGACACTGACAAACGTCACCAGTCACTCCAGTCCGTCACCACTGATAGTAGTGCTGTCACAAATTTGTACTATTAGTAACTTTACTGTAGTCGATTTTCGAATGTGATAGCTCGAGACGTTTATATACCCTAAATCATTTTTTTAAATATCTTCAATGTAAAGTCACACAAATTCACACATCTTTTTTACAATTTTATAATAGTAGAGATAAGATTTGTAGAATTACTACTTACTCACTATTGATCTCAAGAACAGAAATAAGGTTTTAATACCTATTTTAATTAAAACAACATATTGTTATAACCCAGCAAAAATCATTTATTTAAATTATTATTTATGCTACGTAATCTAATAATTTATTTACAAATAGTTTGAACACCTCACAATATTTTTTTTATAATTAGAAAATATACTGATACCCAAAGGGCACCCACTAACGACGCGAAAGTGGGTGCCCTAACTCTAAATTATTTGACTAGTAGCCATTTACTCGTACGCTACTCAATTTTAAGCAATGTCATTTTCTCGTACAGTCATAGTCAGTTTGACTTCAAATTACAGAGAAAACATGTAATTAGGAATTTAACATCCCGTAATTTAAGTCTCAGTAGGGCCAAGTACCCTAGCGGCCGGCCCAGTGGTTTGCTTACTACAGATAGGATTTTGACATAAGGTCCATACAAGTAATGTCAAAATCCAACCTCTAGTCAGATCGTACCAACCGATTTGTAATTAGGACTGGCCGGGCGACCGTAAGTTGAATTGTAAATTGAGATATGCTAATAAATTCTACTGTAACGAAAGTAAATGGCACTTTTTTGGGAGCACTTATTCCTTAAAACCCAATGTTCACACACAATACCATAATATTTCCTAAGCCACAATAAATAAAATTTTACTAGAATTTTTAACAGCTATCATCAAAGTATTGAAGCAACGTAATCCGGCTGAAAAAGGAAAAGAAAATTATTAATATTAGTCCATTTATTGTCTCACTGTGCACGGGTTGCCTTTCTGAATGAGAATAAGGTTATACTCAAGATGTTTCCTTCACCGTGTAAGCAAGAGACAATAATTAATACGTATATGGCTCGTTCTATATAAACAGTCGAAAAGACAGATACAATCTATAAGGGAACATATCAAAATAAATATACATTTCCCGTTTCTAAGAGACCTAACCATTTTATTTTTTTTCAGACGTTATCGTCCCACTGCAGGGCAAAGGCCTCCCTACAATATTTCTAGTTACTAGACCTCACAATATTTCTAGTTAATTACTCGTAAGCTATTGCTTCGAAATTATAATAACCCTTATTTTTGATATATTATGAGGCAGGCCTGAACTACTCCACCCATAAAGCTGATTGATCAGGATGAAAAATAATCATCCATGTACGATAATTATTGTACGGTTGTGAGCGTAACGTGACGATAATTGCGGGGACGATAATAACACTGCCCTTGCAATAAATGGACACGATTATTTGTAGAATACTCACAGAAACAAACCAATATGAGTCCTTTCTAAATATCAGCCGGGATATGAATCTCATTTCTGACGCGGGCGCTATAGCATGCAAGTGCAAATGTTTGACGCTGCGGAATGGGGGCCAGTGGTACCCCAGACGTGCGTCATCTAACGACAGATTATTTTTGGTCAGCTGTTCATTAGCAACGAACAGGATTTTCGAAACTGGAAAGAAAATTAGAATACATAAACATGTTTTTTTTTATGTGACTTTGCGTTTGTGAACGCACTACCATCGAAGATCCTAATATATACAATTCTTATATACAATTGACCCTTATTTGACGTTTGCTATGTCAACTAAGTGTTCATGTTATATGTACGTTTTGTAATGTAATACAGGGCGATTTCTAAAAGTCTTGAAGAAAGTCATAACTGCTTTGAGTAGACCAGTGTCTGCTGACGGCACGCATGAATCGTGATTTCGCAGTTTTTTTTATGCGATCGAGGAGCAAACGAGCAGACAGCAAACGAGCAGACCCATCACCTACTAGTAAGCGATAACCGCCGCCCATGGATACCCGCAACACCAGAGGAGTCACAAGTGCGTTGCCCGCCTTTTAAAAGGGTTAAAAGGTTTGGGCCTCCCCATGACCGACGAAATTGACCATGGCTTCCGCCCCCAAACTGCTACATATTTAATATATAGTTGTTGCTGAATCTATCCAGTCCAGAGATAGAACCCATCCACCCCAAATCAAACCCTTCGGAAATTAATTCCTGGATACGGCATTGATCTTAATGTACATTGGTAATGTACATTCTTCTTCCAAACCGACTCAAGTGATCCAAAAATAAAAATTTAAACCCCAATCATTAGTATCGGCAATGCGCTTTTTGACTACGAAAGACCACTCTCATAAAATTTGGCCAAGTAAGAATCCCTAAATATCGTGGTTTCAAAATATCAATATTTTGGTTAGTGGACCACCCCCAGTGACAGATTTAGGTGTTGCCAGCTTGCCATTAAATATTTACCACCGATTATGGGACCTCTTAATCTGTTTTTTTATAGTACCCGTCAACCTGACATGAATTGTTTATGTATTACAACATAAAACTAGAGAATCGGCAAGAATAATAACTAAGAGTAGGTATAAATCGATATATTAAATTAAGATTTTCTTAAGAAAAGCAGTGATGTGTTTTAAAACCGTACATTATCATATAATTTGAGCAAACATTAAGTTGATTTCTGAAGAAAATTATCATTACCTCTGACGAGAGAAATTACTGAAAAACCAGGGAGTTTTCAATACGAAGTTCGCCACCCCATCCTACCTATCAATCAACAACATCGACCAAATTACCTTGAATTGATAACACATTAATCACATCTGCATTAACGATAATGAAAGATTTAAGATAAAACTGCTCACCTAACTCCTTATCAGCTGCAGTAAGGCATTTTACGTCTTCAATATGCCTTTTAGGTATAATTAATAGATGAACTTTGCTTGCAGGTTTTATATCGGGAAAAACACACACGTCGTCATCTTCATATAATATTTCCGTATTTTCCAGCTTGTTAACTATATTGCAGAATACACAAGATGACCTTTCTATTGCGGGTGCAGTCATTTTTGAAAATAAATACAAAGAAATCCAATGTTTTCCTTTTTTTGATGTGAGGTGTGTTCGACTGTTCGGTTTGTCTTATGTCATTTTGACGTTTAATCGAGAAAAGCTACTGACTGCACAGGCACACTATTCTGTGATGATTATTTTATTGGGTTTTCAAACAGTAATATAAACAGTCTTGAGTATTTTTAAGTGGCAACATAAAGTTTAGAACAGGCTTATATCATTGGCTTAAGGCGGATCGTTCACCTGAGCCCGCCAAATTCAAATTTCAATTGGTTTTTCGCAATTTGTAGGTCTATAACACATTCTAGATTCCTAGCTGTAAATCTGTAATCGTCAATTTTGGTTTTTGGGGGTTTTGAGACGAATGGATCCAAAGTCAAAGTCAAAATCATTTATTCAATATAGACTACTAGGTAGTACTTTTTGAACGTCATTTTATATTGTAGAAAGCGCCCAAAACGCCCGCCCTTCACAGCTTCCTAGTGTTTTCGCTGGGAAGAAGAAGCGGCGCAACAAACTCCCAAGCAAACACATTTCTGTCTGTTAAGTTACTAAGGCGTTATATAAAATAGAATTCAAATCTGGCTCAGCTGGCGCACATGTTATTATTATTAATTTTCAAGCAGTATTTATAATATTAGCAAGCCTCCTTTCTTGTAGTTTAAATGACAATTTTAACTATTAAAAACAGTGAACCTGCCTACACGAGCAATGATAATATGCATACCTAGAACCTACAAGGCAATACAGTTAACTTTTAAAAAACTACAAATGTATTAAGAAACTATAGCCAGCAAGTCGACCAGTCACCACAAGCAGCACCCATTCACGAGCATAACGCACGGATCAGCCATCACCCTCTCGCCATTTTAGAGGTAAGGAGGAGACCCGACCAATGACGCTCCCGCAAGCAATGATATCTAAGGATGCGTGACGACAATGCAGCCAGGTTCAGATCGTACTAAACAACAATCAAGTTGAACTGTTAGCCGAGGTCAATAATAACAACATTTTCTATTTACAGATACAGAAAAATGTCATCAAACGAATCAAATTATTTAACAAATCAATACATTTTTTGATAATTAATTTTCATTGTTGATAATAAGCCTAGGTGCCAAACGAGTTTACGTTAGCAACAGTATCTGCAAGTAACTGAGCAGCATAGCACTTCCTTTTGAAAAATTTCCAATACTAGCAACACTGTTTTATTTAATGTAGTCTTGGGTTATAACAGGTTAAACGAGATATCTGTTATTCCTGTTACTGTTACGCAATAATAACAGATGCCATTATCTGTTATTGAATAACAGCCTGTTATTTTTCTATGCACGGGCATGTAATGTACAATTATGGGTTGACGTGTTACCAATTACCATGCGTATTGTTTTTTAATTAATAACAACACTTTCCTTCATGCTTTAAAACAGGCTTAGGACTGTCAGTTCTAGTCTTGGGTTACAACAGGTGGCTCATCTGATGGTCCCAAACAACACTCATTGTCTTATTTACACTTGCCATTTTATACACACTAATATTATGAAACTTTTATCAACCTAACTAAATTAATTGCACTTACTATAAACCTAAATTACATACACTAATTATAATACAAAAAGGAAAATGAACAAAGTATTTTAAAGTGAGTATCTTATTTTTAAATGCACTTCTTAGATTTTTGTTTACCAAGCAATTTTGTTTCTTGTTTTCGCTAAATTCGAAAGTTAACCAAAAAAAAAAATACAATAACAAAATAATCGATGCGAACTGGTGTCAATTCAATATCACCTTTATCAATATGTGTAAAAGTCGTACTTTACATTGAACATCTTGTAACGTCAATCCTAAGACACGTTCGGATACGCGCTACTATTTTTAATGTATCGTTTAAGGCGGATCGTCCACCTCAGCCCGCCAAATTCAAATTTCAATTGGTTTTTCGCAATTTGTAGGTCTATAACACATTCTAGATTCCTAGCTGTAGTAATTGCGGCATTAGCTATACAATATTCACAACTGAGCATTAAAAACTTTGCTTAATAAACGTTAACGAAGCTAAAATTAGGTACAATCGTCAATTTTGGCCAAAAATGACGATTGTACCTAAATTTAGCTACAATATCGATTTGCGAGCAAATTTTTTAATGCTCAGTTGTGAATATTGTATAGCTAATGCCTAAAGGATCTAGAATGTGTTATAGACCTACAAATTGCGAAAAACCAATTGAAATTTGAATTTGGCGGGCTCAGGTGAACGATCCGCCTTAAGTAATTTCTGTTGTAATTTTATTATGAAGCAAAAACGATTTTACCTATTAATTGGTACTTATATATTGATTATTTTATGCATGTAATAGATATTTGACCTTTTTATATTACATACATACTAAAGGAAGTAATACATCAAAATTATAAAATATAAGTGCCATTATTTCTTGCAGTGTTTCCGAATTGGAAGTTGGGAACAGTTATTTGCAGCAGTGTTTCCACTTTTAGGGATTTCGCCCTTTTATAGGGTAAAACTATGTCTTTCATGTACGACCTTTTTTATTGCAATAAAGATTTAGGGAACTTTAGGGAGAAAATAACTTCACGTAGTAGCTCTGTTTATTTTATGCTCTACGGCTCTTTCTATTAGGGGATTCCCCAAATCAGTGTCGTATATATATAATCCGACAAAAAAATTTGTTTACCTTTTGGATAGTACTAATATCAAGGACTTTATTTTATTACAAGGGACATTAGAAATTAGTCACACTATCATACGGATATTTATTTTTGTTTGTTATATTTTTTAGCGACCGCGAAACCCTAAGAAGTAGTTTTATAACGCATGTTTAATTTTTATAATAATTAATAATGGAAGAAAAGGGTGACGAACGTGAATAAGTAAGTACCTTCTTCAAGTTCTTCATGCAAATTTTGACACTGGATCTTGGCTAAATAAATCTGACAAAATTGGGGACAAAAGCTTACTGTAAATATTTCAAACTAAGTTAAAAAATAATGCTAGCTGACAGTTCTGCAAAATTTTTAAGCGTACTAGTATGTTCAGTGCCGCGAAAATATGCAAAAGTATTGCTTCGGCTCTGGATTTTTCCAATGAATACAGATAATTTAGATTTTTGGTATTAAACTTCAATGAAAGCTTTTTTAAATAAATTATGTGCGCTAAGCTAGGGAATTTTCAAAAAAAAATAGGGATTTTTGGGGATAATTTCTAAGGAGTTTAGGGCAACACCAAAATCTTAAGTGGGAACACTGATTTGCAGATAACAGATAATACGACCAAAAATAATTGTCACATTTCAAGGATGATGTCTTCTTGTCAGACTACAATTTGTATAATCGGATAATAATACTAGGTGCTTCTCGTTTTAGCAAGTTTAAATCAAACAGGTGTGAGCGAGACAGAGTAATGCATGCATTACTCTGTCTCGCCCACACCCGTTTGATTTAATCTTGTTAGAACGAGAAGCACCTAGTATCTTGCATACGAAGAACAGACCCGAGTCACCCGACAGATAACAACATTGGTTGTTCTTGATATTGAATTGAGTATTGTGAATTAGGAATGATCATTTTTAACAGGTAGTTGATAACACGGGAACAATTGTTATCTAGTATTCTGTGAAAACCTGTGATTTCTATCTGTTACGATAAATACGCCTCACTCCTAATTTAATGTTTTTCACCGGAAACCGCGGGAACGGGAATTCTGTTTCCACTTTGCAGTTTCTATTTACAAAAAAAAATGAAAATAACAATTTTCAGTGGAGGTTGCAACAATCGTAAGTTATTTGATACTACATTTTGAGTTACAAATTTAGCTTTGATCTTAGATTACATGAAAATTCGCGACGGAATTCATTAGGTACCTATAATATTTTTCAGTACCTATCAGTATCAGACAAAGACTACAATATTATTTTAATATGTTCGCACTCACTGGCTAGGTAACTAAATAAACTTCTCTGTAATTGCTGTAATGCATAGAAACGCGGTTGCCTACATGGTTGGGCCGTAAAATAACTCGTTCTTGAGATCGTAAGTACCTACTTTTTTATCAGGCGATACGCTCTATCAATTCTGCAAAGTTTTTTAGAATCATGGGCAGCAGTGAACCCATTAACCAGTTCTACTTCTTGGCCATAGCCGCCAGGCGAAAGTCATAATTTATCTTCTCCATCATGATCCACAACAGCATTTAGAACCTAGGTACCTACTGTTATTTTTACAGTAGGTACCTATGGTTGTACCTAATAACTGCGCGTTTGAATTGAAATTCCGCAAGTTGCAGTAAATTACACTAAAAACTCAAAAATATTGAGGTCGTAAAGGCGACTGACGGTAAGAGAGTCGCCTCGCTAAGCTCGCTTTAAGGGGCAACATTCATCAGCCTTGCGCGGCTCGGAACGGCTATCTTCAGACAGGCACAGTTATTTCGGCCGTACTGTAGGCAGTGTAGGCAGTGCTGGATTCTGCTGCTGCTGATTCGGCTGGCCCAGCCAGCCTAGGGGCCCCAGTCCCAGGGGCAGGACCTACAAAAGCCTAGCTTGCCTCGAAGCTTGAAGGGGCCCCAGATTCCAAGTGCCTAGGGTTCTTGGACCTCTAAGTCCAGCCCTAACTATAGTTCTCCTTCAAGAAGTTACTATAACATGCTTCCCATAGAGCGCCTAAGCATATACTCCAATCTCTAACTTCTATACCTCACTCCTAAGGCGACTCTCTGTCACATTCTTGGCATCCCTCTACTGCCATTTTGCTGGGTCATGCCTGTGGTAGTCTCATCCCGAATGACTTAGACATTTTTATATGTGAAGACCTAACTCTCAGGTGGGGCAATAGTCCTAGCTCAGAGTGCCTATGAATTTACTTTAGAAGCCATAACAATTATTTTACAAATTTTTGTCTATATGTATATTTGTATGTGCCTCATGCAAAAACTACTGCAAAGAAATAGATGCAGATTTCACAGTTGTATTGTTGGAGGTTCAACTTAAAAGGTGGTGCATTTTTCTTCTTGATACTCCACTTATAAGCCGAGTTATAGTAAGGAAATACTTCTGGAATGTCAATAGAACTGTGGCATAGGCTAGTTATTAGTAAAGATATTTGGGGGGTGGCATTTGCTCAATAATGGGACACTACGGGTTAAAAAAATAAAAATGTTACATCTGTGTAGTGATTCTGATTGTTACTGTGGCTGCTGAGTGTGAGGTACTGGGTTCAATTCCCAGGTCATGCAAATTTTCTATAAAATCCTCAGACACGGATGACCCAGGGGACAGTGGATATCATGACCCTTATGACCCCCCCCCCCCCTCTGGGACTAATTGGCGGAGTGCTGGCTTATCAATAATATAACAATATTGACTATTTCAGATGTCTGAACAACCGAAACCCTGGGAGTTCCTCGATATTGTCCTTAAAACTGAAAATGATTCCGGCGATGATTTTCACTTGACATACCAGGACAGTGATACTTCACAGAAGATGCAGGAGAAAATGGAGGAAGAAGAAACCCTGGATGTGCCGGATTACGAGATGTATGATGTTAATTTTTTTTTTTTTTGCATTATCTACAATAGGTAGGTATTAGGGTTTAATGCAATAGGCATTGTATTTTATATGCTTATAAAAATATAATATCACGCAATATCACGTGTTAGATACAGGAGGTTTGTAAGAAGTTTTTTATTTTATGAATAAGAGGGTAAGATTGTAAAAGTTATTTTTACGACCCTCAAAGACGTAAATCCAGAATGTAATGGCAAATTGCGACCTGGCGGGCGCCTGGCTTAGTGGTCATAAATGATAAATGATATTTATTTCTGTAAATAGATCTTTTAAAGACACTTTTACAAGTCAATGTTTTACATTTTTTTGCACTAGATGCCACTGTTGTGGGTTCGATCCCCACACGGAGCAAATATTTGTATGATCTACAGGTAGTTGTTCCGGGTCTGGGTGTTTGTGTATGTGATAATTTGTGTTTGTAAACGCACCCAGGATACAGAAGAAAATCCTTGGGTTGGGGCAACGTTTTTCTTAAAAAAAAAAACAATTGTCTCATCAGGCCAGTTGTCGATAACGCGTCTTAGTCTCGACTCCTAGGTGGAGGACTGCTTCATCTAAAGTCAGAAAAGACATTACAGAAATGACATTAGCCCAGTGGTCGTGTACCCGACTGCTACGCTAGTCCTGGGTTTGAATCCCAGGTCGAGCAGTTTTATTCGGATTTTCTATGAAATTCTCAGTAGCAGCTCGGAGTTCGGAATTTGTGCCCGGTTAATGGCAATAGGCTCGCCCCCTATTACATGGGACCTAAAACATACCGGCGAACTGTGGGTGTACATTAGTACGCCTCTGCCTAACCCTTCGGGGAATACATGCGTGATGGTATGTTATTCACTGAATGCTGTATTATCTAGGTCTGAAGTCCGCTGCCCGCCAACTCAGGAGTCTCTGCCAATAACTGAACCTGCTGTTATTCAACATTCTCAACCCAGATCGCGTCTCGATGTTCAATCTTCGGAGCCAGTGGAGAGAGATCGGTAAGCGATATTGTAATCCATGCTAACTATATATATGAACGAACGTGTTTAATTTTTTTTTATGTGATGGTTAGCAAACGAGCCGACGAATCACCTGATGGTAAGCGATTACCGCCGCCCATGGACGCCCGACTTTTAATGGGTTTGGGCCGCCGCCGGTTTCCTCACTCACTCGGTGAAAACGAAAATACCATAATCCATAGTCACACAATTTTTCCATGCCCTTATGAAATTACATTTTTAGGTCAACACTACGATTGCCGAACGCATCGATGTATAATCTACGTAGTAAAAAGAAAAATAATATCCCGACCCGCGATAACAATTTTGTTTTTGGGGTTTTAACTAGAGGCTTGAATAAGGGTTCAAACAAGGTTTCAAAAAGAGGTAGACGCGGGAAAACCATCACAAGTAAAACTGGACAAACTCATCAGCAGAAAGGCGACAAAGCAGAAGTTTGTATGAACGATGAAGATATTCCCCCAAAGCAACAAATAATTCTCCAACAAACAAATCTCTCACAAGCAAGTGTACCACAGACAAGTATTCCACAAACAATTCTGCAACTTGGAAGTCCCCTACAAACAAGTACTCCGCAAACAAGTCTTCTAGATACAAGTCTCCAACTGATGAGTCCCGTACAAATGAGTACCTCACAAACAAGTTTTCAACAAACAAGTACCTCAAGAACAAGTGTCCAACTGATGAGTCGTTTACAAACAAGTGTTCCTCATACAAGTCCCTTACAGACAAATCTCTTTCAAACAAGTCCCCAACATACAAATTCCCCACAAACAAGTTCTCCACAGGCAGATATCCTACAAACAAGTCTTCAACAACAAACAAGTAACTCGCAAACCAGTCTACTAGATACAAGTCTCCATAATACAAGTCTCCCAGAAACAAGTCTTCAACAAACTGACAGGGAAAATTCTGAAAATGCTAAATCGTTAGATATAATACAACAGCTCTTTAATGGAGATGTTAACGCTTTGAAATTCAAATGGTCTTCGAAAAATATGTTTGTTGGTAAAAAAGAGAAATTTATCCCTGAAAAGACTGGTCCCGTTCGGCAATTCTCGAATGCATACGAAGCTTTCCGAAATTATTGGGATGACGGAATCCTTGATCATATTGTAACAGAAACTAATAGAAACGCAGCAAGATTGAAGGTATCGTCTATACCATTTGCTCGCGACTGGTATGATACTAACAAACATGAAATAATGATACTTTTTGCTTTTTGGATAATGTTAGGAGTTATACAGATGCCGACGCTATTTGCGTGTTATTCGACCAATCCTCTTTTAAAAACAGAGATTTTCAGGATACTGATGACGCATTCCCGCTATAAAATACTCAACAGAGCTCTCAGTTTCGTTGATTATTCAACACGTACATCCAGTTTGTCTAAATTATTTTATCTTGGTCCAATTCCGGAGCATCTGAATAATAAGTTTATGGAATCTTACATTCCTGATCAGAATATTACTATAGGCGAATCTCTGACGTCTTGGCACCAACGGCTTCCATTTACACAGTCAGTTAATAACAGATCTGGAATAAAAACTGTGGAGTTATGTGATTCGAGAACAGGGTATCTTTGGTCATTTTTGATAAACACAGACAAAGACACGACATCTTCAACGATTACAATACAAAAGGGAACAGAAATAGTAGTTGATTTGGTTAAACCTTTATTGAATAAAGGTTATAATTTATTTCTAGGCAACTGGTACGTGTCTGCAATTTTGGTCAGATACTTGAAACGAAATAAGACAGACTGTGTGGGTGTTTTCCATCAGACAAGGACGGATATTCTCGGTTCGATACAGAATGTACCAAATCTGGAAGGTAACTGTGAGACAACCCATTGTGGCGACGTTTTAATTGTGATTTACAAATCGAAAATATTGATTAATATAATTTCCACATACTTTGGAGCTTATCAAGTCGTACAGAGAGATAGGGCGGGTATTCCAACGCGTCGCGAACCCGGTTGCATATTCGATTACAACACTAATAAAATTGAAGTCCAATCAAAATACCACGATTTAGGACCTTATATGAAAGATGCACAACCAAAACATTGGTACATAAAATTGTTTATAAGTCTTTTAAATGCTTCTATATCGAATAGTTACATTTTGAGAAAAGGAATACAGGATGTTGCGTCCGGAAAAGATAAACGCCTGCAAAAAATTGCTTTTGAATTAGAACTTGTGAATTTAATTATTGGGCACCATTTGAGCTGGGTCCCTAAGCCTGACGCGGGTGATTCTAGGAGCTTTCCCGATGTTAGGTTCAATGGGGCTCATTTTATAACATTACCGCCTCTTGAAGAAGGGAGGCAAAAGAGGATCAGGCGTTTTTGCAAATGGTGTACGTTTCGAGAGGGGAAGTACTCCACAACAGCATACCTCTGCGATCAATGCAATGTCCCACTATGCTTGAAAGAATGCTTCAAGAAATATCACACAATTCAATAGTTTCTCTATTGAATAGCGTTCGAGATTAGTATTTTTGGTAGAATTTCTTGCATTTTGTTTTTAAATATGTGATTTTGATTGAAATTTATCAATATTAAGGATTCAGAGGCAATCACGGTGCAAGGCTGATTAGGAAAGAAAATGTAGAAATTTTTAGAGCAATAATAACATTATAGGAGAAAGGGTTAAGGCTGACCGTTCACCTGAGCTCGCCAAATTCAAATTTCAATTGGTTTTTCGCAATTTGTAGGTCTATAAAACATTCTAGATTCCTAGCTGTAGTAATTGCGGCATTAGCTATACAATATTTATAATTTTGGCCAAAATTGACGATTACCTTTATTTTATATTTATATACCTTCTTTTAGCTACAATATCGATTTACAAGCAACGTTTTTAATGCTCAGTTGTGAATATTGTATAGCTAATGCCGTTATTACTACAGCTAGGAATCTAGAATGTGTTATAGACCTACAAATTGCGAAAAACCAATTGAAATTTGAATTTGGCGGGCTCAGGTGAACGATCCGCCTTAAAGTTTTTTGTGACATCATAACTAATTTTCTTTGACTATTTAATTTAACCTCAAAATAAATACATGCCCTTTAAGGCTGATCGTTCACCCGAGCGCGCCAAATTCTAATTTCAATTGATTTTTCGCACACATTCTAGATTCATAGTAATTGTAATTGCGACATTTACTATACAATATCCACAACTGACTAAAACATTTGTTTAATAATTCTTACCAAGCCAAAAACTTGCTTAAAACTGTACCAACGGCCAAAATTGATGATTTGCACTACTGTTAGCTACAATAACGATTTTTAACGAAAGGTTTTAATTCTCAGCAGTGAATAATGTATAGTTAATGTCGCAATTACTACTGCCATGAATCTAGAATGTGATATAGATCTACAAATTGCGAAAAACTAATTGAAATTTGAATTTGGCGCGCTCAGGTGAACGATCAGCCTGAAGGGTCTGGCGGAGCTTGAATGGGGTATTACACCTTTTTTTGAAAACTGTTTTCAATTAATCCTTAGATCGTAATGAACCAGTAAAATTTTTATTTCAGTTTTATAAAACCGAAAAATGGCTTAAAAACTATTTTTAATTTATGATTTTGAATTTTCGCGCGGAAACGCTAGCCGCCCTGCTACTTCGGGTCGTGACGTCACTTCGTTAGTAACCAATACAACTGCAAAAGACCAAGTAAATTCAAGTTACTATCGGAGTGACATCACGTCGGACTCTATATGGCGGATGGCGTTTTAAAACAGATTAAAAAAAGACTATTTTTGAAATTGAATTATAAAATTTACATTGCATTTTTATAAATAAATACTAACGTTTCTCGTTTACTTTTTTAAAAATCTATCATAAACATGCATTTTTATATTTTTTCTTACATGGTGTAAAATACCCTATTGTCCAAAAAAACGTAATACCAAAATAAATCGAAATCCAAATAATATTTTATCAAATTGTGTTAATATTCGGATTGAGATGACCGTTAATTTAGGTTCCTACTATAGTTTCCAGCTACTACTACTTCTCGCCCAAACTTGGTACAGTTATCAAGGCTTACATTTATTTCCAGCGAAGTATTTTGGATGAAATGTTAGAGCAGGAACTTAGATTAAAGGTATCGGAATCCGAATAATAACAAGCTTTGAATAAATTTTGTTTGAATTACGATTTATTTTGATATTACTATTTTTAACCCCCGACGCAAAAACGACGGGGTGTTATAAGTTTGACGTGTCTGTGTGTGTCTGTCTGTGGCATCGTAGCTCCCGAATGGATGAACCGATTTTGATTTTGTTTTTTTTTGTTTGAAAGGTGAATAAGTGGGGAGTGTTCTTAGCTATGTTTGATGAAAATCGGCCCAAGATGGCCGCCGCCACAAGATGGCGGTTTACATATTTTTTCACAACTCCCACAATATTGGTATCAAATGAAAGGGCCTGACTAGTAGAATACTATACACTATGAAAAATTTCAAATCCAACATGGCGGCCTCCACGAAATGGTGAATTTATTAAATTTTTTCACTACTCCTTCAAGAAAGGTATCAAATGAAAGGGCTTGACTAGTAGAATACTATACACTATGATATAATATATCTAATAGCTATGAAATAATTGTACAAAAGTTGAATAACTAAACGAAGAAAATACCTAATTAAAACGCAAGAAAATAAAAGAAATTAAACAAAATAACTAAGGAGTCCCTACAAAAAGTGTAAAATAACAAATTAAATTAAAAATTAAAAAAAACCCCCGACACAAAAATAAACCTGAATCCCTATATAAAGAAAAAAATAATCTTGAAATTATAACCCTTCGTAAGTACGTATGAAGTTTTTTGATTAAATTTTGTCGCGTCGGGGGACCGCTCTCTAGCTCTCGCGTGTCTGCCCGCTCGGGTCGCCAAACTTGAATATGTTACGCTCCGCCCACTTTACGCCCTCCCGCGCGTCGCGGCGATGTACGCGCCATCCACATCAATTCTGAATTCGCGCGATTCACGTTTGGGAAGCAAAAGGAAAGGAAAGGATTCACATAATTAGAGAGCGGTCCCCCGACGCGACAAAATTTAATCAAAAAACTTTATATGTACTTACGAAGGGTTATAATTTCAAGATTATTTTTTTCTTTATATAGGGATTCAGGTTTATTTTTGTGTCGGGAGTTTTTTTTAATTTTTATAAGAACATGCTGTTATTAAAATTCTCTCCTGTATAGTGTTGACTAACTAGGCTGAAGGCAACACTGGGGAACACATATATCCCTATACACATCCCTATCAATATCAACACAATATAATAGAGCAACTATTTCATACGAAATACGAAAGAGAGTGAGCCGTGAATGTACAGCCTTTTTATATTCTCGAACTGACAGAAGCTAGGTGAATCATCACTGTTATCCGGTAGGAGGCGCTGGGGTGGCTGCTACCGGTTGTTGGGTTGCCAATAATAGTTGCTATGGTAGCTCTTTGGCATTTTTACTTTCTTCTCTCGATATCATGATAATTATTGTATAATTTGATCTCTAATAATTATTTACATACCCCATTGACAGGATTTGAACTTCTTTCAGTCTGTAACTTCTGATTTTATTTGTTTTGTTATCAATCATGTTTCCACAAATTGTAAAATTTCCCCAATGGATAATAAACTCTGTTGTATGGAGATTAAATTTTAATTTAATTGAAGTAATTTGACAGTTTTGGATACACTGATGTTCTGGCGATGGTAGGTACCTATTGTTGCCATGTCATTATATCAGCACGGTCGAAATAATCGTACACGTCTGAAGTGAGCCGCAAGTGGTTTTGCAGTAGTAGGTAAAATCTTCTTTAAGTATATATAAAACAAAGTCGGTTTTTTTTTATAAAAGGTCTTTCAAACTTCTTATAACTACTTAACTATAATTTTTTGTCTTTTCTCTGTCACCGAATATGACGTGTCAAAACAAGACAAAACACATTATAGCTATGGAAGCTTCGGGCCAGCTGCGATTTCTATAATCTTTGATTTGTTGGATTTGTCTCCACCTCGAATAACAGAATAACTGTAAAAATATCGAAAAAAAACCCCGGAAATAACTAATTATGACGAAAATTGTTTTCTAATGCATTTTGAATGATTTCAAAGAAACAAATCACGGATCAAAATGAACATGGCCTTGTACGCCAGTTCCGGTAAATGACACCAGATGACGTTGTATGCGTTATCCTTTGACAGCAGTTTTTTTTTATTTACAGGGCCGGACAGTGTGCTGAGCCCACTGAGTTTAATATAAAAACTGGGTGTAATGTGTCGGGTTCGTTAACTTATTACCGTCCTTAAATTGTTCTATAGTTTGTACAGAAACATTTATATAAATGACTTCGTAATCGTAACCACTAACTACAGACGTGCACAATTATTTCGACTTTAGGTATGATACGTGTGATAAATTAGACTGATTAAAGAATTTATTATTTTTAATGATTAAGGAACGTGATCTCTTAAGACCAACTTAGGTTTAAAAAGTATAATTATGTAAAATCTGGCCTTCTTATTCTGAAACGCTTAGTAAACTGTAATATACAGGATGTCCAAGAAAAAGGGACACTTATTCAAATGGGTAAAAGTTACCAGTAGACTATTAAAAAATTTTTTTTTAGAAAAACACAAAAAACCAAGAAAATTTTTTTTGTTAGTTTTTAATTAAAAAATTTACGCAGCTGAAAGTTCATCACCTGGATGATTTGTAAACATGATTAAGGGGAAGCTTATCGTAATAAGGCAAATTATGGAAATGGTTTTTATGGATTTTTTCAGTGAACGCTGGGTACAAAATAAAAAATTCGTAACATCAAAAACATGTTAATTTACAGGTTCCAAATGCATTTATGCGAAAGAAATGTGAATTTATGGCGAACATTTTTCAACTTCAAACGGCTGTAACTCTCAAACGAATAATTTTTTTCCAATTTTTTTTTGTTATACATACTAGTAAAATGTAGTTTCACCCATTTCAATAAGTGCCCCTTTTTCTTGGACACCCTGTATTACTTTCTTTAATATCTTTGCAAGACCTTAGCCAGAAATTATAAATTCTTGCGGAAGCATGGTTCTCCCACGAAACTAGGGAAAACTATCCAGAGATAGTCAGATATTTTTAGAGATAATGTCCACTTCAGCCGTTACTTGTCATGCATAAACGCATGGTTACAATTGAGCGTTTCAGAATAAGGGCGATAGATAATTTTGTGATTTTTGTTACCCGAAAACCAAATTTCGATATTGTTTTAACCTTACAAAGGTGCTTGTAAAAGTCTATTTTCAAATAAAACATTAACTATAATATTAGTTTTTAATTTTTACAATAAATCATTACTAAGTGTCTCATTAGCGTAGGAGTCCTGAGCGCGTCTGCTACGCTAGAGGTACTGGGATCGATTCCCAGGTCGAGCAGTGTTATTGGGTTTTTCTATGAAATTCCCAGTAGCAGCTCCTGACGTCAGAAAGGCTGGTCAAAAAAATATTCATATTCCTCTGAATATATATGTAGCTATTATTGAAGAAACGAAACAAATATAAGCAATTGGATAGCAATTCTTCAATAATTATACTTTCAGAGCCGCCTGCCGTAGCGGCAACCAGCCATCCTGACGCTAACCATTTTACACACCTTAAAGAAGCAGAATTATAATTAAATAAATATTCTGCGACATTTTATGGGAATGCCACCTGCCACACACTCGACGAGTGGCATGGGAAGTAACGTGTAAAGGAGGCAATGACTGTGTGTGGCACTTAGCTAATGAGGCAGTTACGCAGAATTTATAAAAGTTTGTTTTATCAATAACTAGCTTCTGCCCGCGGCTTCGCCCCCGTGGAATAAAAAGTATCGGGAACGGTATAAAAAGTATCCTATGTCCGTTTCCTGGTTCTAAGCTACCTCTACACCAATTTTCAGCCAAATCGGTTCAGCCGTTCTTGAGTTATAAATGAAGTAACTAACACGACTTTCTTTTATATATATATATAGATATAGATAGATAATAATTGCTTACTAATTGCTTCATTCACCAATTTAAGTTTGAGCTTCGTACATACATTAAGTAAAAAAATATAACTTTTATTAACTGAAGAACATAACATAACATAAACATAACATACCATCACGCCTGTATTCCCCGAAGGATTAGGCAGAGGCGTACTAATGTACACCCACAGTTCGCCGGTATGTTTAGGTCCCATGTAATAGGGGGCGAGCCTATTGCCATTAACCGGGCACAAATTCCTAACTCCGAGCTGCTACTGGGAATTTCATAGAAAAACCCAATAACACTTTGCTCGACCTGGGAATCGAACCCAGGACCTCTAGCGTAGCAGTCGCGGTCAGGACCACTTGGCTATTGAGGCAGTTAACTGAAGAAGTGCCTGATAATTTGGAAAGGCAACAGTTTTTTTGTGCTACAGCGTCTTGTACCACGGTTTTTTCTTTCATACATTTCCCGTGTTACATATTTATGCTTGTATATTTTTGCACATACCATCCGTGCTGCTTGATTAATAATATGTTGTCTTTTTTGTATCTTATATAATAATTTCAAATATCTAAGTCGATTCCGCGTCAACTGAACGGGTGGGTGACCAATAATTGTAAACCATTGAAAGCCATATATTTCCGACGGTAAACTACAATACACTTTTTTATGTTACATATTATTAATTCTGTTAACAATAATAATTATTTATTTTAGCTGTATTTTATGTATGTATTTTTATTTTATTACACTATTTATCTATTTATCAACATGCACTGATTTTCATCCGTGACACCTTGTTAAGGTTCAGTTGAAAATCAGCGTCAAGCACTAGTGGCTTGACACAATGCTGAACTGAACCTATTTGGCGCAGCCGCGACACAGTATGCCATAATGTATAAGTAGGTGCATATTTATTATTGTTGTAGATTATTTTATTTTTATTTTTTGTCTACTCTGTTTTTGTGTCTTGAGCGTTGCCAAATAAATTTAATTCTTTCTTTCTTTCTTTCTTCTTAAACGCCTGCACGATTTTAACAAGACGCTGTAGCACAAATAACTGTTGCCTTTCCAAATTATTAGGCACTTCTTCGTACAAATATATAGTTTGACGTGGGAGAGCCATGCTTCGGCACGAATGGGCCGGCTCGACCGGAGTGATAGCACGGCCTCACAGAAGACCGGCGTGAAACAACGCTTGCGTTGTGTTTCGTCCGAGTGAATGAGGTTACCGGAGGCCCAAACCATTTTAAAAGGCGGGCAACGCACTTGTGACACCTCTGGTGTTGCGGGTGTCCATGGGCGGCGGTTATCGCTTACCATCAGGTGATCCGTCGGCTCGTTTGCTCCCCTATCCCATAAAAAAAAATGTAGTATTAAAGTGCTCCTCCTCTCTCCTGCTTAGTTATTAATGTTGCTGTGTCCGACAGGGTTCATAATTGATTCTGATTATTTAGAATACTTATCACCTGTATTACATTATGGATTGCAAATAAATATGTCGGAGACCGGTGGGGTTGTACCCGTCTCGTCATCAGAAGTGGTGCTT
Organism: Acronicta leporina; assembly: GCA_947256265.1. Taxonomy (NCBI): domain Eukaryota; kingdom Metazoa; phylum Arthropoda; class Insecta; order Lepidoptera; family Noctuidae; genus Acronicta; species Acronicta leporina. The sequence goes on along the minus strand of OX366541.1, from coordinate 4,582,378 downwards.
AGGGACTATGGCCTGTGGGCTACTCTGGGTCATGCTGGTTCAAACATTAAACGCACACTCAGAAGTCAATCAATACCGTTTATTAGACTTCTTGAACTTTTCGTAGGTACGTCAATATTAGAATACTGACAACCCCCAAAACGCTCACCCTTCGTCGCTTCGCTAGTGTCATTGGGAGAAGAAGCCACAAGAAACTCCCAATCAACGGTACGACGAATTTCAAACTATAACGTTAGCAACAACTATGTAGGTAGATTTATAAAGGAACTCGCGATAGTATAATGACGCGCGCGCAAGTCGAACTTAGTATTAAATGTGCGTCCCCAACGGGAGTCAGGCACCGAATTGGCGCCACCGCAGCTCGGCTTCACCGATGCAGTCGTTCCACCTTCCAACCGTCGGTCGCAACACTCGCAACTGACACCATTCAGCACCACCAGGTGGCGCCGTCATCGTAACAGGTCAACAGACTATCCGCAATCATGTCTCGCTCCGACGAATATAATTATGAATATGAATATGTCCAAAAATCCCCTTGGCCAACTTATCGTATCGTATCGACAGCAATAGATGGGAAGAACAAAAGAAAAGAAAGTATCTGGAAATACTGATTTAAACAAGAGAGGTTTCCGCTATTCTGCTACGCCACAGACTATCTAGTCAAAGGCGTAGGCACGCCATTTTAGCAGCTTATTATGGGCCACATCTTCAACTGCACCACATACATAATCAACCCATTAACTCGTCCCACAGCTGGGCACGGGTCTCCTCTCAGATTAGAGACGAATTAGGTTATAGTCCACCACGCATACTGAAGCTAAATGCGGATTGGCAGACTTCACACGCCGTTGAGAATCTGTTTTCCTTCACCGTTTTATATTATAAATCCGTAAGTTTAGAAGTATGTTTGTTAGGTAGGTACTGAATCAGTTCAGAGCCCCTTCAGACTTCAGAGACCCTAGAAAGTTATCTTTTTATCAATGCCGCCGGCGATGTCGCGTGCAGACGTTAGTTATAACATAATTATAGGAATAAATTAATACAGGTAAGTACATAGTAGGTAGTCTTATTATGTTAGTAACGTCTGTATATACAATACAGACTTTACTAACAGCTAATGTAACAAAGAATTAATGACTTATTATGCGCGCGGGCTATTGATTTAATGAAACATATTTACACAAGTTGGAATTGATAATATAAAAGCGAAAAAGACGTAGATTGGAGATAAACAACTATGATTTAATGTCTTCGGTAACTACGTCAGTGCGAAAGCGAATCGTGGCGAATGTCAGGAAACTCGCAGACGTGACTACGGCAAGAGAAGGCACGAGTAGTTTTTAGTTGGTACGGGTCTGATATAACCTGCCATCTTCGCATGTTCAGATGATCCATGAGGATTTACCTGCCTTCAAAGAGCGAGGCTTCGTCTCACGTAATAAATAAATATAAATAAATAAATAAATATTCTGGGACATTTTTTACACAGCACCATCTTAGTCCCAAACTAAGCAGAGCTTGTACTATGGGTACTAGACAATGGATATAATACTTATATACTTTTTTTTTTGTAAATACATACTTATAATACATAAGAAACACCCAGACGAACACAAACACTTATATTCATCACATAAATTTTTGTGTTCTGTGGGAATCGAACCCACGACCTCATAGCCAGCAGTCCGGTACTCGAACCACTAAACCGCAGAGGTCGTCATAATATAATAGTAATAATAAATAAGAGGAATTCCACTCACAATTAGAGCTGGGGAAGTACCTCCACTTTGCAGAAAATCGTAGCCAAATAACATAGCTCCGTGCTATGTTGTTTATTTATTAATTTTATTTTGGAAAACCAACAGCTATAAAATGGAATAAAAAAGAAAAACAATATGTGTCATAAAGCCAATTACAGGTTTTCACGGTTAGTGACAGACTGTGGGCGATACAAAAAGATCACACCGTATGAAAAAGGTTTATTCTGATATGGGTACAATAATTGTGTCGAGACAAAATGGCGGTGTTCCAGTGTACGTTGTGAAATTGGTAGCGTTCAAAGAGTATAATAATATAGTTAGAGCTGTAGCGAATCGTATGTATTCGGTACTGAGTAACGGGTGCTCCATCTAGTACCGAGTAACGAAACGTTACTCACGAATGCATTTCGTTACTCGCATCTTTCGTCGTATGGGTACCTACACTGATTCAGTTCACCCAAGTACCGTTGATGCGTAAATTGAAAGGTTTGCTGACCGTACGGTTCACGCACGCGCACGCGTATTCAGTGAATTTTATTGTATATTATAATATTATATATATTTTATATTTTATTAATAATTTTAGACATCTACTTGGGGCTTTTTTATTATAATCGATACATATTATGATAATAGATTGCGATGTTATTTTGATATAACATAAGCTCAATGTAAAAAAAAATATAGTACATCCATTGAAAAAAATATTTTATTAGATTCCTTCATTGAATTTTAGTAGATTCCGTCTACAGTTCCCTTGTAGTTCTACACTTTACATTATATTAAATCGACCATAGCATCACAGACTACTAAGAGATACTAGTAGCATAGCATCAACATTATATACGTATGCGTTTACGTATACTGCGTATACGTATATGAGGTATCAGAAGTAACGAGTAACGTAACGATACGATAGTAACGAGTACTCATTGTAAAAGTAACGAATACGTACGGGTACGCTTTTTTTCGTTACTTTTACACCTATAAATATAGTTGTGTAGCGTTCCTGCGCCGTGAAGCCCGCAGCGAGCGATGTTGCTAGGGTGCGTTCGTAAATATAGTAATATGAAGAAAGGCTGCGTTCAGGCGTAGACACAGACTTTAAACTAAAAATACTGAAGGGACACTAATGCTAGACAACTACAAGTTATGTTTTAAGTAATGGTTAATTATCAAAAAACTTAAGGAATAATAAAGAAGAATAAAAAAAACTTAAAGAAAGATGCTCAATCTTTCTTGCCGCAAAGCTTTTAATAACAAATGGATCAAGGGTGAACTCTTTGCATAACTTATTGAGAATTCTGCTTGCCCGCACGATAAATGAGTTTTGCCTATAATTTGAGGAACACTGCGGAATAGAAATAGGGTTTGTAGTTAGGGTAGTTGTGTTTCTAATGGTGAGCAGGGTGCTTCTTGCCGCACTTGACTCGATTGAACGCCGAGCCAAGAGGCTTATAGGTGACGAAAAGCTGGTGAAGACTGGGCCTGGATCACCGCCGTAAGGTTGCCTGCTTGTCGGTTTTCTATAGATTGTACTTCGGGGAGTGTGCACAAGAACTCCACAAGCTTATACCGCCTTCCCCTTTCTACCATCGGAGCTCCAGACGCACGGCAGGTTATCATCCCTACCTGGTTGATGTTCCGCGTATTCGCACAAAATTCCTTCATAATGCGCACAGCTGGGCAGTGGAACTCCCTCCCTGCGTCTGTATTTCCGAGTGAATATATAACCCGAACTTATTCAAATCTAGAGTGCATAGGCATCTTCTGGGTGCGCTCGCTCCACCGTCGGCTTCATCATTGCCTCGGCAAGATTGACGTCAAGAGCAAACCCATTATTAGTAAAAAAAAAAAACACGGGGAAGCGTTGTACTGGCAGTGGGGGGACACTTATTTGTCTCCTATGCTGCCAGCCCAACTATTCCTCCTTAATCTTTACCTCACCCTCTCAAAAAAGGTATGGAGATTTTTACAGGGTCGGCAACGCGCGAGTGATACCCCTGGTGTTGCAAGCGTCCATAGGCTATGCTTGTATAAGCTTGTTGTATGCTTGTTATAACGTTGTATGATGAGATTTACGGAATTTATTAACGGAATCAGTATGGAAATGTCCCCAAAGACTGTACTTATTATACCGGGTTTACATGCTTGCCAAGCCTTGGCAAACGTCTTCAAGCCCCAAACGTCCACAAATCTCGCTTGGCATTTGGAAGTCGTTTTCATGCTTGTGAATGCGTCAGTGTGCTACGTACATCCAAGCATGGCGGACACCGAACTTGTGTCGGCTATTGCGTTGGTTTAACATACTTACTTTTATTTGAAACTAGCTTCTGCCCGCGGCTTCACTCACGTGAAGCTATATCAGGAGTAAAAATGGAAAACCAACATTGATGACATCTTCTTTGTATGGGTCTCTATACATCAAGGAGGTCAAGCTGTATCTCAGCTGTATATCATTTAATTAATTGAGATAAAAAGTTCACCAGTTTTTAAGTTGGAGCATATACTTTCTAACAGTGATAATAAAATTAAAATCTATTCAGTAGTTTTGTCTCCAACCCGTAACTAACAGACAAACAGACAAGAATTTCAAAAATCACATTTTCGTATTCGGAGACGTTTATTTACCACCATCTACATGTTTTTTTTTAATATCTTCAATGTACAGACACAGCTTTTTTCAGTTTTATAATAGTAGTGATTCAAGCAAAGTAAAACCAAAACAAAGAAAGCTCGACGACCACGAAGATGGTGGATGATAAAAAATCTTAAAAATCGTACCAGTTAACTATTACATTATTTTATGTTAATACATTTAATATTAAATAATTAATATTTACTATGTAATTAATATTATTTTATACTAGCTGACCTGACAGACGTTGTCCTGTCCAAGTTTCAACTAACCACCTCGAAAAATTTGGTTTTCCATATTTGTAATACACTGATTTCTGAATACCTTATTTCTGATCTATAAACTACTAAATTTCAAAAATTTTTTCACATTGTATTGACGTGAAGCATGGAAATATAAATAAACATACCTACATAGATTAAAATCTCAAATATCTGTTTCGGCATCAGTAAAGATTAACGCACGTTGCATTTTTTTTATTATTATATTTATGTATTTAATTATTCGATTAGATGGAAACTCTTTAGTTTCTCAAATAAAGTGTGCGCACTGTATCTACACTATGGAGGTTTCACATTATAAAATGAGTTACTATATGGCTGGATGCTTTAAAGAAGAAAACAATAATATTGTCAAAATTGTCAACTCAAAATGACACCTGTTATCGAATCAAATTTCATTGAGGTAATAACGATGTCGTGTTAGTCCGCTAGAAAATAAGTTGTAATTTTTTGTTTACTTCTTTAACCTACTCAAATATTTAGTTTTTACACCGGCTTGTGCTCGCTGGATAAATCCTATGTATGTCCCGTGATTCCCTGTATAAGTAGAGTTAGAATTACTGTACTAATAATCAATTCTTGGTCACAATAATGGTTTCTGATTGATCTGCTTTATTTTCTTGTTTTATGTTATTTAGTCCCTGTAAATGTATTTTTTTAATTTTATTACTTGATTCTGTTATAATTTTTGATCCGTGCTAGTGTAGTACAGAAATACTTGAAAAAGAAATTGACTTTAATGGTTATTTTTAAAAGTCAACGTTTTCAATAATTAAAATGTTAATAACTTTTGATAGAGAGAACCGATTTGAATTTAAAATAACCTAAATGTTAATCCAAGAAACAGGCTATGAATTCCTGCCCACTACCTCCAAATCTCTTCAGTAGTTATCATTTGATGCGCGGTCAAACATACAGACAAACCGACAGACAAACAGACAGACAAAAGTTCCAAAAATAATGGAAATGGATTGTGTTACCGATTCTGAGTCCCCCAAATTAGTTTTTTTGTAAATATAAGCAATGTACAGACACGGCTCACTTACATTCTTATTATATGTAATTTTATATTAACTATATAATAATTGTCGTTCGACCAGCCACTCATTTTAAACAAAGAAACGTGCGCTCGTCGCGAGATCTCAATAACTACTAAACGAGCACCAACGTGTGAATGCGTCGCAAGCGCTTGCCGCAAGCATGTAAACCCGGCATTAGATACATACATATTTTCACGCCTGTCTCCCATTGGGGTAGGCAGAGGCCAGAGACTATGGATTTCCACTTGCTACGATCCTGGCACACTACTTTCGCTTCATCTACGTTCATTAACCTCATCATGCATGAACGTTGGTTTAGGGTGCTCTTAACCTGTCCTTTTTTAAGAACGGCCGCAACTTGGTTGTGTGTGGTACGTTCGTCGAGGTCGGCCCCTTCCAACTCTTACATCCATACTCATCATGTATACCTACTCGTTTCGTCAATCTCCGTTCATTCATCCTCTCTACATGCCCAAACCACCTTAACATACCTTTCTCAATCTTTGTTACTACACCTTCTTTCACACCACACCGCTCCCTTATCACGCTGTTTCTCACTCTATCTTTCAAAGTTATCCCACACATACTTCTCAACGCTCTCATCTCTACAGCATTTATTCTACTTTCATGTCTCTTCTGCCATACCCAACTTTCACTACCATACATTAGTGTCGGCGCCAACACACCCCCAATTACAGCCCGCCGTGCCTTTTCGGACACTCTTCGGCTATTCATGAAAGTGTGTAGCGCCCCATTCACTTGATTAGCAGTGAATTTTAAGGTAGATCGTTCACCACAGCCCTACAAATTCAAATTTCAATCGGTTTTTCGAAATTTATTTCATAGCAGTAGGTAGTAATTGCGTCATCAACTATACAACATACCCAAATGAGAACTAAAACCTTTGCTTAATAAACGTTAAAGAAGCTAAAAGTAGGGTCAATCGACGATTGACACTACTTTTAGCTTCAATATCGATTCACAAGCAAAGGTTTTAATGCTCAGTTGTGAATATTGTATACTTACCTAATGTCGCAATTACTACAGCTAGGAATCTAGAATGTCGTAGACCTACAGATTGCGAAAAACCAATTGTAATTTGAATTTGGCGGGCTCAGGTGAACGATCCGCCTTAAGGGCCACTTGCACCAACTTCTTAAATGTGTTTAAATTGAATTTAAACATAAAATTTGTATGAAAAATTGTGTTTAAACACATTTAAGAAGTTGGTGCAAGGCTCTAAATCTGAAAATTGTTAATATCTGAAATTTGAATTTGGCGCGCTCAGGTGAACGATAAACTCACTCGGTGCAAAGACAATCCGGTGTTGTAAAATGTTCGCATTTGTAACGGCTAATTTCAGACGTACACAGCTAGTTTGACCTTACAGTACAATGATTTATTCGTAATTATCGGGAAAATATTCGAAAATCTTGTTAGTTTTAAAAATAAATACAAAAAATAATTGATGTTGGTATGCCTACCTACTTAATTACAAATATATTCGCGTCTGTATTTACACAGCTTGTAACGAGACAAACAGATTTTGATACATACTTTTGAAAGACCATGATATAAAACTGAAATCCTATTTTGTTTTTGGAAACATTTCAACATGAAGTGTCTGGCTGTAGTGACGCTGTTTTTGGTAAGTGGAATAAAAAAAAATTACTTTTTGTTCGAAACACATAAAATGAAGATACGTACGTAGGTACTATTTTTTTATTTTTTTTTATTATGGCGCCGCACTTTTTGTGTAATTGCCAGTGTCAAGTATATGAGTAATCAAGTAATATTTCCCATCGTGGGATGATAATTATGGTACCACACTTTCTGTGTTCGCCAGTGTCAAGTAGAAGTTGTTTAGTTGTTCAGTTGCCGCAATAAAACGGTAGAAACTTTATTGAGGCTTTCATGGAGTTTAGGAGTGAACCCAAAAAGTCACGATTTTCAATTTTATATCATTTGCCTACACTCTCACACGTTCACGAACACTTAATGGTTAATTATCCACCGTAATTACACATCAAACTTCGGAGAAATTCAAGTTTTGAAAATTATAAAATCGACAACGTGCACTTTACATTTTCCCGCCTAAACTCTCTACGTACGTACTTATAAATTTTAATGAAAGAAAATAGGTACGTGTCCTGGACAGGCCTTTTTTCATAAAATTAGCAAAAGAAAATCTTTGGGTATGTGTAGCATGCTTTAATGAAAAAAAACCAAGAAAAACGTAAAAAATAATGTTATTTTAGTGCAGGAAAAATTCGACTACACTAAGCCATCATTTCATCATTTTCTTCTTCACTAAAACACCATAATTTTAGCCTCGAAAATGAAAAAAAAAACAAAAATGTCGAGTATATTTAACTTACCTCGACGATGTAGTTTAATCAGTCTGTGCCGGTCGGTTATTGTCATTTCGTTCTAAGTTTGTGAACAGATCTTCACCAAATTTCAATAGGGCCACTTCAGGAGTGGGTATCTATAATTTTTTTCTTTCAAATACTTGCCTACCTTAAAAGAAAATTTTACAATTCGGTTAATAAGTGGCGAATTAATGCGTATCTAGGTACCTACCTAGCAAACCTACAATCGAAAAGAGAAACTCCTACTTTTTGAAAACTGAAAAATATAATAAAAATACATAATGATACCTAACCAGAAGACGCAGGTTCGAATCCTGCCCCCAAGTCAAATTTATCCTTCATTAAAATATTAAAATCTATACTAATATGAGCTGAAGAGTTTGTTTGTTTGATTGTTTGCTTGAACGCGCTAATCTCAGGAACTAGGTCCGATTTGAAAAAATATTTCTGTGTTAGATAGAAATATTTTTATTTCTATCTAACACAGAAATTATTGAGGAAGGCTATAGGCTATATATCATTACGCTACGCGGACGAAGTCGCGGGCAGAAGCTAGTAATTTTATAATCTTAGAATGGAAAATGCGAAAAAATAATCGAAATTCAAGTTCAAATGTTTTAATTTCAAATAAGCTTTTACAAGAGCTTAAGAAACGTTATGATTCTAGTTGCACGGTTCTAAAAGGTTGATCCTATGGAGACGAATCTGACAAGAAACTCCATGGAATAAATGATGTTACAATCTTCATTGATACAATATTGCGATAACAGCTTGTGTGAACTTATAGCTCCTTAATCATTTTCAAACGTGAATCATTATATATGATTCATTATGATTAGTTTACCTATAACGTGCGTTCTTGCTTGGGTATTATCTTTATTTGCGCCAAGTGTGTTTGCAACGTAATTCGGAGAATGTCTGTGTTACCTATTGTTAATATACATACAAAACAAATAGAAACGTTAAACGTACCTACTTACTTACATAAACACAATGGAATACCGTAAAGACGTTCTTGAAATTTGAATTTTATATCAATGACGTAAAAAGTCTTCGTGAGATGCCATCTAGAGAGAACATACCATCACCTGAAGGCTTTTTTTTTTAATTTTTTTTTTGTTTGTTTGTTCCCTATGGAACAGGCTAAGGTCAGAGACCATGCTGCCTAGTCATTAGTATTATGATTTCCATATTTTGTAAAATTCGAGGGTAAGTCATAAGTATTCGTTTTCTTCTTTGTAAAAATCCATGTGAAGTCATTAGTAGGTATATAAATTTACATTTTTTTTTTAAGTATGATATATGGAAAAGGAAAGGGTAACGCTAAGAAAACCTACGTCTGCGCCTTTCCTATGTGAGAGAAGATCAAAAAAGGTTTGAGAGAGAGTTGGTGAGAATTGTGTGGGAGTGGGCAGGAAAGATGGAATTTTTTTTTTCTGAAAAGCTTACTAGTATTGTGGGTCGCACATTACTAGTATTCTTGTTAACCCCTCGTGCTAAGCTAAATATGCTTGTGTTACGAGTGGGTTCACGTCGGTAGTGCAATGGGTGGGGTTCGAACCGGCAACCACATGATCGCAAGTCCGATGCCCTAGCCATTAGGCTAACGCCGCTTCTATATACATATAAATAATAAATAAAACACTATGACCCCTTTATTGCACAAAGCAGCAAGTGGTTAGCCCGCTAAATTGTGCCGTAGAGGGGGGCATTTGTAGAGAAGTGGGAGATAAATAACAGAGACGTAAAAAAGTATATATTTATGTTTTTGGGTTTTTTGGGTTTTTTTTAGGCAGAGGCGTAGGTAGGTATACTAATGTGCACCCTCAGTTTGCCGGTATATTTAGGTACCATGTACCTTTCTCTTCGTATCGAGGATAGGATTTTTATAATCACGAAGTGTTTGCGGTGTTGAAGGCCCTCAGGTACAGCAGAGAAGATATTTGGCAAACCGGAGTAGGTGTACTGATCAAATAACACAGGATGACAAGAGGTTTTTTTTATGAGATAGGGTAGCAAACGAGCAGACGGATCACCTGATGGTAAGCGATAACCGCCGCCTATGGACGCAACACCAGAGGAGTCACAAGTGCGTTGCCCGCTTTTTAAAAGGGTTTGGGCCTCCGGTAACCTCACTCACTCGACGAAATACAACGTGAGCGTTGTTTCACGCCGGTTTTCTGCGAGGCCGTGATATCACTCCGGTCGAGACGGCCTATTCGTTCCGAAGCATGGCTCTCCCACGTGAAGATGTTGTTTATTTAGCAATTCTAAAAAAACATAAGTTAGGGTTACCTACATGTTATTTTATAGGAGACTAGCTTCTGCCCGCGACTTCGTCTGCGTGGACTTCAGATGAAAAGTAGCCCATGTGTTATTCCAGACTATAATCTATCTCTGTGCCAAATTTTATCCAGATCCGTTCAGCCGTTCTGGCGTGAAAGAGTAACAAACATCCATCCATCATCTTCACAAAGTCTCGCATTTATAATATTAAGTAGGACTAGAAATCTGTGTAGCTAGCAACTAGTATTCTATTATCTGTGGCTAGCATAGGTAAATAAACTACCCACTTAAAAAAAAAATACAAGTCATGCGTACTTGTATTTTTTTTTTCAATCTATACTCTATGTCTATACTAATATATAAGCTAGAAGAGTTTGTTTGTTTGATTGCTTGAACGCGCTAATCTCAGGAACTATAGTGTTAGATAGCCCATTTATCGAGGAAGGCTATAGGCTATATATCATCACGCTAAGACTAAGTAACTATTGCACGGGGATGAAGTCGCGTATTTAACAAAAATTTAGTCTCATCTGGTTATTAGATGTGAAGGTCGATCTTCCACGTTTCCCGTACTGTTACAAGGGTAGTTATTTCTTATTCGTTTATATTCAATATTGCAATAAAATTGGCTAATAAATCCTTAAATTCATACTGAATACTAATCTATAATATAAAAATGAATCGCCAAATGTGTTGCTAAGCGCAAACCTCGAGAGCAGCTGAACCGATTTCGCTAATTCTTTTTTTATAATATTCCTTGTAGTACGAGGATGGTTCTAACGGAGAGAAAAATTTTAAAAAATGCCTGAAAAAGTCTAAAAGCTACACTTTTCTATATTCCCATACAAAAGATTCGTAATAATACTTAAAAGTCAATGTGAACTTTAATACCATATCATAAAGTTTTAAGTGTTAGTGGAGGGGTTCCGGGAAGGCAAAACAATTGAGTGACGTTAGTTTCAGAATCGACTGTTAGGCGGTACGAAGTTCACCGGGTCAGCTAGTCTATACCTACTTACTCTATATTCTAATATATAAAGCTGAAGAGTTTGTTTGTTCGTTTGTTTGTTTACTTGAACGCGCTAATCTCAGGAACTTCTGGTCGGATTTGAAAAAATATTTCATTGTTAGATAGCCCATTTATTGAGGAAAGCTATAGGCTATATATCATAACGCTGCGCGGACGAAGTCGCGGGCAGAAGCTAGTAATCTATTACTAATATATAAAGCTGAAGAGTTTGTTTGTTTGTTTACTTGAACGCGCTAATCTCAGGAACTACTGGTCCGATTTGAAAAATTCTTTCAGTGTTAGATAGCCTGTTTATTGAGGAAGGCTATAGGCTATATATCATCACGCTAAGACTAATTAACTATTCCACGCAGACGAAGTCGCGGGCGGAAGCTAGTGTTATATAAATCTTCTTGAGTTACAACTGTTTATACATTTTATTTTGCAGGCGTTGGAGGCCACCCACTGTTTGCCGAGTAAGTAATAGTTTTTACTAGCTGTATACACACATACACTCACGCCTTTCTCCCACAGGGGTAGGCAAAAACTATAGACCACCACTTGCACACATTAACACTCTTTCTTAATAATGCAGTTTTACATCTGTGCATAAATTGTTTTCGTATTGATAAATTGACAATATTTTTTTTACTGTAAATAGATCTTATAAGGACACTTTTACAAGTCAATATTGGTTTTTTAACTAGATGGCACCGGCATTTCCTAAGTGAAGAAATGCCAAAACAAACTCAGAGAATAATGGTCTCTTTTAAAGTCCAGTCAGTACTTAGAAGCAAATATATTTATGTGAGGTACAATGCAAGGCAATGTCTGAAATGGCCTTTTGAAGAAAGAATCATAGTGGCTTTGAGTATACCAGTCACATCTGTCACCAGTGCAAAACAGTTTCCATGGAGTTTCTTGCCGGATTCTTCTCCATAGGATCAACCTTTTGGAACCGTGCAACTATAATCATAACGTTTCATAAACGCTTGTAAAAGCTTATTTGAAATAAAAACATTTGAACTTGAATCAGTCATATATTATTATTCTTATTCTAATATTTTCCTTAGGCTTGCTGCCCGTATTGGGAGGAGGTTCCAATAAGGGATCGGGCGGGCACAGCCTAGGAATTGGAGTGGGTTTTTCAAAAGAAGAAGGCCTGACTGTGCAACAAGAAGACACCCACACGCAGCATTATCGGAATAACGAGGAGGAAAGTGATGCAGAATCTACTGGCACCCAGAGTAAGTACTGTTATATAATAATTGAATGGAATGCATCATATTTTTTTTTTTTAGCAATTTCTGCCATTGTCGTGTAACATAAATTTGAATGCACCTTAGCGACATCGTCTTGTCAGTTTGGGAGCTGTCAATGTCACGTCAGGATTGACAAGCGAATAAAAGAAAAAGGGCGGCAGTCCGTTTTGACCAACAAACTAACAAGTTGTTTTATATCAGATTAGCTTAGTTGTATCCAGGTTTTAAATCAAATTCAATTATATTAAAAAATTCACAGTAAAATAATAAAAGATATTACAAATACGTTACTTGTATCTTTTAAAAATAGCTTGGACATTGAGATAGCCTGGATTCCTGGTCACTCAGGGATAGTAGGCAATGAGTGTGCAGACTCACTGGCAAAGTAGGCTTGTTCTTGCTCGGACTATGAACGGAGCGCTCCGTACTAGTACAATCGTTCAAATGTACTAGTTCGGTCTTCTAGTACTATTAGTACAGTACTGTCCTATTAGTACAGTAGCTCACTGAAGGAAAAGTGAACAAAATTAATCACTGCGAGCATAGACATAAAGTTCAAAATAGCTTTGTTCTTGCTAGTGAGCGACGGTTAATAGTACAGTCGTTCAAATGTACTAGTCGAGATCAAATGAGCGGTGAGCGACGGAGCGCTCCGTCGCTCACCGCTCAGTTCGTAGTTCGTACAGAACTAGAGAGCCAGAGACTACGACGAACGACGAAGTACTAAAGGAATGTAGTACTAGAAAGGAAAAGGAATAGTTCGTACTAGTCTGTGTTGGGAATCAATTCCTAATAGTACATAGTACATGTACTACACAAGCCTATGGCAAAGTTTGCTACAGCAAACCTCGAAGGTAATAAACATTATGTTGTTCATAATTATGATTTGCGAAATGGTTTTAACAGAAATTAGCTGCAATGTGGTCAAAATAATGTAATGTAATTAGTATCGGTCACTAAGTTAAAGGGCAAGTATTATGGAAGCATCCAACCGAACATTCAGTGCAAATCTTGGTTTTTTAAGTGTCCTAAGTTCCCTAAAAAAACTGTTTCATCCTTGTGCAGACTGAGACTAGGACACTGTTGTATTTCAGTATTCCTGAAGAAAATTCACGTTAAAGACAGTTCTCTATGTGAATGTGGTATGAATGAAGGGGCCCTTGACCACATATTCTTCGCATGTCCCTTGAATTTATATTCAATGCCCCCCAAAATAAAAATTCCTCTTCCCATTAACTTTCATACCTGTTAACCCATTTTTCCCCATATTTAATCCAACTTTTAACAAAATTTCTAAATTAAGTATAATAAGATTCAAATGTAGGTAGGTAGTTACTTATTCTAGCTGATTCTAGCCATTGCTTGTTGCCGATCTTTTGACTGATACATAATAATCGACTTTAATAAATTGTTTAATACTGGATCGTCGCGTTTCTTTCATTTTAATCTGTGTTATGCCACAATTCACAAAGTTTGTAAGTTTGACGATCACGCTGGCACTTCCGCGGACAGAACTCTAATACGTGCCGAATGTCACAACCATGTCACAACAAATAACTTTTTTTTTTTTTTTTTATTATGGCGCCACACTTTTTGTGTATTTGCCAGTGTCAAGTAATAAAGTAATCAAGTATTCAAAGAATATTTCCCATCATGGGATTGTATTATGACACCACACTTGTGTTCGCCAGTGTCAAGTTTAAGTTCAGTTGCCCCAATAAAACGGTAGAAACTTTATTGAGGCTTCGATGGAGTTTAGGAGTGAACCCAAAAAGTCACGATTTTCAATTTTATATCATTTGCCTACACTCTCACACGTTCACGAACACTTAATGGTTAATTATCCACCATAATTACACATTAAACTTCGGAGAAATTCAAGTTTTGAAAAATAATATAAAATCGACAATGTGCACTTTACATTTTCCCGCCTAAACTCACAAATAACTTGACAGTGGCAAAATAATCGCCATCGATAATTGCCACAAGGAAAATAGAAGAAGTTGCCATAAAAAAAAATAATAGAAGAAGTGTTTTATTTGCCCATCGCTGAACTGGTCACAACTCATAACTACACAACAAGTATCTATCGCTCTCAGGCCCCGTGCATACTGCATTTACACCGCATGTTTTATGAAGGATAAACTTTACCGAATACATAGTATCAAGAACATACATTGAGTATGTTTATGGAACCGTACACACGTAGTGTGTACTGCAAAAAAAGTACACAAATATTCTTTAGATTACTGCCTTCGATTCAGCAGCAACTCTCCATTAATGTGATGATTTTCTTGTGTTATAATTATAATTTGCTGTTTATAGTATTATGGAGCTGATGTTTCCTTGAAGTAAAAAAAGCTCCGAAATAAAAATGAATAATAAAAAAGTACTTACATGACTGGACGTTTATCGAATACTAAACTCAAAAGATGAATCGATTGACACCTCATTTGTTAAGCACTGATCAGCATTTTTTGAGCTGCGAATCTGCGATCGAACATACATACATCCATCCACACACAAGACATAGGTGCATAGTGAAATAGTCTGTTAAAATCATCCATCCATTTCTTTCATTTCGCACTTATATCACACTAGCTTCTGCCCGCGGCTTCGCTCGCATGAAGCTATGTTAGGAGTTGGAAGTTGGAAAAACATACATTGATGATGTCTTCTTTGTATGGAGCTGTATACACCAGAGAGGTCAAGCTGTATCTCAGGATCCGTTCAAAAAATAATTGAGATAAGAAGTTCACCAGTTTTTAAGTTGAAACATATACTTTCTAACAGTGATAACAAAATTATTTAGTCTATTCAGTAGTTTTTGCGCCAACCCGTAACAAACAGACAAACAGACAGTACAAATTATGTTACTGAACACCATGTCTAGCAAATAGATTTTTTTCTTTTTTTTTTTAAATCTTACTAGCAATGTGGATCGTACATTACTAGTATTCTTGTTAACCCCTCGTGCTAAGCTAAAATGCTTGTGTTACGAGTGGGTTTACGTCGGTAGTGCAATCGGTGGGTTTCGAACCGGCAACCACATGATTGCAAGTCCGGCGCCCTAGCCTAATGGCTAGGGCGCCGGACTTGCAACCGGGCTACCGCCGATTATTCCTATTCTTACGTTACGAGTGAGTTTAAGTAGTTTATTTTGAATGAAGTGTAAGTACCACAATATACTCCACAAGATTCCACGAGTACCGTCAATTATAACTTAAAATTTTCTTTTGATAGAGTACATGCATGACATCATTATCTACTTCTGACCTATAACTTGTACGTGTAGAATAGTCTGTAAGTATAAGTTGGTTATTGAATAAATAAATAAATACATACATACATACATACATAAAGTCACGCCTCTTTCCCGTAGGGGTAGGCAGAAACCACAGACTTCCACATGCTAAGATTCTGACATACCTCTTAAGCTTCATCCACACTCATCAATCTTTTCATACATGAACGTCGGTTTAGGGTACTCTTGACCAAGCCATTTTTCAAAACGTACTCAATCTGATTTCGGAACGTTCGCCTAGGCCTTCCCCTTCCTACATTCCCATTCACTTGACTCTCGTATATCTGTTTAGTCAGTCTCCTTTCATTAATTCTTTCAATATGACCAAACCATCTCAACATACCTTTCTCGATTTTATTCACTACATCTTCATTCACACCACAACGTTCCCTAATAAATAAATAAAAATTTTTTCAGGTCAAGATGGCAAGTCTTACAGTCAAACCGATATTGAATCAAGACGGAGTAAGGAGTCTGAGAGGAACTCCAACGTGAGTAACTCCAGGCGAATCGGGCTAGGACCCCAGGGTTTAACGGCGGAAAAGACTGAATTCAATTCCGAAGACAACACCGAGACCGAGGCTGAGTACCAGAAGACCCACACTCGGAGTCATAGTAAGTTTTTTTTTTAATGAGCAATCGTGGACGTATCATCCGATGGTAAGCGATTACCGCCGCCAACGAACACCCGCAACACCAGAGGGGCCTCAAGTGCGTTGCTCACCTTTTAAAAGGGTTTGGGCCTCCGGTATCCTCCGGTTCTGTGAGGCCGTGGTATAAAATAAAATAAAATAAAAATATTTATTTATTTCTCCCATACAATGTATGCAGTTTACAGTTAACAATTTAATAGATAGAATGGAGACAGGAGCTGATACTAAGTTAAAAACTTGTGTCATGAGTCTCCTGGCCTTCATCCGGACATATTATACCCTTTAACAAATAAGTAATAGTAATCTGGGAGTGAGCTAGATGAGTGGTTTGTGTATTGTGTGGGGGTGTTTAGGGATGTGTACGGATGTGATGAGTGAGTGACAGTTGGTTATTGTGTCTGAATTTGAGTGTGTGTGTCATTGTGGGTAAATGCGTCTGAGTGTGAGTGTTTATGAGTGTTAAATGTCTCTGTGTCTGATAAGTAGTTTTTCTGTATCCTCATACCTACTTAAGTTTTAGAAGCCATTTCGTGACCCTCATTTTACATTCTTGTGGCGTAGTTGGGTAAATTGAGAATAATTTGTTAGCCAGGTTGTATAAACGTGGACCTTGGTAAAAGAAGAAATTATTGCTGAAGGCTGTTCTGACTGGTTCGGTTGGACATATTTATATCACTCCAGTCGAGCCGGTCCATTCGTGCCGAAGCATTTCTCTCCCAAAATGATATTCTTTTTAAAGCTTACTAGCAATGTGGGTTACACAGTACTAGAATTCTTGTTAACCTCTCGTTTCGTTCTACCTTTGTTTCTGCCAGATGCCGGTCAGACGGGCTCAGAAGGATACAGTCAAGACGTGGACTCCACAAAAGAAAATGAAAGGAGGGCACAGCATAAAACCTCACATTCTGAGACCAAGAACAGCAAATTCGGTCTAGGACCGAGTGGTCTTACTAACACCCAGTCTGGATCTAGCTCGAGCCAAACCAGCCAGTCGGAACAAGAAAGGAATCGTTCACAACGTACTCAAGAAGGCAAGTGGTTTTAACCGACTTCGAATAAGAACGTTCTGTTATGGGTCTCCGCTGAATTAGCTTTTTAAAAAAAAGGATTATTGATTTAAAAGGATATTTATTGGGTCAAAGATTATTACGAGGATAACTGACTTAATTTTTAGGCCGGAGACCCTTTGGCAGAACGTCAGGTTCAAGAGTTGGAAGCGAACTGAGGCTGAGCGGGATGTTGTTGATTACTCTCTCTAATCACTACATATTATAAAACAAAGTCGCTTTCCGCTGTCTGTCCCTATGTATGCTTAGATCTTTAAAAGTAAGCAACGGATTTTGATGCGGTTTTTTTTAATAGATAGAGTGATTCAAGAGGAAGGTTTTAAGCTATTTAACATCACGCTATGACTCTTAGGACCGGGGCAGCGCGGGTGAAACCGCGGGCGGGTCGCTAGTCCATGTATACAATAAAACTGATTGCGGATTATGGTCAGCGCTATCGTGTACAGAAGCAGGGTATAACAGTTCTCAATATTCTGATCTCTATAGATACTAGCTTCCTCCCACGACTTCGTCCGCGTGGAATATTTACTTGGTCTTAGCGTGATAATATATAGCCTATAGCCTTCCTCAATAAATGTGCTAAGTATCTAACACTGAAATAATTTTTCAAATCGGACCAGTAGTTCCTGAGATTAGCGCGTTCAGGCAAACAAACCAACTCTTCAGCTTTATATATTGCTAGCTTCTGCCCGCGACTTCGTCCGCGTAGCGTGATGATATATAGCCTATAGCCTTCCTCAATAAATAGGTTATCTAACACGGAAATATTTTTTCAAATCGAACCAGTAGTTCCTGAGATTAGCGCGTTCAAGCAAACAAACAAATAAACTTACTGATTTCTGACACTTACGCGAACATTAGACATTGAAATGAAACTACTTTTTACGGATTTTATCGCGGTATATTGATATTATTTAGTTCCCGACGTTTCGGATCCTTTACAGCATCCATGGTCACGGGCAGACTGAGGTGTTGGACGTCTTGATGTTAATATTACTAACTACTAGCTACCTTACATTTTTGTTAATTAATATTCTGCGTGAATCGGATCGATTCACGCAGAATATTAATAAAACAGTGATAATAAAATTAAAAATATTAAATATTAATAATAAAGACTGCCTCATTAGCATAGTGGTCCTGAGTGCGACAGCTACGCTAGAGGTCTTGGGTTCGATTCCCAGGTCGAGCAAAGTGTTATTGGGTTTTTCTATGAAATTCCCTGTAGCAGCTCGGAGTTTGGAATTTGTGCCCGGTAAATGGCAATAGGCTCGCCCCCTATTACATGGGACCTAAACATACCGGCGAACTGTGGGTGTACATTAGTACGCCTCTACCTAACCCTTCGGAGAATACAGGCGTAGTTTTTACGCCAACCCGTAACAAACAGACAATAATTTTAAAAATCACATTTCTGGGTTCGCAGAAGTTTATAGACCTAACCCACTTGTTTTTTTTAATATCTTCAATGTACAGACACAGATTTTTTTATATTTTATAATAGAAGAGATTTAAACGCCTCTTTGGGGGCCTCTAACCTCTATAGTACAGAGCAGGTGGTCAGGAAAACGAAACCGTCAAAAGACAATGTACCTACAACTGTCAGATACTCAGAGAAGAGAATCTATCCAAGACAGAATTATTATGTCGTGCAAAAAAATCACTAAATAACTTGTTATGTTTGATGCGATAATAAATTCTTAAGTGGGGCGCAGAGTGGGGAAATCATGCTGGGGTTGTATACATGGCCAGTAAGCCTACGAATCGAAAGAATCGCAAATCCAAGCCTAAAGGTATGACCCATTATAGTAGCACACAGCATATTATATGGTACACATATGGAGTTTTTTGCCGGATTCTATGGAGTTTCTTGCCGGATTCTATGGAGTTTCTTGCCGGATTCTTCTCCATAGGATCAACCTTTTGGAACGGTGCAACTAGAATCATAACGTTTCATAAACACTTGTAAATAAATCGTAATCTAAACAATATTTTATCAAATCCTGTTATTATTCGGATTGAGATACCGTTAATCTAGGTTCCTACTGTACCATTTCATCTACTACTACTTCAACTTTACTGGAAATAAACGATCGGAAAATTGTTCCTAAGTTAACCGTAAGAAGCGCGGTGGAAGCTAATTACGGCTACATTAACGTTCAATCCGGGACACAATAATGTTAGAACATTATTGTTTACAGCTGATTTCACCTATACAGGGTGGCGATTTAATCACCTGCATCCTTCTAGCAGGTGAATCAGAACACGAAATACTACCCATATCAATAAAAAAAAAACATACCTTAATTTTTCATCAAAATATTTTTTTTTAATTTTGTATGCAAAGAGTCAAAGACATAGCGCGGACGTTGAACTCATTGTAGGTATGTATTTATCTAGAGATAGCGAGACAAGCATCTACTTGATCGGGCCGTCCGCATAAGGTCAACGTACTGCAGGCATATGCATATCGTTTTATGAAAATTTTGAATAATTATCAAGTCCTTTAACACGGGATTGCTTACAGATACAAATTATAAATTTTGTCTAATATGTTATATGTTATCAATACTACACCATGTTGAAGCAGTGCAGGTGATTAAATCGCCGCCACCCTGTATACGTCAGCAGGAAAATTTCACCACAAAGCCCTTGAGTGCATACTGTTATGTTTCAAATTTATAACCAATCTATATATTTTCAGATTACATCAACAATGGTGATACCAGCTCCCACCATAAGTCTAGTGTGAGCAACAATGATGAAAGCGGTACTGTCCAGGAGGATAGCAGTCAGAGTAGCTACGGCCAGGCGCAGACGAGCGGACAGCAAGGTAATCTTTCCGACGGTCGTGAAGCCCTAAGAACCAGAAAGGGGAGCTTAGCCTACCTTTTAGGAATAACGCTATTCGGGGACTAATCTTATCATATCTTGTGTAGGGCCGAGGCAGCAAGGCCTCAGTGCACTTCGACCCAATGGGACCTTTTGTGCTTCCCCTAGATAACTTATTCCTCATCCCCTCCCAGTTCTACAAACAGCTCTTCCATGGGCTTTATAGTGAGGCCTGGGGGTATGAGTCTGTAGTCCTCTGGTCTTGGATAACCCTGACCCAAAAGGCACATTCGCTTTCTAGCCATTGCATCGCATGTACACAGAAGGTGTTCCATGCTCTCAATTTCCCTTTTGCAGGCCCTGCAGGCTGATACCCTAAAAGTATCCTAAATTGTTCCTGAATTCATCCTAAATGTTAATTAAAAAGTGCCGAGTGAGTGAGGTTAACGGAGGCCCAAACCCTTTTAAAAGGCGGGCAACGCACTTGTGACTCCTCTGGTGTTGCGAGTGTCCATGGGCGGCGGTTATCGCTTACCATCAGGTGATCCGTCTGCTCGTGTGCTCCCTATCCCATAAAAATTGCTCCCTCATCACTAGGATTAGAACAACTGCTAAAGGGCAATGGGAGGCAAGTGTAATTGCAGTCGGTACGAGTCCCTGGCGCCTCCCAAGGTTGCATACGACCCACGAGGGATCTCCATCTTATAAATAAAGTGAGGTAGTTCAAATATTATCATGGGTTCCATGAACTTAACCATATGGCAAGGGTAATTAAGTACGCTTTTTGGTCTGTACGAGTCTGACATACGGAAGGACGGATAAGCTAGTACATATCGCTGATTCGCGGAATTCACATGCCGTCGAGAAAATCTCTGCTGCTGCTGTGGGATTCTCGAATCGAGCAGTGTTACCGGGTATTTCTATGAAATTTTCAGTAGCATATCGGCTCGCTCTTGCATGGGGCCTAAACATAACTGTGGGTGTACATTAGTACACCCCTGCCTCTGAGAGATTTGAAAGTAGTGCAATATTTTGTTTCAGGTGGTGTTAACAGCGGGACTGGTGGCTCAGGTCAGTACACTATTAACAGATTATTAGGCAACGGTGGGTTGGGCCCATTGCATAGAGGTTCGAATGGGGTCAGGTCCATTAATCTCGTCCCCAGCCGCGGACCTACGTTCGTACATAACAATAATAATAACTATGCAAGCCAAACTGGATCTTATGGAAGTGAATCTGGAATAAACACAGACAATTATGCCAATTCTGAAGATTTTATTGCAAAACATGGAGATAGCGGAGAGTATTTAAATAGAGTATTTAGTAAAGGACAACATGCTAGCGGAACTGGTCATGAACGTGGGATAAGTCGACAGTATTCGAACGATCAGACGTATAATTCCGGACAACATACTGGAAAACATCAAGGAAGTAACTCCGATGTAACTGAATATGTAAATACACTTCTAAATCAAGGTATTAATGCCGATATGGCGAAATACAACTCTAGAAATGTACACCAAGGTACTGATTCTAAAGAATTCTTGGCTGGACTCCATAACCATGGAGCACACAATGTTCAGTATATGAGCGGAGAAAATGCAGATGGTACTTATATACATCGCAATGACTATAGACATGCTCAAAATAATGGACAAGTTGTACCCAGAAGCTATGAAAATAAAGATTTTGTACCTGAATCTGATAATGCCCAATACATTCCCGGCAATGAGTATCAAAATATTAGAACAGATCAATATTCTCATCCTCATTTAGTGAATAATGATCAACATGTACCTGGAAATTATGGACCTAGTTCCATTAAATACGTTCTAACGCCTGAAGCTGACAAATTTGTTCCCGTAAATAAATACCTAAACGGTCAATATGTGAGTGGAACACACTCAAATAACATATTACATAAACCTAATACTCAATACACGAACAGTAATGGAAATCACGGTGCCAACCCCGAATTCATAGAAGGAATTATAAATCAGGCTAACGGTAAATATAACGGTGGGACTAATTATCCTGATTATAGGGCTGCGCCAATTCACCATGTACCTGATATCGCTGGAACAGTTTACGGTAATAACGGTGGGTATTACGATAGTGGATCTGGCCATTACATACACATAGCTGATCACGCCGCTCCTGGCAGTAGAATGATCTCTCCAGGTCATTACGACGAAGGATTTAAACCTACTCAAGTTCATAACGCGAACGATCACGTACATATATACAATGCTGGAAATGCATCTCCTGTTCACACGGTAGCGCCAAGCAATTTCCTTAATGGAACCGGACTTTCAGATAGTTTAATAAATGCCATCTACAGTATCACCAAAGGGCATTTGTCTAATGCACATATAATTAATCCTCACAGCGGTACTGGTTCCAATTCTGGAAGCTATATACCTGCTCCGGCTACGATTGTGGGTGCTGGGCCCGATACTGGGGGTGTGCCTATAGTACCAGATACAGCATTTCCTGGAATTGGGGCAGCGCCTTTACAACCAGGTGGCATTGGAGCAGTGCCTTTACAACCAGGCACAGCAAACCCTGGCAATGGAGCAGTGCCTTTACAACCAAGCACTCCAAATCCTGAGAATGGGGGAGTACCTTTACAACCAAGCACTCCAAATCCTGTGAATGGGGGAGTACCTTTACAGCCAAGCTCTCCAAATCCTGTTAATGGAGGAGTACCCTCACAACCAAGCACTCCAAATCCTGTGAATGGGGGAGTACCTTTACAGCCAAGCTCTCCAAATCCTGTTAATGGAGGAGTACCCTCACAACCAAGCACTCCAAATCCTGTGAATGGAGGAGTACCCTCACAACCAAACACTCCAAATCCTGAGAATGGGGGAGTACCTTTACAGCCAAGCTCTCCAAGTCCTGTGAATGGAGGAGTACCCTCACAACCAAGCACTCCAAATCCTGTGAATGGGGGAGTACCTTTACAGCCAAGCACTCCAAGTCCTGTGAATGGGGGAGTACCTTTACAGCCAAGCACTCCAAGTCCTGTGAATGGGGGAGTACCTTTACAGCCAGGTAGTACTACAACCCCTGGATATGGACCAGGAATAGATAAGACAGTGATAATTGGCAAAGCTGTAGATGCTAAGAAAGACACAACCGGTGTTATCATCGACAAATCTTTTGGATATAAGGATACTGATGAAACTACTGCTGACAACAAAGATAAGGCTATTAATATCACTGCCGCGATTTTGGGATTAACAAATAATACTGGCGATTCTGCTAATGGTAGTGCCACTACTACTGATAAATCATTCGTTATAGATAAAGGTATTGCAACTAGCACTACTGAGGCATATAATAATGTTGTTGATAAATCAATCACATTGGACAAAACGATAGTTATTGATAAATACTTGGGTAGTAATTATACTGGTAGAACTGATGATATCGGTAACGATGATGGCACTAATAGTAAAAAATCAAATGATAGTAATGATGATGACACAATTTCAACTACTGATAAAGATATTACTCCTAAATCTGATGATGGAACTGACTCAGATGATAACGATAAGGGAACAACTGAAGTTAACAAATCAGTCATAGATGACAGTAGTTTTGGTTTAAATATTACATCTTCTTTCACCTCCGATGATGATTCTAAGAGCAATACTTCGGACAAGAGTAATGATGATGGAAATACTGATTCTAAATCTTCCTTGAGTGATGATGACTCCTACGATAAACGTGACAAAGCCTTCACTAAAAATGATGATAATGATAATAATACCAACGGAGATGGGGCTGATTCCACAACAGACCAAACTTCAACTGACACAGACTCTGCATCAGATAGCTATAACAATCAAAAAGATGATAGCTTAGCAGCAAGTACTGATAAATCTCAAACGGCTGCAAGCGATAAGAACTCTGACTCCTCGACTGATAAGAGTAGCAAAGATAATGTTAGCCATTCTTCTGAAAAGAATAACACTTACACAGATTCGGAGAGTCACAATTCTTCAGAATCATTTGTATCTACTGATATATCAGCCAAAACTGAATATACCAGTAAATCTAAATCAAACGATGACACCTCAAAATCTACAAAATCTTCTGACGAATATAATGAGTCAGTTGACGTCAGCAATACTTCTGGAAAGAAGAAAAATTCTAAGAGTCAGGATTCCAAATTAGAAAGCTCTGATAACTCAGAATCTAAACCAACTAGTAAAACAGTTGACAAGTCGAAACCGAGTAAGTCAGACGACACCAGTAACACTTCTGAACAGAATGATACACAATCGGACATTCACGATTTTTCCAAATCGTTGGAAGACACTAAGAAATCAGTCATAAATAAGCATATCAATAAAACTACTGATATTCAGTCTGAAACTCATAAATTGAAGAGTCACAATTCTTCCGAAACCGTTACATCAGAAAAAACTAAAGAATCCAACAAAACAGTTAATGAAAAGTCAAAAACTACAAAATCTTCTGATATTCATAAATCAAAGAGTCACGACGATTCCACATCAGTAAGCATTGAAAATAATAAACATTCTAAATTAAGTAATGAAACAAAAACGACAAAAACTACTGATAATCACTCTTATATTCATAAATCAAAGAGTCACGATTTTTCCAAATCAGAAAAAGCTCAACATTCTAGTAAAACAACTGATAATCACTCCTATACTCATAAATCAAAGAATCACGATGATTCCAAAGCAAGTACGTCTGGTAAATTATTAAAAACTAAACAATCCAGTAAAACCAATGAAAAGTCAAAAACAACAAAATCTTCTCATATAAGTAAAACAAATGATGAAAGTAGTGCTTCTAAAAAGAGTGACACCAATAAAAATTCAGAAAGTCTGACAGATAAATCTAAGCAAGACAATAAAGGAAACGATGTGGAATCAAAAACGAGCATCACTAATACACAATCTGAGAACCACGATTTTTCCCAATTTGTAGCCGCTGATAAATCAGAAAAAACTGAAGACACCAATAACACAACTAATAATCAGTCTGATACTAATAAATCAATAAGTGATGATTATTCGAAATCAGAAGCCACTGAGGTATCGGAAAAAACAAAAAAATCCAATAATACAACTGATGAAAACTCTAATAACACTAAATCTTCTGATAAAAGTAAGTTCGCGCAAATACAAATTAAAATTATTAAAAAAATTATATCACCCAAGTATAAAAAAATAACGAATAATAATGTTCCAGGCAGCGATGTCAACTCGGGTACCGGGAATGCAAGCGGGAATGAAGGTAATAATGATGCACTAACCAGGCCGGCCTCTGATGATGGACGTACATTCGATAGTAATGACTCGGACAGCACTACAGCTGCAAGCACCAATTATGAGAACGAAAATGCCAATAAAACTAAAACAAGTCAAGAAAAGTCTAATGAATCTGTTACTGGTAGTGGATCTGAATCGGAGGAACAATATTTATCCAAATCGGATGGTAAAACCGTGTACAAAAATAAAACAGCAAAGAACGAAGATTTTGAGGAGAAGAAAGACTCGCAGTACATCGAAAAAACTAAAGACTCAGAAGGCGAAACTGTGAAAGCAGGAGAGAAAAGAACTTCGCAAGGATATAGCCAAAACCAATCTACCGATCATACCAACGTTAAAGATGAAAATGGAAACACAAAAACTCGTGACGAGTCGTCTAGCAGCAAAAACAAAAACGCAGAAGAATCCGCTAGCGAAAGCTATGAGACAGTAGATGCAAATGGAAATACCAAGAAAGAAGCTCACAAACGGTCTTCAACATTTTCATCAAGCTCTAACTCTACTTCTACCGTTGAAGTAACCAAGAGCTAAATACAACGTTTAGCTTTCCGTATTTTTGGATTTTTCAATGTTGTGAAATGTTAAATTTTTCAAAGATTTTTCAATTTTGTCTTGTCTAAAAATTACAATCTTTAATAATTAATTAAATAAATGAAATATAAAACTGTTTTTATTTAATTGGCACATACATTACTAGTATTCTTGTTAACCCCTCGTGCTAAGCTAAATGCTTGTGTTACGAGTGGTTTCACGTCGGTAGTGCAATTGGTGGGGTTCGAACCGGCAACCACATGATCGCAAGTCCGACGCCCTAGCCATTAGGCTACCGCCGCTTCAAGATTGCACCTTGGAATAGAATGAAAGCATCCTCTAAGAAACGAGTAAAAGAGCTAATCGTAACAAACAAATCTTGGAATATATGAGGCTTACGTGAATATAAGACTTATTGAAATAAACAACTTAAGGCTTAGTGGAGGGGAGCTGCCAATAAATACAACGACAACGAAACCTCAATCTACCCGTGACCCGTGACCATGGTCGCTGAAAAAGGTCCGAAACGTCGTTATTTGATTTTGCTAACATAACGCGATAAAATCTGTAGTTGTTTTATTTCAATATGCCTATGATTGAGTTTGAACAAAATATTTATCACCTTAATGTTTTTTGTAAACGGTATGAAAGCTGGTATTAAAACTTGGATCAATTCTGATCAATTCTTCTCAGCACGAGACACAACTGGAAGTTCGTTTCACAGACTGCTAAGAGATACTAGTATGTTCGTTTGTATCTGCGACGCTGAGGGCGGAATGACACGACTCGTTTCAGATGTCATTACCCTACGAACTACTGTTCTTTCCTTTGGTTT
The DNA here is from genome assembly GCA_947256265.1 of Acronicta leporina. NCBI lineage: Eukaryota > Metazoa > Arthropoda > Insecta > Lepidoptera > Noctuidae > Acronicta > Acronicta leporina. Next base: position 4,555,193 of record OX366541.1, on the reverse strand, counting down.
TATAGATATCATCGAAAAGTCTCTTCTTTCGGCAATAGTGCTGCAAATTCTGTAGGTCGTAACATCATAGGTAAAATTCTGACCTTTATAAGCAAACTAGCTTCTGCCTGCGACTTCGTCCGCGTAGCGTGATGATATATAGCCTATAGCTTTCCTCAATAAATAGGCTATCTAACACTGAAAGAAATTTTCAAATCGGACCAGTAGTTTCTGAGATTAGCGCGTTCAAGCAAACAAATAAACAAACTCTTCAGCTTTATATATTAGTACTAGCTTCTGCCCGCGACTTCGTCCGCGTAGCGTGATGATATATAGCCTATAGCCTTCCTCGATAAATGGGCTATCTAAAACTGAAAGATTTTTTCAAATCGGACCAGTAGTTCTTGAGATTAGCGCGTTCAAGTAAACAAACAAACAAACAAACTCTTCAGCTTTATATATTAGTATAGATAGATAGATAGATAAGTGTTGGGAAAAGGTCAGGCTGGTAGATAGGAATTATTAAATACAGGTATTAACGAACTAGGCTGAAGGCAACACTGGGAATGTGCTTAAACGCTTGCATATTTCAATAATTTAATCTAATTTCAACACAAGCTAACAGGGCAACTATTTCACACAAAGTAGAAAAGGGCGAGCCGTTTTATCTATCTTATATATATAAAAGAAAGTTGTGTCAGTTACACTATTTATAACTTAAGAACGGGTGAACCGATTTGGCTGAAAATTGGTGGAGAGGTAGCTTAGAACCAGGAATGTGATGACAGACCGAATTCCACGGGGGCGAAGCCGCGGGCAGATGCTAGTAAATGTTAAATGATATTTATTTATGTAAATAGATCTTTTAAAGACTCTTACAAGTCATAGTCATTTTTATTAAACTAGATGCAGCCGGCATTTCCTAACTGACGACTTCTGAGAAGAAACACCGAAAGAAACTCAGAGAATCATGGTCTCTTTTAAAGTCCAGACATAGTATGTAGTAGGTACTAGTATTCTATTATCTGTGGTAGTAGCAATATGTGAGTGTTACAATGTAGGGTAATGTCTGAGTGAGATAGCTTTTTAAAAAGTTAACTGAATCGCCTTGTAGGTTCTAGATTTATGCATATAATTATCATTGCTCGTGTAGGCAGGTTCAGGCCCACTTGCACCAACTTTTTAAATATGTTTAAATTGAATTTAAACACAATTTTTCATAGAAATTTCGTGTTTAAATACAATTCAAACACATTTAAGAAGTTGGTGCAAGTGGGCCTTAAACTATAAGAAAGGAGGCTTGCTAATATTATAAATACTGCTTGAAAATTAATAATAATAACATATGCGCCAGCTGACAGTAGCAATGAATTATTAAGTAACCCAAACAATGATTTGAATTCTATTTTGTATAACGCCTTAGTAACTTAACAGACAGAAATGTGTTTGCTGCCCAGCAAAAACACTAGGAAGCGGTGAAGGGCGGGCCTTTTGGGGACTTGGGGGGTGTCTATAATGTAACAATGACGTTCAAAAAGTACTACCTAGTAGTCTATTTTGAATAAATGATTTTGATTGATTGATAGATTGATTTTGAAGAAAGAGCCATTATAGCGGCATTGAGTAATCCAGTCTCAGCTGACGGCCTAGTGTATGGCCTTTTTATATTCTACATGTACTGACAGTAGCTAGGTAAGTGTCCACGGTCGTCCGCTAGGAGGCGCTGGGGTGGCTGCTACCGATAGTTGGGTCGCCAACACACTTATAATTTCCTAGACAATTAATTCTACTGTATCAGGGATACGGTGATGAAAAGTAGAGTGTATCACTTAGGCGCAAAATATATTTTTGGCTTGGGCGACGTACTTTGAATCCCTCGCTACGTTCAGGATTCTACTAAAGAATCCCTCGCTACGCTCGGGATTCTACTCTAGAACCTTCAATTTTTATTCTATTCGATTATACCTTGTCTGGAACCTCTCCCGGCGTGCGTCCCGGTGACCGCGACCTGTGAACAAAAAGTCAGGTTAGTGTTTTGTTGAAAAAATTTACCAAAAATTCAATTTTTCTCCACTTCGCTCTGGATTCAAAAAAACGCCCTCGCCGTAAAAATATGATTTTGCTATCATATGATACAATCTATTGTACCTATGTCTTTATGGAAAAACATAGCGCACTAATTATTTATTACTTATTAAGATCAATATGTTTTACCTATGTTTTACAAATAAAGAATTATATTCTATTCTAATGAAACATGATAAACACTACAAAAAGAAGTTTCATTTTAATAATAAATTAATGGACTAGAATCCATTTGTCTGTGCCCTAGAATAAAGCCTCAGAATGATTACTTCATTCATATAAAATGCCACATACTTGCAAGGGTGGTCTTCAAAATTTACAGACCACACGTAAATTTCAATACAAATTATTATTTCATACGACTCCGGCTAACAAAAAAAGGTAAGTATCAAATTATAAAATAACGATGTCTGCCATTTCCGTTGCACGTTTATTTTTGGTTAATTTTACACATAATTACCACCTCGTAACACAGTTTAATGAATTTATTATCTGCTATAAAAAATGGCGCGAGAGAGCGGGACCTTTGACATTTGGGAGTGTCATTGATACTTTAGGCGGGACACACACCACAGAGTAGTAGTATATCTACTCATGTGCACACACTAAGGGCCACTTGCACCAATTTCTTAAATATATGTTTAAATTGTATTTAAACACAAAATAATAATGAAAAATTGAGTTTAAATACAATTTAAACATTACACCTATATTGAAGAGAAGATACTTAATCTTTCTGTAGTGGACAAATCTTCCTAATTTCCAAATCTAGCAGATGTATTTAAAGTAAATTCTTAAATCTGAGGGCCACTTGCACCAACTTCTTAAATGTGTTTAAATTGCATTTAAACACAAAATTTGTATGAAAAATATGTTTAAATACAAATTAAGCATATTTTAGAAGTTGGTGCAAGTGGCCTTGAGTGTACCTAATTTACATTATTTTTACACATCGATCGCGTTCGCTAAATCAGAACATCGAACAGAGTATCGAAGTAAAATCGAGATCTTTAAAAGAAGATTACACATTTACACTCTATGTAATTGTCTTCACTTATTTCCTTCCTGATAGGCTTACGTTTGACCGCGATTTATGTCAAATAAACTATTGCTTTCTTCTTTCTATTCGCCTGATGTTAAGCGATACTACGATGGAGCGTGCTTGCCTACATTAAACAGATTCAATCTGATTTAAAGACGACTTTGTTACTTTAGTCATTGGCTGTCATAATTAAACTATGGTTAAAATTATCAAGTAGATGTAGGTCGCAGATCTGTCGTAAACTTTACAAGACGATTGTAGGTACATAAATTTCCACTCTCAGTGTACCACTTCCTTTATGTAGACAAAAAAACGCGGCAAAACTGACAGCTGAACTGTCATTCTACACGAGCCGTGTCATGTTATTTTTTTTCCGTAATTAACAAGGCATGGGCGGAATCGCACCCAAGGGTGTTAACGCGTGCGGGAATCTCTGCCAACAATAAAACTCTGTATAAATCGTTTGTGATTAGTGGCATTTCGGTAAAATTTTAAATGGGTCCTTTTGTGAATGCCCAAATTAGCAGTCATCGAGGCAGTCGTGCGTTAGAGCATAATCGTTATTTAGCAAAGACATTCAAATATGGGAAGGCATGCGTCCAGCCTATCCACTGACTGCTTATGATAATGATAATGATTCAAATATGTAGTACGAGTAATACCTAAGCGTCTAGGGGTAGGCAGTGTCCCATGTAATAGGGGGCGACCCTATTGCCACTAATCACAAATCCAAACTCCGAGTTGCTACTGAGAAATTCATAAAATAACTAAATAACACTGCTCGATTTGCGAATCAAACCCAGGACCTCCAGCGTAGCTCCAGCGTCGTACTCAGAATTACTAGCATAATGAAGCACTAATAGTGAAATATAGTAAAAAGGAAAATATAATTGAGACTGGCGAGAATTCCTTAATAAATCAACATTATTCCACAATCAAATTAAGGCGGGCGTCAAAATATTGACAATAAAAATGAATTATCTGTGGCCACAGATTATTAAGCCGATTGCAATATCGTGTTCCATAGATAATAATACAATTATGTAGATAAAGGGTGACGCGTTTGAGAGGGGAACGTAATGTGATTACGTAGTAATTATGGTCAAATTGTTATTTTATTTAGGGGTGCCCTTTGTTTTTCACGCCTTAGGTTATATTTTGAGATCGCCATCAAACGTGAAATCGCCATCAAACGTGAAAGTTTGGCGAGTTTAGAATTAAGTAAATCCTTTGTAGTTATTAAAATTTCAATAAATTAAAAAAAAAAAAAAAGATGAACAGTGATAGCATAGTGATATGACGATTGGATTGCAAAGAAAAAGGTGTCGAGTTCGCAACCACAGCATTATAGACGCACCTCTGACTTATCGAAAGTCAATTTTTTAGTATCTATTAAAAAAAATACTTTCGAAAAGTCTAAAACAGGAGGAGTCTCATTAGCCTAGTCCTGAGCGCGATTACTACGTTAGAGGTTCTGTGTTCGCTTCCCAGGTCGAGCAAAGTGTGATTGGGATTTTCTATGAAATTCCCAATAGGTACCAGCTCGGAGTTTGGAATTTGTGCCCAGTTAATGGCAATAGGCTGGCCCCTTTTACATGAGACCTAAACATACGGGCGAACTGTGGGTGTACATAAGTACCCCTCTGCCTAACCCTTCGGGGAATACAGGCGTGATGGTATGTTATGTTAAACAGGAGTAGGTAAGATCCATTTTCCTCAATTTGACCACACGATTCGCGTAGCGGCTTCTGTGCCAGGTGTTGTGGTTTCGATCTACACGGAGCAAATATTTGAACTGCAGGTAAGTCAGGGTTCTGGTCTGGGAGATTTGTGGTTTGTGAAAAATTGAGTTTCTAAAAGCGCCTACGATGCAGGAGAAAATTCTAGTGTGTGTAGTACCTATTTTTTTTAATAAAAAATTAAATAGGTAGTTGATCTTTCTGGAATACATATCTAGTTACACTGTTTTATCTTTACTATCCCCAATAATAAAAGCAATAATTGAATTAAGAATATATATTTTATTGTCATCGCAATTATCACTCAACATAATCGAGCACTAATATTATGAAATTCATTCTGTAATGGGAATTTTAGAGAAAAAAGGACGGCTAAATTTAACATCAACGTGTTAGACAGAGACAAATAGCCTTTTATACGCTTTCTTCCAATGGGCGGGATTGAATGTTACCTTTGCCTAATGTAACTCATGGAGTTTTTAATAGAAAATGGTCTTAAGCGACAGTTGTAAAGCATTACCTACTTTTAGATGCCTATGCGACAAGAATAGTGTGCTTTTATGTATCTTTTCGGATAAAGAGGAGGCGGCCTATATTAAAATAATGGATTTACAAACAACATCAGTCATATTTTATCAAATAAATTAAGTACCTATACCTATGAAAAAAGTAGGGACGCATTTGCTGTTACTGCGACTCAGTAAGTACAATTATCTACATAATAAAGACAGTCATAAGAAAGTCTCTTGTAGGTATCATAATAATTTGTTTTAAAAAACCTTATTATTTTAGTTTGAAAAAACAAAACGTCTTTTCTACTAATAATTATAACCTTACAATGTGGTTTTTCTTTCTTAAATTACGTAGTTAACCTTTTAGTTAACAGCTACTTAGAGAAGTACCTACGGAGAAAGAATATTTTGTTTTTATGTATTTGACGTGCCTATCGAGGCTGCTTCGACATAGTGAATTGTAACCTTAAAATCTAAACATTTTATTCGGGAGTTGGAAGAAATAAGTGTAGGTAACGAGACCATGCCGAACTTGTAACTATTCTTAGGTATACATAAAATTTTTGAAAACGAGGCCAAGTTTAAAAATTTTATATGTATATAAGCCTTATTGTTCCTGCGTCAAAACTTCATTGAAAAAAGAAACTCCGCCCCCATCTCCGCCCACAATCCCGTAGACGCGAGACGATTCGAAAAACGAACCAGTCACCAAAAACCCGCGAATCCGCATGTCACTCGGCTGTCAAACAAGTTGACAGTCGTTGATGATAGTTATTATTTTAATCTTTTTATCATAAATACAAATAAATGATTCAAGTGTGTTGTTAATGTGAAAATTGTGATTATTATCAGATTTATTTTTGCTTATATTTTGAGTCTAATTATTTTTGTAAAAAAATAATAAGAAGTTATATTGAGTGCAGTTTTTTTTATTATAATTTAGTGATGACGTGTGTCAAAAATAGTGGCGTCGGCGTGTGATATTTTTTTATTTTCTCAGTCGATTTATTGGGTAAGATTTTTTAATATTTAAATTATTTACACAAGGTTTTATTTATTGTATTTGACACTGACGCGTGCTAAAAATTTATTTAAATAATAAAAAATTTACTCGGGAAATGCTCTTTATACTTATTAAAAAAGGTTTTTATTTTATTTTAAAAGTATGTAGGTAGGTAAGTACCTACTTACCATGTGTGTGCCTATTTACTAGATCGGGGGGAGAGCTGCCGAAATACGAACATTAAACTGCTATTGAGAATTTTATAGAAAACCCAAAAACCAAAAATAAAGGAATTCATTTAAAAAATAAAAATAGCCGACTGCCAAAAAAAAATCGAAACAAGATGACCAAACTTTGGCAGCCAGGTTTGTTACTTTTTAAATTAACTTTTTAACTGAACGATGCTTAGCAAATCCAGTATCAAATTCAGATATTTTATTATTTAAATATGTAGGTATGTTATTTGTATATTTGTGAAGTCCCCGATGCTTGTTCTCTAGTTCGAACGCTGTCATTTTAAAAGGTATAAAAATGACATTTAGGTACACAGCAGCGTTAAAAATATTTAATATAGTTAAACGTCTAAAGAATATAAAACATGATGATCCTGAAGCCATAAAGTTTGTTCACACGTGTGTAACATTTGGTAATCAAATCATTATAATGTAAACAATTTACTTTAGACACACAATATGTCCTGACTTGACCTTAAAACCATAATATTGTCGACTCACTTCCGTTTCAATAATGATATAAAGAAAAGAATAAAGAAAAATAATTTATTTAGGGTACTTATCTACCCATTGTGAGTTTGTGTCACTATCTCTACTATTAAAAAATCGGAAAAAGCTGTGTCTGTACATTGAATTGGCGAAGTCCTTCAAAAAGGTCAGGTGCGTAGTACTGGCAACCGGAAACCGCGCATGTATGAAAAAAGATGTATGAATGCGGCAGAAGCAAAAGAAGTACTTATGCAAGAATCGTAGCAAGTGGCGGTCCATAGTTTCTGCCTACCCCTGTGGGAGAAAGGCGTGTATGTATTCCAAAACATATTTGAAAAGAAAAAATTTTTTTTGTAAGAATAATAACGACCTACTCCTGAAGTGGCGGCATTCAAAGTTGGTGCGATGAAGATCTAACCACAAGTTTAGAAATAAATGACAATAACACAAACCGCCAAGGCTTGGAAACCGGGAAAAATTCAAACCGGATAAGGCTAAGTAAATCGTGAATGGCTTTAGGACAAATAGGTCTACTGCAGATGCTGTACATGAATTAACCGATTTTGTTATTGATAAACTGGACAACAACAAAAAAAGCTATCGCAATATTTTTAGATCTGGCTAAAGCGTTTGACACAGTCTCTGTTCCACTCCTCATCAAAAAGCTCAACCTGCTTGGCATTAGGGATCTCCAGTTGAAACTTTTGCAAAATTACTTGTCCTAGCGAACCCAATGTGTCAAGATAGATAATATTGTCAGTGATGAGGCTACAGTAAACTTTGGAATACCCCAGGGGAGTGTATTGGGACCAACATTGTTCCTCGCGTACATAAACGACTTGTGCCAATTGGAGATTCCCATGGGTAAGATTGTTACGTTTGCTGATGACACTGCCCTGTTATTTAGTGGAGATACATGGGAAGAGGTATTCTCAAATGCTCAAAAGGGGTACAACATAGTGACTGCCTGGCTAAATCAAAACATCTTAACTCTCAATGTTGATAAATCAAAATATATCACCTACTCATACCAAAAACCAGATGCTGTTCTTCGTGCTCATAATATAACTTCCCATTCGTGCGACAATTATAATGACAAATCCTGCGGCTGCCATAGTTTGCAAAGTGAGTCATGTATTAAATATCTTGGAGTTCAGATTGACAGTAAACTAAATTTTCATAACCATATAAATCAACTAGCAGCGCGAATTCGGAAACTTATTGCTGTATTTAAAAACCTACGACATGTTGCGGATAAAAAACTAATTAAGACTGTATATCTCTCTCTTTGCCAGTCACAACTAATGTATTGTATTACTTCATGGGGAGGCTCTTCAAAAACCCACTTTCTCAGACTTGAAAGAGCGCAAAGAGCGGTTCTAAAGGTGAGTTCTTTTCTTCCGTTTTACTATCCTACCACAGATCTCTATAAACAATGGGAAGTCTTGACTGTACGGCAGCTCTTCATACTACATACAGTGATCAAAAAGCATACTATGCTGGCTTATGAGCACGATAATTTTGCTAACTTACGCAGGAAAGACAGAGTCTGTCCGTTGCAAGTACTAAAAACTAAGTCCTCAAACCGATTCTTCTGTTTCCAGTGTAGCAATCTTTATAATAAAATAAATAAAATACTTTCGATATACTCACTCCCAAAATCAAAATGTAAGACTGTGGTCAAGGATTGGCTCCAAAAGCTTAATTATGATTTCACAGAAACACTTCTTCTCCCACAAAGCTGAACTTCAAAAAAAAAATGAGGTGATAAATACAGTACGCAAGAGCACACAAACACAAACACACTCACTCATAAAAACATTCATATAAACCAGACATACATATCACACAAAACACATCCATATATACATAAAAGGACAGAGGCATCCAAATCAATAATAATAAGATAAATAGATTATAATTTTCTCTTACACATACCTAGTGTTATATTCTGTAACATATTCTTAGTTCAGAAACAGTGTAAATGTATAATGGTCTTGTTGGGGTGTGGACCTGGTGATCTGTAATACAGGACTTACCTACCTCAGACACCAGCTCCTCACATATTACTATCGTTACCTGTATCATGTAATAATAAACGATATATTTATTATTTATTATTATAACTGTTCATTCGGTATTGTTCTAACCGTAACCTTAATTAAATAGTAGATTGTATCATATGGGAGCCAAGTAGTATTTTTACGGCGAGGGCGCTTTTTTTAATCCAGAGCGAAGTGAGGGATTCTAGAGTAGAATCCTGAACGTAGCGAGGGATTCAAAGTACGTCGCCCAAGCCAAAAAAATATTTTGCGCCCGAGTGATACACTCTACTTTTCATCACCCACTATGAGAAAATAAAAGGCGCCTCATCACCCGGCGGCGGCGCCGGCGGCGCGACCTTAGGCCGTCGTACCAGCCAGTCTTTATTCAAACAATATTGCGTTCGATCTCTTTGGCGCTAAACACTAGATGTTCCAAATTTAAAAAGTGCGCGGAAAAGTAAATTGCGTCGCACTTTTATAGAGGACTAGCTTCTGCCCGCGATTTCGTCCGCGTAGCGTAATGATATATAGCCTATAGCCTTCCTCACTAAATGGGCTATCTAACACTGAAATAATTTTTCAAATCCGACCAGTAGGTCCTGAGATTAATGCGTTCAAGTAAACAAACAAACAAACAAACTCTTCAGCTTTATATATTAAGTATAGATTATACGATAAGATATCGCCTACCCACGGTAAAAGAATTAGCTTAAAATAGGTACTAAAAAATCAGAAACAATACCCTAAAGAAAATTAACTCGCCGAGCTAACTGGGCTCACCGCCCTTCCCCCTCATGACTGCCTTGCACATCATAAATGCGGTACTTGATCATTATTTTGCTGCGATGTTATTTTAAAACTGCGATATCTCCTAAGATATTCATTGAAATCCAATGATGTAAAGGGCACTTTTGTTTTAAATTAAATACTTCTGATGAATAACGTATTTATTTGGATAAGGATTAATATCATGTTTATAAAAACACCTTCGCAAATAATGCATTTGGAATTTTAGAACAAAGTTAGCATAAAAAAGGTTATAGCGAGCCAACCTTAAAAGATAGACATACGCTGTCGCGGACTTTTTTTTAGAACTTTTAAAGAGGAACAATTCTGTCATATATGATTTTTGCGAAACTTTAACCGTTTACGCAGCGCACGCATCGGAAGCTCTCAAAAGGAAAAAAAAACCCGATTTTGAAACATTTTTCATTGGTGCTCCGCTCCTATTGGTCTTAGCGTGATGATATATAGCCTATAGCCTTCCTCGATAAATGAGCTATCTATCACTGAAAGAATTTTTCAAATCGAACCAGTAGTTCCTGAGATTAGCGCGTTCAAGCAAACAAACAAACAAACAAACTCTTCAGCTTTATATATTAAGTATATAGATTAAAAGCTCATTACTGCCCGCTCAAAAAGTGCGCGTCAAAGTAAATTGCGGCGCACTTATAGAGGATTAAAATCACATTACTGCCCCCTAAAAGTTTCTTATAGAAAACACCACCTTTGGGTGCACTTAAACTTAAACTTAGGAGAGGCCAATACTTATACTTTTTTTTTACTCATGCAGGAGAGGGCAATATACTGTTACAAACACCCAGGCAACGCAACAGTACTTACATCGGCCTCTGCCTCAAATTCTTTTCTTACCGATTCGTTACGGACATATTCCACCAAAATATGTTAGACGTCTTCTCTCATATCGCATTCGGAGCAGTTTTTTTTCTTTTTTTTATAGGATAGGGGGGCAAACGAGCAAATGGATCACCTGATGGTAAGCGATAACCGCCGCCGATGGACACCCGCAACACCAGAGGAGTCGCAAGTGCGTTGCCCGCTTTTAAAAGGGTTAGGGCCTCCGGTAACCTCAACTCACTCGGCGAAACACAATGCAAGCGTTGTTTCACGCCGATTTTCTGTGAGGTCGTGGTTTCACTCCGGTCGAGCCGGCCCATTCGTGCTGAAGCATGGCTCTCCCACGTGAAGTCCCAGTTTGGAGATATTGTTTTCTTCATCATAAAGAGGAAACTGTTTAGTGGTATGTGTCCGTATTACATAAAATGTTGAAATTGATAACTTTACCAAGTTTGGATCGACTTTCCGGTCGTTTATTTTCAATGAAATAGTAGTAGACGAAATGGTACGGTAGGAACCTAGATTAAGGCTGATCGTTCACCTGAGCCCGCCAAATTCAAATTTCAATTGGTTTTTCGCAATTTGTAGGTCTATAACACATCCTAGATTCCTAGCTGTAGTAATTGCGGTATTAGCTATACAATATTCACAACTGAGCATTAAAAAATTTGCTTAAATAAACGTTAAAGAAGCTAAAATTAGGTACAATATCGATTTACAAGCAAAGTTTTTAATGCTCAGTTGTAAATATTGTATAGCTAATACCGCAATTAGGTACTACAGCTAGGAATCTAGGATGTGTTATAGACCTACAAATTGCGAAAAACCAATTGAAATTTGAATTTGGCGAGGTCTGGTGAACGATCCCGATTAATGACACAATTTGATAAAATATTGTTTGGATTAAGATTTATATTGGTATTACGGTTTTGCGGGCTATTCAAGTTCGCCCGGAATCTTAAAAAAGCACAGGCTCTTTGCTGTGCCTCTATGTCATACCTACTGTTGCATGTGCTATGTCGCCAATTCCTCGCACTCTGGCTGCGCTTAATGATCTCTTGGATTCTAATCCAACAGTCGATCTGTTTGCTGATGAGTGGACGAAGATTTTATTGGTATGTCAGAAGTACTGTGAGAGGAATTTATGAATGTTGTTAACCAAATTTTTTCTTTACTTTGTTTATTTTAATTCAATTAAAATTCTTTTATTTCAAAAAATATAATGTTATAATAGAATATTGAGAATCATTATTGTTATAATTGTCTTTTTTTTAGTTTTAGTTACTGTAATTGGATGTAAGTAGTAATCCTATTCCTACTAATATTGTTACGCCGAGAAGCTATTAGAATGACGTGGATGGGTCACGAAGGTTCTGGATAAATCGTAGAAGCATGTAGAATATTCGAAAGAAAGTACTCGAATACGTACTCACGTAATAACAATAGATCAAGGTCAGGTCAGGTTCAAAGGTCAATACCCGTAAACAATAGACGATCAGGTACCTACTCGCATTTTGTAGGCATTTCGCGAATTGTTCGATTCCAGAATCTTCATGACTGATATAAATAGCCGTCGTGAGGGTCGGCTAGGCACCCCCCCCGACCCTTGCTCGAGCCGGCCCGCGCCGAGCCAGTAGCTTTAAATTAGTCCCTAATAATAATTTAAACCAGATCCAGCCGTCCCTAGCTGCCCCCCCAGCAACGCCCTAAGCCGAGGCCCGTGTCCCGCAGGGGACGCCCTTAGCTGCTGTTGCTTAATTTTAAGTTGCTCCTGGCTGGAGGCATTCGGTGCCTCGCCACCAAGTTCGGTTACGCTGTTAAGATTCCCTGAATCAACAACTATTGTCCATATCAAAAAAAAAAAAAATCGGCTAGGCAGTTTAGTTTTGGACAAGGTGAAGTGAACATCAAAGTGAAGACAAGTGATTCTCAGTGTGACAGTACAGTGCGACAAGTAATAGTGTAGTGACTTTATTTGTGATTTCTGTTGCGTGTTGTCAAGTTTATTAAAGTATTTGTTTATTTCGGTAAAATTAGCGTTAATTAATTTATCCTGAACCCCAGCTCGTAAAAATATTATAAATGCGAAAGTTTGTGAGGATGGATTGATGGATGTTTGTTACTCTTTCACGCCAGAACGGCTGAACGGATCTGGATAAAATTTGGCACAGAGATAGATTATAGTCTGGAATAACACGTGGGCTACTTTTATCTGACGTCCACGCAGACGAAGTCGCGGGCAGAAGCTAGTTGAATATAAATAAATAAATATTAAATAAATTAAGTAAATCTTTTCATGTAGGGTCTACAGTATACCATAATTAGGGACGCTCAAGGGCCACTTGAGCGATGATAATGCCACCGTTGTTCAAACAACTCAAGCATGTGTTTTTAATGTTTTTTTTTCGTTACTACACTTGAGAAATTATTTTAGGTTCATATCATAATGCATACTTACAGATCAACTGATTCCGTTTTAGCCCCATTGGACTTGCGATCATGTGGTTGTCGGTTCGATACCCACCCATTGCACTACCAACGTGAACCCACTCGTAACACAAGCATTTAAAGCGGATCGTTTCGCTCAGCCCGAAACACACACAGCCCGGCTCAGGTGAACGGTAATGTGCGACCCACATTGCTAGTACCTGCCTAAGCTTTTTTAAACAAAAATAAATGTTGGAAACTTTATTGTGGCTTCGATGGAGTTTAGGAGTGAACCCAAAAAGTCACGATTTTCAGTTTTATATCATTTGCCTACACTCTCACACGTTCACGAACACTTATGGTTAACTATCCACCATAATTACACATCAAACTTCGGAGAAATTCAAGTTTTGGAAAATCTATATCCTATCTATATATTCTATAATTAATCAAAGATAATAGAATACTAGTAACTTAATATATAAAGCTGAAGAGTTTGTTTGTTTGCTTGAACGCGCTAATCAGGAAGTACGGGTCCGATTTGAAAAATTCTTTCAGTGTTACATACGCCATTTATTGAGGAAGGCTATAGGCTATCATCACCACGCTACGCGGACGAAGTCGCGGGCAGAAGCTATACCTATATAAAGCTGAAGAGTTTGTTTGTTCGCTTGAACGCGCTAATCTCAGGAACTACTGGTCCGATTTGAAAAAGCGTTAGATAGCCCATTTATTGAGGAAGGCTTTAGGCCATATATCATCACGCTAAGACTAAGTAACTATTCCACGCGGACAAAGTCGCGGGCGGAAGCTAGTAATATATAATCGACGACGTGCAATTTACTTTACTTTTCCCGCCTAAACTCTAATACTTACTTTCCCTACGTGTTTAGGTGCAGGCTAAATGTCAAGTTACGGCAGTATGTCTCCATCGGACGAGGGTTTTGACAGATATGAACCTCCTTACTACTGCCAGCCGTCACACCAAGGTAAGTGAAACTATTAAAGTCAAAGTCAAAATGTTTTATTTCAATAAGGGATCCCACACAAAACCGCGATTTCGCATCGCATCGCAAATATCTGCGAATTCGATGCATTTGCGGTGCGTGCGATGCGGCACCGTATCGCATCGCATCGTGGTTTTGTGTGGGAGCCCTTAGACCATTGAAGTATAGTTTTTTTTTTTAATGGCGAGTTTGCCGATGGCGACAATTTTATTCAGCCACATACGAAGTGAGATGGAAAAAAGGTGTGTGTCTAAACATCATTTTTAGGCTGATCGTTTCGCTGAGCCCGCCAAATTCAAATTACAATTGGTTTTTCGCAATTTGTAGGTCTTGGTGTGACTTTGGGCAGATAACGTTACTAAATTATACCGGTATTTAAGTCCCTGGTTTGAGGTCTCATTCAGTTATACCATATTGTATTTTATTTTGCCTGTAGACTTTGTAATGCCAGTGACAAATTAGCTGATGTAGATATCTTCTGTTGTTCAATTACAACACTAAAGAAAGCTTTTAGTACGTAAATTAGTATTTATTTAATGTAAGGTACATTTTATATTTGTATTTCATAGTCAATAGTGTAGAAATTACTAAATTTTAGGTGTTCATTAAGTTGATATAAATATTGTTGGTTACATAAGGAAGCTATAGGTCTTTTTGTGTTCTTTTGTCTTAGATTATTATGTGATGAATGACTGTTTGTTTCTTTCCTAAATAAATAAATAAATTTTGTCGTGTCTATTCAATTTCACCCTGTATAATATTCTTAGGTAGCCCAATGGACGGCGGAGTGTACTGGCCGGCTACGAACGGCGAGGGTCACGAGTTCGATGCCCAGGACGTCTACCACGACACCACACACTACATAGTAAGAGGTTATGGTAAGTTCGTATATTATTTAATAAGTACTAGTTTCTGCCTGCGACTTCATCTGAATTCTTCGTCTGATCTACATAAAAATTGTCTGTGTGGACTTCAGAATTGGGTCCTAACTGGATATAAAGATAGCTGGATAAATACCTTATGTCTTATTCCAGACTATAATCTATCTCTGTTTCAAATTTGATCCAGATCCGTTCAGCCGTTCTGGCGTGAAACAGTAACAAACATCCAATATCTACCTACATCCTCACAAAATTTCACGTTTATGATAATAGTAGGTAGAATTTTAGGAAAGCTTACAGACAAATTGTTTCAATAATATTGGTCGCTACGCTAGAAATAAAAATAAATACAAAGAAACAAAATTGAAATGTCTGTATGTAATACTAGCTTCTTCCCGCGACTTCGTCCGCGTAGCGTGATGATATATAGCCTTCCTCAATTAATGGGCTATCTAACACTGAAACAAATTTTTCAAATCGATCCAGTAGATCCTCCTGAATTAGCGCGTTCAAGCAAACAAACAAACAAACTCTTCAGCTTTATATATTAGTATTGATAGATTAAAATGACCGCTTTTTACTAAGTGCATTTGGATGTATACACGGTACTTATACCAAAACAACAAATTTGGTCTGTGTGTTTGTGTCGGCTAATCTCTGAAATGGCTGGACCGATTTTGACGGGACTTTCACTGGTAGATAGCTGATGTAACAAGGAGTAACTACGGCAACTTTTTTTAAATACCACGCGGACGAGGTCCCGGTTAACAGCTAGTTACAAAATAATCTTTTTTCAGGGTATGAGGAGATGGCGATAGCTGGCAACGAGCCTTATGACGGTTACCATCACAATATGATACACAATTATGCGCCAAATAACACAGGTAATTATAATATGGCGCCAAAAATCGGCCTTATTAATTTTAATATACCCAAAGCCACTCTCTCAATTGAGATGAATTCAATACGCCTTTCAAGCTAAAATCAAACAATTATCTTTTCGTGATTATTTGCATTTTTCATGCTAACTAAGATTATAAATGTTATTGACGTAAATACAGAATGTGAAGGCAAATTTCGACATGGCAGGTGGGACTCTTGGTGGCTTAGAGAGGTCATAGCGTCTGGTATATCCGTGTACCTAACCAAAAGAATTAATAAAAAGAAGAAATAGTAAAATATTATAGTAGTCCAGACCTATGTAAAGTATTTATCGATCATGAAAATATTTAAATGGTGTAGTTATTCAATATTACTTTACATAGGTCTGGACTACTAGACTTGTTTTTGTCTTATTAGTTTTTTTTAAAGTGTTTTTATGCAGTCGGGTTTTTTAGTTATTTTAATTACGTAACTTGTTTCCGGATTTTTAGTGCAAAACTACGAAAAATTATTTATATGAAAAAGTAGATGATTTCCTACAAGTCCCTTAACAATAAAGTAATGTCATGCTTTCACTAATTGCTACCGAAAATTTGAGAATACTTGATACGGAATGCTCAAAACATATTTTTCGGCCCACGCATTAAAGCGCATAAAATCCGCCATATTGTTTTTTTTTTAATTTCATGTACCCAGTGACACTCGTGCCATCAAGACAAATCTAATGAGGTATCATTTATCTAAATCGGTTGCACCGTTGAATAGTTACGAGCGGATATAGGAACGGACATACATACATACATACATACACGTCAAACACATAACCCTCCTCCTTCGACAGTCGGGTAAAAATTCAACTCGCAGGCAGGATTCGTACCTGCGACGAATCCTGCCTGCGAGTTGAATTTTTCCTTCACTAAAATCCATCAATCCATTTTGGCGGCAGAGCGTGACAAAGAAATATACATACAAAACATACACACTCAAAAACCATAACCCTCCTTCTGGTGTAGTTGGATAAAAAGTGAATTATTTGTCCAGGTCTAGATTGCGACCTGCAATCTCTCCCTCTCCGGTACGACCGGCCAGCTCCTCCCTCCTTTGTGCGGGTCGCTAAGAGGAGAACCACCGCCAACAAGAAAGAAAGACGAAGGACACAGAGTATTAACACTGCATTCTCTGATTTAAGAGAATGCATACCGAATGTACCACCAGATACGAAGCTTTCTAAGGTAATGTTTTAGAATAGAATAGAAGTACGTTAGTAGTACGTTGTAGCCTGTCTAAGTAGACACCTAGTTTCATTTGTCGCTTGATGGTGTGCGTTTTTACCACATAGTTTATTTATTATCTAGAAATGACATCGGGTTCTCAAATAACGTGAATCTTCGTTTAATATAGTCGACCTCGGTCAAACTTGGACATCCTTCAACGTCCTCACATCTTTTTATCGCAATATTGTAACAGTGAAGTTTGTAATTTATTTATTTTAAAAGAGTGTCCATGGAGTTTCTTGCCGGATTCTTCTCCATAGGATCGACCTTTTGGAACCGTGCAACTAGAATCATAACGTTTCAAAAACGCTTGTAAAAGCTTATTTGAAATAAAAACATTTGAACTTGAACTTGAACTTGAGAATATCCTCTATTGTATAAACCAATTTCTTGCCTCACTTGGCAAATCTAATATTTACACGGCGGCAAATCCTACCCAGTAAAGCGACAGCTTCACTCTTTTAAGCCTCACGCTAAAAACATCGTATGGATTTTAATGAACTTTACAATAATTATAGCTCATACATCAGAATAACATATAGGCTATAAGCGACGAATTCGCGGGCAAAAGCTAGACACTGGATACAAAATAATTATATAAAACAAAGTTGCTATTTGCGTCTGTCTGTTTGTGCAATTTTATTGATTGCACCAACGTTTTTCATACGTTTTTTTTGTAGTATCATTTAGATCATTTCTTCAAAAACAAAAAGGTTTTAATCTATAACAGTATATCTATTATATATGCTAATATATAAAGCTGAAGAGTATGTTTGTTTGCTTCAACGCGCTAATCTCAGGAACTACTGGGCCGATTTGAAAAAATATTTCAGTGTTAGATAGCCCGTTTATTGAGAAAGGCTATAAGCTATATATCATCACGCTACGCGGACGAAGTCGCGGGCAGAAGCTAGTTTTATAATATCCCTTATTCAATTTCAAATAACACGAGGTGGGTTAAAAGTTTTACCGACGGACATACATCCGTCTCACTCTTGCGTTAAACATCGCCAGATGGTGCGAAAGAGATCGCAGAGCATCAATAGCGCGTTCTCGAGTCTCAGACAGCATATTCCCAATGTTCTTCCAGACACTAAGATGACGAAGGTTAGTAAGACTTCTGGGGTAGATACTGAGGTTTTTGTTGGTACTTGAAGCCCTCTGTTGGAAAAAAAATAAGCATTTTTTGAGCGAAATTCCAAGTTCAAGAAGTCCTAAATAAAATATCTGAGTTGCATCTTGGTAGGACCTCTTGTGGTGTGATTGGCTGACAACCACCCATACGTCAGAGACTATCGTGTGCTCCTGAGAGTTCGTTCCCCCTCCGTTGCTGCGGCTCTAGCAATCTGCAGTCCGTAGGTGCTCGTCAACGCATCAACAACTCCTCTGGTGTTGCAGGTGTCCATGGGCAGCAATGACCATGATGAGTACCATCAGGTGGCCTGGATTGGACAGGGTTCACTTAAAACTGCGCCTTAGCTAAGAATAAAGTTATTTAAGTAGTATTTTACTTATATGACTGCCTCATTAGCTAAGTGGTCCTGAGCGCGAATGTTACGCTAGAGGTCCTGGGTTCGATTCCCAGGTCGAGCAAAGTGTTATTGGGTTTTTCTATGAAATTCCCAGTAGCAGCTCGGAGTTAGGAATTTGTGCCCGGTTAATGGCAACAGGCTCGCCCCCTATTACATGGGACCTAAACATACCGGCGAACTGTGGGTGTACATTAGTACGCCTCTGCCTAACCCTTCGGGGAATACAGGCGTGATGGTATGTTATTATGTTTTACTTATATTTCACCGAGTACCGACAAAAACTTCACTGCCCTAGAAGTCAATATACAATTCCCAATTTTTAATCGTTCATTAACATTTCTATTCCTCTTAGATCAAAACGCTGCGGCTGGCGACATCCTACATCTCATACCTGCTGAAGGTCCTGGAGACAGATGGAGAACCGGCCGGTGGATTCAGGGCGGATCTACACCATACACCGCCGAGGAGACGGACTGTGGAAACTAACCAGGTGACTCTTTAGTTTTATGATACCCTGGTACTTCATATTATCTCACATGGCATCACGCTAAATCCCTGGTGGGTATAGCAGAGGTGTATGGACTAACCAGGTGACTCTTTAGTTTTATGATACCCTGGTACTTCAATATTTGTCACGTGGAATTAAGCCTCACAGAAAACCGGCGTGAAACAACGCTTGCGTTGTGTTTCGCCGAGTGAGTGAGGTTACCGGAGGCCCAAACTCTTTTAAAAGGCGGACAACGCACTTATGACTCCTCTGGTGCTGCGGGTGTCCATGGGCGGCGGTTATCGCTTAACGTCAGGTGATCCGTCTGCTCGTTTGCTTCCCTAATCAGCGCCATTTCAGCGCAATTTATATTAGAGTTTAGGTAATTATAGATAGTATTTAAGGTAAAATTGTGCTGAATAAATCATTTTTCTTTCTTTCTTTCTTTCTTTCTTAACCCATAAAAAAAAATGTTCTGATTACAATTTATTATCTAAGTTTTTGTGGGCAATTCAAACTCCGCTGGACGCTTAAATTCAACTTCAAAGACCTAACGTCTCCAACTGCATTAGCTATAGTTCACCACACTAGCTAATGCGGGTAGGCAGACTTCACACGCCGTCGAGAAAATCTCTCAGGCATGCAGGTTTCCTCACGATGTTTTCCTTCGACGGTAACTATTACGCAATTTTTTTTATGGGATAGGGGAGCAAACGAGCTGACGGATCACCTGATGGTAAGCGATAACCACCGCCCATGGACACCCGCAACACCAGAGGAGTCACAAGTGGATTGCTCGCCTTTTAAAAGGGTTTGGGCCTCCGGTAACATCACTCACTCGGCGAAACACAACGCAAGCGTTGCTTCACGCCGGTTTTCTGTGAGGCCGTGGTATCACTACGGTCGACCCGATGCCGAAGAATGGCTCTCCCACGTGAAATCGTAGTTGTAACTTCGAAAAGTCAGAATCGTAGTTATACACATTGTATCTGTTTTAAAAATAAAAAATGTACTTATGCACTCGAGTGTGTATGCGCATTCTCTCGGGAATCAGGCTTATCTACAACGCATATGGCGATAGTTCAAGTGCAGTTCGCTGGCGCCAGTGACTGGCATGACGAAACGTTGAGTAAGCGGGTACCTACCTATACAATTTAATAAAATAAAAATCTCGACTGCAGAAAAGGCAATTTAAAAGTAATGCACTAAAAATAACTTTTAACAAAAACTAGAACAGCCTTCAAACCAAAAAAAGGAATGTTATGTGCGAAGCAGTTTTGAAGTCGGTGGGTGACGAAAACAAAAGATGGCACCGACTTCGAAAACTGTACTTACATAGGTACCTACATTACAAGATACGCGCGAAAAAATATATAACCCTTACTCTTGGCAGTAGGATAAAAACCCGCTTGAAGGAACAAATTACTGATAATGAAAAATCTATTGTTGTTTGCCTAGGGGATTTTCATTATGTTATGTTATTGTATTGGCGAAAGTTAGCGGCAGCAACTGCCTCATTAGCTAAGTGGTCCTGAGCGCGACTGCTACGCTAGAGGTCCTGGGTTCGAGTCCCAGGTCGAGCAAAGTGTTATTGGGTTTTTCTATGAAATTTCCAGTAGCAGCTCGGAGTTAGGAATTTGTGCCCGGTTAATGGCAATAGGCTCGCCCCCTATTACATGGGACCTAAACATACCGGCGAACTGTGGGTGTACATTAGTACGCCTCTGCCTAACCTTTCGGGGAATACAGGCGTGATGGTATGTTATGTTAAGTTAGCGGCAGCGTCGGACGAAATCGTCCTAGAAGGACATACGCCGATCTTATTGGCGAGGCCCTTCAAAAAGGTCAGGTGCGTAACGGTAGTACTCGCAACCGGCGCGTATGTATGAGAAAATGTATGAAGGTGGCAGAAGCAAAAGAAGTATACAAGATTCGTGGCAAATGGCGGTCTATAGTTTCTGCCTACCTCTGCGGGAGAAAGGCGTGAGTGTATGTATGTATGTACGTCTGTTATTGTAAGATCTACGTCACAAGTCAGACAGATACCAGGTACCGCAATATAAACCTATTTAGTTCTGTATCATTTCCTAATTATGTTGCCGCTCATGTTGGTGTGTGGTCTAAGTTATAAGCGGTCGCTACCGGTCAAAATAATAACCTATCTCTGGATTTTTCGCTAATTAGAGATTGAAATTCGACATTACTTCTATGGATCTTATCCCGCTTATTCTCCGCTGATATTTATATTTTTTTTATCTTTGAATTATGTATACAGGGTGTCCTGAAACTCAACGTCAAGCGGGTACCGGGCGATATGCTAGGTGATACCAGTTCTGGAAAAAATAAGAAAATAAATCCATGTCACTTGGTTAAGTGGTAATAGATATTTTTTTTTAATTAAAATAATAGTACTAAATAATTGATTTGTGACTGTAATCAATAGCATGGTTATTTAGGATTACGTTTAAAAAAAACTGCAAAATTGGGAAATTTATGACTACAGAACCCAAGGATATAGTCTAGGGTGTCAATTTTCATTTTCACAAATATACCTATTACCACTTAACCAAGTGACATGGATTTTTTTCTTAATTTTGCCAGAACTGGTGTTATTTATTTATTTATTTATTTATTTAGATGATAAGGTACATGGTAATAATTAATATGAAGTACATGGTGTCCAACAAAACTATTCTTAACAAAACTTAGTTTGTCTGTTGGATCACTTTTGCTAATCATTACTAATACTAAAACTTACAATTATTATAAGTATTTATACATGTATGTTATGTATATATTAGTTATATAGACTTGATTATTTCGAATTATATTAAATAGTATTATATATTTGAATATAAGTATATGCATAATAAGTATAAAATATGTAGTGGGTATATCTAGGTCCATAATAGCATAATATATAGTGTATATAGGTATATAAGGATATCATAGTATAAGGTAAATACTAGTATAGAAAAATATATGTATCTAATAGTAACATAGTGGTAAGTTATTTAAGTCAACATTATGGTAGTGTACTAAATAGATATTTTTTTAGCCTTCGCTTAAATTTATTTTTATTTTTTTCATCCCGGATTTCGTCGGGTAAATAGTTAAGTAAATAAGGGATACGCTTATTTAATGATCGATCACCATACACATTATTAACTTTTGGTACCACATATTTACCAGACGACATCGTTCGGGTGTTGTATTTGTTGCATACTGTTATCAATCGTGAATTAAACTCCTGTTTGTTATGGTTATTGGATGCGAGAATGTATTTATGCTTAAGTCTAACTGGTAGGACTTTACAGATTTTAAATAGTTTATAATAATCGTTTTTATATTTATTTTTAGTTTTTTATGTACTAATAGTTTTAAGAACCTAACTTGTATATTTTCTAATTTTTCCATGTAAGTTTTGAATGTAAGCCCATAGCAATCAAGAGCATAATCCATTACAGACTCCACCATACATGTGTACAATACTCTTAGAGTAACAGCAGGAACTCGATAACTTAGGTGGTAAAATTTACTTAAAATGTAAAATGTAACCTAGCATATCACCTGGTGCCGTTGACGCTTGACGTTGAGTTTCGGGACAACCTGTATAATATGTTTACAGACTAAACAAACTGCCTCATTAGCCTAGTGGTCCTGATCGCGACTGCTACGCTTGAGGTCGAGCAAAGCGTTATTCGGTTTTTCTATGAAATTCCCAGTAGCAGCTCGGAGTTTGGAATTTGTGCCCGGTTAATGGCAATAGGCTCGCCCCCTATTACATGGGACCTAAACATACTGGCGAACTGTGGGTGTATATCAGTACGCCTCTGCCTCACCCTTCGGGGAATACAGGCGTGATGGTATGTTTATGACTAAACACTTATATTTTCAGTTAGATATCTTTATAAATTTCTGTTTATTTTTTATATTAAAATACCTTATTTTTATTTACCTGATAAATTTAAAGTAAGCTTACTAAATTGTAAAGCCACCCATTGCATGATTTCTGTTTTCTTTTCCACTCCTTTGTTTCATTTTGGTGTACAATACAGTCTATAATAAATAAAATAAATATGTAGAAAAGTTAACCCAGATATCTTTTTTTTTTCTATATTTAAGTTCAAAAACATATCGCAGAGTTTAATCAATCATATAAAACTAAAACCAAAGAAGCCTTTGATGGCTTATGTATGGCTAGTGAATTCGGAAATTTATGTTTCTATTTTAATACTAAGAAGCAATTAGGCCACTTACTCATAAAATCTAAAACACGGCATCGCTTATAACTTGGACCAATTCTCTGATAAAATTACATTTCACCACATGGCCCCAGCGCTCGCGAGCTATCAAATAATTTACAACTAAGATAAACAGATACACAAAATGATTTTGTAATTTCGCTTTTCAACGAATTATCATAAACTTGGCAAATCATTGCTTTTTTCACAAACTTTCACGCTGGTCATCTGAAGGTAGGTATACAGAGGTAGTGATGGGTTTAAAGAACATTCTCTGGGGCGAGAATTTAAAATTCTTATGTTTTTTTTCGCTTATATCTAGGTAAAAAGATTGTAAGGTAAAAAGATTGTATAATAATTGAATGTTTTATGAATAACTTTTTGTGATTTTTTTGCATTTTTCATGCTAATTTTATAAAGTTATTTCGTGAAGGAAAAAATCGACTCGCAGGCAGGAAATTTGCCTTCACATTCTGAACTTACAAGAAAATCACAAAAAGTTAGTTATTAGGTATGGTGGCATCGTACGACATAGAACTAACCGTAAGGTAAGTCATGTCGGTTGAGAGGCAAAGTAATTTGCCTTTCAATAGATGTTACTGACGTCACCTTTAAGACGTAAGTTCAGAATGTGAAGGCAAATTTCGACATGGCAGGTGGGACTCGCGGTGGCTTAGAGGTCATAGCGTCTGGCGTACCTAGCCAGGAGACGCAGGTTCGAATCCTGCCTGCGAGTCGAATTTTTCCTTCACGAAATAACTGTTTTATGAATATCAATGAAGACTTTGCAATCATGTGGTTGCCGGTTCGAAACCCACCCATTCCACTACCGACGTGAACCCACTTCTAACACAAGCATGGCTTAGCACGAGGGGTTAACAAGAATACTATTAATGTATGACACACATTGCTAATAAGCTTTTTTAAAAAAAATACTATATTTATTTCTTAGAAAATTCTCTTCAGTAGTAGAACCATTTTCGAAAAGTTGTCGGATAAATTCTAGGGAATATCAAATCAAATCAAATGTTTTTTATTTCAAATAAGCTTTTACAATCGTTTATGAAACGTTGGTAATGATTCTAGTTGCACGGTTCCAAAAGGTTTATCCTATGGAGAAGAATCCGGCAATTTTAATTCTGGTTACATAAATATTGATATTAGTAAATATCTAATTCACGTAGGTTTTTAGAGACTTCACTGTAAAATAATTAGAGTTCTCGATGTTCTGAGAATTGCTCATCACTAGACAGAAGTCTACGGGGCTACATTTAGTTATATTTTGGCAGTGAAATTTAGTTTTGACTGAGTAAATTCGGTATAAAAAATATTTATATTACATTGGATTAGAGTACAGTTCTGCCGGGGTCGCGGAGGAATGAAACCTCGCTCCCGTAACGTCCGGCCCTGGCACCTTCCCCGGGCGGCGGAAGTCCATGAGGATTTCCAAACGCCAAAAAAAAAAGTTTAGAGTATAGTTAACAAAAGAGTTAGCTATAGAAGAAAAAAGAAAAGAAGATATAAATAATTTTATTGACACAGTTCAAGCACATCACATAGGTAGGCTTAGCTTAAAGAAACAAACACAGGTTTCACAAAATTATAAACATACTAGCTTCTGCCCGCGACTTCGTCTGCGTGGACTTCAGATAAAAAGTAGCCCATGTGTTATTCCAGACTATAATCTATCTCTGTGCCAAATTTTATCCAGATCCGTTCAGCCGTTCTGGCGTGAAAGAGTAACAAACATCCATCCATCCATTCATCCTCACAAACTTTCGCATTTATAATATTCGAAGGATGTTGAAACCTAATTAATAAGATTTTTGTGTCTCGCGGCTGCGTCAACTAGGTTCAGTTCAGCATTGTTGCCAGTCAACTAGGAACTGACGCTGATTTTCAGCCTTACCTGAAGTGGCTAACGATACCTGTTCCTTGACATAGATTACGTTCAATACTCAATACTAATAATAATACATATATTGCACGTTATAAATAACTACCTTAGTTTTAGTATAATATTGCGAAACCCGAGTAAGTATAGTTTGTTCAGATTAAATAACTGAATAATTCCAATAATTCCTGCAACATGTTAGGTACCTATCTATATTTTTTCCCAAAAATATTTGAGAAAGTTACAAGTGGGACACCGAGCGACACTAAGAGCCTATTTCACCGCCTTCTGATAAGTTCCCAGTAAATTATCTGACACAAAATTACATAAAAAATACGTTCCAAATTTGAATTTATCTGGTAGACCAAAATTGTATATTTAAAAATATTCAATTCCATTGCATACAGTTAATTTAAAAAAAAATCTATTGTTTTAAAATAATAATCCACCCTTAAATAACACACACTAGTTAAAATGTAACTTGTACGGTGGCCAGCACATCGAGCTTCCACAATCTGTCGAATTTATTTGATTGACTCTCAACTCTAATACAATAAGATAAAATTCATGTTCAGTTGGGAAAGTTTGGCGGTTTTGGATAGATTTGACTTGCTGGCGACCGTACTAGAATACCACAATTATTATTGTACCTAATGGCCACCTGATTAAGCGAACTATGTTCTTTGAATAAATAAATAAAGAATCTTTAAACCGAGATAGTCCTTATCCCGAGATGGTGAAACAGGCCCTAAGTATCTTTCCGCCCATCCTTATCGCTCATCGCTCATACCTTACTCCAACTTTCTAATACAATTACGAAGCGCCACATGGCCCGACGAATCAGGCGCTATCAAATATTTTACAGCTGTATAAAATATGTAGGTAGGTACTTATTTAGATTACTTATTATAGATAGATGTTCTCTTTGGTGAGAGTAAATAATATAGGTTATAGGAATATGCAATAAACCGTGCAACTAGAATCATTATCTATACCGTATTCTATTATCTGTGGCTATACTAATATATGACGACCTCTGTGGTTTAGTGGTTCGAGTACCGGACTGCTGACCATGAGGTGTTGGGTTCGATTCCCACAGGACACAAAAATTTATGTGATGAATATAAGTGTTTGTGTTCGTCTGGGTGTTTCTTATGTAAGTATGTATTTACAAAAAAAAAGTATATAAGTATTATATTCATTGTCTTACCCATAGTACAAGCTCTGCTCAGTTTGGGACTAGATGGTGCTGTGTAAAAATGTCCCAGAATATTTATTTATTTATAAAGCTGTTTTTATTTATAAATCTGAAGAGTTTGTTTGCTTGAACGCGCTAATCTCAGGAAGTACTGGTCCAATTTGAAAAATTCTTTCAGTGTTAGATAGCCCATTTATTGAGGAAGGCTATAGGCTATATATCATCACGCTAAGACCAAGTGACTTTTCCACGCTGACGAAGTCGCGGGCATATGCTAGTGTTTCATAAACGCTTGTAAAAGCTTATTTGAAATAAAAACATTTTTAAACTTTGAACTTTGATATTTACTACCAGCGTCTGCCCGCGACTTCGTCTACGTGAACTTCAGAATTGCCTGACCTGAATTATACTTTTTATCCAAGTCGGGCCATCCAGATCGGTCCAGCCGTGCTGGCGTGAAAGAGTAACAAACATACTTACCTACATAAAGTCACGCCTTTCTCCCATAGTGGAAGGCAGAAACTATAGAGCGCCCCTTGGTATGATTCCTGCATACTTCATTTGCTTCTGCCATATTCATACATGTTCTATATATACGCGCCGGTTGCGAGTACTACGCACCTAACCTTTTTGAAGGACCTCGCCAATGAGATCGTTGTAGGTCCTTCTAGGACGACCTCTTCCTATGCTGCCGCTGATGTTAAACATAACAAACATACCATCACGCCTGTATTCCCCGAAGGGTTAGGCAGAGGCGTACTAATGTACACCCACAGTTCGCCGGTATGTTTAGGTCCCATGTAATAGGCGGCGAGCCTATTGCCATTAACCGGACACAATTTCCAAACTCTGAGCTGCTACTGGGAATTTCATAGAAAAACCCAATAACGCTGCTCGACCTGGGAATCGAACCCAGGACCTCTAGCGTAGCAGTCGCGCTCAGGACCACTTGGCTAATGAGGCCGTTGATGTTCAGTTCGCGTTATAAATTCTTTCCGTAGACATCCATCCTCCATTTTTAGCCTCCTTTTTAGTTTACGGAACCCTAAAGCCACTTGCCTACCTGTATCTGTTTATTGTAGCACGCGACTTGTGTTTACATTATTATTTTAACAACTTCCTTTGCTTACGTTACTGCCGGATGATTAAAAAATAATCACTGTTTTGCATATAACCTGGCCTCATTTAAAAAACAGTTTTTTTTTCTTATTAGGAAAGCATTTTTATTCCACTATCCGCTGCGCACATTAATAAAAAAAAAATAAAAGGCGGGAAGTTTTTAAATGAAAACTTCTTTTGTAATTATGGTGGATAATTAACCATTAAGTGTTCGTGAACGTGTGAGAGTGTAGGCAAATGATATAAAATTGAAAATCGTGACTTTTTGGGTCAACACTTAAACTCCATCGAAGCCTCAATAAAGTTTCTACCGTTTTATTGGGGCAACTGAACATTATACTTGACACTGGCGAACACAAAAAGTGTGGTGCCATAATACAATCCCATGATGGGAAATAATTATTACCTACTTGATTATTCTAATACTTGACACTGGCAAATACACAAAAAGTGTGAAGCCATAATAAAAAAAAAAACTTATTTTGGTTATGGTTGAGATATTTTTATGGATAAGTAATAAAAAAATTTCAACCCTACTATCTACGAAGAAAATCGACTGAAAAGTATTAAACAAGAAAATATTCATGTGTGACCTTTTTCCGACTACGCAAAAGGAACGGTGATGAATTTAACAGTCTATGTATGTATGGATGTTCGCTGCTAGCTCAAAGACTACTGTTCAGATTTTGACAAAAACGAGGTGTCGATTGATTCGTCTTTACAGTAAGAGCGTCTTAAGCTATATTATTTTAAGTAATAATATCAGGATAGCCGACGATCCATAGAAAAGGGGACCGAACTTTACTTGATTTTAACAATTGAATTTCTTTGAACTAACGATATCGCACATTAGCCGAAGCAAAAAAAAAAATCAAATCCCGACAACGAAATAAATCAATTGAAAAAATGAAAAGCATGAAGCAAGAAATATTCCTATGTGATTATTGAATATACATCGTCGCATGACACCATAATTATACATAGTAGGTACCTTTAGAATGTTTCGTGGGAGAGCCATGCTTGGGCAAGAATGGCCCGGCTCGACCGCAGTGATACCACGGCCTCACAGAAAACCGGCGTGAAACAACGCTTATGTTGTGTTTCGCCGAGTGAGTGAGGATACCGGAGGCCCAAGCCCTTTTAAAAGACCGGTAACATACTTGCGGCTCCTCTAGAGTCGCGGGTGTCCATGGGAGGCGGTATCGCTTACCATCAGTCGATCCGTCTGCTCGTTTGCTCCCCTATCCCATAAAAAAAAACAATATGTATTGGCGAGCGTTTTCCTTACGTGATAACATTTTGGTACCTATATAAATTTGTAGGGTGTAGGTAGTACCTACTTATCTAAAGTACTAAGTTCTACCAAAAATTACAGTACGCGTGAGGTAATCCATACTTTCTTTAGGTTTAGAGTAAGACCCTTATCTTTGCACATCACTCTTTGACAAAACTTCATGAAAAAATAATCTCAAGCACCTTTAGGAAAAAAAAACGTCTAGCTACCGTAAACCAGGTTTTTTACTTTTTTTTTACGACGAAGTTAACTTGAAACACGTGCTTCTACAAATAGATACGCTTGTTCGTAAAATTATTTGGTTTATGGGAAAAAATATCTTTCGGGATACTTTTTTTTGTTGTTTTTTTTTTGTTGACTCCAGAAGCGGCTAGGGAATTGTGTTTTTCATTCTAGTGACGTGGATTATAAGTAATTTTGTATTGGTCATACCTAATACTAAAATAAATCGTAATTCAAACACAATTTATTCAAAGTGTGTCATTATTATGATTGCGATACCGTTCATCACGTTCCTGCTCTGCCATTTCTTTCTAAATACTTCACTGTAAATAAATGTAAGCGAATGCAATTCTTGATAACTTCACCAAGTCTGGAACGATTCTCCCGTCGTTTATTTCCAGTGAAGTAGTAGTACCTAGACGAAATATTTAGAAATATATAATATAAATTTATTTTACATCCCCAGCAGCAGGACATGTTATTCCAGAAATATGTTCTTGAAGCGTGCCTGTAGACTTTGTAATGCCAGTGACAAATTAGCCGATGTAGATATCTTCTGTTGTTCAATTACAACACTAAAGAAAGCTTTTTTTACGTAAATTAGTATTTATTTAATGTAAGGTACATTTTATATTTGTATTTCATAGTCAATAGTGTAGAAATTACTAAATTTTAGGTTTTCATTAAGTTGATATAAATATTGTTGGTTACATAAGGAAGCTATAGGTCTTTTTGTGTTATTTTGTCTTAGATTATTATGTGTTGAATGACTGTTTGTTTCTTTCCTAAATAAATAAATAAATAAATAATGGTTGAGCTACACGATGACTGGTGCATGCGTGCCGGCAGTTAGGACAGGTCAACTCAAGACCCGCTGAGCGGGGCGCGGAAACTGCAAACCGCGTCGCCAGCTCGGGCCTTGTGAGTGGGCGGTCGGACTTCCCCAAGTCCGCCGCCCGTGGCCCTTTATGGCGGTTGGAACAGGGCGTTATCTGCCCTGTTTCTACGCCCAGCGCGAGGGGTGGAAGCACTCTCTCACCCTCTCTGCATCTTCCTTCTGCGAGAGAACCTCCTCGCAGAAGGCGACCGTTGGTAGAAGAAGGGGAGGGAGAACGTTTACGTCTGCCTCCCCTTACACGAAGGGGGCCGCAAAAGGCGGCCCGCCACTGCCGGGTCCGCGGATGAATGCTACAGCGCTCCCGTAGGCCCGGCACCAAAGTGGTGACGCGAAACGCCGAGGTTGGTTTTGGTCGGTAGATCGCACTTTTCAGAGCGGAGTCCGACACACCCGACCGCTCTCCCCGGAGTGGTGGATAGTGCATAAACCATTTCCAACCCCGTCAACAAAAAAAAAAGGTCAACTCAAGACTGCTATGGCTCTTTCTTCAAAAGGCCTGTTCAGATTTTGCCCTACATCGTAAAACACATATCCTATAATACTACTACTACTGTCTGGACTTTAAAAGAGACCATGATTCTCTGAGTTTGTTTAGGCGTTTCTTCTCAGAGGTCGTCAGAAAGGAAATTCCGGCGCCATCTAGTAAAAAAAAATATGTAAAACAACTTGTAAAAGTTTCTTTTTAAGAATTTATTACAGAAATAAATATCATTTATCAAATGATAAGGTAGACCTAGATTAAGAGGTATCTAATTTGAATAATAACATAATTTGATATAATATTGTTTTGATTCAAGGTCTTAAGCTAGCTTTTAATAGTTTTTTTTTGTAAATTTTAACCTTAATATAGGGTTAATCGAGAGGGCAGCAAGTCTACGTTGGCCATTATTTTATTACTGACTAGCTTCTGCCCGCGACTTCGTCCGCGTAGCGTGATGATATATAGCCTATAGCCTTCCTCAATAAATGGGCTATCTAACACTGAAAGAATTTTTCAAATCGGACCAGTAGTTCCTGAGATTAGCGCGTTCAAGCAAACAAACAAACTCTTCAGCTTTATATATTAGTATATAGATTTGGAATCTATGTCAAGCAAGCTTTCTTCCTATCTAGGATTCATAAATCTATGTAAATTAGAAATGAATTTTCTTATTTGATCAAGATAATTTCAGTCACTTACTGCTAATGTCCCGGTCAGTACTTAGGCTGCTATAGCAACCCTACCTTAATAGCCTTTCTATTCTGACTTATTTTTTTCATCCACTAAACGCTACTAAACTGCCTCATTAGTTTAGTGGGCTCAAGCCTCTCAAGCTACGCCAGGTCCTGCTTTCGAGTCACAGTTCGAGCAATGACGACACGTTTGGCGTAGCGGCTGAGCAATTGGCTTCTGCGACACGTGTTGTGTGTTCGATCCCTACACGGAGCAAATATTTGTATGATATACAGGTAGTTGTTCCGGGTCTGGATGGTTCTGTATGTGAGAATTTGTGTTTGTAAACGCTACCACGAGACAGGAGAAAATCCTAGTGTGGGGAAGCGTTTTTATTTAAAAAAAAATGTTTTATTAGAATTTTCTATGAAATTCTCAAATGCAGCTCTTAGTTTGGATTCTGTAATTAAGTCTATCCTTATCCTTGTTACAGCAAAATACAGCAGCAGAGAAGAGAAGTAAGGGCCGCACTGGGTGGCCTCAACACGTCTGGGCCCTCGAACTGAAGACTGAACAGAATTTACAAACGTAAAAACATATATAAGTAATTATTATATATTATATTATATTAGTATATATTATAATATATTATATTATTCACGTGGGAGAGCCATGCTTCGGCACGAATGGGCCGGCTCGACCGGAGTGATACCACGGCCTCACAGAAAACCGGCGTGAAACAACGCTTGCGTTATGTTTCGCCGAGTGAGTTGTGGTTACCGGAGGCCCAAACCCTTTTAAAGGCAGGCAGCGCACTTGCGACTCCTCTGGTGTTGCGGGTGTCCATGGGCGGCGGTTATCACTTACCATCAGGTGATCCGTTTGCTCGTTTGCCCGCCTATCCCATAAAAAAAAAAATAATATTCAGCATCTGACGCAAGATAATGTTTTTAATCATGGTATAATATGCTTATGTCAAGGGTAGGTATTCTCTTAACGTGACCATTGTGGCACCCCCAGCTAACTGATTAAAATTAAACTATACCGGGATAATTTTTATTCAGTGCGCAAACTTTGACAATTGATACTTAAACGACTTTTATTAAACACCAATTTGTTATTTTGATATGTCTTAGTACAAAATATCGAAGTTATCGTTAACGAAAGATGTTTACTTTGAAACTGATTTTATGGTTACTCGCTAGCGCACGGCAAAGCGCGCGCGCCTTAGTACCTACATCAGCTGTACACCGGCGCGTGAGTCGGCTGGCACACGTGCATATTGTTATTATTGCGAATAGATATTATGTGTCCATATTTTGCTGATTTCAAGCCGGATAAAAATTTTAAAAAAAGTTTTGAACTAATAATGGCAATGTGTTCTATTACTGATACTGAACTACCAAAATTTTTTTGCGCACTGCTTAAAAAATATTCCTGTATATTTATTTCTGTAAATAGATCTTTTACAATTACAATAAGTACAAGAGTATATTTTAGATTTTTTTTACGAAATGGCGCCAGTATTGAAACAAGCACTATTGATATAATTATATCTTTTGTTCTAATTTTTTTGTTACAAAGAGAGAGTTTTATTTGTAGAGTAAGTAATAATATCAGCTCTAGGTATTTAAGCAAAGTTTATTACTCATTAGATAAAATTAAATTAGTTTTAAGATAATATATAGGTAATGTACTTAATGTAATGAACTGTACCAAAGACTTTGTGCCAAATATAATATTCTATGTAAATATTTATTTTTGTTTTATTTTTATTTAATTAATTAACTTTTTTGACAAAAAAGAGGTCGTAAAATACAAAAAAAAACTAACATAAAAACAAAACTAAAAAAAACGCTTAGCGCGCGTTTTTCACATGAATTCTATTTTTGAATAACGCAATAGTTAGTTTCCTTGACTGTATTACAGCTCCAAGATCGTTTTGCTAACATTATTAAAAAATATAATTATATTTACCAAGAGAAAAGTGTTCGATATCTTACTTTTTTATTCCGTTGTATTGAGTTTCCTGCAACGACAGTAATAATGTCTGGGACAAATAGAACGGTCAGTCAGTGAATGACAAAATTAAGAAACTTTGACTAGTTATAATTGATAAATGATATTTATTTCTGTTATAGATCTTTTAAAGACACTTTTACAAGTCAATGTTTTACATTTTTTTGTATCTAGATGTCGCCGGCATTTCATAACTGACGACCTCTGAGAAGAAACGCCGAAACAAAACTCAGAGAATCATGGTCTCTTTTAAAGTCCAGACAGTAATAGTATTATTAGATATTATGTGAGTGTTACGATGTAGGGCAATATCTTAACAGGCCTTTTGAAGAAAGAGCCATAGCAGCTTTGAGTTGACCTGTCTTAATAACTGACGGCACGCATACATCAGGCATCGTGTAGCTCAACCATTATTTAGGGAGCTCAACGACCTGTCGCACGACAATACCAGATCAGCAAGACATTTGCGTATTCATATTCTTGAACTACTAGTTCAAATTGAATGAAATTTGAATTATACCGTCTTTATACATTGCCTGTTTGGTAACTGAAAATTCTGGCTTCTAGTTTTATCAACAATGAAGTTATTGAGGGTCGAAAATGGCCTGAACTGCTTCGAGAAAAGGATGGAGGATCTTTTTTGTTCGGCTTGGTGACCTTGGTGGAGGCACTACCGTGCCCACAGATTACAGATTTCGTGATGCAGGCCAGGAACATGCAATATCCGTCGATCGGCGATCCAGTTTCCCCTCTTTGCCATAAAAAAGTAGGTATACTACGTTTTAGATTAAATTACTATTGAGATCCATTTTTAATCCTAATAGGTTCAGGGGAGCGAAGCCGCGGGCAAAAGCTAGAAAAATGTTTACCTAAATATATTATATATATTATATTCTTCGACATTTTACACAGCACCATCTAGTCCTAAACTAAGCAGAGCTTGTACTATGGGTACTAGACAATGGATATAATACTTATAACTATACTTATAAACTTTTTTGTTGTAAATACATACTTATAATACATAAGAAACACCCAGACGAACACAAACACTTATATTCACTTTATCGCACGATATTACAAAAAAAAATCTCACAGGCCGGCCATACCATACCGATAGGTACGATTTTAAAGTTCAAAAATAGAACATAAGGTGTGTCAGGTTGGTACATATATACACGATGTGGTACGGTTTATATTCCGTATCCGCTGCCGGGGCCATGTGGCCTGGCTGTGCGCGTGCTCTTACGGTGTCCACGACAGTAGGAATTTGTAGGACAGTCCATGTGAAGTCAAAGCGAACTAATAGTCTGGTTGAGCATTTCCCAAACTATTTCCTATTTCCCAAACTTCGTTGCGCTCATTTATTGGTCGCAAGCGAATATTTGATGCACCCTGAAAAATGCATTTAAATAGTCCTTTATTCTTAAGGTTCATTTATCATTCATTATCTTTTTCTCCATGACGGTACTTAACAGGTGAATCACGAAACTGAAAGTTTTTATTTATTCTAGATAGGTGAACATTGGGAACCATTGGTCTTTTTAAATATTTTTACAGGAAGCAATAAAACAGAAATTTTTTATAGTTTCGTATATTTTTATACACTACTAGCCTCTGCCAGCGGCTTCGCTCCCTTGAAGCTCTATAACCAACAGTGATGATCTCTTCTGTGTATGGGTCTCTATACATTAGAGAGGTCAACCTGTATCTCAGGTTCCGTTTAATTATTTGAGATAAGAAGTATACAAGTTTTTAATTTGGAACACATACTTTCTAACAGTGATAACAACATTAAAATCTATTCAGTAGTTTTAGCGCCAACCCGTAACAAACAGACAAGAATTTTAAAAATCACATTTTTGGGTTCGGTGACGTTTTTATACCCCAACCCACTTGTTTTTTTTTTAATATCATCAATGTACAGACACAGTTTTTTTACAATTTTATAATAGTAGAGATGTTAAAAATACTCTGTCCGATTCGAAAGGGGCATCTAGGTATTCCAAAGAAACATTAAATATTAACATAACGTATAACATACCATCACGCCTGTATTTCCCGAAGGG
This sequence comes from Acronicta leporina, assembly GCA_947256265.1. NCBI lineage: Eukaryota > Metazoa > Arthropoda > Insecta > Lepidoptera > Noctuidae > Acronicta > Acronicta leporina. Next base: position 4,519,828 of record OX366541.1, on the reverse strand, counting down.
TAAGGCAGAGGCGTACTAATGTACACCCACAGTTCGCCGGTATGTTTAGGTCCCATGTAATAGGGGGCGAGCCTATTGCCATTAACCGGGCACAAATTCCTAACTCCGAGCTGCTACTGGGAATTTCACGTGGGGGAGCCATGCTTCTGCACGAATGGGCCGGCTCGACCGGAGTGATACCACGGCTTCACGGAAAACCGGCGTGAAACAACGCTTGCGTTGTGTTTCGCCGAGTGAGTTGAGGTTACCGGAGGCCCAAACCCTTTTAAAGGCGGGCAACGCACTTGCGACTCCTCTGGTGTTGCGGTGTGCGGTCCACGGGCGGCGGTTATCGCTTACCATCAGGTGATCCGTTTGCTCGTTTGCCTTTCAAAAAGTATCTATACTGAATAAACATCTGTTCTCTGAGACTTATCCCGCTTAATCAAACTTGACGGTCACCCTAACACCAGAAATACGTGTAATTTGTTTTATAGACTACACAAATTGAGATATACTGTATCTTTGATGTTCAGTCAATCGATTAGCAAAAACAGATCACCTATAATTAGTACTTACTGGAATTTGGAGTTAGGTATACTCAGATGGTACAAACAACATAACATACCTACCTTTATTCTCCGAAGGGTTAGACAGAGGCGTACTAATGTACACCCACAGTTCGCCGGTATGTTTAGGTCCCATGTAATAGGGGCGAGTCTATTGCCATAAACCGGGCACAAATTACTAACTCCGAGCTGCTACTGGGAATTTCATAGAAAAACCCAATAACATTTTGCTCGACCTGGGAATCGAACCCAGGATCTCTAGCGTATCAGTCGCGCTCAGGACCACTAGGCTAATGAGGCAGTTATTGATTGCAAACAAACTTAGCCATATGGGCAGCCTATAGACGCCAGGAACACCAACTTGGTATCACTCGTGCGTTGTCATCTTGACACCTCGTTGTTAAGTCTCATTTGCTGTCACTAACTACCTACTTATCTAGATTGCCCTTAAAACCACAACACAACAACAGCATATTATTGCTTTGAGGCAGAATATTTGACAAAGCGATTAGTTCAAGTTCAAGTTCAAATGTTTTTATTCCAAATAAGCTTTTACAAGCGTTTATGAAACGTTATGATTCTAGTGGCACGGTTCCAAAAGGTTGATGATATGGAGAAGAATCCGGAAAGAAACTCCATGGACACTCTTTTAAAATAAATTATGTTACAATCTTCACTTGTATATTTTTTTATGGAATAAAGGGGCAAACGAGCAGACGGATCACCTGATGGTAAGCAATAACCGCCGCCCATGGACACCCGCAACACCAGATGAGTCGCAAGTGCGTTGCCCGCCTTTTAAAAGGGTTTGGGCCTCCGGTAACCTCACTTACTCGGCGAAACACAACGCAAGCGTTGTTTCACGCCGGTTTTCTGTGAGGCCGTGGTATCATGACTCTCCCACGTGACAAAACGGTATAATGTTCCGATAACAAGATGTGTGAACGTTGGAGGATGTCCAAGTTCGACCGAAGTCGACATTATTAACGAGGATTCACATTATTTGAGAACCCGATGTCATTTCAAACAATGTGGTAAAAACGCACACCACCAGAGAGATAAATGAAACTAGGTGTCCTTAGACATGCTACAACGTACACACATTTACAGATTCTGTTGTGGTAAGTAGTGTTTTTTAAAATATGTAGTTAATATTAAATCAGTTATTATTAGTAGAACCCAGATGGCCTGTACTCCTACTCAGGCTGCAATGGTTGGGCGTAAATATGTACGTTCTCCATAGTTCGGCTGGTATGTTTAGGTACCTATGGTTTGGTAGCTTATCCACTCTTTTTCAACCGACTTCAAAAAGGAGGAGTTTCTCAATTCGTCTGGTTTTTTTTATGTTTGTTACTCGATTACTCGTCCATTTATAAACCGATTAGGAAAATTCTCTCGAGAAACTAATTATATGCTTCTGAGGTAGACTCATTCAAATTCGGTGAAGATATGATCACAAGTTTAGAAACTACAATACCCACGTAATAACTGTCCGAATAAATAACAACGTCGTTGAGATAGGTAGGTAGGTACATCAGTAGCCTAAGCACAAAGTAAGTATTCGTTATATCGAATTCGTATTGTAAACGTATGAGTTTTTTTCTGCCACAAATCTATACTTATATATAAAGCTGAAGAGTTTGTTTGTGTGTTTGTTTGTTTGTTTGCTTGAACGCGCTAATCTCAGGAACTACTGGTCCGATTTGAAAAATTCTTTCAGTGTTAGATAGTCCATTTACTGAGGAAGGCTATAGGCTATATATCATCACGCTACGCGGACGACGTCGCGGGCAGAAGCTAGTCTCATATATACCTACATATTTTCTCGACTGTCTCCCGTCGGGGTAGGCAGAGACTACACTTTCTACGATCCTGGCACACCACTTTCGCTTCATACAAATTATTCTCGATTTAGACATGAATACGATTTCGAAAGTGTTCGTGCTTGGGCTGATTCTACTTACCACTCAAAATGTTGAAATAAAATAACTTTTAACAAAAAGTAAATCGCCTTAAAAAATATTGTTAGATATATGTAGATAGTTTCGGTATTCCATGGCGAAAACCAAAGATCCGACCATAATATCATCTTCCGAAACTGTTACTCACAACTTTTTTAAGGCGGTTTCCTTTTTTTTTATGCGTTACAGATATATTATGTGAGAGAAATCTCATGTAAGTAAAAACCCGGTGATAAAAAATAAGAACAACCAAATCAATGTTCGTTCATTTATTTATTCGGTGAAAACGAAATACAACTTTTTGATAAAAAAACAAAATTCCAAATATTTTTTTTACAGCTCATAAAATAAAGTCATGACAATAAGATAATTATATCAACTCTTATTATTCAAACTCTTTCGAATAATAATAGTTGATATTATTATTCGAATTAATTGGTTAGGTACTGAATATTAAATAAAACGGGCATAAAATCTATAAGAAGTAGTACTAAATATAATTTAGCTGAAGGGTTTTTCGTTTGAAAGTGCGAATCTCTAGAACTGTCAATCGTATCTCACAATTTGAATTGACAATGTTTATTTTATTTGATAGCCTTGCTTGAGGTCTGCTAATAGGCTATTAAATAACAAATTACTTACAGACTCTATTGATTCTTCTTCCCAGGGGCAGCTTTATATATATTTAATAAGTATTAAAGACTTACAGCTCAAAAAGCCAATGTTATAACAGTAACAATAAATAAGTCTTCACGTTTAGATTTAGTGAAAAGAAAAAGTGAACATACACATATATGTATAATTATTTCCTTATATAATACATAGTTATAATCTCTATACATAGATAATAAACAAAGTAGTTAATTAACTATTATAATACATGTATACAACACTAAACATAATTTACTTATTGCTCCTGCAACCTTGCTAAATCTCCTTCAAAGAAAACAAGGCTTTAGGCGCTTTCTAGCGGCGACCACATAAAAACTGAAGGGATTAAAGTCATACTGCTTATAGTTTATTAAAATTTGGCTTGCACGCACAATAAACGAATTTTGTCTGTAGGTGGTCGTAGAAAATAGGATACAATTGGCGGATTAAAACGAGTTTTAGACGGAATATTAAATTGAAGTTTAGATAAGAGATCAGGACTGGCTGTCGCTTTTTAGTATTTGTTAACAATGGTTCTCGGTTTTGTCCTTATGGCCCTGGTTGTTGGTTCCAGCACCAGATTGAGTCCTGGAATCGGTTTTTACCGAAGTGTGCCCTCCGTTGTGGTCGACCTGCGCTCCAGATTCTGCTTCAGACCAACTGCCTGAACTGCCCTTATGGCCCTGGTAATTGGTTCCAGCGCCAGATTGAGTCCTGGAATCGGTTGTTACTGAAGTGTGCCCTCCATTTTGGTCGATGTGCGCTCCAGATTCTGCTTCCGACCAGCTACCTGAACTGCCCTTATTGCCCTGGTTGTTGGTTCCAGCAGCAGATTGAGTCCTGGAATCGGTTTTTACCGAAGTGTGCCCTCCGTTGTGGTCGACCTGCGCTCCAGATTCTGCTTCAGACCAGCTACCTGAACTGCCCTTATTGCCCTGGTTGTTGGTTCCAGCGCCAGATTGAGTCCTGGAATCGGTTGTTACTGAAGTGTGCCCTCCATTTTGGTAGATGTGCGCTCCAGATTCTGCTTCCGACCAGCTACCTGAACTGCCCTTATTGCCCTGGTTGTTGGTTCCAGCACCAGATTGAGTCCTGGAATCGGTTTTTACCGAAGTGTGCCCTCCGTTGTGGTCGATGTGCGCTCGAGATTCTGCTTCAGACCAACTGCCTGAACTGCCCTTATGGCCCTGGTTGTTGGTTCCAGCGCCAGATTGAGTCCTGGAATCGGTTGTTACTGAAGTGTGCCCTCCATTTTGGTCGATGTGCGCTCCGGATTCTGCTTCCGACCAGCTACCTGAACTGCCCTTATTGCCCTGGTTGTTGGTTCCAGCGCCAGATTGAGTCCTGGAATCGGTTGTTACTGAAGTGTGCCCTCCATTTTGGTCGATGTGCGCTCCGGATTCTGCTTCAGACCAGCTACCTGAACTGCCCTTATTGCCCTGGTTGTTGTTTCCAGCGCCAGATTGAGTCCTGGAATCGGTTGTTACTGAAGTGTGCCCTCCATTTTGGTCGATGTGCGCTCCAGATTCTGCTTCAGACCAGCTACCTGAACTGCCCTTGTTGCCCTGGTTGTTGTTTCCAGCGCCAGATTGAGACCTGGAATCGGTTGTTACTGAAGTGTGCCCTCCATTTTGGTCGATGTGCGCTCTAGATTCTGCTTCAGACCAGCTACCTGAACTGCCCTTATTGCCCTGGTTGTTGGTTCCAGCACCAGATTGAGTCCTGGAATCGGTTTTTACCGAAGTGTGCCCTCCGTTGTGGTCGATGTTCGCTCGAGATTCTGCTTCAGACCAACTGCCTGAACTGCCCTTATGGCCCTGGTTGTTGGTTCCAGCGCCAGATTGAGTCCTGGAATCGGTTGTTACTGAAGTGTGCCCTCCATTTTGGTCGATGTGCGCTCCGGATTCTGCTTCCGACCAGCTACCTGAACTGCCCTTATTGCCCTGGTTGTTGGTTCCAGCGCCAGATTGAGACCTGGAATCGGTTGTTACTGAAGTGTGCCCTCCATTTTGGTCGATGTGCGCTCCAGATTCTGCTTCCGACCAGCTACCTGAACTGCCCTTATTGCCCTGGTTGTTGGTTCCAGCGCCAGATTGAGTCTTGGAATCGGTTGTTACCGAAGTGTGCCCTCCATTGTGGTCGATGTGCGCTCCAGATTCTGCTTCAGACCAACTGCCTGAACTGCCCTTATGGCCCTGGTTGTTGGTTCCAGCGCCAGATTGAGTCCTGGAATCGGTTGTTACTGAAGTGTGCCCTCTATTTTGGTCGACCTGTGCTCCAGATTCTGCTTCAGACCAGCTACCTGAACTGCCCTTATTGCCCTGGTTGTTGGTTCCAGCGCCAGATTGAGTCCTGGAATCGGTTGTTACTGAAGTGTGCCCTCTATTTTGGTCGACCTGCGCTCCAGATTCTGCTTCCGACCAGCTACCTGAACTGCCCTTATTGCCCTGGTTGTTGGTTCCAGCGCCAGATTGAGTCCTGGAATCGGTTGTTACTGAAGTGTGCCCTCCATGGTAGTCTATCTCTGCTCCAGATTCTGCTTCAGACCAGCTACCTGAACTGCCCTTATTGCCCTGGTTGTTGGTTACAGCGCCAGATTGAGTCCTGGAATCGGTTGTTACTGAAGTGTGCCCTCTATTTTGGTCGACCTGCGCTCCAGATTCTGCTTCAGACCAGCTACCTGAACTGCCCTTATTGCCCTGGTTGCTGGTTCCAGCGCCAGATTGAGTCCTGGAATCGGTTGTTACTGAAGTGTGCCCTCCATTTTGGTCGATGTGCGCTCCGGATTCTGCTTCCGACCAGCTACCTGAACTGCCCTTATTGCCCTGGTTGTTGGTTCCAGCGCCAGATTGAGTCCTGGAATCGGTTGTTACTGAAGTGTGCCCTCCATGGTAGTCTATCTCTGCTCCAGATTCTGCTTCAGACCAGCTACCTGAACTGCCCTTATTGCCCTGGTTGTTGGTTACAGCGCCAGATTGAGTCCTGGAATCGGTTGTTACTGAAGTGTGCCCTCTATTTTGGTCGACCTGCGCTCCAGATTCTGCTTCAGACCAGCTACCTGAACTGCCCTTATTGCCCTGGTTGTTGGTTCCAGCGCCAGATTGAGTCCTGGAATCGGTTGTTACTGAAGTGTGCCCTCCATTTTGGTCGATGTGCGCTCCGGATTCTGCTTCAGACCAGCTACCTGAACTGCCCTTGTTGCCCTGTTTGTTGGTTCCAGCGCCAGATTGAGTCCTGGAATCGGTTGTTACTGAAGTGTGCCCTCCATGGTAGTCTATCTCTGCTCCAGATTCTGCTTCAGACCAGCTACCTGAACTGCCCTTATTGCCCTGGTTGTTGGTTACAGCGCCAGATTGAGTCCTGGAATCGGTTGTTACTGAAGTGTGCCCTCCATTTTGGTCTACCTGCGCTCCAGATTCTGCTTCAGACCAGCTACCTGAACTGCCCTTATTGCCCTGATTGGTGGTTCCAGCGCCAGATTGAGTCTTGGAATCGGTTGTTACTGAAGTGTGCCCTCTATTTTGGTCGACCTGTGCTCCAGATTCTGCTTCAGACCAGCTACCTGAACTGCCCTTATTGCCCTGGTTGTTGGTTCCAGCGCCAGATTGAGTCCTGGCATCGGTTGTTACTGAAGTGTGCCCTCCATGGTAGTCTATCTCTGCTCCAGATTCTGCTTCAGACCAGCTACCTGAACTGCCCTTATTGCCCTGGTTGTTGGTTCCAGCGCCAGATTGAGTCCTGGAATCGGTTGTTACTGAAGTGTGCCCTCCATTTTGGTCGATGTGCGCTCCGGATTCTGCTTCAGACCAGCTACCTGAACTGCCCTTATTGCCCTGGTTGTTGTTTCCAGCGCCAGATTGAGTCCTGGAATCGGTTGTTACTGAAGTGTGCCCTCCATTTTGGTCGATGTGCGCTCCAGATTCTGCTTCAGACCAGCTACCTGAACTGCCCTTGTTGCCCTGATTGTTGGTTCCAGCGCCAGATTGAGTCTTGGAATCGGTTGTTACTGAAGTGTGCCCTCTATTTTGGTCGACCTGCGCTCCAGATTCTGCTTCAGACCAGCTACCTGAACTGCCCTTATTGCCCTGATTGTTGGTTCCAGCGCCAGATTGAGACCTGGTATCGGTTTTTACCGAAGTGTGCCCTCCATTTTGGTCGATGTGCGCTCCGGATTCTGCTTCAGACCAGCTACCTGAACTGCCCTTATTGCCCTGATTGGTGGTTCCAGCGCCAGATTGAGTCTTGGAATCGGTTGTTACTGAAGTGTGCCCTCTATTTTGGTCGACCTGTGCTCCAGATTCTGCTTCAGACCAGCTACCTGAACTGCCCTTATTGCCCTGGTTGTTGGTTCCAGCGCCAGATTGAGTCCTGGCATCGGTTGTTACTGAAGTGTGCCCTCCATGGTAGTCTATCTCTGCTCCAGATTCTGCTTCAGACCAGCTACCTGAACTGCCCTTATTGCCCTGGTTGTTGGTTCCAGCGCCAGATTGAGTCCTGGAATCGGTTGTTACTGAAGTGTGCCCTCCATTTTGGTCGATGTGCGCTCCGGATTCTGCTTCAGACCAGCTACCTGAACTGCCCTTATTGCCCTGGTTGTTGTTTCCAGCGCCAAATTGAGTCCTGGAATCGGTTGTTACTGAAGTGTGCCCTCCATTTTGGTCGACCTGCGCTCCAGATTCTGCTTCAGACCAGCTACCTGAACTGCCCTTGTTGCCCTGATTGTTGGTTCCAGCGCCAGATTGAGTCTTGGAATCGGTTGTTACTGAAGTGTGCCCTCTATTTTGGTCGACCTGCGCTCCAGATTCTGCTTCAGACCAGCTACCTGAACTGCCCTTATTGCCCTGATTGTTGGTTCCAGCGCCAGATTGAGACCTGGTATCGGTTTTTACCGAAGTGTGCCCTCCATTTTGGTCGATGTGCGCTCCGGATTCTGCTTCAGACCAGCTACCTGAACTGCCCTTATTGCCCTGATTGTTGGTTCCAACGCCAGATTGAGACCTGGAATCGGTTGTTACTGAAGTGTGCCCTCCATTTTGGTCGACCTGCGCTCCAGATTCTGCTTCAGACCAGCTACCTGAACTGCCCTTATTGCCCTGATTGTTGGTTCCAGCGCCAGATTGAGTCCTGGAATCGGTTGTTACTGAAGTGTGCCCTCCATGGTGGTCTATCTCTGCTCCAGATTCTGCTTCAGACCAGCTACCTGAACTGCCCTTATTGCCCTGGTTGTTGGTTACAGCGCCAGATTGAGTCCTGGAATCGGTTGTTACTGAAGTGTGCCCTCCATTTTGGTCGACCTGCGCTCCAGATTCTGCTTCAGACCAGCTACCTGAACTGCCCTTGTTGCCCTGATTGTTGGTTCCAGCGCCAGATTGAGTCTTGGAATCGGTTGTTACTGAAGTGTGCCCTCTATTTTGGTCGACCTGCGCTCCAGATTCTGCTTCAGACCAGCTACCTGAACTGCCCTTATTGCCCTGGTTGTTGGTTCCAGCGCCAGATTGAGACCTGGTATCGGTTTTTACCGAAGTGTGCCCTCCATTTTGGTCTATGTGCGCTCCGGATTCTGCTTCAGACCAGCTACCTGAACTGCCCTTATTGCCCTGATTGTTGGTTCCAGCGCCAGATTGAGACCTGGAATCGGTTGTTACTGAAGTGTGCCCTCCATTGTGGTCGATGTGCGCTCCAGATTCTGCTTCAGACCAGCTACTTGAACTGCCCTTATAGCCCTGGTTGTTGGTTCCAGCGCCAGATTGAGTCCTGGAATCGGTTGTTACCGAAGTGTGCCCTCCATTTTGGTCGACCTGCGCTTCAGATTCTGCTTCAGACCAGCTACCTGAACTGCCCTTATTGCCCTGGTTGTTGGTTACAGCGCCAGATTGAGTCCTGGAATCGGTTGTTACTGAAGTGTGCCCTCCATTTTGGTCGACCTGCGCTCCAGATTCTGCTTCAGACCAGCTACCTGAACTGCCCTTATTGCCCTGGTTGTTGGTTCCAGCGCCAGATTGAGTCCTGGAATCGGTTGTTACTGAAGTGTGCCCTCCATTTTGGTCGACCTGCGCTCCAGATTCTGCTTCAGACCAGCTACCTGAACTGCCCTTATTGCCCTGGTTGTTGGTTCCAGCGCCAGATTGAGTCCTGGAATCGGTTGTTACTGAAATGTGCCTTCCATTTTGGTCGACCTGCGCTCCAGATTCTGCTTCAGACCAGCTACCTGAACTGCCCTTATTGCCCTGGTTGTTGGTTACAGCGCCAGATTGAGTCCTGGAATCGGTTGTTACCGAAGTGTGCCCTCCATTGTGGTTGACCTGCGCTCCAGATTCTGCTTCAGACCAGCTACCTGAACTGCCCTTATTGCCCTGATTGTTGGTTCCAGCGCCAGATTGAGTCTTGGAATCGGTTGTTACTGAAGTGTGCCCTCTATTTTGGTCGACCTGCGCTCCAGATTCTGCTTCAGACCTGCTACCTGAACTGCCCTTATTGCCCTGGTTGTTGGTTCCAGCGCCAGATTGAGTCCTGGAATCGGTTGTTACTGAAGTGTGCCTTCCATTTTGGTCGACCTGCGCTCCAGATTCTGCTTCAGACCAGCTACCTGAACTGCCCTTATTGCCCTGGTTGTTGGTTCCAGCGCCAGATTGAGTCCTGGAATCGGTTGTTACTGAAGTGTGCCCTCCATTTTGGTCGACCTGCGCTCCAGATTCTGCTTCAGACCAGCTACCTGAACTGCCCTTATTGCCCTGGTTGTTGGTTCCAGCGCCAGATTGAGTCCTGGAATCGGTTGTTACTGAAGTGTGCCCTCCATTTTGGTCGACCTGCGCTCCAGATTCTGCTTCAGACCAGCTACTTGAACTGCCCTTATAGCCCTGGTTGTTGGTTACAGCGCCAGATTGAGTCCTGGAATCGGTTGTTACTGAAGTGTGCCCTCTATTTTGGTCGACCTGCGCTCCAGATTCTGCTTCAGACCAGCTACCTGAACTGCCCTTATTGCCCTGGTTGCTGGTTCCAGCGCCAGATTGAGTCCTGGAATCGGTTGTTACTGAAGTGTGCCCTCCATTTTGGTCGATGTGCGCTCCGGATTCTGCTTCCGACCAGCTACCTGAACTGCCCTTATTGCCCTGGTTGTTGGTTCCAGCGCCAGATTGAGTCCTGGAATCGGTTGTTACCGAAGTGTGCCCTCCATTTTGGTCGACCTGCGCTCCAGATTCTGCTTCAGACCAGCTACCTGAACTGCCCTTATTGCCCTGGTTGTTGGTTACAGCGCCAGATTGAGTCCTGGAATCGGTTGTTACCGAAGTGTGCCCTCCATTTTGGTCGATGTGCGCTCCGGATTCTGCTTCAGACCAGCTACCTGAACTGCCCTTATTGCCCTGGTTGTTGGTTCCAGCGCCAGATTGAGTCCTGGAATCGGTTGTTACTGAAGTGTGCCCTCCATTTTGGTCTGTGTGCGCTCCAGATTCTGCTTCAGACCAGCTACTTGAACTGCCCTTATAGCCCTGGTTGTTGGTTCCAGCGCCAGATTGAGTCCTGGAATCAGTTGTTACCGAAGTGTGCCCTCCATTGTGGTCGATGTGCGCTCCAGATTCTGCTTCAGACCAACTGCCTGAACTGCCCTTATGGCCCTGGTTGTTGGTTCCAGCGCCAGATTGAGTCCTGGAATCGGTTTTTACCGAAGTGTGCCCTCCATTGTGGTCGATGTGCGCTCCAGATTCTGCTTCAGACCAGCTACCTGAACTGCCCTTATGGCCCTGGTTGTTGGTTCCAGCGCCAGATTGAGTCCTGGAATCGGTTTTTACCGAAGTGTGCCCTCCATTGTGGTCGATGTGCGCTCCAGATTCTCCCTCAGACCAACTGCCTGAACTGCCCTTATGGCCCTGGTTGTAGGTTCCAGCGCCAGATTGAGTCCTGGAATCGGTTTTTACTGAAGTGTGCCCTCCATTGTGGTCGATGTACGCTCCAGATTCTCCCTCAGACCAACTGCCTGAACTGCCCTTATGGCCCTGGTTGTTGGTTCCAGCGCCAGATTGAGTCCTGGAATCGGTTTTTACCGAAGTGTGCCCTCCGTTGTGGTCGATGTGCGCTCCAGATTCTGCTTCAGACCAGTGTCCCGAATTTGTATCTTTATGGCCGCCATTGTGGGCATCAGATTTCGCTCTAGAACCGCCTTTTGCTGCGACGTCGGTACCATGATCATGAGTTTTTTCACCACCATTGCCCTGATTTTTATTAGATGTATCCTTACCGTGGTTACATCCTGAATTGGATTTCGTATTCGTTTTCGTTGGAGCTTTTTCACCAGTTTTGCCGCCTCCACAACATGCTAAAATAAAAAGTTATATTTCATTAGAAATAGAAGCAAGAACACGCTTTATTATGTACGTTAAGGCTGATCGTTCACCTGATCGCGATAAATTCAAAAAATATTATTATTATAAAGATGACGTCAAGTCTTAGGTGCGCCATAAATTCTATTATTTTGCAGGAAATGCACAGAGTATATCCACTCAATCCCATCTTTTAGAAATTTATTAGCTGATTTAAATTGTTATTTTAAACATAAGGCCTGTGAGGAGTACGCTTCTGCCCGCAACTTCATTTACCGACTTCAGAATTGAGTCCGACCTGGATAAAAACCTGTGTTATCCAGACTATAATTTAACACTGTGCCAATTTTTATCCAGATCCGTTGAGCCGTTCTGGCGTGAAAGTTACAAATATCCATACATCCTCATAAATTTTCACATTTGTAATGTTATGAGGATTAAACAGTTACCTACCTATTTATTAATCAAGGTTTTAATACTTACGATGTGCAAAGGTTTGAACAGCTACCAGTGCCTGTAAAAAAAAAAAAAATAAGAGAACGTTTTTTGTAGCTCGAAAACAAACAAACTCTCCAGCTTTATATATTAGTACTTATAGAGTAGGTATAGATTTATGAGTTCATTTAGTTATACATTTTATTGTAAGTATCTATTTTTTGTTTTTGTTTTAGGAGGAAATATTTATATAATATTTTTGTGACAGCGCGGGAAAATGCCGCCATTTTGTAAAAATCTCAACAATTTATTAAAATTGGAACTGACTGATATCTCTACATTAGGAATTATTATAATATATGAAATACCAAATATAATAAATATAGTAGTAGGTAAGTAAGTATTAAGAAAAAATAATATGATCTTTAACAGCAATAGAAGCGAAAAGAATCTTTAGAAATTTGTTTTGTCAGTTTTTACCTTTGACTATTTATCCAAGTCAAAGGTTTAGATAATACTATTGTTTTGTAGGGCATAGTGAAGAAATTGCACTACTTAATGTGGATGCGATTTTCAAAGCAGTAGGTATTGCTGAAGTTCTAACTTAAATTAAAATCTAGTGCATGTTTGATCTTGATACGCCGTAAAGAAGCCGAGTTATTTATGGTCTTTCAACAAGGACGGGTCGATGTTGACAGTTTGTAGCGGCCAGGTTGTTTTGGCGGCATCTGTCAAATGCGTTGTTATTTCTTCAGTTACTGATGCCAAATCAACATGGCAAGTTACACGATTGAGCAACACGTCCAAATGATAAATAAATAATAAAATAAAATATTCTTTAAAGTAAAGAATAATTTATTTTATTTTATAAAACTTTATTATCAAAATGAGTGTTCGTTAGTGCAAACGAACATAAACTGTTCGAGGGTAGGGTTATCTCTCGCAGAGGTGACGTGAATTGGCCACCAAGATCGTGCGATTTGACCCCGCTAGACTTCTTGTGGGGTTTTCTCAAGTCAATAATCCGCAATCAACCGATGCCCTGAAACTCTGAAAGTCAACATAACGCATCTCTCAGATTCAACCGGATCGCAGTTGGATCTCTCGGATCCGTGCCACCGTTCGAAGCCGCGGTGGACATTTAATCGATGTCATATTTCATAAGTAATTGCATAAATGGGCCTTTCAAATAAAAAAATCATTTCTTTAACATCTCACATACCTACAGCTGATAAATTTATTTATTTATATCGGGTCGATGTTTAAATATATATTTATATTTAAACATCGACCCGTCCTTGTTGAAAGACCCTTTAGTAGCTAAGTAAATCGTTTTGGCATTACGGGAGCTTGGCATTGAGCTTCACGCAATTTGCTCACTCCAAGAAATTCATAGGTTTCTCATCGAGATGGAAAAATACTATTTGGAAATCAAGCAAGGCGGTAGGTCATTTGACGGGGGGGGGGGGGCGCTAACCGAACATTTCGGGACTAACGCTCTCCTACAAAAGGGAAATTGAGAGCATGGGACACCTTCTGTGTACATGCGATACAATGGCTAAATAGCTTATCCAGGAAAAGCACAAAATATCGCATTTGTATTGGGTCGAAGTGCACTGAGGCATTGCTGTCTAGGCCCCACACAAGATAAGATAAGAAATCGATTTGGAAAGTCAGTTGAATCGCGGGAAGAAACTTAAATATAAAAAAAAAACAATAAAAAAAATCTCACCACTAGCAGTATAACCGCTGATAAAACCTTCATGGCTCGGTTTGTGGTTTAAAACGCCATACGACGGCCTTTTTATATAAAATAATTACAATACAAGTACTTATTAAAAAAACAACACCTGAATAAATATTTTTATTCATAAAATATTTATTGGACATATGCACTATGCTACCTATTAGCATATTTTCATAATAAATATAACTATAATAAATTGATATTGAATATAAAAGGCTATACTGATTAATCAATCTGCAAGGTTAAGCTGCGCTTGCCGCGGACAATCTAAGGATGGGGTGACCGTTCTTAGCACAGCGAGTCTTCTTCGTGACTCGTGGTGATATTTAAATTACAAAAAACCGGCCAGTTGCGAGTCGGACTCGCGCACTGAGGGTTCCGTAAATATTTTTATTATATGATGTAACTAAAAATTTATGCTTTTCACAGGTTTTCCTTTATCTGTGTTATAAGACGTTGCTTCGCACCAAATTTCCAGATTCTGAGTTCACGGGCAGTAGGTACCCTGTAGGTTTTGATTCCCTTTGATCTTGACAGACAGACAACAAAGTGATCCTATATAGGTTTCGTATTTTTCTATTGAGGTACTGGACCCCAAAAACTGTCAGTTTTTAGTATTTCATGGCCTACGCAAAAGTCTTGCTGATCAGTAGCCCAATCATTTCACATGGCCTACGCATGACAGTTTCAGTTTTAGGTTTTTTGTTTCAGTCCAGTAGCCCAAGCTACTAGTAACGTTGAGGGCGGGAATTTTGAGCTCCCTATAAAACGTCCATGACTACCTCACGCTTAAGGTGGATCGTTCACCTGAGCCCGCCAAATTCAAATTTCAATTGGTTTTTCGCAATTTGTAGGTCTATAAGTAACACATTCTAGATTCCTAGCTGTACCTAGTAATTGCGGCATTAGCTATACAATATCCACAACACCAGAGGGGTCGCAAGTACGTTGCCAGGCTTTGAGAAAATAATAGGCTCGCTTCTTGAAGGTTGCCATGTCGTAACGGTTTGGAAATACCTCCACTGGTAATTTATTCCACAGATTATTTGATTTCGGATCCATTAATTTCATTCTCATCGTGGTAGAGCCATGCTTTGGCATGCATGGGCCAGCTCGGCCTCACAGAAAACCGGCGTGAAACAACACGTTGTGTTTCACCAAGTGAGTGAGGATACCGAAGGCCCGAAACCTTTTAAAAGACTCCTCTTAATTCCTTTTAAAGACCCGCAACTCCAGAAAAACTTTTCTGGAGTTGCGGGTGTCCATGGGCAACGGTAATTGCTTACCATCAGCCGATCCGTCTGCCTATGGGTTGGTGATGATCATAATGTAGGTACGGGGCTATGATTTTTTAAAATTGTAAATATATAATAGGTATTTCTATTTTCTTTGCACTTGCTTGTCAACGCTACAGTTAATAGTAACAATGTGTGATAAATAAATAAATTATGTAGGTACATCTGTTTCAATAACTCAAAGTAAATTAAAAACATACACTCACGCCTTTCTCCCACAGGGGTAGGCAGAAACTATAGACCGCTACTTGCTACGATTCTTGCATACTTCTTTTGCTTCTGCCGCATTCATAGGTACAGTCGCGAAACTTGGTGGTCGACCATTTTTCTGACAAAATCCTTTGAACGACTCTCGATGCGTCAGCCACACCCACATTTCACTTCCGCCAATAAGGATAGTTTAAAATGCGAAAACTCATCATACGATTTAATAGAAATTCAAAGTATCAAGTAACGCGCATAAAGCTCAAGGGGATATCGGCGGGGTGAGGGGAAGGGGTGATAACGCACAGCACGCCCGCGCGCTCAGTGCAAGCGATTTGAGCCTTAAGGGTGGTTCACTGCCAAGATTGTCGATAGTACATCTTCTCATAGTTACATAAGCACCGGTTGCGAGTACTATGCACCCTGAACTTTATAAAGGACCTCGCCAATGAGATCAGAGTACTTAAATTATTATTATTTTTTATTTCCAAAACACTTATTCTAATTTTAACATATTGTTTTTTGCCGTACACGCAAACCTCTCAGGGCTTATCTGTGTGCTGGCGAGTCGGTCTTATACTTAGATAGGTGCCTATACTATTCTATTTATCTATACTAATATATTATATAGCTTCTGCCCGCGACTTCGTCCGCGTAGCGTGATGATATATAGCCTATAGCCTTCCTCAATAAATGGGCTATCTAACACTGAAATAATTTTTCAAATCGGGCCAGTAGTTCCTGAGATTAGCGCGTTCAAGTAAACAAACAAACAAACAAACAAACTCTTCAGCTTTATATATTAGTATAGATATAGATAAAGCTGAAGAGTTTGTTTGTTTGTGAGAACGCGCTAATCTCAGGAACTAATGGTCCGATTTGAAAAAATCTTTCAGTGTTAGATAGCCCATTTATTGAGGAAGGCTTATGCTTAGCTTAGCTTATGCTTAGCGTGATGATATATATATATATATATCATCACGCTAAGACTAAATAACTATTCCACGCGGACCAAGTCGCGGGTGGAATCAAGTTTTTAATAAATTTCAATTATTATTTACTAGCTTCTGCCCGCGACTTCGTCCGCGTAGCGTGATGATATATAGCCTATAGCCTTCCTCAATAAATGGGCTATGAAACACTGAAAGAATTTTTCAAATCCGACCAGTGGTTCCTGAGATTAGCACGTTCAAGCAAACAAACTAATAAACTCTTCAGCTTTATATATTATAGCTTCTGCCCGCGACTTCGTCCGCGTAGCGTGATGATATATAGCCTATAGTGTTCCTCAATAAATGGGCTATCTAACACTGAAAGAATTTTTCAAATCGGACCAGTAGTTCCTGAGATTAGCGCGTTCAAGCAAACAAACAAACAAACTCTTCAGCTTTATATATTAGCATAGATTAAAGATATATAATAGATTAGCTTACAAAAAACACTCGCTCATCAGTCTTGTGGCGGTCGTAAGCAGGAACGCCACGCTAGGTCTTTGGTTCGATGCACACCCAATACTTTATTGCGTTCGCCCTTAGGTCCAGCCCAGCCTGTCTGATCTCTCAATTCGGAGCTGCTAGGTACTGAGAATTTTATGGAAAAACCCAAGAACAATTCAAGAGATGTAGGGTATAGTGGAATTGAATAATTCCTCTCACAATTGGAGCTGCCCGACTGGGGGAAGTAACTCCAACTTTTGCAGAAAATCGTAGCCAAATAACATAGCTCCGTGCTATGTTGTGTTTCTAATGAGCAAGGTCGCCAGAGCTCCGCGAGGAAGCGTTGTGATGTCAGTGGGGGACCGGTGGTGTTTAAGCATCACACTTCTGTCTCCTATGCTACCAGCCCAACTATTCCTCCTTAATCTTCACCCCACTCTCTCAAAAAGGGTGTTTAAAGATTTGTACAGGGTCGGCCAGGGCCGGATCTACCATATGGTTTTTTGGGCTTCAGCCCAGGGCTACTTTTCCTAACTCCGAGCTGCTACTGGGAATTTCATAGAAAAAAACCCAATAACACTTTACTCGACCTGGGAATCGAACCTAGGACCTCTAGCGTAGCAGTCGCGCGTAGGACCACGAGTAATTAGGTGGGCCCCTAAGTAGTTGTAACGCAGGGCCCCTAAACTCACGGTCCGGCCCTGGGGTCGGCAACGCGCGAGTGATACCACTGGTGTTGCAAGCGTCCATAGGCTACGGTAACCGCTTACCATCAGGCAGGCCGTATGCTTGTTTGCCACGTTAGAGGTATAAAAAAACACTGCTCAACCTGGGAATTGAACCCAGGGCATCTAGCGTGGCAGTCGCGCTAACGAGGCAGTCTGCAACTCTAATGACACGTTAGGTAAAAAATAAAACCATAAAATAGGCATTTATATATTTTATTTTGTTTTCATTCATATTAAAGACATAGATACAAATTTAAATTACAATCGGAAATCTTGGATGTTGATTAATAATTAATAATCAATACTGTCCTCTTAATAATAATATGTAGTAAAATCAGGCAGTGATAGAAAACATTGCATACATTAAGGTTATTTTAGTGAAGGAAAAATTCGACTTGCGGGCAAGATTCGAACCTGTGTCTTCTGGTTAGATACACCAGACGCTCTAACCACAAAGAGTCCCACCCGCTATGTCGAAATTTGACTTTACATTTTTTTTTTATTAGGTTAGCTAATATTTGTTTACACTGATAGGTACATTATCAATATAAATAAATAAAACCAATTAATTTACATATTCAAGTGCAACAATCACTTATAGGCTAACACAGCATGCGCAAATTAATACGGGCAAATGTGGAAAGAGATTTTATACAATAATAATTCAAATAACGGCATAAAACAATATACTTAAAATTAAAATTGAATCAAAATCAAATTAAAATAAACAAATTAAATTATAATAAAATCAATACATATTCATTCCAAATTAATATAATAAAAAACCAATTAATTAATATGCTTATCGGACATGCAAGTTAGCTATGACAGCGATACAAACGATGTGAACGAAATATCCGACGATGCCAGCGAAGATATTCGTTCACCTCGTTCACTCTCGTTCTCGTTCGCATAGCTTAGCTCTGTAGTTCGCGGTGTGAACCAAAGATGGCGCTATGCAACTGCGCGCGAGTGACATGGGACGGAACGATCTCTCTCGCGCTCGCTCGCTCGTCCGACCGTAGTTTTCGATGTGAACCCACGTAGTTTAGCTCGCCAAAGCTTTGCTTATACTTAGACTTTTAATTGTATTCAGTAACTTGATAGATAACGGGTTACCAGTTTTTGACAAAAAAAGATAGTGAGGTGATGTAAGAAAGAACGAAATTAAGCGTAACTTTAAGCGACGGTAGCCTAATGGCTAGGGCGTCGGACTTGCGATCATGTGGTTGCCGGTTCGAACCCCACCCATTGCACTACCGACGTGAACCCACTCGTAACACAAGCAATCTAGCTTAGCACGAGGGGGTAGCAGGAGGCGATAAAAAATTGAATGAACTTAAATAAGGTACCTACAAGAACAAACTTTTATATTAGATTTAATAACTTGTCTTCAAAACACAATACTTATAAACAATTAAAAATTTAGAATTTGTTTCCCAGCAGTAAGGTAATCTATAAAATGACAAAATTGACGAAAGTAAAAATACATGATTTTTAATTTTGATTTGTTTATATTAGAACGAAATAAAGAAGGAAATTACTTTTATTAATTATTCATATATTTCACATCTTATTTACGAATTTTTGGATTGATTTTATAATATATCATTTTTATCATTCATTCTTTACGCAAAATCATTCACTACCCCAACACTATTAGTTGTAGTGTGGTATCATTATTTCTCTTCGAACTGTCAAGTTACTGAATACAATTAAAAGTCGAAGTATAGTTAAGTTTCCTACGCCTCGCATCGCCCGCTAGTTCACTCGCTAGCTGACGGCGTGACCTGCACTATATGCGGTTAAAATTATTCGAAAATCAGGGACATTATAAAATCATCCTTACCCACATAAACTTATACAATAATACATAATTACGTCTTTACATTCTTGAGGGTCTTTTATGACAAAATTCAAAATCACATCGGAGGTCCGCTGGGGTTTAAATGGAACTTAATCGAAGCTTATGGATTGAACCTACTTCCATTCACTTTCAAATCAATGAACGGTTGAAAATGAATGAATGGTTTAATGATGAAGAAAGATCGGTTAAGTTTCATTCAAACCTTTTTTATGGGATAGGGGGGCAAACGAGCAGCCGGATCGCCTGACAGTAAGCGATAACCGCCGCCGCCCATGGACGCCGATGGTCACAAGTGCGATGCCCGCCTTTTAAAAGGGTTTGGGCCTCCGGTATCCTCACTCACCCGGCGAAACACAACGTAAGTGTTATTTCACGCCGGTTTTCTGTGAGGCCGTGGTATCACTCTGGCTGAGCCGGTCCATTCGAATTTTGAATTTGACAAGGACAAATTGTTATGATCGGAGACCGGAATAGGAAGAGTATAATAGCTTGAGGAAGGAAGTAATATAGAGTTGATAATACCTCCTCTAATATCCCGGGATCAAACATTATGATTAATTCCAGGAAATTAAGAAATAGCAAAATACTTATTGCTAATTGAATACATTTGTAGAATATTTATGTAATATTTAATTTGCCAGTTTATACTGTACCTATTCCGATCTCTGGGGATTTGTTTTAGTGAAGGAAAAAGCCGACTGCAGACAGGATTTGAACCTGCATCTCTGCTATGACCAGAAGCCACTCGCGAGTACCACCGATCAGGTCGAAATTTGTCTTCACCTTACGAATTTACGACTTTGAGGTACATACATACATACATATTTTCACGCCTGTCTCCCATTGGGGTAGGCAGAGACTATAGATTTTCACTTGCTACGATCCTGGCATACTACTTTCGCTTCATCTATGTTCATTAACCTCCTCATGCATGAACGTCGGTTTAGGGTGCTGTTAACCTGTCCTTTTTTAAGAACGGCCGCAACTTGGTTGTCGTACGTTCGTCGAGGTCGGCCCCTTCCAACTCTTCCATCCATACTCATCATGTATATTCGTTTCGTCTATCCTCTCTACATGCCCAAACCACCTTAACATACCTTTCTCAATCTTTGTTACTACACCTTCTTTCACACCACACCGCTCCCTTATCACGCTGTTTCTCACTCTATCTTTCAAAGTTACCCCACACATACTTCTCAACGCTCTCATCTCTACAGCATTTATTCTACTTTCATGTCTCTTCTGCCATACCCAACTTTCACTACCATACATTAGTGTCGGCGCCAACACACCCCCAATTACAGCCCGCCGTGCCTTTTCGGACTTTGAGGTGACGTCGAAAATTTAGAATGTGAAGGCAAATTTCGACCTGTGTAGTTGGTTATAACGTCTGGGGTATTGAAGCAGAAGACGCCCGTCGAATTTTTCCATCACTAAAGTTCTTTACATCACAAAAAAAAAACAAAAAGATTCTCTCTGGGGAGTCGTAGTGTTCATCAGATAATTATGCAATTCGTCGATTTTATTTAAATTATTTTATGAGTCCAATTTACTATACTATATTGTCTAGGATATTCTAGAATATACAAAAACATTCTACTTAAAACTAGAATTGTATAAATTGAAAAGCTTAGAAATATTGTTAAAATGTATACAATAGATAGTTTAAAATAATGATTATATTAGCTAGAGATAAAGTATTAGCTATCTTCATTCATTTCAACTTTGTGGTACGACAAAAATATTGTAGTTTTACGGCTGTTATTTTGTGGGGAAATCAAGTTTGTTCCTTTGTGCGTTAAAAATTTTGATGGATTTTTATAGTTAACATAACATACCATCACGCCTGTATTCCCCGAGGGGTTAGGCAGAGGCGTACTAATGTACACCCAGAGTTCGCCGGTATGTTTAGATCCCATGTAATAGGGGGCGAGCCTATTGCCATTAACCGGGCTCAAATTCCTAACTGAGCTGCTACTGGGAATTTCATAGAAAAACCCAATAACACTTTGCTCGATCTGGGAATCGAACCCAGGACCTCTAGCGTAACAGTCGCGCTCAGGACCACTTGGCTAACGAGGCAGTTAAGGCAAAAAATAATAATGAGGCAGTCTATTTATTTTTATAGTTACTATCTGTGAATTGCGATTTCGTTCGCGTGAAATTTCAATGATAAAAAAATATATGCTAAATTAAAAGTAGCCTAACGTTACCCTTTATAACATCAGCTATCTACCCGTTGAAAGTCCCGTCAAAATCTGTCAATCCGTTTCGGAGACGGACAAAAAAACTTTTGTTAAAACATTACAAATAGCTTTTATTAATTTAATTTTTATTTATAAGGATTATATCGAGACCGTTACTGCAATTTTCGAGAACTTGGTTACAAACAAATGCACAAATATTGCTCATAATATAATAGTAAAGGATTAATTGTTATTGCTGATTATAATGACACTAGCTTCTGCCCGCGACATCGTCTGCATGGACTTCAGAATTGAGTCCGACCTAGATAAAAAATAACCCGTGTTATTCCAGACTATAATCTATCTCTGTGCCAAAGTTTATCCAGATCCATTCAGCCGTTCTAGCGTGAATGAGCAACAAACATCCATCCATCCATCCCACATTTACAATATTAGTAGGATTATGTTAATTTCACTTCCAGTTTACAAGCAATGGTGCTAGCATACAAACCGATAAAAATGTCGATGCTTCAAAATTCGATAATATTATCGTAAACGGTAACACGTAACTCTTGATCGATCTTGTCGGCACGGTTAAATCTACTGCTTTTTTCATGGGCTAGGGCGGCAAACAAGCAGACGGATCACCTGATGGTAAGCAATTCCCACCGCCCATGGACACCCGCAACACCAGAGGAGTCATAAGTGCGTTGTCCGCCTTTTAAAAGGGTCCTATTTTCTATACTAATATTATAGTATAGAAAATAGGACCCTTTTAAAAGGCGGACAACGCACTTATGACTAGTATATCAGGTGATCCGTCTGCTCGTTTGCCGCCCGTATAAATTTGAAAGTAATTTTGTCTGTCTTTTTTTTAGTTTTCATTCGTAGATCGCTGAACCAAATTTTATAATCATTGATATGGAGATAAATTGGACCCTCGAGACGAATATTATGACAAAATGTGACTTCTAAGGTCCAGTCTATGTCTAAACCAAAATTTATCAAAATTCCTTCAGCGGTTTAGGTGTGAAAATGTAAGAAACAGACAGAAAGATTAAATTATAACATTAGCATGGATGACAAGCCTTTAGCAAAGCAGTCACGCTTACGACCAGAAGGCAGTAGGCAGTCATCTTACCGTCAAGACAATTTCATCGACATTTTATCTATCGATATCGATGTTTTTATATCGATGTCGATGGATCCACACTAGCACCATTGCTTAGCTAGCAAGCGCGATGCACTTTTAGATGTCTTAACGCGCATCGGGCGGCTGTGCCTTTAGCGATGCGATAGTTTCTCCCGACACCCTTGAATGTTCCACGTCCGAAGACTTCAACGCAAACGCGGACCCGTCGCCCGTCGGCCAAGCGCTCAGGTTTACTGCAAAAAAAAAACATAATATAATACCATCACGCCTGTATTCCCCGAACGGTTAGGCAGAGGCGTACTAATTTACAGCCACAGTTCGCCGGTATGTTTAGGTCCCATGTAATAGGGGGCGACCCTATTGCCATTAACCGGGCACAAATTCCTAACTCCGAGCTGCTACTGAATTTCATAGAAAAACCCAATAACACTTTGCTCGACCTGGGAATCGAACCCAGGACCTCTAGCATAGCAGTCGCGCTCAGGACCACTAGGCTAATGAGGCAGTTTTCGTAATAAATGCCTAATATTTCGTAATTAATGCCTGTTAAATCGTGTAATCATTAAGATCACCTAAGTCCCCTCTTCAATGAACTTACCCAAACTTAGCGGTGTCCGGTTCAGCCTCCAGTAATTCTCTGACTGGTGACTTGGGTGCTGCGGCACTGAAAGCTTCTAATTCAGCACCCATTAGGTTCACGTACGACTTCCAGACAGCTCCTAGCGACATGCCTGAGGAGAGACCAAGGTTTTTTTTAAATATACGTCGCCGCGCGCTCGGAATTACTCCTGTATCGTCGGTGAATAGGGTATTTTACACCATGTAAGAAAAAATATAAAAATGCATATTAATGATAGATTTTTAAAAAAGTAAACGAGAAACGTTAGTATTTATTTATACAAATGCAATGTAAATTTAATAATTCAATTTAAAAAATAGTCTTTTTTAATCTGTTTTAAAACGCCATCCGCCATATTGGATTCCGACGTGATGTCACTACGATAGTAACTTGACGTTACTTGGTCTTTTGCAGTTGTATTGTTTACTAACGAAGTGACGTCACGTTCCGAAGTAGCATGGCGGCTAGCGTATCCGCGCGAAAATTCAAAATCATAAATTAAAAATAGTTTTTAAGGCATTTTTCGGTTTTCTGAAATAAAATTTCTACTGGTTCATTACGATCTAAGGATTAATTTAAAACAGTTTTCAAAAAAGGTGTAATACCCTATTATCTATAGCCCAAGCACGAACACTTTCGAAAACGTATTCGTATCGAAATCGAGAATAATTTGTATGAGAAGGAGGTTAATGAACGTAGATGAAGCGAAAGTGGTGTGCCAGGATCGTAGCAAGTGTAGTCTCTGCCTACCCCAATGGGAGACAGATGTGAAAATATGTATGTATGAGATTTGTAGCAGAAAAAAGCTCATTCGTTTACGATACGAAAAACTATACTTCGACTTTTAATTGTATTCAGTAACTTGACAGTTGAAGGGTTACCAGTTTTTGACAAAAAAAAAGATAGTGAGGTGGTGTAAGAATGAACGAAATTGAATGAACTTAAATAATGTACTTACATGAACAAACTTTTTATGTATATTGAATAGCTAGTCTTCAAAACACAATATAAACTATTAAAAATAGTATTAGTTTCTCAGTAGTAAGTTAATCTATAAAATGTCAAAAAATACAAAAGTAAAAAAAAGTTTTTTTTTTACTTTGTTTTTATTAGAAGAAAATAGAAAATAAAATTACTTTGATTAATTATTCTTATATTTTACATCTTATTTACGATTTTTTAGTTTAATTTTATATTAAACCATTTTTATCATTCATTCTTTACGCAAAATCATTCACTACCCCAACACTATTAGTTGTAGTGTGGTATCATTATTTCTCTTCGAACTGTCAAGTTACTGAATACAATTAAAAGTCGAAGTATAGTTCTCTATTGAATCTATTGTACAGAAATGGGCCTAGGAAAGTAAAAAATCGAACTACAAACACATATTTTGAGGTAGAATTAGAAGTGCAGACTATATCACTCCGTCTCTTTTTTGTAAATTCGGCATTGTAGGTAAGCATGGAGTCTTGTTTAAGTATTAACTGCATAATGAAGAGTTGACGAACAGTCAGCACGTTGCAGGATTCATAAAAAAGGTGCGTAGGAAAGAAAAAAGGATGGAAGTTGGCAACTTTTAAAAGACCAATTTGTAAAATACTTCCCTTTGATAAAAAAATTAAATACTTAATAGCGCTAGAGCACCACTACACAGAAAATTATAAAATAAATGTAAGCAATAAATATAATACTAGAACCGTAAGAGAGGGAAAACTAGTCCAACCTAAAGTGACCAACTACTATGGAGAAAGAATGACTAAGTATTTAGTACCCAAGATATTCAATAAGATAAAGAAAGAAAGAAAATACTTTTTATTTACGTCGACATGACGCACGAAAAATTGGGTTAAAAACAAAAACCATATAAAATAAAACTGTGGAAAACATGCGTCACACCCACGCAAAAACGGCCATCGCTCAGCATGATGCAGTGTCTCATGCAAGAGGCAGAGCCACGGCGCCGATTTTCAGCGATAGCCGGCGTTGACATAAAGACGTCGGACGTGCGAAACCTTATTATTACATAGATAGATGTGTTTAATAAAATAATTCATACATAATTATTATTAAATATATAAATTAGAATTAAAAACCAGGTAGTGATAATATTCCATATCGTTGTCCGCGCGACTCATGAATTTAGCACGCAGAAACGATTGTTAGTCTGTGGTACACATGCGCCTACGCCAATTCGCTATTTCATTATCTATGACCTCATCTATGACATAGACCATAGAGGAAGGAGAAAAGACATGGGATGGGCCGAATTCATTCAATATTACCAAGCAAAATATGAATCAGATTGTTTACATTTACAATTACATTTCATATGTACCGACTAAAGATAGATGTTTAAAATTTTGTAATTTCAGTGATTGAGTACCTGTGTTTTGTGTATAGTGATCTGTGTGTGAAAGATACATATATTAAGAAAAAGTCCTAAGTGTAGCAAAGGCGTGTTGAAATCAAAACTAAAGGAATTCCTTCTCAATGACAAGAAGACAGCGTTTACTTGTCATTGAGAAGCAAGACTATGTTACTATTTTAAGAACATTCCTCTTATAAAATGAATTTAAGTTATGAAAGGTTTAATGTATTATGTACCTAAGTAAATGAGCGTGTCTCGCCATTAAACGTAAAAGTTTGGCGAGGTATTTATGTATAAATAAACCTACATTATGTTTTTGTAATAAATAATAAATAAAAAAATAAAAAAAATTGCTCTCTGGGCTCGTTCAAGAGGAAGTATATTTGTTTTTAGTGCTCCTCCCCATGAAGTATTACCTGAATCTAAGAATATGGCTCCGGCGACAGACTCGAACAGGTCTCCTAAAGCTTTTGGCACTTCCACATCTTCGGCCTGTTCCATCTCGTCTTCTTGTATCAAGTAATGCTGTATAAATAATACTATATTAGTTAAACTACAGGTAACGGCCTCATTAGCTTAGTGGTCCTGAGCGCGACTGCTACGCTAGAGGTCCTGAGTTCGATTCTCAGGTCAGGCAGTTATATTGGGTTTTTCTATGGAATTCCCAGTAGCAGGAATTTGTGCCCGGTTAATGGCAATAGGCTCGCCCCCTATTACATGGGACCTAAACATACCGGCGAACTGTGGGTGTACTACTATCCCAACTCGGCGAAACACAACTTAAGTGTAGTTTCACGCCGGTTTTCTGTGAGGCCGTGGTATCACTCCGGTCGAGCCGGCCCATTCGTGCTGGGCCCCAAGTCTGCTATTTTGTCGTGTCAAAATCGTCACTCAATGGCTTCAGAATTGTTGATTTTTGACAGTTTTTTCTACGAAATCTGTCAGTTCTTATGTCATTTAGTGCCATTGAACGACCATTTTGATACAACTGAAATAGCAGACTTGGGCCCCTGAAACATGGCTCTCCCGTTTATCATCTGGATCAAAACCAGCGCTGTCGGTGCTGTAACACTACATCTCCACAGCAACATGCTGAGCTTTGACCTTTTTTCGTTGCTACGACGCACATCTCTCTCTTTGTTAAACATAGCCTCAGTTATAAAAAATTGTTTTATAAAGTTCAATTTATGCATCTGACTTTGTGTTTGTTATTGTTTTTTTTTGTATTTATTATTTTTTGTTGGCAGTGCTGGCACTTGGTTGTCACTTGCCAGTGTTGTCAGATGAAATAATTTGTTTCTTTTTATTTTATTTTTTTGTGTTTATGTTATTTTTGTAGTGTGTAACTGACACATTGGCCTTTGGCTAAAAAAAAAAACTTGTGCGTCGTTATGGGCGAAAATAAATGATCTTTCCTTCTTTCTTCTCAAACAATTAAAATCTAAATACACCTACCTCTTCACTGATAGAATGTCCATTCTCTTCTTGGATCTTAACATATTTCGTGAGAACTTCATTCAGCCCGGGAGACATGTGCCTGAAGTATCTACAACATAAAAAAAAATGTTGTGAATGAAAATGCCTATTTCAGGCAAAATTCGAACTTGCGTCCTCCAGTTAGATTAGCCTATAGCCTTATTAGTCTAGTGGCCCTGAGCGCGACTGCTACGCTAGAGGTCCTGGGTTCGATTCCCAGGTCGAGCAAAGTGTTATTGGGTTTTTCTATGAAATTCCCAGTAGCAGCTCGGAGTTAGGAATTTGTGCCCGGTTAATGGCAATAGGCTCGCCCCCTATTACATGGGACCTTAACATACCGGCGAACTGTGGGTGTACATTAGTACGCCTCTGCCTAACCCTTCGGGGAATACAGGCGTGATGGTATGTTATGTTATATAATAACTAGCTTTTGCCCGCGGCTTCGCTCACCTGGAGCTCAAAACCCAACAGTGATGATCTCTTCTTTGTATGGGTCTCTATACATCGTAGAGGTCAAGCTGTATCTCAGGTTCTCATTAATTCTTTGAGATAAGAAGTATACCAGTTTTTAAGTTGGAGCATATACTTACTAACAGTGATAACAAAATTAAAATCTATTCAGTAGTTTTTGCGCCAACCCGTAACAAACAGGCAAACAGACAAGAATTTAAAAAATCTCATTTTTGGGTTCGGAGACGTTTACATAAGCCACCCACTTATTTTTTTTTATATCTTCAATGTACTATCGACAATCTTGGCGGTGAACCACCCTTAAGGTTAAAATCGCTTGCACTGAGCGCGCGGGCGTGCTGTGCGTTATCACCCCTTCCCCTCACCCCGCCGATATCCCCTTGAGCTTTATGCGCGTTACTTGATACTTTGAATTTCTATTAAATCGTATGATGAGTTTTCGCATTTTAAACTATCCTAATTGGCGGAAGTGTAATGTGGGTGTGGCTGACGTATCGAGAGTTGTTCAAAGGATTTTGTTAGAAAAATGCTCGACCGCCAAGTTTCGCGATTGTACAGACACAGCTTTTTTACAACTTTATAATAGTAAGAGAAGAAGAAAATGCCTATTTCAGGCAAGATTCGAACTTGTGTCCTCCAGTTTCATTGCCTACGAGGTATTTTTATAAACCTGCATATCATATAGCCGTGATAGCCTAGTGATATGACCATTGGACTGTCAAGTCAAAGGTCTCGAGTTCAAATCCAAGGCACGCACCTCTGACTTTTCGAAGTTATGTGCGTATTAATAGTTAATTATCACGCGCTTAAACGGTGAAGGAAAACATCGTGAGGAAACCTGCACGTATGAGAGACTTTCTCGACGGCGTGTGAAGTCTGCCAACCCGCATTAGGCTAGCGTGGTGGACTATAGCCTAATCCCTCTCATTGTGAGAGGAGACCCGTGCCCAGCAGTGGGACATATAATGGGTTGATTATTATTATGCATATCAGACTCCCCTGGATAACTTCTATAATAAGATGTAAGAAAAAAAATGATCTTACTTATGGAATCCATGTCGCGCTGCTAGAGTTGCGAATATAGTGTTATTGACGAGTGCTGAGCGCAGGTCTGTGAGCGCGCCCGGCGAGTGGCGCCGCGGGTCCTCGTATAAGTGACGAGTTATTAAATAATCTGGAAACAATACACGAAATATTAGAGATTTCCTCGTGGGAGAGCCATGCTTCGGCACGAATGGGCCGGCTCGACCGGAGTGATACCACGGCCTCACAGAAAACCGGCGTGAAACAACGCTTGCGTTGTGTTTCGCCGAGTGAGTGAGGATACCGGAGGCCCAAACCCTTTTAAAAGGCGGGCAACGCACTTGCGACTCTTCTGGTGTTGCGGGTGTCGGCGGTTATCGCTTACCATCAGGTGATCCGTCTGCTCTCTTGCCCTATCCCAAAAAAAAACCACCTGGAACAGAATAAGCTCAAGACATGAAAGTATCTTATAGTATATATAAAGTATTTATCCCGAAAAGATAATTACAATACCTACAACTGATATGAAGCGGCGGTGTCGGACTTGCGATCATGTGGTTGCCGGTTTGAAACCCACGCATTGCACTACCGACGTGAACCCACTCGTAACACAAGCATTTAGCTTAGCACGAGGGGTTAACAAAAATACTAGTAATGTGCGACCCACATTGCTAGTAAGCTAAAAAAAAACCTATGGCCCCCTGATCCATCATTTGACGACCTCTGTGGTTTAATGGTTCGAGTACCGGACTGCTGACCATGAGGTCGTGGGTTCGATTCCCACAGGACACAAAAATGTATGTGATGAATATAAGTGTTTGTGTTCGTCTCGGTGTTTCTTATGTATTATAAGTATGTATTTACAAAAAAATAAGTATAAAGTATTATATCCATTGTCTAGTACCCATAGTACAAGCTCTGCTTAGTTTGGGACTAGATGGTGCTGTGTAAAAATGTCCCAGAATATCATTCGCTCGAGATATGGAAAACTGAAACCTATTTGAGGTGGCACCTTTAGTTTCTCAGTTACGTACCCATCATCATCATCAGCCTATAACAGTCTACTGATGGACATAGGCCTTTTTTTTTTTGTGCGTGTGGACAATCCTCATGGACATCCGCCGCCCGGGGAAGGCGGCGGGGTGTGTCGGACTCCACCCTGAGTGGGTGACCTACCGACTAAAAACCACGCGTCGTTCCTTCCTGCACGTTTTCGTCGGGGGCTACGGCGCTGTCCGCTGATTGTGGAGGGGGGGAGTGAGGCGTTGGACTCCCCCCCATCGCCTTAGAGGGGCGCGCGTGGAACACTACGCGCCACCGCCCCGGGTCCTATAAGGGGGGCGTGGCGGACGTCCCCGCGTCCGCCACGCCCGGACCCATTCACGGAGGCCGGAAGAGGGCATTGTCGGCCCTCCTCTGATGCCCGGTGCGCCGGCTGCGGATCGGGTTAGTGCTAGCACTCTCCCTCTCATGGACAAAGGCCTCCCCCAATGTGCGCTGTTCACCCTGTTCTCGGCTTGTCGCATCCAGCTATAGTCGAAAGCCTCCCACAAATGATCACTCCAAAACTTGTTATTTTAGTGAAGGGTAACTTCGACTCGCAGACAGGATTCGAACCTGCGTCTTTTGGTTAGACCACTAAGCCACTGAGAGTCCCACCTGCCACGTCGAAATTTGCCTTCACATTCTGAACTTACGTCTTAAAGGTGACGTGAGTAACAATTATTGAAAAGTAAATGAAGTTACCTACCCTATTACCACAAAATCTATTTTTTTTTTCATCAAATGTAATAAAACCATCTCTGCCTTACCCTTCGGGGAATGCAGGCGTGATGGTATGTTTATATTTCTTACCTAATATGGCGTCCCCGAGGAACTCGAGTCGTTGATAACAGTCGGTGAGTCGGTTGCTGTGATGTGAAGCGTGGGTCAGAGCCTGCAGCAGAAGCGAGCGGTCGTTGAACCGGTACTGCAGAGTACGTTCCAGGGCATCGTAACCTGTAAACAAAAAGATTATTAGACATACTACCAATTAGACATACGCTTCGCCATCGCCAACGACCTCTATTTTCGGTGCCTCAATCCAGTACTATGTGCCTTAAAACAAGTCCCTTGTACTTAGCCCTTACCCTCATCAATAACATATTACAACATGATCAATCCCTAGATGCCTTTACAAGCACTGAACTGAGTTTTCTGAGTACAGCAAATCATTACTTGAAGTCCATTGCCACTCCCAGTACTATTTCTCCGTCTTAGGTTAATATTTTTATGTTGTATTGATTATATTAATTTTATTTTCAAAATTTAATTTAATTTATAATAGATAATGTAAGCACTATGTTTATGACATTCTTTTGATAGGTACATGCATGACATAATTATCTACTTCTGACCTATAACTTGTACGTGTAGAATAGTCTGTAAGTATAAGTTGGTTATTGAATAAATAAATAAATAAATAAATTATATTGTAAACGAGTAGCGAAGCGACTGTCCCTAGAAATTCACCCCTTAAAGGGGGGAGAGCCATGCTTCGGCACGAATGGGCCGGCTCGACCGGAGTGATTCCTCACAGAACACGGCGTAAAACAACGCTTACGTTATGTTTCGCCGAATGAGTGAGGTTACCGGAGGCACAAACGTGTTGTGACTCCTCTGGTGTTGCGAGTGTCCATGGGCGGCGGTTATCGCTTACCATCGGGTGTTTGTTATGCTTAGGTCCCAAGTAATAAGGGTCGATTCTATTGCCATTACCCGGGCACAAATTCCAACTCCGAGCTGCTACTGGGAATTTCATAGAAAAACCCAATAACACTGCTCGACCTGGGGATCGAACCCAGGACCTCTAGCTTAGCAGTCGCGCTCAGGACCACAAGGCTAATGAGGCAGTTCAAATTCAGTTCAACAAATATTTATGTGATGAATTTAAATGTTTGTGTTCGTCTGGGTGTATTTTATGTATTATAAGTATGTATTTACAAAAAAAAAGTATATAATTATTATATCCATTGTCTAGTACCCATAGTTCAAGCTCTGCTTAGTTTGGGACTAGACGGTGCTGTGTAAAATGTCGCAGAATAAAAAAATAACTCACCTGATAGCATCATTTCTAATTCGCCTTCAGGATCTTCAATGTAGCGGAGTAAAGGTGAGGGGGGAGCTTTCAAAGCCCCGAATATTGGCTGCAAGATAAAAAAATAATATAATTTTTAATACAAATACATACATACGTACTACACGAATTTGACGAACAAATTTAACGAGACTGTGGTTTAGTGGTTCGAGTACCGGACTGCTGACCATGAGGTCGTGGGTTCGATTCCCACAGGACACAAAAATTTATGTGATGAATATAAGTGTGTGTGTTAGTCTGGGTGTTTCTTATGTATTTACAAAAAAAAAGTATATAAGTATTATATCAATTGTCTAGTAGTCATAGTACAAGCTCTGCTTAGTTTGGGACTAGATGGTGCTGTGTAAAATGTCCCAGAATATTTATTTGTACATACACGCCTTCCTCCCGCAGGGGTAGGCAGAAACTATAGACCGCCACTTGCTACGATTCTTGCATACTTCTTTTGCTTCTGCCACATTCATACTACGCACAAGAAACAATAAGAGCGCAAATAGAGATGGTGATAGCTTAGGTGCGTGGGTGAGGATGGCGAAGTTCTTCAAAAAGGTCAGGTGCATAGAACTCGCAACCGGCGCGTATGTATGAGAAGATGTATGAATGTGGCAGAAGCAAAAGAGGCATGCAAGAATCGTAGCAAGTGGCAGTCTATAGTTTCTGCCTACCCCTCTGGGAGAATGGCGTGAGTGTATGTAGGTGTAGGGGCGTGGGTGAGGAAGAGAGATACAAAGTCAGAGAGACAGTAAGAGCGGAAATGTTTGAAAAACAAAGATAGCAAAAATCGACATGCGGGCAGGATTCGAACCTGCGTCTTCTGGCTACATACACAGACGCTGTGTGTGTGTGCGCGCGCGCATGTGTGAGTGTGTGTGTGTGAGTGAGTGCGTGTGTGAGCGAGTGCGTGTGTGTGTGAGTGCGTGTGTGTGTGATTGCATGTGTGTGCGTGCATTCGTGTGTGTGGGTGTGTGGCAGTCTTATCCAGGTCTTTCCAACACACTTTATCGCGTTATCAACCCACCTGGCCATCGGTCTCCCTACACTCCTTGAGAAAATGTGGAATGAACTATCGCCTGCAGTATTTCCGGCCCAATACGACCTTCAAACCTTCAAGAAAAGAGCGTACTCCCTTTTAACAGGCCGGCAGCGCACTTGCGACTCCTCTGGTGTTGCGGGTGTCCATGGGCGGCGGTTATCGCTTACCATCAGGTGATCCGTCTGCTCGTTCGATCCTATCCCATGATAAGCATGTAATGTTACCTGCATCCACTTCCCCTGAGGGTCTCTATACGGCTGTAGGGAGCCCACAGCCCGGCCGGGCCACGACCAGTCCTCCTCAGGGAACACCTCCTGTTTGGAGGACTCCTCATCTGAACACGAAGATGTCGATGAGCCCCTGCGCTGACGATCCGAAGAAGATGACGCTGAAGTCTCCTGAAAAGAAATGAAGGTAAGATACTTACATAAGAATTGGCTACTACTGATATTTTCTTATTATCTATACTAATATATAAAGCTGAAGAGTTTGTCTGTGTGTTTGCGTGGACGCGCTAATCTCAGGAACTACTGGTCCGATTTGAAAAATTCTTCCAGTTCAGAAGGCTATAGGCTATATATCATCACGCTACGCTACGCGGGCGAAGTTGTGCGCAGAAGCTAGTTTACCATAAATAAAAAGAGACCATCAACAAAAACTAAGTTTTTTACTGAATGAAAATTAAATAAATGTTAAGAAACATAACATAAACATACCATCACGCCTGTATTCCCCGAAGGGTTAGGCAGAGGTGTACTAATGTACACCCACAGTTCGCCGGTATGTTTAGGTCCCATATAATAGGGGGCGAGCCTATTGCCATTAACCGGGCACAAATTCCAAACTCCGAACTGCTACTGGGAATTTCATAGAAAAACCCAATAACACTTTGCTCGACCTGGAAATCGAAACCAGGACCTCTAGCGTAGCAGTCGCACTCAGGACCACTAGGCTAATGAGGCAATTAGATTGTTTACATTATAAGAAATATATAAATAAATAAATAAATATTCTGGGACATTTTTACACAGCACCATCTAGTCCCAAACTAAGCAGAGCTTGTACTATGGGTACTAGATAATGGATATAATACTTATATACTTTTTTTTTGTAAATACATACTTATAATACATAAGAACTCCCAGACGAACACAAACACTCTTATATTCATCACATAAATTTTTGTGTCCTGTGGGAATCGAACACACGACCTCATGGTCAACAGTCCGGTACTCGACCCACTAAACCACAGAGGTATTATCAGAGTATTTAAGCATTAGTACCTCATCTTCTCGCTCCATTTTCTCCATGCGGCGTACATAAGGATGATCATGAGGCAGAGACACGTGATGGCAGGGAAGGACCCTTATGCCGAGCCACGACATGAACAGCAGGGCTCCGCGGGGCCCACACTCTAGGAGATACGCCCCGATTAGGGCTTCCACGCAGTCCGCTATAGATTTATCTGGGAAAAAACGGATATGGAACAATAATACTGGGGCCCTAGTCTGCTATTTCAATTGACTCAGAATGACCGTCCAATGGCACTAAATGACATAAGAAATGACAGATTTCGTTGAGAAAACTGTCAAAAATCAACCATTATGAAGTCACTGAATCACAATTCTGACACAACTGAATAGTAGACTCGGCACCCTGGTTTCTGATCCTCTGACTATTCCTTTTTTATGGGTTAGGGGGCAAACGAGCAGACGGATCGCCTGATGGTAAGCGATAATCACCACCCATGGACACCTGCAACACCAGAGGAGTCACAAGTGCGTTGCCCGCCTTTTAAAAGAGTTTGGTCCTCCGATAACCTCACTCACTCGGCGAAACACAACGTAAGCGTTGTTTCACGTCGGTTTTCTGTGAGGCCGTGGTATCGCTCCGGTCGAGCCGGCCCATTCGTGCCGAAGCATGGCTCTCCCACGTTAAAATTAAAGCTATACAGATTTCTGACACTTACGCGAATATTAGACATTGAAATATATTTTTTTAAGGATTTTTATCGCGTTGTATTGATACTATTAAGATTCTTTCGATTCTTAAGATTATTAAGATCTTTAAGATTTATTTGTTAGCATGGATGTATAATGCGAGAGAGAGGGAGAAAGGTGTGGTCTTTGCCCGAAGAAGAAATTTAGGCTTTAAAAAATTAACTCACCTGGTATGCTGTGCTGTGTGATTAAGTTGTAAGGTATGAAGCAACCAGCTGCGTCCAGAGGTGTCTCCAGATGTTGCATTATGTCCTTACCTTCACCCTGTTCAAAACATATAATTGCCTCAAAAGTATAAAAAAACCGGCCAAGTGCGACTCACGCACCGAGGGTCCCGACTTAAAAATATTTCTATTATATCGTTGGCGATAGTGCAATACCGCGTAACTAACACTTGGCTGTAAGGTTCATTTTTAATATTACCTATTTAATTGATAATCAGGCCTTAGAACAGGCTATGAGGTTAAATTTTCAAAAAAAAGCTTACTAGCAATGCGGGTCGCACATTACTAGTATTCTTGTTAACCCCTCGTGCTAAGCTAGATTGCTTGTGTTACGAGTGAGTTCACGTCGGTAGTGCAATGGGTGGGGTTCGAACCGGCAACCACATGATCGCAAGTCCGTCGCCCTAGCCATTAGGCTACCGCCGCTTCATAATTAATCTAAATTAAATCATTGAAAATTTAATCTTATAGCCATTGCTCTAAGCTTTAATTATCAATGATATATCTTTGAAAATTTAACCTCATAGCCTGTTCTAAGGTCTGATTATCAATTTAAACATTAAAAATGTGTTAGTTATGCGGTATTGCACTATCCCCGACGATATGATGTAAGTAAAAATGTATGCTTTTCGCAAATTGAGAGCATGGAACACCTTCTGTGTACATGCGATGCACTGGCTAGAAAGCGAATGTGCCTCTTGGGGCAGGGTTATCCAAGACCAGAGGACTACAGACTCATACCACCAGGCCTCATTATAAAGCTTATGGAAGAGCTGTTTGAAGAACTGGGGGAGGATGAGGATTAGGTATCTAGGGGAAGCACAGGGTCGAAGTGCTCTGAGGCCTTGCTGCCTCGGCCCCACACAAGATAAGATAAGATAAGATGCTTTTCGCAATGTTTCCGTTATCTGTGCTATAAGACGTTGCTTCGTACCCAATTTGAAGATTTTGAGTTCACGGGAAGTACCCTGTAGGTTTTGATTCCCTTGTGAGTATCGAAAATTTGCGGCATAAACGGTTGTATCTTTTGATTGGCTTAGAAGTTTGATTTTTTCACAGCTCCAAGGGACAGTAGAACTGAGTAACACTACTTATTATAAAACAAAGTCGTTTCCCGCTGTCTGTCCCTATGTATGCTTAGATCTTTTAAACTACGCAACGGATTTTGATGCGGTTTTTTGCGGATATAACATCACGCTATGACTCTTAGGACCGGGGCAGCGCGGGTGAAACCGCGGGCGGGTCGCTGGTTTGATATAAATTCCAGGCAAATCTCGACACGACGGGTAGGACTCACGGAGGAGTAGAGGTCATAGCATCTGGTGTACCTAACCAGAAGACGCAGGTTCCAATCCGAAGGCAAGTCGAACTTTTCCATCACTAAAATAACTTGAATTTATTTAATTTCAATATATTGTTATACTCACATTAATTCTGGGATGTAACGTAGGCGGTGGCTTGTGGCAGGGAGGTAACCAATTGTCATGTGGCTCAAACTTGGACGCGATCATACGAGCGCCGAGACGCTTATTGCGCCCCAAACGATACAAGTTGAGATTAGATACCTAGAATCACAACATACATAATATTATTATACACTCAGTCACTCTCAATCAATCAAACACACACACACACACACACACCCTCTCTCTCACACACAACACACACACACACACACCCTCTCTCACACACACAGCACACACACACACACACACACAGCACACTG
This sequence comes from Acronicta leporina, assembly GCA_947256265.1. Classification (NCBI taxonomy): domain Eukaryota; kingdom Metazoa; phylum Arthropoda; class Insecta; order Lepidoptera; family Noctuidae; genus Acronicta; species Acronicta leporina. The sequence goes on along the minus strand of OX366541.1, from coordinate 4,483,223 downwards.
TTGTATAGTCTTATTACATTAAATTAAATTTAAATGTTTTTAATGTTGTAAACTTTGGATTTTAAGATGTTGTTTTGTTTTCATGATTATTTTTGAAATATGATGCTTTCATCATAATCAACCTATTATATGTCCCACTGCTGGGCACGGGTCTCCTCTCACAATGAGAGGGATTAGGCTATAGTCCACCACGCTAGCCTAATGCGGGTTGGCAGACTTCACACGCCTCGAGAAAATCTCTCAGACGTGCAGGTTTCCTCACGATATTTTCCTTCACCGTTTAAGCGCGTGATAATTAACTATTATAATACGCACATAACTCCGAAAAGTCAGAGGTGCGTGCCTTGGATTTGAACTCAAGACCTTTGACTTGGCAGTCCAATGGTCATATCACTAGGCTATCACGGCTTTTGCCTGCTTTCATAATGCGGTAAAATCCGTAAAAAGTAGTTTTATTTCAATTACTAGCTTCTGCCCTTGGCTTCACTCACTTGACACTCAAAAACCAACAGTGGTGATCTCTTCTTTGTATGAGTCTCTATACATTAGAGAGGTCAAGCTGTATCTCAGGCTCCGTTTCATTATTTGAGATAAGAAGTATACCAGTTTTTAAGTTGGAGCACATACTTTCTAACAGTGATAACAAAATTATAATCTATTCAGTAGTTTTTCCGCCAACCCGTAACAAACAGACAAGAATTTTAAAAATCAAATTTTTGGGTTCGGAGTCGTTTAAACCTAACGCACTTGATTTTTTTTTAATATCTTCAATGCACAGACACAGCTTTTTTACAATTTTATAATAGTAGAGATTTATCTATAATAAACGTGCATCTACATGACACACATTCAAAAAACTGTTCTCTATACTCATACTCACCTTAATTATTCAACCTAAATTATATTGATATGTACGTGGGAGAGCCATGCTTCGGCACGAATGGGCCGGCTCGACCGAAGTGATACCACGGCCTCACAGAAAACCGGCGTGAAACAACGCTTGCGTTGTATTTCGCCGAGTGAGTTGAGGTTACCGGAGGCCCAAACCCTTTTAAAGGCGGGCAACGCACTTGCGACTCCTCTGGTGTTGCGGGTGTCCATGGGCGGCGGTTATCGCTTACCATCAGGTGATCCGTTTGCTCGTTTGCCCCCCTATACCATAAAAAAAAAAATGTAAATCCAATTTAGCTACATGGCAACGTCTGTCTCTGTACGAAGGACTATCAACTGCCAAAACACAGGCTCACCTAGTTTGGCGGTTGATTATCTATATTGTATGTACCTTTAGCCGTAGTCTATATTAATGTATTTTGTTTCTGTGTTTTTCTCTGTTATTTTTTATGGTGAGAAATAAATAAACTTAAACTTAAACTTAAATCTATGTTTCATTACATCTATTACATACCTGCTTACTTCTCATATGACTCAACTTCCCCTCGTGGACGGTGGGGTGTGCGCAATACAGGTATGCCGTTATTGCGAACTTCAGGAAGCTGTCTCCAATGGTTTCAAGGCGCTCCAAATTGATACCATCGTTCGCATTAGACATTGTTAATGCCTACAAACGAAACCAAATAGTTATTTATGTACATAACATAACATACCATCATGCCTGCATTCCCCGAAGGGTCAGGCAGAGGCGTACTACTAATGTACACCCACAGTTCGCCGGTATGTTTAGGTCCCATGTAATATGGGAGCCTATTGCCATTAACCGGACACAAATTCCAAACTCCGAGCTGCTACTGGGAATTTCATAGCAAAACCCAATAACACTTTGCTCGACCTGGGAATCGAACCCAGGACCTCGAGCGTAGCAGTCATTTATTTATTATTTATTTAATTACCAGTAATAGTAATAACTGAGCTAATCAACTGATCTGCAAGGTTAAGCTGTGGTCGCCGCGGTCAATATGTGGATGGGTGACCATTCTTAATACATCGAGACCCCTCCGTGCCTCGGAGAGCACGTAAAGCCGTCGGTCTCGGTTGTCATACGAACATCTATGACAATTGTTAGTGGTAGTCAGAAGCCCTGACGACCAGTCTATTCTCCGAATATCTGTATTGCCCAGAAATTGTGTTGCGGAGGTCTGATGGCAGTCGTTTCGTGTAAAATACTGATATTCAGCCGCATCTGGATAGACCGGAAGCCGAACTCAATATAATTGGTAAAAGGCTCAGAAGAAGATTTATCTAATTACAACGGTTGTGTTACAACCAATTACAGTAACCAAAAAAGGAGAAGTATAAAATGTATTAAATTAATTGATTGATCCTTTCACCGTGGGAGAGCCACACTTCGGCACGAATGGGTCGGCTCGACCGGAATGACACCAAGGCCTCACAGAGAACCGGCGTGAAACAACGGTTACGTTGTGTTTCAATTGAGTGAGGATTCCGGAGGCCCACACCCTTTTAAAAGGCGGGCAACGCACTTGTGACTCCTCTGGTGTTGCGGGTGTCCATGGGCGGCGGTAATCGCTTACCATCAGGTGATCCATCTGCTAAATCACATAAAAAAACCTCCATTTTATCTCACCTGCAGTATAACACTGGGGCTTGGCCCCGGGTGCCCTTCCAACACAGGCTGATGGTCAAAATCGAACTCCTTCCCACTCCTCCCCTCCTCATAATACGGTATAAAATCAGCATCCCTCTTGCAAACCTCCTCATATCCCTCCTGAGCATCAAAACCTACATTCACAAGCTTCTCATTAACATATTCGGTGGCATCAATATTAATATCTTTCATAGAGAAACAGTTGAATTTTCTAATCTCATCTTTAGGCAAACTATTTCTCAACTCATCTAATATGATTCTTTTATTTTTCTCTATACTTTCAATGTCAATTTGACCGTTTTTGACGAGCAACTCTTTGAAGCCGAATGGGAATAGTTGGTTTAAAGTGTCTTTCTCGCTTCGTGTAAATACGGATGTGTGGTTGAAGGAGTCTTTGGTTTCAGGCAGGACCTCCGTTATGTGTTCAGCTTTAGTAATGAGGTGACCTCTTTTGAAAATCTCCTCCTTATGTTGAGATACAGCTGCGCGGAATTTTACGATGTGCTGTAAAAGAAATATAGATTAAAAATTTAAATTAAATATTCTTTACTAGCTTCCGCCCGCGACATCGTCCGCGTGTAATAGTTACTTAGTCTTAGCGTGATGATATATAGTGTATGTCCTTTCTCAGGGTCTAAAGATTGTCTGTGACAATATTTTTTTTTTTTATGGGATAGGGGGGCAAACGAGCAAACGGATCACCTGATGGTAAGTGATAACCGCCGCCCATGGACACCCGCAACACCAGAGGAGTCGCAAGTGCGCTGCCCGCCTTTAAAAGGGTTTGGGCCTCCGGTAACCTCAACTCACTCGGCGAAACACAACGCAAGCGTTGTTTCGCGCCGGTTTTCTGTGAGGCCTTGGTGTCATTTAAGCGGGAAAGCGTAACAGACAGACAGAGTTACTTTCGCATTTATAATATTAGTGGGGATAGTAGGGATTGATGCAAATATGCTTTTGCAAAGTACCTTCTTATTGATTAGGTTACTAGTTAAATAAGGTAGCTTAGATAGATAGAACCCTGCCTCCTAAACTAGGGGAAACCTGTGACTTAGGAGACAGTGTTATACAATTTGTTACTTCATATGTTCCAGTAAACCTTGCTATGTTTGTTGTGTATGATGGAGAACCTAATTACATAATTGGAGTAAAAAAAGGGAGAATTAATTAATTAATTTGATTTATAGGTATCTTTAGTTTATTTTAAGTGTTTAAATTATGTTGGAATAATTGTTGTTTTGTTTTTTTCTTCTGTGCTCTATACTTAATTATATGTTCTTAATTTTTTATTATAATGTTACCGGTGTTACTATTTAATGCAAGCTGTACATTTACTTCTATTATAGAATTATATATTAGACTATCTTCTGCCCGCGGCTTCGCACACTTGAAGCTCAAAAACCAACACTGATGATCTCTTCTTTGTATGGGTCTCTATACATTAGAGAGGTCAAGCTGTATCATAGTTTCCATTTAATTATTTGAAATAAGAAGTATTTAGTACTTTCCAAAAGTGATAAAATAAATTAAAATCTATTCAGTAGTTTTTGCGCCAACCCGTAACAAACAGACAAGAATTTTAAAAATCACACTTTTGGATTCAGAGACGTTTATACCTATACTCTTACGTAGTTGTTTTTTTTAAATATCTTCAATGTACAGACAGCTTTTTTACTTTTTATTCAATAGATGACTGTTTAAACTTCAAATTGACATAGCGATAAAATTAATTAAAACGTAAATTTTTTGACATTGTTTATATAATAAAGTTGACTGTCTTGACTATGACAAATGTAATAAACTAATGTGATTGATGTTTTTACTTTCAAGTAATGAATACTAGCAAAGCATGACTGTAAAACTAAAATATTTGCACGGCTATTAAGTCGAATATAGTGAGACTAATTAGTAATTATTATAATTAGTAATTAATTACTAATTAGTAATTATTATAATTAGTAATTAATTACTAATTAGTAATTATAATTACTAAAATGTACCTACCTATATTCTCGCAAATAAATCATTCATTCATTAATTACAATTTTATAATAGTAGAGATTAAGCATAATTAGTCTAAGCAAAGTTATTGCAGACAAACTGAAAAGTATAATTTTTAATTGAGATCAAACTCAATTAAAAATTATACTTTTCAGTTTGTCTGTTTGTTACGGGTTGGCGCAAAAACTACTGAATAGATTTTAATTTCGTTATCACCGTTAGAAAGTATGTGCTCCAACTTAAAAACTAGTGAACTTCTTATGTCAAATAATTAAACGGGACCTGAGATACAGCTTGACCTCTCTAATGTATAGAGACCCATACAAAGAAGAGATCATCACTGTTGGTTTTTGAGCTTCAAGTGAGCGAAGCAGCAGGCAGAAGCTAGTACAGAAGAAAGTACTCCCTCACCTGTTCTGGCGCGCTGCCCTGTCGTATGACTCTGTCGTGTTCCACCTTATCCTCTAAGTCATCTTGCTCATCCGGCATCGGGGCGGGGTTCACCTTCTTGATGCGTTCCAGATCAAATGCCTCGGCTTCGTGAGCTGTCTTATACTCTATCCTTACTCCCATAGCAGCTGGGTAAAGAAAAAATTAAAATAAAACCATCACGCCTGTATTCCCCGAAGGGTTAGGCAGAGGCGTAGTAATGTACACTTAAAGTTCGCCGGTATGTTTAGGTCCCATGTAATAGGGGGCGAGCCTATTGCCATTAACCGGGCACAAATTCCAAACTTCGAGCTGCTACTGGGAATTTCATAGAAAATCCAATAACACTGCTCGATCTGGGAATCCAGCACCTATATCTAAGCAGTCGCGTTCTGGACCACTAGGCTAGTGAGGAAGTCAATATTTCTAGTAAGCGTTTTGTTATTGTGCTTTTAAAATGTTTATCCTTTATTTTCTGCGTTTTGTTTTGTGTACAATAAAGAATACTCTATTTCAATCTAAACTATATCAATCTATACTAATATATAAAGCTGAAGAGTTTTTTTGTTTGTTTGCTTGCTTGAACGCGCTAATCTCAGAAACTACTGGTCCGATTTGAAAAATTCTTTCAGTGTTAGATAGCCCATTATTGTCAAAGTCAAAGATATTTATCATAACGCTAAGACTAAGTAACTATTCCACGCGGACGAAGTCTTCTAATATACAACACTAGCTTCTGCCCGCGACTTCGTCCGCATAGCGTAATGATATATAGCCTATGGTCTTCCTCAATAAATCAAATCGGACCAGTAGTTCCTGAGATTAGTGCGTTCAAGTAAACAAACAAACAAACAAACAAACTCTTCAGCTTTATATATTAAGTATAGATATAGATGAAAATAAAGAATTACCATTCGCGTTCCTGCTGTTACAAAATCCGCTAGTATCGGTATCCTCGTCACTTCCGTCGAAATCCAGGTCGGTATCATCTGAATCCAGATCGCTGGAGAAAATAAATAACAATGAGGAAACTGTTTATTCCTTTAATAATTTTATGTTTTAAGTATTTTTTTTTAAAAAAAAGCTTACTAGCAATGTGGGTCGCACATTACTAGTATTCTTGTTAACCCCTCGTGCTAAGCTAAATGCTTGTGTTACGAGTGGGTACACGTCGGTAGTGCATATTGGGATCGAACCGGCAACCACATGATCGCAAGTGCAATGCCCTAGCCATTAGGCTACTGACGATTCAAAATAGGGTATTTTACACCATGTAAGAAAAAATATAAAAATGCATGTTTATGATAGATTTTTAAAAAGGTAAACGAGAAACGTTAGTATTTATTTATAAAAATGCAATGTAAATTTTATAATTCAATTTCAAAAATAGTATTTTTTAATCTGTTTTATAACGCCATCCGCCATATTGGATTCCGACGTGATGTCACTCCGATAGTAACTTGACGTTACTTGGTCTTTTGCAGTTGTATTGTTTACTAACGAAGTGACGTCACGACCCGAAGTAGCAGGGCGGCTAGCGTTTCCGCGCGAAAATTCAAAATCATAAATTAAAAATAGTTTTTAAGGCATTTTTCGGTTTTATAAAATTGAAATAAAAATTCTACTGGTTCATTACGATCTAAGGATTAATTTAAAACAGTTTTAAAAAAGTGTAATACCCTATTATACGAAACCTGAATATATTTTGTTCAGAATAAGTAACTGTGTGTTTATCCAATGTTTTCCAAGTTATGTGCGTATTAATAGTTTATTATTACGCGCTTAAACGGTGAAGGAAAACATCGTGAGGAAACCTGCACGTCTGAGAGATTTGCTCGACGTGAAGTCTGCCAACCCGCATTAGGCTAGCGTGGTGGACTATAGTCTAATCCCTCTTATTGTGAGAGGAGACCCGTGCCCAGCAGTGGGACATATAATTGGTTGATTATGATTATTAAGGACTCGATATTCAATTTTTTTTAATAAATAAATAAATATTCTGCGACATTTTTAGACAGCACCATCTAGCCCCAAACTAAGCAGAGCTTGTACTATGTCGTGTACGTGGTCAGCAGTCCGGTACTCGAACCACTAAACCAAAGAGCCCGTCCAATTGACGTGTTTGAGGTATTCAGTTACACGATAAACAATACGCTTACCTAGACATATAGGAGTCATCGCTGTCCGCCATTGAGAAGTTCTTCGACGGATTGAACTGACTGAATTTCGGCTTCGCTATGGGCTCGCACCAATTCGTACTACCTAAATAGACATTAAATTAGTTTTATTAAAATCTCCAGCAAAGAACACATTTTTTTTTATAGGCTAAGATGAAGCGTACTTCATCTCCAATTCGCCTGATGTTAAGCATCACTGCGACCTTCGATAAATGAATATATATGTTACATTCAAAACTCATAACCAGTCAAAACCATTTGTGACTGCGAAAATCAGTGTGTTTTTAACTAAGGACGTTGGTCAAAAGTGGTTTTGACTGGTTATGAGTTGAGTTTTGACTGTAACATATATATTTTAGTACGTCTTCATAACAAATAATCGAAGAAGGATACCATCACGCGTGTATTTCCCGAAGGGTTATACAGAGGCGTACTAATGTACACCCACAGTTCGCCGGTATGTTTAGGTCCCATGTAATAGGGGGCGAGCCTATTGCCATTAACCGGGCACAAATTTCTAACTCCGAGCTGCTACTGGGAATTTCATAGAAAAACCCAATAACACTGCTCGACCTGGGAATCGAACCCAGGACCTCTAGCGTAGCAGTCGCGCTAAGGACCTAGAGGCAGTAATCGAAGAAATCTTCGAAAGAATGCATCCTTCCTGACCCAGCAGGGTATCCCGGGGCAGGTAGCTTAGAGGTTCTCATTAACTTACCGGAAGTGGAAGTGCAGAACGTGAGGTTTGGAGGCAGGGGCTCCATCAACTCGTCATATTCCAGCGTCTCGGGGAGACAGGACGCCATGTCATTACTCCAAGTGCCTATTTCAAACTGAAACCAACACAAAAACATGTTTGCCAGCATATTTTCGGCGGCTTATATTATAACTAGCTTCTGCCCGCGGCTTCGTCCGCGTAACGTGATGATATATAGCCTATAGCGTTCCTCAATAAATGGGCTATCTAACACTGAAAGAAATTTTCAATTCGGACCAGTAGTTCCTGTCATGTCACGACACTGACTTAACAACATGCGTCGCTGCTCCGCCGCGTGGCCCCACTTCCTGGCCAGTTCGAAACTCACCGCCGGCTCAGATGCGCGTGTCGTTTGTCCGTCGCCCGCGCACGTGTTCCACCACCTTAATACCAGCTTGTGATGTGACAGACATTTTGAAATATCATTTTTATACTTACATTTGTTTCATCTACAATATGAGAATAAATTAGTTTGTACCGTAATTACCTACCTGGCGTCATTGAAGAGCTCCTCCACCTCCAACGATTCCTCGCCGCAACAGTTCCTGAGATTAGCGCGTTCAAGCAAACAAACTCTTCAGCTTTATATATTAAGTACTAGCTTCTGCCCGCGACTTCGTCCGCGTAGCGTGATGATATATAGCCTACAGCCTTCCTCAATAAATGGGCTATCTAACGCTGAAAGAATTTTTCAAATCGGACCAGTAGTTCCTGAGATTAGCGCGTTCAAACAAACAAACAAACTCTTCAGCTTTATATATTAGTACTAGCTTCTGCCCGCGACTTCGTCCGCGTAGCGTGATGATATATAGCCTATAGCCTTCCTCAATAAATGGGCTATCTAACGCTGAAAGAATTTTTCAAATCGGACCAGTAGTTCCTGAGATTAGCGCGTTCAAGCAAACAAACAAGCAAACAAACAAACAAACAAACAAACAAACTCTTCAGCTTTATATATTAGTATAGAAATATAGATTCGAGTTTTTGTGGGCAATTTAAGCACCCCCGGTCACTTAATACTTACAGCTGCCTCCGCCTCAGCGTCTTCCTTCTCCTGCAGTATATCGTTAATAGTCTTCACTTTTACTTCCTTCTGCTGCTCTTCGTCTGTTCCCTTCTCTTCTTCATCCAACTCTTCTTCCATATCTTCTGTTTGACTGTGAACAAACAAGTCTGTTATCAGCTTGTTGAAGGCATACAAGAGATCTTGATTGAAACGCGATTCGAACGACATATCACACCTGTATTTCCCGAAGGGTTAGGCAGAGGCGTACTAATGCCGGCGATAGGAAATGCCGGCGCCTTCTAGTAAAAAAATTATGTAAAACAACTTGTAAAAGTGTCTTTTTAAGATCTATTTACAGAAACAAATATCATTTATCAATGTACACCCACAGTTCGCCGGTATGTTTAGGTCCCATGTTATAGGGCCTATTGCCATTAACCGGGCACCAATTCCTAACTCCGAGCTGCTACTGGAAATTCCATAGAAAAACCCAATAACACTTTGCTCGACCTGGGAATCGAACCCAGGACCTCTAGCGTAGCAGTCGCACTCAGGACCAGGCTAATGAGGCAGTTCAAATAAAACCTCAAACAATACGACTGAAAACTGCATCCAATTTTATGCAGTAGTTTTTGCGCGATGAGGTAGATATCCTTGGTGAGTGCAGCCACCGGCAAAAGCTAGTCTCTACTATTATAAAATCATAAAAAAGCTGTGTCTGTACATTGAAGATATTAAACTACTGAATAGATTTTAATTTTATTATCACTGATAGAAAGTATACGCTCCAACTTAAAAACTGGTGAACTTCTTATATTAATTAATTAAACGAATCCTGAGATACAGCTTGACCTCCCTGATGTATAGAGGACCATACAAAGAAGAGATCATCAATTTTGGTTTTTCCATTTTTACTCCTGATCGAAGCGAAGCGACGTGAGCGAAGCCGCGGGCAGAAGCTAGTATACAATAAAAGGTTACCTGGACTCTTTCTCGCTATCTTTTTTACTTTCATCTTCTTCCTTTTTCTTTTCGTTCTTTTCTGAGTCTGCACTTAACACCTGAAAAGAAAAATAACTAGATTGTGTTTCACAGTGGTTTCGGTAGCTTTATAAATAAATAAATAAATATTCTGCGACATTTTACACAGCACCATCTAGTCCCAAACTAAGCAGAGCTTGTACTATGGGTACTAGACAATGGATATAATACTTATATACTTTTTTTTGTAAATACATACTTATAATACATAAGAAACACCCAGACGAACACAAACACTTATATACATCACATAAATTTTTGTGTCCTGTGGGAATCGAACCCACGACCTCATGGTCAGCAGTCCAGTACTCGAACCACTAAACGACAGAGGTCGTCTTTACATACATACATATTTTCACGCCTGTCTCCCATTGGGGTAGGCAGAGACTATAGATTTCCACTTGCTACGATCCTGGCACACTACTTTCGCTTCATCTACGTTCATTAACCTCCTCATGCATGAACGTCGGTTTAGGGTGCTCTTAACCTGACCTTTTTTAAGAACGGCCGCAACTTGGTTGTGGTATGTTCGTCGAGGTCGGCCCCTTCCAACTCTTCCATCCATTCTATTTATATTTCGGGGACGCCGGTAGGCACCAGGCGGGCGATCAGTCCTCATGTTGGGGTTATTTCACCCAGTTCCCCATTTTGGTGGATCCCGTCATGGGTTACTGGCGCTCGGCGTCGCAAATCTTCCCGTAGCCTTGCAGAAGCCCACCAGTTGTCCGATGGAGAGTTGTGCTAGCTGTTCTTCATTTATCTCATCGGTTCCTAGTATTTCCCATCTAAGTAGCGCATACATTGTGCATTTTGCTATTAGATGGAAGCTTGTTTCTTCTGCTTCCCCGCATGCTGGGCATATAGGGTCCTCCTTTATTTTCATGATCGCCAGGTGTCTGTCAACTCTTCCATCCGTACTCATCATGTATACTCGTTTCGTCAATCTCCGTTCATCCATCCTCTCTACATGCCCAAACCACCTTAACTTCGGTAGCTTTTATTAGCTAAAATGTCGGGAGTAACTGCAGAAACGCAGTTTATATAAACACTAAATAAATACATGTCTTTAATCTTTATTGTCGCTGAATAAATTGTTTGCTGAATAAACTGCCTCATTAGCCAAGTGGTCCTGAGCGCGACTGCTACGCTAGAGGTCCTGGCTTCGATTCCCAGGTCGAGCAGTGTTATTGGGTTTTTCTATGAAAATCCCAGTAGCAGCTCGGAGTTAGGAGTTTTTGCCCGGTTAATGGGAATAGGCTCGCCCCCTATTGCATGGGACCTAAACATACCGGCGAACTGTGGGTGTACATTAGTACACCTCTGCCTAACCCTTCGGGCAATACAGGCGTGATGGTATGTTATGTTAAATTGTTTCTTTCTTTCTTTATACTATGTATATGCGAAATGTGGGTGTACATTAGTACACCTCTGGTCTAATTTTTCGAGGAATAGAGGCGTGAGAGAGAGGTTCAGTTCAGAGGCTCGTTTGCCCACTATCCCATAAAAAAATTGTCTTGCCTCTTACCAGATGCCGCTCTGAAAGGCAGTGATGATTTTTTTTTTCTGTTACTTTTTACACAACACCATCTAGTCCCAAACTAAGCTGAGCTTGTACTATGCGTACCAGACAATGGATATAATACTTATATACTATTTTTTTTTTGTAAATACATACTTATAATACATAAGAAACTGCCTCAATAGCCCAGTGGTCCTGACCGCGACTGCTACGCTAGAGGTCCTGGGTTCGATTCCCAGGTCGAGAAAAGTGTTATTGGGTTTTTCTATGAAATTCCCAGTAGCAGCTCGGAGTTAGGAATTTGTGCCCGGTTAATGGCAATAGGCTCGCCCCCTATTACATGGGACCTAAACATACCGGCGAGCTGTGGGTGTACATTAGTACGCCTCTGCCTAACCCTTCGGGGAATACAGGCGTGATGGTATGTTTATGTTATAATACATAAGAAACACCCCAGACGAACACAAACACTTATATTCATCACATAAATATCTGTGTCCTGTTTGTATCGAACCCACGACCTCTTGGTCAGCAGTCCGATACTTGAACCACTAAACCACAGAGATCGTCAACATTCTAATCCATACTATTTCTGTGTATCTTACCTCAGCCAAGCTCCATCCGAAGTCCAGAGCGGGCCACTGGAAGCCAGGCATGGTGTCTTCATTAATCTTGGGTATACCCAATCCTACATCTATGGCGACAGCGCGGCGGATCTCGTCAGCAATTAATAACGCGTTGATTCTTAGGACAAAGAAACACAGGAGATAATTTTAAATTAAAGAACACAAATAACATACCATCATAACATCACGCCTGTATTCCCCGAAGGGTTAGGCAGAGGCGTACTAATGTACACCCACAGTTCGCCGGTATATTTAGGTCCCATGTAATAGAGGGCGAGCCTATTGCCATTAACCGGGCACAAAATCCAAACTCCGAGCTGCTACTGGGAATTTCATAGACATAACATACATACCATCACGCCTGTATTCCCCGAAGGGTTAGGCAGAGGCGTACTAATGTAACCCACAGTTCGCCGGTATATTTAGGTCCCATGTAATAGGGCGCGAGCCTATTGCCATTAACCGGGCACAAATTCCAAACTCCGAGCTGCTACTGGGAATTTCATAGAAAAACCCAATAACACTGCTCGACCTGGGAATCGAACCCAGGACCTCTAGCGTAGCAGTCGCGGTCAGGACCACTTAGCTATTGAGGCAGTTAAGAACACAAATACTTGTTATTAAACTAGCGACCCACCCGCGGTTTCACCCGCGTTCCCGAGTGATTACCGGGTAGTAGGAATTTGCGTAGAGACTTGACAGTTCAAAGAGAAATAATGATACCACACTACAACTAATAGTGTTGGGGTAGTGAATGATTTTGCGTAAAGAATGAATGATAAAAATGGTTTAATATAAAATCTAACTAAAAGTTCGTAAATAAGATGTGAAATATAGAACTACGTACCGCATCAGAAAAACATGTTTTTTCCTATTTTCTCACCTTTTAAACCTTCCCTGGACTTTCAAAACCAAAATCAGCTAAATCGGCCCAGCCGTTCTTGAGTTTTAGCGAGACTAACGAACAGCAATTGATTTATATATATATAGATAATTAAAAAAAGTAATTTCTTTTTTTATTTTCTTCTAATAGACAAACCAAAAATTAAAATCCTGTAATTTTACTTTTTTAATTTTTGTCATTTTATAGATTACCTTAATATTGAGGAACAAATTCTATAATTTGTAATAGTTTATATTGTGTTTTGAAGACTAGCTATTAAATATACATAAAAAGTTTGTTCATGTAAGTACATTATTTAAGTTCATTCAATTTCGTTCATTCTTTGACCACCTCACTATCTTTTTTTTGTCAAATCTGGTAACCCTTCAACTGTCAAGTCACTGAATACAATTAAAAGTCGAAATATAGTGTATAATGCGAATGACTGCCTCTTAGCATAGTGGTCTTGAGTGCGACTGCTACGCTAGAGGTCTCGGGTTCGATTCCCAGGTCGAGCAGTGTTATTGGGTTTTTCTATGAAATTCCCAGTAGCAGTTCGGAGTTTGGAATGTGTGCCCGGTAAATGGCAATAGGCTCGTCTCCTATTACATAGGACCTAAACATACCGGCGAACTGTGGCTGTACATTAGTACGCCTCTGCCTAACCCTTCGGGGAATACAGGCGTGGTGGTATGTTAATGTAATTGCGAATTCATATTTAAAAGTACCATTTTTTTTCGGTTGAGGTTCCGTTTTTTTTTTAAAAAAAAAAAGCTTACTAGCAATGCGGATCGCACATAACTAGTATTCTTGTTAACCCCTCGTGCTAAGCTAAATGCTTGTGTTACGAGTGGGTTCACGTCGGTAGTGCAATGGGTCGTATTGTGTCGTAATTGGTCGTATTAGTATTAGTACCTGTAGAGCACGCAGGGCAGCGCCACGGTCGCGAACCAGAGCGGCGCGGCGAAGGGGTGCAGGCGGCACAGCTCGGGGATGAGGATCTGCTTCTGGTCCAGCCGGTCCCGCTTGGCGCGCCGCGTGCGCTCCGACGACACCGGCAGCGCCACTCCCTTGCGGTTCACGTACCTACAACACCATCGTTTTATGGGGCAAACGAGCAGACGGATCGCCTGATGGTAAACGATAACCGCCGCCCATGGACACCCGCAACACCAGAGGAGTCACAAGTGAGTTGACCGCCTTTTAAAAGGGTTCGGGCCTTTTTTTTTTTTTTGTGCGTGTGGAAATCCTCATGGACATCCGCCGCCCGGGGAAGGCGGCGGGGTGTGTCGGATTCCACCCAGAGTGGGTGACCTACCGACTAAAACCACACGGGTGTTTCGCCTCACCACTTTTTGCTGGGGTTACGGGAACGAGGTTTCATACCTCCGCGACCCCAGCAGTGGCAGACCGCCATTGCGGTCTCCGGCTCTGTTGAGGGGGACTGTTTTGATCCCCCATCTGCCAATCCACTTGAGTGGGGCACGGCAACACCTACCGCGCCGCCATCTCGGGCCTTGCGTGATGGGCGGACGGACTTCCCCAAGTCCGCCGCCCGTGGCCTTTTTAAGGTGGATGAAACAGGGCATTGTCTGCCCTGTTTCTGCGCCCTGTTCGTCGGGCGCGGGTTGGCAGTATGGAGGCAGCCTCCCTCTCCCTCTCCGCCGCCTCTTTTGTGGCGATGACCTCCTCGCAGAAGGAGGCCACCGCTTGCCACGCGCTCTCGCTCCCGACCATACTTGAGACGACGACCGGAAGCGAGAGGTCCTCTCCTACCTCAGCGTTAAGGACGCGGCGCTGCTCTGCCCAAGTAGTGCACTCGGCCAGCGTGTGCTGCGCCGTGTCCTCGAGGCAAAGGGTTTGCGCCTCCGGTAACCTCACTCACTCGGCGAAACACAACGCAAGCGTTGTTTCACGGCGGTTTTCTGTGAGGCCGTGGTATCACTCCGGCCGAGCCGGCCCATTCGTGCCGAAGCATGGCTCTCCCACGTTTAAAAATCGTTATCTCAAGACCGGATCAATAACCTTACCTTAATATGAGAGGAAACGTGGCTTGTAATACCATAATAAATATTTTGATGATGAATCTTACCTCGGGGTCAGCAGATTCAGCCTAGCGCTGGTATGGTCCACGTCCAGCAGAGGCTGGTCTCTTTGAGTGAGGGTCACTCCATACTTGGTGCTGTAATAGTCTCTGAAGCTCTGGTGTGTGGCTGATGGGAACGAGGAGTCCGGAGTCAAGTTCCAGCATATCTCCGCCACCAGGAAAAACTGGAGACAACATTTGTAACTGTATTAGGTTTCTCATTAGCCTAGCGCGACTGCTACGCTAGAGGTCTTGGGTTCGATTCCCAGGTCGAGCAGTGTTATTGGGTTTTTCTGTGAAATTCCCAGTAGCAGCTCGGTGTTTGGAATGTGTACCCGATTAGTGGCAATAGCCTCGCCCCCTATTACATGGGATCTAAACATACCGGCGAACTGTGGGTGTACATAAGTACGCCTCTGCCTAACCCTTCGGGGAATACAGGCGTGATGGTACGTTATGTATTAGGTATATAATATACTAGCTTCTGCCCGCGGCTTCGCTCACGTGAAGCTATATCAGGAGTAAATATGTAGAACATTGATGACCTCTTTTTTGTATGGGCCTTTATACATCAGAGAGGCCAATAATTATCTCAATTAATTAAATGAATCCTGAGATACAGAACTCAGGATTCATTTAATTAATTGAGATAAGAAGTTCACCAGTTTTTAAGTTGGAGCATATACTTTCTATCAGTGATAATAAAATTTAAATCTATTCAGTAGTTTTTGCTCCAACCCGTAACAAACAGACAAGAATTAAAATTCACATTTTCGGATTCGGAGACTTAGGATCAAAGAAGTTTATTTCTCAAAAGAACATAGTTCACTTAATGAGATACAATATGTTTAACTTACTGACTTTTATATAAGTACCATAACCCACGTGGTTTTTTTTAAATATCTTCAATGTACAGACACAGATTTTTTACAATTTTATAATAGTAGAGATGACGGCGTAGCGGCTGAGTGATCAGCTTCTGCGCCACGTATTGTGAGTTCGATCCCCACACGGAGCAAATATTTGTATGACCTAGGTACATATAGTTGTTTCGGGTCTAAGCGTTTGTCTCTATTGTGCTGCAATGTATTTAAAAAAAGTTATTTTGGTGAAGGAAAAAGTCGAATACGGACTCGCGGTGGCTTAGGCGTCTAGTGTATTTAACCAGTAGGTTCGAATCCTACCCGCAGTTGTATATTTCCTTCAGAAAAATAACTTTATAATATAAGCATGGAAAATTAAAAAAAAACTAAAATATCTTAGACTAGCTTCTGCCCGCGACTTCGTCCGCGTAGCGTAATGATATATAGCCTATAGCCTTCCTCAATAAATGGGCTATCCAGGACTGAAACAATTTTTCAAATCGGACCAGTAGTTCCTGAAATTAGCGCGTTCAAGCAAGCAAGCAAGCAAGCAAACAAACAAAATCTTCAGCTTTATATATTAAGTACTAGCTTCTGCCCGCAACTTCGTCCGCGTAACGTAATGATATATATGAAAGAATTTTTCAAATCGGACCAGTAGTTCCTGAGATTAACGCGTTCAAGCAAGCAAACAAACAAACAAACTCTTCAGCCTTATATATTAGTGTAGATAGGTATCGTACGCGAGCGAAGCCGAATGCAAAAACTAGCTATAGATAAATACTATATTTAGAAAAGTTCAAGAACTGACCTGTGGTTGATCCTGATTCCTATACCACGGCGTAACAACCGCTTCTCTGTACTTCTCAGCATCAAACACAAAACACTCTCCCTTCTTCAACAGCGGATTGACCATCATCTTCTTCCCCTTACGCTTTCTGCTGCTATCTCTCTCTGTCTTCTGTTCATCATCTGTCTCCTGCCACAGCAGTGGAGTCTCTATGTCTGTTTCCCTCTTGTCTTGAGTGTGATGGTAAATTAGTTCCAGGAATGACCAGTCGATATCTATCTTGTAGGACCCGTCTTCTTGGAGTACTGGAATGGAAGTATACTATACTAGCTTCTGCCCGCGACTTCGTCCGCCTAGCGTGATGATATATAGCCTATAGCCTTCCTCAATAAATGGGCTATCTAACACTGAAAGAATTTTTCAAATCGGACCAGTAGTTCCTGAGATTAGCGTGTTCAAGCAAACAAACAAACAATCTCTTCAGCTTTATATATTAAGTATAGATTATCACGCCTGTATTCCCCGAAGTGGTTAAATATTTTTTGATGAATGTTTTAGATTTGTATAAATGATTTGATTTGAAATGATTTGATTCATCCAATTCTGAAGTCCACGCAGACGAAATCGCGGGCATAATCTAGTATCGTATAAATGAGCTTACCTTTGTTAGTGGGCACGATGTAATAGTTGTTGTGTGTGTTGGTGTGCGCGTGTGTGTGTAGGCGCATGCCGCGCCTGCGCACGCGCAGCACGTCCGCGAACACGAAGCGCATGAACCTGAACATAATAATGAATCTATGTTCAAGTTTCGTCATTGAAAATTTAATCAATCAACCCTAATAGTACTGGGATACCCTTTCTCGAAGAAATTAAGCATCGCTTCCCTCGGTCAGCATGTGGATGGGTGATAATTCTTATCACTTCGAGACCCCTCTTCCTCCTTATTTAATATCCAAAACATCGGATTTTACATTACATCAAACAAAAAATTGTTGTTTTGTACCCCTTAAAGGTAGTGAGGTGTGCACACTGTAACTGAAACTACAGTGTAGTGTTTTTTCGCTATGATATACAATAGAACTATTCATGAGCGTGAAGATGAAGCTGATTTATTGTCAATTTTTTTTATACGGCAATTGCTGTTGATTTAGGGAATCTTGAAGCGAATGCCTCCAGCCAGGAGGATTTATTGACAAAGGACCACGGCGAAATAATTAAGTTTTGTGAACGAAAGCATAGCGCCATCTAACTCGATCCCAACGCCATCTAGTTTGAAAAAAAAATGAAACTTTGGCTGATACTACGCTGATGATTTTGCTGGGGTTAGTTGGGATCGCTTGCGCTATGGTTATTGCTCATGAACAGTAGTGTTATTTCAAGTGTACTCCATTTCAATCTAAACTGCTTTAAAATATAAACAATATTTTTAGTTTTCTTTACCTAATATATATCTATAAAAAAATGAAATGAAGAGTTCTGCACGTAAAATAATTAGAAACATGTTAGCTGTCACGTGGGAGAGCGATGCTTCGGCACGAATGTGCCGGCTCGACCGGAGTGATACCACGGCCTCACAGAAAACCGGCGTGAAACAACGCTTGCGTTGTGTTTCGCCGAGTGAGTTGAGGTTACCGGAGGCCCAAACCATTTTAAAGGCGGGCAACGCACTTGCGACTCCTCTGGTGTTGCGGGTGTCCATGGGCGGCAGTTATCACTTACCATCAGGTGATCCGTTTGCTCGTTTGCCCCCCTATCCCATAAAAAAAACTGCCAAGTATATAAAACGATTATAATTTCGATTTTAGAATTTAAATTAAAAAGTCAAGTCGATGCTGTTTAAATTTTGAACAATTTTTATTGAAATGCGACTGTATATTCTCAGTCCTTACCTTCGAACAAGCCTGCCTCTACGTGGCGACATTCTGACGTCAGCATCCGGTATATGTTCCACTGAGACCCTGACTTCCCCTGAACGAGTGTATACAGGGAACGCTGGTATCTGCAGACTGAGGAAAACGGATTTTATCGCGGTAAATTAATATTATTTAATTCCCGACGTTTCGGACAGCCTCCATGGTCACGGGCAGACTGAGGTGTTGGACGTCTTAATGTTAAAATTACTAACAGCTACCTTACATTTTTGTTAATTATTAGCGATCGGAATTAAATCATATTAATACAACGCGATAAAATCCGTAGAAAATAGAATGATTTCTGAAGCTTACGCGAATATAAGACATATTGAAATAAAACAACCTTACGGATTATATCGCGTTATAAACATAACATACCATCACGCCTGTATTCCCCGAAGGGTTAGACAGAGGCGTACTAATGTACACCCACAGTTCGCCGGTATGTTTAGGTCCCATGTAATAGGGGGCGATCCTATTGCCATTAACCGGGCACAAATTCCTAACTCCGAGCTGCTACTGGGAATTTCATAGAAAAACCCAATAACACTTTGCTCGACCTGGGAATCGAACCCAGGACCTCTAGCGTAGCAGTCGCGCTCAGGACCACTTGGCTAATGAGGCAATATCGCGTTATATTATTAGTATAAAATACGGGCAGACTGAGACTGAGGCCCACTTGCACCAACTTTTTAAATATGTTTAAATTGTATTTAAACACAATTTTTCATAGAAATTTCGTATTTAAATACAATTTAAACACATTTAAGAAGTTGGTGCAAGTGGCCCTGAGAGTCTGCCCGTGACCATGGACGCTGTAAAGGGTCCGAAACGTCGGGATTTGTATTGTATTTTATACTAATATAACGCGATATAATCCGTAAGGTTGTTTTATTTCAATATGTCCGTAGAAAATAGTTTTATTTCAATGTATCACTTACTTGTCAGTTACATCTCTGGCCATGAGGATTCCGATGGCCTGGCTTGCGTTCTGCGGCGCGTGAAGTCTTCTACCGCGGGTGTTATAACGCTCAGGTAACGCGCACCACAGCTTTGAGACTATAGCGTAAAGCATATTGCGTTTCTTGCCTGCAGACAATATAACATACTAAAAAAAGTTTAATTTCGTGGGAGAGCCGGGCCAGCTCAACCGGAGTGATACCACGACCTCACAAAAAATTGGCGTGGTATAAATCATTTTTTTTTATTTTATTAAAGCTTACTACTAGCAATGTGGGTCGCACATTACTAGTATTCTTGTTAACCCCTCGTGCTAAGCTAAATGCTTGTGTTACGAGTGGGTTCACGTCGGTAGTGCAATGGGTGGGTTTCGAACCGGCAACCACATGATTACAAGTCCGATGCCCTCGCCATTAGGCTACCGCCGCTTAAATCAAATCAAATGTTTTTTATTACAAATGAGCTTTTACAAGCGTTTATGAAACGTTATGATTCTAGTTGCACGGTTCCAAAAGGTTGATCCTATGGAGAAGAATCCGGCGAGAAACTCCATGGACACTCTTTTAAAATAAAATAAGTTACAATCTTCATTGGTACAATATTGCGATAACAAGATGTGTGAACGTCGGAGGATGTCCAAGTTTGACCGAAGTCGACAATATTAAACGAGGATTCACATTATTAGAACAACGGTTATGTTGTGTTTGCCGAGTGAGTGAGGATACCGGAGAACTAAACTCTTTTACAAGGCGGGCAACGTTCTTAAAGTTTGTTAAATTCAACGTTCTTCAAGCGGGCGGCGGTAATCGCTTACCATCAGGTGATCCGTCTGCTTGATTGCGGGCTCGGTTTTTTTTTTATTTATCGATAGGCTTAGGCTTGATCGCCAGTTCGCCTGATGTTAAGCGCGATGCGACCTAAGATGGAGCGCGCTTGCCTAGAAGAAACCGATTCACTCGTGATTTAAAGACACCCAGATTATATCTATCGGGGAAGACACACTCGGGAAGCGCATTCCACACCGTTTGGGTTGATTAAGTTATGTATTTTTGTTATATACAAATTGACACATATATACATAACATACCATCACGCCTGTATTCCCCGAAGGATTAGACAGAGGTGTACTAAGGTACACCTACAGTTCGTCGGTATGTTTAGGTCCCATGTAATAGGAGGCGAGCCTATTGCCACTAACCGGGCACAACTTCCAAACTCCGAGCTGCTACTGGGAATTTCATAGAAAACCCCAATAACACTTTGTTCGACCTGGAAATCGAGCCCAGGACCTCTAGCGCAGCAGTCGCACTTGACTAACGAGGCAGGCCCAAGTCGATATTATAAAAAGAACCTTACCAGAGTTATCTTTAGATTTAATTTCCTTCTGCCTGCAAGACTCCTTGGTGCATTCATTGACTGGCGCTTCAACATCACTGTCAATATCCATTGCGTCCGAATCAGCATCTGGATCGATTTCTGTGTCGCTTGTGTCAATTATAGGTTGACAATCAGTGAAGGCCCACGCAGTCTGGAAAAAATATCTGATAGAAAACAAACTATCTTATCTTATCTTGTGTGGGGCCGAGACAGCAAGGCCTCAGGCACCTCAATGGGATCTTTTGTGACCTAGCTTCCTCTCAATAACCTATTCCTCATCCTCTCGTAGCCTTACCTTATCTTATCTATTGTGGGGCCGAGGCAGCAAGGCCTCAGAGCACTTCGACCCAATGGGATCTATTGTGCTTCCCCTAGATACTTAATCCTCATCCTCCCCCAGTTCTACAAAACGCTCTTCTATAAGCTTTATAATGAGACCTGAGGATATGAGTCTGTAGTCCTCTGGTCTTGGATAACCCTGCCCCAAGAGGCACATACGCTTTCTAGCTGTGCATCGCATGCACACAGAAGGTGTTCCATGCTCTCAATTTCCCTTTTACAGGCCCTGCTGGCTGATAATAAGAAAACTTTCACGTGGGAGAGCCATGCTTCGGCACGAATGGGCCGGCTTGAACGGAGCGATACCACGGCCACACAGAAAACTCACGTGAAACAACGCTTACGTTGTGTTTCGCCGAGTGAATGAGGATACCGGAGGCCCAAACCCTTTTAAAAGGTCGGCATCGCACTTGTGACTCCTCTGGTGTTGCGGGTGTCGCATGGGTGGCGGTTATCGCTTACCATCAGGTGATCCGTCTGCTCGTTTGCTCCCCTATCCCATAAAAAAGGTCATATAAGACTTACTCGTTTATAGTAGTATTGTCGCCGCTTGGTGGTGCCTGGACGAGCGCAGTCCTGTGGCTCCGTCCCGTTATACGCAACCACGCTGCTACACGCCTCTAGCTCAGCCGCCTTGAAGTTCTCTTTGCCTAAGATAAAAAAAAAACAATATTGTCATTAGAAATTTTAATGGAAGAATCGTTCAAATAGCCAGTAGTCTAAGCACGAACACTTTCGAAAACGTATTCGTATCGAAATCGAGAATAATTTGTATTTGAAGGAGGTTAATGAACGTATATGAAGCGAAAGTGGTGTACGAGCCAATATTGCTCATACAGCGAATTACCTGTACGTATGTGTAAACAATTACTTAATTATTACGTTAGTCGTAACTAAACCGCCGTCACGCGTTAATGTGTCAGTGAACTAAAACGTAAAGTGCGACTCAGATTACTAAACAACTTGTACACAGTAACTTTGAACTATTAAACCTTTTTAACTAAATAGTGCTTGTGGTGTGCTTCATTTACCTACAACAACTACACTCAACCGGGGTATCGGCAACGGCGAAAACCCCAACATACTGTTTGGTCCTTCGAGCTACCAAGGTAATTTTGCAACTTGTATTTTTAATCATTGAATTGCAAGAAGCAGGGTACCAAGTAACGAACTAGCGGAGATAGCGTCTGCTGCTAGATCAACTCCTTAACGAGGAAACGGCTGATTATATAACATCTTTACTACAATAAACTAACGGTAAAATGTCGGAAGAAGACTACTACCAATTTGTGGAGCTTATACTCAGGCAACAAAGCAGCTATGAGAAAATCAAAGCTCTGCAAACTAACTATAAAAAGGATTCTGCGAGCAGAAAAACAGTAGATTACCTTAACAAGCGCATTGAAGCTTTACAATCCCTCTGGGATGAATTTCTAACAAATCATGAAATCCTGAAGAAGTATGAGTCAATTAAGAAGGATCATGATTATTTTAAACAAAACATTTTTGGAATAACAAAAATAATGTACGATGAAACTAAACAGTCAATGACTCAACTGAGAAACGAGTTGTTAGACAAGCCTGGGTTTTCGGGTACACCCAAACCGAAAATATCAGAAACACGCGACATGCCACAATTCGAAATAAGTCAAGTTCAGCAACCTTCGGGAACCGAGACCGACAAACATTTATCAACCCTGTTACGCAATCAAGTGTGTAATTTTAACGCCTTGAAACGAGCAGTCAACAAAGTCAATCTCGATGATCTGAAGGAGAAATGGCAACTTCAAGATCAACTTAAAACTATACAATCCAAGTGGGAATCAATTGACAAGATCCATTGGGAAATAAGCTACTTATTACAAGGGAGTAACCAGGATTATGAAGATAAATTTGAGCATTGGGAGCTAGTTTACGATAAACTAAAGGAAGATTTAAATAGAAAAATCTTTGAAACATCTCATTACGAAAAATCAACCCCGCGTATGGAATTACCCGAATTTAACGGATCATACAATAATTGGATCTCTTTTAGAGATTTATTCTACGAGATGATTCATAACAATCCAACGCTTAACAAAACGCAAAAAATGATGTTTCTAAAATCGAAATTAAAAGGTGAAGCGGAAAAGCTAATTAAACATCTTCCTGTGAGTGCTGACAACTATGACTCATGTCTGGAAATTGTTCAACATCGCTATAACAACAAACGATTACTTTTCTGCTCATATATAGAAACCCTTCTTAATCAATCATCGATTGATAAACCATGCTCAGCTAACTTGAAGAAGCTTCATGATACAACTAAAGAGTGTTTAAATGCACTACAGAACATAGACATCGATATTCCTGTATGGGGGCCACTTATCGTGCATTTAATAACAGCAAAATTAGATGACGTCACTTACGGTGACTATATAGAAAATATGAAACAATCAAGAGAGCTACCAGACTTAGACGAGTTTATGGAGTTCCTGGAATTGAAGTTCATGACATTAGAAACAGCTAGGAACAAGAAGGGTGGTCAAAAACAAAATTATTCAACGAATAATCAGTATAAAAATTATAATAATAAGTCAACGAACTTTAAAGACGCAGAAAAGTGCACAAAGACATATCATGCGTCACTTCGAAAATGCCCTCTCTGCAAAGACGATCACGCGCTGAGGCAATGTTCTACATTTTTAAACATGGATGTCGCAACGCGTATCCAAACTACAAGCAAATTAAACCTTTGTAAAAATTGTTTGTTTAGTCACGGAGGAGAAAAATGTATCTCAACGAAAAGATGCCATACCTGTAACTTTAAACATCATTCCCTTCTTCATGACGATAGCCGTAAAGGACAACAACCAAGGCCAGCTACTTCAACAGCGGTTGAGCGAACATCGAATCACATAAACGGTGATCAAGAGATACTTTTAACGACTCTTCAACTTAGGGTGAAGAACAGAGAAGGAGAATACGTTATCCTTCGGGCGTTACTGGATCAAGGATCTCAAGTAACCCTGATCACAGAAAATGCTGCACAACGATTAAACTTACCCCGAAACAAGGTAAACGCCGCCGTCACTGGCATCGGCGCTATATTGGGCACGAGTAAAGGCATGATTAAGCTGGAATGTAAATCTATTCACTCTAACTATTCATTCAAAACCGAAGCTTTAGTGATGCGAAAACTTGTTAACAACCTGCCGAACTCTACTATTGATACGAAGGCTTGGACACATCTTGATAACATCAAATTAGCTGATCCTAACTTCAATATCTCTGGGCCTATTGATTTACTGCTTGGTGCTGATATTTACTCGGATGTAATCTTGGAAGGAGTACTGAAACATAACATGAACTCCCCAGTAGCGCAACAGACTAAGTTAGGCTGGATACTGTGCGGAGCTACAAAACAATTTAACTGTCTAGTTACTCTAACAGATCTAGACAGCTTATCAAGATTCTGGGAGGCAGAAGAAATTCCGTTAGAACCCGAATCTACAACAAGCGACATATACTGTGAAAAACACTACGTAGAAACAACGGAACGCTTAAGCAACGGGCGATACGTCGTGCAAATGCCAATGAAGAATAACTTTGAACAAAACATCGACGGGTCGAAACAACAAGCTATCGCACAATTTCTTCAATTAGAAAAGAAAATGGCGAGACATGGAACACAGGAACACTTCGCTAAACTATACAAACAATTTATAAACGACTACATCGAATTAGGTCACATGAAAACCGCGTCGGAAACCGATAATCAACTACAAGCCTACCTCCCACACCACGGCGTGTTACGGGAGAGCTCAACTACAACGAAATTACGAGTTGTTTTTAACGCCTCAATGAAAACAGACTCGGGCTACAGCTTAAACGACTTGATGGAAAAAGGGCCTAATCTGCAAAAAGACATTTTATCCCTGATAATTAAATGGCGCAGTTACAAATACGTTCTAACGGCTGACATCGAGAAAATGTACCGTCAAATCCTTATTCATCAAGATCAACAATGTCTTCAAAAAATTATTTGGAGAGAATCCGCGAGGCAGCCACTAAGAGAAATGAAACTGTGTACCCTAACCTACGGTACCAAAGCCGCACCATTCATTGCGATGCGGACTCTTCAGCAACTAGCCAAGGACGAAGGCAACGCTTTCCCCTTAGCCCAAAAAGCACTTCAAAATGACTTCTATATGGATGACGTCATCACCGGTCACCATACCATCGAAACAACAAAGTTATTGCAGAAGGAGCTCTACGAGTTACTTCAGAAGGGTGGTTTCACATTACGGAAATGGGCCACTAACGAACTATCTATTCTCCAGGAACTACAAGAGAAA
Source organism: Acronicta leporina (assembly GCA_947256265.1). Lineage (NCBI taxonomy): Eukaryota > Metazoa > Arthropoda > Insecta > Lepidoptera > Noctuidae > Acronicta > Acronicta leporina. Next base: position 4,457,556 of record OX366541.1, on the reverse strand, counting down.
GAGAAAAGCCAAGCATACGATTTTAACTTCAAACATCAAGAGTTCAGCAAAACGCTCGGACTCGCATGGAATAACGCAAGCGACACATTCCATTTTATTAGCGAAGCGCCTAACAACTACAAAAATGCACTATACACAAAACGCAGGTTCTTATCAGAGATAAGCAAGATTTACGATCCACTTGGTTGGTTGGCACCGATGACCATCCGAGCAAAACTGATATTTCAAAAACTATGGAATGAAAACTACAAACATATAAACTGGGACGAAAAAATACCCGATAATATCGCAAGGGAATGGATAAATATCAATGCCGATCTACCTAACATAAACAAAATCAGTTTACCAAGATGGATAAAAAATGAAAACAATAAGTTGATCGAATTACAAGCCTTCTGTGACGCGAGCGAGCAAGCCTATGCATGCGTCATCTACAGCCGAATTATGTCATCGACCGGAACATACAAAGTTACTTTACTTGCAGCGAAAACTAAAGTGGCACCAATGAAAAAGAAAATTAGTATACCGAAATTGGAATTATGCGCCGCAGTTTTATTAGCGAAACTTCTAGAAAAGATTATTAGAGTCCTTGCGGAAGACAAGTTATCGACGACCTGCTGGACCGACTCTAAAGTAGTTTTAGCATGGCTTCAAGGAAGTCAAGCTAAATACGAAAAATATATTTCAAACAGAACAAAACAAATAACAAATATTGTCCCTGCAATAAACTGGGGTTACGTAAAGAGTAACGAAAACCCCGCTGATTGTGCAACAAGAGGACTTTCGCCATCAAAACTAGTCCAATTTCCTCTGTGGTGGGAAGGACCTCAATGGCTTAAGCAAAAAGAACCACAAACCCTGACACCTTCTGGAACATATTCTACAAAAGAGGGCTTTATAACAAACTGTTACATAAATAAAACTACAGAACCCACGCAGATGACAAATCAAATAATTAATTTATTACTTGAGCGACATAGCAACATTGATCGTATTACAAGAATACTTGCCTGGGTAATACGTTTTACCGATGCAATGCGAAACAAAAGGAAGTCAAATGAGTGCAATGAACTGAACTTAAAGGAAATAAATTACGCGTTAAGTGTAATTATAAAAACAACTCAAAATTATTACTTTGGAAAGGAGATAGAAACTCTCAACAAAAACGGAAACCTTCCTAACAGGAGCGCCATTTTGAAACTGAACCCGTTTTTGGACTTGGACGGAATTCTACGTGTAGGTGGCCGTCTAAAACACTCAAACTTACCAGAAGAAACTAAACATGCCATTCTCATTCCAGGAGAGGGGAGACTGACTCAATTAATAATAGAAAATGCGCATCAGCGAACATTGCATGGTGGAGCAAGGTTAACGCTAGCTCACACTAGAAGTAAATACTGGATCATTAGCGGCAATCGAACAGTTAAGAAGATATTACGGCAATGTATCGGATGCCGTCGGTACGCACCAACCCGCACTGAACAACTGATGGGCAACCTTCCAAAAGAAAGGATTACTCCGTCGAAGCCGTTTTCACACACAGGCGTTGACTTTACAGGTCACGTGGAGGTAAAAATAAACAAAGGCCGCGGGATAAAAACCTGCAAAGGTTATATAGCCATATTCATATGTATGTGCACAAAAGCTGTACATATTGAACTTGTTTCGGATCTATCTACGCAAACTTTTATTGCAGCGCTGAAACGAATGTGCGCTAGACGAGGCACTCCAAAACATATGTATTCTGATAATGGAACCAACTTTGTCGGAGCTGCTAAGTTATTGAGTGAAGAATTCAAACTGTATAGAACAATGTTATCTCCAGAGTTTTTCAAAGAAATCCAAAACCTTCAAATCGAGTGGCACTTCAACGCTCCAGTCTGGCCTACGGCCGGGGGCTTATGGGAAGCCGCTGTACGCTCGATGAAAACCCACCTGAAACGGGTAATCGGACAACAAAAGCTGACGTATGAACAATTCGCAACATTGCTAACGCAAATAGAAGCCTGCTTGAATAGAAAGAAGAAAGAAAGAAAGAAAAAACGTTTATTTGGCCAGCACCAAAGACACAAATTACACATAATAAAAATAAAAAAGAAGATATAAAAACGAGACGACATAGTGAAGTATACTCTTAAAATTAAATTAGGTATGCGTCTCACGGCTGTACCAAACGGGTCTCCAGATCAGCAGATTGTTAAGCAAAATTAAATGCTTAACGCTGATTTTCATCTGGAGCCCTCGTGCTCCACGGATGTCAATCAGAGAAATTGTGTAGGTGAATATCGTGCTCGTGTGCAAGAGTGTCGTGTGTGTTAGTGTGTGTCATGCTACATTGTAACATTTTGTGTAGGAATCAATAAAATAATATAAATCAGGTTACGGTGTATCTATTACGCTGCACGGGAACTGGTCCCGAGCCGAGGTGCACGTGTGCGTGTAGTCTTGTTTGTTGCGCCAACATGATTGCCTTTTCAAGATAATACATTTTATAATAAATACGGATAAAAAATAGTTAAGAAACGTCTCATCAGAATTAAAGAAGTATATGAGTGACGAGGTAAGTAGTACACTAACAAAATTGTGTTCATATTAGAATAAGTAGGTATAATATATTCGTTTGTTATTTTATAATGTGTTATCTTTTTTTTATTTTTTTATTAGGAATAATAAATTGTGGAGGTAGATGGAAGGCAGGAGCTTATTCCGTGACGCTCGTAACGATAAAGACAAATGTACATATCTTTTCGGAGGCCATAAAGAGACGGTGAGCACTGTGTTCATTTTTTTTTTTTTAATTATTATTATTTTTTATTTTTTTATTTTTTTTTTTAACCATATTATACATATTTTATAGGTCTCCTGCGCTAGTAGTACTCGCTTTAGGCTGCTGCCAACCTCTCATCGTGATTATTTTACCACCGATACTCGTATCATTTACCACCGCACTAAAGCCGCTGAGGAGGAAGGAGGGATGATTGGGATACGAATAGCCCGCTGCGGTCGCGCAGGTACCTACCTACTGTTTCCGTTATCAAAAGCAAATTATAGTGAATGGATAATTGTAAAATATGTATTGTATATAGATTATTGTATTATTTAAAAATTAAGTATTATTATTCAATATGTATTATTAGAATTAGAATTTTGATATTTTGATATTATTATTAGGTGCTACATAATGACTGATAAATCCACCTCCACATTGCCTAACTCCCGTTGTGCACCAAAAAGATGTTGTCGTAGTCGTCTCCTGAAGAGAGGCAGTGTACCTATTTGTCTCAGTGGTGGCGGAATGTTGTTCCATATTTTCGAGGCTGCGTAGCGGAATGAACCTATGAAGGCTGCCGTTCTGTGTGGCGGAATAGTAAGCTGCTGGGCACAACGTCTAGCAGCGGTTCCTCTCTGACTCGAGACCCAGCCCAGCTTGTTATATAAGTACGAAGGTTCTTTGTACTTAATCACTCCAAATAGAAGGCATGCCAGGTGTAGCTTACGGCGTAATTTCATTTTAAGCATAGAATTCTTATTAAGAATAGGTGTGACATGACTTCTATAGGGGACCGAAAAACAAAACCGTGCACAGGCGTTCTGTACTCTTTGTATAAGCCTATTTGTTCTAGCCAGCAAGCGAGGTCCGTAAACGGTGTCAGCGTAGTTAAGTTTGGAAAGAACCAGTGACTCAACCAGTTGCACACGTAGTTCTTCAGATATGTACGGTCTCATTTTGTACAGAATTTTTAGGCGGTAAAAACAATTTTTGACCGATTCTGATATATGTTTTTCATATCTAAGCTCTGTATCAATACATAGTCCTAGGTTACGTGCTTCAAAAACCCTTACAATAGGTTCCCCCATTAATGTAAGATTTAAAATGGGGGGTAAATTTCTTAACATATGCTTTGTGCCAAATACCATATATTTAGTCTTTGCCGGGTTTAGTACCAAACAGTTTTTCACTGACCACTCGGCTATATTATTGAGGTCATGATTTATATCGGCAAAGGCATTTAAATACTGGTTAGGTCTAAAAGATATATAAATCTGTATATCATCGGCATATATATGGTATTTACATTTTTTGAGACGGTTAGCCACGTCCGCGCAGTATAATATGAAGAGAATGGGACCAAGAATGGATCCTTGTGGGACTCCTCTGTTAACAGGCGTAAGGGATGAAACTTGGGATGTCCCATCACTTGATCTCAATTTGACAAGCTGGTGACGGTGCTCGAGGTAGCTATGGAACCATTTTATCGTGTTATCATCAAAACCGTAGAAGTGTAATTTGGATAAAAGCAGAGGTATATTTATGCAATCAAAAGCGCGGGAGTAATCGAGCAGAACCAAAAGCGTGCAATAGCAGACCGCTGAGCCCATTATCCGAAGATGTGGAAGATCTAGATTATCTTACGCCAGGTCACTTCCTCACAGGAGGGCCGACGCTCTCGCTACCACTCAATGAACCTGAAAGCTTGAAATCTATAGACATCAGAAACAACTGGAAACTAATTGAACTCATGCGTCGACACTATTGGGATCGCTGGTCAAAAGAATACCTCCATTTACTACAAAACCGTAATAAATGGCAACAAACAAGGGACAACATACAGAAGGGACAATTAGTACTCGTGAAGGAAAGTAACCTACCTCCAGGCAAGTGGGCTATGGGCCGCGTTATGGAGCTGCACCCAGGGAGCGACAACTTAGTTCGAGTCGTCACGCTCAAGACACAAAGTGGGGTACTGAAAAGACCTATAACAAAACTTACCTCGCTACCCTTAAACGAACCGTGCGAGGGTCCTGCAACACAGAAAGTGGGTCCGGAAACTGCAAACGACGATAAAAGTAAACAACCTACAAGTATTAAAACTAAGAAGGCGGTTAACACTTTGATGATGGTGTTACTCGTTGTATTCACAACACTGTCTTGCGGGAAAACAACGGCTTTAGAACACTTTAAAACAACACGATTAACTGAAAATCAACCAGTTTACTTTGATCCTATCGGAAATATTCAACTCATCCACGATGAATGGAAACTTCTAGTATACTATAACTTGACAACATTCTGGCAAAGCTCAGCAAAAGTCGAGAAATTCGTTAACCGCTTGGGTCTAATATGTGACACAATGCCTAACGAGTTATGTCACTCTACGCTAAAACAACTAAAGTTCGAAATGAACCAACTGAATGATTACAACAAATTGTTACTGTCTCAGCATCAACAACGAAGGCGTCGCGGCTATGTCAACGGCGTAGGAAATCTCGCACGTACGCTTTTTGGTGTCCTTTATAGCGATTTTGCTGAAAAATACGCTCAGGACATACAAAAAATCAAAACGAACGAGCAATATTTATTACAGCTGATAAGAAACCAAACGCTGATTATAGAGGCAGAAAACAATATTATTAAGAAAAATGAACACTTTTTAAAAACGCAAACTCAAACAATTCAGCAATTCATCGACGAAATGAATAATAATACAGCAATTCTAGAAAACAGGTTTCAAATTATGAAAACAATGAATGACGTTAACTCTGGCGCGTTAACAGTCAGTTTACTACTCTCCGGGCTGAGAAGAAATCAACAAATGCTCCTAGATGCATTAACAGATGTTTCCAGAGGACATCTTGATAGGAACTTATTCACACCGGAGCAACTGTCGGAGCAACTCAATTACATTGCCGGCATCGTATCAAAAAGACTTACTTTACCCATTAAAGATACCAATGGAGCAAACATACAAAACATTTACAAACTTATTTACGTCAAAGCTCGCCTGACGGAGCAATACCTTCTATTCGAACTACATATTCCTTTACTTAGTGATGACGAGTATACACTATATCGCAATATACCTATACCGAGACAGCACAGTGCAAACCAATGTCAGGTAATAGCGATAACAACAAATTATATCGGAGTGAACTTCGTAAAAAATACCTACATACAAATGGAAGAGGCGGATCTTTATCAATGTACAACTATAACAGCGGACAACTATATTTGCCACGCCTATACGCCTACACGCAATTTGCATGGAGTCACAGCATCCTGTGAAGCAAAAATGCTGAGTCAAAATGTAAATATCACCTGCGATTGGTTACTACAACAATGCTCTGACCAATGGATAAAATTACAGAGACCAAATATATGGCTGTATAACTGTATTAATAAATGCGCGGCCAGAATCGTATGCGAGAATCGAATTACAACAACAATGTTAACAAAGGCAGGTCTCCTTACCCTAGGTCAGGATTGTGTAATACAACACAACGATGCTACAATATACTCACACAACGTTTTTAGTAGCAAAATAAATATTGGCATTACCATGGAAGAACCTACTATTGACTCACCAAATGATATGTGGAATACGTTCAAAAACACAAGTCTTGTATTACACAAACTCAACTTATCCGAGGAACACAAATTATTAGACAACCAGATAACCGCACAACAAGGACGAGAGAGCCTACCCAACGATATAAGCGTCCACGACATCGGCAATTACACGATAAGTACTTTGCTGGTAGGAGGAATCGTCGTCGCAATTATAGTATGGCGAATAAGAAGATATCTTCCCACCTGTAAGAAAAGCAATACGCACAAACAAGAAAATAGAACAGAAATTCGAGAACGAACAGAAAATATAGAACTAGAGGAGATTTCTACCTACGCTAGTATAAGAGATAGACCCGTGCGTTCGAAGAGCATCCCTCAGCAGCAACCAGCTGCAGAGCCAAGATTCAAAATATGATTATTTATTTATGAAACCTTATTTTGTGCTTACCGCGTTTATTGCTTTTGATATTTTTTGAAACATTTTATTATAACAACTTGTACAGGAAGTTTTGTGATCTGAGTGCGTATATCTTTCCCTCGGGAGCATGTACGAGCCAATATTGCTCATACAGCGAATTACCTGTACGTATGTGTAAACAATTACTTAATTATTACGTTAGTCGTAACTAAACCGCCGTCACGCGTTAATGTGTCAGTGAACTAAAACGTAAAGTGCGACTCAGATTACTAAACAACTTGTACACAGTAACTTTGAACTATTAAACCTTTTTAACTAAATAGTGCTTGTGGTGTGCTTCATTTACCTACAACAACTACACTCAACCGGGGTATCGGCAACGGCGAAAACCCCAACAAGTGGTGTGGCAGGATCGTAGCAAGTGTAGTCTCTGCCTACCCCAATCGGAGACAGATGTGAAATCGTTTCTTTTTCCAAAATTTATATCTTTAGGAAACTTTCTCTTTTTGTTTCAGTGTTTCTTTTCATCAGGTCGTCACAGATATCTCATCTCTTCTTTTCTTCTCTACTATTATAAAATTGTAAAAAGACTGTGTCTGTACATTGATGATATTAAAAAAAACACGTGGATTATGGTATATAAACGTCTCCGAATCCGAAAATGTGATTTTTAAAATTCTTGTCTGTTTGTTACGGGTTGGAGCAAAAACTACTGAATAGATTTTAATTCTATTATCACTGTTAGAAAATATACGCTCCAACTTAAAAACTGGTGAACTTCTTATCTCAAGTAATTAAATGAATCCTGAGATACACCTTGACCTCCCTGATGTATACAAAGAAGAGGTCATCAATTTTGGTTTTCCATTTTTACTCCTGATATAGCTTTACGTGAGCGAAGCCGCGGGCATAAGCTAGTATATATATATATTTACAGAAATACATATCTACACAAATTTTATAAAGAGGAAAATATTTGTAATGAATAAACTCAAAAACGACTTGACTGATTTCAAAATTTCTTTCACCATTAGAATGCTACATTATCCCTGAGTAACTTAGGCTATGTGTATCTATGGAGTTTCTTGCCGGTTCTTCTCCATAAGACCCACTATTTGTACCCGCGCACCTAATTTTTGACAATCCAAAAGTACTACAGGTACTTTTTTTTTTTTTTTTTAATTTATGGCGCCACACTTTTTGTGTATTTGCCAGTGTCAAGTAATAAAGTAATCAAATAATATTTCCCATTATGGGATTGCTTGGGATTGTAATATGGCACCACACTTTTTGTGTTCGCCAGTGTCAAGTATAAGTTGTTCTATTGCCCCAATAAAACGGTAGAAACTTTATTGAGGCTTCGACGGAGTTTAGGAGTGAACCCAAAAAGTCACGATTTTCTATTTTATATCATTTGCCTACACTCTCACACGTTCACGAACACTTAATGGTTAATTATCCACCATAATTACACATTAAACTTCGGAGAAATTCAAGTTTTGAAAAATAATATGAAATCGACAACGTGCACTTTTCATTTTCCCGCCTAAAAACGACCTACAGGTACTTTAATAGTGTAACAGAAACTTTTTTTTTTACTTTGACATAGAGTATATGTCACTTTGACATATACTTCGACTTTTAATTGTATTCATTAAATTGACATTTCGAAGCGAAATAATGATACCACACTACAACTAATAGTGTTGGGGTGGTGAATGATTTTGCGTAAATAATGAATGATAAAAATGGTTTAATATAAAATCAAACTAAAAATTCGTAAATAAGATGTGAAATATAAGAATAATTAATAAAAGTAATTTAGAAACAAACCAAAAATAAAATTAATGTAATTTTACTTTATTTAATTTTGTCATGTTTGACATTTTATAGATTACCTTACTACTGAGGAACAAATTCTACAATTTGTCACAGTTTATATTTTGTTTTGAAGACAAGTTATTACATTTAACATAAAAAGTTTGCTCATGTAAGTACAATATTTATGTTCATTCAATTTCGTTCATTCTTTGACCACCTCACTACTTTACTTACCTTTAACTGTCAAGTTACTGAATACAATTAAAAGTCGAAGTATAGTCTATACGTCACTCACGACACTATATGATGAAGTGTCAATCGAGTTAAGTATAAAACACTTAGGGCCACTTGCACCAAATTCTATTTAAATCATTCTTTTATGCATTTAGTTAAATATTTTTAACTCCATAAACATAACACGTTTATGATCGTCTTGCACCAAGTCTGTCTTAATGTCAATTTAGTTAAATGAATTGAAAATGTCGATAAAACAGTTCTCTACGTTCCGTTTTTACATTACATCTACATTACATCATAGTAATGTGAAAAATCTATTAAAAAAATTATGTTATCAATAATAGATATAAAATTAAATCAAATTTAATGATTATTATAATTATACTAATTTTAATTAATGATAAATCGATGATTTTTATTGAAAATAGTCTGCATGTAACGAAACTTACGCCATTATTTTGACTTTTCGTTGCCATGACAACCAATCCAAACAAAGTCATATTTATTTGTTGTTTTTTATTTGATAAAATGAAAAAATAATCTTAAATAGGTGAATAATCTCTCATAGAAATGATTACAATGCTTCTAGTAGTATTTTATCTCAAAATAAACTCCATTCGTCAGATGACAGTTCAATAAACGGCCATTCATATTTAAGTATGATTTAAATAGGGTCTTCAGCGTATTTAACTTTGACAGGTCTTTCAACGTATTTAACACGGAAATTATTTTGGTGCAAGACGAATGTTTGACTTAAATCAAAAATCGTGTTTAAATACAATTTAAACGAATTTAAGAAGTTGGTGCAAGTGGCCCTTAGTCATTCATAATTACCTATTGGCATCAATTGGTTGTCTAGTTCCCCAGACTTATGGAGAATCCTGCAAGCTTGGAGGGCCACCATCCTCCTAGCTAACACTTTCGTGGGCATTGGATGTCCCTAGAAAAGAAAAAAATTGGCATATGTAATCTTCCTTCACTAAAATAACTTTATAATCTTATTTTAGTGAAGGAAAAATTCGACTTGCGGGCAGGATTCGAACCTGCGTCTTCTGGTTAGACACCAGACGATATGACCGCTAAGTCACCATTTCAGTAAAATGGGCCGGCTCGACCGGAGTGATACCACGGCCACACAGAAAACCGGCGTGAAACAACGCTTGCGTTGTGTTTCGCTGAGTGAGTGAGGTTACCGGAGGCCCAAACCCTTTTAAAAGGCGGGCAACGCACTTGTGACTCCCCTGGTGTTGCGGGTGTCCATGGGCGGCGGTTATCGCTTACCACCAGGTGATCCGTCTGCTCGTTTGCCCCCATAACCCAAAAAAAAAAAATCCCGAACCCCTCTCGTTCGTAACCAATTATGATCTTTATATACTTACAACAATGTTATACTTGACAGGACAGTTAAGAGGCAGCCTCAAGGTGCAGATGTAAGCTCTTCTGGTCTCTCCAGTACCTGGCACTGGGAGAGGCACCTCCTCCATCCACCACTGAGGAACGAGGCGCGTGAAGGTGTCTGATGGTAGCTTACCACAGTACCTAGAGAACAGATTACAAAAATTTTCACCACTGCCATTTGAGGACTCAGAATGTGCACTGTAAAAAAATCTGACCTTCTCATTATGGGCACATCTCAAAATGTGCACTTCGCTAATTGAGCAACATCTCAAAATGTGCAATTCGTAAAATGTGCACATCTCAAAATGAGCACACCTCAAAATGGACACTTCGCAAAATGAGCACATCTCAAAATGCTCACTTCGTAAAAATGAGCACACCTCAAAATGAGCACACTTCAAAATGAGCACACCACAAAATGAGCACATCTCGAAATGAGCACTTCTCAAAAGTAACACACATCAAAATGAGCACACTTCAAATTGAGTACATCTCAAAATGAGCACACCTCAAGATGAGTACACATCATAATGAGCACACCTCAAAAGTAACACACATCAAAATGAGCACACCTCAAAATGAACACTATGTAGAAGGTGCAACTTTTATTGAAAATAAATCCTTACACATTAATAAATTACGTACATTTTGTTTATGCATTAATGAGTTTGGCTGTGTCCAGCATTCGTTAGACCCCATCAAAAACCATCGTTGTTTACAGTACACCGTTGCCTAACCCTTCAGGTAATACAGGCGTGATGGTATGAACGTTAAAACTATTTAAATGTTTAGTATTAAAACTTACCTATTTATAAGCGCGATGGCTGTACTCAAATCTACACTTGCAGTATCACACTCACTTATATTCTTCTTAGTATCACTTTCACTGAAATTCGGTTTAGCCAACAGTTGATAGTACAGATTAACATTTGAACACAAACACACGTTATTTACTTTGACATTATAACACTTATCACAATATACTTTAGGGTGAATATCGTGTTTACTCAAACTATCACTTTTTACAGTAGAATCTTCTGGAAGTATTTTATCAACTTTTTTATTTGATTCAGAGATATTATGACTATCATGCCTAATTATATCAATGTTAGCCTCATTACTTTCATTTTGATTATTTTGTTCACGTGTTTCTCCATTAGTTTGTTCATTGTCCGTTTTTGGTATATCTTTATCGTCAATTTTGCTATTTTCAGTCGGTTTTATATAATTAAGTTGCCAATTATTGTTTTCTATTTCATCATTAATATTAATCTTCGCGATTTTATCAACTATTTGGTGATTGAGATCCATATTCTCGTTACTAACTGTATTAATATTGTCATTAACAATCATTTCATCTATAAAACTCTTTTGTGATTCGAACTTATTAATTATAATTGGGGTATTACCATTTTCACTGTCCAATTCAATTTTTTTATCAGTAACTTTGTTATTGTTACCTTCGCTTATGTTACTATTGTCTATTAAAACCTCATTGGTTTTATTGGAGATTTCTTCATTAATATTTTTACTAGAATCATTATCACTATTTACTTCACATATATTCATGTTAGCTGCATTCTCTTTGCAAATATTTTTATTATCTATACTGTCTTCTAAAGTGTTTGTATTAAGTTTTATCCTATCTTGTTCTAAATCTCGATTTATAGTTTCATCAGAATTATTAATTAAGTCATCACTAAAATTATCAGCTGAATCTTTAGATACTTTATTACTTATAAGAATTATTTCACTATTTTCATTGATTTTAAAACTTGCTTCATTATCCTTTGTGATTTTAACACAATTTACAGTGTTCTTACTGCTTTTAACACTGGTGTCAACACTGTCTTCTATACTGTTTCTAACCGTTTTATTACCATCTTTACTGCTTTCAACACTTTCTACAGTATCCTTAGCCATTTTAATAGCTACTTGATCATCTTTACTTTTCTGACTTCCTTTAATAACACTATTTTGACAAGGATTATTGTAATTCTCGCTATCGTTAGGGCTGTAAGGTTTAATGATGCTAGTGAAGGTATCGGCGTGATCTTCCTCTGTTTGAGGCGGTTCATCCTGGATGCCACAGCCACATTTTCTGCTGATAATCTGTAGAAAAAAAGAAATTCTGTCGGTATTGTTGTTAGCATGACAACCCATCTATCCTCCGAATATCGGTATTGCCCAGAAATTTGGTTGCAGAAGTCTGATTGCAGTCGCTTCGAGTGAAATACTGATATTCAGCAGCAGCAGCATAGAATGGAGGCCGACTGCAACATTGTTCGGAAAAGACTTAGAGAATGATGACGATAATGATAATTATCGTAAGCATTATGTTAAATATAAATGTCATAGCGATCCCAATCACATTAACAAATTAAATAAGAAATATTAATTCAATTAAACATAAATGTATTTTACAATGAACGATTGTCGTGGCCAAATTACCTATTAACTTTTTAAAATGTGCAAACACCATCATCTTGAGTCATTGGCACTATATTGCCATTTCAGTTTTTTTTATGGAATAGGGGGGAAAACGAGCAGACGGATCACCTGATGGCAAGCAATTACTGCCGCCAATGGACACCCGCAACACCAGAGGATTCACAAGTGCGTTACCCGCCTTTTAAAAGGGTTCGAGCCTCCGGTATCCTCACTTACTCGGCGAAACACAACGTAAGCGTTTTTCCACGCCGGTTTTCAGTGAGGCCACAATGAATCCGGCCCATTCGTGCCAAACCATGGCGCTCCAACGGTATAAAGTTTCCTCGTTAACTGTGTTTTTTTTAAGGGAGTTATAGGGATGATAATAAAACATACCTGATCCAGTTCTCTATAAGTAGCCACGTTGTGTAGCAACATTTGTGTGGTGTCGGGATTGTTACTGCACAGTAGTGCCGCGGTGGCGCGAGCGGCACGCGCTCTGCCGCGGCAGAGACCGTAAGATCTATATCTGGCGAAGGCGAGTTAAAATATAAAGCAGATTATATTCAGGACGTCCCAGAAATCAACGTCATGCCGAAAACGGGCAATAGAGCAAGTCGTGACAATTATTAGAAAAATATGAAAAAGAAAAATCTCTGTCATGTACAGTCAGCGCCAAAAGTCGCTGAACACGATGCAATCTTCAAAACGTTTTTACATCATTACTAACCAAAAAATTCTGACCTGAGAAGTTAGTACCAGTTTTCTGCAGAAAACTTTTGGCGCTGACTGTACTTCTCAAATTAAGGATCCAAAAATAAACCTTATACTTCGACTTTTAATTGTATTCAGTAACTTGACATTTCGAAGAGAAATAATGATACCACACTACAACTAATAGTGTTGGGGTAGTGAATGATTTTGCGTAAAGAATGAACGGTAAAAATTGTTTAATATACAATCAAACCAAAAATTCGTAAGTAAGATGTGAAATATAAGAATAATTAATAATAGTAATTTAGAAACAAACCAAAAACAAAATTCATGTAATTTTACTTTATTTAATTTTATCATGTTTGACCTTTTATAGATTACCTTGCTACTGAGAAACTAATTCTAAAATTTTTTAGAAGTACAGTATTTAAATTCATTAAATTTTGTTCATTCTTACACGGCCTCACTATCTTTTTTTTTCAAAAACTGGTAACACTTCAAAGTCAAAGTCAAAATGTTTTATTTCAATTAGAACATTAAAGAAGGTACTTTTGAAAAGTCAAAACTAGTTGCACGGTTCCAAAAAGTGAGTCTTATGGAGAAGAGCCGGCAAGAAACTCCATAGATACTCTTTTTAAAATTGAATAACCATAATTACAATATTAGCTTTACAACTTTGTTTTAAATAGTTGCTGAGAATTATGCAGTTTGATGTGTAGGTTGTTTTTCCTTAAATAAAATACAGGTAAGTATAGATATTCTATTTCACGAAGACCGTTAAATTATTGAAATTTGAACTTTATTTCAATTATATTAAGGTCATCATACAGGACTTCGTGAGATAGAATGACTATAGTTATATTTAAAACTAGCCTCTGCCCGCGGCTTCGCTCACTTGAAGCTCATAAACCAATAGTGATGATCTCTACTTTGTATGGGTCTCTATACATTAGAGAGGTCAAGCTGTATCTCAGGTTCCGTTCAATTATTTGAGATAAGAAGTATACCAGTTTTTAAAAATAAACAACTGTCAATTTACTAAATACAATTTATAAGTTGAAGTATAAATATAGACTTACGAAACCGGTACATCCCATCGCAGTACGAGATTGCATCGCGGCAAATCAATACCTTCTTCTAAGGCCGAAGTAGCTAGAAGTAAGTTGCATTCATGCATACGAAACCTGAAAAAATACTCATTATTATACAACGTTATCTCTACTATTATAAAATTGTAAAAAATCTGTGTCTGTACATTGAAGATATTAAAAAAAAAAACAAGTGGGTTAGGGTATATAAAAGTCTCCGAACCCAAAAATGTAATTTTTAAAATTCTTGTATGTTTGTCTGTTTGTTACGGGTTGGCGCAAAAACTACTGAACAGATTTAAATTTTGTTATCACTCTTAGAAAGTATATACTTCAACTTAAAAACTGGTGAACTTTTTATATCAATTAATTGAACGGGTCCTGAGATACAGCTTGACCTCTCTGATGTATACAGCCCCATACAAAGAAGAGATCATCAATATTGGTTATACCATTTTTACTTTTCATATAGCTTCACGTGAGCGAAGCTGCGGGCAGAAGCTAGTTTTAAGTATATATCCGAATCCCACCAAAAACATAAATGTAAAAAAGGAGAGCCAAGTTCAATACAAAAATTATGCTTGGCTGTGGGCTTCGCCGCAAAAAGAATGGAGATCTGAATGAGGGCCAAGTTCTATTCAAAATCCAAATATGTATTTATAGGAACAAAATAACATTATGAACAAGTATTAAACTCTATTTCTTTGCTTTATTGGGTACCTATAACAATTGCTGTTATTTAAATATGTGAGACCTTAAAGTAGGTTAGATTTGACTTGGCCAGTTTATATCAGAATTAAAATATATATATATACTCGTATATATGTTGAATCTATATCTGTTACTAATATATAAAGCTGAAGAGTTTGTTTGTTTGTTTGCTTGAACGTGCTAATCTCACGAACTCCTGGACCGATTTGAAAAATTCTTTCAGTGTTAGATAGCCTATTTATTGAGGAAGGCTATAGGCTATATATCATCACGCTACACGGACGAAGTCGCGGGCAGAAGCTATAACTTTATAAAATGACGGATGTAATGAAAACTGACCAAGTCAAATCTAACCTTTGTTTGTTTGATTCGTCTTGTTTATGGTTAATGTATAGAGGTTGAAAATATGGAGTATATTATGGTTGAATTTCAAGCACCGTGATCGCCTGGTGCTTCAAAGTAGTTAAAAAAAACCGTCACTCGCACTAGATGGTGCAATCGTTCGGAAGTTTTGCGCGTACAAACATTTCCGCAACTTATTTTTATTTATATAGAAGACTAGCTTCTGCCCGCGACTTCGTCCGCATAGCGTGATGATATATAGCCTATAGCCTTCCTCAATAAATGGGCTATCTAACACTGAAAAAAATTTTCAAATCGGACCAGTAGTTCCTGAGATTAGCGCGTTCAAGCAAACAAACAAACTCTTCAGCTTTATATATTAGTATAGAAGATAGATGGGAAAGTAACCGTATCTGTCCGTTACCGAAGTGATACCACGGCCTCACAGAAAACCGGCGTGAAACAACGCTTACGTTGTGTTTCGCAGAGTGAGTGAGGATACCGGAGGCCCAAACCCTTTTAAAAGGCGGGCAACACACTTGCGACTCTCTGGTATTGTGGGCCATCCATGGGCGGCGGTAATCGCTTACCATCAGGCGATCCGTCTGCACGTTTGCCCCCTATCCCATGAAAATACCTTTTCACTCCTAAACAGCTGAGTCAATTATGATGAATTTTGGTAGAGAGAGATTGTACATTGTAGAACTACGTACTTTTTCTCTAGAAAAGTCTCTGAGATAGAAAGGGAATACATACCATACCATCATCACGCCTGTATTCCCCGAAGGGTTAGGCAGAGGCGTACTAATGTACACCAACAGTTCGCCGGTATGTTTAGGTCCCATGTAATAGTGGGCGAGCCTATTGCCATTGACCGGGCACAAATTCCTTACTCCGAGCTGCTACTGGGAATTTCATAGAAAAACCCAATAACACTTTGCTCGACCTGGGAATCGGACCCAGGACCTCTAGGGTAGCAGTCGCGCTCAGTACCACTTGGCTAATGGGGCAGTGAGAAGGGAATCAATACAAAAGCTTTTTAAAAAAAAAAAACTGGTTGAAGACTTACTTCTTCAGCACCTCCTCTTGTTTCTTGCCTTGTCGTTGGCATTCGCGTGGTTCTGTCCCAGGGTCTGCTGGGTTTTCTGTAGCGCAGTATTGGACACACAAGTAGCCCAAGCGACGATTACATCGAGACATATCCTGAGGAGAAGATATCAGGAGTACTAAAATGACCATTGTTCTATACTTCTATACTAATATATAAAGCTGTAGAGTTTGTTTGTTTGTTTGTTTGCTTGAACGCGCTAGTCTCAGGAACTACTGGTCCGATTTGAAAAATTCTTTCACTGTTAGATAGCCCATTTATTGAGGAAGGCTATAGGCCTGCTAGGATATAGGCGGGTGGGACTTGCGGTGAATTAGTGATCATAGCGTCTGGTGTATTTAACTAGAAAACGCAGGTTCGAATCCTGTCCACAGTCAAATGTTTCCTTCACTAAAAAGATAAATATCATTTATTAGCTTTTGCCCGCGACTTCATCCGCGTAGCGTGATGATATATAGCCTATAGCCTTCCTCAATAAATGGGCTATCTAACACTGAAGGAATTTTTCAAATCGGACCAGTGGTTCCGAGATTAGCGCGTTCAAGCAAACAAACAAACTCTTCAGCTTTATATATTAAATGATAAATGATACTTATTTCTGTAAATAGATCTTAAAATAACACTTTTACAAGTTGTTTTACTAGACTTTTACTAGATGGGGCCGGCATTTCCTATCTGACGACCTCTGAGATGAAACGCCGAAACAAACTCAGAGAATCATGGTCTCTTTTAAAGTCCAGACAGTAGTAGTAGTAGTATAGGACATGTGTTTTACGATGTAGGGCAAAATCTGAACAGGCCTTTTGAAGAAAGAGCCATAGCAGCTTTGAGTTGACCTGTCCTAACTGACGGCACGCATGCACCAGTCATCGTGTAGCTCAACCGTTATTTAGGGAGCTCAACGATTAGTATGGGATTAAGGTTGTATAAACTCTCACTTACCACAATCATCATGAACATAATCTTGGCTATCAGGGCATCCTTCATGAATACTATTCCACATAAAGCATCAGGATTCTGCTGCATCTGTAGCACCCTGGCTGCGTTGTTCCTCTGCATCCTAGTTCTACCCCTCAATCTATGCCCTGCCCTCCTAGGAAAGCCCAAAAGTCCCCGTTGCTGAACAATAATTTCATTCCCTTTTATATCCATACCACTTACACGTAAATCCGTAGTATCGGTACCACTTAATCGTATATCTGACGCGCTTACAATTTCATTACCTTGAATATTAATTTCATTTAGACGAGTATCTTGTGTGGTTTTAATATCTGCCCCACTTACACGAATATCCGAACCACTTATGGGGTGATTCGCTTGAATATTCATTCCATCTAGGCGAGTATCTGATTTTTTATCTTGAATACCAGTACTATTTAAATGAGTATTCGTTTTAGTTGCAGTATCAATTGTGGAAGAATTCGATGGGATATTTTGCTTATATGAGTCTGAGGTATCGTTGCTCGAGGTAATTTCAATATTGTCATTAGTAATATTCGTTTGCCTTAAGATATTTTGACTATCTTTGTCATTTAAATTGCTATTTTTAAAGGGTTCGGTGGGTGAGTCGAAAATTTCTCTCAAGTTTGAACAATAAGTATTGACTTTATCTTCAATTTTATTGCCCAAAGATGTAAAATCACATTCATCTATATCATTCAACATTTTTCTCGTACTATCAGCTCTACTTAAACTATCACAACCACTTACAACACTAGCAGTCTCGTTATCACCAGTATCCTCTTTAATATCCCGAGTATCCTCTTTAGTATCCCGAGTATCCTCCTGGCTACTTAATGCACAATCAAGTCTACTTAAACTCGTATTGTGGTTCCTAATGTCAGGTGGTTTGAATTTTTCTAATATTTCGGCAAATCTCAGGATTTTTGAGGAAGAAAATGTTTTTATTCTCTCCCATTCATCTTCGTATTTGCTAAATTGTAAGTCAGCGTAGCATCGGATTTTTATGAATACTGTAGTACAGAGACACATGAGGATAAAATGTCTTTCGTAAGGTACTTTGATTTTTAACTTTTCTAGCTTAGTTAGTAAAGAAAACGCTGCTTTATCTGCTGCGTATGGACCTGAAATAAAGACAAACAAATAAAGAAAGAACTCTAAGAAAATATTTTAATTTGTTACCATTTTTAGGGTTCCGTACCAATAGAGTAAAAACGGGACGCTATTACTAAGACTTCGCTGTCTGTCCGTTTATCGGTCTGTCTCAAGATCCATGATAGCTAGACAGTTGAAATTTTCACAGATGATGTATTTCTGTTGCCGCTATAACAACAAATACTAAAAAAATCGGCCAAGTGCGAGTCGGACTCGATAATGGTACGGAACCCTTCGTGCGCGAGTACGACTGGCACTTGGCCGGTTTTATATATTCTTCCTGATCCTGATGTTAACTAGATTGATCTACGATTGACAGCGCTTGCCTAGAGAAACCGATTCACTCAAGATTTTACGTACGATATAACGATAAATGTACGGGAAAAGTTATTTGCAATTTGTGACTTTTTGAGTACTCCAACTGCCTCATTAGCTAAGTGATCCTGAGAGCGACTGTTACGCTAGAGGTCCTGGGTTCGATTCCCAGGTCGAGCAGTGTTATTGGGTTTTACTAAGAAATTCCCAGTAGCAGCTCGGAGTTAGGAATTTGTGCCCGGTTAATGGCAATAGGCTCGCCCCCTATTACATGGGACCTAAACATACCGGCGAATTGTGGGTTTACATTAGTTCGCCTCTGCCTAACCCTTCGGGGAATACAGGCTGGTATGATTTGACTTTTTGAGTACAGTCACGAGCACAGATATGTATACACTTAGCAAATTTCAAAAGCGATTTTCTCTTAATGTATTAATTGAAATTTTATGATGTTATGAACATAGTATTTTCGAACCAATGCCTTAACGATATTGTTATTATCTCAAAGTTTGCAATCGTCATTTCATAAAAAAATGCTTTCGAATTTTAGTAAGTGTATACATATTGATGCTCGTGACTGTACTCCAACGATGGTTGGTCCCATAGAAGTTTTTGATCAATATTAGAAACAGGATCGATTGGCATCAAAAAATGATTTTGTATAAAAAGGCTATTTTCTTGCTACCTGTATTTTTTTTTTTTATCTGTGAATGGGTATAAAAATTCCATAAAAAAAAATGGATAGTCTCCTAAGACCATTTCCGTGTAGCTGCAACGGATAAGGTACTTCCACTGCCCCGCTGAAAGCTTCCACCCTGTATAGTTACTTACCTAGCTGCTCCAGAATATACAGGAACTGCTTGAATATCTGCTTGGGGTCTAGTGTGGGGTCTGGAATGTTCATGAACTCGTCGTATAACTCTTCACCGTATATTTCCGTGGGGTCATGTCTGCGAAACGGTATTATTATTAGACTAACCTTTGCCCGCGACTTCGTTCGCCGGAAGCTATAGTAAGATTAGAAATGGATTCCAAAAATAATTTATTAAAAACCAACTGTGATGATCTCTTCTTTGTATGGGCTTCTATACATCAGAGAGGTCAAGCTGTATCTCTGGATCCGATTAATTAATTGTGATAAGAAGTTCACCAGTTTTTTAACCCCCGACGCAAAAACGACGGGGTGTTATAAGTTTGACGTGTCTGTGTGTGTGTGTGTGTGTGTGTGTGTGTGTGTGTGTGTGTGTATCTGTGTGTGTCTGTCTGTGGCATCGTAGCTCCCGAATGGATGAACCAATTTTGATTTTGTTTTTTTTGTTTGAAAGATGAATAAGTCGGGAGTGTTCTTAGTTATGTTTGATGAAAATCGGTCCAAGATGGCCGCCGCCACAAGATGGCGGTTTACATATTTTTTCACAACTCCCACAATATTGGTATCAAATGAAAGGGCCTGACTAGTAGAATACTATACACTATGAAAAATTTCAAATCCAAGATGGCCGCCTCCACGAAATGGTGAATTTATTAATTTTTTTCATTACTCCCTTAATAAAGGTATCAAATGAAAGAGCTTGACTAGTAGAATACTATACACTATGATATAAGATATGTAATAGCTATGAAATAATTGTACAAAAGTTGAATAACTAAACGAAGAAAATACCTAATTAAACACTAAATTACCTGGATCTTAAAACGCCAGAAAATAAAAGAAATTAAACAAAATAACCAAGGAGTCCCTACAAAAAGTGTGAAATAACAAATTAAATTAAAAATTTAAAAAAAACCCCGACACAAAAATAAACCTGAATCCCTATAAAAAGAAAAAAATAATCTTGAAATTATAACCCTTCGTAAGTACGTATGAAGTTTTTTGATTAAATTTTGTCGCGTCGGGGGACCGCTCTCTAGCTCTCGCGTGTCTGCCCGCTCGGGTCGCCAAACTTGAATATGTTACGCTCCGCCCACTTTACGCCCTCCCGCGCGTCGCGGCGATGTACGCGCCATCCACATCAATTCTGAATTCGCGTGATTCACGTTCGGGAAGCAAAAGGAAAGGAAAGGATTCACATAATTAGAGAGCGGTCCCCCGACGCGACAAAATTTAATCAAAAAACTTCATACGTACTTACGAAGGGTTATAATTTCAAGATTATTTTTTTCTTTTTATAGGGATTCAGGTTTATTTTTGTGTCGGGGTTTTTTTAAAATTTTTAGTTGGAGCATAGCTTTCTAACAGTGATAACAATATTAAAATCTATTCAGTAGTTTTCGCTCCAACCCGTAACAAACATAGCTTTTTTACAATTTTATAATAGTAAGAGAAGAGAAGAAGAGAAGATTAAAATTTAATCGTCTCTTGCAGATTTAATCTGCACTGCTGATGTTACTTCGACTGGTATTTGATATATTAAATATAATAGGTTTTTCGTGAAAGAGGTAGGCATTATCATACGGTACTGAACTTTTTTTTTATGGAATAGGTCCATGCAGTCAGGCCCTCTCACGACTTTCTCTTATTATATATTTTACGATTCATACGTATTAATCTCTACTTCTCTACTATTATAAAATTGTAAAAAACGTGTGTCTGTACATTAAAGATATTAAAAAAAAACAAGTGGGTTTAGGGTATATAAACGTCTCCGAATCCAAAAATGTGCTTCTTGAAATTCTTGTCTGTTTGTTACGGATTGGAGCAAAAACTACTGAATGGATTTTCATTTTTTTATCACTGTTAGAATGCATAATTATGCTCCAACTTAAAAACTGGTGAACTTCTTATCTCAATTAATTGAACAGATCCTGAGATACAGCTAAACCTCTCTGATGTATAGAGGCCCATACAAAGAAGAGATCATCTATGTTGGTTTTCGATTAAATTATTTTTGGGATCCATTTCTAATCCTAATATAGCTTCAGGTGAGCGAAGTCGCGGGTTATAGCTAGTATAAAAATAAAATAAAACAAAAATATTAATAGCTATTTCTATTACTAACCTATGGTCTTCGATGAAGTCCAAAGCATCTTGCACTGTCTCCTTCATAAATTTTTCTAAGTCTTTGTACGCTTCCGGTAGGTCTTCTTTAGATGGTAGCTCCCCATATTCTATAATTAGCTCTCGAGGTTTAGTTACTGACGACGATATCCTGGAAATAACATGTTTTTTTTTATGAGATAGGGGTCAAAGCAGATGGATCACCGCCGCCCATGGACACCCGCAACACCAGCGGAGTCGCAAGTCCGTTGCCCGCCTTTTAAAATGGTTTGTGCCTCCGGTAACCTCACCCACTCGACGAAACACAACGTAAGCGTTGTTTCACGCCGGTTTTCTGTGAGGCCGTGTCAATCGGGTCAAGCCGGTCAATTCGTGCCGGCACGAATATAACCAGGCACAAATTTCAAACTCCGAGCTACTACTGGGAATTTCATAGACCCATTAACACATGAGAATTGAACCGAGGACCTCTAGCGTAGCAGTCGCGCTAACGACCACTAGGCTAATGAGGCCGTGAACTGAACTTTTACTTGAAAAAAAATCAAGAGCAGAATTTAATATTGACCAACTCACCTCTTCCCTCCATCAATGTCTTCCGCCAGATCCATCTGGCAGCACAACTCACTCTCCAACTCCTCAATCTTCCACTCCAGTTTCTCGTACATATCGAAGTCATCTACATTCTCATACGCCCCCATTTCTTCATCTCTCGCTGTGTCTTTCTCTGCTGTGTCTCTTTCCATGTCTTTTTTGGTTGAAGTGAAGAGTGGGTAGGTGAGAGCGAGGATTGTTGGTTGGTTTGTCTGAGGGCATTGCTTGTAGGAGCGCATTATCTGAGGGAGGAGGAAAAGAAGTAATGTCTGCCTATACTTTGAAATTTTATTGTATTCAATAGCTTGACAGTTCAAAGACAAAATAATGATACCACACTACAACTAATAGTGTTGGGTAGTGAATGATTTTGCGTAAAGAATGAATGATAAAAATGGTTTAATATATAAATCTAAGAATAATTAGTAAAAGAATAGAATAGAATATCCTTTATTGTAAACCAAAAACTAATGTCAAGTATAAAGTTATAGATTATAGTGTGGAGGAGCGAGGTGTGTTGCCCCTCCAACCAAAGGGAGGATCCTCCGACCAGGCGGGTGTTTTGCCTGGCGGTTGATGTCGGGCGGTTGTATATATGCAGCTTGCGTCGCAAACTTCACTTGCGCGATTCAGGATTTGTCCGTCGAAGTTTATCTATGTAGCGCGATAGATGTCGCTACAATAGAATATGGTACAATGGGCGGTCTTATCGCTAAAAGTGATCTTTTACAGACAACCTTTGGAGCAGCAAAGTAATTTGCTTTTACAACGAATGTGCATACATAAGCAACCCTAATGCGAACTAAGAGGTGGAATTGCGGGGCCTTCGCACTCCCTTGTCCTTCAAGCTACCTTCGCAGCCAATGGCTTGCGTGGCTGCCGATCAGGTCGAGAACTATCCTTGAGAGCGATCAGCGGGGGCTATGGAATGGATATTTGCATGAATCTTCGCGGTTTATATTGGCGACAGATTGTATGTGTGCAGGATCTTCATTATACACATCTATAGTAACGCTGTGACAACCGTAAGTGTTCATAGATGGCGTCTCTCTTTATTTTCTTCTAATAGAAACAAAACAAACTAGCAGTGGCCCAAAATGCGTGGGCACAAACCCATACAATACATACAACCTTATTTTTAGTACTAGCCTTTGCCCGCGGCTTCGCTCGCCTGAAGCTATATGATTAGAAATGGATTAAGAATAAGAATAAGAAAAATTTATTGTTTAAGAAATTACATTCACTGTATTGATTCCTGAAACTCACACAAGGATTCCCTGTGACGTGAGTTCCGTTGATATTTTTATTTTTTACATAAAATAATAAATTTCTCAATCTACTAATCTACTCGTAATATAAAGAGGAAGGAATACATAAAGAAAACAGTAGGTTACCTATGATATGTATGAATGTTGTACATGCGTGTGTATGTGTAGTAGGTTACCTATGTTATATTTGTATGATTCCAAAAATAATTTAATAAAAACCAACAGTGATGAACTCTTCTTTGTATGGGCCTCTATACATCAGAGAGGTCAAGGTGTATGTCATCATCAACACTCATCTGCAAAATTACCTGGCTGTATACTTACATATTTCAAATCTTCATCGCTGTATATGAGATGGCAACTGTCTATGATCAAAACGTTAATACTAGACATGGAGAGAATCTGCTCCTCCAGGATCTGTTTCAGCACTGATGAAGTGCATATGAGGACCTGCGGGATAAAGATATAATAAATATTCTTCGACATTTTACACAGCACTATCTAGTCCCAAACTAAGCAGAGCTTGTACTATGGGTACTATGACAATGGATATAATACTTATATACTTTTTTTGTAAATACATACTTAAAATACATAAGAAACACACAGATGAACACAAACACTTATATTCATCACATAAATATTTGTATCCTGAGGGATTCGAACTCACAACCTCGAGTTCAGCAGTCCAGTACTTGAACCACTAAACCACAGGTCAATGCCATATAAGAATAAAAAATATAAGAATAATTAACTTTTAAAACTGCTTATATTTAAAGATTCTGTCCGCGACTTCGTCCGCGTAGCGTGATGATATATAGCCTATAGCCTTCCTCAATAAATGGGCTATCTAACACTGAAATAATTTTTCAAATCGGACCAGTAGTTCCTGAGATTAGCGCATTCAAGCAAACAAACAAACAAACTCTTCAGCTTTATATATTAGTAAAGTATAGAGTATAGATTGGGAAACGGAACAGAAAAATAAAAATAAATGAATTACATAATGTCTTCTTTTCTCCAATAAACCAATTAAAGTCAAATTGAATTTACCACCAAAATGCTCGATTCGATGACGTCTACTGTGTGACGTCAACTTTGTGTAAACAACAAATGAAATCGAGTTAACAACCGTTAACAATAGAGTTGGTCAACCCAGCTTCCATTGTGGAAAATAAGTAATATCGAAATACTTAACAAAGAAATCATCAAATCATTACTCCGTAATCACAGATCGTTCACAGACTAAATAGGTGTTAAAATTGTTTACACAAAGTTGACGTCACAGTAGTCCCCTGACATAGACGGGCGCATTACTAAACAGGTACTGCGACTGTCAAAGCGACAGTTAAGAATAGTCACCGCAGCCCTCACCGGCCATGGTTCTTTTAATAAACATCTTTCTGTTATAGGTGTTACAGACAGCCCTATATACGACAGCCTATTATATGGCAGCCCTGTGCAGAGCCTGCCTGGGGGACGACGAGACAGCTGCGGAAAATAAACCGCTATACTATACCATGCCATACCACACAGTAGATGTCATCGAACCGAGCATTTAGGGCTAACGCGCACTTGTGATTTTTAGTCTACCGATAGTTTAGTCGCTGTAGTAGTCGTGTATAATTTCATGTCGAATTCTAATCGTCAAATGCGCGCACTGCCATATAACTCCATAGTGAATCCTAGAACGATCAAGCTATCGCCCGAAAATCACAAGTGCGCGTGAGCCCTTAACCGACTCTTAAGAAAGGAATTAGCACAAAAATCTGGAGTTAAAACCTTACCTCCTTCGTCTCCAGTTCAGCGGTCCAATCATAAACATCTTCAAACGCCTGTGCGGATACTGTGCCCAGGTCTGTGAGAATCTTAAGCTCATATGCGACCACCTGCACTCTTGAGGCTCTTGTTATGTAAACAGAGCGCTTCCTACCCTCACATAGAGACCTGTGAAATGTAACTTGGTTGAGATAGTTGTCGAACCACGCCGATACACACGTCATGCTCGTGAACGGGTGCTGTCTGTCGGGGCTAGTCAGCTCTTACTTGCTTTTTTCTATAATAAAAAGAGATTTCACTATTCCGTTGTCTGTTTAACAGCAATAAACATTGAGTTTAAAGTTTAGGATTATTTCATTTGACGCGGTTATCCTGCTAATTTGCTAGAAATGACGGATTTCATGGTTTAACATAACATAACATTCTATTTATATTTCGGGGACGCCGGCAGGCACCAGGCGGGCGATCAGTCCTCATGTTGGGATTATTTCGCCCAGTTCCCCATATAACATACCATCACGCCTGTATTCCCAGAAGGGTTAGGCAGAGGCGTACTAATGTACACCCACAGTTCGCCGGTATGTTTAGGTCCCATGTAATAGGGGGCGAGCCTATTGCCATTAACCGGGCACAAATTCCTAACTCCAAGCTGCTACTGGGAATTTCATAGAAAACCCAATAACACTTTGCTCGACCTGGAATCGAACCCAGGACCTCTAGCGTAGCAGTCGCACTTGAGACCACGAGACTAACGAGGCAGTCTCATGGCTTTTTATTAAATTTTTATGGAAATTGAATAAAAATATCAGTATGGCACCCTCCCATCTATTTAAAACTAGCGACCCGCCCACGGTTTCACCCACGCTGCCCCGTTCCTAAGTGTCATAGGGTTATGTTAAATAGCTTAAAACCTTCCTCTTAAATTACTCTATCTATTAAAAAAAACCGCATCAAAATCCGTTGCGTAGTTTAAGAGATCTAAGCATACATAGGGACAGACAGCGGGAAACGACTTTGTTTTATAATAAGTAGTGATGATAGTGATGTGACTTACCCACGTATTTGATAGGCCTTCTCATACAGTAGTCTGACTGGTATGAAGCTAGCATACTCCACAGCGAGGATGTTCTTGGTGGCAGCAGCCGCGGCGAGTCGGGCGCCGCCCTCCGCCGCGGTGAATCGGGAGCAGCAAGCCTCCATCATAGTGGGCTACAAATTTAAATAACATACCAAATCTAAACAGCGCTTTGTTAAGGAGTTGCAGAGAATGGCCCACTGTGCCATCTTATCTTATGTGAGACCGAGGCAGCAAGGCTTCAGAGCACTTCGACCCAATAGGATCTTTTGAAAGAAAGAAAGATCATTTATTTTCGCCCATAACGACGCACAAGTATTTTTTTAGCCAAAGGCCAATGAGGCAGTTAGACACTACAAAAAAAAAAAACAAAAAAAAACAAATTTTTACATCTGACAACCAAGTGACAACCTTTTGTGCTTCCCCTAGATACCTAATCCTCATCCTCCCCCAGTTCTTCAAACAGCTCTTCCATAAGCTTTATAATGAGGCCTGGGGGTATGAGTCTGTAGTCCTCTGGTCTTGGAAACCCTGCCCCAAGCGGCACATTGCCACTGTGCCATACTACAGCATATTATTATATGGCAGGCAGTTGAAACGACTGATAGTAGCCTGTATCCTGCTATTCATGGCCAAGTAAGTTATTGGAGTGGAGATGTTCATCCAGTCTGTTATTAAATTGGTTGACATTATCAATTTAAAGTAAAGTTTAAAGTACATGTGCCGCATGTCGGACGATTTGTGGGCTAGACTTACTACAGAGTAAAGTCCACACAGGAGGCCAAGACAGAGACAGCAATTGGCCTTTCTATAAAATAACAACAGTTACTCAGCTTGTAAACGAGTTATTCCCAGTTCTCCTCACTGTTTTGATGTGGGAGAGCCATGCTTCGGCACGAATGGGCCGGCTCGACCGGAGTAATACCACGGCCTCACAGAAGACCGGCGTGAAACAACGCTTGCGTTGTGTTACGCCGAGTGAATTGGGTTACCGGAGGTCCAAACCCTTAAAAGCGGTGGTTATTGCTTACCATCAGGTGATCCATAAAAAAAACCGTCTATATCTAGACCACTGCTGACAAATCCCATTTGTCATTTTTCAAAAAATTGTGGTAAAAAATTGAATTCTAATCACTATATATTCAGCTCTAGCACCGCCACTGCTGGGGACGTATACATTTATTTTTCCCATCTGTCACCACTAGTGATGGTACTATGTATTTTTTTTTTCATTTGTCACCAGTGATGACTTAGACAGTGGGGACAAATGGGTTCAACTTATGTAAGCTGGGTGTACAACAGTACTCCTCTGCCAATCCTTTTCGGGGATACAGGTATAAGTTTATGTTAGAAAAAGCCCTTGTTGCCTAGCAACATGTTTTGTTTTACTAATTTTATTTTATTTTTCAGTTCATTGAAATCAGTAGCTGTCGCCAGACCTGCTAGCATGCCAGCGCTATTATTAATAATCTATCTCTATAGTAAAATTCGATTGGTGATTCAACAGCCATTTAGGCATAAAAAACGGTACAAACAGACAGTTTTTTTAAAACTTGATATGCCTATGCTTGATTACCAGTTTGCTTTTAGATTCCAGAATACCGTAACTTTCACATTTAATAATGCATCCATCCATAATCCATTATTATGCATTTATAACATACCATCACGCCTGTTTTCCCCGAAGGGTTAGGCAGAGGCGTACTAATGTACACCCACAGTTCGCCGGTATGTTTAGGTCCCATGTAATAGGGGGCGAGCCTATTGCCATTAACCGGGCACAAATTCCTAACTCCGAGCTGCTACTGGGAATTTCATAGAAAAACCCAATAACACTTTGCTCGACCTGGGAATCGAACCCAGGACCTCTAGCGTAGCAGTCGCGCTCAGGACCACTTAGCTAATGAGGCAGTTATATACAAAAGATAATATTATTGCACAACGCCAAAATATCAACTTAGCACCAAAACTTATCAAACTTATCAATAGCACCAAAACTGTACACTTTTTGTCCAACTTAGACTTTGGAAATTAAAAAAAAATATCAAAGGAGTACTTACTGCTGTCACACCGTGCCCGCTAGTAAGCCGTGAAACCCGAACACAATACCTCCTTTCCCACGAAACAATCAAACAAATAGTAACAAGAATTCAGTAATGTGATCTTATGAAACCGACTCATAATTTTCTACCTTAACTCTTCTTACACACCGGTTTCGACCAGGGGCCGGTCAGAAAATATTTCCAAAAGGATTTTCAGTAAAATAAACGGTCATATTGATAAAATTTCGACGTAATATTCGTAATAAACCAAATTCTGCAAAGAAAGCAACCACAATTCACACACAATCGCAAACTTTGCAATAAGAACCATGACAACCAATTGTCAGTGTCAAACTGTCAAATAAATCGATTTAAAAAACAGATAAAAAACTATGTTACATGCTACACACACGCCTTTTTCCTAAAAGGGTAGGCAGAAACTACAGAATTGCTGAACGCATCTGGATAAAATTTGGCACAGAAATAGAATATAGTTTGAAATAACACATGGGCTACTCTTTATCTAGGTCGGACCCAATTCTGAAGTCAACGCAAACGAAGTTGCGGGCAGAACCTAGTACATTAATAATGATGTTTATTGTGCATAAATATGAAGATGATATCAATAACTTGTCAGCTTCATTGACATCATCTTGACCATCATCGTCATTATAAACCCATTATACTGTCCCATGGTTCTCTTCAGAATAAGAGGGATCCACCACGCTATTCTAATGCGGATTGGTAGACTCACACATCATGAGATCATCATAATAATTATTGATGATTATCACCGACATCACAAAGCTTCTTTGGGCACCCCTTAACAACGTGAAAGTTTCAGTAGGGACAACTTTTCAGCACAGATAAATAAAATGTTATATTGCATCCATGGCAATAGGCTTGCACATAAAGTACATGGGGTCATGAGACCTTAAATATGCCAGCCTACTGTGGTGGTCAATCAGTAGGTACCCACCTACACCTCTGCTAATCGCTTTGAGGATAGATATGTTTTTTTTATATAGAAGAGGGAGGCAAGCGAGCCAGCGGGTCACCTGATGGTAAGTGATCACCGCCGCCCATTGACACCCACATCACCAGAGGGGTCGCAAGTGCGTTGCCGGCCTTTGCCTTGTTCATGATACTTACACCATTCTTATCCTAACACAATTCGTTTATTATAATTATGACGAACAAGAAATAGGGCGATATAATAACTAATCTTATCTCTTTAAATAATAAAGACTCCTTTATCATAATTTAATGAAAGCAATCGTTTATTTAGAACAGCCATAACCGGGGTTCCCCGAACTTGAAATTAAGATGGTACTACACATTGGCAACTGTTGACTCAATTTCCATGATTGAGTCAAAACAATTGTAATTTATACTTTGTGTAATCCTCATAATTATATTATACTCCTTTTAATTTATTATTAGATAATCTAAGCATTGGACAAAATATCGCTAAAACACCCACTTTATTTAAGTAGATATATTCATCCAATAAGTTCTCGTATTTCACGATATTTTTTATGGGATACGGCAAACGAGCAGACGTGTGTATCACTTGATGGTAAGCGATTACTGCCGCCTAGATGGTATATTGATCTATGCTGCCGCCCATGGACACCCGCAACACCAGAAGAGTAGCAAGTGGGTTGCACACCTTTTAAAAGTTTGGGCCTCCGGTATCGTCACGCACTCAGTTAATTACAACGTAAGTGTTGTTTCACGCTGCTTTTCTGTGAAGCAGTTGTATCACTCCGGTGATCCGATTGAGCCGGCCATTCGTGCAGAGTACATATTTTTAAAGACTGAATTCGTGCCGAGGCATGGATATCCCGCAGAAAAAAATGTCCAATCCAATGGTCGCACTCCAAAATAAGGTGTATTAAAAGCAAAACGTGTTATTTGCACTGCTGATAAACCGAGTTTGCATTAAAGAATACTGACTTTTGTATTAGGTTCGCATTTGCGAATGTCTAGAACCGCACGCACCTATTAAATTTTTGACAACTTTACATTGATGAATGAACGCACTTTGTTTTGTTTTAGTTGAGTGCCTACTGAGTTTTAACTTTATCGTTTATGTCGAAAATAGGAATCTGAATTACGATACGATATTGGGTGGTAGCTTTTTTACATTTAATATTCGCACTGACCAAGAAGTTCTAGTGAAAAAAGTTTTATAAGTATTTCATATCAGTTCAGTACATACATGGTAAGTTCCTATCATATTCACTAAGTTCTAGGTAAGTACTTGTATATTAGTTAAAATTGTATTTTTATGCTAGAAGGTACACTACCTAAGATTATTAAATTTCTGCCATAATATTTTTTTATCAAGTGATTAGGTAGCAATATTACCCACCGAAATCTATCCATTAGATTATAATCTGTGTGAGCAAATTATAAAATTAAAGTGTAATTCTTCTTGATTGGCATCATCCTAAAAACAGCTGCTGATTTTGGCATACCAAGTTTGAGTAGTTGAGCATTGGTATTGTGATTTTCTACTAACCCTTAGCCTAGTAGACAGATACAAGTCAGATATAATTAAATTTCATCATTATTCTAGTCTTGTGTAGGGCTGCCATCCGTCCAGGTTTCCCCGGATTTGTCCTAGTGTTAAGGGTGACCGACAGCCGCCCGGCAGGGGTTTTTAAAAAGTAGGTAAGTAGTAGTAAAAGGACACTTTTTAAAAACTTTTGTTGTCAAGTGAATCCCAATTTTTTTAATAAGCAGTTAATTGAAATAAATCTTAGTAAAAAATTCATCCATTATAACCCACATTCGAGAGGCAATATTTTTTCAGAGGTGTCCGGGGAAAAAACCATTATTTCGCCCAAAAGTCCGGGATTTTTGACGTGTTTATTCGGGGTCGGCAATTTCGGTGATGGCAGCCCCAGTCTTGTGTTGTGGTTTAATTTGCATGAGGTTCAGGACCTAAATAGAGCAGTGTTTAATTAGTGGGCTCTTCTATGAAATTCTCAGGACTGAAAACATGGAGGAAAACTTTTAGGTACAGTTTTATCTACACCTATTCTATTCTATTCTATTTATAATTTGGGGAGGCCGGCAGGCACCAGGCGGCGATCAGTCCGCATATTGGGATTATTTCGCCCAGTTCCCCATTTTTGGTGGATCCCGTCATGGGTTACTGGTGCTTGGCGTCGCAAATCTTCCCGTAGCCTTGCAGAAGCCCACCAGTTGTCCGATGGAGAGTTCTGCTAGCTGTTCTTCATTTATCTCATCGGTTCCTAGTATTTCCCATCTAAGTAGCGCATACATTGTGCATTTTGCTAGTAGATGAAAGCTCGTTTCTTCTGCTTCCCCGCATGCTGGGCATATAGTGTCCTCCTTTATTTTCATGATCGCCAGGTGTCTGTTAAGTCCACAGTGTCCCATTGCGATCCCTACTGCTATCTTTATCTACACCTAACTGACCACTATGAATCCTAACAACATCAAAAGATTAATATGTAGATTAATTTTATGTATAAACGGAATTTATATTAATTATGCTATAAAAAGGATAATTCCTGCTTATCCTCAGCCGTACCTAACCTTTTGGGAAATTTAGTATCTGGAGTGGAAAACCAGCTTGGAACAACGCTTACATTGCGTTTCGCAGAGTGAGTAAGAATACCAGAGGCCCAAACCCTTTTAAAAAAAGCCAGCAAAGCATTTGCAACTCCTCTGGTGTCCATGGGTGGTGGAAATCCCTTACCACCAAGCAATGTGTCTGCTTGTTTCCCCCTATCCCATAAAAAAATATCTTATCATCATACCTTCACACCTGTTTTCCACAAATGGTTAGGCTAAGGTGTATTTATTGTACTTACTTAAATCATATTTATATTTAAGTTGTGCCATCCTGTCTAATAGGTGGTGCCTGTATAGATACTTGAAGACTTGACTCAAGCTTGTGACTGCCTTATTAGTTTAGTGGTGCCAAGCGTGACTGCTCTGCTATAGGGTCTGGGTTCGATTCCCAGGCCAAGCAAGATATTATTGGGATTTTCTAAGATTTTTCAGTAACAGCACATAGCTCGGGTTTGTGCCCATTTAAATGCAAAAGGATCGGCCCACATGAAATGGGACCTAAAATATATTCATATAAAAAAATAATATAATAAATAAGCCCGACAGACATTGTCCTGCATGATATTTTTAACCCCCGACGCAAAAACGACGGGGTGTTATAAGTTTGACGTGTCTGTCTGTGTGTGTGTGTGTGTGTGTGTGTGTGTCTGTCTGTGGCATCGTAGCTCCCGAATGGATGAACCGATTTTGATTTTGTTTTTTTTGTTTGAAAGGTGAATAATATAGCAAGCGATTGCAGCGCCATCTGCCGGGCTTATTTGTGAATCTAAACCATCCTCGAATCCACTTGAACACACACAAAAAAAAATCATTCAAATCGGTCCAGCCGTTTACGAGGAGTTCACTGTCTACACACGTACAGAAGAGTTATTGATAATAAAATATATAAATAAGTATGTAGTACATATATACCAATAATAGTACAACGTTAGTATACCTCTGCCTACCCGTTCGACAGAAATGCAATACCTTTTTGTATCTATTATGTAAGTATTTAAAAAATGGTTTATTTTATTTCAGGTACTACCTACTTTTCAAACATGCAATCTTCAAATGATAATCAAGTCACGATTTCCCCGAATTTACTGAAGAACTTCGACGTCTACGGCGTTTTGCTACCTCAAAAAACTGGCGCGAATAATAGTGTTGACCTTAAGGTCGATAAACTTATCGATATCGATGATTGCTCCCAAGGTTCCGGGATTCAAGACTGTGATTTGAATCCCTCGTTTTTGGATCAAAACAGAGATTTTGATTTGGTAGATTTATTTCAAAATATTTTTGTAACCCCGCAACATATAAAACAGAAACAGACTGTTCAAAATATTGAAGGTACAAAAACGGAAGGTTTTGATATCGATTTAAAACAATTTTTGGACAAATATGAATCCAGTCAAAAAGTCGGCTGTATAAAGGGTGAAGAAGATAAATCTAAGCGACATATAAAACAGAAACATACTGTTCAAAATATTGAAGGTACAAAAACGGAAGGTTTTGATATCGATTTAAAACAATTTTTGGACAAATATGAATCCAGTCAAAAAGTCGGCTGTATAAAGGGTGAAGAAGATAACTCTAAGCGTGATTTTCATGTATTGTTGGACAAACCAAGAGTTTTAGTGCCAAAAGTTTTAACGGAACCCGATTCGGATCCCGAAGATTTGGTCAACGAAATACTAACTCAAAAAATTTTGGAGAAGCGTATCTTAAACGAAATCAATCGTTCACCTGACAAGCCAGAGAGTTCTAAGAATCTTGAAAATACTGATGTAGTTACTGATTTTTCTCGCCTACGTGTTAAGAAGAGCGTAACTGAAAACTCCGAATTGGAAAACCGAAATAATGAAAGCGAACCTCATCCTTCTGATTTCAAAATGGTTCCAACGAACAATCAAATCAACAACGCTGTAGCAAATTTCGTTGTCCAATCCATCCAGAAAGACGAAAAGCTTTACAAAAAGAATCGCTTAGTAAAACCTGAACGTATGACCGCTACGTTTACTAAAGGCCCAGATTTTAATGAAAAGTCTATTGTTTTACCCCAAATCATGGCACGCTTGAATGCTAGACGAGATTATTTGGACGATCTCAGTAATCAGAAAAGGAGGTTGATATTAGATACTGGCAGTCAACCTGTAAAGGCTGAAAGTACAGTTTTAAATAACAACGGCCAATTAAAAAGAAACTCTAATATCCAGGGCACAAGAGTGGATTCAGTAAAACCGGACCACCTTCCTATTAATAAAGATCCAAAATTATGTATGAACTCGATAACGGGATCTATTGCCGTCCACAGTACTGCTAAACCATGCAACAATTGCACTAAGTCCGGTGGTAAGAATTCAAATAATTCTACAGCCGGTGCGAGTACTTCTGTCCATTTAGATAATAATTTCGGTAAGGTGTCCCCCACCGTTTTAATGGAAGATTGCAATAAGGAAAGATTGAAAGCTCTAAAACAGAGCCAGATGATTAAAAATTTTATACTTACCGGCAAATTTGATCCTTAAAAGTTTTGTAGGCGGGAATGAAAGAAAAACTCTATGATTTATAATCAACTATATACATATCAGTTGTCCAACGATTGTCTAAGACAATTGCTAGTTGTAGTCAGAAGGTCAAAGAGCCTAATCATAATATCTGTTCTGACGGTATGGGCATTGCCCAGATACTGGATTGCGAAGGCGCAATGCAGTTGCTTCGTGTGAGATACTATATTCTACATCGTCTGTCGACATAATAAAACAAAGATAGAGAGAGAGGTTGCTTCTGTCACATTCCGTTGCCTCCCCTAATAGTAGGTGAGATGGTGTTACCTGCGGCTGAGGCAAAAGTGGAAGGCCAGCAATCGGGTGCAGTTAGGTTTTGACCAGTTTTTATCTAACTCAAGCTGTAGAGTTTGTCTGTTTGTTTGTTTGTTTGCTTGCTTGAACGCGCTAATCTCAGGAACTACTGGTCCGATTTGAAAAAATCTTTCAGTGTTAGCCCATTTATTGAGGAAGGCTATAGGCTATATATCATCACGCTACGCGGACAAAGTCGCGGACAGAAGCTAGTTTGTTATATTATTGTAGCTGCGCGCTAGCTATAATAATAAGGACTTAAGAGTTAAAATCGCAATATACTTCTTTTGATAAATCACAATTATGAGTGTAGGTATTTTTCAGTGTACGCTGACTTTGCGTCGCCCATTTTGGCCACCCAGATCCGAATATAAAACAGGGGCTTAGGCTAAATCCTAGGCTAGTGGTCATAAGCGCGACTGCAACGATTCCCAGGTCGAGCAAAATGTTGATTTTCTATGAAATTCTCAGTGGCAGCTGGGAGTTTAAATTTCCTATTCCATGAGCCCTAAACATGCCCAAGCACAAGCATGGTGTATTAGTACACCTCTGCCTAACCCTTAGGATAATACAGGCGTGATGTTTAGTTATATTATACATATAACTAAACATCACGCCATATATTATACATGGGACCTAAACATACCGGCGAACTGTGGGTGTACCTTAGTACACCTCTGCCTAACCCTTCGGGGAATACAGGCGTGATGGTATGTTATGTTATATTATTAACAAGTTCGTTCTAGAACACAAATAAATTAACTTCATCATTTTGACAAGGTCACAATTTGAGTTTTGGCGCAATTATTATCGCCATTAAAGAACAATGTTCTACCGTGCGTGACTGTCTTACAATTCTGAATTATATATAAAATTGGATATAATATATAAGCAAACGCCTATCTATTCGAATGTATAGCATTTAAAATATACGACACAATATAGGTATTTGGACATAACTGCCTCTTTTGCGAAGGACTAGATAGAGATACTATTAAACCGGGCATATAATTCCAATTCCGAACTTCTGCTTCTAGAAAATCTTTGAGAGCTGTAGAAATTTGTATCGAACTTCTTTATTGTTATTTTGCTTTATGTGTAGAAGGAATTTAAAATTATGTATTTAGTGGTTAAACCACCTTGCTAATGATTTTCCGTCTATAAGACGTTAGATGTTGGGTTTTTGTGTTAATTATTTTTTAAGACTGTAATCACCCTGCTGGATGTGTGTATGTATTTGCTCCGTCTACATATATTCTATTTCGTAGGATTAATACGTAGCAAATAAGTGTACAAGTAGTTATTGATAAGAGAGTCATATTTCATACATTACCTACATATGGATATAGGCGCTAAAATGACGTAAGAGACACCAAAAGCAGTTACTTTTTCGTCGTACACTATGTAATCATCTATAAAATATTAATTTAAATGTAAAGAAAATATTATGAATATTAAATATCTATAAACTTACATAATTGTATAGATCCATTATTATACCCGTAATAGAAGCCGACTTGTGGAGACTTTTTGGAAATACATTAACATTCACTTCCTTTTTGGAAATACACTTACCATAATCTATGTCAAGGGGATTACCCTAGAGTAGTAGCAGTGGAATGCAAAAGTAGTGTTGCCAACTCCAATAAATCCGAGTCACTCTAAGTTGTCAAGTTGGTAGAAAATCGCTACAAGTATGGTTCGCGCAAAATAACTTGACACAAAACTAACGGAGAGGGGGAAAGTTTGCACAGTGCATTTGCGTGCACAATGTACTAAAAATCGACTACTGCGTATCCGCCATTTTGGTTCAAGTTATTTTGCGTCAACTGTACAACTGATTCTGATCTGGAGGCCAGTAGCGTCTGAAAGGATTGATGGAAAAAAACGATCTGCTACTAAAGTCGTCATAGAACGTAATTCAAAATAAAATTGTAAATATTTTTTATTGTCAAGTCCTTTTTGTCTTATAAACATATGCAAAAGTATTTTGTCTATGTTTATAAGCTCTGTCTACGCAATGGATTACGGAGATCAAAATGTTTAAATATACACCTGTACCTATATTATTGTGTACTGTGCGTGCGATCAAACATAGAAGGGAAGGGAATTATTGAAACCATAGACAAGAATAAAATAATTATTATTTTCCAAAAAGGAATAACTACTTACGTACCTACATTTTATTTCTAATTTTGTCAAAAATAATTATGACCTTATCTTGAATAATCATCGTAAAAGCATTTATCGATTTTTGTTTGTATATAAACCTGTTGCACCACTAGAAACTTCAAATTTTAGAATCATGCTACAAAGCGCTCCAAATATCATTTAGCATTGCTAAATCTTCTATCACTTTTACACTCATGTGAAAAGATATAACAATCACGATTCACACTAGTCACACCTGTGTTATGAGAGTATGAGATTATTTTGGGTGAGCTCTGGAACGATTTAGTCGTATTGTTTATTTTGTGGAGAAATTAGTAAAAATAGTAAATTAATTCATTATTATCACGTCTCGGTCTTACTTGGTGAACAAATATGGAGCAGTTATTGAAATTAGAGATTGAAATCAAAGAATTGCGTAAAACTCTAAGAGAAAAAGAGATTGAAATGTGTAGAATGCGAAATGAGTTGTTCGACGTAAGTATTTCATTGATTAGAAAACTATAAATTACTGTAGATACATGTGTTTTAATGAACGTTCGTTTTTTATAAACAAGCTTTCAAGGTTAGCATTAAAATTCATGGTATTCAGTTTATATGGTAGGTACTTTAATTTGCCATATTATCCACGATGAAATTGCCGGCAAAAATATAATATTTTATACCTACTAGCGACCCGCCCTCGTTGCCCTGTACCTAAGGGTTGTAGCGTGATGTTTAATAGCTTGAAACTTTTCTTATGAATCACTGTCTATTATTGTACACATGAAAGTCTGTTCAGTAGTTTTTGAGTGTATGGCGAACAGACAGACAGACGTGGCGGGGGAATTTAAATTTTCCATGCATAGAATACTGCCAACCTTGTGTATAGCACTTATCCCAAACTCATAATGCCTTGGACATGTGTTAGTGTTACAATTAATATTAATATTATAGGGACGAGACCCAAGAGTTATGGCTATAGGAGTACCAGCTGAAGTCAGAGACCAAGAGACAATGATCAGATGTGGGCAGCTACCGAAATGGGCGATAGAGAGGTTAGTTATGAAGTAGTCCACAATAGAAACAAAGAAAAAATTGGGGTTAAAAGGTAAGGGGGATATTTTTTCATGGAATAAGGAACGAGCGGACGGATTAATTTATGGTAATTACTGCCGCCCATGGACACCTGTAACACCTGTCCGCCTTTTAAAAGGGTTTGGGCCTCCGGTCGAGCTGGCCCATTCATGCCAAAGCATAGCTGCCCCATTGTAAAATAAACCAAAAGAAAAATGTTTGTTATTGTTAAATCAACTTAGTTTTGATGCAGACAAAGTTAATATTTATTGGTTATCATGTTTTATGATTTTATCATTGCCAATTGAGATAAAGACTATGGTAGTGCTAATTAAAAAAAACCTATTGAATATGACATTAAATTCAATCTTGCCTGTATTCCCGTAAGGAAGGGAATTTCATATAAAATCCATGTTCATGATGTATTTAAATAACATAACCTACCATCACGCCTGTATTCCCCGAGGGGTTAGGCTGAGGCGTACTAATGTACACCCACAGTTCGCCGGTATGTTTAGGTCCCATGTAATAGGGGGCGAGCCTATTGCCATTAACCGGGCACAAATTCCTAACTCCGAGCTGCTACTGGGAATTTCATAGAAAAACCCAATAACACTTTGCTCAACCTGGGAATCGAACCCAGGACCTCTAGCGTAGCAGTCGCGCTCAGGACCACTTGGCTAATGAGGCAGTTACATGTATTTAAATAAAACCGGATATCTTATAAACAATTATATTACTGAATTTATTTATCTAACAGCACAAGTTCTTGCCTCCCTTCTAATTTTGGTAATGGCTGTCTAGTACTGCACAGACCCATCGCTTTTGCGGCTCGCGCCCCTCCTCCCCGCACCCCTTCCAGCATTTGCGGCGGCGACAAACCATGTATCAATGCTTAACCTGGGAATCTAATCCAGAACTGTGTAGTAATGTAAGCGCTTACGACTACTACACAAACAATAATGATAATATTCTTTCAGGTATAGCCGTCAGATTCTTCTCCGGGAAATAGGAGTTAAGGGCCAGAGTCGAATCTGTGAGGCCAAGGTCTTGATAGTTGGAGCTGGAGGCCTGGGCTGTCCAGCTGCTATCTACCTCGCTGCGGCTGGCGTGGGTGAGTGCGTGAGTGATATGTTCTGGAAGTCTGGAACTTTCTAGAACCTTCCTAATATATTCTAGAAAGTTTCAGATTTGAGAGATTCTGGAGAGCTAGTCTGTGAGGCCTCAGCTGTTCCTATCTAGCTAGCTTGTATTGGTGAGTGTGTGAGCGATACTTTCTGAAAATTTCTAGAACATTTCCCCACTGAATACTAAAAGGTTCTATGTCAGAATCAGGAAAGTGAGTCTGTGAGGGTTAGGGCATTAGTTATGTATGCTTGATGGTATTTTTGAGTTGTTTTACCACTTCTGAAATATTCAAGTAGGCATGTTCTAGAGAGTTGCTAGAAGTTTCTATAACACTTAAAGAGTAATGCTAACGAAGCCTGGGCTATCGACTTTGCTCGGCTGCCCTTAGTGAGTGGTAAGGTCTCGGAAGTTGTCAATACTAGCGGAGTCTGTGGAGGTCTGCACTGTCGCTGGCGATATCTATGTCTTGGTTGGTTTCTTTCTACATTAACCTTCCAGCATGTCCTAGAAAGCGCTAGAAGATTTCTGTAGATCGCAATAGAAGCTATAAAAATCTTTAGGATTTTGGTTTGTCTGTCTGTATGTTTGTACGCGCATCCTGAACTGTGAGGGTACATTGTAGTACACCTCTGTCTAACCCTTCGGGGAATACATGCGTGACGGTATATTATTTTATGACGACCTCTGTGGTTTAGTGGTTCGAGTACCGGACTGCTCACCATGAGGTCGTTCAATTCCCACAGGACACAAAAATGTATGTGATGAATATAAGTGTTTGTGTTCGTCTGGGTGTTTCTTATGTATTATAAGTATGTATTTAAAAAAAAAAGTATATAAGTATTATATCCATTGTCTAGTACCCATTAGTACAAGCTCTGCTTGGTTTGGGACTAAATGGTGCTGTGTAAAAATGTCCCAGAATATTTAATTATTTTATTTTATTTATTATGTTCCAGGTGAGATTGGTATCATAGACTACGATACGGTTGAGATAACAAACATACACCGTCAGATCCTACACTTTGAACATGACCAGAGCTTCAGCAAGGCTGAGTCAGCCGCTGATACACTCCGAAGGTATTTTAACCATCATCAATGATGATGAAGAACATTATATTATAGAACAACATGATGATATAGGTTATTTAAGACAGCATCCTTAATTATGTACTATTATAAGAATAAATGTTATATTAAAATAATAAATACTGCCTCATTAGCCAAGTGGTCCTGAGCGTGACTGCTACGCTAGAGGTCCTGGGTTCGATTCCCAGGTCGAGCAAAGTGTTATTGGGTTTTTCTATGAAATTCCCAGTAGCAGCTCGGAGTTAGGAATTTGTGCCCGGTTAATGTCAATAGGCTCGCCCCCTATTACATGGGACCTAAACATACCGGCGAACTGTGGGTGTACATTAGTACGCCTCTGCCTAACCCTTCGGGGAATACAGGCGTGATGGTATGTTAATAAGAATAAATAAATAAATAAGGACATATAGGTAATAATAAAAATTAAAAAAAAACCGGCCAAGTGAGAGTCGGACTTGCGCACCAAAGGCTCCATATTTAAAAATATTTTAATATATGATGTAACTAAAAATTTATGATTTTCGCAATTTTTCCTTTATCTGTGCTATAAGACGTTGCTTCGTACCAAATTTCAACACACCCGCAACACCAGAGGAGTCACAAGTGCATGGCCCGCCTGTAACGGGCTTGAATAAAAGTTCATTAGAATTTTAAAACGGTTTGGGCCTCACTCACTCGGCGAAACACAACGCAAGCGTTGTTTCACGCCGGTTTTC
This sequence comes from Acronicta leporina, assembly GCA_947256265.1. Lineage (NCBI taxonomy): Eukaryota > Metazoa > Arthropoda > Insecta > Lepidoptera > Noctuidae > Acronicta > Acronicta leporina. Next base: position 4,416,147 of record OX366541.1, on the reverse strand, counting down.
TGTGAGGCCGTGGTATCACTCCGGTTGAGCCGGCCCATTCGTGCCGAAGCATGGCTCTCCCACGTGAAGTATTTTAAATATCACATTTTTGGGTTCGGAGACGATTATACACACTAAATCACTTGTTTTTTTTCTTCTATGTCACAGACACGGCTTTTTCATGATTTTAGATGAGCTTTTACAAACGTTTATGAAACGTTAAGATTCTAGTTGCACGGTTCCAAAAGGTTGATCCTATGGAGAAGAATCCGGCAAGAAACAATAGAATAAGCATCGTATCTGTAAATTGTTAAGGTTTAAAACTGAATGAATTTCCATTGCATTCAGTTAATAAAAAAAAATCTATTGTTTTAAAATAATAACCCACCCATAAATAATACACACTAGTTTTAAAATGTAATTTATACGGTGGCCCGCACATCGAGCTTCCACAATCTGTCGAATTTATCTGATTGACTCTCAACTCTAATACAATATGATAAGATTCATGTTCAGTTTGGGAATGTTCGGCGGTTGTGGATAGATTTGACTTGCTGGCGACCGTACTAGAATACCACAATTATTACTGTAATGGCCACCGGATAGCTTAAGGACGTATAATATAACATTGTATTTATTCGTAAGCGAACTATGTTCTTTGAATAAATAAAGAATCTTTAAACCGAATGTATCTATTTCAGCATCAATTCGCGTATCAAAATCACTCCTTATAATGTCCAGTTGGACTCAAAGAATGCTTTGCAAATTGCTTCAAACTATGACGTCATACTGGATTGCACTGATAACGTACCTACTAGGTACTTGCTTAGCGACCTCAGCTGTCTTATTAAGGTGAGAATCTTAATAATATTAAATCCACCAAATCTATACTCGATATCAGGGGTGGCCAACAGGGTGCCGAGTCTACTATTTAGTTGTGTCAGAATTGTGATTCGGTGACTTCAAAATTGTTGATTTTTGACAGTTTTCTCTACGAAATCTGTCATTTCTTATGTCATTTAGTGCCATTGGACGGTCATTCTGAGGCAATTGAAATAGCAGACTTGGTCCCCTGGTCGATCGCCACTGCTAGTCCAATCGATCGTGGCAAGGCAAAAAATATAAATATGTAGACCAACGCAATGCTCACACTAATATATAGTTATACTAGCTTCTGACCGCGACTTCGTCCGCGTAGCGTGATAGTATATAGCCTATAGCCTTCCTCAATATAAGCGCTATCTAACACTGAAAGAACTTTTCAAATCGGACCAGTAGTTCCTGAGATTAGCGCGTTCAAGCAAACAAACAAACAAACTCTTCAGCTTTATATATTAGTATAGAGTATAGATAAGTAGTTACTAAGAATAATTTTCACACTTATGTTTTTCCTCTTAATAAAATAAAAAAAAAACTATATGATTTTGTACTGAACTATGTATGCTGATTCATTTAAGATTTCAATAAGTTTGTAATTGCTAGATCGCACAGGGTTTCGTTAGTAAACAGGAGATCTAGGGTCTAATCAAGTTGGCCACCCCTGCTGTATATCAAGCGGCGGTAGCCTAATGGCTAAGGCGTCGGACTTGCGATCATGTGGTTGCAGGTTCGAAACCCACCCATTGTTACCGACGTGAACCCACTCTTAACACAAACATTTTACTGATTCCTGAAGTTTACGCGAATATTAGACATAAAACAACTTTACGGATTATATCGCGTTATCTATATCTATACTTAATATATAAAGCTGAAGAGTTTGTTTGTTTGCTTGAACGCGCTAATCTCAGGAACTACTGGTCCGATTTGAAAAAAAATTTCAGTGTTAGATAGCCCATTTATTGAGGAAGGCTATAGGCTATATATCATCACGCTACGCGCACGAAGTCGCGGGCAGAAGCTAGTATTAGTATAATACAATACAAATCTCTTAACGGCCTCAATAGCCAAGTGGTCCTGACCGCGACTGCTACGCTAGAGGTCCTGGATTCGATTCCCAGGTCGAGCAGTGTTATTGGGTTTTTCTATGAAATTCCCAGTAGCAGCTCGGAGTCAGGAATTTGTGCCCAGTTAATGGCAATAGGCTCGCCCCCTATTACATGGGACCTAAACATACCGGCGAACTGTGGGTGTACAATAGTACGCCTCTGCCTAACCCTTCGGGGAATACAGGCGTGATGGTATGTTATGTTAATTACTTAATAATAAAATTTTATTTTGTTCAGGTACCCCTAATATCGGGCAGTGCTCTCAAAATGGAGGGACAGCTAACCATATACGGATATAGGAGCGATACACATGCGAATGAGGAGGTGAGTTTCTCAAATGGGGTCACAGTTCAAATCTATACTCTATACAAATAAATAAAATTGAAGTACCTGTTTGTAATATTAACCATAACAACATTTTTTTAAAATTTCTGTCGGTCTATCTGTTTGTTCCGGCTAATCTCTGAAATGGCGGGGCTGATTATGATGGGACTTTTACTGGCAGATAGCTGATGTAACAAAGAGTAACTAAAGCTACTACTTTTTTTGTACATTTAAGGCCTCTTGCACCAACTTTAAAATTATATTTAAATTGTATTTAAACACGATTTTTCATAGAAATTTTGTGTTTAAATACATTTAAACACATTTAAGAAGTTGGTGCAAGTGGCACTTAGTTTTATATTTATTTATTTATTTTTCATTAAGCATTTAGTTCTATAAGACACGTCATAGCATTTCTATAATACATTTCCATTGAAATTCAGAACAGAGACGGGTGAGGCAGACCCGACGGCTTTTCTTTAAACGTGGGAGAGCCATGCTTCACGAATGGGCCGGCTCGACCGGAGTGATACCACGGCCTCACAGAAAACCGTCGTGAAACAACCCTTACGTTGTGTTTCGCCGATAAGCGTTATTGATAGTGTATTTAGTTTTGTCATTATGTGGGTTAGTGATAAAAATGAAAGAAAAAAATAGATAAAACAACGTATTTATTAAAATAAGAATAATAATGATTTAAAATAAATTATTAATTAGGTTAAAATAAATTATTAACTGCCTGTTGATTGTAATAAGGTTCACTATTGATTGCATAGGATGTATAAAAAAACAAGACGTGTGTGTCTCACTAAGTGTATTGAGCAACTAAGTAAAATAAATTACAACATGCCGCCCACCAAAAGGACGACGTTCTTTTATAAATTTAAACAATACATATTACGCAATGGCAGAATGCAAAACAATCATAATCAAATAGGTAAATTGGTAATATTCTGAACTTAGGTTGAATCGATAGGCAGAGGACATAATTTTGTTACAGTTCTTTTGGTTACTGAACTTCCACTTTTTACGCTGTACACCCTTGTTAGACCATCTATACCACAATGTTTATCAATTATTCTTCCCAAGGACCATTTTCCAGGTGGCAAATTATCAGTTTTGATTAAAACGATATCTCCGATCTTAAATTCTTCTTCTCTTTTAAGCCACTTAGGACGCTGTTGCAGTCGTGATAAGTATTCGTCCTGCCATCGCCGCCAGAAATCATTCACAAGTTTTTGTGTGTGCTGCCAACGAGACAAGCTTGACAACCTTATGTCTTTCATATTAGGTGACGGGACAATAATAGGTGCCTCTCCAATTAAAAAGTGTCCAGGGGTAAGTGGATTCAGGTTGTTTGGATCAGTGTCGTCAATGGGGCATAATGGACGTGAGTTTAAACAGGACTCAACTTGGCACAGTATCGTTGTCATCTCTTCATATGTAAGGTGAGTAGTTAGGATTCTCTTAAGGTGGTATTTTATCGATTTGACTCCTGCCTCCCATAATCCACCGAAAGAGGGACTATAGGCAGGAATGAAATGCCAATGAGTCCCTTCTGAGGCTAATGTTTCTGCTATTTCTCCAGTGAACTGTAGGTTTGCTTCGTTCCAGTCGTCACGAAGTTGTTTGTTGGCCCCCACGAAATTGCGCCCCTGATCGCTCCATAAATGATTACATTTACCTCTCCTTGCAACAAAACGTTTAAAGGCACCGATAAAGGCTTCTGAAGACATATCACCAACTAGCTCAATGTGGATAGCCTTGGTTGACATACAGATAAATATGCATATGTAAGCCTTACAAATTTTGTTTCCTCGGCCTTTAGACATCAAAATATTAAAAGGGCCCGCAAAATCTACACCGCTATGTAAAAACGGCCTTGATGGTGTCACTCTCTTCTCGGGTAAGTCTCCCATGATTTGAGTTCGCGGAGAAGCATTTAGTCTAGCGCAAATAAGACATTTGTGAACATGTTTCTTAGCTAATGATTTTGCCTTAACGATCCAGTATTGTGCACGTAGATAACATAACATTAGTTGCACTCCACCGTGAAGAGTCTTATGGTGTGCATCAGCAATTATTAAAGGTGTCAATGTATTTTTATTTCCCAAAATAATTGGATGTTTTCTGTTATCAGGTAAGTTTGTATGTCTGAGGCGACCGCCCACCCTGAGAATCGATTTCTCGTCAAGATAAGGGTTTAGGGATCGCAGTGGACTGTTCCTTTCTACTTGCTTATTTATCTTTAATCTTTCTATTTCCCTTTTGTGTTCTTCTTCTTGAACCCTTCTTATACAGATTGTTAATGAATCGTCTAATTCTTGTGTTGTTAATTCTTTATCTGTGTTTGAATTCTTTTTGTAGTTTAAAAATCTTTTGCAGTAAGAAATAGCCTTCAGCAATTCTAGTAATTTCTCAAAATTCTCAAATTGTGCAATTAAGGATTTCTCTTGTGTTTCTAAGTTATGGTAAGTATTTACTTTTATTGCTTTAATTTCCATATCCGTTGTTATCACCCTTTGTTTACTAATCTTTATTTTCTTTTCAGATAACCAACTTGGGCCTTTCCACCACAAGTCACATTTTTTTAATTCCGAGAGCAGCATTCCTCGAGAGGCTATGTCAGCGGGATTATCACTCGATTGGACATGATACCAGTGTTTGTTGTTTAGGTTTTCTACTATTTCGACGACCCGATTCGCAACAAAGGTGTTCCACCTGTTGGGTTCTCCACATAGCCATGCAATAACTATGGAGGAATCTGTCCATGCAAACATATCTGTGGTTGGAATTTTCATTGCCATTCCAATTTGTTTCATGAGTTTTGATAGGAGTAATGCGCCGCACAACTCCAATCTAGGCAAAGAAATTGTTTTAAGTGGAGCTACTCTTGTTTTAGCAGCAATCAATTTTGTGACTACTTCATGATTTGTTGTTTCAGTTCTTAGATAGACTGCTGCAGCATACGCACGCATTGAAGCGTCACTAAATCCATGTATTTGAGTGCTTACTTTGTTGGTTTCAGCTGCACCAAGCCATCTTTCAATTTGTATTTCATTTACATTAGCAAAATCTCCCTTTATCTCTTTCCATTCTTCATGTAATGTATCACTCACATTCTCATCCCAAGCCACCCGTTCGAGCCAGAGTTTCTGTAGGAGGATTTTTGCCATCACAGTGCTTGGTGCTATCCAACCAAGTGGATCGAATAGCTTTTGTATGTCTGATAATATACTTCGTTTTGTTACATTAGTGCCCTTAGCCGTTGGTAAAGTCAGGTTGTATTGAAATGTGTCTGTATTAAGATTCCATACTATACCCAATGCCTTTATGGTTCCATCAAGATTCATATCTACGTGTGCATTGGTTGACCTTTTCTGTTCTTCAATAGAATTCATAAATTCTACGTCATTCGATGACCATTTGGTGAGATGAAAACCGCCTCTTTGCAGGGTCTTTGTGACGGCCTTGGCAAGAGATATAGCCGCTTCTGTGTCATCCGCACCGTCAAGCCAATCATCCATGTAGTAGTTATTTTTGATAGATTGCACAACAAGTGGTTGATCCTTCCCTTCATCATAAGCTACTTGATGGAGCGTTCTTACAGCTAAATACGGTGCAGAAGCTGTACCGAATGTGACTCTCAGTAAGCGGTATTCTTGTAAATTATCAGATTCGTTTGCTCTCCAGATAATTCGCTGTAAATCCGCATCTTCACTCGATACCAATATTTGGCGATACATTTGTCTGATATCTGCCATGAAGCAGATACGTTTCATTCTCCATTTTATTATAAGGTTTCTCAAATCTCCCTGCAACTGAGGTCCTACCAATAGTTCTTCATTTAATGATACATTGTTTGTGCCTTTGCAGGAAGCATCAAAAACAACGCGAGTCCTAGAAGTTTCTTTGTCATTGCGTATTACAGCATGGTGTGGTAAGTATGCTGATCTCTTTGTTTCCTTTTCATTTTCAGGTATCTCCTCCAGGTGATTTTGTTCTATGTAATCATTAATGACTTTTGTGTATTCTTTTTTCAGGTCAGGTGATTTCTTAAACTTCCGCTCCAGTTGCAAGAATCGTTGTATAGCTATCTGTTTCGTGTTTCCTTCAGGCGTTTGTATATTGTTAGTTTTAAAAGGTAATTTAACTACGTATCTTCCTTCTTTATTTCTCGTTGTTGTTTTATTATAGATATCTTCACAAATTTTATTCTCTTTTGTTAAATGTCTGTTATTGTCAACTTCTATTTCCCATATAGACTTCAATACTTCATCAATATCGACTTTGTGATGCATTACAATGTAGGTGTCTTCTTGGGGTTTTCCAAAGATATCTCCAAAAAGAATCCAACCCAGAGTTGTTCTTTGTGCTGTTGGTGTGCCTGGTGGACCCTTTATTAAATCGGGTTGTAAAATTTGTGCGTATTCCTTCACTCCCAACAACAGGTCAATAACACCGGGTTTCAAATAACTTGGATCCGCTAGATCAAGCCCTTCGATATGAGGCCATGGTTGCGTGACAATTGCCTTGGTGGGTATCTTTGTGGTCAGCTGTTTCGACATCACATAAGCTCGGATTGGTAAACTATAGTGATGGTCGAACTGTGATTTTATCTGGAACTGCACCACATGTTTAATTTCTGTTTTTGCAGACTCCTACAACACTTCCTTTGAATGGTTGTCGTTTCAGCTTCAATAGTTGAGTTGCTCTTTCACTGATAAATGTTGCTTGGGAACCCTGATCTATAAGCGCGCGTAGTGGGATGACGTGGCCTTGCGTATTCGTTGCCTCCACTATTGCAGTCGCTAATAATGCTACCCCCTGTCCAGCACTGAGATAAGACGAAATCATTGTGTTCACTTGAACTGTTTCCTCCTCTTCTACTACATGCTGTGAAGCCAACGGTTGTGAGGTGCTCGGTAATGCCGTCGGTTCTGTATTCTTATTCTCATGTAGCAGTGAATGATGCCGCCTGTGACATATTTGACAGGACACTGGTAGCTTACATCTTGCTACCGAATGCCCAGGTACTAAACAGTTAAAACATAAATGTTTGTTTTTAACATATTCTGATCTCTCATTGGGTTCCATTTTGATAAATTGCTTGCAGTGGCATAACGTGTGGTTGTCTTTGCACATGACGCATGTTTTTTCTATAGCTGGTGTGGTGATATGATATGAACGTTCCTTGACTTGCTTTGGTTCTTTTGTGCTATTATTATTTGCTGTCACTAATTCTAAGGTTCGGAACTTTGACTCCATGAATCTCTTTAAGTCATTCCAACAAGGTAATGCTTCAGCGTCATCACGGTAGATGTATTCCTCCCAGTTTTTATGAGTCTCTGGGTCCAACTTCTGTACTAGAAGATATATTATTATTAGATCCCAAGAGGCAGTGGAGATTTTTAAATTTTCAAAGCTATTTAAACATTCTGTGGTTGTGTCCAATAAGCCTTTTAACTGTACAGCTGATTGTGAGGTCATCTTCCTTTGATTAAATAATCTTTTCATTATGCAATTTAATATTATGCGTCTGTTACCATACCTTGTATTCAAAACATCCCATGCACTTGAATAATTACTGGAGGTCACCTGTATATGTTTCAGCAATGTTTCAGCTTCTCCCGTAACACTAGTCTTTAAATAATGAAGTTTCTGTACATCACTTAAATTATTGTTTTCGTGCACTAAAGAAGTAAACAAGTCTTTGAAAGTAGGCCATCCTTCATAGTTTCCGCAAAATTTTGGTAACTGTATTTTCGGCAAATGTACAATATTGTTCGGTGCACATGTTACGTTCATACTTGAGTTTACAGACTTCGACTCTAAAGATCCTTCCGATAATGATGTAAGCATGTCCTTCAAATCACCTTGTAATATGTTGTACAAATCTTCATAAATAAAGAATTCTTCGTTTAAAAAATAAGGTATAACTCCTTTTTGTTCCTTGGGTGTAATCTTCACTAACCCGTCATGTGCTTTCTTAAATGCCATCCAATACTCGTCAATAATTTTCAGTCGTGCTTCTATATATCCTTTTGTCAATCTTGATTTAGGGCACTTTTTTAGGTTTGTTTGTGTTTTCCGTAATAAATTAGCACCATCTTCTAATACAGCGAGATATTGTTGTTGTTCTTGAGTAGTAGACATATTTCAAGTAACCACTTATATCACTTATAACTGTATTCAAGCAAGTATCGTAGAATTCCTTAACAGATGTTTGTTTTTAATATTCCGTAATTAAAACGTTGCAAAAAATGTGTTGAATGATGCGCTTACGACGAATCCTTATCGCTCTGGAATGCGGTTCTTTTGTTCTCGCGGCCGGGCCGGTCGACCGCTCCGTAATTAGTGTAATCCGGCTCGATTGCGACCATATGTTGATTGTAATAAGGTTCACTATTGATTGCATAGGATGTATAAAAAAACAAGACGTGTGTGTCTCACTAAGTGTATTGAGCAACTAAGTAAAATAAATTACAACACTGCCTCATTAGCCAAGTAGTCCTGCGCGAGACTGGTACGCTAGAGGTCCTGGGTTCGATTCCCAGGTCGAGCAAAGTGTTATTGGAGTTTTCTATGAAATTCCCAGTAGCAGCTCGGAGTTAGGATTTTGTGCCCGGTTAATGGCAATAGGCTCGCCCCCTGTTACATGGGACCTAAACATACCGGCGAACTGTGGGTGTACATAAGTACACCTCTGCCTAACCCTTCGGGGAATACAGGCGTGATGGTATGTTATGTTATTAATTAGGTAACTATGTATTAAAAAAACAATAAGTACGAAAGTTTAGAATGTAACAAGTTATGTTGAAATTAAATCTAAAACTATTTACATTAAAATTCTACATCAGTATCATAAAGAGTCATCCACATAAATTACGAATTCTTGCCGCCGTGTACCTGCGTTCAATGACTCATTTGTTTTTATCGATACTGGCGTTGCGCCCGCGCAACATGCTCACCGCCCGAGCTATGATTTATGACCCAAACTGCACGGACAAACTAATTCAACTATAGTTATATGACATATGACGATATCTTCAGGGTACTACGTATAGAGGGCCATGCTACCGCTGCGTGTTCCCCACCCCTCCTCCCCCAGATGTGGTGGGGTCTTGCTCTACTCATGGGGTCGCCGGTCCGGTGCCAGGAGTTATTGGTAAGTTCTAAGACTAAGTTTGTAAATTATTGCATTAATAGGTATATCATTAATAGAAATTAGTATCTAAAATCTGAATACGGTAGGAAATTAATAAAATATTTTTCTCTACAGGCACACTGCAAGCCATGGAAGCTATAAAATATATCCTGGATGTGTCTCCACGAAAGCTATTAGTCGAGAGAATGCTGATCTTCGATGCTGAAGACATGACGGCAAAAACTGGTAAGTTACAATACTTTCTGCATCTGCCTTACTTTATTTATTTTAGCGTTTAAAAAGCGGGCAATGCACTTGCGACTCATCTGGTGTTGCGGGTGTCCATGGGCGGCGGTAATCGCATACACTCAGGCGATTATCCTATTAAAATAACTGCCTCATTAGCCTAGTGGTCCTGAGCGTGACTGCTACACTAGAGGTCCTGGGTTCAATTCCCAGGTCGAGCAAAGTGTTATTGGGTTTTTCTATGCAATTCTTAGTAGGATTAAAATTTTGTTATCACTGTTAGTAAGTATATGCTCCAACTTAAAAACTGGTGAACTTCTTATCACAATTAATTAATCGGATCCTGAGATACAGCTTGACCTCTCTGATGTATAGAGGCCCATACAAAGAAGAGATCATCACTGTTGGTTTTTATTAAATTATTTTTGCAATCTATTTCTGATCCTACTATAGGTTTAGGTGAGCGAAGCCGCGGGCAAAAGCTACTTATTTATAAGATTACAAAATATTTATAATTTTAATTATTTTAATTTTTATATTATTTTTAAGTTTATAAGTTTAATTATTTTAAGTTTTTTATTATTTATAAGTTTATAAATTTCATCGTTTGTTACAGTAAGGCTGCGCAGGCGCAATGAAATAAATTTAATCGTTTGTTACAGTAAGGCTGCGCAGGCGCAATGAAATGTGTGCAGCGTGTTCGGACAACCCTACGATCACCCATCTTGTAGATTACGAAGCTTACTGCATGGCGCCGGCCAATGATAAGGTGAGAACACACAAATGCTCAGATATCTTTACTGTGGCAGAGCCATGCTTCGGCAGGAATGGGCCGGCTCGGCCGGAGTGATACCACGGCCTCGCAGAAAACCGGCGTGAAACAACGCTTACGTTGTGTTTCGCCGAGTGAGTGAGGTTACCGGAGGCGCAAATCCTTTTAAAAGGCGGGCAAATGACTTCTGACTCCTCTAGTGTTGCGGGTGTCCATGGGTGGCGGTTATCGCTTACCATCACTCCCCCACTATCCCATAAAAAATCTTCTATTAATCAATGTGAATATTGTGGAATTTGATGAAAGGAGTTATAAGAATATATTACCGGTCACATGGAATATCCAAAACTGGATGGTTTTGCAAGTCAAAATTTATTACATACTGGCTGTTACCCGCGACTTCGTCCGAGTGGTATTAAAAAAAATAGCCTCAGTTACTCCTTGTTAAATCAAGCTATCTGCCGGTGAATGTCCCGTCAAAATTGATCCGGCCATATCAGAGATTAGCCGGAACAAACATACAGACAGACAAAAATTGTAACAAATGTTGTTTTGGTAATCTGTATGGTGTATACATCCAAATGCTAAACTTTTGATTTATTGCAAATAAAATAAAAATACAAGTAGTTTTGCTATGAAACTTATACAATACTAGCTTCTGCCCGCGGCTTCGCCCCCGTGAAATTCGGTCCGACATCACATCCCACGGGAACGGGACAAAAAGTATCCTATGTCCGTCTCCTGGTTCTAAGCTACCTCTCCACCAATTTTCAGCCAAATCGGTTCAGCCGTTCTTGAGTTATAAATGGTGTAACTAACACGACTTTCTTTTATATATATAGATGCTCAGTCCATTTAACACAAAAAAATGTAAACCGTTATGGTTTTGATTTCTTTTTTTTAATACGATATTCTAACTGACCTTAATGTTTTGCGCTTATTCATATATTCGTTATATGCTGTATAGATGAATCCTTTGGTGAGCTGAATATTAACTTTTTAATGTGTGTGTGTGTGTTTCACTTCAAAACTGCGAATGTTCAAGGTAAGTTCAAAGTTCAAAATTATTAAATCAGTCTTTTTACATAGTACTTACATTTCCTTCTGTTTTTATTTTATTTGCAGTTTTTTTGTTTTGAAACATTCGCGGTATTGAACTATAAGTAGCTTTGTACTATTGGTGATCTTGTGTTTCCCAATCCTGTGGGAATTTCCCTTGTTCTAGGTACTAGATAAGGTGCATGCTAAGTTATATGTCTAATCCTAATAGGCTGGTTGTTTGATTATTTTTATGATCTTACTAGCTTCTGCCCGCGACTTCGTCCGCGTAGCGTGATGATATATAGCCTATAGCCTTCCTCAATAAATGGGCTATCTAACAGTGAAAGAATTTTTCAAATCGGATCTGTAGTTCCTGAGATTACCGCGTTCAAGTAAACAAACAAACAAACTCTTCAGCTTTATATATTAGTATAGAGTATAGATGAAGAAGTTGGCTATAAATAGAGCCGGTCAACAAAAAAAACATGACATACCATCACGCCCGTATTCGCCGACGGGTTAAGCAGAGACGTACTAATGTACACCCACAGTTCGCCGGTATGTTTAGGTCCCATGTAATAGAGGCGTTCCTATTGCCATTAATCAAGCACAAAACTGAGGTATTACCGTGAGTTTCGTAGAAAATAAAACTCTCGACTTGGGAATCGAACCCAGGACCGCTAGCGTAGCATCAGTGGTTATAACTTCTAGAATGATCAAGTAGTCATAATGTATATGAAAACTGGCGCAATACACAAATACTTATTATGGTATTTGACGACCTCTGTGGTTTAGTGGTTCGAGTACCGGACTGCTGACCATGAGGTCGTGGGTTCGATTCCTACAGGACACAAAAAATGTATGTGATGAATATAAGTGTTTGTGTTCGTCTGGGTGTTTCTTATGTATTATAAGTATGAATTTACAAAAAAAAGTATATAAGTATTATATCCATTGTCTAGTACCCATAGTACAAGCTCTGTTTAGTTTGGGACTAGATGGTGCTGTGTAAAAATGTCCCAGAATATTTATTTTATTTATTTATTTATCAATTCCTACTTCCTTTATACATTATGTCTCTTCTCTTTCAGAAAAAGCAAGAGAACCGCCTTAAATCCAAAAGAAGAAAACAAGAGAAAGAGAAACGTATGAACGGACAAAGTTACTTCGGTTTTCGCACACAGAACGACGGGAACAAGAAAATCTGGATTCAGGATGTCTTAAAATCCGAACGGTCTTTAGGACCTCCTTGTAAAACCGACTATTGCACTAAAAGCAGCACTCGCCACTGTGCTAAACTGTCGGACGCGGACAGAAGGACCATTTTCCGACACTTCTGGCAACTAGAATGGAGGGAGAAGAAGGAATTTGTCAGATCTCTCATAGACTCTGTGCCCGTCAAAAGGAGAAGGACTTCTCTTAAAGGAATTACGTCCAGAAAATGCGATTCAAAGAAATACCATCTCCTTTTCAATGACCAAAAAGTTTCTGTGTGTCGTGTTACCTTTTTAAATACGCTTGGCATCAAAGAGGCCATGGTACGCTGTTGGTTAGCCAAGGAAACCAAATCCAAATCTTCAAAACCTCCTTTTAAATCTCTAAACGTAATTACCTATATAGATTCCCTACCTATCTCGCTAACAAAATGTCCTTTGTGTCTTAATTCAGGTACTGACGTCAGATATATAAATATGAATGTTAAGAACCAATATCAGTTATATAATATATATGTAAAAGATATGAAAGTTAAAGGTTTAAACCCAGCCTCAAGAAAGACGTTTGCCAAAGTGCTGAGTAGGAAAAATTTAAGGATTTTTAAGCCTAAGAGCGAGAGAGATGTATGTGATTTGGTAGAACAGCATAATATTAGTTTAGGTTTTCAAAATGAAAAGTCTGATCCATATGTATGCGATGTAAATACTTTGAATGAACAATGGTCTTGAAAGAAGCTTAAAGATCGGCTGGACTACTCAGTCTCTTTCATTGTTGAAAAAAAAATCTCCCCCCAAAGACGTCCGTAAGGACCTTCGGTCTGCTTATTATAACCCAAGATCAGACGATCAGACAGATCACCTGATGGTAAGCGATAACCGCCGCCCATGGACACCCGCGACACCTGAGGAGTCACAAGTGCGTTGCCCGCCTTTTGAAAGGGTTTGGGCCTCCGGTAACCTCACTTACTCGGCGAAACACAACGCAAGCGTTGTTTCACGCCGGTTTTCTGTGAGGCCGTGGTATCACTCCGGTCGAGCCGGCCCATTCGTGCCGAAGCATGTCTCTCCCACGTGTAAACACGTATTTGATCTACAGGTACATTATGTTAGGGTACTTTCTTATACTTTATTTAACCCATTATGTACCTTAGGTAGGTATTCAACTTGAGCGAAGCCGCTGACAGATGCTAGTTAAGTAATAAATTATTGAATATAATACATTATGTAAACGTTATTGTTGTTTTATTTAAAACTGAAGTTATCCTTGAAAGAATTAACTAAAAAGTAAATAAGATACCTACTGACACGGACTCAGACACACACACACAAACACACACACACACACCACACACACACACACACACACACCCCACACCCCACACACACAGACCACAAACCCACAGTAAAACTATACTGATACATACACAGGTACTCACGCTGAATACTGGAGCTGCGTATAGACTAATTTCATTTCATTTCATTCCATTTTATTGTAAATTTCAATTTCAATATTCAATTTCAATTTATGCAATGATACAATAATTTAGTACATAGAAGTTCTAAAAGAAAATCCTTACAAAAAAAAATGTTAATGTTAATGTCTAACATTGTTAAGTTAAAATCATGGAAGTTGCGACGCAACCCCAATACTAATAACTTACAGGGGCTGTCTCAATTTTTGTAATGAACAACAATGTATTAGATACAGTAATAAAAACATTTTTAATTTAATTTAAACTACTATATGACTATAACATAACATATCATCACGCCTGTATTCCCCGAAGGGTCAGGCAGAGGCGTACTAATGTACACCCACAGTTCGCCGGTATGTTTCGTTCCCATGTAATTGGGGGCGAGCCTATTGCCATTAACCGGGTACAAACTCCTGTGTCTGTACATTGAAGGTATTAAAAAAAAACAAGTGAGTTAGTGTATATAAACGTCTTTTTTTTTAAATTCTTGTTCGATACTGTTACTACTGAATAGATTTTAATTTAGTTATCACTGTTAAAAAGTATATGATCCAGCCTAAAAAACTGGTATACTTCTTATCTCAAATAATTAAACGGAGCCTGAGATACAACTTGACCTCTTTGATGTATAGACACCCATACAAAGAAGAGATCATCACTGTTGGTTTTCGATTAAATTATTTTTGGGTTCCATTTCTAATCCTAATACAGCTTCAGGTGAGCGAAGCCGCGGGCACAAGCTAGTAGTATAAATAAAAATAATAATAGGTGGCGCGTAAATAAAAACCTTTCTTTTCCAGGATCTTGACCTGCAAATCTTGCCAAAACGGAACCGCATCACAGCCCCTGAGGTGTACAAACTCCTGAAAGAGAAGCAGGTTTACTTGGTGGACGTGAGGGCTGACTCCGAATTCCACATGTGTCATATATGTGGGGCTGATAACTGGCCCATAGATGGACTGAGAGGATCCACGCTGGACCAGCTATTGCATACCGTGGAGAACTGTGGTACACCAGGTGAGGAATAACTAGTTCCTTTTTCAATTTTCTTTTTCAGTATGAAAGAGGACTTGCTTAATTGTCGTATGGACATGTGTCGTATACCCATATGGTTATGTGAAGACATGTGTCGTATAGAGAATTAAGTGTCATATAGCGATATGGACATATAGATAGATTGTACTATGTAGAGAATCATGTGTCTTATAGCTACATGGTCTTATAGAGACATGTGTCGTATAGCGATATAGTCATATAGATACATTTATCATATAGATAATTAGGAAACACAAAGCGATCATATGGATACATATGTATGTATGGAATTATTGTGTCGTAAAGCCACATGGTCATGTAGAGACATGTGTCATATAGAGAATTAGGTGTCGTATAGCTACATGGCCAAGAAAGATGTGTAATATACAGAATTAGGTGTCATATAGCTATATGGTCGTATAGATAATGTATTATGTAGGTAATTACGTGTCGTATAGCAATATAGTCGTATAGAGATGTGTAATATACAGAATTAAGTGTCATATAGCTATATGGTCATATAACATAAGATACATAATCAACCCATTATAATATGTCCCACTGCTGGGCACGGGTCTCCTCTCATGGTCATATAGATAATGTATTGTAGGTAATTACGTGCCGTATAGCTGCATGGTCATATATATAGCCATGTGTCATAGCCACGTATCATGGAGCCCCATTATTATATAGCTTACACAATATACGGTTTGTCCCCATATGACCATGCTATATATTGATATATTTCTCGTATGGTCCCATTTAATAGGAAGCGAGCCTAATGCCATTAACCGGGCACATTCTTACAGATAATAATATTTTTTTTTATGGGATAGGGCAGTAAACGAGCAGACGGATCACCTGATGTTAAGCGATAACCGCCGCCCCAAAACGGGTGCCCACCTTACAACCACACACCTTAAACCACCTTACCCACACCCACATACACCTTAAACCCACAAATGGGTTGCCCGCCTTTTAAAAGGGTTTGTGCCTCCGGCAACCTCACTCACTCGGCGAAAAACTCGATTTTTCATCAAAAACCTTATATTTGTTATATAACCTTATATTACCTTTAATAGAGACCATAATTCTTTGAGTTTGTTTCGGCGTTTCTTCTGGTTCGTCAGTTAGGAAATGCCAGCGCCATCTAGATTAAAAAAATGTAAAACATTGACTTGTAAAAAAGTGTCTTTAAAAGATCTATTTACAGAAATAAATATCATTTATCATTTATAATTTTATTCCAGTAATCTTCATTTGTCGCCGTGGCAATGATTCTCAATTAGCGGCTAAAATGGTGTTGGATTTGTTGCCTGAAGAACACAGGCACAAGGTAAAGGATATGGAAGGTGGACTCCACGCGTGGGCATACGGTGTAGACACGACATTCCCCGTATATTAGATACTAGCGACCAGCCCGCGGTTTCACCCCTTCCCGGTCTTGTTTACGACAAAACTCCTTCCAACTGGAGACTTGGGCTTTCTTTGCTTGGATCTCATACTCTTGTTTGGCTTGGCTGGCTACATTACCCGGGTCCATATTGGCTTACCTAAAGCTCTTTACACGAAATTGTTCTTCCTAATAATTTGTACTGTAAACTGCCTCGTTAGTCTAGTGGTTTCAAGTGCGACCGCTACGCTAGAGGTCCTGGGTTCGATTCCCAGGTCGAGCAAAGTGTTATTGGGTTTTTCTATGAAATTCTCAGTAGCAGCTCGGAGTTTGGTATTTGTGCCCGGTTAATGGCAATAGGCTCGCCCCCTATTACATGGGACCTAAACATACCGGCGAACTGTGGGTGTACCTTAGTACGCCTCTGCCTAAACCTTCGGGGAATACAGGCGTGATGGTATGTTATTTAATAATTTGTAATCTGAATGATCACTCTTCCTAAAATTATCCATCCTCAAGTTTTCATTCATACTATTTGTAGTGCTACCGGCGATGTTCATAACACTCATGTTTCCGAAAATTGTAATTAATAATATCATTAAATAGCTTCTGCCCGCGGCTTCGCCCCCGTGGAATTCGGTCCGTCATCAAATCACACGGGAACGGGATAAAAAGTATCCTATGTCCGTCTCCTGGTTCTAAGCTACCTCTCTACCAATTTTCAGCCTAATCGGTTCAGCCGTTCTTCAGTTATAAATAGTGTAACTAACACGACTTTCTTTTATATATATAACTAGCTTCTGCCCGCGGCTTCGCCCCCGTGGAATTCGGGGATAAAAAGTATCCTATGTCCGTCTCCTGGTTCTAAGCTACCTCTCCACCAATTTTCAGCCAAATCGGTTCAGCCGTTCTTGAGTTATAAATAGTGTAACTAACACGACTTTCTTTTATATATATAACTAGCTTCTGCCCGCGGCTTCGCCCCCGTGGAATTCGGGGATAAAAAGTATCCTATGTCCGTCTCCTGGTTCTAAGCTACCTCTCCACCAATTTTCAGCCAAATCGGTTCAGCCGTTCTTGAGTTATAAATGGAGTAACTAACACGACTTTCTTTTATATATATAGATATAGATGTAAATATATTTATACACCTACTGTTTTTTATCATAACGCTTTTATCCCTAATAGATGTTTATTGCTCATTGCCAACTGCCTCATTAGCCAAGTGGTCCTGACCGCGACTGCTACGCTAGAGGTCCTGGGTTCGATTCCCAGGTCGAGCAAAGTGTTATTGGGTTTTTCTATGAAATTCCCAGTAGCAGCTCGGAGTTTGGAATTTGTGCCCGGTTATTGGCAATAGGCTCGCCCCCTATTACATGGGAACAAAACATACCGGCGAACTGTGGGTGTACCTTAGTACACCTCTGCCTAACCCTTCGGGGAATACAGGCGTGATGGTATGTTATGTTATGTTTATTGCTACTGACATTATGAAGTTGAATGCTTCGGATTTATGAACATTAGAGACAGAGTAGTTAGCCCACATTACCCTTCAAACCGAAACACAATAATATTAGCACATTATTGCTTACCGGGAAAATATTATGCAATGCGGTAGAACTTAAAAAAGCTCTTATCTTTAACGTCTGTAAGTTCAATTTGTTTTGTTACGTTTAAGTATATTTTTGATATAGTTTTTTTTTATAATTAGAATTAAGATGATTGTAAGACTTAAGGTGCAGATAATAATAAGGATATAATTCGGAATAGTTCTGCTTAACCCTTCGGGGAATACAGCCGTGCAATTTAATCAAATTCGACCTGCAGGCAGGATTCGAACCTGCGTCTTCTGGTTAGATACACCAGACGCTATGACCACTGAGCCACCGCGAGTCCCACCCGCCAGGTCTAAATTTGCCTTCACATTCTGAATTAACGTCTTGAAGGTGACGTCAGCGTCACCTTTAAGACGTAAATTGGCGTGATGGTACGCCAATTTACGTCTAAAATAGCCCTGGCGTGTGAGACTCGCGGTGGCTCAGTGGTCATAGCGTCTGCTGTATCTAACCAGAAGACGCAGGTTCTAATCCTACCTGCATGTCGAATTTTTCCTTCACTAAAATAAGTTTTATTGTCAATTTATGTAAAAAAGAAACTGTGTTGCGTCTTATAAAGACCCCTAATATCAGTTTTTCTTTCATGTCTATAATGTACAGACATCGGCCTATTACAAATTTATTTTAAGTAAAGATGTGAATGGGTTTCCTATATACCCCTTTCGGTATTGATAGGGTTTTATAATATAAATAAATAAATATTCTGGGACATTTTACACAGCACCATCTAGTCCCAAACTAAGCAGAGCTTGTACTATGGGTACTAGACAATGGATATAATACTTATGTACTTTTTTTTTTCAAATACATACTTATAATACATAAGAAACACCCAGACGAACACAAACATTTATATTCATCACATACATTTTTGTGTCCTGTGGAAATCGAACCCACGACCTCATGGTCAGCAGTCCGGTACTCGAACCACTAAACCACAGAAGTCGTCATGTAGGTATAAATGTTATGTATAAATTATGTATCTTAATATATTATTTTGTTTTGCAAATAAATTGATTAAATCATATGAGTGTGTATTATTTACTCTTCTAAATCGTATACCTACCTCAATGGTAATTATCCTTCCTTCTGAGCTTTGAATATTTCAATTATTCGTCTTGTGAAGTTTCTCTAGGTCTGCAATCTCAATGCAGTGACGTCGCTTGTCTCTGATTGGTGTTTCAAATTACGTTCCATTTACCATAACGTTTGTAACCAACCAACTATCAAGATATCACACTAGATTTTATTTGTGATTCGTATTTCACAAAATCTCCGACTAGGTAATTGTTCCTTTTAACTACGATCTCACTCTCGACGCCAATAGAGAGATGTTACTAGTTTGACGTGTGTATCTGTGGCTCCTAGCTCCATCGTAGCTCATAAACAAATGGAGTACAGTAAACACCTGAAGTACAGTAAAGAAAACAATAATAACTACGTCCTAACCTAATAACAAAATTATGGTACCCAAGTGAATCTTACAAATCGGCCCGATCTCAGCATAATGGCTATTTGCCAGATAAGGCAAATCGACGCTGGTCTTCCGAAAGGACCGGTTCGGTGTTG
The DNA here is from genome assembly GCA_947256265.1 of Acronicta leporina. Lineage (NCBI taxonomy): Eukaryota > Metazoa > Arthropoda > Insecta > Lepidoptera > Noctuidae > Acronicta > Acronicta leporina. The sequence continues at coordinate 4,396,348 of OX366541.1, read as the reverse complement.
CCACAACACAGAATAAGATGCGATTATCGCCCTTAAAGAAAATTAATAATATAAAATATATTAAATTCATCAATAATTCAAAAGAGTTGCTGACTAATATTTGACTAATTACCCAGTAATAGGTATGGTATGCTAATATGGCTTAGTGAATATATTCAATAATAGTATTACTTAAATATCACCATAATATAACACCTCTATGGACTAGGTATAGCCTAATCCCTCTCATTGTGAGAGAAGACCCGTGCCCAGCAGTGGGGCAGTATATGGGTTTATTATGTGTTATGTATATTAAAGCGTAATATTACATAAGTATTCAACAAATATTTTGACTACTCACACAAGAGACCAGGTGGACCGAATTTCCATTACAAAAATAAATTGTACCTATTTATATTAATGTAAGCGAATGCAACTCTTGACAACTTTGCCAACTTTGGATTGGATTATCGTCCATAAAGCTGGGCTAATGCGGGTTGGCAGACTTCACACGCCGCCGTCGAGAAAATCTCTCAGGCATGCAGGTCATCACGATGTTTTTCCTTTGCAGGATAATACGCACATGACAACAAAAAGGCAGAGGTGCGTGCATTGGTTTCGAACTCGAGACTTGACTTGTCATTCCGTTAACTCCGGTATAAGACTACGCTACTTATCACTACAAATTATCTATTAACAATAATTATTTATCATACTAGCTTCCGCCCGCGACTTCGTCCGCGTGGAATAGTTACTTAGTCTTAGCGTGATGAATTGATGATATATATACATCCAGGCCTATAGCCTTCCTCAATAAATGGGCTATCTAACACTGAAGAATTTTTCAAATCGGTCCAGTAGTTCCTAAGATTAGCGCGTTCAAGCAAACAAACAAACTCTTCAGCTTTATAGATTAGTATAGATAATAATATGTAGAATAGGGTTATCACATCATATTGTCCCGATATTATATGTTATACCAATTTATCATAATTTTATCGTTGTCTCGTAAATTTTAATCAGCTAAAGATATCATCACACCCAGGGTTGCCAGGATAATAAATAGCAAAACCATTTTTAGCCGGACATTTTTGGCTTGTAAGATGATATACTGCGCACTGGTTTGTCAAAGAAAAATAATAACATGTATCAATGTCCTAACTTTTGGTGGGGAAATATCACTTACCTGCATAGATGTTAGTAGTAGCTATTTTAGTGAAGGAAAAAATCGACTACGGGCAGGATTCGAACCCGTGTCTTCTGATTAGATACTTAGTGGTCATAGCGTGGAACTCGCGGTGGCTTAGTGGTCATGGCGTCTGGTGTATCTAACCAGAAGACGCAGGTTCGAATCCTGCTCACAGTCGAAATATTCAGGCCCGTATTTCCCCTTAGGCCCACAAGGCCCTGGCCTAGGGGCCCAGCCATCCTAGGGGCCCCAGTTCCAGTGGCGGAACCTGCTACTTAATTTACCGGTTAGGCCAAGGAGTTCGCATATATACAGGCAGATTTTTTTCCTCGCATAATTAATTGTAAAATGTTGTTTGATCTTCTTGCTAAAAGGTAGGAGATTCCTGAAATTTTAACTTGAGATATTGGCCTTGTAATGAATGAATACGCATACGCGGATGGTGGACGTCGCGAATTATTTTGCATTTAAAAACGTAGATTCATATTCGGTTTCGTGTAGTCAATTTAGCATCATGAAACGTGGAATATATAATAGGTCTTTACCTATGAAATTTCCGTTCTGCAGTACTGGCCATTTCAAATCAAAATAACTTTTGTTTGGCTAAGAATTCTAATTTCAAATTAATTTTATTTTAAAAACATGGAATTCTTTTTCCAACAGTAGGTAGTCATTTGTTTATTGATTAGTGTTATATTTTCATCGCATTTCAATATTTTTCGTCATCATGGATACGTTAAAATTTCGAGTTATTATGGAATATGAGTACCTACCGTCGTGGCAGCAACGCGGCGCAAGCGGCACGCAACATCAACGACGTTTACGGAGCTAACACTAAAAACCAACGCACCACCTGTTATTGGTTTGCTCGCTTCCGTTCTGGGAATTTCGACCTGAAAAATGAACCTCGCGGTCGTCCGAAGACTTCGGTCGACAATAATGAATGTGGAAGCTGATGATACACAATCGACGGCTGAATTAGCAGCAGCTTTCGACGTTAGCGTCAAAACAATATTGGTCCATTTGCGTCAAATTGGCAAGGTAAAAAAGCTTGACAAATGGGTGCCCCACGAACTCAATGATCGCCAGCGCGAAGTACGCGTCGAAACGTGCCTTGCACTGCTCAACAGACACACAAATGAAGTAATTTTGAACCGCATTGTTACCTGCGATGAAAAATGGATTCTATTTGATAATATAAATAAAATAAAATTTACATGAAAAAAATTCGTTTAAATTCTTTCATACAAAACGGCAATTTCATAGGTAAAGACCTAATATAATACAGTGCCGGTTTTAGCACCACCTGGGCGAGATTTTGATCGGCGCCAAACCCATACGAAAAAGGCAAAAAATATACATCTATATATATAAAATAAAGTCGTGTTGGTTACACTATTTATAACTTAAAAACGGCTGAACCGATTTGGCTGAAAATTTGTGGAGAGGTAGCTTAGAACCAGGAGACGGACATAGGACACTTTTTATCCCGTTCCCGTGGGATGTGGTGACAGACCGCATTCCACGGGGGTGAAGCCGCGGGCAGAAGCTAGTTATATATAATCATAGCTGTTCTAAATAAGCACATCAAAAAATTTAAGGATATTTTAATTCTAAATTAACTAAGATTAGTCTTAGTTAATTTAGAATTAAAATATCCTAACTTCTTAAATGTGTTTAAATTGTACTTAAACACAATTTTCTATTGTCGTTTTGTGTTTAAATTCAATTTAAACATAGGTATTTCAGAAGTTGGTGCAAGGTGCCCTTAGTGTAAAAACTTTCTTCAAAAGTTTAAGGGTTTAATTATCTCTTTTATTCTTCCTAATTTTACTCAATTATAAATATTTAAATTTCCTTCGGGAACTCGTGCGTTCTGGTCTCTTGCCAAAGTTCTCGAAGAAAATGGCTATTCCTTTTCTCGAAAATAATGGAGTCCATTGTCAAGTACGACTTTCGTAAGGGTCGATCGGCTTAGGCGATCGAAACTAAGGGAGAAGCCTTGGCGTTCAGTTTGGACATAGCGAAGGCCTTTGATCGGGTATGGCACAAAACGCTTCTTTCGAAGCTTTCTTCCTATAGGCTTCCCGAGAAACTATGCGAATAAGTCACCAGCTTTCTTGCAGACAGAAGCATGAAGGTCGTAGTTGACGGTGAATGATGGGATTCTATACTTATAAATGCTGGTGTCCCTCAAGACTGTGTGCTATCGCCTACTTTGTTCCTCCTCTATATCGTCGACTGCCAAGATATTTCAAACCGACTAGACCCATTGGCGCTACGAAGAGATTTAGCCTCGCTATGTATCTTCTATCGTCTATAGGAACGATCCCTGCTGCCTCTATCTGCCATCGTTCTACGTGACAGCAGGTTCATTCCCATAATCTAGATGGTTGGCAGTCTACAACTGTGCGTTCCTCTAGTAACTTTCTACCTCGCACAACAAAACTGTGGAATTAACTGTCGCCAGCAATATTTCCGGACAAATTACCTTCAAAGCTTCAAGAAAAGAGCGTACTCTTTTTAAAAAGGCTGGCAACGTACTTGTGACTTTTCTGGTGTTGTAGCCATCCATGGGCGGCGGTAATCGCTTACTATTAGGCAATCCGTCTGCTTGTTTTCCCCTATTCCATAAAAAAGATTTCGTTCTCTCTATTGCATCATTTTCTCTAATTGCTTAATAGAAAGAACGGAACTTGTGTAAAGCCTGCTGGAGGATGACCAGCTGCCAGTAACCGACCAAGCAGTGCAACGGTCACATGAAGTCTGTCTACATTGTAGAAAGCCCTTAACTCTTTCAGCTCTTCGACGTGGCAAACGCGATATACGTCTTTCACGGGATACGGGAACATTTAAATTCCTCCTCTATATCGTCGACTGCCAAGATATTTCAAACCGACTAGACCCATTGGCGCTACGAAGAGATTTAGCCTCGCTATGTATCTTCTATCGTCTATAGGAACGATCCCTGCTGCCTCTATCTGCAAATATCATTATTAAATTATTAATGTATGTATAGGTACATCTCCCTCTCTCGTACTTAGCGTTGCTGTGCCCAACAGGGTCCATAATTGGTTCTTAGTTTTAAGCTTACCATCTGTTAAATCTTATATGTACATTATGGAACGCAATAAAGAATTGAATTGAATTGAATTGAATTTAATGTGGTCTGATCAACAAAGGGCACTTGTGTCCATAGTGAGTCTCGTTTTGGATTTCATCCTGAGTCACGGAAAATACGTGGTAAAGAAAACACCTAACAGGGTCTGCCATCTCCGACACCCACAGGAAGTCCATCCGTATCTAGGTGGAAGAGATAAGAGGTAGTAGAAAATGCAGAAAAATACCACAAGAAAAATCCAATTCGCTTTATAAATGGCCGAATAATCCCGAAACATACAAAAAAAAATAGAGACGAATTGAAAACGTCCTCTTTTTTGAAGCCGGATGAATATGGGGGAGGGGGGCCCCAAATGCCAAGTGCCTAGGGGCCCTGGCCCCCTAAATACGGGCCTGGAAATATTCCTTCACTAAAATAACTTAAGACATAGTCAAAGTCAAAATCTAAATATTTTCTTTCAATTAGACCATCAAAAGTGGTAGGTACTTTTTAAAAGTCAAAATTAGCTGCACGGTTTCAAAAAGGGAGGCCCCCTTTTTGACTTTGGAGAAGACGTATGGAGAAGCAGGCCTGGACTTAGAGGTCCAGGGCCCCTAGGCACTTGGCATTTAGGGCTCCTTCAAGCTAGGCTTTTGAGCTTATTTATATGTCCCGCCACTGGGACTGCGGCCCCTAGGCCAGGGCCTTTTAGGCCTAGGCGGAAATCCGGCACTGTGGAGAAGAGCCGGCAAGACCCTTTTAAAAGGCGGGCAACGCACTTTTGACTCCTTTGGTGTTGCGGGTGTCCATGGGCGGCGGTTATCGCTTACCATCAGGTGATCCGTTTACTCGTTTGCTCCCCTAACCCATAAAAAAGACATTCCATAAATAGGTACTTATGTACTTTATTTCGACCGTAGCTAGGTAGACAGACATCGGCCAATTATATTTTCTACTACGAGTAGCTTCTGCCCGCGGCTTCGCTCACGTGAAGCTATATCAGGAGTAAAAATGAAAACCAACATTGATGACCTCTTCTTTGTATGGGCCTCTATACATCAGGGAGGTCAAACTGTATCTCAGGATTCATTTAATTAATTGAGATAAGAAGTTCACCAGTTTTTAAGTTGGAGCGTATACTTTCTAACTGTGATAATAAAATTAAAATCTATTCAGTAGTTTTTGCTCAAACCCATAACAAACAGACAAGAATTTTAAATATCACATTTTCGGATTCGGAGACGTTTATATACCATAACCCACGTGTTTCTTTTAAATATCTTCGATGTACAGACACAGCTTTTTTACAATTTTATAATAGTAGAGAAGATATAAGTACTAGGTTTGATTATACCATTATACCTAAGCGGTTTTCTTCAGAAATATCGCGTGCTGGATTATAATAAATACCTACATACTAACGTAATCTAATCCAGTACTATCGACAAATTGTTTTAGATAAAACTGTGTTCTGATAAAGTAAATAATTATTATCCGATATTAGCTATCAGTTTGTGTAAAATGACGGAGATGCACGCTTGGATAAATACGATATATTTTATGTAAGTAAATTGAGAGACGTGTTTTAAGCGTTACAATAATTGAGATTGCAATTACTGGATCCAACATCCAGCAATCTTACTGTTTTCAGCACCTAGCAATCTTGCTGGATCCAGCAAGCATCCAATCTTTTTTTATTCTTGTTAGGGTTACACTTGATCGTCAGTTCGCCTTATGTTAAGCAACACTGCGACCTAAGATGGAGCGCGCTTGCCTAGAAGAAACCGATTCACTCATGATAAAGACAGCCAGATTATATCTATCGGGGAAGATCCACTCGGCAAGCACATTCCACATTTCGGCGGTATCTATATACTAATATATAAAGCTGAAGAGTTTGTTTGTTTGTTTGTTTGTTTGCTTGAACGCGCTAATCTCAGGAACTACTGGTTCGATTTGAAAAATTCTTTCAGTGATAGATAGCTCATTTATCGAGGAAGGCTATAGGCTATATATCATCACGCTAAGACCAATAGGAGCCGAGCACCAATGAAAAATTTTTCAAAATCGGGGTTTTTTTTTCCTTTTGAGAGCTTCCGATGCGTGCGCTGCGTAAACGGTTAAAGTTTCGCAAAAATCACATATGACAGAATTGTTCCTCTTTAAAAGTTCTAGAAAAAAGTCCGCGACAGCATATGTCTATCTTTTAAGGTTGGCTCACTATAACCTTTTTTATGCTAACTTTGTTCTAAAATTCCAAATGCATTATTTGCGGAGATGTTTTTATAAACATGATATTAATCATTATCCAAATAAATACGTTATTCATCAGAAGTATTTAATTTAAAACAAAAGTGCCCTTTACATCATTGGATTTCAATGAATATCTTAGGAGATATCGCAGTTTTAAAATAACATCGCAGCAAAATAATGATCAAGTACCGCGCGCGCACTTATGATGTGCAAGGCAGTCATGAGGGGGAAGGGCGGTGAGCCCAGTTAGCTCAGCGAGTTAATTTTCTTTAGAATATTGTTTCTGATTTTTTAGTACCTATTTTAAGCTAATTCTTTTACCGTGGGTAGGCGATATCTTATCGTATAATCTATACTTAATACATAAAGCTGAAGAGTTTGTTTGTTTGTTTGTTTACTTGAACGCGCTAATATACAATTAAAATTCAATGACAAATTAATTCAGAGGAAAACAAATGAGAAATACCTTGGTATTATCTTGGATCATCACTTAAGTTGGAAACCACATATAGAAAAAATTACATCTAAGTTGATATCACAAGCGGGCGCTCTTCATAATTTAACAAAATGTCTCCCTCGAAAAGTTCGATACATTATATATAACTCGTTAGTCAAACCGCATATAGACTATTTAATCGAAATTTGGGGCACAGCAGCTAAAACAAATTTAGAAAAAATTCAAATTAAACAAAATAAGTTGATAAAAATATTATTTAACTACAAAGCTAGAACACCCACGGAAAAAATATACGCAGATACGAAAATAATGAATGTCGCTCAAACCTATAGATATTATACGTGCATATTAATTCGTAAAATTTTAAACAAAGAAATTCATACAGATATAACCTTTACAAAGAAAAGTCAGAATCAAAAAATGAAATTGAGAAATGCTAATTATCTTGTTACGCGGGCACCGAGAACAAACTACGGTAAAAAGAACATTGAATATGAAGGCATTAAAATATACAACAAATTACCTGCCGATGTTAAAGATGCTAAAACTATATTCAGCTTTAAAAAACGCCTAAAAAACTATATACAGGAAACAATAAATTGAATTCAATCTTAAACAAAACCCACTAAATAAAAAGAAAATAGTTTTTTTTTTTTTTTTATCTTACATAGTTTATATTAAACAAAACTGTTATCGTAAAACTAATCCGTAAACGTACATTTATAAATATATAGAGAGTAGACAAATAAAAAATAAAAATAAAATTACTTGCCAATTTCATCAATGCCACATCTAGTAGTATGAACATTTTTTAGTACTGTATATCTGTGGTCGCTGGTTACTACTTAGCATCGACACTCTTGTCGTTTAATATTTTTAAGCTTACCCACTAAGATTATATAAAAACATTAATAGTTTCTTGTATTAATGTATTTACGTTTTGTACGCTCGTAGTTAACTTTTATCTTAGTTTGTATCTAGTTTTCTCAGTAAGTGAATTTATGTAATTCTTTATGAGAAAATAAAGTTCTTAAACATAAACATAACGCGCTAATCTCAGGAACTACTGGTAGGATTTGAAAAATTCTTTCAGTGTTAGATAGCCCATTTAGTGAGGAAGGCTATAGGCTATATATCATTACGCTACGCGGACGAAGTCGCGGGCAGAAGCTAGTGCATGATAAATGTGGACTTATAGCGTTAAGTCAAGATTTTCGGAATATCCACCATGAATCGATTTCGCTTTTTTGCGCTTCTTTCTAACTGGATGCAAAATCCAGCAATCTAGCTGGATTCAGCCCCAGCAATCTAGCTGGATGCACCATTATTTATCTGAAACCAGCACATTTTTCGCTTTTTTAATCCAGCGCGTTAGATCAAGTAGCGGATCAGCAAGTAATTAATTTCAGACATTGGACTATGAATACTGATGTTGCTCCTCTACACACGCCAACACTTTGATTTGATTTCTGCTGATTGCTAGATGCCTTTCGACTCTAGCTAGGCAGTCTTTGTGCTTGATCATTATGTCATCGTAGTGTAGTCATGGCAGTCAGCCGCGATAGCCTAGTGATATGACGATAGTGATGATAAGTCAAAGAATCCTAGGCACGCATCTCTGACATTTCGAAGTCATATACGTCACGCGCTGAAACGGCGCGAAGGAAAACATCGTGAGGAAACCTATGTGCCTGAGAGATTTTCTCGACGGCGTGTGTAGTCTGCTAACCCGCATTAGGCTAGCGTGGTGGACTATAGCCTAATCCCTCTTATTCTGAGAGGAGACCCGTACCTAGCAGTGGGGTGGGACATTATAATGGGTTGATTATGTATCTATACTAATATATAAAGCTGAAGAGTTTGTTTGTTTGTTTGCTTGAACGCGCTAATCTCTGGAACTACTGGTCCTATTTGAAAAATTCTTTCAGTGTTAGATAGCCCATTTATTGAGGAACGCTAAAGGCGTCTTATCATCACGCTAAGAACTATTTCACGGGGACGAAGTCGCGGGCGGGAGGTAGTGTAGTACCTACTTATAATCCTAGGCAGGATATGGACCTGCGCATTTACGTCTTGAGGTGGCCTTCTGAAATATGTTTAAATTGAATTTAAACACAAAATGACGATAGAAAATTGTGTTTTAATACAATATAAACACATTTAAGAAATTGGCGCAAGCGGCCCTTAGAATGTAAAGGCAAGGTGGGACTCGCGGTGGCTTAGTGGTCATAGCATCTGGTATATAACCAGCACCACATTAGCCCAGTGGTCCTGAGCACGACTGCTACGCTAGAGGTCCTGGGTTCGATTGCCAGGTCAAGCAAAGTGTTATTGGGTTTTTCTATGAAATTCCCAGTAGCAGCTCGGAGTTAGGAATTTGTGCCCGGTTAATGGCAATAGACTCGCCCCCTATTACATGGGACCTAAACATGGATGTGTGGATGAACATGTGGATTTACATTGATAAATGATGATAAATGATATTTATTTCTAAGTCTAAGTCAATGTTTACATTTTTTTGAACTAGATGGCGCCGGTTACACCTCTGCCTAACTTGGGGAATTACAGGCGTGATCTTAAGTATGTTATAACCAGAAGACGCAGATTCGAATCCTCGCAGTTAAAGTTAGCATAGAAAATGCAAAAAATCACAAAAAGATATATTCATGTTCATTTAATTTTCAGACTAGCCACGCACACGGTGTGTGGCCACATACCGTATTACAACTTAGCTGAACCCGATGCACCGACATTTGGTAAGAAGGTTTGGAAATTTTTTTTAGCTTGCGTTGTGTTTCGCCGAGTGAGTGAGGTTACCGGAGGCCCAAACCCTTTTAAAAGGCGCGCAACGCACTTGTGACACCTCTGGTGTTGCGGGTGTCCATGGGCGGCGGTTATCGCTTACCATCAGGTGATCCGTCTGCTCGATTGCTCCCCTATCCCACAAAAAAAACCGTAACTGATTGATAACTTATACTTGACATTAGTTTTTGGTGTACACTAAATAATATTCTATTCTATAATGGGGATTGAACCCGACTCTTGTACATCTCAGTAGATCGCACCGGGGTGCGAGACAGGATCCTCTGAGGGCAGTCATTAGGGCTAACAACATTTTTTCGGCAATATGTATTTTTCTGAATAAGCTTATAAGTATTATGGTTGAGCTACAAGATGACTGATGTGTGCTTGCTGTCAGTTAGGACTGGTCTACACAAAGCTGCTATGGTTCTTTCCTCAAAAGGACATTTCAGACATTGCCCTGCATTGTCCCACTCACATTATTTTATGTCTTTACTTTAAAAGAGACCATGATTCTCTGAGTTTTTTTCGGTGTTTCTTCTCAGAGGTCGTCAGTTAAGAAATGCCGAAGCCATCTAGCTATAAAAAAAAAAACAAACCATTGACTTGTAAAATAGTCTCTAAAGATCTACCTACTTACAGAAATAAATATCATTTCATTTCATTACATATATACCTATTGTATTTTATGGAATTAGCCTAGTGGCTTTGAGCGCGACTGCTAAACTAGAGTTCTTGGGTTCGATTCCCAGTTCGAGCAAAGTGTTATTGGGATTTTCTATGAAATTCTCAGTAGAAGCTCGGAGGTTGGAATTTGTGCCCGGTTAATGTCAACAGGCTCGCCCCCTATTACATGGGATCTAAACATACAGGCGAACTGTGGGTGAACCTTAGGTATACACCTCTGCCTAACCCTTCGGGGAATACAGGCGTGATAGTATGTTATGTTATGTTTATTTGTCTGTTCAAAAACCAATATTGTTTGTTTGCATCTTGTCTATGTGAATATTTTATGTTTCTTTTCAGTCAATCTATCTCCTGTGAGCAGGATGTCTCGGGAGACGGCTGGCGATCGCCTGGCGTCGGTCCGCGCTGTGCTGGCTGAATCTAGGGTAGATGCATATATAGTACCCACTGCTGACGCTCATAATGTAAGTAATTATATAATAAATAAATAATAAAAATGTATTTATTTTTCTTCCACAAATTACATAAGAAACAGTTTAGATGTTATCACAAAATTTAAACAGTTAACAAGTATTAATGTAGTTTTATTTTGCACCAACTTATAGTCATGTGCAAAATACTCCGGGGTAAGATTGATGCACCTGATCTTCATGATGAGTTGTGTCGATTTTTTATTCCCAACAACTACCGTCGCAATTACCGATAACACGTTTTGTTTGCCGTGCCCTGGTGTCGCACCGTGGCGCGTGCTAATAAGTCGCCAATACCACGATCGCTGTCTGCTCTAAACGCTCTCCTGTGCGCCAATCCTGAATGTGACTTGTTTGTGGATGGATGGCCGTTTATACTGTCGGAGTGTCTGCGTTTTTGTGAGAAGGATATATAATCGTGTTTGAATTTATATTAGTAAAATGTAGTCGGTATAAGTTGTCTGTGTCTTCAATTATTGTAATTGGTCTGTACCGTTTTAATTGAAGTAAATAAATAAATAGGTGTGGTCCTGAGCGCGACTGCTACGCTAGAGGTCCTGGGTTAGATTCCCAGGTCGAGCAAAGTGTTATTGGGTTTTTCTATGAAATTCCCAGTAGCAGCTCGGAGTCAGGAATTTGTGCCCGGTTAATGGCAATAGGCTCGCCCCCTATTACATGGGACCTAAACATACTGGTGAACTGTGGGTGTACATTAGTACGCCTCTGCCTAACCCTTCGGGGAATACAGGCGTGACGGTATGTTATATCTCGAGTTTATAATGTGGTTACAAAATCTAATTCAAATCAATTCTCAGTCACAGTATATTTCGCCGGCGGACGCGCGCCGGGAGTGGCTGTCAGGGCTCCGGGGGTCCTCAGGTACAGCCCTGGTGACCGCCACCAGAGCCCTGGTCTGGACAGACGCGAGGTACTGGACTCAGTTCGAGGTGGAGGTCGACGGGAGTCTGTGGGAACTGATGAGGCAAGGTAGGTGGTGTATGCGGTGTACGTGGATTGCAAGGTAGGTGGGGAACCAGGTGCCACCCATTTGAGGGTGTTATGGACTGTGAAAAAAAAAAAACTTAAACCACCACAATTTTGACGATCTCTGTAGTTTAGTGGTTCGAAAACCGGACTGCTGACGACGAGGACGTGGGTTCAATTCCCACAGGACACAAATATTTATGTGATGAATACAAGTGTTTGTGTTCGTCTGGGTGTTACTTATGTATTATAAGTATGTATTTATAAGTATATAAGTATTATAGCCATTGTCTAGTACCCATAGTACAAAGAAAAGTACAGGTAGTGTAAAATGTCTTAGAATATTTATTTATTTATTTATCTGACTTTTCGGAGTCATGTTCGTATTAATGGGTTGATTATGTGTATTTGTTTTCAGGTACGGACCTATCTCTTCAACAATGGCTAGTAAGCAACATGCCTGCTTACTCTGTGGTGGCAGTAGACCCCACAACATATACCAGAAGCGCGTGGAGGACCTTGGAAGTAAGTATATAATTGTAAGAAGGTACTAGTATTATATACTAGTGCTAGCGACCCACCTGCGGTTTCACTCGCGTTGCCCCATTCCTAAGGATCGTAGGGTTATGTTAAATAGCTTAAAACCTTCCTCTTTTTTTTATGGGATAGGGGGGCAAACGAGCAGACGGATCACCTGATGGTAAGCGATAACCGCCGCCCATGGACACCCGCAACACAGAGCAGTCGCAAGTGCGTTGCCCGCCTTTAAAAGGGTTTGGGCCTCCGGTAACCTCAACTCACTCGGCGAAACACAACGCAAGCGTTGTTTCACGCCGGTTTTCTGTGAGGCCGTGGTATCACTCCGGTCGAGCCGGCCCATTCGTGCCGAAGCATGGCTCTCCCACGTGAAAATCCTCCTCCTCTTGAATCACTCTAAAAAACCGCATCGGAGAAAAGAATGAATCAATTAATTATTTAATTAAAGATCTAAGGATACATAGAGACGGACAGGTCTGTCTGTACCCTAAGTATGATTCGAAAATTATTTTGTAAATCATTCTTCTCACTTCTCTTAACATCATAGTAGTTACAGATTGTTTCATTTTTTTGCTTTATTGATTGACGGCAGGGGGTTAAGTAGTTTAAGTTTTAATTAAAATAATTGTAGTTTTAAACATCAAGTTAAATCTTACCTTGGGTACCAGTGTTCAACTATTTGTACATATATACCTGTATTAGTGGATAGTGTTTTTGTTTCTACAGTGTACTTTTATATGGAAATAAATTATTTATTAATTTATTTATTTACATCTGCATTCTTAACTTTGGGATGAGGTAAATGACGTTCTATTATTTTTCAAATATACCCGTTAATAAATTACCACTTTTTTCTGCTACAAATCTCATACATACATACATATTTTCACATCTGTCTCCCATTGGAGACAAAGACTACACTTGCTACGATCCTGGCACACCATTTTCGCTTCATCTACGTTCATTAACCTCCTTCTCATACAAATTGTTCTCGATTTCGATACGAATACGTTTTCGAAAGTGTTCGTGCTTAGACTACAGTTTCTTGCGCTTTATTTTGACCATTTTTTTCTATTTCAGACAGCATTATCAGCAGTTAATATAAGATTGGAAGCTATCTATGATAACTTAGTGGACTTGGCTAGAGCGCGGCTTAACGACGGACCTCCTGCAAGATCTAATAACCCTTTGCTGCCATTGCCCATCCAATATACAGGTATAGAAAAATGTTAATAACATAAGTTGTTTTCTGACACTTACGCGAATATTAGACATTGAAATGAAACTACTTTTTATGGATTTTATCGCGGTATATTGATATTATGTAGTTCCCGACGTTTCGGATCCTTTCCAGTCTGCCCGTGACCATGGATGCTATAAAGAATCCGAAACGTCGGGAACTACATAAGTAATATCAATATACCGCGATAAAATCCATAAAAAGTAGTTTCATTTCAATGTCTAATATTCGCGTAAGTGTCAGAAAACAACTTATGTTATTAACATTTTTCTATACCTGTATATTGGATGGGCAATGGCAGCAAAGGGTTATTAGATCTTGCAGGAGGTCCGTCGTTAAGCCGCGCTCTAGCCAAGTCCACTAAGTTATCATAGATAGCTTCCAATCTTATATTAACTGCTGATAATGCTGTCTGAAATAGAAAAAAATGGTCAAAATAAAGCGCAAGAAACTGTAGTCTAAGCACGAACACTTTCGAAAACGTATTCGTATCGAAATCGAGAACAATTTGTACAGGAAAAGTACAGGTAGTGTAAAATGTCTTAGAATATTTATTTATTTATTTATCTGACTTTTCGGAGTCATGTTCGTATTAATGGGTTGATTATGTGTATTTGTTTTCAGGTACGGACCTATCTCTTCAACAATGGCTAGTAAGCAACATGCCTGCTTACTCTGTGGTGGCAGTAGACCCCACAACATATACCAGAAGCGCGTGGAGGACCTTGGAAGTAAGTATATAATTGTAAGAAGGTACTAGTATTATATACTAGTGCTAGCGACCCACCTGCGGTTTCACTCGCGTTGCCCCATTCCTAAGGATCGTAGGGTTATGTTAAATAGCTTAAAACCTTCCTCTTTTTTTTATGGGATAGGGGGGCAAACGAGCAGACGGATCACCTGATGGTAAGCGATAACCGCCGCCCATGGACACCCGCAACACAGAGCAGTCGCAAGTGCGTTGCCCGCCTTTAAAAGGGTTTGGGCCTCCGGTAACCTCAACTCACTCGGCGAAACACAACGCAAGCGTTGTTTCACGCCGGTTTTCTGTGAGGCCGTGGTATCACTCCGGTCGAGCCGGCCCATTCGTGCCGAAGCATGGCTCTCCCACGTGAAAATCCTCCTCCTCTTGAATCACTCTAAAAAACCGCATCGGAGAAAAGAATGAATCAATTAATTATTTAATTAAAGATCTAAGGATACATAGAGACGGACAGGTCTGTCTGTACCCTAAGTATGATTCGAAAATTATTTTGTAAATCATTCTTCTCACTTCTCTTAACATCATAGTAGTTACAGATTGTTTCATTTTTTTGCTTTATTGATTGACGGCAGGGGGTTAAGTAGTTTAAGTTTTAATTAAAATAATTGTAGTTTTAAACATCAAGTTAAATCTTACCTTGGGTACCAGTGTTCAACTATTTGTACATATATACCTGTATTAGTGGATAGTGTTTTTGTTTCTACAGTGTACTTTTATATGGAAATAAATTATTTATTAATTTATTTATTTACATCTGCATTCTTAACTTTGGGATGAGGTAAATGACGTTCTATTATTTTTCAAATATACCCGTTAATAAATTACCACTTTTTTCTGCTACAAATCTCATACATACATACATATTTTCACATCTGTCTCCCATTGGAGACAAAGACTACACTTGCTACGATCCTGGCACACCATTTTCGCTTCATCTACGTTCATTAACCTCCTTCTCATACAAATTGTTCTCGATTTCGATACGAATACGTTTTCGAAAGTGTTCGTGCTTAGACTACAGTTTCTTGCGCTTTATTTTGACCATTTTTTTCTATTTCAGACAGCATTATCAGCAGTTAATATAAGATTGGAAGCTATCTATGATAACTTAGTGGACTTGGCTAGAGCGCGGCTTAACGACGGACCTCCTGCAAGATCTAATAACCCTTTGCTGCCATTGCCCATCCAATATACAGGTATAGAAAAATGTTAATAACATAAGTTGTTTTCTGACACTTACGCGAATATTAGACATTGAAATGAAACTACTTTTTATGGATTTTATCGCGGTATATTGATATTATGTAGTTCCCGACGTTTCGGATCCTTTCCAGTCTGCCCGTGACCATGGATGCTATAAAGAATCCGAAACGTCGGGAACTACATAAGTAATATCAATATACCGCGATAAAATCCGTAAAAAGTAGTTTCATTTCAACATAAGTTGTGTTACATATTGAAAACAGGTTGTTGGAACATTGAAGGTTATTATTTAACACATAACATAACATACATTAAGTCTCTGCGCCACATTGCCGACATTTCTTTAATTAAAGCGGTTTATCTTGCACTGTGCCAATCGTTAATATCATACTGTATAACTATTTGGGGTGGAACCGCTAAAACTTATCTACTAAAACTAGAGAGAGCTCAAAGAGCTATATTAAAAGTAAGTTCTTTTCTACCAATGCGACACTACGTTTGATCTATATCAACGTTGTAAGGTTCTGACAGTAAGGCAACTTTTTATCCTGATAACCGTAACCAAAAAACACTCAGAACTTTCCTACGACCCCAAAATAATCACAGATAAGAGAAGAAACACCACTGTTTGCACGACGACTAGATTTAAAAACAGCATATCACAGAATTTTTACGGTTTCATGGGTCCATATCTATATAATAAGATGAACAAGCAACTACTGATATATCCTCTTTCTAGGGCACAGTGCAAGAGAAAGGTTTCTTTGTGGCTACGGGGTATTGATTATAATGCAACAGAATGTTTATTGAAACCCTTAAAATAAAATAAGTAACATTCCCAAAAAAAAAAACATGCATACACACACACACATACACACACACACACACACACACAAACACGCACGCGCACTGTCCACAGACATCGCGTATTTCACGTTACCAACCAATATTTTAATTTTCTTTTTTATTCATTTTTATTTTAGGTATTATTAAGCTTAAAAATTCCAATTGTTTATTTTTTTTTCCAAGATTTTATGATTAATTAATGTATAATTATTTGTCCGACGGACGGAGGGTTAGCCTGGTGATCTGTACTACAGGTTTTACCTACTTCAGACACCAGTCTCTATGTTCAATGCAATGTTGTCTAACTCTGTATTGTAATTTGATGATGAGAGAATAAATAAACATTTATTATTATTATTATTAATACCATCACGCCTGTATTCCCCGAAGGGTTAGGCAGAGGCGTACTAATGTACACCCACAGTTCGCCGGTATGTTTAGGTCCCATGTAATAGGGTGCGAGCCTATTGCCATTAAGGTTATTATTTAAGGAAATTAATTTCTGTAAAGAGATGTTTAAAGACACTTTTACAAGTTGTTTTCCTTTATTTTAAATACATAGTTTTTTTATACCACAAAGGTGGCAAGCGGTTGCCGTAACCTATGGACGCCTGTTCCATAGGCTACGGTAGCCTTCTTTATGGGATTGTGGGGCAAACGAGTAGACGGATTACCTGACGGTAAGCGATTACCGCCGCCCATGGACACCCGCAACACCAGAGGAGTCTCAAGTGCGTTGCCCGCCTTTAAAAAGGTTTTTAAAGGCCTTTAAAAAGGGTTTGGGCCTCCGGTATCGTCACTCACTCAGCGAAACACAACGTAAGCGTTGCTTCACGCCGGTTTTCTGTGCGGCCGTGGTATCACTCAGGTCGAGTCGGCCCATTCGTGCCGAAGCAACGCAGCATGGTTCTCGTGTGCTGGGAAACTGCCTATAATAATGTGTCAACAAACCTGCGACTCCTCTGGTGTTGCGTGTGTCCATGGGCGGCGGTAATCGCTTTCCATTAGGTGATCCGTCTGCTCGTTTGCCCCTTTTTTTTGTAATTTAAGAGCCAAACTCTTGTCGGTGGAGCAAACGCCACTGTTCTCTATCTTCTGCTTTCCGTTTTACCTCTTGATACGACTCGATCGCAGTCCTTTCCTTCACTTGTTCCACAAAACTTCGTCTAGGTCTACCCCTTCCTCGTTTTCCGTCAATTTTCTCTATGGTTCTTAGCAACTGTCTTTTTTCTTTATTTGCCCCTTATCCCATAAAAAAGTCAACATAACAATTTTATATTTTGTTTTAGGTCAGCCTGCATCAGAGAAAATATCGGAGTTAGTACAACAGATGAACAGTAATGCAGCTTCTGCGTTACTCCTTACTGCATTAGATGACACAGCATATACTCTCAATATCAGAGGCTCAGACATACCTTACAATCCTCTCTTTTTCTCCTATCTCGTCATCAGAATTGATCCTATAACGGTAAGCCATCATTTTCAGGTGCTGGACATGGTCTTTGTTGTAATTTTTAGGAGGGCAATCGAGCAGATAGATCGTCTGATGGTAAGCGATTAGTCGCCCATGGACACCCGCAACACCAGAGGAGACAAGTGCGTTGCCCACCTTTTAAAAGTGCCTCTGGTGTCCTCACTCACTCGGCGAAACACAACGTAAGCGTTGTTTCACGCCTATTTTCTGTGAGGCCGTGGTATCACTGCAGTCGAGCCCGCCTATTCGTGCCGAAGCATGGTACCATTGCATTAAATATAAGGCTTTTCAAAATGTGTATTAATACACTTCTGGACACATCTATTGGCCCACCTTAGAGTTTAGGTTTCGATGGCCCCTACCGAAATATGATTGCTAGATTGAACAAAAACTGTTGATGCAGTTTTAAACCTGATACATTTTACCATCTTTTTCGATCGTATTGTTTTAAATTTGAATTCAGAATACCATACGACATGGAGCTACGCCTAACAAGTCGGATATGCGCCTTGTTAAAGGCAATTGATTTTTGAGTAAAAAACATGTTGCCTCCATGGGCATCTACCACAGCTCTCATACGATTAGGCATAGAGTTTATCAACCGCTCTATGAAATTTTGAGGGATCATCTCCCATTCCTCTTCTATGGCAGTTTTCAACTCCTGCATCGTCTGGGCAACTGGCTGACGAGCCCTAACACGTCTTTTTAGCCCCAGACAGTCCATGAGCCACCGCCATAAGCAACCCTCTCTTCAAAGCAGCATTGTGCGAAACGCCATGTCATTGCCATGTAACACAATTTTAGACTCATCAGAAAAGACTACACGGCTCCAATCTTGCTGTGTCCAATTTAAATGACTGCGTGCGAAATGAAGGCGCGCTGTTCGGTGGGCTCGCGTTAGTTTGGGCCCATTAGCTGGCTTGTGTGGTACCATATCGCGTTCTTCTAACCTTCTCCGAACAGTTCGAGCGCTCACAGATACTCCGTGGAAGTCGCGAAGTTGGTTTTGTATCTCAATGGAGGTAAGGTGACGATTTCTCAAGCTGGTCGTCACGATGAATCGATCCTGCCTTTCAGTTGTGACCCGAGATCGTGGCCTTCCTTGGCGACGAACAAAGCCGCCAGTCTCTAGGTACCTCCGATAAACATTTCGGACCGCAGATCGACTTAAATTAAGTTGAGCACTCACGTTTCTTTGGCTGTGTCCGGCCTGAATAAGTGCCACAGCTTGGGCGGCGACTTCAGGTGAAGTATCCATAGATTATTGATAGAACCTCACCTTAATGTTAAGAATAAGTAATGTTTGTTGCAAAACCAAAGATATCAATCTCTTTTTCAAGAATTAAATCCGAGTAAACCAATAAAACCAAGTTTTCTTAGTATTCGATTGTTTGATATCAACAAACAGGCTCCAAATTGTCTTTTGTTTCTTTAAAAGACAATTCTTCAAAAAAAGACTATTGAATGAAATTGTGAATGTGCCAGGTTCAAAACGGCATAAAAACTTTTTGCTCGACCTAATATAAAATTTTAGCTAGGACCAAACGAAACTGAAAATACAAGGTGGGCCAATAGATGTGTCCAGAAGTGTAGTTAATCATCTCGCGCTTTTTAAACGGTAAAGGACAACATCGTGAGGAGACCTGCAGCATGCCTGAGAGACTTTCTCGACGGCGTGTGTAGTCTGCCAACCCGCATAAGGCTAGCGTGGTGGACTATAGCCTAATCCCTCTCATTGTGAGAGCAGACCCGTGCTTAGCAGTGGGACAGAATAATGGGTTGATTATGTTAATACACACGTTACTTTTCAGACTGATTTAACAAGTGTGATACTGTTTTGGAACGATGGAATCATTTCTAACGACATCGCATCACATTTGGCATCAGAAAACGTAATCATAGAAGCGAGACCTTACGAAGATATATTTTATTACCTAAGGAATCTATCCGTAAGTAAAACTATAGTCTCCACGTTCTATGTAACGGCTATCCAAAATGTTTTCGGATTCGATTTCGTATAGATTTTTATTTCAGATATTATTTTATGCCATGGACAAACGATCAGACGGTAAAGTAAGTAAAAGTAAAGTAAAAATTTATTGAGTGAGTGTGTGTGAGTTTGGTGTGTGTGTGTGTGTGTGTGACGCCGTGACTGCGTTGGTTGCCTAATCCCTCTCATTGTGAGAGGAGACCCGTAACCAGCAGTGGGACATATAATGGGTTATTATGGACACCCGCAACACCAGAGAAGTCGCAAGTGCGTTGTCCGCCTTTTAAAAGGCCTCCGCGGATGGGTGTCCTCACTCACTCGGTGAAACACAATATATGCGTTGTTTCACGCCGGTTTTCTGTGAGGCCGTGGTATCAGGCGAAACACAATATATGCGTTGTTTCACGCCGGCTTTCTGTGAGGCCGTGGTATCAGGCGAAACACAACATATGCGTTGTTTCACGCCGGTTTTCTGTGAGGCCGTGGTATAAGAGACAAACACAACGTATTTTTTTTATGGGATTGCGGAGCAAACGAGCAGACGGATCACCTGATGGTAAGCGATAACAGCCGCCCATGAACACACGCAACACCAGAGGAGTCAAAAGTGCGTTGCCCGCCTTTTAAAAGAGTTTGGGCCTCCGGTATCCTCACTCACTCGGCGAAGCATGGCTCTCCAACGATAAAATCTGATAGTTTCGGTTACGGAGCTCCAAGATCCGAATTGACGTAGTAAATACATTTTGTTTTCTTCAGAATGAACTGGGCAGCGACGGTACCATCTGGGTGTCAGATGAAGCGAGCCAAGCAGTTCTCCTGGCTATCGAGGATGGACCAGCTCGCATACTGTCCACATCTCCCTCACCGGTCGCTTTGAAGAAATGTGTCAAAAATGACGTGGAACTTCAGGTATTCAATGTCAAAAGTCAAAGTCAAAATATTTTATATTGATTTCTGAAGCTTACGCGAACATCAGCACTATTTCATTAGCATTTATTTCAATATGTCAAAATGTTTTATTTCAATTATATTTAGAAGGTAGTTACTTTTGAAAAGTCAAAACTAGTTGCACGGTTCCAAAAAAGTGGGTCGTAAGGAGAAGAGCCGACAAGAAACTCCATAGATACTTTTTTTTAAATCGCAGTTACAATGTAATTAATTACTATTTAAAGATAAACACTTTAGCTAATGATGATGATGATGATGATGATGATGATGACGATGATGACGATGATGACGATGATGACGATGATGACGATGATGACGATGATGACGATGATGACGATGATGACGATGATGACGATGATGACGATGATGATGATGATGGAGGAGGAGGAGAAACACAACGCAAGCATTGTTTCACGCCGGTTTCCTGTGAGGCCGTGGTATCACTCCGGTCGAGCCGGCCGATTCGTGCCGAAGCATGGCTCTCCCACGATAAACTTAACCTAACGTCCATACAGGCGTGATGGTAGGTTATGTGTTCCTCTTTTTAATATTAGTGTAGATTATCTGTTTTGGCAGGGTTTCAGGCTGGCTCATATCAAGGATGGTGTAGCTGTGGTTAGGTCCTTGTATTGGGTGGAACAGCAGGTGACTGCGGGTGTCAACGTGACAGAAGTCGACCTGTCTGATAAAATGGAGCAGTTTAGAGGGTAGGTAATACAACTTATTATCTTCTTGTATATTTACCCGACTGCGCCAGGAGGGTTATATTTTTCGAGAGTATGTATGTATAATTGTTTGGGACGCTTTGCAGCCTGAACGATTCGATGGGTTTTACCTTGAGAGTTGTCGTTAGATTCGTATTTACTGTGAGAGTGATAGTGGGTATAGTATAAAATAAAATAAAAAACAAAATGGCGGGTTTTTGGCGCCAAATTCAAATGTTTGGTATGCTCTGCAGCCTGAATGGATCGATGGATTTTAGCTTCATAGGTGACATTCATTAATAAAAAATAAAAAAAACGGTAATTTAAAAAAGTAAAAAAGCCGCCTGCGTTTCTGTGTAATTTGGAAATGAAAATATCCTAATACAAGATTTCAACAAAAAAAAAATCTTACAATCGGGTATGACGACTTTCTTGTTTTAGGGTTCCAAATTACACAGAAACGCAGTGGGGTTTTTTAGTTTTTTAAATTTTTACGTGGGAGAGGTATGCTTCGGCACGAATGGCCCTTTTTTTTTGTGCGTGTGGAAATCCTCATGGACATCCGCCGCCCGGGGAAGGCGGCGGGGCGTTTCGGACTCCACCCAGAGTGGGTGACCTACCGACTAAAACCACACGGGTGTTTCGCCTCACCACTTTTTGCTGGGGTTACGGGAGCGAGAATTCATTCATCCGCGACGGCACAAATGGCCCGGCTCAACCGGAGTGATACCACGGCCTCAGAGAAAACCGGCGTGAAACAACGCTTGCGTTGTGTTTCGCCGAGTGAATGAGGTTACCGTTTAAAGGCGGGCAACGCACTTGTGACTCCTCTGGTGTTGCGGGTGTCCATGGGCGGCTGTAATCGATTACCATCAGGTGATCCGTCGGCTGGTTTGCTCACCTATCCCATAAAAAAAAAAAATATGTAAACCACATTTATTCTTCTCCAGTGAAGAAGAGAACTTCATGGGTCCGTCTTTCTCCACCATAGCTGGTGCTGGGGAGAACGGTGCCATCATACACTACAGTCCCATCAGGGAAGGGCCGCAGCGCGTCATCACATCGCAAGATATGCTCCTTCTTGATTCTGGCGGACAGTACTTGTAAGTACATACTTATCTTATTTTATCTTGTTTAGGGCCAAGGCAACAAGGCCTCAGTGCACTTCGACCCAATGGGATCTTTTGTGCTTCCCCTAAATAACCTATTCCTCATCCTCTCCCAGTTCTACAAACAGCTCTTCCATGAGCTTTATAATGAGGTCTGGGGGTATGAGTCTGTAGTCCTCTGGTCTTGGATAACCCTGACCCAAAAGGCACATTCGCTTTCTAGCCTTTTGCAGGCCCTGCAGGCTGATGTCTCCGTCAAGCCCATCTTTTGTAGGAAAGCGTTAGTCCCGAAAAGTACATACTGATTTCTGGCATGTGAATATATATGTAATCAATTAGAATATCTATATACTTATTACTTATAATATATAAAGCTGAAGAGTTTGTTTGTTTGTTTGTTTGCTTGAACGCGCTAATCTCAGGAACTACTGGTCCGTTTGAAAAATTCTTTCAGTGTTAGATAGCCCATTTATTGAGGAAGGCTATAGCCTATATATCATCACGCTACGCGGACGAAGTCGCGGGCAGAAGCTATCTTGTCATAATTTTGACTTTTCAAAAGTACCTACCTTCTTTATTGGTCTAACTAGCATCTGCCCGCGGCTTCGCTCGCTTGAAGCTCAAAAACCAACAGTGATGATCTCTTCTTTGTATGGATCTCTTATACATTAGAGAGGTCAAGCTGTATCTCAGGTTCCGTTTAATTATTTGAGATAAGAAGTTCACCAGTTTTTTAGTTGGAGCACATACTTTCTAATACTTTCTAAGGATAACAAAATTGAAATCTATTCAGTAGTTTTTGGGCCAACCCGTAACAAACAGACAAGAATTAAAAAAATCTCATTTTTGGGTTCGGAGACGTTTATATACCCTAAAACCCACTTGTTTTTTTTTAATATTTTCAATGTAGGTACAGCTTTTTTACAATTCTATAATATTAGAGATTGAAATAAAACATTTTGATTTTGACTTATTATAATAATGAAACCCTAAAGTCATTCTGATACACCAGAGCGACACTGTTCCTCGGTAGCTTATCTACTAAGGTCTATGATGGTTATATCACATTTAAAAAAAATGCTGTTAATTTTATTTTATTTACTATGAGAGAGCCATGCTTCGGCACGAATGGGAGTGATATCACGGCCTCACAGAAAACCGGCGTGAAACAACACTTACGTTGTGTTTCGCCGAGTGAGCGAGGATACCGGAGATAACCGAACCCTTTTAAAAGGCGGGCAATGCACTTGCGGCTTCTCTGGTGTTGCGGGTGTCCATGGGCGGCGGTAATCGCTTACCATCAGGTGATCCTTCTGCTCGTTTGCCCCCCTTACCTATCCCATAAAAAAAGAGTATTGTGATCCTTGTGCAATCTAGAATCTACCTTTTTAGGAATGCAAACATTGAATTCTAAGTACTAGTATTATGACTATTTTATTGCTTACTAGCTTCTGCCCGCGGCTTCGCCCCCGTGGAATAAAAAGTATCGGGAACGGGATAAAAAGTATCCTATGTCCGTTTCCTGGTTCTAAGCTACCTCTCCACCAATTTTCAGCCAAATCGGTTTAGCCGTTCTTGAGTTATAAATGAAGTAACTAACACGACTTTCTTTTATATATATAGATAGATATAGATATATAAATTATTCTATTTTTGTATTATTAAACGAAATAAACTTCTAAGCTTGGAGTCCAGACGTACGCTGCTTATGGCCATGATGCTTCATGGTATTTGTAATAATAAGTTCGATTGCACTACCAAACAACTTTGCTATAGTGTTCCCAAAACTGTAAGTGCGCGTGCCTCGGCTGTTCCACACTTCAAAGTGCATAACAAATCGGGTACTCGGGCACCTCTCCGCCGCATATTAGAAACTTATAACACACACCTGGTAGATTTAGACACATTTGCATTCTCGCATATTACTTAAATTTAAAAGATTGGTTTCAACTGCATTGCTAAAAAGCACTTAGAGATTTCAACTATCCTTGTTTGCTTCCTTAAAACGCGGGTATCCTAACTCATTTTGTATAGTTTACTTCGCGGACATTGGTGTGGGTTACATATTTATGCATGCCGTGATAGCCTAGTGATATGACCATTGGACTGCCAAGTCAAAGGTCTCGAGTTCAAATCCAAGGCACGCACCTCTGGCTTTTCGAAGTTAATTATCACGCGCTTAAACGGTGAAGGAAAACATCGTGAGGAAACCTGCACGTCCGAGAGACTTTCTCGACGGCGTGTGATGTCTGCCAACCCGCATTAGGCTAGCGTGGTGGACTATAGCCTCTTCCCTCTTATTGTGAGAGGAGACCCGTGCCCAGCAGTGGGACATATAGTGGGCTGATTATGTATGTTATGACATATTTATTTAGATTTATGTTTAATTTTAGTTTGTTTAGTTTAGTTTTATGTGAAATTCTTCGAAAGTCTTCAATGCGTGCGTCATACTAGTTATGACCTATGGAGCCGAAACGTGGACTCTCACGGTGAGACTGGTCCACAAGTTTAAGTCGCTCAGCGAGCTATGGAGAGAGCTATGCTCGGAGTCTCTGAAGGATAAAATCCGAAACGAGGTTATCCGACAGAGAACTAAAGTTACCGACATAGCTCAAAGGATTAGCAAGTTGAAGTGGCAATGGGCCGGTCACATCCGTTGGAGAACCGACAATCGTTGGAGCAAACGAGTTCTCGAGTGGAGACCGCGACTAGGCAAACGTAGTGTAGGGCGCCCGCTGGCCAGGTGGAGTGACGACTTGCGGAAGGCAGCTGGCACTGACTGGATGAGGAAAGCCGAAGATCGGGCTCTATGGCGTTCACTAGGAGAGGCAGTGGACGAATATAGGCTGATGATGATGACAGTTAGCAAACATAGACGTTAGTTGTTTGCTGATGGGTGGACGAAGATTTTATTGGTATGTCAGAAGTACTGTGAGAGGAATTTATGAGTGTTGTTTACCTAATTTTTACTTTACTTTGTTTATTTTAGGTAATGATTGTTATAATTGACTTTTTTTTAAGTTTTAGTTACTGTAATTGGTTGTAACCGTAGTAATTAAATATAAATAAATAATAGACCGTTTTAAGCCTACAGCTAAGCTACAATGACGAATTCATCTCGTTTCACAGTGAGGGTACAACAGATATAACTAGAACTCGTCACATGAGCGCAGCGCCCACTCCCGCGCAGCGGCTGGCATTCACACGCGTGCTAAAAGGACAGATAAATCTAGGAACTACAGTGCTGCCACGAGGGATATTGGTAAGAAACTTTTTAATACATTGTAGCGACATCTAGCGTGCTGCATACGAAACCGACGAACAAATCCTGAATCGCGCAAGTGAAGTTTGCAACGCAACTTGCATATATATATAACCACCCGACATTAACCGTTGGGTAAACCAGATCCAGCCATCCCCAGCTGTCCCCCAGCAACGCCCTAAGCCGAAGCCCGTGTCCCACACCTCTAGCAACACAACTTTGAAAATCCTATCGAATTTTGTGCAGTAGTTTTTGCTTGATATGCGTACAAAAATTAAGACGTAAGTTCAGAATGCGAAGGCAAATTTCGACATGGCAGTACTCGCGTGGTAGGACTCGCGGTGGCTTAGTGGTCATAGCGTCTGGTGTATCTAACCAAAAGTCGCAGGTTTGAATCCAGCCTGCGAGTCGAATTTTTCCTTCACTTAAATAACAAAAAGATATAATTTATTATGTGTTTCAGGGTAATGTAATAGAGGTTTTAGCTCGAAAAGCTCTTTGGGACGTCGGCCTCAATTACGGCCATGGGACTGGACATGGCGTGGGGCATTTCCTGAACGTGCACGAAGGACCTATCTGGATCCTGAGCGGACCTACCGCCGGAGACCCTGGGATCTCGCCGAAAATGATCTACAGTAACGGTAGGTTAGGTAACTTAGATGTGGATATATTTTAAAAGAGTGTCCATGGAGTTTCTTGTATATGTTACAGGCAAAACGGATCACAGATTACAGGCAGAACTTTGCTTAATAAACGTTAAAGAAGCTAAAATTAGGTACAATTGTCAATTTTGGCCAAAAATGACGATTCCTACGTAATTTTAGCTACAATATCGATTTGCAAGCAAAGTTTTTAATGCTCATTTGTGAATATTGTATAGCTAATGCCGCAATTACTACAGCTAGGAATCTAGAATGTGTTATAGACCTACAAATTGCGAAAAACCAATTGAAATTTGAATTTGGCGGGCTCAGGTGAATGATCCGCCTTAATTCGGTTCTGGCATCATCTTCATCGTTTGGTCACAGTTCTAACCTAACCAATATAAACATATTTGCTGTTATCATCAAGTTTTTTAACTAAGAACGTTGGTCAAAAGTACTTGTATCTGCAAAAAACAGTCAAAAGTGGTTTTGACTGGTTATGAGTTTTGGCTGTAACATATTTATTTATTCAATTGCAATCACTCTTTTTCGTCTGAGCCTTTTCCCAATGTCGGCTTCCAGTCTACACAGATGTGGCTGAATGTCAGCACCTATTTTACACGAAGCGACTGCCATCAGACCTCCGCAACACAATTTCTGGGCAACCGATATTTGAAGGATAGACTGGTTGTCAGGCGTTTTTGAGCTTCTGGCTACCACTAACAAATGTTTACTAAAATATTTTTAAACGACACACATACATAATAGACACACACATTCTAGATTCCTAGCTGTAGTAATTGCGACATTAGCTATACAATATTCACAACTGAGCATTAAAAACTTTGCTTAATAAACGTTAAAGAAGCTAAAAGTAGGGCCACTACTTTTAGCTACAATATCGATTTACAAGCAAAGGTTTTAATGCTCGGTTGTGAATATTGTATAGCTAAGGGCGCAATTACTACAGCTAGGAATCTAGAATGTGTTATAGACTTACAAATAGCGAAAAACCAATTGTAATTTGAATTTGGCGGGCTCAGCTAAACGTTCAGCCTTAATTTTCTTTCTCCAGAACCTGGGTATTATGAGGTTGGTGAGTATGGGATCCGACACGAAGACCTCATAGAGAGCATTGAGATGAGCCGCGATGCAGATCATCCACGCGTGAGTTATTATATTATATACTATTACCGCTTATACCCGCTTTATGCTTTTACCCGCAGCTTCGCACACGTGAAGCTATATTGGATTAGAAATGGATCCCAAAAATAATTTAATCAAAAAGACAAAAACCAACATTGATGATCTCTTCCTTGTATGGGTTTATATCTATATATTATCTATACATCAAGCTGTATCTCAGGATCCGTTAAATTAATTGAGATAAGAAGTTCACCAGTTTTTAAGTTGGAGCATATACTTTCTGACAGTGATAACAAACTTAAAATATATTTGCGCCAACCCGTAACAAACAGACAAGAATTTAAAAAATCAAATTTTTGGATTCGGGGACGATTATATACCATAACCCACTTGTTTTTTTTAAATATCTTCAAAGTACAGACACAGCTTTTTTATTTTATTTTTTCGTGTAGTAACAATTTATATTTCTTTGTAACCCATAGGCCGCTGACTTGGTAGGAGATTTCGATGGGCGCGGTGCAGTGGGTTTCTACACTATTTCCTTAGCTCCACACCAGGTGGCGTGCCTCGATATAGATCTGCTCAATGACTTTGAGGTGATATATTTTTCAACTACTTTTTGATAATAAAAGACATGCCTGCTCATTCGTCCGAATCGTGACTGCTATGCTAGAGATCCTGGGTTTGATCCCCATGTCGAGTTGTGTACTTGGATTTTTCTATAAAATTCTCAGTAGTAGCTGAGATGATGATGATGGAGTTGTGCCCGGTTAAACTTTAGTTAGGCTCGCCCCCTATTACATGGGACCTAAATCACACCGGTGAACTGTGGGTGTACATGAGTACGCCTCTGCGTACAGCCTCCCCCTAACCCTTCGGGGAATACAGGCGTGGTGGTAATTTATGTTAAAATATAATACTGTAGGTAGGTACTGTTTAGATCCCATGTAGGGGCGATCCTATTGCCATTAACTGGGCACAAATTCAGAACTCCGAGCTGCTACTGAGAATTTCACAGAAAATCCCAATTTTCTTTACTCTACCTGGGAATCGCACCCAAGACCAAGCGTAGCAGCCGCGCTCAGGACCAGTAGGCTAACGATATTATTATTTTACCTTATGGCTGATCGTTTCGCTGAGCCCGCCAAATTCAAATTACAATTGGTATTTCGCAATTTTTTCGCACTTCGATGCTTAACATCAGTCAAGTTGCGGTCAAGCGTAAGCCTATCAGTAATAAAAAAAAAAAAATTTGCAGGTCTGTTTTGTTGTCTGTTTATTTTTGAATCTCCGAAGAGAGGAGGGTAGAGTGGAGGCATATATAACCTCCTTGTCGTTACAACTGCCTCGTTAGTCTAGTGGTTTCAAGTGCGACCGCTACGCTAGAGGTCCTGGGTTCGATTCCCAGGTCGAGCAAAGTGTTATTGGGTTTTTCTATGAAATTCCCAGTAGCAGATCGGAGTTTGGAATTTGTGCCCGGTTAATGGCAATAGACTCGCCCCCTATTACATGGGACCTAAACATACCGGCGAACTGTGGGTGTACATTAGTACGCCTCTGCCTAACCCTTCGGGGAACACAGGCGTGATGGTATGTTAATGTTGTCGTTACACCACACATCCAGTCTTATAAGACTGATATGTTATAACATACCTATTTTCCAGATTAAATATCTCAACGATTATCATGCTCGAGTTCTCAACACAATTGGCCCAATTCTTCAAGAGAGAGGACTAACAGCTGAGTACGACTGGCTAGAGAAAGAATGCGCGCCAATTCAACGCAGCGCCGCCATCTTGATTAAATCAACGCCAATTTTAGCGGCAATCAGTGTTTTTGTCGTATGGATCGGAATGTAAATAAGTTTAAATAAATTTAAAAAGGTATTACGAGGCCGGGGCGAGGAGCAGACAAGTTGTGAAGTGATATTGTAATAAAACTACTTTTTAAGGATTTTATCGCTTTGTAGATATTATTTGATTCCCGACGTTTCGGATCCTTTACAGCATCCATGGTCACGGGTAGATTGAGGTGTTGGACATCTGGATGTTAAAATTACTAACAGCTACCTTACATTTTTGTTAATTATTAGCGATCCGATTCACGCAGAATGAACTCACCGTATCCTTTGGTCTTGGATTTAGATTTAATAGATTCTATAATGGGCTTCCAAGCAGCTGGTAAGACCCAACCATCTTCTCTATTGAAATTTGAGTGGTTTTCTTTTAATATAAATAGCCTCACGAATCATCCTGGGTGGGAATCGGTTTTCTTTTGCGAGGACTTGTGGTTTATCAAATCTGATTGAAGTACTGGGTCTTGTCAGGGGTGTGTTCGCAAACTGCAGACTTTGACATTGTCTGACAAGGAGTACCTATTAGGGGTCAGCTTTGTGATGTCACATGAATAGATTTAAATGATTAAATCACTAGCTTGCATGTAAACGAGAATATGTGACGTCACACTAGGGGAATTTTCAGTCGTGAAATTTGACCACGTGACAGGGATGGAGGATGGAGGGTAGTAAAGAAATCATGAAATCCGTGGTACGTATTCATGGATGGCCTCTAACTATTGTTATTTATTGAATAAGCTGAATTTTAAATAGACGTTGAAATAAAAATACTTTACTACTTAATCTACTGTGGTTTTCTTTAAGGAGGATAGTTCACTTGAATCGGTTTTTCGAAATTTGTTGGTCAACAATTGTAGCAATTATTATAATTCCGAAAAACCAGTTGTAATTTTAATTTGGCGGGCTAATGGCCACTTGCGCCAACTTCTTAAATATGTTTAAATTGTACTTAAACACAATTTTTCACAGAAAATTCGTGTTTAAATATAATTTAAACACCTCTAAGAAGTTGGTGCAAGAGGTCGTCCGTACGAAATGTCGGCGCCATCTTGTACCTAGGGCTGATCGTTTACCTGAACCCGCCAAATTCAAATTACAATTGGATTTTACCAATTTCTAGATCTATAACACATTCTCTGTATGTATAAATAACAAATAAATATGATTTATCATCCTTACAGAGTTATAAATAAAACTCCAACAACTAATTAAATTAACCTTTTACTTAACATAATACATAATTGTTATCACACTGTATCTACAATGAATATAATTGCCTAAGCATTGCTTATTCCTTGTTCCTGTAGTTCTTGATGTTGACCAGCACCCAGGCGGGGATTGCTGTCCAGCCGATCACCATGGCTCCGGCAAGGACAATGAGCTCCTGAAATAAGAGAGATTTATATGTAACCAGCTGTCTATGGTTTCACTCGTTACCGGCTTTTAGAAACAAAAGGTAGCCTATGTCCTTCTCGGAGGTCCAATCTATCTCTATACCAAAATTCATCAAATTGGTTCAGCCATTTAGGCATGAAAATATAACCAATAGAGATAGAGTCACTTACACATTGATTATTAACCCTTCAAGGAATACAAGCATGATGGTACATAGTTGAAAGTTTGAAATTTGGATAGGGAAATTTACATGTAAAGCATGGGTTGCTAATTATCCAAGACCAGAGGACTACAGACTCATACCCCCCAGGCCTCATTATAAAGCTCATGGGAGAGCTGTTTGTAGAACTGGGAGAAGATGAGAAATAGGTTATCTAGGGGAAATACAAAAGATCCCATTGGTTCGAAGTGCACTGAGGCATTGCTGCCTCACACAAGATAGATTGCTTGTTTAAAAAATATAAATATTTTACTTCGTAAATGTATTCCATTTTCTTGGCTGGTGCTCAACTGTATTCTCAGGACTATGAAACTAAGAATCAATTGTCATAGGACTTTGAGGAAAGCAAAAATGGTGACAAAACTTGCTTCATCAAATAATGTGATAAAATATATTCATATCATCAAAATATATTATTTCATGAACAAGAAATGTTTCTGCTTCGCCCCCGTAGGTCATAGTGTGATGTTATTCTAACTTCCTCAATATATGGACTATCTGACACAATAAAATTATTCAATTTGAACGACTAGTTCCTGAAGTTAGCACATTCAACAAAACAAAAAGAAAATTCAGCTTTATAATTACTTTATGGTGCATAATAATAACTTGTTTCTAATTAATCATGATCTATTTGGGTTGTTCCTTTATCAGGGAAAGACTTGAGTGTAGCATAAACCTACAAAGATAACAATTTATGACATTACAAATGATCACAATATATTTTTTTTCTATATGTACCAGTGCCATTTTAATATTTCATTTGAATTTTTCATGAAAACTTCATGGAAAATTGTCATTGTATTGAAATAAACTTTGTCAGTCACCATGTATAATTGAATCAGGTAAAATCATTACAAAACACCAAGCAGGTACTTGGGCCAGTTTAAAAGATAACCTATCACTAAAATTACGTAATTATAAAAATATTTTTTCAGGTTCCAATAAATAAAACACATGTAACGGGAACCGTATAATCCTAAAACATGTTATAAATTATTAAATAATGATGAAATATGTGTTTGTTTAGGCTAAAACTACTGGTTATACTTACACCTTTGGACACCTTGTTCCTAGCGGGAGTGGAGACTACGCTCATGTTTCTCTGCTGAGCTACATTCTTAAGGATCTGGGCGTTGGCTTTGAAAAGGTTCCTGGCAGCGAACATTTTGATTTTAATTAATATTTCGATTTAGGAAACTGACACCAAAAATATTACACAAATGAGAAATCAATCGCAGTTTGAGTTTAGTGATGTACCTATCTACAAGTATCAATTGTCAATGTCAAATATTTAGTCGAATAGCATTCGCCTATGCATGTCTATTTTTACGAGCAATTGGGTCACCTGATGCTAAATTTTACTAGCATTTAAACTACAGCACTGCAAACGACTTTTATGTACAGAGTTCCAAAAACAATAAACAAACACAATCTTATACAAATCATAAAAGGGTTTAAAAAAAAGTTATTATTGAGTTGGCAGTAAGGAGAAATGCATTGGCCTATATTGTAAAATAGCGCCAAATAGAAATTCGTAAAATAAAAATCATGGTTAGTAACTTTTTTCACGGCCACAACTAGTTAACAGTCGGTTATATTCTACCGTTAACTCTTATATAATAAAATGTGAACTAATAACATAACATATTGTTAGTGACTTATGAAGTTCTTCACTTATTATTTGCATTGCTTACAATTCGTGGAAAAACTTATTACAAAATTTTAGTAGAGCGGGCAGTTATTAGAATACTAGTTTTAATAGTGGCAAACATAATGACACAATGAACAAGTTTGCATTGATAGTTCTGATGCCTGTTTTAAATGAGTAATTTGGCAAATCATGCATCGCGCTCAGCGACTGACCGAGTGCGTGAGGCATATTCAAAAATTTCTCAATTTCAGAAATGACCGAAACCGAGACTGACCGGACCTCAGCTTATAATATTTGTGGAACTTGTGATTCTCGGAATTGGCTCAGTCACCGAAAAATAAGGCCGAAACCGAGACCGAAATCTGTCGGACCTTAGCATATAAAGATATTCTCAGAATTTAGTCACCCAAGTACTAAATACCTCAAAAATATTAAGTTATCTAAAAAAATTAGGTATTTTATTTAATTACCTAAGTAAAGGCACACTTATAAACCCATGGTCTTATTGTGTTATAATAATAAAAAAAAAAAACAATTCAGTTGACTATGCTTATGGAGGTTATCGAGTAATAAAACAATAGACACAATTTTATTCGATATTTATTACAAACTTACATAATAAACTTAAAAGTACCTTAAAAACTTCTTTAAGAACTAAAACGACATTCAGACAGTTAAAGCATGTGTAATTGGGAATAATTTGAGAGACAAAATTACTGCGCAACTTCCATCATTTGAGGAGCATCTGAAACAAATAAAAATAGTAAAATTTTAAAAAAAAGAACTATCAAAACGTGGTGTCCTGTCATCTTGAAACCTCATTTGTCATGTCTCATTTGCCTACTAATGTCACTGGCTACATTACCCTTCAAGCATTTGTAGAATAGGATATATTTAAAAAAATCTTGATATAATTATTTTCATAATTAGAACTGTAGGAAAATTGTAATAACAGTTAGGAATAGATAATTGTAATTTAATTTATAAGATAGGCTGTAAGGACTGGTATCCATGTGCCAATAACATTATTAAAAAAAAGCCGGAACAATAATGTTAGCACATTATTGCTTAGAGGCAGGATAGTTTTGAAAAGAGTACTGGAAGTCCCGATCTGGCCCCCACATGGATTGCCACCAGACGGCAATCAGGTATAAAATTCCCAGTGTGGCCAGATAAAATTGATGAAAGAACATATATTTATTGGTTAGGTTAGGTTCCCTGTTTTAGAAAAGCTTTTTCAACGTCCAGACCCGCCCCCTGCTTAGGGTCATGTCAAACGCTTCATTGTACAATGTACAGTCACCAGCACATTAAGTTACCACAAGCTGTCTTTCCCCAGGCCCAATGGATTATAAACTCTATTGTTTGGAGATTAAATTGAAAACAGATTGAAGAAATTTGTCAGTTTTTGACACCATAACGTGCTCGCGACTGTACCAACACTCTTTATCCAACTAATTATTGTTTATGAATATTTGGCACTGCTGTGACCCCAGAGACGTACTGTAAAAATATGATAAAATGATACTTATTTTAGATTTTTCAAAGACACTGTATATGTTCTACATTTTATTAACTAGATGGCGCTAGCATTTCCTAACTGACTAGTTTATATGTAAAATACTCAAAACTGTCAGAAAAACTTTAATATAAATATTGTACGAGTTTAAACTAGCCTATACAGTATTACAATAAATGATAATGTTATATGATAAATGATATTTATTTCTGTAAATAGATCTTTTAAAGACACTTTTACAAGTCAATGTTTTACATTTTTTTTAATCTAGATGGCACCGGCATTTCCTAACTGTCGACCTCTGAGGTCTCTTTTAAAGTCCAGACAGTAATAGTATTATTAGATATTATGTGAGTGTTACGATGTAGGGCAATATCTGGACAGGCCTTTTGAAGAAAGAGCCATAGCAGCTTTGAGTTGACCTGTCCTAACTGACGGCACGCATACATCAGGCATCGTGTAGTTCAACCATTATTTAGGGAGCTCAACAAATATGTGAATCACTTACCGCCAGATCCATCATTGAACATGAATTCGTCCTGGTATTCCTTTAGGAACTGCTCCGAGCGATGTTCGTCCAGAAATAGCGAGTATACCTTCTTCACATCCTCCATGCTTACCTAATAACAAAACATTATCATCAATCATCAAATTATTTACTCCCCCCACCCCTCCTGCGACACTCTTCTCTCAGAGTGGGAGGAGTCAGGGCACCCTGATTTACTGCGGGTTGGCAGACTTCACAGGCCGTCTATAAAATCTCAGGCGTATTCACGATTTTTTTCTTCACAGTTTAATAGAGTGATAATTAATTAAAAAGTTAGAGGTTTGAACTGAAGTTCAATAAATGGGCTATCTAACACTGAAAGATTTTTTCAAATCGGACCAGTAGTTCCTGAGATTAGCGCGTTCAAGCAAACAAATTAGTATAGATTTAAAAAGAGTATCTATGGAGATCTTTGCCGGCTCTTCTCCATAAAAGCCACTTTTTGGAACTTTGCAACTAGTTTGACTTTTCAAAAGTAACTTTTTTAATGTTTTAATTGAAATAAAGCATTTTGACTTTGGCTAAACAGATCTGGATAAAATTTGGCACAGAGATAGATTATAAGTCTGGGATAACACATAGCCTACTTTTATACCCAAGTCAGAGCGAATAACTCTGAAGTCCACGCAAACGAAATCGCGGGCAGAAACTAGTCTATCTATACTAATATATAAAGCTGAAGAGTTTGTTTGTTTGTTTGTTTACTTGAACGCGCTAATCTCAGGAACTACTGGTCCGATTTGAAAAATTCTTTCAGTGCTAGATAGCCCATTTAATGAGGAAGGCTATAGGCTATATATCATCACGCTACGCGGACGAAGCTAGTATTCAATAAATCAATCAATTCTTTTAGTATGTTACCTCGGTGGCCTTCCTGCGCTTGGCGACGAGGGAGGCGGTAGTGATCAGCTGGATAGCATATCGTAGAGAGGTCTCGGTGGCCACCCTGGTCAGCACAGTGAGGGCATCTCCGGACATCTGACAGTCTTCCTCCTCACACCTTTAACAATAGAAAACAAGTTAATTATCACAGATCGAATGCACACATAGCCTACATCATGTAATATCCGAAGTTAAGCAGACATGTACTAAAGTACACCCACAGTTCGCCGGTATGATTCTTTTTTTTTTTGGGATAGGGGAGCAAACGAGCAGACAGATCACCTGATGGTAAGCGATAACCGCCGCCCATGGACACCCGCAACACCAGAGGAGTCACAAGTGAGTTGCCCGCCTTCTAAAAGAGTTTTGGCATCCGGTATCCTCACTCACTCGGCGAAACACAACGCAAGCGTTATTTCACGCCGGTTTTCTGTGAGGCCGTGGTATCACTTTGGTCTAGTCGAACCATTCGTGCCGAAGCAGGGCTCTCCCACGTTTAAAACTTATCTTTCATGGGATAGGCGAACGAGCAGATGGATCGCCTGATGGTAAGATTTATACATACCTGATATTCAGAATCTCTTTCAACTCCTGGTGTGTGTATGGCGAAGTGGGTACGATTATCATTCTATCTAGAAGGTCCAGGGGTATGCCGTGTGGTGATTTGTAGTTTGTTCCTCGGATCCTGGTGATACCACGGTTGGTGGCCATGATCACCACGGGAGCGGTCTCCGATTCTAACGCCCTGTTGAGGTAGGAGAAGCACTCGATGTCCAGCATGTGGGCCTGTGGGGAAAAAAGTTACTATAAGACACACAGTGAGATAAATATTTATTTCTAAATGTAGTGAGATGTCGCACTAAACAATATTAAATTGAATATTTTTTTAAAAGAATACTTAGGGCGTGATCTACAATCGATATCGAAGCCAAAAATATAGTTTTTAGAATTTTTGTCTGTTTGTCTCAGGTATGTATGTCCGGGCTAAACTCAAAAAGTACTGCCTAGATTTATTTCAAAGTTTGCATAAATATTACTAACAGGTCGGGTCAGATCGATTGTAGATCACGCCCCAAGTATTCTTTTAAAAAAATATTCAATGTACAGTTTTGACTTTCCTACGATTTTGTTATATGTATAGATAACAGACTTTTAATATTGATATGGTCACTATAAGATGTTGTTAGGTTAGCTAATTATGCAATAACTTAAGAGAGAAGGAACCTTAGACATGGTTTTTTTACGAGTTATTTTATTTATTTTATTTGGTTTACCATCAGTTACCTATTGCACTAAAACATTCGTTACATATCAGTTCATAGTATTATGCTAAATCTAAGTGCACAACATATTTAGGTAAACACCACATGCAATATAATTTAGGAAATACCATTGATAAAGGTTATACAAGCAAGGAAACAACTGTTGCAAAATTTATAACACAGTAGGCAAAATTTATAACATGTAGGCAAAATTTATAACATAGTAGGCAAAATTTATAACATAGTAGGCAAAATTTATAACATAGTAGGCAAAGTTTATAATATAGTAGGCAAAATTTATAACATAGTAGGCAAAGTTTATAATATAGTAGGCAAAATTTATAACATAGTAGGCAAAGTTTATAACATAGTAGGCAAAGTTTATAACATAGTAAGCAAAATGTATAACATAGTGGGTACCTATATTAAATAGCACAGTAATTAGTGGATGGATAATGTTTTAATGGCTATCACTTACTTCATCAATAAACAGTACTCCGGGGATCATTTCTGCCTTGCTCTCCTCGCGCCACTCGGCCACCTTGCTGTTGATCTGCTCGCGAATCTCCGACTTGATCTCACCAGTGTCGCCTGAACACAAAATACCGTTTACCCGACTGCACCAGAAGGAGGGTTATGTTTGCCGAGTGTACTTTTTTATATTTACTGGCTGACCCGACAGACGTTATCCTTTTTTTTTTTTGTTGACGGGGTTGGAAATGCTTTATGCACTATCCACCACTCCGGGGAGAGCGGTGGGGTGTGTCGGACTCCGCTCTGAAAAGTGCGATCTACCGACCAAAACCAACCTCGGCGTTTCGCGTCACCACTTTGGTGCCGGGCCTACGGGAGCGCTGTAGCATTCGTCCGCGGACCCGGCAGTGGCGGGCCCCCTTCGCGTAAGGGGAGACAGACGTGGACGTTCTCCCTCCCCTTCTTCTACCGATCCGCTGAGCGGGGCGCGGAAACTGCAAACCGCGTCGCCAGGACAGACGTTATCCTGTCTTAACTGTGAATATTGAATTCGAATTTACTAATGTTCCACGCAGCTTAATAACTTTTTTCTTTCATAATCATCAATCAAATTCAATTCAAATTCTGCCGGTTTTCTGTGAGGTCTTAGTATCACTCCGGTCGAGCCGGCCCATTCGTGCATAAGCATGGCTCTCCCACGGAAAACTTAAAACTTACCAGAGAACAGCGCCAGGAAGCCGTGTGTTCTGGAGTTGATGACGTCAATTTCGTGAAGCGTCACAGTGTGGACGACTTCCTTCCTCTTTTGGAGTTCACCTTCAGGGCACTGGACGAAGCGGGCTTGCTGACCTAGAGACAAAGGAAATGTTCATAAGAATATCATATATCATATATTTTGACGACCTCTGTGGTTTAGTGGTTCGAGTACCGGACTGCTGACCATGAGGTCGTGGGTTCGATTCCCACAGGACACAAAAATAATGTGATGAATATAAGAGTTTGTGTTCGTCTGGGTGTTTATAATGTATTATAAGTATGTATTTACAAAAAAAAAGTATATAAGTATTATTATCCATTGTCTAGTACCCATAGTACAAGCTCTGCTTAGTTTGGGACTAGATGGTGCTGTGTAAAAATGTCCCAGAATATATCGCCAGCAGAATTATTGAGCAGTTAGGATTTGAGTATACTTCGACTTTTAATTGTATTCAGTAACTTGACAGTTCCAAGAGAAATAATGATACCACACTACAACTAATAGTGTTGGGGTAGTGAATTATTTTACGTAAAGAATGAATTATATAAATGGTTTAATCTATATTATCTATTATACTATATTATCTATATTATATATTATCTATACTAATATATAAAGCTGAAGAGTTTGTTTGTTTACTTGAACGCGATAATCTCAGGAACTACTGGTCCGATTTGAAAAATTATTTCAGTACTAGATAGCCCATTTATTGGGGATGGCTATAGGCTATAATCATCACGCTACGCGGACGAAGTCGCGAACAGAAGCTAGTAATTAATAAAAGTA
This sequence comes from Acronicta leporina, assembly GCA_947256265.1. Taxonomy (NCBI): domain Eukaryota; kingdom Metazoa; phylum Arthropoda; class Insecta; order Lepidoptera; family Noctuidae; genus Acronicta; species Acronicta leporina. The sequence goes on along the minus strand of OX366541.1, from coordinate 4,357,210 downwards.
ATTTCCTTTTTTAATTTCTTCTAATAGAAACAAATCTCTTCACTACTATTATAAAATTGTAAAAAAGCTGTTTCTGTACATTGAAGATATTTAAAAAAAAACACGTTATGGTATAAAAACGTATCCAAATCCGAAAATGTGATTTTTAAAATTCTTGTCTGTTTGTTACAGGTTGGAGCAAAAACTACTGAATAGATTTTAATTATGTTATCACTGTTAGAAAGTATGTGCTCCAACTTAAAAACTGGTGAACTTCTTATCTCAATTAATTAATCGGATCCTGAGATACAGCTTGACCTCCCTGATGTATAGAGGCCCATACAAAGAAGAGATCATCACTGTTGGTTTTTATTAAATTATTTTTGGAAACTGCCTCAATAGCCAAGTGGTCCTGACCGCGACTGCTACGCTAGAGGTCCTGGGTTCGATTCCCAGGTCGAGCAAAGTGTTATTGGGATTTTCTATGAAATTCCCAGTAGCAGCTCGGAGTTAGGAATTTGTGCCCGGTTAATGGCAATAGGCTCGCCCCCTATTACATGGGACCTAAACATACCGGCGAACTGTGGGTGTACATTAGTACGCCTCTGCCTAACCCTTTGGGGAATACAGGCGTGATGGTATGTTATTTTATATTTTTGGAATCCATTTCTAATCCTACTATAGCTTCAGGTGAGCGAAGCCGCGGGCAAAACCTAATACCAAAATAAATCGTAATTCAAACACAATTAAATCAAATTGTGTTATTAATCTGATTCAGATACCGTTAATCTCGGTTCCTACCCTACAATTTCTTCACCATTTCTTTTTTTGGAAGATTAAATATCGTATACCACAGTCTTAAAAAGTTTTTTTTTTATAATGGCGCCACGCTGTGTATTTGCCAGTGTCAAGTATTAAGTATTAAAGTAATCAAGTAATATTTCCCATCGTGAGATTATAATTATGGCACCACACTTTTTGTGTTCGCCAGTGTCAAGTATAAGTTGTTTAGTTGTTCAGTTGCCCCAATAAAACGGTAGAAACTTTATTGAGACTTTCATGGAGTTTAGGAGTGAACCCAAAAAGTCACGATTTTCAACTTTATATCATTTGCCTACACTCTCACACGTTCACGAACACTTAATGGTTAATTATCCACCATAATTACACATCAAACTTCGGAGAAATTCAAGTTTTGAAAAATTATGTAAAATCGACAACGTGCACTTTACATTTTCCCGCCTAAACCCTCTTAAAAAGTTATACATAACTACAAAATCATCATACAAAATCAACAATCCTTGCTACAAATAAGGTCAGGTTTTTGAAATAAAACTATTTTTTACGAATTTTATCGCGTTGTATTAATTTTATTTAATTCCCGACGTTTCGGATCCTTTACAGCATCCATGGTCACGGGTAGACTGTGGTGTTGGACGTCTTAATGTTAAATTACTAACAGCTACCTTACATTTTTGTTAAATTGAAGCGTCGGTAGCCTTATGGCTAGGGCGTTGGACTTGCGATCATGCGGTCGCCGGATCGATACCCACCCATTGCACTACCAACGTGAACCCACTCGTAACACAAGCATTCTAGCTTAGCACGAGGGGTTAACAAGAATACTAATAATGTGTGACCCACATTGGCAGTAAGCTTTTAAAAAAAAAGAAATTATTAGTGATCCGATAAAATCCGTAAAAAATAGTTTTATTTCAATGTCCAATATTCGCGTAAGTGTCAGAAACCAGTAGGTCAGGTTTCGACTTACCCGTGGCATCATAATCCCTTGCTCTAGCAAAGCTTCTTCCCAACTTGTTAATTTTGCCGGTTGCTTTATCAATGGTTATGACGTCACCAGCTTGTACCTGCACAAAATCAAAGTCAAATGTTTTGAGTGGTGTCGACGGTTTTCCTTGGTTGTCGACCAAATTGCCTTGGTATCAAGTCAAATAATAAAATTGTATTGTATCGAGCCACATACTTTTTTTTTGTTTTTTTTTAGTCACATACTTAACCATTCATATCTCACGTACGTCACTCATTCGCTATACACAATCTCAATCACGTTCATTCAACTCTTTGACAGACGCTCAAGGACAATTACAACGAATTTGTAAAACATTATAATTAAATCTATAAAAATATAGGGATAGAGGGTCAAACAAGCAGACGGATCGCTTACCATCGTAAGCGATTACCGCCGCCCATGGACACCCGCAACACCAGAGGAGTCGACAGTGCACTGCCGGCCTTTTAAAAGGGTTTGGGCCTCGAGTATTCTCACTCACTCGGCGAAAAACGACGTAAGCGTTGTTTCACGCCGGTTTTCTGTGAAAGTCAACTGCCTCATTAGCCAAGTGGTCCTGAGCGCGACTGCTACGCTAGAGGTCCTGGGTTCGATTCCCAGGTAGAGCAGTGTTATTGGGTTTTTCTATGAAATTCCCAGCAGCAGCTCGGAGTTAGGAATTTGTGCCCAGTTAATGGCAATAGGCTCGCCCCCTATTACATGGGACCTAAACATACCGGCGAACTGTGGGTTTACATTAGTACGCCTCTGCCTAACACTTCGGGGAATACAGGCGTGACAGACAGACTCCTTAAAAAAAATCTGATTCTCACCTTCTCCTTCAGCAGGGAGTCAATCATCTTGGCTCCCATGTCGTAGTTTGTCTCCATATCAGTGGTCTTCAGTGTCAGACGTTGAAATAAAAATACTTTACTACTTAATCTACTGTGGTTTTCTTTAAGGAGGATAGTTCACTTGAATCGGTTTTTCGAAATTTGTTGGTCAACAATTGTAGCAATTATTATAATTCCGAAAAACCAGTTGTAATTTTAATTTGGCGGGCTAATGGCCACTTGCGCCAACTTCTTAAATATGTTTAAATTGTACTTAAACACAATTTTTCACAGAAAATTCGTGTTTAAATATAATTTAAACACCTCTAAGAAGTTGGTGCAAGAGGTCGTCCGTACGAAATGTCGGCGCCATCTTGTACCTAGGGCTGATCGTTTACCTGAACCCGCCAAATTCAAATTACAATTGGATTTTACCAATTTCTAGATCTATAACACATTCTCTGTATGTATAAATAACAAATAAATATGATTTATCATCCTTACAGAGTTATAAATAAAACTCCAACAACTAATTAAATTAACCTTTTACTTAACATAATACATAATTGTTATCACACTGTATCTACAATGAATATAATTGCCTAAGCATTGCTTATTCCTTGTTCCTGTAGTTCTTGATGTTGACCAGCACCCAGGCGGGGACTGCTGTCCAGCCGATCACCATGGCTCCGGCAAGGACAATGAGCTCCTGAAATAAGAGAGATTTATATGTAACCAGCTGTCTATGGTTTATATATAATGGTTATGTTACCGGCTTTTAGAGACAAAAGGTAGCCAATGGCCTTCTCGGAGGTCCAATCTATCTCTATACCAAAATTCATCAAATTGGTTCAGCCATTTAGGCATGAAAATATAACCGATAGAGATAGTCACTTACACATTGATTATTAATACTAATAATAACATCCCCAGGCTTTGCAAAAATGCAATATATAAATAATATGCATGTATTTATTATAGGTGTACATTTGTACACTTCTGCCTAACCCTTCAAGGAATACAAGCATGATGGTACAGTCAGCGCCAAAAGTCGCTGAACACGATGCAATCTTCAAAACGTTTTCTTATATGCAGAAAACTGGTACTAACTTCTCAGGTCAGAATTTTTTGGTTAGTAATGATGTAAAAACGTTTTGAAGATTGCATCATGTTCAGCGACTTTTGGCGCTGACTGTACATAGTTGAAAGTTTGAAATTTGGATAGGAAAATTTACATGTAAAGCATGGGTTGCTAATTATCCAAGACCAGAGGACTACAGACTCATACCCCCAAGCCTCATTATAAAGCTCATGGAAGAGCTGTTTGTAGAACTGGGAGAAGATGAGAAATAGGTTATCTAGGGGAAATACAAAAGATTCCATTGGGTTGAAGTGCACTGAGGCTTTGCTGCCTCACACAAGATAGATTGCTTGTTTAAAAAATATAAATATTTATTTCGTAAATGTATTCCATTTTTTTGGCTGGTGCTCAACTGTATTCTCAGGACTATGAAACTAAGAATCAATTGTCATAGGACTTTGAGGAAAGCAAAAATGGTGACAAAACTTGCTTCATCAAATAATGTGTCAAATAAACGTTATTATTTTAAATATATTATTTCATGAACAAGAAATGTTTCTGCTTCGCCCCCGTAGGTCATAGTGTGATGTTATTCTAACTTCCTCAATATATGGACTATCTGACACAATAAAATTATTCAATTTGAACGACTAGTTCCTGAAGTTAGCACATTCAACAAAACAAAAAGAAAATTCAGCTTTATAATTACTATAGGTTATCTGAAAGTAACTTGTTCCTAGCTAATCACCATCTATTTGGCTGTTCCTTTATCAGGCAAAGACTTGAGTGTAGCATAAACCTACAAAGATAACAATTTATGACATTACAAATGATCACAATATATTTTTTTTCTTTAGGTACCTGTGCCATTTTAATATTTCATTTGAATTTTTCATGAAAACTTCATGGAAAATTGTCATTGTATTGAAATAAACTTTGTCAGTCACCATGTATAATTGAATCAGGTAAAATCATTACAAAACACCAAGCAGGTACTTGGGCCAGTTTAAAAAGATAACCTATCACTAAAATTACGTAATTATAAAAATATTTTTTCAGGTTCCAATATATAAAACACATGTAACGGGAACCGTATAATCCTAAAACATGTTATGAATTATTAAATAATGATGAAATATGTGTTTGTTTAGGCTAAAACTACTTTATATACTTACACCTTTGGACACCTTGTTCCTAGCGGGAGTGGAGACTACGCTCATGTTTCTCTGCTGAGCTACATTCTTAAGGATCTGGGCGTTGGCTTTGAAAAGGCTCCTGGCAGCGAACATTTTGATTTTAATTAATATTTCGATTTAGGAAACTGACACCAAAAATATTACACAAATGAGAAATCAATCGCAGTTTGAGTTTAGTGATGTACCTATCTACAAGTATCAATTGTCAATGTCAAATATTTAGTCGAATAGCATTCGCCTATGCATGTCTATTTTTACGAGCAATTGGGTCACCTGATGCTAAATTTTACTAGCATTTAAACTACAGCACTGCAAACGACTTTCAAGTACAGAGTTCCAAAAACAATAAACAAACACAATCTTATACAAATCATAAATGGGTTTAAAAAAAAGTTATTATTTAGTTGGCAGTCAGGAGAAATGCATTGGCCTATATTGTAAAATAGCGCCAAATAGAAATTCGTAAAATAAAAATCATGGTTAGTAACTTTTTTCACGGCCACAACTAGTTAACAGTCGGTTATATTCTAACTCTTAAATAATAAAACATATTGTTAGTGACATATGAAGTTCTTCACTTATTACTTGCATTGCTTACAATTCGTGGAAAAACTTATTACAAAATTTTAGTAGAGCGGGCACAGTTATTAGAATACTAGTTTTAATAGTGGCAAACTTAATGACACAATGAACAAGTTTGCATTGATAGTTCTGATGCCTGTTTTAATGATTAATTTGGCAAATCATGCATCGCGCTCAGCGACTGACCGAGTGCGTGAGGCATATTCAAAAATTTCACAATTTCAGAAATGACCGAAACCGAGACTGGCCTGACCTCAGCTTATATTATTTGTGGAACTTGTGATTCTCGGAATTGCCTGTGTCACCGAAAAATAAGGCCGAAACCGAGAGCATTTAGCATTAGCATAGATATTCTCAGAGTTTAGTCACCCAAGTACTAAATACCTCAAAAATTATAAGTTATCTAAAAAAAATAGGTATTTTATCTAATTACCTAAGTAAAGGCACACTTATAAACCCATGGTCTTATTGTGTTATAATAAAAAAAAAACACAATTCAGTTGACTATGCTTATGGAGGTTATCGAGTAATAAAACAATAAACACAATTTTATTCGATATTTATTACAAACTTACATAATAAACTTAAAAGTACTTCTTTAAGAACTAAAACGACATTCAGACAGTTAAAGCATGTGTAATTGGGAATAATTTGAGAGACAAAATTACTGCGCTACTTCCATCATTTGAGGAGCATCTGAAACAAATAAAAATAGTAAAATTATAAAAAAAGAACTATCGAAACGTAGTCCTGTCATCTTGACACATCATTTGTCATGTCTCATTTGCCTATTACTTAATGTCACATTACCCTTGAAGCATTTGTAGAATAGAATATATTTAAAAAAATCTTTATTTATTTATTTTCATAATTAGAACTGTAGGAAAATTATAATAACAGTTAGGAATATATTGTAATTTAATCACCAGTCCTTACAGCCTATCTTATAAATTAAATAACATAATTTATAAGATAGGCTGTAAGGACTGGTGTCCATGTGCCAATAAAACATTATTAAAAAAAAGCCGGAACAATAATGTTAGCACATTATTGCTTAGCAGCAGGATAGTCTTGAAAAGAGTCCTGGAAGTCCCGATCTGGCCCCCCCATGGATTGCCACCAGACGGCAATCAGGTATAAAATTCCCAGTGTGGCCAGATAAAATTGATGAAAGAAACATATATATTGGTTAGGTTAGGTTCCCTGTTTTACATGTCAAACGTTTCATTGTACAGTCACCAGCACATTAAGGTACCACAAACTGTCTTTCCCCAGGCCCAATGCATTATAAACTCTATTATTTGGAGATTAAATTGAAAACAGATTGAAGAAATTTGTCAGTTTTTGACACCATAACGTGCTCGCGACTGTACCAACACTCTTTATCCAACTAATTATTGTTTATGAATATTTGGCACTGCTGTGACCCCACAGACGCACTGTAAAAATATGATAAAATGATACTTATTTTAGATTTTTCAAAGACACTGTTTAAGTTCTACATTTTATTAACTAGATGGCGCTAGCATTTCCTAACTGACTAGTCTATATATATATCTTATATATATAAAAGAAAGTCGTGTTAGTTACTTCATTTATAACTCAAGAACGGCTGAACCGATTTGGCTGAAAATTGGTGGAGAGGTAGCTTAGAACCAGGAAACGGACATAGGATACTTTTTATCCCGTTCCCGGGGGATGTGATGACAGACCGAATTCCACGGGGGCGAAGCCGCGGGCAGAAGCTAGTATATATATAAAAGAAAGTCGTGTTAGTTACTCCATTTACAACTCAAGAAGGGCTGAACCGATTTGGCTGAAAATTGGTGGAGAGGTAGCTTAGAACCAGGAAACGGACATAGGATACTTTTGATCCCGTTCCCGATACTTTTTATTCCACGGGGGCGAAGCCGCGGGCAGAAGCTAGTTTATATATAAAATACTCAAAACTGTCAGAAAAACTTTAATATAAATATTGTACGAGTTTAAACTAGCCTATACAGTATTACAATATGTGAATCACTTACCGCCAGATCCATCATTGAACATGAATTCATCCTGGTATTCCTTTAGGAACTGCTCCGAGCGATGCTCGTCCAGAAATAGCGAGTAGACCTTCTTCACATCCTCCATGCTTACCTAATAACAAAACATTATCATCAATCATCAAAATCAGAGCGGCGGTAGCCTAATGGCTAGGGCGTCGGACTTGCGATCATGTGGTTACCGGTTCAAACCCCACCCATTGCACTACCGACGTGAACCCACTCTCAATTATTTTCTATATTGGAGACTAAGAGCGCTCGCGCACTTGTGATTTTTAGTCGGGCGATAGTTTGATCGTTCTGGGATTCACTATGGAGTTATATGGCAGTGCGCGCATTAGACGATTAGAATTCGACATGAAATTATACACGACTACTACAGCGACTAAACTATCGGTAGACTAAAAATCACAAGCGTGTTAGCCCTTAAATGTGTTTTCATAGCTCGTAGAACTTATGACCATTGGGGCAAAAAGATTCTCGACTGGAGACTCAGCACCAGAAAACTGAAAGTGGGACTATTTCCAACGAGATGGACAGGTAACCTGCTGAAGTGGGGGTAATAAGACGTGGTGAGCATGTTTTTGTACGGACAACCAGGTAACACAAGCTGATAACTTTGTGATTTTTTGTGATACAGTTTTGAAATTTTGTACATAGATTCTTTACATAAAAATACTAGACAAATGTTTGAGATTTCGCTAAAACTAATGTTGTATAAATTTCGTAGTAGAATTGTATAATTCGCTATTTTACATAAATGCTAGCTGTTTTACAAAATAGCTCTGTTATGTAAAATAGCTAAATTGCCATTACGATACGTTTGTCATAACCGCTACCCACGTTTTGTTGTTTTGTAGAATGACTTATTTGCAGTTACGATAAGGGTTTTATGTAAGAAACCTATGACATTTTAGTTATATTTTCACGGATTTTTGCAAACAAATTTAGTCTGACGGGGTAATTTTGGGGTGAAATATGTTTATATTGGTTAGGTTAGGTTCGAACTGTGGCCAAACGACGCACGAGCCGAGTAAGCGAAGCGAGCGGAGCCGCGGTAGCGGCCGGCGAGATCCAGAACCGAAATTTAGCCATTGTGCATAATTGTATAGAAGAAATTTGGGTTAACTAAACGAGCATCGGCCATTGTTATGCCACACAACGCCTCCAGCGCTGAATTTTGGAACTAAAATCTACCATCCAAGCAGCTTAACATCAATCAGATATATTAATGAACGTTTTCCATTCCGCGTGATGAAGATCACCAATAATACAAACTGCTGAACGTATTTCAGCTATTTTACATAACAGAGCTATTTTCTAAAGAGGCTAGCTGTTATGTAAAATAGCGAATTATACAATTCTACTGCGACATTACACATTTTGAGCCAGTAGGTGGCGCCATAATCGCGTACTACGATATTTTTTTTATTTCAGGGCATGACAATGTTTGCAGGGACAGCTAGACTTATCCAAATATTATAAATGTGAAAGTTTGTGTGAATGTTTGGATTTTTGTAACTCTTTCACGGCAGAGCGGCTAAACGGATCTGGATAAAATATGGTACAGAGATAGATTATAGTCTGGGATAACACATTATACTCTGAAATAACACATAGGCTTATCCCGGTCGGAGCCCATAACTCTGAAGTCCACGCAAACGTAATCGCGGGCAGAAACTAGTATACAATAAATCAATCAATTCTTTTAGTATGTTACCTCGGTGGCCTTCCTGCGCTTGGCGACGAGGGAGGCGGTAGTGATCAGCTGGATAGCATATCGTAGAGAAGTCTCTGTGGCCACCCTGGTCAGCACAGTGAGGGCATCTCCGGACATCTGACAGTCTTCCTCCTCACACCTTTAACAATAGAAAACAAGTTAATTATCACAGATCAAACACACACAGGCTACACCAGGGGTCTCCAATCTATACTAATATATAAAGCTGAAGAGTTTGTTTGTTTGCTTGAACGCGTTAATCTCAGGAACTACCTCCGATTTGAAAAATTCTTTCAGTGTTAGATAGCCCATTTATTGGGGAAGGCTATAAGCTATATAACATCACGCTAATACCAAGTAACTATTCCACGCGGACGAAGTCGCGGGCGGAAGCTAGTACTTAATATATAAAGCTGAAGAGTTTGTTTGTTTGTTTGCTTGAACGCGCTAATCTCAGGAATAACTAGACCGATTAGAAAAATTCTTTCAGTGTTAGATAGCCCATTTATTGAGGAAGGCTATAGGCTTCCTCAATAAATGGGACCAATACCATCACGCCTGTATTCCCCGAAGGTTTAGGCAGAGGCGTACTAATGTACACCCACAGTTCGCCGGTATGTTTAGGTCCCATCTAATAGGTGGCGAGTCTATTGCCATTAACCGGGCACAAATCCCAAACTCCGAGCTGCTACTGGGAATTTCATAGAAAAACCCAATAACACTTTGAATCGAACCCAAGACCTCTAGCGTAGCAGTCGCACAAGGCTATTGAGGCAGTTGTAGTTGTATGTATTTTATACATACCTGATATTAAGAATCTCTTTCAACTCCTGGTGTGTGTATGGCGAAGTGGGTACGATTATCATTCTATCTAGAAGGTCCAGGGGTATGCCGTGTGGTGATTTGTAGTTTGTTCCTCGAATCCTGGTGATACCACGGTTGGTGGCCATGATCACCACGGGAGCGGTCTCCGATTCTAACGCCCTGTTGAGGTAGGAGAAGCACTCGATGTCCAGCATGTGGGCCTGTGGGGAAAAAGTTACTATAAGACACATAGTGAGATAAATATTTATTTCTAACGGCAGTGATATGTCGCACAACAATCGCTCTAAAATATATAATTAAAAATAATATGGATTATTTGTGAAATACATTGTTTTGAATTTTTTTTAAAGATACATTGTGTTTTGCCGATTGCCTCGTTAGTCCAGTGGTCCCAAGTGCGACTGCAACGCTAGAGGTCCTGGGTTCGATTCCCAGGTCGAGCAAAGTGTTATTGGGTTTTTCTATGAAATTCCCAGTAGCAGCTCGGAGTTAGGAATTTGTGCCCGGTTAATGGCAATAGGCTCGCCCCCTATTACATGGGACCTAAACATACCGGCGAACTGTGGGTGTACATTAGTACGCCTCTGCCTAACCCTTCGGGGAATACAGGCGTAATGGTATGTTATGTTATATTTTATTAAAAGAATATTTAGGGCGTGATCTACAATCGATATCGAAGCCAAAAATATAGTTTTTAGAATTTTTGTCTGTTTGTCTCAGGTATGTATGTCCAGGCTAAACTCAAAAAGTACTGCATGGATTTATTTAAAATTTTGCATGAATATTACTAACAGGTCGGGTCAGATCGATTGTAGATCACGCCCCAAGTATTCTTTAGAAAAAATATTAAATGTACAGTTTTGACTTTCCTACGATTTTGTTATATGTATAGATAACAGACTTTTAATATTGATATGGTCACTATAAGATGTTGTTCGGTTAGATAATTACGCAATAACTTAAGAGAGAAGGAACCTTAGACATGGTTTTTTTTTACAAGTTAATTTATTATTTTATTGGTTTACCATCAGTTACTTATTGCACGACTTAGCTTGCTTCGATTTAGCATATTATGCTAAATCTAAGTGCACAACATATGTAGGTAAACACCACATGCAATATAATTCAGGAAATACCTTTGATAAAGGTTATACAAGCAAGGAAACAACTGTTGCAAAATTTATAACATGTAGGCAAAGTTTATAACATAGTAGGCAAAATTTATAACATGTAGGCAAAATTTATAACATGTAGGCAAAATTTATAACATAGTAGGCAAAGTTTATAATAGAGTAGGCAAAATTTATAACATAGTAGGCAAAGTTTATAACATAGTAGGCAAAGTTTATAATATAATAATAATGTAAGCAAAATGTATCACATAGTGGGTACCTATTTTAAATAGCACAGTAATTAGTGGATGGATAATGTTTTAATGGCTATCACTTACTTCATCAATAAACAGTACTCCGGGGATCATTTCTGCCTTGCTCTCCTCGCGCCACTCGGCCACCTTGCTGTTGATCTGCTCGCGAATCTCCGACTTGATCTCACCAGTGTCGCCTGAACACAAAATACCGTTTACCCGACTGCACCAGACGGAGGGTAATGTTTGCCGAGTGTATTTTTATATATTTACTGGCTGACCCGACAGACGTTATCCTGTCTTAACTATGAATATTGAATTCGAATTTTCTTAAAATTTTCTAATGTTCCACGCAGCTTACTTAGTTTTTTCTTTCATAAGAACCTTTCCTTACAATAATAAACGCAACAAAAAAAGAATCGAATAATTCTGCCGGTTTTCTGTGAGGTCTTAGTATCACTCCGGTCGAGCCGACCAATTCGTGCCGAAGCATGGCTCTGCCACGGAAAACTTAAAACTTACCTGAGAACAGCGCCAGGAAGCCGTGTGTTCTGGAGTTGATGACGTCAATTTCGTGAAGCGTCACAGTGTGGACCACTTCCTTCCTCTTTTGGAGTTCACCTTCAGGGCACTGGACGAAGCGGGCTTGCTGACCTAGAGACAAAGGAAATGTTCAGAAGCATATCGCCAGCAGCATTACCCGCTTGTTGGCCTTTCTTGAGCAGTTAGGGTTTGAGCTTCGACTTTTAATTGTATTCAGTAACTTGACAGTTCGAAGAGAAATAATGATACCACAATACAAGTAATAGTGTTGGGGTAGTGAATGATTTTGCGTAAAGAATGAATTATATAAATGGTTTAATCTATACTTCTATACTTATATATAAAGCTGAAGAGTTTGTTTGTTTACTTGAACGCGATAATCTCAGGAACTACAGTCCGATTTGAAAAATTCTTTCAGTACTAGATAGCCCATTTATTGAGGAAGGCTATAGGCTATAATCATCACGCTACGCGGACGAAGTCGCGAACAGAAGCTAGTAATTAATAAAAGTAATTTCCTTTTTTAATTTCTTCTAATCGAAACAAATCTCTTCTCTACTATTATAAAATTGTAAAAAAGCTGTTTCTGTACATTGAAGATATTTAAAAAAAAACACGTTATGGTATATAAACGTATCCAAATCAGAAAATGTGATTTTTAAAATTCTTGTCTGTTTGTTACAGGTTGGAGCAAAAACTACTGAATAGATTTTAATTTTGTTAACACTGTTAGAAAGTATGTGCTACAACTTAAAAACTGGTGAACTTCTTATCTCAATTAATTAATCGGATGCTGAGATACAGCTTGACCTCTAATGTATAGAGGCCCATACAAAGAAGAGATCATCACTGTTGGTTTTTATTAAATTATTTTTGGAAACTGCCTCAATAGCCAAGTGGTCCTGACCGCGACTGCTACGCTAGAGGGTTCGATTCCCAGGTCGAGCAAAGTGTTATTGGGTTTTTCTATGAAATTCCCAGTAGCAGCTGGGAGTTAAGAATTTGTGCCCGGTTAATGGCAATAGGCTCGCGTTTTCTGGCTCTGAAATTCCAGGTCAGGGGAGTCATTGACTTTAGCTGTTCCCAATCTGATGTGTCCGGCATTACCTTTCCTTTTTAATTTAGCTGAGCACACTGTGTCTGTAATATGTATCTCGATGGGTCCAACATACCATCACGCCTGTATTCCCCGAAGGGTTAGGCAGAGGCGTACTAATGTACACCCACAGTTCGCCGGTATGTTTAGGTCCCATGTAACCCCTATTACGTTATGTTATATTTTTGGAATCCATTTCTAATCCTACTATAGCTTCAGGTGAGCGAAGCCGCGGGCGAAACCTAATACTAAAAGTAATCGTAATTCAAACACAATTAAATCAAATTGTGTTATTAATCTGATTCAGATACCGTTAATCTCGGTTCCTACCCTACAATTTCTTCACCATTTCTTTTTTTGGAAGATTAAATATCGTATACCACAGTCTTAAAAAGTTTTTTTTTTAATGGCGCCACACTGTGTATTTGCCAGTGTCAAGTATTAAGTATTAAAGTAATCAAGTAATATTTCCCATCGTGAGATTATAATTATGGCACCACACTTTTTGTGTTCGCCAGTGTCAAGTATAAGTTGTTTAGTTGTTCAGTTGCCCCAATAAAACGGTAGAAACTTTATTGAGACTTTCATGGAGTTTAGGAGTGAACCCAAAAAGTCACGATTTTCAACTTTATATCATTTGCCTACACTCTCACATGTTCACGAACACCTTAATGGTTAATTATCCACCATAATTACACATCAAACTTCGGAGAAATTCAAGTATTGAAAAATTATGTAAAATCGACAACGTGCACTTTACATTTTCCCGCCTAAACCCTCTTAAAAAGTTATACATAACTACAAAATCATCATACAAAATCAACAATCCTTGCTACAAATAAGGTCAGGTTTTTGAAATAAAACTATTTTTTACGAATTTTATCGCGTTGTATTAATTTTATTTAATTCCCGACGTTTCGGATCCTTTACAGCATCCATGGTCACGGGCAGACTGAGGTGTTGGACGTCTTAATGTTAAATTACTAACAGCTACCTTACATTTTTGTTAAATTGAAGCGTCGGTAGCCTTATGGCTAGGGCGTTGGACTTGCGATCATGCGGTCGCCGGATCGATACCCACCCATTGCACTACCAACGTGAACCCACTCGTAACACAAGCAATCTAGCTTAGCACGAGGGGTTAACAAGAATACTAATAATGTGTGACCCACATTGGCAGTAAGCTTTTAAAAAAAAAGAAATTATTAGTGATCCGATAAAATCCGTAAAAAATAGTTTTATTTCAATGTCCAATATTCGCGTAAGTGTCAGAAACCAGTAGGTCAGGTTTCGACTTACCCGTGGCATCATAATCCCTTGCTCTAGCAAAGCTTCTTCCCAACTTGTTAATTTTGCCGGTTGCTTTATCAATGGTTATGACGTCACCAGCTTGTACCTGCACAAAATCAAAGTCAAAAGTTTTGAGTGTTGTCGACGGTTTTCCTTGGTTGTCGACCAAATTGCCTTGGTATCAAGTATAACATACCATGACGCCTGTGTTCCCCGAAGGGTTAGGCAGAGGCGTACTAATGTACACCCACAGTTCGCCGGTATGTTTAGGTCCCATGTAATAGGGGGCGAGCCTGTTGCCATTAACCGGGCACAAATTCCTAACTCCGAGCTGCTACTGGGAATTTCATAGAAAAACCCAACAACACTGCTCGACCTGGGAATCGAACCCAGGACCTCTAGCGTAGCAGTCGCGCTCAGGACCACTTGGCTAATGAGGCAGTTAGTATCAAGTCAAATAATAAAATTGTATTGTACTGAGCTTTTTTTTAGCCACATACTTAACCATTCATGTCTCAAGTACGTCACTCATTCGCTATACACAATCTCAATCACGTTCATTCAACTCTTTGTCACACGCTCAACGACAATTACAACGAATTTGTAAAACATTATAATTAAATCTATAAAAATATAGGGATAGAGGGTCAAACAAGCAGACGGATCGCCCGATGGTAAGCGATTACCGCCGCCCATGGACACCCGCAGCACCAGAGGAGTCGCAAGTGCACTGCCGGCATTTTAAAAGGGTTTGGGCCTCGAGTATCCTCACTCACTCGGCGAAAAACGACGTAAGCGTTGTTTCACGCCGGTTTTCTGTGAAAGTCAACTGCCTGATTAGCCAAGTGGTCCTGAGCGCGACTGCTACGCTAGAGGTCCTGGGTTCGATTCCCAGGTCGAGCAGTGTTATTGGGTTTTTCTATGAAATTCCCAGTAGCAGCTCGGAGTTAGGAATTTGTGCCCAGTTAATGACAATAAGCTCGCCCCCTATTACATGGGACCTAAACATACCGGCGTACTGTGGGTGTACATTAGTACGCCTCTGCCTAACCCTTCGGGGAATACAGGCGTGACAGACAGACTCCTTAAAAAAAATCGGAATCTCACCTTCTCCTTCAGCAGAGAGTCAATCATCTTGGCTCCCATGTCGTAGTTTGTCTCCATGTCAGTGGTCTTCAGTGTCAGGCGACCGACGCGAGCGCCCCCGCCCCCCGCCGCCCTCTCCACAACAACCTCCACGACTTCCCCCTCTATGATCTCCGACTCTTCCCTGAACAATAATTATTTTTTTGACGAAACATTTGGTGTAGTAGAGCGAATGGTTTCTGTGTCATGTGTTGTGGTTTCTATCCACAGGGTTATTGGTTATCAAGTCGTGGGTTGATTCTCACAGGACACAAATATTTATGTGATGAATATAAGTGTTTGTGTTTGTGTGGGTGTTTCTTATCTATACTTAATATATAAAGCTGAAGAGTTTGTTTGTTCGTTTACTTGAACACGCTAATCTCAGGAACTACTGGTCCGATTTGAAAAATTCTTTCAGTGTTAGATAGCCCATTTATTGAGGAAGGCTATAGGCTATATATCATCATGCTACGCGGACGAAGTCACGGGCAGAAGCTAGTGTATACATATATCCATTCACGCCTTTCTAAGCCCCCATGCTAAGCTAAATACTTGTGTTACGAGTGGTTTCACGTCGGTAGTGCAATGGGTGGGTTTCGAACCGGCAACCACATGATCGCAATTCTGACGCCCTAGCCATTAGGCAACAGCCGCTTGTTTCTTGCATACTTCTTTTGCTTCTGCCATTCTTGTTGTCTTTTTATTGCATAAATTGGACTTTATAACAATGTACTTAGAAAGAAGAAAGAAAGAAAGAAAGATCATTTATTTTCGCCCATAACGACGCACAAGTTCTTTTTTTTTTTTTAGCCAAAGGCCAATGTGTCTGTTAGACACTACAAAAATAACATAAACACAAATAAAAAATTAAAAAATAAAAAAACAAATTATTACATCTGACAACACTGGCAAGTGACAACCAAGTGCCAGCTAAGTGCTTAAGGATACTTACTTGATTCTGATACCGATTGATTTTCTGATGGCTTGCGTCAAAGCTTCTGTCTTGCTCATCTCTAGCGAGAATATTTCTGAACCTACAAACAAGAACTACCTTTAAAATTCAATGTCTGTATCAGTATGGGTATTGCTGCAATGATATATATTTTTTTATGGAATAGGGGAGCAAACGAGCAGGCAGATCACCTGATGGTAAGCGATAACCGCCGCCCATGGACACCCGCAACACCAGAGGAGTCACGAGTTTGTTGCCGGCCTTTTATAAGGGTAACCTCACTAACTCGGCGAAACACTTTTGGTTTCTTTTCGCGGTTTTCTGTGAGGCCGTGGTATCACTCTCTGGCTCTCCCACGTGAATAATTAATCTATGAGTAATTCATCTCTAATGTACACATGTTTTTTAATGGATTAAGTCAGCAAACTGCCTCATTAGCGAGCCTGGGTTCGATTCCCAGGTCGAGCATTGTTATTGGGTTTTTCTATGAAATTCCCAGTAGCAGCTCGGAGTTAGGAATTTGTGCCCGGTTAATGGCAATAGGCTCGCCTCCTATTATAGTTCGCGCAAAATAACTTGACCCAAAATTACAGAGGGGGAAAGTTTGCGCAGTGCATTTGCGTGCAAAATGTACTAAAAATCGACCATCCACCATTTTGATTCAAGTTATTTTGCGCCAACTGTACACGGGACCTAAACATACCGGCGAACTGTGGGTGTACATTTGTATGTCTCGGCCTAACCCTTTGGGGAATACAGGCGTGATGGTATGTTGGATGGCTACATATTATTTTGAGTATTAAACAAAAAAATCTTGTGTCCTTACCAGCCATGCTTGTAAAAGGAGTGTCAGGACCTAAAGCCTGAGCAAGTCCCATGGCAATGGCTGTCTTTCCCGTGCCTGGCTGTCCAGCTAGCAACACTGCTCGACCAGCTATTTTTCCTAAAAATAAACATTATTTATCAGTTCTAAATTCAAAACATATCAGTTTCAGATTGTTTAATGGGGTTGCCAGGCCCACAAATAGAAAAGCCAGACACAGATTCATATTTGGCCAGACATTTTGACGACACTTTTGGCGTAGCGGTTGAGAGATCAGCTTCTGCACCACATGTTGTGGGTTCAATCCCCACACAGGACAAATAATTGTATAGCCTACGGGTAGTTGTTCTGAGTCTAGGCATTTAGGTATATAAGTGAGAATATGTTTCAACATTTTTTTTTAATAGCTTGGTTTTTAAAAGAAAAGCTATTTAGTTTTGTCGGCCTGCCTTGCTAGTAGGGTTGCCAGTCAGTTGAGCCAGACATTTGGGTAGAAATTCCGGACACCTTACATTATTGAGGATTATGTGTCAGAGGGAGCGACTGACAGTCTACTCGCCTGCACTCGGCACTCGCTCGTTTGCGAAGTGTAAAAAGCCGGACAAGCCTGACACCGTTCATTTTGATCGGACACGCAATCAAAAGGCCTACCTATGTCCGGCTTTATCCGGACTCCTGACAATGCTACCTGCGTGCATCTTTTGGTGGGTCAGGGTTGACCAGAATCCTAACAAAACCCAGACAAAAATAAACAAAATACAGGCATCTTCGTTACCATGGCAACCATGTTTGCTCCATAATACCTTCTCGAATCATCTGCAGGATGACTCCGGCGGCCTTCCTGGCCATCTTCTGACCAACCATACCCTGGGAAACAGCTCTGGGCTCCAAGGAATCATCGAGACCCAACCCTCGAATATGGGAATGGGCGCCAATTCGTTCGATGCGAGTAATCGAACGCACCTCTTGGACTTGCGCCGCTGCTATCGACTACATAATAAAAAGTATATTTTAAAAAAATCTCCACATTGGAAAAAACATGAATAAATGTTTTTAAAAAGTTAGGTTATGTTTCCGAACACCGGCTAGTTAAGATTTTATACGTTTTGGTTGGTTTTCATATATTTGAAAAGTACTTACAGCCATTTTAGGATTTTATCTTTGGTAAAATTATAAAGTAATTTTGTGAAATGTGATAAAACAAAGAACGCGTTTCCGTCGCTAACCCAAACAAGAGCGGTGACACATTAAAACTGACAGTGACAGAAACAAGTTTCACTAACATTTGACAAAAAAGATTTCGTCTGTAAACACTGATCTCTGTGTCTGGAATCCTTTACAAACGATATACATTTTCGATCAGAAATTATTATGAATAGGATTCTAACTTGTGTCCCACCGGTTAATAAAATATCTATAACATGTTTAGCATGCGTTAATACGAAATATAATTAATTTATCACGACGGTAAAAGTGTGAAATGCTAAAGCAATATATAGGTACATAATTAAATGAACAACAAAATGTTATTTTTTTAATTATAATATTAAAGCATTATTGTAATTACATTGCCTACATAATTCTAAATATACTTAGAATTTAAAGCTTTGTTATTATGAATACCCTGGATACCTGTTAAGGTCAAAATCATTAAATTTTCAAAGGGTCGCTTGCCGAAATAAATTACTACGCATAACACATTGAGCTAATAAATACAAGATTGTGAAGTAATTTGTTGCCTTATGAGTTGCGGATAAGCGCTACAACAGACCGTGTGTCTAGCAAAGTGAGTGGCAAATGTGTGTGAAACATTGTAGGTATATTCGTTAAAAAGTCCAAAATTTATTCGCAATCGAGATATAGACAAAAACAAAATAAAGTTGAACTGAGAACGTCCTCTTTTATTGAAATCTGTTAAAATACATATATCTGCTTGTCGACTCATTCCCCTAATACCTCAATGGCAGCTAGGAGTTTGTTTTGGAGGTAAAGAGTAACTGGGTAGGGGTAAAATACGGGCTGTCTGCTTTTAGATGGGTTAATCCGTTATAAATTATTTATTTAGGAGTTTATTCACTTTTGACCAACCTATTTTTCATCTTGGTTTTTGCCAATGAGTTATTGAGAGCAGTCTATATATACAACTAGCTTCTGCCCGCGGTTTCGCCCCCGTGGAATTCGGTCTGTCATCACATCCCACGGGAACGGGATAAAAAATATCCTATGTCTGTCTCCTGGTTCTAAGCTACCTCTCCACCAATTTTCAGCCAAATCGGTTCAGCCGTTCTTAAGTTATAAATGGTGTAACTAACACGACTTTCTTTTATATATATAGAAGCAGTCTATATATACAACTACTTAGCTTCTGCCCGCGGCTTCGCCCCCGTGGAATAAAATGTATCGGGAACGGGATAAAAAGTATCCTATGTCCGTTTCCTGGTTCTAAGCTACCTCTCCACCAATATTCAGCCAAATCGGTTCAGCCGTTCTTGAGTTATAAATGGAGTAACTAACACGACTTTCTTATATATATATATAGATATAGGCAAGCATAATTATAGGTAGGCTTTCAGATCACTCAAAGTAGTAGTCTGATGTTAGCCGTTTTAAAAGCCGTTTTTTTAAGATTTTTATAAAAATATCGAAGTCTTTTGATTTCAAGCGCGACTACTACTTACGCTAGATGTCCTGGGTTGGATTCCCGGGGTTGAGAAATGTTTTTTCTATGAAACTCTCAGTAGCAGCTCGGAGTTTGGAATTTGTGCCCGGTTAATGGCAATAGGCTCGCCCCCTATTACATGGGATCTAAACATACCGGCTGTGGGTGTACCTTAGTAAACCTCTGTCTTATCCTTCGGGGAATATAAAGGCGTGATGGTATATTATGTTAAAAAAATTCCTAACTCCGAGCTGCTACTGGGAATTTTCAAAGAAAAACCCAATAACACTTTGCTCGACCTAGGAATCGAATACAGGACTTATAGCCTAGCAGTCGCGCTCAGGACCACTTGGCTAATGAAGCAGTTGTTTTTTTTTTGCATTTTTCATGCTTAGTTTCTGAAGTTATTTTAGAGAAGGGAAACATCGACTCGCATGCAGGATTCGAACCTGCGACGTTTGGTTACATACACCAGACGCTATGACCACTAAGCCATCACGAGTCCCACCTGCCATGTCGAAATTTGCCTTCACAATCGGAACTTACGTTCAAGTTATGGCCTCCGCAAATGTCCTGCTAATCTAGTATTGCCGTGCAGCGGGTCGTTGAGCTTCCTAAATAATGGATGAGCTACACGATGCCTGATGTATGCTATGGCTCTTTCTTCAAAAGGCCTGTTCAGATTTTGCCCTACATCGTAACACACATTCTTATTAATACTACTAACTACTACTGCCTGGACTTTAAAAGGGACTTAATTATGATTCTCTGAGTTTTGTTTCGGCGTTTCTTCTCAGAGGTCGTCAGACAGGAAATGCCGGCGCCATCTAGTAAAATAAAATGTAAAACGACTTGTAAAAGTGTCTTTAAAAGATCCATTTACAGAAATAAATATTATTATCATTTATCATCATCAATGGCTCACCTAAAGTTCTTTACCCGAAATTGTTCTTCCTAATCATTTGTAATCCGAATGATCACTCTTCCTAAAATTTTTCATCCTAAAGTTTTCATTCATACTATTTGTAGTGCTACCGGCGATGTTCATAATACTCATATTTCCGAAAATTGTAATTAATAATATCATTAATGTAAATATATTTAAACTCCTACTGTTTTTTATCATAACGCTTTTATCCCTAACCATACTTACCATAATATTTTCACTCATACTCAGAAAGAAACATTTGCCAAGTGTAACAACGTACCAATAACTATAGGACCAATTCGGTTCTGGCACTTCGCCGGCCGCTGCCGCGGCACGCTCGCTTCGCTCGCTCGGCTCGTGCGTTGTGGTCACAGTTCTAACCTAACCTAAACCAATGTAAGTATATAGTATTGATTATTATGAATAAAAAGAATGCTAAACAAAAAATATAAGACCTTGAATAATAGTGTAAAAGATGGTTATGTTGAGAAAATATAGGAAAACACATAATAGTATAATAGATATTTATTGCTACTGACATTATGAAGTTGAATGCTTCGGAATTATGTACATTAGAGACAGAGTAGTTAGGAATTGTTATTGGTAGGATGAAAAATGTTAGGAAGAACATTTTCAGATTTCCAATTATCGGAGCTGAAAATTTAGGTGAACTTTGGCGCACCCATCATTTAAGTTCATTACGTAAGTTCAGAATGTCCGTCGCGTCTGGTGTAGTGTATCTAACCAGAAGACGCAAGTTCGAATCCTGCCTGCGAGTCGAAGATTTCCTTCACTAAAATAAATCCGTAAAAAGTAGATAGTTTTATTTCTATCTATATCTATACTAATATATAAAGCTGAAGAGTTTGTTTGTTTGTTTGCTTGTTTGTTTGTTTGTTTGTTTGTTTGTTTGTTTGTTTGTTTGTTTGCTTGAACGCGCTAATCTCAGGAACTACTGGTTCGATTTGAAAAATTCTTTCAGTGTTAGATAGCTCATTTATCGAGGAAGGCTATAGGCTATATATCATCACGCTAAGACCAATAGGAGCGGAGCATCAATGAAGAATGTTTTAAAATCGGGGTTTTTTCCTTTTGAGAGCTTCCGATGCGTGCGCTGCGTAAACGCTTAAAGTGTCGCAAAAATCATATATGACAGAATTGTTCCTCTTTAAAAGTTCTAAAAGAAAGTCCGCGACAGCATATGTCTATCTTTTAAAATTGGCTCACTATAACCTTTTTTATGCTAACTTTGTTCTAAAATTCCAAATGCATTATTTGCGTAGTTGTTTTTATAAACATGATATTAATCCTTATCCAAATAAATACTTCATCAGCCTTTAGAGCTTTTGTTTTGTATCCGTGCGGACCGAGCTTGGGTCCGCTCGGACCCAACAAACGCTCTAAAGACATATCCTCATTTAGCGTTCTTTTATTATTCCTGTTCCCGTGACATATTTTACTAAAGTTCCGCTCGGATACTTAATACTCAATTATCAACAAACAATATTGGCTATATCTTGAAGTGAGCTTCAATCAAAACATACTACAAGCCGCTGAAGGGGATCATCATCTTCTTACCACCTGTCAAGTGCCACCTGCCAAGTTTGCTTGAACGCGATAATCTCAGGAACTATTGGTCCGATTAGAAAAAATCTTTCAGTGTTAGATAGTCCATTTATTGAGGAAGGCTATAGGCTACCGTCCCGCTAAGACTAAGTAACTATTCCACGCGGACGAAGTCGCGGGCGGAAGCTAGTACTAATATATAAAGCTGAAGAGTTTGTTTGTTTGTTTGCTTGAACACGCTAATCTCAGAAACTACTGGTCCGATTTGAAAAATTCTTTCAAAGTTAGATAGCCCATTTATTGAGGAAGGCTATAGGCTATATATCATCACGCTACGCGGACGGAGTCGCGGGCAGAAGCTAGTGTCTAATATTAGCATAATGTGTCACAAATCAGTAGGTACAAAAGACGCAGGTTCGAATCTGCCGCAATGGAATTTTCCCTTCACTGAAATACCTTATCAGTGTTAGTTTTATTACGTAGTGTTGTGCATCGTTAGAAGTGCACTATACCACCTATGCAAGTGATGTTGTACCCTCCAAACATCCCCTACTGCTCCACATACAGATAACAGTAAGCCTGTAAAGACAACAGGGAAACTACAAGATAATGTCTCCTTGAGCGAGTTTTGTGGGAGAATCTCACGCGACCATAAGCTTGTCGACTGAATTATTTATTTGGCTTTATATGGTACTAGCTACCGCCCGCAACTTCGCGTGGAATAGTTACTTACTTAGTCTTAGCATGATGATCAGCTTTATATAAATGAAATGAAATGATATTGTTTTCTGTAAGTAGATCATTAGAGACACTTTTACAAGTCAATGTTTTGTTTTTTTTTTTATAGCTAGATTATGGCTTCGGCATTTCCTAACTGACTATATACCTATATTATATATATATAAATAATATGTATATATACCTATATTAGTAAGTACTAGTTTCTGCCCGCGACTTCGTCCGCGTAGCGTGATGATATATAGCCTATAGCCTTCCTCAATAAATGCGCTATCTAACACTGAAAGATTTTTTTAAATCGGACCAGTAGTTCCTGAGATTAGCGCGTTCAAGCAAACAAACAAACAAACTCTTCAGCTTTATATATTAAGCATATATTCCCTGAAGGTTAGGACAGTGGTGTACGAATGTACACCCACAATGCGCTAGTAACTACGTTTCGATACTATGTAGAAGGGGTCAAGGATATTGCCATTAGGCGGGCACAGATTTGAAATCCGATCTGCTAATGATATTTTATAGAACACCCCAATAACAATTTTCTCGACTTACGAATCGAACCCAGGACCTATAAACGCGTCGCGCTGAGGATCGCTAAATCTATATACTTACTAATTTAAAAAGCTTAAGAGTTTGTTTGTTTGCTTGAACGCGCTAATCTCAGGAACTACTGGTCCGATTTGAAAAAATAATTTCAGTGTTAGATAAGATAGCCCATTTATTGAGGAAGGCTTTAAGCTATATATCATCACGCTACGCGGACGAAGTCGCGGGCAGAAGCTAGTTTATAATAAAAAAGGATCAACTTTAGGAATCGCTAAAATAAATAAACCACATAAACAAGTTTGAAACCGCGATTTTTTCCGAATATAAAAAAAATATTCCACATTTAAGGCCCACTTGCACCAACTTCTGAAATGTGTTTAAATTGTATTTAAACACGAAATTTCTATAAAAAATTATGTCTAAATATGACTTAAACACATTTAAGAATTTGGTGCAAGTGGGCCTAAATCTCGAAAGTTCCTTCGCCAATAGTATCCCTTCATAAATGAACCCTATTTACGGGGATGTGACGCACACCACTTCGCATTTCTAACACCCTAAACACACACATAACATAAATTATCTGTCCCTTTCTAGTAAAGGTATTCTCTGATACAGCCCTCTCTCTCCCCCGCTAGGCTCCTGCCGGTAATCGATTTTCCCTCGCATTATTTTTCCGGCACCCCTCGTGGTCACACAACGTGAGCGAAAAAATAGCAACCACTTTTGTTTGTGAGAAATAAAAATAATATAGGAATAATATACGAAGTGCTGTGCCTAAAAAACCTGTGTTGGTTTCGGTCTTAACAAAAAACAATCGGTGAGTGTTCCATTTTTGAATATGTATTTTTCCTTCGTCTGTTTTGGGTGTGCTGAGGTTTTTAAGTTACGAATTAATTTAAATGTTGACATCAGATTTTTTTTAATACCTTTACCTCTTTGGTGTATGTAATGAATCTTTTTGCTAAAGGAAGCGAACATTGACGATGTATTTTTAATCATAAGTATCTTTAAATACTTGCAATTTCCATGGCTGTGTTGCCAAAAATCCAATTTAAGACACCTACAGTTTTTACGAGCGTCCATTGTTGGAGGTACCTACCTACTAATGGCAGGTTCTACCTATCTACGCCGTAAGATTTACCTTCATCAAATTGAATCTACATAATATGCTTCAGATGTCCTGAAACAAAGCAAAAAGCAATAATACTAGAACTACACATAGGGCTTTAACAATGCCTCATAACAAAAACGATAATTTGAGTGAGGTTTGCAATCGAGGATTTTTAACGCGCTGATTAATTTATAGTTGAACAAAATCTGTCTGGCTGGCCGTCCAGCCCCTGCAGTCCCTGCCCGAACAAAATATGCTTAACGACTCACGTAAATAAAAGTAGTTCATTTTTTATTTTATCTCAAAAACCAGCATTTTTTGGGCTTTTAGAGCAAAATGTCCTGCTAAATAATTATGAATCTATGTACCTGTGTTTTCTATTTTTGAAATGGTAAGTACCTACATTTCAAAAACGCTCTAAGTGGTCCCAGATCGGTCCAAATGTACTTAGAGAAGTACTTGGAGGAAGTCTTCACCCTTCTTCAACAGGGTTCCTTAAATCATATTTTTGTCTTATAAATATCTCTACTAACAATTTTAGCTATGACTTACTATCCCTCAAAACTTATGAGAAAACTGTAGAACCATATAAAAAGGTTGAATTCTAGTTGCTCGTCTAAAATACTGATATCCCGTCGCATCTGGTCAGACTGAGAAGCCGACTCGACCATGAAATTTTTGCATGGAAACATCTAGAGCTAGAATGATTTCGATTTCGGAAATAGAACAATAATTGCTTATTTCCTGTACAGACGATCGTTAATCGGAAATTGCAAAGGATGGAATCGAAAATTTGATTGATTTTATGCAATGTTCTTATTTTAAATAACTAGTTTTGACTTTTCAAAAGTACCTTCTCTAATGGTCTAATTGAAATAAAACATTTTGACTTTGACTTTGACTTAAATTCTACTCTGACAGGTCTGCTCGAAGAGATTTCTTTAGAAATAAGCAGTAGGTACCTTTATGCTTAATAGTCCTTAGTTATTTAGTTTATATTATTTGTAGTGTGGTGTCTGCTTAAATAAATAAATGCTCGAAACCAATCGAACTTAGGACTACACGCTTAGCAGCCGCAGTTATTTTTTAAAATTCTATACCTAAACTCAGTTATTTTTAACTTTTATATTTTCTAATCAAACCTGCCTCAACTAAAAAAGTATAAAGAGTCCATAAACAAAGAAGATCGTTTAATGGGGCAGCGGGGAATCGTGTCTGACATTAAAAGCGCGGGAAAATAGAGGGGAGTGTAATGGCGGCGTTATTATGCGTAGAGCTCTCCGGGGAGGCTGAATGACTATTATACCATGGCCTCTTGGTATTTTTTAATGAAAGTTTGTTTACGTAGAGATTTTTTAAATAAAAATTATAATAAACTAAGTCATACTTTTTCAGTAACAAAATCCATAACCTTACTTTAAATTCATTTCAAGGTTCCTAATTAAGACTCCTTAACATTTAACTCAGGTGAGCATTAGGGTAGGATTTTGTAAAATGTTCATGGGGTTGACAAAAACAAGATCATCGCAATACTGCAGGATGATAAATTGCTTCCATCATTGCACACAGTTCACATAACATCATAAATATTATTTAGGTACCAGTAGGTACTACCAGTTATGCTTCTTCAGGGTTCCCTTTTCAAACTTCAACGGTCCCCCCGTGTTGTTCTTACATTACAGTTCAACGCGGAAATGACGTGTGCAAACTAAAACCACAGACAAACTAGAGTGGGAAGTAATTACTCGATTATTTACGACTCCTGGTTTTCATAGAGCACTTGCCAGCCGCTTTGAACTTTTACAGTGGGGAGGCTGAATACCGGTGAGCCTTGTCACTTTTATTTTTACTGTAAAAGTTTTCGCATAAAAGGCGCGGTTTTTATGGTTTTGTTTTCTGGGTAGTTTGATGGGTCTTTTATCGTGGGGAAGATAGCAAGGTGAGATTTTATTGGCGGTAACTCTCTAAAAGCTTAGATTACACGATTTTATGTAGGTATACATGCGAGGGAATATTAACTGATTATAATATGCGCTTATCAAGAAAGTAGCAAAGGCTGTGTTTTAGGATTTGTCGTAGATATATTGTTAACATTGATGTTTTTTTTGGGCGGTATGATATAATAATTTCAAGAGACGAGAGAGAAGAGTCGGACTGTGGCTCACAAGGCAAAACACCCGTCTGGTTTCAGGTGTTGTCACACACCTCGCCTGTCAACATTAAATATAATAACAAATCATTTGCCAACAGGTGATCGTCGGCATGCCGCGGTCGGCGTGAGATGGACGGCATACAGATGGAGCCCATCGGCAAGTACAAGGCCGATAGGAACGGTTCTGCTAAGGGTAAGAATCTGCGGGCCTAGCCAAGTTTAGAATCTGTGATCGTATAATAATCGTATGTACGTATATAATCTATAACGCTAAGTCACGTGGTCAGAATGTCGTGACAGCGCTATAGGTATGTACTGTCGAGGTACCGAGTTTATCATACAATAATATGTAGTTATATAGTTAAACTTAATCATTACTTACGGGGCGAAGCCTCATACAAGTGAGTCTGTCAAGACTCGCAAACTGATTGTTTATTCTCTAACCAGCCAGTCAACCCGTATTACTGTCGCCTTCTTGGAGCGGTCTCTACAGTACCTACTCCCCATACATTTTAATCGTTTTCTATAGCGTTAGCGATCATAGATTACAACTTAGCTAGGCCTACTGTTTATCAAATATGGCCGCGCAGGATCTATGTTTTTTTTTCGAACCGGGGCAGAAACTTTGTAGAGGCGCCCTCTCTCTTCGGCGTTTGATATAAATTGTAAAAAATACACAATTTTGGATCCAAAGACAACTTAGCCCAATTGAACCAGAGCTGATTTATGTTTACCCTTTTCTATAAATATATCCTGTATAGAAATTATATAATTTCGACTGATATTTAAAATGACTAAAATGATTTTTATGTTATTTTTAGCAGCTGCCTGGCGTAATATGGTTGACCAAGATTTGGATGATGTCGCGTTTTTGGCTGGTAAGTAATCTGTTTATATAGCGCTATAACAATAGTAAATAAATAGACTAGTACTTAACTAAAAATATTACCTATAATTATGGAGAAAAAAGATAAAGAAAAAAAGAGACAAAAGAAAAAAATACTGAAAATTTTGCAGAGAAAAATCCTTTTTTTCGTACAGAAAATAAATTAACAAAGCAAATTGTGTTCGTTCTATGATGACAGACTAGTGATATTACCATTGTTGGACCGCTAAGTCTTAGATGTCACTTCGCACACGAGCCATATAACCGGCGGCGGTAGCCTAATGGCTAGGGCGTCGGACTTGTGATCGTCGGATTGTGGTTGCCGGTTCGAAACCTACCCATTGCACTACCGACGTGAACCCACTCGTAAAACAAGCATATAGCTAAGAGAGGCTAACAAGAATACTAGACTAGTAATGTGCGACCCACATTGCCAGTAAGCTTATTTAAAAATAAAAAAAAACTATCTCTCTAAAGCAAGCAAAACATCGCAAGGTTTTGCATTAACTCTGGTGTTGCAGGTGTCCATGGGCGGCGGTGATCGCTTACCATCAGGCGATCCGTCTGCTCGTTTGCCTACTATCACATAAAAAAAGACGCCTTATAGTAGGACAATAATTACACAGGTCTTGATGATGATGATACTTACTTCCTTTTTCTCCTACAGACACGGACAAAGCGCGCGAAGCCCGGGAGCTCCGCGATGCCCCGGTGGCGGTGTGCTCCCAGCGCCGAGCGCTCTGTATCACCGCTTTGTTGTTCTCCGCCATGTTTGCAACAGCTCTCATCGTTGTGTATGCTACTCCGCAATCAGGTAAGTGACGATAATTAAACGGCTGAAATACTTAATTTAAAAACACACGTTTTAGACAACCCGCGACGATAGTAATTTTAACATAACATAACATAATTACGCCTGTATTCCCCGAAGGGTTAGGCTGAGGCGTACTAATGTACACCGACAGTTCCCCGGTATGTTTAGCTCCCATGTAATAGGGGGCGAGCCTATTGCCATTAACACAAATTCCTAACTCCGAGCTGCTACTGGGAATTTCATAGAAAAACCCAATAACACTGCTCGACCTGGGAATCGAACCCAGGACCTCTAGCGAAGCAGTCGCGCTCAGGACCACTTGCAAAATTTTACGTTATGTAAAATTATGGCGCCCAATGTGGGACCACTCAAGACCCAGTTTGGGCGCCATTACCATTCCGTACTACTGCATGAGTCTACTATGACCCTAGTGGTATGTCTTGCCGTATCTCAAAATAAACGTACATGACAGTGTTCTGGAGACCTCACAGCTGATTTAGTGGACACGCCACTAAATCAGCTGTGAGGTCTCCAGTTCTAAGAGGTCTAAGTTACTCTATCAAGTCAAGTCAAAGGTCTCGAGTTCAAATCCAAGGCATGCACCTCTGACTTTTCGAAGTTATGTGCGTATTAATTGTTAATTATCACGCGCTTAAACGGTGAAGGAAAACATCGTGAGGAAACCTGCACGTCTGAGAGATTTTCTCGATGGCGTGTGAAGTCTGCCAACCCGCATTAGGCTAGCGTGGTGGTAGGGATTAGGCTATAGTTAGCCTAATCCCTCTCATTGTTAGAGGAGACCCGTGCCCAGCAGTGGGACTTATAATGGGTTGATTATGTTACTCTATACGATGAGAAGTAAAGTTAACAGGGTTATTATTGAGTGACTTACTGAAATCATATCATATCATCCAAAGAGATCATAGGTTCTCGAGTAACTTGTTAATGGCGCCCAACATGGGACTAAGTTCCCACATTGGGCGCCACTAAGATTCTACTAATTCTACATTATTTCAAGTGCTTTAAAAACGTTCCATTATTTTTTATGTTATCATGTGTATGTCAAAAAGCACAGTCATTGACTTAATTTAATGTTTTTCAATCATTTAGATATTATATACATGATTATTTGTTTCAGACTGCCCATGCGCTGGTGAAGCCACTTTAGTACCAGGCCAACCTCCAACGGATTCTGAAGCAAGCGTCGCTGCATCTAATAAGTTAGTGTGACATTGTATTGGATGCGACAAGCCGAGGACAGGTTGAAATAGCGCACATTTGGGGAGTCCTACGTCCAGCATTGGATTGATATAGGCTGGTTGATGATGAATGAATGGCAGTTACTTAACCTTTTGGAGCAGCCCTGAACTTAGGTCCAGGGCTCCTAGGCACTTGGCATTTGGGACCCCTTCAAGCTTCGAGGCAAGCCAGGCTTTGAGTATATTGTAGGTCTAGTGTGGAAATCCGGCACTATTTAGAAGTATACAAAGTGAAATCAAAATTATTTATAACATACCATCACGCCTGTATTCCCCGAAGCGTTAGGCAGAGGCGTACTAATGTACACCCACAGTTCGCCGGTATGTTTAGGTCCCATATAATAGGGGGCGAGCCTATTGCCATTAACCGGGCACAATTTCCTAACTCCGAGCTGCTACTGGGAATTTCATAGAAAAACCCAATAACACTTTGCTCGACCTGGGAATCGAACCCAGGACCTCTAGCGTAGCAGTCGTAAATTAGCAGCAAATTATTTATTCAAGACAGAAGATAGAACTCTCCTCGAGCCTCATTTAGTCTAGAGTAAAGTACTATTGGTTTTTTTTCTCGATCGGCTGCTATTGGTTTTCGCTCGGAGTTGGGATTTATGTCCAGTTAATGGACATCAATAACATGATATCTAGAAATATTCTGTGGATGTACATTAGTACTACTTACTTATTAACCCTTTAGGGAACACAAAGATCAATCATCTTAAAAAAAATTGATGGGAAAGCCGAAGGTCTGTGGCGTTGATTATGGGAATTAAAGGATGTTGCTGGATGGTAATAGGTTCGCCCCTATAACATGAGATCTAAACATTCTGTAGGTGTAGGTAGGTACATTAGTGCACCTTTATCTAATCCTTTGCCAAACAGAAGCGTGATAGTATATAGAAGAATATAAAATTATACGTGGTAAATTTTGAAAATACACCACAAAATTCTTGAAGAAATTAACGTTTTTTTTCGAAAAGTTTTATGTCACGCCTGTATTCCCTGAAGGGTTATGCAGAGGTGAACAGATTGTTAAAAAAAAAGGTACACCCACAGAATGTTTAGATCTCAAGTAATGGGGACGAGCCTATTGGCATCCATCATCATCATCAGCCTATATTCGTCCACTGCTCGACTTAGGCCTCTTCTAGTGAACGCCACAGAGCCCGATCTTTAGCTTTCCTAATCCATTTCCTAATTCAGTTTAGGGCGAGCCAATTTTATATGTACATTATTTTATCCTAGGGAGCGCATAGCGAGTAATGGTGCAGTATTCCCGTGGCGCGGCGCTCGTCTGCCAACCTTCATCATACCCAAACACTACAGTCTGTGGCTACATCCGAACTTGACGACCGGAGAACTGAGAGGTGAGTAGTTTTAGCCAGAGCCGTCTTTAACGTTTTGGAGGCACGGGGCACGGCGATAATGGGGGGCTATGACAGTGCTATGTCAGGGAATTATTTCCTAAACAAATGCAAAAAAAAACAAAATGAGTGAGAAGTAGGGGGCCCCCTTAGATCGCGGGGCCTTGGGGACTGGGTTTAGCTGCCCAGTGAGGTGGAATAGACTCTCACATAGGGTTGCCAGCTGTGGCGTATTAATAGCCCAATTTGTTACGGTCCCTGGCCCGTTATGCCCTATAAAAAGATCCATCCATTGGAGGCCCCGTTCGATCGCCGCCCGATTTACCGTCCTCGCCGGCGAGGCCCGTCGCGAAGACCCAGTAATGGTAACCCCCCCCCCCCCCCCCCGACCCTTGCTCGAGCCGGCCCGCGCCGAGCCAGTAGCTTTAAATTAGTCCCTAATAATAATTTAAACCAGATCCAGCCGTCCCTAGCTGCCCCCCCAGCAACGCCCTAAGCCGAGGCCCGTGTCCCGCAGGGGACGCCCTTAGCTGCTGTTGCTTAATTTTAAGTTGCTCCTGGCTGGAGGCATTCGGTGCCTCGCCACCAAATTCGGTTACGCAGTTAAGATTCCCTGAATCAACAGCTAATGTCCATTTAAAAAAAAAAAGAGGCCCCATTCTATGAATAATTTGCAATGGGCTTCAACTGGTATATAACGCTGAAAACCAGCGAACTAGGGTCATCGCTGAAAAACAGCGCTGTCAGTGCTGTAACACTACATCTCTGCACCAACATGCTGAGATTTGACCTTTTTTCGTTGAATACGACGCACATCTCTCTCTTAGTTTAAACTTAGCTTTAGTTCGTGCCAAAAATTAGTTTGATTTCGATCACTACCTAATCTATGCATCTGACTTTGTGTTTGCTTACGTTTGTTATAGTTTTTGTTTATATTAGTTAAGTTGGCAGTGTTGGCACTTGGTTGTCACTTGCCAGTGTTGACAGATGTAATAATTTCCTATTTTTTTTTGTGTTTATGGTATTACTGTAGTGTGTAACCGACACATTGGCCTTTGGCTAAAAAAAATTCTTGTGCGTCGTTATGGGCTAAAATAAATGATCTTTCTTTCTTTCTTCTTTTTTAATTTACGCTACTGGTTGCAAGACTTAAATATAGAAAATTCGGACAGAAATTCATATTTTATCTTAGACAAACATATAATATAAGTACCTATATTACCAACAATCTCTTTCACAGGAGAAGTATCAATAGACTTCAAGGTAGATCGGGACACGACTTTCTTAGTCCTCAATGTGCGAGATATGAACGTGACGGAGAGAGCGCTGTTCAAATCTGGAGGGTCGCTGGGACCTAAGGTGGCAAAGACATTGGAGTATCCTCAAGCTGATCAGAGCTATATTGAGTTTAAGGTGAGTGTGGTATAGGGGGCAAACTAGCTGACGGACCACCTGATGGTAAGCGATAGCCGCCGCCCATGGACACCCGCAACACCAGAGGAGTCACAAGTGCGTTGCCCGCCTTTTAGAAGGGTTTGGGCAGTGGCCCAAACCCTTCTAAAAGGCGGGCAAGTGAGGACACGCGCCGAGTTAGTGAGGACACCAGTGGGTGTCCTCACTAACTCGGCGAAATATAACGTAAGCGTTGTTTCACGCCGGTTTTCTGTGAGGCCGTGGTATCATCCCGGTCGAGCCTGCCCATTCGTGCCGAAGCATGGCTCTCCCACGGTAAAAAGATTCGCTTTTTTTATGGGATAGGGGAGCAAACGAGAGATCACCTGATGGTAAGCGATAACCACTGCCCACGGACAACCGCAAATTTATTATAATATCTTTAATAAATAAATTAATATAATAACATAACATAACATACCATCACGCCTGTATTCCCCGAAGGGTTAGGCAGAGGCGTAGGTACTAATGTACACCCACAGTTCGCCGGTATGTTTAGGTCCCATGTAATAGGGGGCGAGCCTATTGCCATTAACCGGGCACAAATTCCTAACTCTGAGCTGCTACTGGGAATTTCATAGAAAAACCCAATAACACTATAAGTTGCTCGACCTAGGAATCGAACCCAGGACCTCTAGCGTAGCAGTCGCGCTCAGGTCCACTTGGCTAATGAGGCAGTAAATATAATATCTTTAATAAATAATTTTTAATAATAAATTAAAATATCTTTTTTTAGGAGAAGCTTCGACGTAAGTTCAACTACACTCTAAGCCTCAGGTTCATCACCAAACTGGAGAAGAGTGACAAGCAGAGAGGATTCTTCTTGACAGGAACACATCGACAGTAAGTCAAGATCTATGACATTATTAGCATCTCGTGCGCAGCTTCATTTGCGTCAATTTTCCCGAACTTTTTCCGGTGAAAAAGGGTGTTAAGGTTTCCCTTAAGATTTGTAATGGAGTATGGTTTGCTTCTGCATCCTATCCTTTTTCTCCTCTCTATTTCCTACGTCCCACATCCCTAGGGGCAAGCGCGCGCTCTACGGCCGGCGCCATCTACCGGCGGCGGAACACCCCCCGCGCCGGACCACTCGCTCGTTCGCAACGGTTCACGCGCCAACGCATTGTGCGCGCTCCGCAAAACTAACAGAAAAACTGTATTCAACAAGGTGTTCATAGTGTTAATTACCTGTGCATAATTATCGGGATGTCCCTAGACATTAAACTAACAATTTAACAACAAACAAACACTTGTGGAAGGTGAAGGAAGCCGCCCGGAGTGCAGAAGAAAGTTGTCCGCCCCGCGCCGTGAGTACCTAAACTTACCTTTCCTTTCTATTTTCTCCCACAGAAGCAGCCGTAGCAACCTATGGACCATAAGTCCTACTTATCGAAGCGATTACTTAATAAAGGGAAAAAGCATCTTTCCCACAAATCTTGTCCTGACAATGACGAATACCTACACCAAAAAATAATTATGCAATTCTGTGCAGGCGTTCGGGAGTTATGCGCGTATATACATTTCGGCGATTTACTTTTATTTGTATAACACCATCACGCTGGTATTCTCCGAAGAGTTAGGCCGAGGTGTGCTCATGTACACCCACAGTTTTCCGGTATGTTTAGGTCTCATGAGATGGCGAAGCCTATTACTTACCATTAACCGGGCACAAATTCCTAACTCCGAGCTGCTACTGAGAATTTTATAGAAAAACCCAATAACACTTTGCTCGACCTGGCAATCGAACCCAGGACCTTTAGCGTAGCAGTCGCGCTCAGGACCACTTGGCTAATGAGGCAGTTCTCCGAAGAGTTAGGCCGAATGTACACCCACAGTTTTCCGGTATGTTTAGGTCTCATGTAGATAGCGATAGATGGCGAGCCTATTACCATTACCCGGGCACAAATTCCAAACTCCGAGCTGCTACTGAGAATTTCATAGAAAAACCCAATAGCACTGCTCGATCTGTGAAACGAACCCTGGACGTCTAGCGTAGGAGTCGCGCTTGAGACCAATAGACTGAAGGCATTCACCCTATTATTTTGTCTTTTTTTAAACTTCCTCAATAGCCAAGTGGTCCTGACCGCTACTGCTACGCTAGAGGTCCTGGGTTCGATTCCCAGGTCGAGCAAAGTGTTATTGGGTTTTTCTATGAAATTCCCAGTAGCAGCTCGGAGTTAGGAATTTGTGCCCGGTTAATGGTAATAGGCTCGTCCCCTATTACATAGGACCTAAACATACCGGCGAACTGTGGGTGTACATTAGTACGCCTCTGCCTTACCCTTCGGGGAATACAGGCGTGATGGTATTTTTATTTAAACTTCGTCCCACACTAGGATTTTCTCCTGTATCGTGAATGCGTTTCCAAATACAAATTCTCACATACACAAACGCCCAGATCTGAAATTACTAGGTACCTATAAATCATACATACATTGCTCCGTGTAGGAATCGATTTTTCTGTGTAAAATAAGAATTGTTTCATTACTATAGTACTAGACAAGTACCTACATAAACACTTATTTTTTAGTTTTTCACATGATCGCTACACGAAAACACACAAAATCACTTGACAAGCGACACGACACAGACTGAGGGCCACTTGCACCAACTTCAAATGTATATTTAAATTGTATTTAAACACGATTTTTCATAGAAATGTTGTGTTTAAATACAATTTAAGAAGAAACTTTCACGTGGGAGAGCCATGCTTCGGCACGAATGGGCCGGCTCGACCGGAGTGATACCACGGCCTCACAGAAAACCGGCGTGAAACAACGCTTGCGTTGTGTTTCGCCGAGTGAAGGAGGTTACCGGAGGCCCAAACCCTTTTAAAGGCGGGCAACGCACTTGCGACTCCTCTGGTGTTGCGGGTGTCCATGGGCGGCGGTTATCGCTTACCATCAGGTGATCCGTTTGCTCGTTTGCCCCCCTATCCCATAAAAAAAAAAGTTGGTGCAAGTGGCTCTGAAAGTATTTTTTGTATTTTGCCGCAGTCGTTGCGCCGTCTCTCGGTTCTGGCTGACCCACGCTCGCTCAGCATTCCCATGCTTAGATGAACCACACTTCCGGGCAACCTTCAAGATTACCATCGTGAGAGACAGGTGAGAATTGTACTCTAGAAATTTACTAAGAATAAAGAAAACGAGTTTGAATGTGTATGTTTGTGTTAGTTTAACCACGGCTGTGTATGTGTACGTGTTTGTGTGTGTGTGTGTGACACAGATATGTGTTTGTGTGTTTGTTGTGTATGTATGGGTTGTGTTGCTACTTGCTACCCTTGTAGCTCTGGTAGCTATCAGTGTTGCCAGTCGCCATATGTATGCAACCATTGCAATACGTAGGAAGTTATTTCTTTTTAATATTTTTTTTGTGTGATAAACGGACTGAAATATTTTTTCTTTTCGGAGGGTGTGTGTGTTTGTCTGTGTGTGTGTGTGTGTGTGTGAGTGAGTGTGTGTTTGTGTGTGTGAGTGTGTGTGTGTAGTAGTAGTGAACCACTAGTGCTGATTTTTATCCCTCTTACATAATAATAAAAACAATCAGCAGAATATAGCATTTGGTTTCTGTTTTCTGGTTTCCAATTTTAGCGATATGTTTCTACGTACAGGTTTCACGTATCACTGACGAATATGCCTATAGTGGCGACCGAAGAAGCCGGTTTCTACTTAGGACATCGATTGGTAAGTTTAAAAAAAAAAAATAGTTTATTTCGTTATTTATTGAGATAATAAATTATGTTTATTTCTGTATAAAGAGAGTATGTATGTATACAAGTAATAAAAAAAAATGTATTTTAAATTAGCCTTTTCCCGCGGCTTCACTCACCTGAAGCTATAGTAGGATTAGAAATGGATTCCAAAAATAATTTAATAAAAACCAACAGTGATGATCTCTTTCTTCTTTGTATGGGCCTCTATACTGATTATTGTTATAGATTTTTGAAGTTAGTGTGGCGCCCGGTTAGTCCATAGTAAAATCTTCCTTTAATCCTCCTCTTTTCTTCATAACTCGTTACCGGAATCTTTGTTCCCTGAGACCTACAATTTGGGTATCTTCAAGACGAGAGTGAATAGGTACCTTCTAGGCAAGCGCGCTCCATCGTAGACCACTTCGATGCTTAACATCAGGCAAGTTGTGGTCAAGCGTAAACCTATCAGTGATAAAAAAAATAAAAAATAAAATAAACGCTATTATTTTCGGGACAATACGTTTCTAAATCTAAAATCGATAAAATCTTTTTTTTTTGTCCCAATCAAAAAAGTACTAATACCCAAGTGAAATCTGTTGTTTTTCTCACAGCTTCAAGATGAATTCGCAACCACCCCTCCAATGCCCCCCCACATGATATCGCTAGCAGTTTGCCGCCTGCAGCGCCGAGCCGCTCCCGAACTCCCCACCGAAGCGACGCCGAACATTACCGAAGTGCTCACGATCTCTCCCGAAGGCACGGCGGAACCGCCCGAAGAGGAACCACTGCCGCCCGAAATCAGCTTGTATAGCGATCAACAGGTTATCTTGGATGAATCCGGGTGAGTGACGAATACACATACCATCATCACGCCTGTATTCCCCGAAGGGTTAGGCAGAGGCCTACTAATGTACACCCACAGTTCGCCGGTATGTTTAGGTCCCATGCAATAGGGGGCGAGCCTATTGTCATTAACCGGGCACAAATTCCAAACTCCGAGCTGCTACTTGTAATTTCATAGAAAACCCAATAACACTTTGCTCGACCTGGGAATCGAACCCAAGACCTCTAGCGTAGCAGTCTCAGTCAGGACCACAAGGCTAATGAGGAAGAATACACACAGGTTTTAAATTTCTGGTAACTTTTATGTGGCTATTACGCAAATGTTTTGCCATAAAGCTCCGTATATTATGGTCGAGTTACACAGCCCGGACTGATAGGGGCTGGTCTACTCAAAGCCAGTATAATAGCCTGAATTGTGTTCTTCGCATATTGTATAAAGCTAATAATGTCTGATAGGAACTTTAAAAGAGACCATGTTGTTCCAGCGTTTCTTCTCAGACGTCGTCATCTAGGAAATGCCGACGCCATGTTGTAAAAATGTCTTAAAAACAATGACATTATTAAGTTACTAGCCTCTGCCCGCGGCTTCGCTCACTTGAAGCTCAAAAACCAACAGTGATGATCTCTTCTTTGTATGGGTCTCATGTACATTAGACAGTATCTCAGAGAGGTCAAGCTGTATCTCAGGTTCTGTTTAATTATTTGAGATAAGAAGTATACCAGTTTTTAAGTTGGAGCACATACTTTCTAACAGTGATAACAAAATTAAAATCTATTCAGTAGTTTTTGCGCCAACCCGTAACAAACAGACAAACAGACAAGAAATTTTAAAAATCACATTCTTGGGTTCTGATACGCTTATATATTCTAACCCACTTGTTTTTTTTTAAATATCTTCTATGTATAGACACAGATTTTTACAATTTTATAATAGTAGAGATAAGATATTATATCATTGCTTAAAAACGTTTATTTTACAAAAATAATTTATAAAATTTATTTATTCATTTGTCCGCAGGCCCCTTCTGGAATGGGTTCAGAAGACGATACAACACTTCTCCTTCGAACTGAACACGTCATATCCGTTACCCAAATTCGGTAAGTTGACGAAAAATATAAAAAAATGCAATACACATTTTTTTTTGCATTTTCTTATATGTTAAGATTATAAAGTTATCTTAGTCATTATTTAAGTGTTTTATTTTTGTTCTCAAAATTATGATTGATTAAATATATTTAAAATTAATAGATTCGCATTTTATGTATGAGCTTAAAATTAAATATTTAAAAAAAAACCTGAAATCCTACATCTGCTTCTGAGTGTAATCCGCAACCGCGGATATTAACCTATTATAATATCTGCAGCCGCGGATATTAACCTATTACAATATCTGCAGTCGCGGATATTAACCTATTATAATATCTGCAGCTGCGGATATTAACCTATTACAATATCTGCAGTCGCGGATATTAACCTATTATAATATCTACAGCTGCGGATATTAACCTATTACAATATCTGCAGCTGCGGATATTAACCTATTACAATAACTGCAGCCGCGGATATTAACCTATTATAATATCTGCAGCTGCGGATATTAACCTATTACAATATCTGCAGCCGCGGATATTAACCTATTACAATATCTGCAGCCGCGGATATTAACCTATTATAATATCTGCAGCTGCGGATATTAACCTATTATAATATCTGCAGCTGCGGATATTAACCTATTACAATATCTGCAGCCGCGGATATTAACCTATTATAATATCTGCAGCTGCGGATAT
Organism: Acronicta leporina; assembly: GCA_947256265.1. Lineage (NCBI taxonomy): Eukaryota > Metazoa > Arthropoda > Insecta > Lepidoptera > Noctuidae > Acronicta > Acronicta leporina. The sequence goes on along the minus strand of OX366541.1, from coordinate 4,318,162 downwards.
TAACCTATTATAATATCTGCAGCTGCGGATATTAACCTATTATAATATCCGCAGCTGCGGATATAATCCGCTAATAATCTAGTTCGACTGTATTCTGATTGTTCTGTCACGTAATAATAGTTTACTCAAAAATGCATGTAATGTGGTCATTATTTTGACAACCTTGTTTGAGCAAAGTCGACCTTGCCGTTCTGTTTCAAGGAGCGGCCGCTCTAACAGAACGGCAATGTATTGCCGGCCGCTATTTTGACGTTTCAACGTTATAATGTTCTATTATTTAAATTACTTGCTGGTTTTATTTAGATTAGGTACTTGCACTTTTGAGTACTACTATACAAACTTGGCCCACAATGACTGCTTCGCTGGTCACGCTATGATTGCCTCGATCTAGCCTAGCTACGCTCTAGGCCTTTCAGCTTGGCCATCATTGTAGCCCTTGCTGTCCTCGCGCCAGCAAATCAGCGCGACCAGCAAAGTAGTCATTATAGACCGCGGCAGTAATGTACTATTCAAGTTTTAATTTACACATTTGTAGATATCGTGGTGGTGGAAGGTGGAAACCCCTACTCCGAAGGTTGGGGGCTCATTACACTGGCTCCCGCTACCCTGTCTGATACCAAGACTATAGCCAGATTGTTGGCCCAACAGGTGAGGAATCACTTTCAGCGAAATTTGTTACATGTCACATGCAGGCAATAGTAGATCTAGGATTTCTTTCTGTGTTGTATTGGAACAGAGAAATAGGGAGTATCGAATATTTAGGAACAAATAAGACGTTATTTCTATTTTACATACATACGTACATACCATCACGCCTGTATTCCCCGAAGGGTTAGGCAGAGGCGTACTAATGTACACCCACAGTTCGCCGGTATGTTTAGGTCCCATGTAATAGGGGGCGAGCCTATTGCCATTAACCGGGCACAAATTCCTAACTCCGAGCTGCTACTGGGAATTTCATAGAAAAACCCAATAACACTTTGCTCGACCTGGGAATCGAACCCAGGACCTCTAGCGTAGCAGTCGCGCTCAGGACCACTTGGCTAATGAGGCAGTTATTTCTATTTTATTTCTGTGATATTTAAAAAATCTAGACTCATTATTTCTTGTAGATTTTTTGACGCTAAATGTAATTCCGGCAACAAGATTGCTTTAGGACGTCAGAATTGGGAGATATACACCTACCTTCAAATCCCTAAACCCCTTGTACGTAACGATGACTCATTGAGTCGTTGTCAAAAAACCCTTGTCTGTAAGACGAGTCGTCGACGTTTCGGATCATATTTCACGTCAATTTTTAATATGTAATATGTTTTCTATCCTGTTCTTACTTATTTAAAGTGTACGGACAAGAAAAGGACAGTAATATAACAGCTTCAGTCCCGTTTTACCTTATCAGCAATTCAAGTACTTACCTGACCTTTTTTTGTTTATTGTTCGGGCCGGACGTTTTCTGTAAACACTGTTTGTAGTTGAATAACGTTATACGATATATAATCCGGTCGAGCCGGCCCATTCGTGCACATTAAACATCCTTAGACATGCTACAACATACACACATTTACTACGCAGCCTATGCAGGCATAGGCTGCACCTAGTATCAATGAAACGTTTCCAACAGCTTTTTTTTTATTGGATAGGGGGGCAAACGAGCAAACGGATCACCTGATGGTAAGCGATAACCGCCGCCCATGGACACCCGTAACAACAGAGGAGTCGCAAGTGCGTTGCCCGCCTTTAAAAGTGTTTGGGCCTCCGGTAACCTCAACTCACTCGGCGAAACACAACGCAAGCGTTGTTTCACGCCGGTTTTCTGTGAGGCCGTGGTATCGCTCCGGTCGAGCCGGCCCATTCGTGCCGAAGCATGGCTCTCCCACGTGACAGCTAGTGAACTTGTGTAATATATTCCCCAGTGGTTCGGTGGCACCGTGTCCCCGCGCTGGTGGTCCTCGCAGTGGCTGCTGGAGGCGCTGACGTCGGTGCTGGCCGAGAAGGCGCCCGCGCCGCCACACACGGACGCACAACGTCCGGCCGATGCACTTCTACTGGACCACGTGCTGCCAGCACTCAGGTCAGGATTAAGGGTCTGACAGACACTGAATTATAAAGTTATTTAGTGAAGGGAAAATTCGACTCGCAGGCAGGATTCGAACCTGCGTCTTCTGGCTAGGTACGCCAGACGCCTAAGACCTCTAAGCCACCGCGAGTCCCACCTGCCATGAAATTTGTCTTAGCATTCTGAACTTACGTCTTAAAGGTGACGTCAGTAACATCTATTGAAAGGCAAGTTACTTTGCCTCTCAACCGACATGGCGATTTTCGACATGGCAGGTGGGACTCAGGTCATAGCGTCTGCGTACCTAGCCAGAAGACGCAGGTTCGAATCCTGCCTGCGAGTCGGATTTTTTCTTCACTTCTTGCTGATCTGGTATCGTCGTGCGACAGGTCGTTGAGCTCCCTAAATAATGGTTGAGCTTCACGATGCCTGATGTATGCGTGCCGTCAGTTAGGACAGGTCAATTCAAAGCTGCTATGGCTCTTTCTTCAAAAGGCCTGTCCAGATATTGCCCTACATCGTAACACTCGCATAATATCTAATAATATTATTCTAGTAATATCAACTATTATTGTCTGGACTTTAAAAGAGACCATGATTCTCTGAGTTTGTTTCGGTGTTTCTTCTCAGAGGTCGTCAGATAGGAAATGCCGGCGCCATCTAGTAAAAAAAAATTTAAGACATTGACTTGTAAAAGTGTCTTTAAAAGACCTATTTACAGAAATAAATATCATTTATCACTAAATAACTTTATGATCATAGCATGAAAAATGCAAAAATCTCACAAAAAATTAGACACTGAATTGCCCATACAAACGTAATAGCAAAATAATTCGTAAGATCCGCTTATAATATGACGTGTTTGATTTTCAGACTGGACTCGAGCAACTCCGTAAGAGCTGTGGCTTCACCCAGACTAGAGAGAGCTGACATAGAAAGTGCTACAGATGAACTCTCACTGCATAAGGTGAGTCAGTCGAAGGACAGATCAACGTTAAGTCAGTAAAATTTCTAAATTATAAGTCAATCTCAAAAGTCAAAGCCGAAGTCAAAAGTCAAGGCTAAAGTGAAAAGTCAAAGCCAAAGTCATCATATTTTATTTCAATAAGATATAAAGTATTTTAATATTGAAAAGTAATCAAAGCCGAAGTCCGGCCGGTTTTCTGTGAGGCCACGGCCTCAAACGGCGTGAAACAACACTTACTTACGTTGTGTTTCGCCGAGTGAGTGAGGTTACCGGAGGCCCAAACCCTTCTAAAGGCGGGCAACGCACTTGTGACTCCTCTGGTGTTGCGGGTGCTATGGGCGGCGGTTATCGCTTAACATCAGGTGATCCGTCTGCTCGTTTGCTCCGCTATCCCATTCTATTTATATTCGGGGACGCCGGCAGGCACCAGGCGGGCGATCAGTCCACATATTGGGATTATTTCGCCCAGTTCCCTATTTATATACTTTAGTTACTGGCGCTCGGCGTCGCAAATCTTCCCGTAGCCTTGCAGAAGCCCACCAGTTGTCTGATGGAGAGTTCTGCTAGCTGTTCTTCATTTATCTCATCGGTTCCTAGTATTTCCCATCTAAGTAGCGCATACATTGTGCATTTTGCTATTAGATGGAAGCTCGTTTCTTCTGCTTCCCCGCATGCTGGGCATATGGGGTCCTCCTTTATTTTCATGATCGCCAGGTGTCTGTTAAGTCCACAGTGTCCCGTTGCGATCCCTACTGCTATCTTTGTTTTCTCTGCTCATCCTCAGCATTTTTTTGGATTCTGGATCCCCTATCCCTTAAAAAAACAACTTGTTGTCCCATAGGGAGCAGCGATAGTAAGCATGGCGATAGAGGCGGCGGGCGAGGCGGCCGGTCGCGCCGCACTCGCGCGACTGTTGCGCGACCATCGCTTTGCAAGCGCCGACGCAAGGTAAAACTATAATAAACAACTATTTTTCATTGGATTTAAAGTGGCGATAGCCTATTGGCTAGGGCGTCGGACTTGCGATCATGTGTTTGCCGGTTCGGAACCCACGAAACCTACTCGTAACACAAGCATTTATCTTATTACGAGGGGTTAACAAGAATACTAGGAATGTGCCACCCACATTGCTAGGATGCTTTATAAAAATATCTTTCAGAAAAACCTTGTCGTAACAATTACTAAAACACTGCAACCGAATAAGTCAAGCCGTTCTCATGTGATGGTAAATGCGGCAATGGACTTTTAATTAGGTACTCATTTTGTGGTGGAAGAGTTGCTAAATTCGACTAAGTATTTAGATTTGTATTACCAAATATTCTACCGCTAAGCAATTAAGTTTATTGCATGTTTATTGTGTTCCGGTTTACCATTGACTTGATGGGGCCAACTGAAACCAAACTGTCCCCACGGCCCAACGTTTGACATCGGGTATCCAAATTGCATTATAAACTGCGCTTGCGCGATTTAGGACTTGTATATTTAACAAATAATATTTTTTTAATTTATTTTTTATAGCCCCACACTTCTTGTGTATTTGCCAGTGTCAAGTATAAGAGTAATCAAGTAGGTAATATTTCCCATCATGGGATTTTATGGCACCACACTTTTTGTGTTCGCCAGTGTCAAGTATAATGTTGTTCAGTTGTCCCAATAAAACGGTAGAAACTTTATTGAGGCTTGGCATTGAGGGACGATGGAGTTTAGGAGTGAACCCAAAAAGTCACGATTTACAATTCTATATCATTTGCCTACACTCTCACACGTTCACGAACACTTAATGGTTAATTATCCACCATAATTACACATTAAACTTCGGAGAAATTCAAGTTTTGAAAAATAATATAAAATCGACAATGTGCGCTTTTCATTTTCCCGCCTAAACTCAAAATAAATATTCTTCGACATTTTACACAGTACCATCTAGTCACAAAATACAGAGCTTGTACTATGGGTAATAGACAATGGATATAATACTTATATACTTTTTTGTAAATACATACTTATAATACACTACCTTCTGCCCGCGACTTCGTCAGCGTAGCGTGATCATATATAACCTATAGCCTTTCTCATTGAATGGGCTATCTAACACTGAAAGAATTTTTCAAATCGGACCAGTTGTTCCTGAGAATAGCGCGTTCAAGCAAACTTATATTCATCACATACATTTTTGTGTCCTGTGGGAATCGAACCCACGACTTCATGGTCAGCAGTCCGGTACTCGAACCACTAAACCACAGAGGTCGTCTAAATATCTTCAATGTAATTCCACATATTTTTTACAAATTTTATAATAGTAAGAGAAATTGACCGCAGGGATCTATGGCGGGCTCTAGAACGGGATGGGTCGGAGGATGGGGTGGGAGGCGCTGCATGGGACGGCTGGTGCGAGCGACCTGGCTACCCACTACTCTGCGCCACTTCCACGGGTGCTGATGTACTGCTCAAGCAGGAGAGGTCAGTTCTAGTAATAAGTTACACTACAAGTTACATAGTTCAAGTTCAAATGTTTTTATTTCAAATAAGCTTTTACAAGCGTTTATGAAACGTTATGATTCTAGTTGCACGGTTCCAAAAGGTTGATCCTATGGAGAAGAATCCGGCAAGTAACTCCATGGACACTCTTTTAAAATAAATAAATTACAAACTTCACTGGTACAATATTGCGATAACAAGATGTGAGGACGTTGAAGGATGTCCAAGTTTGACCGAGGTCGACTATATTAAACGAAGATTCACGTTATTTGTGAACCCGATGTCATTTCTAGATAATAAACTATGTGGATAATAACATGTAGCATTGGAGTTCTTCAAAAAAGGAGTGAAAAGGTTTTTACATGGTCGGCAATCGGTCCATAGGCTACAGTAATTGGATAATTAATAATATAATTGCTTACCATCAGGCCGGACGTAAGCTTGTTTGCTACCACAGTGGTATAAAAAAATAGAAACTGTAAGGTCCAAACATATTTCCACCAAAGCACTAATGTATACAGGCTAATTAACTATTAACGCCGAAAACGCACACACACACAAACACACTCACATTCACTCACACCACACTAGTACACACACACACACACACACACACATGCACACACACATATACACTCACACACACACAAATGAGCAAATGAAATAAGTATCGATATTTTTGAAACACTTTAAATATCTAGTGGAAAATATTGATACTTCTATAATATATATAAATTTTCTGTTTAGGTCCCATGACCGGGCCAAAACGAGTATCTATAATATAAAAATGAATCGCCAAATGTGTTGCTAAGCGCAAATCTCGAGAGCAGCTGAACCGATTTCGCTGTCTTTTTTTATAATATTCCTTGAAGTACGAGGATGGTTCTAAGGAGAGAAAAATAAAAAAAAATGCCTGAAAAAGTCTAAAAGTAACACATTTCTATATTCCCATACAAAAGATTCGTAATAATACTTAAAAGTCAATTTGAACTTTAATACCATAACATAAAGTTTAAGTGTTAGTGGAGGGGTTCCGGGAAGGCAAAACAATTGAGTGACGTTAGTTTTAGAATCGACTGTTAGGCGGTACGAAGTTCGCCGGGTCAGCTAGTACCAGATAAATATCGAAATTCCGAGCTGCTACTGAGAATTTTATTACAAACACCCAATAACAATTTGCGGAACTTTCCCTGGGAATAGATTTTTTTATCTTTGCAATCGTCTCACAGAACCATTGTATTTTTATAATCAGGTTTGTAATGTCTGCCGAGCCACCAGAGCCAGACCCACCGATGGTGAACCACCTCCTTACCCTGGATCTTAGAGCTGATCTGGACGAGCTGTTCTATGAACCTGGTAAGCTCTTCTCTTCATCTTTCTTTTGGTAGTTTTTTTATGTTGTAGGTAGCAAACGAGCAGACGGATCACCTGATGGTAAGCGATTACCGCCGCCCATAGACACCAGAGAAGTCGCAAGTACATTGCCCGCCTTTTTTTGGCCGTTTGGGCTTCCGGTATCCTCACTCACTCGGCAAAACAACTTTCACGCCGGTTTTCTGTGAGTGATCACACATATCACTTCGGTCGAGCCGGCCCATTCGTGTCGAAGCACGGCTAAAAAGTTGAGTAGATGGATGGTATCAGACCACTAGCATACTTCACCTAAGAGGAAAAAATAGAACTATTTTGTTGTATGTTTATTTAAAATGCATCTTACAACAGCAATGTCCTGAAAAGTTGGTGTCAAGTATAAAGTATTTTCTTCCTTTATAGAAAACTTAACAGACACGTCCGAAGAAGACATGAATTCCACCACAACGACTCCTCATCCGACCACAACACGGCGCACTCCAGCTAAAAGCACAGCACCACCGCCCCACAAGTGGGTCATACCAGTCACATTCGTGGTGGGGCCGCTAGTCACAGATAATGATGAAGACAACCTGACAGCTTGGAGAAACGTCACACACAACTATCATAACGCTACATGGTGAGTTCGAAGATCACTCATTCTTAAAACTCAAACACACAATCACACCCGCTCACTTACACACGTTGACATAATCTCGTATAGCTAATAGTGACTGACATACAGAAACTCACACCACACACATACACATACACACACACACACATGCACACATGACACAGTCACACACACACATGCACACATGACACAGATCACAGTGCTGTTGGGTTGTTTGGAAACTTTAAAAAAAATAGACCTTAAAGAAACCATTGCGAAAAGCCGCGCAGGTCAAATAATATGTTAAAAATAATGAAAACAGTAATAGTCCGGTCAAAATAGACATTTACCCTTGCATAAATTCCCAAGAAGCTGAAAATTTACATGAACCATTTAATGAAATCGCATTTTCTCAGAAATGCTAAATCTTAGGGAAAGAACTATAGGGACATTTTTTGTAGATAGTTGCGTGATCTACAATTGTTTGTAGGTAATCAATTTTTATCATGAAACTAATCGTTTTCCTAAAAAATCCAAAAACCCATTTTCGCGCACTTTGACATTGAATATTTTTTTTTGCAATATCCCCATATTATTGCAAAAAAAAATATTCAATATCAAAGTGCGCGAAAATAGGTTCTTGGATTTTTTTTTGGGTTTTTGGTTTTGAATGGGTTTTTTGGTTTTGTGATACTTTTCACAATTTAATTTTCCTATTTTTCGAGCTAACTTGACTGGACAATGACCACGAATGCGAAATAATTACGACACACGCTATCATTTTGTTTAGATTGAAATTGAAACGTCTTTTTTTAACATAGGTATGACGTCAGCACTGAAAATAAAACTCGAGTATCGCGCTGGGCGGAGAATATCACACACCTTATATGGATGAACGAAACTGAAAGTAAGTAGGTACCTAAAATAAGATAACCGACAAACGAGCAGACGAGCCATATGATGGTAATAGGGTATTTTACACCATGGAAGAAAAAATAGAAAAATGCATGTTTATGATAGATTTTTAAAAAAGTAAACGAAAAACGTTAGTATTTATTTATAAAAATGCAATGAATCTGTTTTTAAACGCCATCCGCCATATTGGATTCATACGTGATGTCACTCCGATAGTTACTTGACGTTACTTGGTCTTTTGGTCTCTTGGTTTACGCGGCTAGCGTTTCCGCGCGAAAATTCAAAATCATAAATAAAAAATCGTTTTCAAGGCATTTTTTGGTTTTATAAAACTGAAATAAAAATTCTACTGGTTCATTACGATCTAAGGATTAAGTTAAAACAGTTTTGTAAAAGGTGTAATACCCTATTACACACAGATCCCATAGATCAGTCTTAAAATGGTATACTTTCATTTATTTTTTACTACATTGTTCAGTCCTAAAACTTACCAGAAAAAAAGGTCATACGGTAATGCCAAGTCCGTGTTCTCCGTGTTTTATTTTCTAGTGGTGATTCCGGACCTTGGTAAACACAAATGGGTGAGATACAACGTCGGGGCCAGAGGACTGTACCGAGTGGCGCCGCAGGATAGGACTGATGGAGAGGTGAGGATATAATAAAATATAAGTCTGTGTATTCTTGGAGAGCGATTGTAGCGCGATAGTAGAACGACTGTGGGGCGATAGTGGAGCAGCTGTTGCCCTATAGTTGTGCAATAGTTGAGCGATTTTATCGTGATAGAGTAAATATTTATCTACTTACTGCATCTAATGATAAATTAATGGAGAGTATTTGGCTCATTTATGTAAGTACTTAGAACTCATTTTGGTTGGTTATTTGTTTGGTTAGTTAAAAAAACATGTTAAAATGTATGTGTTAATTTTATTGTCTGCATCACGAAAAACTTATATCCGTGTGTTTTAAAGATAACGCTATTGATTTACCAAATAAACAAATAAAATTTCATATTGCAACGTGATTATGGAGATAATGTCCCGTTTTACCTTCATATTGGAAAATATTGGAGCGCGAAAATATTGAGACATTGTAGCGCGACAGTTGAGAAATTGTAGCGCGATAGTTGACATGTTTTTCCCGAAAAAATATGGATTTTTTTAACTACAGCATAGGTACTATAGTAGTATATAAGCTACTACTATATGTATAGTAGTACTAGATGTATCTATGCTACTCATTTTAACATTCTGAAGCTTAATGAGAGGGGTTTTACGAAAGCCTGCTCTGACTATCGTATGTATGTGCAGACAGCGGAGTCTGCAGCTCAGAGGGCAGCGGAACTGTACGCTAGTGGTGCAGCTGCTGAACGGGCATTGATGCTGGACGATGCTTTCGTGCTGAGCCGCGCTGGACGACTGCCGGCAAGCCGAGCGATTGCCGCTGCAGGTATTTACTTCTTCTTCGTATAGATTGGCATAGTATTCCGCTACGCGTACGGCATTTTCTATAGTAGTCCTAAGGTCTTGATGTATGCAGGTGTAGGGACAGATAGCAAAGATATGGGCCATACCTTCCACTCCACACTTATCTTACGTGGGTAAGTGCACTTCGACCTAATGGGATCTTTTGTTTTTCCTCTAGATACTACTACTACTACTACTATTAAAACTACTACTATTACTATTACTCATTTGTAAAGCCGAAAGCATACTATTACTACTACTGCTACGTCTGCTACTGCTAGTAGTAGTAGTATGCTTTCGGCTTTACAAATGAAGAGGTTGGTGAGTGTTTGTCACAACATAAGGCATGCTTAGAATGGCATAAAATTTTTGCGTCTTCTCCTGTACTCTTTATTTTATTTTCTCTCCCTTGCAAGTTGTCGCTCAAAAAAGAGCAATGTTAACGGTTACATCTAAAACTATAACCAAGTAGTCCTGAACGCGAGGGCTACGCTAGAGGTCCTGGCTTTAACTACCAGGTAGAGCATGAGTACGTTAGACGGCTAGATGTTTTCTAATTAAATTCTCACTAGCATCTCGGAGTTTGGATTCGGCAAAAGGTTCAAACCCATTACCTATATGGGACCATAAGTACACCTCTGCCTAACCCTTCGGGAAATAGAGGCGTGATGGTGATAAAAATGACTTTCAAAAGTACAAGTCTTAACAAAGCATTTCTTCACAGCTCGTCTCAGCAAGGAAACCCATTGGGCTCCATGGCGGGTGGTGCTGAACCATCTGTCGTGGTGGCGGGAGCTGCTGCGGCTGTCCAGCTCAGCTCCCCACCTCACGCGCCTGCTGAAGACCTTACACCCACCACAGGTTCAGCTCTACCCTGACCAGCTAACACCCTCCGCTCTGGGAGAACACCAACTGTGAGTAGCTTTATGCCATCGCATGTTTTTTATACCATAGGGGGCCAACGATCAGACGGATCACCAGATGGTAAGCGATAACCGCCGCCCATTGACACCCGCAACACCAGAGGAGTCACAAGTGCATCGCCGGTCTTTCAAACGGGCTTGGGCCTCTGGTATCCTCACTCACTCGGCAAAACACAACGTAAGCGTTGTTTCACGCCGGTTTTCTCTGATTTAAATCTCCAATTTATTTTTATCGCCAGGTGGCTAAGTGGAGCTTTGCTGACGGCGGGAGTTGAATGGGAGAACCCATCAGTGACGAAGCAAGCAGTAGAACTGTTTGATGAGTGGCGAGAACAGAATCAGACTATACCAGAAATATACCAAGAGGTAAGAGTATTTCCCTTCTATCTTTCTTTGAACCTGTCAGACCAGAATTAAAAGTAGCCTATGTTATTCCAGACCATATTCTATCTCTGAGTCAAATTTTATCCAGATCCGGCCGTTCTGTTCCGCTCTGATTTATCAAAAGGGATATATTAGCTAGCTTAGTGTCTATGAGCAATTTTCAATTTTGCGTAGCCATGTGCCCATGATTTATCGAAAGTGGCTATTTTAGCGTCTTAGAGAGCGTCTATCAGCAATATTGCGTAGCCATATGCCATTTATTTTTTAAAGTGGCTTTCTTAGCCCATTAGAGAGCGGCTATTAGCCATTTTGCGTAGCCATGTGTCCGTGATTTATAAAAAAGTCTATTTTATCCCCTTAAAAAGTGTCTATCAGCAGTATTGCGTAGCCATGTGCCCGTATTTTATGAAAAAGGTGACTATTTTAGCCCCTTTGAGAGCATCTATCAGCAATTTTTCGTGACAATGAAAATATCTATTTTAGCATCTTATAGAGCGGCTATCAGCAATGCGCGTAGCCATGTGCCTTTTCTTTTTCAAAGTGGCTATTTTAGCCCCTTAGAGGGTTTTTATTAGTAATTTTACGTAGCCATGTGTCCGTGATTTATTAAAAGTGGCCATCTTAGTTTCTATCACAAATTTTGCGTTACCATGTGCCCATAATTTATAAAAAAATGCTATTTTAGCTCCTTACAGAGAGCCTATAAGCAATTTTGCGTAGCCATATGCCATTTATTTTTTAAAGTGGCTATCTTAACCCCTCAAAGAGCGTCTATAAGTACTTTTTTTTATTTCCCAGGCCGCTTTTACTGCAGGAGTCAGGACTCACGGCGAGTCTGCCTGGAAGGCGTGCTGGCGAGCGCTCCGAGCCTCCTACCTAGCTCCCCGACCGTTATACTCTCACCGAGCATTACTGGTTGCTTTAGGCTCGCCAACAGACGATTGGCTGTTTTATAGGTAAGTCAAAGAGCCCTTCAGTACAGAACCTCCGAAATAATGTTATATTATGATTTATTAAAAATGGCTATGTCAGCCCCCTGATGTCTCTTTTATAAATCTATACTAATATATAAAGCTGAAGAGTTTGTTTGTTTGTTTGCTTGAACGCGCTAATCTCGGGCACTACTGGTCCGATTTGAAAAAAATTGAATGTAAATTAAGGAAGGGTATGCTATATATCATCACGCTACGCGGACGAAGTCGCGGGCAGAAGCTAGTCATCACTATCATCACTACTTATGTCTGTTACTTATGTCTGTCCCTATGTATGCTTAGATCTTTTAAACTACGCAACGGATTTTGATGCGGTTTTTTTTAATAGATAGAGTGATTCATGAGGAAGATTTTAAGCTATATAACATAACGCTACGACTCTTAGGAACGGGGCAGCGCGGGTGAAACCGAGGGCGGGTCGCTAGTTTAATATATAGCGGTGAAAATCTAGTGATATGACCATTGGACTGCCAAGTCAAAGGTCTCGAGTTTAAATCCAAGGCACGCACCTCTGAAACTTTTTTCACTCCTCTGCTGAAACACTTTTCGAAATCATGTGCATATTAATAATTAATTATCATGCGCTTAAACGGTGAGGAAACCTGCATACCTGAAATGATTTTCTCGAGGGCGCGTGTGAATTCTGCCAACTCGCATTAACCCGGCTTCTGAGGAGGAGGGGGGGGGGGGAACTGTGCCCAGTTATGGGACGGTATAATGGGTTGATTATTATTATTAATTTTCTGTAGGTTTGCATTCTCAACATTGTCTATCGAAGCTCAGCGCAGTCGTGAATGGCGATTATGGGTGACGGCGCTGTGTTCTGCAACTTGCAGGTATGTTCCAAATAAACTTAATATAATTAGATTTTATTTTGTATTGTAAACTGCCTCAATAGCCAAGTGGTCCTGACCGCGACTGCTACGCTAGAGGTCCTGGGTTCGATTCCCAGGTCGAGCAAAGTGTTATTGGGTTTTTCCCATGAATTTCCCAGTAGCAGCTCGGAGTTAGGAATTTGTGCCCGGTTAATGGCAATAGACTCGCCCCCTATTACATGGGACCTAAACATACCGGCGAACTGTGGGTGTACATTAGTACGCCTCTGCCTAATCCTTCGGGGAATACAGGCGTGATGGTATGTTACGTTTATTTTGTATCATACAGTTATTTTTTTTTATTTTAATTAGTAAAGTAACTAAAGTACAAGTTCATGTTCAAATATTTTTATTTCAAATAAGCTTTTATGTACCTACAAGCGTTTATTAAACTTATGATTCTTATTGCTCGGTTCCAAAAACTTGATCCTATGAAAAAGAATCTCTAATTGATGTCTTTGAGGTGATATGTATGGACTTACGAATATTATTAATTTGACATATTAATTTACTTACTAAAATTCGAAAGATTTTGTTCGTGAAGTGACGATTACAGAATTCTCTTCCTAGTCGGGCACTCTTGACAGAGTGGTCGTGGCTGTCGATGGACATTGCTGTGTTTCATCGCTGGCTTTCGAGGCCACTGCACTTCGCGCGATGTCCCTCCACTTCTGGCGACTTTGAGCACTGCGAGCACATTGTACTGCAGTGGATTGCGTGGATTTGGTGATGACGTCAATCCAGCGAGTTGGGGATCGACCACGAGGTCTTCTGCCTTCTATGCGGCCTTGTACTACAAGTCGCTCTATCGAGTCTTCGTTTCTTGAGATATGCCCAAAGAACTTCATTATTCGTAGCTGAACAGTCGACGAAAGTCTTTCTTTTATGTGGAGCTCTTTGAGGATAGAGTTATTGGTGCGGAACGCTGTCCAGGGTAGTTTGAGCATGCGTCTCCAACACCACATCTCCAGTGCATCGATTTTCCGGCGATCTTGTAGCCTAAGCGACCAAGTTTCCGCTCCATAGAGAAAAATTGGAAAAACTAGACATTTCATTAGTCGAACCTTAGTATTTTTCGTTATTCGTCTGTCTTTCCAAATTTTTCCCAGTCGCTCTACTGCTGACCTTGTGATAGCAGATCGGCGCTTGATCTCTTCTTCACATCCTCCATTGTTCGTAATAGTGGAACCGAGGTAGATATAGCTCTGTACTACTTCGCAGTTTGCTATTAGCAAGTTGTTATTAGCAATTTGCAGTTTGCAGTATACAGAATTCTAGATAATACCAATATCATTGAAGCATTGATTTGAAAATACAATTTTTATCACACCATCAAATTTAAAATTTACATTAGTACACTTCTGCCTAACCCTTCGGGGAATACAGGCGTGATGGTATGTAATGATGTTGTGGTCAGGTGGCGTGGTGCGGCAGGAGTGTGGCGCATACTACAACCACAGCCGATCTTGCCTGCCTCCGCTTTGCAAGCTGCCGCGCGCTGTCTACATCAACCTTACGACTATTATCGGGTTTGTGATTTTTTGCATTTTGCGCGCTAATATTAAAGTTACCGTGGAAGAGCCATGCTTCGGCACGAATGGGCCGGCTCGACCGGAGTGACACAACTGTCTCACAGAAAAACGGCGTGTAACAATATTTAGGTGAATTAGGATACTGGAGGCCCTAACCCTTTTACCGGGCAACGCACTAACACTTACCATCAGGTGATCCGTTTGTGCGTTGCTCCCCTAAAAAAGTTATTTAAGTGTAGGAAAAATTCGGACGGGTTCGAACCTGCGTTCTCTAGTTCTAAACACCAGACGCTAAGATCGCTTTTACTAAATCAATAGTTGTCACTGACGTCACCTTTAAGACGTAAATTCAGAAAAAATGCTTTTTGCGAAAATTACAACTGTTGGCCAACAGTGGCCCAACTGTTTGATAACTTTTTTACTCAAATTAAATTTTTTAAGTCTTTCATTCCCTAACTCATGTCTTGGTACCTTCGTTAGCTTAAGCGATATACTTAACCGGAGGGATGCAGGTTCGAATCCTGTCTGAGGACGATTAGCCTCATTAGCCTAGTGGTCCTGAGCGCGATTCCCAGGTCGACCAAAATGTTATTGGGGTTTTCAATGAAATTCTCAGTAGCAGCTTGGGATTCAGAGTTTAGGATTTGCCCGGTTAATGGCTAATGGGCTCGCCCTCTATTACATGGGACCTAAACATACCGGCGAACTATGGCTGTACATTAGTATGCCTCTGCATAACCCTTTAGGGAATACAAGCGTGATGGAGTATGTTGTTATGTAAAATTCATATCTTCTCTTTTCCTCAGTTCAAGGAGTTATTTGGTGATTATCGAGGCGCTTCAGCAGCATTGGACACTATTGCACTCAACGCCGCGTGGGTTATACGTGCTGACAGTGACTTACTACGGTACTTTAACTCTCTAACACAACACTAAAATAATGAAGAGACTATAGACTATATACACACCGTAAACCAAAGATTTATAGACTTTGTGTAGTGATGAAATTAGCTAATAATTCGTGGTGGCAACTGTGTGTCAACTGACGGGCAACTATGTAGCAACTATTTAGCAACTGTCAGTAGCCACTGTCAGTAGAACACTTTCGAAAACGTATTCGTATCGAAATCGAGAATAATTCGTATGTGAAGGAGGTTAATGAACGTAGATAAAGCGAAAGTGGTGTGCCAGGATCGTAGCAAGTGTAATCTCTCTCTGCCTACCCCAATGGGAGACAGATGTGAAAATATGTATGTATGTATGAGATTTGTAGCAGAAAAATCTCATTCGATTACGATACGAATTCGATAGTTGTTCGTGCGTGGGCTACTGGAATAATATATCAATGTATTGCGGAGAAATGTCACAAGAAATCAGCATTGTTAGTTGTAAGTGTGACAATTTATAACGACGTCAACGTTTCAACTGATCAACGTGTCTCCAATGCGAACACTGTTACAATTTCGTGGCAAGCGCAAGCCTATATATACCTATTGTAAAACTATTGGGCAACTGAATATTAATATAAGGTATGGACTATGAAACTTACCTTTCAGGTATTATTTACTAAAACTATATAATAGAAAATATTTAAAGAAACAACATTTCAGTGTAATGTGTATCGAGTTATGTGCGGGAGTAGAGCGTGGCAACTGCGTGGCGAGTGCGTGGCAATAGCGTCTCTACGCTAATGTCATATGTATTTTAATGTGTTTTTTTTGTATGGTTCACTCAAAGCCTTTTTCAAGATTATTGATTTGGTATATTTTTAGAAGTCTAAAATTATTACATAAAAGGTAAAACGTGATCTCGCTTTGAATTTCCCGAAGTATCATCTTGTGAAGCTTATTCTTACTGGTGGTACTTAACACATAGCTTTACATATTTTGTTTTGTCCTTGACCGAGTCAAATAACTGAAATATGAATGCAATCCCTGTCCATTTTTTTATATTTCGCGTCCCGAAATTACACGTCATACGGGTAGGCAACTGAGGAACTAATGGCGCCACCTCCGACTTGGCCAATGCAATCCCATTGGCTGACAGCTCTTTGACATAATAGCTAATGTCAATATAACACGTTTTGATTGGCTGTCGTGGGAAAATTCGAAGGTGCTGACATCTGTGTTAGCTTTGCGTTGCCTTCCTCATCTTTTTTTTCTCATAATTAATTAATAAAACTTCTTTTTCCTCACAATGAAAAATAATAGCTCCTCTTCAAATAACGAAACACGATAATTATGCAACTTGTTAATAAAAACGTATTGACAGATTTCACGTTTCGTGACTAACCACAATATTAGTTTCACAAAATTTAGACTAATAAGTCTAAATTTAATAAGTAATAACCAGAATAATTATTTATAGTTTAAACTGTTATGTTTCCATTACAATTACTTTCAATAATGATTCGATTATGAGTTATAGCTAGATAAAAAGAGCTAATTATAGATATTCGATTGTCAACCTTCATGGTTTCATTGGTTTTCACCTGAGCCCGCCGAATTCAAACAATCGGCATTACGCAATTTGTCAGTCTATAAAAAATTTTAGATTCATAACAGTTGCTATTTGTTGTGGATACGAGTGCAGTACAACCACGAGTTCTGGGTTTAGCTGGTATAACAAATTTCATGAAAAAAAAATTAACGTGTCTCAAAATGTCTTTAGGGGTTTTTTATTATAATTGGACGTAATTATGCAGAAACGTTCCAACCCACAAGTCACCCGAAATCGAGATAATGATGAACAAACTACCTTTTATGACAATTCGCGTCAGATTAGCAAAAAGGTTTCAAGATATAAGTCTTTAATAAGACTTATTAAAGACTTATATCTTGAAACCTTCTTGCTTCGATATTCTAATTGACGTGTTTGAGTTCTTGCGCTTATTCAGTTACAGTTGGCGCAAAATAACTTGAACCAAAATGGTGCATGCGCAGTAGTCGATTTTTAGTACATTTTGCACGCAAATGCACTGCGCAAACTTTCCCCCTCTCCGTTAGTTTTGGGTCAAGTTATTTTGCGCGATCTACACATTGTTGTTTAAACGATGCGAAGCGACTACGCGGCTACGTTTGTAGCCAAGATGAGGCATGCGTAGCAATTGCGTAGTCGCTTCGGTCATTTCGTAGCAACTACGTAGTCTGTGTAGCTGTCATGATGACTGCGTTCCAAGACGCCACACTCCACAATCTTGCCCCTCAATTATTTTCAAATATAAAAATATTTCTTTTCTTTAGATTTGCTCCAATTCGTCATTTTATTTTATTTATTTATATGGAAACTCAACAGCTTATTACTAATTTACATATTTTGAGTGCTCACTTCACTATCAATGAAGTGCTTCATGTCATAATTTTAATGTTACTAACATCTTTGAGTAATGTAACTACAGTGATAGCGAGATGATGACAATCATCTCTTAGCCTTCTTATCTTACAAGTTATAATCATCCTAATAAAGCCATACTAGTATCTAAGTTTCCTATAAAAACAGTATTAGAGAAATTATTTATCAAATTATAATAATATACTTACCACACAAGGTTAATTACGCACAGAATATTTTATTTATTCGTCATGTATTGTCAATATTGATTGAAGATTAGTAAAAAATATCTCGATCTCTCTTTAATATTAGATTATATCGGAAACAATAACGCTCTCACAAAAACCCACTCAGTTTCATTGTAAATTATGTAGGTATTGTAATTGATTGAGCGGTGAACTAACCCTTTTTTTTATCAGATTTTGTATGAAAAGTTTTGGGAAACAATTATATCAATCGTTTGTCTAGAATTATTTATATTATCTTTCTTTTTCTTTTTAAAAAGTGCATGTTGTTTTCGTAGTGAATTTCGTGACATTGGTAGGTACTTGATTATCAAGTGAAATTACATTTTTTTTTCAGATGATTTTTTGTCAATATTGAAAATACATGAATAGCTTTTTAAGATTACCCATAGATTAAAATTAAGTTAAGTATATAATCTTGATTAGAATTTATTTTGCCGCTCTTTACGTTCATGGAAAAAAGCATAATTAATGTCAATACATTATTCCCTCATTACACAAAATAGTGTAACAACTGCTTCATTGGACTAGCCGTCGTTAGCGCGACTGCTACGATATGAGGTACCTGGTTCGATTCCCAGGTCAAGCAAAAAGGTAATTGGGAATATCTCGGGGTTTCATTTTGGAAATATTCGGTGAACTGTAGAGTGGATAACAATATCTACACCTCTATCAGAAGCGTGTTTAGATTCAGTTTTAAAACGTTAAAACACACGTTTTTATCAAGATGCGTACCACAAATTTCTCCAACTCTATACTGTTTTTTTTTAAATAAAAGTTTTACTGACGCAAGAATTATATTCTTACAACATCTATTGTTGGGAGATTAAATTAAAAATCGATTGAAAAACGACGAGTGATTTGGAATAAGGCAACATTTTGAGTCTGTTTGAAATTAGAAAAAATATACATACCTAACTACCTAGGTACCATTTTTTTATAACTTTAGACAAATAACGTTATAACTGTATCGTTATTTCAATATAAGCGACCATTAAGCACCATTTCATTTCACGATCAATGCAAAGGAATTTAGTTTATTTACTAATAATAAATAAACTAAATTCAAACCACTTGGCTAACTGCCTCATTAGCCAAGTGGTCCTGAGCGCGACTGCTAAGCTAGAGGTCCTGGGTTCGATTCCCAGGTCGAGCAGTGTTATTGGGTTTTACTATGAAATTCCCAGTAGCAGCTCGGAGTTAGGAATTTTTGCCCGGTTAATGGCAATAGGCTCGCCCCCTGTTACATGGGACCTAAACATACTGGCGAACTGTGGGTGTACATTACTACGCCTCTGCCTAACCCTTCGGGGAATACAGGCGTGATGGTATGTTACTAATAATAAATTAAAAGAAACTAACTGCACTCAATTCACGCCATACGGTTTAGAACACAGTTCGTCACTGCTACTCAGATAAGCATCTCGTAAGAGGCGAGGAAATATCTGACTTGCTCGGTGGTAGGAGCTCTTGTGGTCTGACTGTCTGGCGACCACCCTTCTTATCATATCTTATCTTGTGTGGGGCCGAGGCAGCAAGGCCTCAGTGCACTTCGACCCAATGGGATCTTTTGTGCTTCCCCTAGATAACTTATTCCTCATCCCCTCCCAGTTCTACAAACAGCTCTTCCATGAGCTTTATAATGAGGCCTGGGGGTATGAGTCTGTAGTCCTCTGGTCTTGGATAACCCTGACCCAAAAGGCACATTCGCTTTCTAGCCATTGCATCGCATGTACACAGAAGGTGTTCCATGCTCTCAATTTCCCTTTTACAGGCCCTGCAGGCTGATGTATCCGTCAGACCCATCTTTTGTAGGAGAGCGTTAGTCCCGAAGTGTCCGGTCAGCGCCCCCATCAAAAGACGGGCCTGCCGCCTGCTTGAGTTCCAAATGGCATTTTGCCATTTCGATGAGGAACCTATGAATTTCTTGGAGTGAGCAAGTCCCGTGAGGCTCAACCACTCATCTCCTTGCGTACTCCCGAAATGCCGTTGACTGTACTTGGGGCCATTCCTACAAATGGTTCCGGTCCAATTAGTGAGGTCCCAGAACCTTCCCTAGCCAGCTCGTCAGCATGCTCGTTGCCCACAATGCGACCACCCTTACGTCGGAGTCTGTCGTAAAGCACCGCGGTGTGTTTCCACACCAGGAGAGTCATCCCTCGATTGCTGCGGGAGAGCCATGCTTCATCACGAATGGGCCGGCTCGACCGGAGTGATACCACGGGCCTCACGGCGTGAAACAACGCTTACCTACGTTGTGTATCGCCCAGTGAGTGAGGACACCGGAGGCCTTAACCCTTTTAAAAGGCAGACATCGCACTTGCGACTCCTCTGGTGTTGTGGGTGTCCATGGGCGGCGGTTATCGCTTACCATCAGGTGATCCGTCTGCTCATTTGCCCCCCTATCTCCTAAAGTTAAGACTCAGCAACGAATCAGCAACTCCTTTGACATTGTAGGTGTCTATGAACGGCGCTGACTAAGTATTTGAGTACAAAAACTTAGAGTCGGCAACACACGAGTGATACTCCTGGTGTTGCAAGCCTCCATAGGCTACGGTAATCGCTTACCGTCAGGCGGGCCGTATGCTTGTTTGCCGTCTCATTGGTATAAGAAAAAACTAAAAATCATCAGCAAAAAATAACTATCTTTATTTCGTTTATTTGTCTAATCTTATAAATTGATTATAGATAAAATTTAGCATTGTATGTACACGAATGCAAAACCTTTTCTAAGTTTTGTACAAAAAATAATTCTAATGGGATTTTTCTATGATATTATCTAGGTATAAAAATGTACTAAAATGCCTATATAATCAGTGTATAGATCAATGTAAGTATATATCTAATTTTATGGTCAAAGTGTCATTATCTACTTTGCCCGGTTAGAGCGCATATTGACGGAGCGAAGCCGTCCCGCGATTGCGTGGTGTTCACGATTTAAAACTCCACTAAGGTAAATTAAAATCTCCTTTTTCTAAAAACACTTTCATTCTATTTTGTTTCCAATAAATGCCTTGTACCTATCTATCTACGCTAAAATATTTTATTGTTTGTGTAAGTTTGCAAAATTATTTGTAATTCATAAACTCCAAAACTACTCAAGCGATTTAAAAAAATCGTAAAGAAAAAAACCAAGAGCCGGCCGTAATATTCTTTCCTCGAAACGGTTCACAGCACTTTTAATTATTCTTCCGTTTAAATAAAAAACATATAAATGTAAACGATTGTTTGTGTCGAATATTAAATTATAGTAAGATATCGGAATAATATATAAAAAAGCGGTCAATGTTCAAAATAAAAAGTATGTTGGTCAATGTAAAGAATGCTTAGTTCGATCTATTTCGATAGCTGTCCATTAAAAAAATGTATTTGACCAATGAAAAAAAAAACAAATAATTTTCTATTTTTCTAGAATAAAAACTTTACATGTTTCGTCGTCTTTTTGGAAAAAATCCGACCAGTAGTTTATCAGTGTAGTTTAAAAAAAATGGAATAGTGTGAATGTTTGGTGTTTTCATATTGTAATATTTATTTGTCCGGATTTTAGAAGTGAGTATTAGTTATTATTTGTGTAATTATTAACATAAGTACCTAAATTATATATTTTAGTAATTAATTTGATCGGATATTTTCCGTATTGTCCATTAATTAATATTATTTATTGAAATGTTATTGTAAGCATAAATTATAAGTGATAATTGATCTCAAAAGTGTGAATTCTGTATCTTCCTCTGACGCCAATCATA
Organism: Acronicta leporina; assembly: GCA_947256265.1. Lineage (NCBI taxonomy): Eukaryota > Metazoa > Arthropoda > Insecta > Lepidoptera > Noctuidae > Acronicta > Acronicta leporina. The sequence goes on along the minus strand of OX366541.1, from coordinate 4,296,291 downwards.
GAAGAAACATTTTAATATACTCGACTAAACCTTGGTTTTACATATAACTGTTAAACCTTCTGTAATTTTAGTGTTTCAAAACTAAATTCACTATTATTTACGAACAATTTGCATAAAGTGGACGTTTCATAGTGCCGGTAAGTAAAAAGGCACATAGCTCCTAGAACTGATGATTGCCGGATATTAAATATTATAAACGTGAAATTTTTTGGGGATGTTTGGATATTTGTTACTCTTTTACGCAAAAACTACTACTGTATGGATTTTAAGAAACTTTACAATATTTTTTTTTTACCTTACAATAAATTTAGTTTCTTTGTTTCTTCAATAATGTAGATCATACATCAGAATAATACACAGGCTGTAATTCAAATGTGTACGCGGTCGAAATGAAATGAGACAAAAGTCTAATCACGGGTACTATCCGAATTGTTCAGATTATGCAAATTGCCCGTTATGTACCGAGGCGTGTATTAGTGTACCTATGTATACATTTACCCTCTCATTCATAAAAATATAAAGCGTCTTATAAACTTCTTATAGCTATAATTTGATTTGTCTTCTTTTCCTTGTCACAGATAAAATAATACACTATAGGTACTTTATTGTAATCAACAGTTTATTTCACATAAATTATATTATTCTTAACAACACAATGTTTGACGAATTGCACACTTATCGGATCGTTCTCCTGAGACCGCCAAATTCAAATTTCAGTCAGTTTTTCAAAATTTGTAGGACCTCAGCACATTTTAAATTCAAAGCAGAAGTAATTGCGACACTAAGGCCCACTTGCACCAACTTATAAATGTGTTTAATTTGTATTTAAACACGAAATTTCTATGAAAAATTATGTTTAAATATGACTTAAACACATTTAAGAATTTTGTGCAAGTGGGCCTAACTATACAACATCCACAACTGAGAATTAAAACCTTGGCTTAAAAATCCATAACAAGCCAAAAACATACCTATTGTAGCTAAAAGTAGGGTCAATCGTCAATTTTGGCTAAAATTGACGATTGACACTACTTTTAGCTACAATATCGATTTATAAGCAAAGGTTTTATTATCAGTTGTAAATATTGTATAGGGTCGCAATTACTACAGCTATGAATCTAGAATGTGATATACAATATTTAAAACTGAGAATTAAAAACTTTAAGCTAAGGTTTTACTTAGTTTTAGTTGTTTATTTAATGTCGCAATTCCTACGGTTATGAATCTTAGATACGTAACAGAACTACAAATTTCGAAAAACCCATTGAAATTTGAATTAGGCGGGCTCAGGTGAGCGATCCGCCATAGTTAAAATTATTATAAACAGCTACTGTCTTCTAAAATTAAAAATAAATGTTTTTACACAGAATATCACGTGTCAAAATAAGACAACACATAGTCTATGATAGGTTTATAAGACTTTTTATTTTTGTATGAAAAAGAGGGAAGACTACTGACAATGTAACATTTTTATATTCGCTTTTGTAATAAACTTTCTCATTGTAATAATCGCATATTTATTTCCGTAACATAATCAACCCTTACCGTTCCATTTTTTTTTTTAAAAAAAACGTTGCCCCTCACTAGGATTTTCTCCTGTATCGTGGTTGCGTTCACAAACACACATTCTCACATAGTATTGAGCACTGGACTTCTCTCAGAATGAGATGAATTAGGCTATAGTCCACTACGCTGGCCCAGTGCAGGGTTGGCAGACTTCGCACGCCGTCGAGAAAATCATCTCAAAATGTTTTCCTTCACCGTTAAGTGATTGATAAAATAAATTAATACGCACTTGACTTGGAGAAGATAAATGTGTATTTTTTATGGAATAGGTGGGCAAACTAGAGACGGATCGCCTGATGGTAAGCGATTACCGCCGCCTATGGACACCCGCAACACCAGAGGAGTCACAAGTTCGCTGCCCGCCTTTTAAAAGGGTTTGGGCCTCCGCATCCTCATAGTTACAGAAGATTTAATGCTAACTAGCAAAACCGGCAGACGATTTTCTGCTCTGAAAATAAATAAAGTTACAGCGTCACGTACCGGATCCAATTGTATTTTCAAATCATCCAGGGACAATATACATACAAAATTTCATCAAAATCGGTTCAGCCATTTAGGAGGAGTTAGGTGTAGAGGTGTGTAAATTAATTAAAACTACCGAATTAGATTTATTCTCAGTGTCAGCAAATAGATTTCGTTCTGCTTTGTTAAAGAAACTTAAGGATTCCGATGTATAGTCATTTGAACAGCCTTGTAGTCTTACTCGCATAGATTGTTCACTATCAAAGTTATATGAATTGTATATGCTGTGGATAACGGTGTGAGTTTCACATTTATATAATATCTTTGTTTATATTGTTTGCGTAGATATAATGTGTTACTGTTTGTTTGTCCCAAATAAATAAGTAACTCAGCTCAGTGAGTCAGATCGCACGGGTTTGAGCCATTGGCTCAGCAACAAAATGACTAGCTCACGGCTCAATTCAGGTCCGATCTTAGATTGTACTTGTGATTCCCTCCACAGTAGTCCACAGATAAGTCGCGGGATAGTTATTCTGATCTAAGTACTTTAGGTTCAGTCAAGAATGTTTTTGAACGATTCAATCGTTCTGAAGTGTTTTATTGATTTGATGATGATTTTATACAAAGAAATCTCTGTGGATTTTTTTTGTAGTACCTATTAAAATAAAATCAATAATTTATCTATTTCTATTTAAGGCATGGCAACTCATGATGAATTTCGGCTCGGAGCTCAGTGGGCTCGATTCGGCGCGCAGCTCGCAGTAGGCTCGCGCAAATCATACACCTGAGTTTGTACCTAACTAACTGAACTGATCTGCGAGTTGAGTCATTGAATCAGCTCACACACCTGAGTCATGAACTGATCTGTAGCTAGCGTATTTTTCATGAGTTACCCATGTCTAGTTAGGTGACAAACACATGTACAGAAGAGTTATCATCACTACTTATTATAAAACAAAGTCGTTTCCCGCTGTCTGTCCCTATGTATGCTTAGATCTTTTAAACTACGCAACGGATTTTGATGCGGTTTTTTTAATAGATAGAGTAATTTAAGAGGAAGGTTTTAAGCTATTTAACATAACCCTATGACACTAAGGAACGGGGCAGCGTGGGTGAAACCGCGGGCGGGTCGCTAGTATTTAGGTATATAAAGATAATGCATCCAATGACACTAGAAAAATCCGTTTTTAATTAAAATTTCCAATTCGATTTCACGTGCTACTAACCCATTACTGCCGTGAAATTTGAATAAACACGGCTATTTCTCAATAATTACGATGAGGAAAGAAGATTATTTATTTTCTATGCAAAAGATGCAACATAGTTATTGAAAATTAAAAAATACCTAAGTACTGGCAACTTCGATGAAAATGTTTTTAATGGAATCGAGTTGCCTATTTTGTTTAATTATTTTTGGTAAGTGGTAAATTGAATAGATCCAGTAGTACCTACCTATCTATTCTAGTAGAAAAAAATCGACTTGCGGGCAGGATTCGAATTTGCGTTATTCTGGTTAGATACACCAGACGCTATGACCTCTAGCCACCGCGAAATTTGCATTCCCATTCTGAAATTTACGTCTTAAAGGTGACGTCAGTGACAACTATTGAAAAGCAAGTTCCTTTGCTTCACAATAATTTTAGCATGGACAATGCTAATAATAATCTCTGGGACAAGCGTTACCTCATCATGAGACTAACGTCAAACTGGAGAATTTTTACAAAATAATTATCCTGCATCCATCCGGAATACATCATGGCTGTACTACACTACCATACTGCAGTTGTGAGGTTTCCCGGCTGGGGCCTCTTCGCGTAGGACCTATGTCCCCCCGCAAGCCTTCCAAAGGACCGGGTGTCTTCCTCACGGGAGGCACGCCGCGATATCCAAAAGGAGATAAAAATAATAATAATAAAACATATATTTCAGACGAAAGATAAATAGTCCATATTTTAACACATTACATAATATAATTAAGAACACAAAAATATAGTCAATAGATCTATTTTTACAACACAATCTCGGGGTCCGGTTATGCCTTGGTAGGTCTAGGCTGATTAGACGCGGACCTAGAGCGGCAAACCTTTATATTTTTTTAGTAGGTAGTCGTGCCCTTTAGTAGTACCTAGTCACATAATATAATCAACCTATTATACTGTCCTACTGCTGGGCACGGGTCTCCTCTCACAATGAGAGGGATAGGCTGTAGTCCACCACGCTCGCTAGCCCAATGCGGGTTGGCAGACTTCACACGCCTTCGAGAAAATCTCTTAGGTATGCAGGCTTCCCCACGGTGATTTAATTACTTAACTATTACTATACCTACTATATAAATTATGGTTGAGCTATACGATGACTGATGCATACTTGCTGTCAGTTAGGACTGGTCTACTCAAAGCTGCTATGGTTCTTTCCTCAAAGGGCCATTTCAGACATTGCCCTGCATTGTCTGACACTCACATTATTTGCATTATTTTATGTCTGGACTTTAAATAAGAGCATGATTTTCTGAGTTTGTTTCGGTGTTTCTTCTCAGAGGTCGTCAGTTAGAAATACCGAAGCCATCTGCTACCTATAAAAAAAAACAAAACATTGACTTGTAAAAGTGTCTCTAAAGATCTACTTACAGAAATTAATATCATTTCATTTCATTAATACGCACATGGCTTCGTTCTTGTTACAATAAAAAAAAGTGAAAAATTAACTAAACTATCTGCCAATATCTCGCCTATATTCCCTGAAGGGTTAGGCAGAGGTGCAGGACGTTCAGGTCTCACGGCTAACCTATCTCAAATCCAAAGCTTCTGGATGTCGAATCCAGGAATTCTAGCTTAATAGTCGCGCTTAGGATCATATTATTATTACAGTTTATGTCATATCTAAGGTTAGGTACTGACTGACGCAAGTCTTTAAACCACTGAAAAACGGTTTTTTAAATTTATTAGTCCCCAAAAAATGTTTAAACTAATTGGAGCCCTGCCTCCTGGACTAGGTATTACCTGTATCCCAACCCAAGAGACAGTGACTGTGATAGTAAATAGAAGCCCCCATAATAACAAGAATTATATTAACTTTCCAGCACACGTAACGCAAGGCAGGATTTATGTCTTACGGGACTACGCTGACGAACCATTATTCATTGATGCTGAAGCCAGGGCCGTTCACAACGCCGCAGAGCATTCTAAACACATCAAAGCCTTAACCAACACACTCAAAATTAAACCAAAAAGGACACGTCACAATAAACAGGCGATTATAGATTATGGCAGACACATATATCATTTAGACAGCTTCGATGACCTAACTAAATTGAGAAGCGTGTTATCGAAGCGTCCCAACTACATATCATACGATTATTTTGATATCAATAATCTAATAAGATCCAGTGATATCCCTTGGGATTATATTCAGAAACTCATGGACCTTTCTCCAGCACCAATAAGGCCATGTAGACAGCGACAATGTGAAGAGGATCACAGGAAATACAGCGATACTAAAATAAAACGTAAACTAAGAAAGAAACATCCAGATATTTCAAAAGAAAATTTGAAGAAGAAAAAGTTTCCTTCGCATACACTGAAGAGGTTTAAAATCATTCATAATAGGAATAAGCATAAAGCTATTAGTAAACCAAAAAAACAAAAGGAGGTCACATATGATTCGTCGGAGAGATATCGCGGGAAAAGTAAATTACAAGCGAAACATAGACACGAAAAAAAATTCTCCTCTGAGTCCACTTCCGCTTCGGACAGCAACGAGTCTAAAGAATCTAATTCCGAAAGCCTCGAAATATGGCATGTCAAAAAAGAAGCACCCAATCCCGATTCGAAAAGCTCGGAAGAGAGTTCGGAATCAACAGAAAGATCGAAGAAAAAATACGAATCGGTTTTCGAATCAAACAGCAGTGAAGACAATGAGTCGGAAATAAATTTATCTAATAGCATCGAAGATAAACCGAAGAGGAAAAAACGAAAACCTACTTACGGCTCTCCTGAAGAGATAAGGAAGCAATTCGAGGAACAAGAAAGCTTATTCCTACAAGGGAATAAACTATATAACACAAATAGTGTAACTGATTCTCAGGAAGATAGACGTAGAAGGCTTCCTCAGTTTCTACCTAAACGGTTCCATTGGGATCCTTCGGATATCCACGAATTAGGTTATTATTGGTTCAATGGCCCTAGAGGCAGGTATCCCTCCCCAACGGCATTGTAATAACAAAATAATTTACTTAATAAAATAAGTTTACTTTAAACAGTAAAATGGTTGAAGTTAATTTCATAAAACACAAAGAAAGTAACTAGCAATTCAAATGCGTTTCCTTTTAATTTAAAAAAAGTGTTGCCCTACGCGTGATTTTCTCACACAAGAAAAATTCTCACGTTCACAAACGCCCAGACCCGGAACAACTGCGTTTAGGTCATTTAAATATTTGTAACGTGCGGAGATCGAACCCACAACAGGGAGACGGCGATCGCTCAGCAGCTAAGCCACACGTTTCGACAATGATTAAAAAAAGAAAAGAAAAAAAGTTGAAAGGGACATCCTATAAAACATCTACAACAGCGATTAATAATTAAAATAACTAAAAAACCCGACTGCATAAAAACACTTTAAAAAAAAACTAAAAAGACAATAACAAGTCTAGTAGTCCAGACCTATGTAAAGTAATATTGAATAACTACACCATTTAAATGTTTTCATGATCTTGCAGTCGGGACCGGGAATTTTAGAGACGGTCACGATTTTGAATGGGTCCCGACGGCAAGATCATGAAAACATTTAAATGGTGTAGTTATTCTATATTCTAATGCGATTTATCTATAATTTTGATAGCTAAACATGTTTGTTTCATAGAAAATAAAACTAATAATCATATTAAAGAAAGGAAGCAGATAAATAAACACGATCGAATCATTAATAAATTTTATTATCATTTAAATATTATAAGCACACTTATTGTACCGCGTTTTATCTTTAGTACTGTAACAAACCAAGATCTATTAGTCCTGGTTTAAAACCAGATTTAAACAATGTTTTGTAATAAGACGGAAAAAGTCCTGATTTTAAATTTTATATCATTTGCCTACACTCGCACGCGTTCACGAACACTTAGGGCTACTTGCACCAACTTCTTAAATGTGTTTAAATTATATTTAAACACAATTTCTCATACAAATTTGGTGTTTAAATTGCATTTAAGAAGTTGGTGCAAGTGGCCCTTAATGATTAATTATCCACCATAATTACACATTTAACTTTGGAGAAATTCAAGTTTTGGAAAGTAATATAAATTCTACAACGTGCACTTTACATTTTCTCGCCTAAACTCATAAAAGTCGCAAAAGTACCCGCAAAAGGCATAAGCGATAACCTCGCTGATACGTAATATATAATTCGGAATAATAACTAATTATAATCTGGAGACTAATTTTAACTTCGCCATTGACGGTCCCAAGCCCGTATGAGAAAGAAGGAGGGTAGGCTGAGATCAGACCATACCAGCTGTAAAAGGTCAACGCCGAGTCTCGGGCGGCGGTAATTAACTCGAAAAGATAAGTCCCGTAGGAGATAGGAAATGATCTCCTCAACCCGCTACTCTGTGATTTCTATTATAGAATCGGGGGCATTGGCTTAACCGCCCGTGTCAAGAGGTAGAAAGCCTCACTAAAAATTCACCCAATCCTAAGGTGGAGAACGCGCCGAGAGGATGCATGGCTGAGGGTCTCAGTTACTAGCGCCAACCTTGGTGAACCTGGCGAACACCATTGTACATAGCCTTCTCACAGGAAAGGCGTCACCCTGTGAGCGACCATACAATCGTCCATACTCGTGGGAACAATATGAACCAAAATCAAACACAAAAAACCAACTTAACTCAACAAGTATTTCACAAAGGCTTATTTGAAACAAGACCAAGATCTTCATCTTTCAGCGGCTGCGCAAGTAGTAGTAAGCCACAAACTCCAGAATCCAACTCAAACAGCCACCAGTTGTTACTACATAAAACAGATATACGAACCAACACGATAGCTAGTCAAAGAAAATCTCCAGAAAAAGAAATAGTTGAAAATGAGAATCAGAAATGGCAGCAGGACCATGTTCCTCATGGAAAGAGAAAAAGACTTGAAAGTCCTCCTGAGAAGTTAAATACACAGTCAATCGCCAAACGTACCAATTTTTCTGTTCCGACACACAACAAATATGATATCCTCAGCACTGATGATCACATGACTAATAACAAGGAAAAGGAATATATCCCAAGACCCGAGCCAATCTTTGTGACAGGCGTAATTAGCATTACACCTCTAAGAGATGCTCTCAATAAAGTGGTGAGCACAGACAAATACACACTGACCACGCTTAGATCAGGCCATATCATCAAACTGATGCCCATCGACATTACAACTTACAAAGTAGTGAGAGAAACCCTTATTGAGAATGAAATAAACCACTACACCTACAAACTAAAAAGTGAGAGGGCCTACCGTGTGGTAATTAGAGGTTTGCATGCATCAGAAGATGTCTCAATAATTAAATCAGAGCTCCAAGCTAAAGGACACGAAGTGAGACAAATTGTTAATGTACTACATCGAGTAACAAAGGAAAAACTCCCACTCTATTTCGTAGATCTAGAACAGCGACCAAACAATAAAGACATATTCAATATTAAGCAAATCAGCCATATGAAAATCGATATTGAGGCACCATACAAAAAAAGAGAGGTTCTACAATGCAAAAGATGCCAACGATTCGGACACTCCAAAAACCAATGCTTCCGCCCCTTTAGATGTGTTAAATGCGGGAATGATCACTCAACAGCCACATGCTCTAAATCTCCTGAGACAGATGCCATATGTGCAAACTGCCAAGGTAAACACCCAGCTAGCTACAGGGGGTGTATCAAATACAAAGAATACAAAGAGAAGATTCTCAACATTAAACCTAAACCAGTCAACAACCTAGCCAAACCGATAAGTGCAATGGACTCGCAACCACAAAAAAGCGCAGAATATCCAAAACAAAATCACCATCATAAAAGCTACTCTGAGGTGTTGAAAAATAAAACTAAATCCTCTAACGACCGACCATTTATCTCGCATCTAGGCAACCAACAAAACGACCTCACCATGGATCAAGGACAAAACATTACAAGCTTATTGGATGTTATGTTCAACAGATTTCAGACAATCATGTCAAACATGATGGACCGCATGATGGATCGGATGATCCAATTAATCACAGGACTGGTCTCACAGAGACCCTAAACATCCGTATACTTACATGGAATGCCAATGGATTAACTGACAGACGTCAGGAGCTTGAACTATTTATGACAACCGAAAAAATCGATGTGGCTCTGATATCCGAAACGAGACTAACCCAGCGCTCTTACATAAAATTTCAAAACTATGCAATCTATCGAACTGACCATCCCTCCGGCAGATCTCACGGCGGGACAGCAGTAATAATAAAAAATAATATTAAACACTATGCCCTCAACCCCTACAAAACAGACAAAATTCAAGCAACCGCCATTAAAATCTATCACAAAAGCTCTGAGACAACTGTTGCTGCAGTATATTGCCCGCCAAGACACTCGGTCAGTGCTGACGAATTTAAAAAATTCTTTGAAATGCTTGGCCCTACGTTTATCTGTGGTGGTGACTGGAACTCAAAGCACACTGGGTGGGGATCAAGACTGATTAACCCAAAGGGAAGGCAACTACACAGAGCCACACTAGATCTCAAGCTTGATTGCCTATCCCATGGGGAACCAACATATTGGCCAACTGATCAAAATAAAATTCCGGATCTGTTGGATTTTTATATCACAAAGAACATTAGCCGTAACTACACTAAAATAGAAAAATGTGAGGACTTATCGTCAGATCACTCCCCGGTCATTCTAAATCTAACCAAACTAGCCATCAACTCTGACTTACCCACTAGACTATACAATAGAAACACCAATTGGGACACATATAAGAAATTTATCTCCACCAACATAGACTTAAATATAAAATTGAAAAAGGAAGATGATATAGAGAATGCCATAGAACTACTTAACTCCATTATCCACTCCGCAGCCGAAAAATCAACTACTACAGGCAAAAAACATAAGCCTAAACTAAAGGAATACCCAAGAAATATCATGGATAAAGTCTGGGAAAGGCGCAGACTTAGAAAAGAATGGCATAGGTCTAGATACCCCTCAGACAAAACTAGTCTCAACAGAGCATCAACTGAGTTAAAGGAGATGATTAAGGAACATGAAAATATCTGCTTTCAGAATTACTTGGCTCATCTTACTCCCCACAAGGACACAAACTACTCACTCTGGCGCGCAACTAAAAATCTCAATCGCCCAAAAGAACATATTCCACCAATAAGAAAACAAGACCGTAGCTGGGCTAGATCTGATAATGATAAGTCTACCGCTTTTGCTGAACACCTCCAAGGCGTCTTCACACCCCTGCCTTGCATGAACCCAGAAAACGATAAAGAAATAATAGAATTCATAGAAGCTCCAAACCAACTATGCCTTCCACTGAAGGCGACAAGTCCTAGAGAAATATCCAGAGAAATTAAAGCTCTTCAACTTAAAAAAGCACCGGGTTACGACCAAATAGACTCCACCCTGCTAATGAATCTGCCAAAAAAAGGTATCATGTACTTAGTAGCACTCTTCAATGCCTGTCTAAGACTCAGCTATTACCCATGTCAGTGGAAGATTGCTCAAGTCGTAATGATCCTGAAACCAGGTAAAGCACAACAGGAGCCTTCATCTTACAGACCTATTAGCCTCCTACCTCTAATTGGAAAACTCTTTGAGAAAACAATACTCAACAGAATGCACCCTCACCTAAACGACATACTCCCTGAACACCAATTCGGCTTCAGGCAAAAACATGGCACCATAGAACAAGTACATAGATTGTCAAACACCATAAGCGAAACACTAGAAAATAAACAGTACTGCTCTGCCGTATTCTTAGACATAAGTCAGGCGTTTGATAAAGTCTGGCACACAGGTCTTTTATTCAAGATTAAAAAGCATCTACCACACTCATTCTACTCCATATTAAAGAGTTACTTGGATAAAAGATGCTTCGAAGTCAAAGTCAACGGGGAAACTTCTAAACTGTTCGAAATCGGCTCTGGTGTTCCTCAAGGCAGCATCTTAGGACCAATGCTATATCTGATATTCTCGGCTGACATCCCTAAAAAAGATGACACAGTAATAGCCACATATGCAGATGACACTGCTATAATGTCGATCAATTCTAACGCACGGACCGCATCTGCTACACTTCAAAAACACCTCACGGAAATTGAATCGTGGCTTGGTACGTGGAGAATAAAAGCTAACAACAGTAAATCCGTTCATGTTACCTTTACACTTAGGAAAGACGACTGCCCACCAGTGACGTTAAACGGCAACCAAATACCGCAATCAGACACCGCCAAATACTTAGGTATGCACCTGGATAGGAGACTGACGTGGCAAAGACACATTTGGTATAAGCGAAAACAGCTTGATACAAAGTTGAGAAGTTTGCACTGGCTCATTGGAAGAAACTCTCAGCTGAATAATGAAAGCAAAATGGCAATCTACAAGACTATACTCAAACCGGTATGGACATATGGAATCGAACTTTGGGGCACAGCATCGAACAGCAATATTGAAATCCTGGAGAGATTCCAAACCAAAACCATGAGACTCATGTTCAATATTCCAAAATCCATCAGCAATAAATACATCCTACAAGACCTGAACCTAACATCTGTTAAGCAGGAAATATCCTTAAGTAGTCTCAAATACCAGAATAAGCTATCAAAACATGTCAATGCTTTAGCGACAAACCTTAAGGGCTCTGGTAGTACCCTATACTCAAGACTGAGGAGGAATAGCGTTCCAACCCTCCAATTCCGATTCCCCATAATATAGTGAGTGAGGTCAAGGGATTCTCCTCCTAGCCGAATGTCATACCTAGACTCTGGTCAACGAATGAAGCAGCTAAATGTAAAATAACAGATTGCTGTGCTGAGCAGGATATAAAAAAAAAAAAAAAAAAAAAAAAAAAAAAAAAATAATCTGGAGAAAGTTATAGTACGTAATTGATTGCTAAAAGTGGTCGAACTAAACATTCAAATTGACTTTAATGAGGATTGATTTTGACAAAAAACTATACAGTAGATTTGATTGAGAATGAATTTGCAGTTCCAACATGTACAAATTGACTTAAAATGTTTATCCCCAAACAATTAGCGCGAAATGCCTAGCTTAAAAATTATGCTACCTAATAATTTATATTTGTAAAGAAATCATAATTTATTTTTAAGCACTTATTACAAATCCAAGACTATCCGAGGATCAGTTAAACCGCAGTTTTTTTTTTTTTATTATGGCGTCACACTTTTTGTGTATTTGCCAGTGTCAAGTATTAGAATAATCAAGTAGGTAATAATTATTTCCCATCATGGGATTGTATTATGGCACCACACTTTTTGTGTTCGCCAGTGTCAAGTATAATGTTCAGTTGCCCCAATAAAACGGTAGAAACTTTATTGAGGCTTCGATGGAGTTTAGGTGTGAACCCAAAAAGTCACGATTTTCAATTTTATATCATTTGCCTACACTCTCACACGTTCACGAACACTTAATGGTTAATTATCCACCATAATTACACATTAAACTTCAGAGAAATTAAGGTTTTGAAAAATAATATAAAATCAACAATGTGCACTTTTCATTTTCCCGCCTAAACTCCTAAACCGCAGTTCATCCATGGTTCAAATAAAATCCACAGATGGTAAGCAATAAATTACAGTCTTTCATTCGTTATTACTGACTTCATTCCAAGTGACGTTCTGTTTCTCTAGACATTTATATTATAGTAACACTTGAAATGCTTTAATAATTATTTATCAATACAAAAATATATCATAAATAGTTCTTTCTGTATATTGTAATCTATTGAGCAAGCATAGCTTATACTTTTGACGCGACTTTATAATCAAATTGTTATATTTTTCTACAACTCTGAGTGAAACGGAATATCGCACGCGATATCCATGACGACAAAAATGTTTATGTTTGTTTAAAATATTTATTTACTAACTAAATCGTCTTGTTATTTGTGCATACTTCTCTCTCTTTAATTCAGTATTTAAATTATTATGTGGTTAGGGAGACTGTGTGTGTTACGGTGTGTATTGATAAAAATAAAATAAAACTAGCTTCTGCCCGCGGCTTCGCCCCCGTGGAATAAAAAGTATCGGGAACGGGATAAAAAGTATCCTATGTCCGTTTCCTGGTTCTAAGCTACCTCTCCGCCAATTTTCAGCCAAATCAGTTCAGCCGTTCTTGAGTTATAAATGAAGTAACTAACACGACTTTCTTTTATATATATATAGATTTAAAGTATTTGTCAAAAGAATTCACATGCTATCGACGTCTAAAATATTGCTGACATTGGACAACGACCAGATTCTGGCTATAATAAAGTAGTTTCAAGGTTAGTACAAAGATAAACTAGGCGTCTCAGTGGTTTAACTTTGGTACCATAGATAATCCTAGCTTTGGAGATAAACTGCGTTTTGTAATAGCGTTTTATTTAGTTCATAGTTTAATCATAGTACTAAAGCCGGTACTATAGATAGTCCATGTTTTGGAATAAGGCCGTTTAGGTTCAAGGATCCATTGACGCCCCAATAATGGTATGTTTTTTGAAATACTTAAAACATTTGACCTTTGAAGTACCTACACCCACAGTTCACCGGTTTTAGGTCCCATGTAAGGGGGCAAGCTTAATACCATTAACCGGGGCAACGATTACTTCTGGAAAATAATTGAGATAAAAAATAAAACCAACCAAAATAATGGTGAAAATAATAATATAATTCCACTGGATATTAACAACAAAAAATATCAACAATCTACGTTACATAATTAAAGTATAATATTTCGGATAAAACTCCATAATAATTATAATCTATTACAATTTATTACAATAATTATTTTCGGAGGTTAAAGCTTGAAATTTATTTCAATAGCCGCACTGTTTTTTATTAAGGCTGATCGTTTCGCTGAGCCCGCCAAATTCAAATTTCAATTGGTTTTTCGCAACTTGTAGGTCTATAACACATTCTAGATGCCTAACTGTAGTAATTGCGGCAGTAGCTATACAATATTCACAACTGAGCATTAAAACTTTGCTTAATAAACGTTAAAGAAGCTAAAAGTAGGGTCAATCGTCAGTTTTGGCCAAAATTGACGATTGACCCTACTTTTGCTCAGTTGTAAATATTGTATAGCTAATGGCGCAATTACTACAGCTAGGCATCTAGAATGTGTTGCGAAAAACCAATTGAAATTTGAATTTGGCGGACTCAGCGAAACGATCAGCCTTAATATATTTTCTTACGTTTTTCTGGAAACGGTATTTAGTATTTGACGAAGGAATCAAGTCAATCAACAAAGTTATTATAGCTGTTACAGTCAGTTGTCTTATTATTTTTATGACTTCGTGAAAAGGTTGTCTGTAAATACCGATCAACAATAACAAACTCCCAGGGCACCCCTGGGAATTTCCCAGAATGCCATAAAATTAAATAGTCCACCACTCCTGTGAAAAATTTCAGATGGTATATCTGTCATTCACAATCACACGTATTTCTAGTTCACCTCGTTATTGATGGAATTGCCATAAAAAATAAATTTATATGTAGCAGAAATCTCAAGCTGTAAACCCCAATAATAATAAAAATAAATTTATCTATATACAGGAATAATACTTAGAAGAATGGCAAACAACGTCTTTATAAATGAAACTCACTAGGCATGGAAATGACTGCTATATTTCATTTGATGAACTGATATTATTTTTCACAGTGATTTTACCGGTGAAATTTCACAGCCTGCTACTTTTAATTCGTTTGATTTTATGTGACACCCGAGGCTGTACTAATCGCCATAATTTTTAGGAGAATGGAATAGCGCTATTTAATCTGTAGAGCGCCATCCCTCTCTTTCAATCGGACAATGATCGCAATAACACATCATAATACAGACCCTGCTACATAGAATTCAATATGTTTTATGGTGCTAGGTATTTTATGAGAAGGGGCGGGCGTCAGATGCTTTGTGTATCCGGCTATCCCTATACATAAATACGATCTGATTTCATTGACGAGTAAAATCCCCAGTATAAGCTCACTTTTCATTGTATACAAAACCTATCAATGCGAAGTCAGCTTATACTGGAAATGTGTAACGGTGTGTACTAAGATGTTCTAGTATCCTTCCTATAAACCCGTGCATATCTCTAGAAATTCCTGTTAACACTATCTAGCAATATTTAGGATAATCTTTAAAAAAATGGTTTCCATTCCTAGCAGTTTCTTTTTAAATATAACTATAATACAAATCTAATATACGTTCGTTTGATTGGAAAACTTATTGATTTTGGTAATAATAATGACAGGAAGTATACATTAATACCGGAGGTCACATCCGGTGGGAAAACAACAAAAAAATAATATTTGCAAGCAAAATCTACAAAACAAATAAAAATAGATGGACGACAACTGTCCGATTCACCCTACGAAAAATAAATTGTGTTCAAAATTAATATCACTAGCTATTATACAAATTATTCTATTCAAAACTTTTTAATAAATTAACAACTTTATTGTGGGCAAAGTAAATAATATTTATATTAGAATGGAATTAAGTTATTTCGTATATCAACCGGTCAAAGTTTCACGTTCTGTGGCGTCAACAAAATCTCTCACCCCATAATGTTTTTCTTTCACCATTTAATCATACAATAATATAATTTATCTCGCGCACAATCAAGTACAATCAACATCAGGTAATTTTACGCACTTTACCCGGTCAATACACGAACTTTTATATTTCTTAAACATCAATTCCTGTACTATTAACTTATTGGTTTTCACAAAACATTTTGATCATTATCTTAACTGAAACAACACGATTTTTGTTCTAAAGTTAGATTTTTTTACTATTAAAAATGTTGGCTAAAGCTTCCTCTCTAGGTATACCTTATTTTATGACTTAATTTGAAAATTTTAGGCAACGATAGGTATATCTCAGTTCGTACTGTCGTAGGATATTAAAAGTGTTGGGGAATGGAGTTCAAACTCCTTACTTTACCTCCGCCGGTCTTAACCATGGTAATTAATCAAGAGGTTTAGCGCTATTAGCTTACCGTTATCGGTTATTTCCTAGCACATATGATATTTTTATCCAGGCTTGACCCAAATTCGAAGTCCACGTAGACGAAGTCACGGGGAGATATTAGTATATATTATAAAGTCTAATACGGCTGGTGATGTTTTATTTGAGAAAGATGCTGGGGTATTATGTAACACAATCAGAGTATCGGAATTTATTGCTAAATTACCACGACAGTAAGAAAAGAGATTGAAATAACACTTCAACATTATATATTTTAACTAAATATATAAATACACTGTCTTTTTCAAATAGCCACTTAAATATTAGTTCCGAAAACACCTCTAGAAAGTAAAAGTGTGCTTGAAACTTAAAAAAAAATATGTAGAGAAAGTGAAAAATGTAAAAACTGATATTTTTGCGATATTTCAAAGTTACTGTTAAAGTGAAAGTTGTTTATAATCTGGAGTGCTTCAAAAAAGGGAACCCTACGTATGTGTAACGAGATGTATGAATGTGGGAGAAGCACAAGAAATATGCAAAAATCGTAGCAAATGGTGTTAATTCCATGCGGGAAAAAGGCGTGTGTATTTATGTCTAATATATACATTATATACTAGAAGTGTCAGAAAATAGTATTATTATATATATTTATCGCGGTTGAATTGAAAATAATATCATTTTGTTCCAAGCACACAGCTCCTGTTAAAATAACAATACACCGCTATTTTTTAAATCCGAAAAAAATAAGGGCTAGTACATCCCACACCAATTTTCACGATCCCTTCAAAGACAGTTCGTCAAAGTCATAGCAAAATATACCTTATTCCTTTACAATACAGTTCTATCATGCAACTTGACAGTGGTTGTGCTTTTTGACGGAGAGTATATAGGGCCATCTATGTAAAATGTGACATTTTATTTAATTAATATTGACGAAACATTCACATTTCAAGCTAGCACTTTCTGGAACATGAGAGATCAGCTTATACCAAAAAGTACAATAAACAATTATAACGCCCTCATTTTATCCGGTAGTTAAAAAATTGTGATGTATAGAATCACACACCACAGACCATTAAATCTAAACAATTGGTCGATGTACACGCAAAACTAAAATTAACTGGCAAATCTACACTTCAATTTTAAATAAACGCAATATATAATTATTATTATTATCATCATATAATATTTCGTAAATATATCCGATTTTACAATTGCAATATTAAATTATTTTATTGTTCACAAGATTTTATATATTTTTAAGCTTTACTCAATCATTTATACATGTTAAAATGAACATTGACTTACGGATTATCCACTTTGACTGGTCGCTGGATATTGCTCGAAATAACTGGGTACTTTAACGGCTAAAGTGTGAAAAAGTCCGTGAAGTTTATTCATTTTAATAATATTAAAATTAGAGTCTTGAGACACGCTTTAACCGCAAGAGGGAAATGGAAATAAAAATGTTTTAGAGAAACATTTTTCTTTAGGAACAAATTTATTTTATCAACTCCGAGTGTAATGATTACAACAAACTGAATATAGCTGCAAATCACCTACCATCCGGTAGAGTCAACAAAAAAAAATCACGACTTTTTAATTCCTCTTGCAGAAAAAACACACAAGCCAAGCAACAACGTAGAAGCATCAATTAATTAATATCTTAGTATTAAAAAATACTCGAATTTACCGATCACAATGACAATTTTTAAGTGGCAACACTGTTCAGTCTTTTTGGTAGAAAACCCAATTTAATAACGCTTGTAACACCATTGCTAGTACGAATCCTCCGAAGAGGTCCCATGAATGGCTTGAAGTTGGCATCCTACCCACATTTTGAGGCCGGAAGGCGGCCGCTTGTCTTTGCCCCTCGCTTATTATCTCCACAGTTTTCGATAGGCGCTCTATGGCTAGAGTTTGCTCTCGAAGAGCTGTGTCTATGGCATATAGACTCTGTTTGAGGGTGCGTCTGTAATAAAAAAAAATATATTAGAAATTAATGATTAAAAAAATATAAAAAAAAATGCCAACAGTTAAGTGAAAACTGCTAATAATTAGATCAAAAATTATAGTTTTTAGAATTTTTGTCTGTTTATAAGATTGTCTCAAATTGACTCTGAAACAGCTGAGGGATTTTAGAGTATGTTTATGGAGATTAACAGGGATTTCAATAACTTGCAAGGTTCAGAAGGTATGAATATAAATATTTGTGGGATTGGGTTTTGCAATGAAAGTCCCAGCAGCCATACTGGCGAACTGTGAGTGTACATTAGTACGCCTCTGCCTAACCCTTCGGGGAATGCAGGCGTGATGATATGTTAAATGAACATGGGCAATTCAGTAATACATACAGGGTGGGATATTCTAACCATAAAAGCCGAAAGCTAATTTCTTACTGCCGTAACAACATCACAGTCACAGCATTTTTTTTTAAATAGTTCCGTTCGAGGATCGATGCCGCGATCATTCATAGAATTGTTCAACCACTCAAGGCCAATCAAACTATCGTCCATTCTGAAGTTTTACGTTCGCTTAAAGTTCGCGCAAAATAACTTGACCCAAAACTAACGGAGAGGGGGAATCTTATCTTGTGTGGGGCCGAGGCAGCAAGGCCTCAGAGCACTTCGACCCAATGGGATCTTTTGTGCTTAACGGAGAGGGAGAAAGTTTGCGCAGTGCATTTGCGTGCCAAATATACTAAACATTGACTACTGCGCATTCACCATTTTGGTTCAAGTTATTTTGTGGCAACTGTACCTAGATATTGTCTAGATATAAATAGTTTCCTAATTTGATTGGGAGTACATACATACACTCACGCCTTTCTCCCAACAGAAACTATAGACAACACTTTTCGATAGGCAAGTTATCGTAGGCATATTTGTTCAATAATATTTGATAAAAAAATGTCTCATCTGGTTATCAGATGGTTGAAGGTCGATCTTCCACGTCTCCCGTACTATAAGCTACACTACATACACTTTGAGTATACTTACTTCTTATTGTAAATAAATCTAATGGGTAGACAACGCAAGTTAAAAATTGGGTACTGAATTTTGACCGGCGGAGCATAAGCGGATCACTTACCCACAAAATCGTCAAATTTCTTCGTTTGGTTTCAAATACCCTCCTAGTTTCCAAATTACTACTTCTAAATGTGTAGAATCAATCTAAGACTAAATAAGTTTTTTATCAATAAGATAATTATCAATTCTTCCAACACAATCGTTACTCTTGCTGTTAATACTTCATTCGGATAAGCAAAACCCAAATATCTAAGAAATATTACCTGTATTACAGTAAAAATAATTAGAGGGGCTCGTAGCTAAGTAATAACTGATCAATTCTCAATTCTCAATTCTCAATTCTTTATTGCATTCCATAATGTAATGTAGGTAATAATTAATACAGATGTTAGGCTTAAAATTAGAATCAATTATGGACCCTGTCGGGCACAGCACAGTTTACTAGGAGAGAGGAGGAAGAGCGCTGATTCATTTGAATAAAAAAAAATATACTTACTGTAGAATATTAATAATTATTATTATCTACTCATTCATACATCTATTGTTTAATTATCATTCTTTTATTTATTTATTAAATCGTATTTATTATTGTAAACAAAATTATTGCACTATTTATGATATTTAATGAACTTATAGTTTATTTTCTAATTTAAATTATATTAATTTTTATAGAATAGTTATTAAATTATTATTATTACCTAACGCTAATTATTATTAAATATCATTTATTACTTTCATAATTAAATATTTTATATACAGCAGTTTTTTTTTTTTTTCCTCATTTTAAAATATAGGTCGAAAGAGGTATGAATTTCCAGTGATTATAATTTATCATTCAAGTATTCCGTTATGTTATAGTAACTTTTATCTATTAAAAATAGTTTTAATTTATTTATAAAACTATTATATTTATTTTCATTTTTAATGAACTCTGGTAGCTTGTTGTAAATTTTTATAGACATTACAAGGGGGCTGGAGGCATGTATTGTGAGTCGGGAAGTAGGTAGGTTTAGCCTGTCTTTGTGTCTTAGCGTAAATTTACTTTGTATTTTTTCTCTTTTAGTGTAGAATTCCGGGTATTTACGTACGAATTTACCTATTTCAAATATATATATACATGGTAAGGTTAGTATTTTAAGTTTTCGAAAATGTGGTTTACAACTATCGGAGTCTTCAATGTTTACTATAATTCGAATCAATTTCTTCTGCAGGGTGAGTAGTGTTGGTGCGTCCGTGCTGTTACCCCATAAGATAACACCGTATTTGAGCCATGCATAGGCATACGCGTAATATGCAACAAGTGCCGTGTTTAGATCAGTTGTTTTCTTGATTTCACGGAGGGCGTAAGAAAATTTTGAAATTTTTGCTTTTACTTTTTGGATATGCGATTTCCAATTAACGTGTGAGTCTATATCTAGGCCTAATAGGGTGAATTTTTTTACAACTTCTAATTGAGAGCCATTAAAGCTGAAATTTATATTTATTGGTGCTTTTTGATGAGGGTGGAAAGTTATGAGTTTGGTTTTATTGAAGTTAATTTCAAGATTATGTTTGGTCATCCAATTTGTTGTCGTATCAAGTATCGATTTTAATTTTTCATTTAAATTGATATTGTTTTCACATGAGCTAAGTATTGACACATCGTCCGCAAATAAAACACACGGTTCATTGATATTTTTAGGAAGGTCGTTAATGTATATTAGGAATAGGAGACATCCTATGACACTTCCTTGTGGAATTGAAGCATTAATTAGTTTGTTGTCGGACCGGATTAATTCTATAACATTTGTTTTATTATTGTAAAATTCTATTTCCACTACTTGTTCTCTATCCTTTAAATAAGACGTGAACCATTCATGGCATTTGCCGCGGATTCCTACACTGTATAATTTATTTAATAATATATGGAATTGCACTTTGTCGTACGCTTTTGTCATGTCGAGCAGAATTCCTATTGCATATTTTTTTGTGTTAATTATATTGAGAGCTTCTTGAATATATTTATAAACTGCCAATACTGTGGATCGATTTTTGCGAAAACCATTTTGGCAGTCATTAAATATATTATATTTTTCACAGAACGCATATACCCGGTCGCACATGGCTCTTTCAAATATTTTTGAAGCTGTCGGTAAGAGAGCAATGGGTCGGTAATTGTTTGGATCTGTTTTTAATTTTTTCTTATGAATCGGTTTAATTATAGCTTTTTTTAACTGATCAGGGAAGGTACCTTCTTCAAAAGATTGATTTATTAAGCTAATTTATTAAGCAATGTTAAGCTGCGCTCGCCGCGGTCAGTGTGTGGATGGGTGACCATTCTTAATGTAGACGACGCATGTTATCATATCCTGTAGTTCGTAAAAAAGTATGCGACCTTTTTGTATTTATGTCTATTCTCTATTATCCCGATGTGACAGTCATGTCGGCTAGCTTGATCCGTTATAATTATTATAGTTTTTCTGCTCTCTATATATTGTAACGCGTTGCCAAAAGATGTCGCTAATGTGTTGCTAGCCTCAGCCAGCCAACAGCCGTGACGTCACTTTCTCCCGCCACTCAGGCCAGCCAATGAGTGGAGGGGGAGGGGTTTGTGACAGTTGCCGCCAAGCCAAGCCAGCCAACCAGCCAGCCAGCCACTATATAATAAATTCTTGGTTTTGTGTCAGGTTTAATCATTGTTTGTCGATCGAGAATAAAATTGATTGCGTTAACCATATTACGCCCGTATTCTTCTTGTTCGAAGTGCCTCTCCAATTACTGGAGGTTAGCCGTCAGTTCGGAAAACGTCAGTCTGTCCTTTGCGAGACGGAACAGTTCAGCGGCGCTGTTGATGCCAGTCCACTCGCGAATATTGCGCAGCCACGACTTTCTTCTTCGGCCTACTGATCTTCTTCCAGCCACTTTGCCCATCATTATAAGTTGCAGCAGTTGGTATCTATCATGTCGCATAATGTGGCCCAGATAACCAAGTTTCCTCTGTTTGATGGTCTGCATAATTTGGCGTTTCTGATCGGCTCGGCGGAGAACTTCTTCATTAGTGACTTTATGGGTCCAGCTTATAGCTAGCATACGCCTGTAGGCCCACATTTCTAAAGCTTCTATTCGTCTTTTGAGGTCAACTTTTTATACATTATCCTATTGTTATAATATTTTTTTTTAATATCACACCCATCAGTAACATTTAACACATTAAGACCCCCTCAGTGCCTCGGAGAAATCCTCACTCACTCGGCGCCAGACCGATCTACACCAGATGATCCTACCCGCAAGGTTGGAGTCAGATGTAGTAGTAGCAATAATGTTTTTTTTATTATATGCTTAGGGGGACAAACGAGCAGACAGATCGTCTGATGGTAAGCGATTACTGCCGCTCATGGACACCCGCAACAACAGAGGAGTCACAAGCTTTGCCCGCCTTTTAGAAGAGTTTAGCCGCCGGTATCCTCACTCACTCGGCGAAACACAACGCAAGCGTTGTTTCTCGCCGGTTTTCTGTGAGACCGTGGTATCACTCCGGTCGAGCCGATTCGTGCCGAAGCATACTTCGACGACCTCTGTGGTTTAGTGGACGACCTCTGTGGTTTAGTGGTTCGAGTACCGGACTGCTGACCATGAGGTCGTGGGTTCGATTCCCACAGGACACAAAAAATTATGTGATGAATATAAGTGTTTGTGTTCGTCTGGGTGTTTCTTATGTATTATAAGTATGTATTTACAAAAAAAAGTATATAAGTATTATATCCATTGTCTAGTACCCATAGTACAAGCTCTGCTTAGTTTGAGACTAGATGGTGCTGTGTAAAAATGTCCCAGATTTTTTTTTTATACACCCAGGAAAAATAAATATTTTTATCTTTTCACCCGACTACAAAAAAAGAAGGGTAATGATTTCTTTTGCTTTTCCGATAGAAGTATAAACAGCGGCTAAGTAATTTCTACTATATACAAAACTCAAACTAACTGCGTGGTTAGTGGGCAGTATAAACTCTCACGTGAAATTCTTGCTGCGTTGCGCGAACTCCGTGTGGCTGTCGGACAATACAACGTGTTTCGAGGTGTCGGGCGAAGACTTTGTTTTCACGTCTGCCCTGCAAGCGTGCGATAGTCGCTAACGAGAGGAGTGCGGCCGTGAATGGAGGTAAGGTATTAAGGGAATTGTTGGGAAGGTTTAGGGTTTCCCCACTACGATAAAGGTCCTCGTCTATATAAAAGTTCCCAACCCATATTGGTTAAAGTGACCTATATATAAAACAGAAAGTTCCCCACCCATATTAGTAAAAGTTCCCCGACCATATTGATTAAAGATCCCCAACAATATTGAGTAAAATTCCCCACCTATACGAAAGTTCCCCATCTATATAAGATAAAGTTCCCCATCTGTATTAGATTAAGGTCGCTATCTATATTAGAGAAAATTCTCCATCTACACATATTACAAAAAGATCCCCATCTATATTAGAAAAAGTTCCCCATCTATATTACTAAAAGTTCCCCATCGATATTAGAGAACGATCTCCACCCAAATTTATGAATACTCCACACATATATTAGTGAAAATTCCTCCCGCATATTAACTAAAGAACCCCCTCCTAATACGTAAATTCCCCGAACTATATTAACTTTTTAATTCCCTCTTCACATTAGCTGAAGTATCCCGCCCATATTAATTAAAGTTAAATGATGTCTTAGATAAATATATTCCGTATAACACATAGGGTATTTCACCAGATAATAACTAGCCATATTTTAACTAAACGGGAATTTCTAATTTGGGGAAACCCTACTGAATATAGCATCCTATTCTCTTCACAAGGACAGGTTGACATTGGGATCTGGGAATTTTCCTATAAGCGTATATTGCACCTTAAATAACAACACAGTAGGATCATACTCACGCGGAGGTCTTGGGTCGGGTTAGTTCATCATGGCTATCAGAATCTGACATTCTTCTGGAGATATCTCGGCGCTGGTCCACCAGGGGTTTCACGGAGGGCTGGCCCTCCCTGAGGACTTTTATCACGAAGTCCTCTTCGTACTCTATCACGTCGTCTGGCTGCCAGGGCCTGGAGGAAAAGGTGGTTGAGAGGAGCTAGAATTGACTTAAGATAACACGCACTGTACTTGGTGTATGTGGTGATAAGCAGTGATATCCTAGTGATATAACTATTGGGCTGCCAAGTTAATGGTTAAAGAAGGTTAAAAAACTCATTCGTTTACAATACGAATTCGATAGTTGTTTGTGCTTGGTCTACAGAGCGTCGAGGATTCGTAGATGCTGGCTTTGAGGGCTCTAATGGAAAATTGGTTAATGGTACGCCTTCGAACGCCTCTACCGAACTCTTCGGGGAATACAGGCGTTATGTAAATACAAATACTTGATACTCACGACGTGTTCAAATGGTTGTACACCCATCCTTGGTCGATAATACCTGAAAACAGTAAATAAAACCATATTACCGACAGTCTACATATGTTTGGCCCACACTAGGATTTTCTCCTGTAGCGTGGGTGCGTTTACAAACACAAATTCTCACATACGCAAACCGCCCAGACCAGGAACGACTACCTGTAGATCATACAAATATTTGCTCCGTGTGGGGATCGAACCGACATCACGCGTCGCAGAAGCCGTTATGCCAAACGTGACGTCAAAATTTAAGAAACTTTTAGGTTCATTTTTTTTAACTAGATGGCGCTGCTATTTCCTTACTGATCTCTGAGAAGAAACACCGAAACAAACTCAGAGAATCACGGTCTCTTTTAAAGTCCAGACAGTAGTAGCAAGTAATAATATTTATTATCAGATACTAGCTTCTGCTCACGTGAATCACGGGAGACGTGGAAGATCAACTTTCACCTATCTGATAACTAGGTGAGACATATTTTTTATCATTGATTATTGATTAACAAATATGCCTATGATAACTTGCCTATCGAAAAGTGTTCATGGCTATTTTTAATTGAATTAATTTTAATCATTTTTTTTCTCTTTTCATAACTGAATGAATTTCACCTCAACTGATAGTTTATAACACAGAGAATATGGCCTAGGTAGGCTTGCCTATTTCTTCATGGCTACCTGGTTTTGTGAAGGTATATATATATTTATATATAGATATGTATTATCATAGTTTATGTATTGATTTAACATCTATCACCACACCCGGTTAATGCATCTGCCACAATCTGTCTCTCTATCACCCTATGGTCGACTGGTAGAGAATGCTTATAGCATTAAGTCCGCCTTTGTACAATGTGCATAAAGTATTAAATAAATATATAAATCAGATGTGAACGGGTAAGGCAATATAGGTAACTACACCGATCTGATAACCACTCCAAATTGGTATTATAAGAAACATAATTTAATTACAAAACCAATCGTATAGGCTTGCCTGCAAAAAACCTTTCATAAAATATTATTGAAAGAAAGAAAGAAAGAAAATGTATTTATTGGCACACACAGCAAACATATAATTATGTGGTACTTAATAATCTATACTAATATATAAAGCTGAAGAGTTTGTTTGTTTGCTTGAACGCGCTGAATCTCAGGAACTACTGGTCCTATTTGAAAAATTCTTTCAGTGTTAGATAGTCCATTAATTGAGGAAGGCTATAGGCTATATATCATCACGCTACGCGTCGAAGTCGCGGGCAGAAGCTAGTAATAATTAAAACTAAACATGAGCTTAATGTCGGTCTGTGCCAAAGGGCCATCAGCTCAGCATTATGTCAAGTGGCAGTCCTGAGTACTGCCACCAGTCGCTGGTATGTCTCATCTGGTTATCAGGTGGGTAAAGGTCGATCTTCAACGGCCCTTAGACCATATATTAGGATAAGAAATGGATCCCAAAAATAATTTAATCAAAAACCAACAGTGATGATCTCTTCTTTGTATTGGTCTGTATACATCAGAGAGGTCAAGCTGTATCTCAGGAACCTTTTATTTAATTGAGATAAGCAATTCACCAGTTTTTAAGTTACATATTTCTAACAAACTAAAAATTAAAATCCATTCAGTAGTTTTTGCACCAACCCGTAACAAACAGACAATCAGACAAGAATTTTTATGTTACTGAATACAATTAAAAGTATAATACACCTCTGGACAATCGTTCGGGGAATACAACCGTGGTACTGACCGTCGGGGGGTGTGGGGTGTGGGTCCCGGTGGAACAACCGCGGCACCCAGGGGGTCACCAGGTTGCGTGCCCGGGCGCGCTGGGCCTCTTCAATTATAGTCTTCTGCTCTGTGGCCGCTATCTGTATAATAGAAAGAAAGAAAAAGTGTGTTGTTTCACGTCGGTTTTCTGTGAGGCCGTGGTATCACTCCGGTCGAGCCGACCCATTCGTACCGAAGCATGGCTCTCCCACAGTAAATAAAATAAAATCAGTTTTTCATTTTTTTTTAAACTAGATGGCGCCGGCATTTCCTAACTGACGACCTCTGAGAAGAAACACCGAAACAAACTCAGAGAATCATGGTCTCTTTTAAAGTCCAGACATAGTAGTAGCAATATGTGAGTGTTACAATGCAGGGTAATGTCTGTGATGGGCTTTTGAACTAAGAGCCATAGCAGCTTTGAGTAGACCAGTCCCAGCTGACGGCACGCATGCATCAGTCATTGTGTAGCTCGACCACAATCTAGGGAGCTCATCAACACATGGCTCTCCCTCTCTGTTAAGAACTAGTGTATTGTTTCAACCCTCACCTGATCCTCATTCTGAATAGCCTCGGAGACCTTGATCCAGAGCTTGGCGGATTCATAGTCATGTTGTTTGTCCAGATCCATCAGGTACCTGGGCAAGCGTTGCTCTTTCAATATCGTCACGTCGAATAAATTTGATTCCTCCTGAAATGGAGAGTTTACATAACGTACTTATCTTTTTGTGATTATTATTTTGCATTTTTTATGCTAACTGCCTCAATAGCCAACTGGTCCTGACCGCGACTGCTACGCTAGAGGTTAGAGCTTCGATTCCCAGGTCGAGCAAAGTGTTATTGGGTTTTTCTATGAAATTCCCAGTAGCAGCTCGGAGTTAGGAATTTGTGCCCGGTTAATGGCAATAGGCTCGCCCCCTATTACATGGGACCTAAACATACCGGCGAACTGTGGGTGTACATTAGTACGCCTCTGCCTAATCCTTCGGGGAATACAGGCGTGATGGTATGTTATGATGGTATGTTTTCATGCTAAGATTATAAAGTTATTTGAGTGCAGAAAAAATTCGACTCGCAGGCAGGATTCGAACCTGCGTCTTCTGTATAGATACACTCTGGTGTATCTGACCAGAAGACGCAGGTTCGAATACGACATAGCGTCTGCGCTATGACCACGATGAAATTTGCCTTCACATTCTGAACTTACGTCTTAAAGGTGACGTCAGTAATATCTACTGAAAGGCAAGTTACTTTGCCTCTCAATCGACGTTTTGCAACAAATGCTTTTCAATAGATACAATAGATTTTTTAGATTTCGATTTATTTATTTATTCACATAAAAAGGTACAAAATATGTCAAGTCCCTGATTTCTGAGCTAGGCTCAAAGGCCTGTATTACAGAAATCAGTGCCCTCTCACATGGATACTATAATGTTATATAAATTATGTAAATAAATGCAGTATTTGTGAGTGTGTATGTGTTGTGAGTGTGTGAGTGAGGGTGTGTGTGTTTATATTTGTGTGATTTGTATGTGAGTGGTTGTATGTATTTTGTTTTATTGTATTTTATTATTTATATCAGTGAGTATCAGAAAAACCTATACTAACAACAATCCGGTTTGCTGATAATATAGTCCTAGTAGCCAGTTTTTAATAATTTTGTTAACTTCACGGGTCGACAGGGGGTGTATATTTTTTATTTTATTAATTTTTTTAATGAGGTAAACTGCTTTATAACCATGTTTCCGCCTAGCTGATGCCGTCAGACATATAACAGGTGGACATACATTTTTTATGACGCGCTGCTTATTGTATTTGTCTGTATTAAAAGGGGTGATCTTGTGCTGTTGGGTAACCAATTTGAGAATATACAGTTGTCTGACTGTAAAGACTCGACATTTTTCATACAACTTCATTGTGGGAAATCTATATGGACTAAAGGTCATGAGGACAATAGAATATCCTTTATTGTAGAGTCAAAGTCAAAGATATTTATTGCTTAAAACTGTGTACATAATGGTGTTTAACAATTTTTGGTAGGTTTCAACAGTCTACCCAGTCGGGTGTAGCAATATAAAATAATAAAATCTAATAAACATAGGTGTCTGTGCTAACAATCTTATAAACAGTCTTGAAGACAATAAAAATTATTATTTTTTGGCAAAATATTCATGCATATTATAAAAAACATTTTTCATTAACCACTTTTTTAAAACTCTCTTGAATAATTTACCATTTAGTTTTTTTAAATCAACAGGTAAGTGGTTATATACTCGTATGGCTGTGATATATGTACTTAGACAAAAAACGAATGTCAAATATAAGTTATCAATCATAGAATATGGTAAATGGGTGGTCATAAGTTACTGACGTCTCCTTTAAGACGTAAATTTAGAATGTGAAGGCAAATTTAGACATGGCGAGTGTATCTAACCAAAATACGCAGGTTCGAATCCTGCCTGCGAGTAGACATTTTCCTTCACTAAAATAGCAATAAAAAGGGTTAAGCAGACGTGTACTAATAGGGAGGGCGACCCTTTTGCCCTTTAACCTGCCAATAACCGTGCACAAATTCAAATTTCGATTAAATTTCCAATTTAATTTCACAAAATACAATAGGCTCGCCCCCTATTACATGGGACCTAAACATACCGGCGAACTGTGGGTACTACCTTAGTACACCTCTGCCTAACCCTTCGGAGACTACAGGCGTGAGGGTATGTTATGTTATTACACAAAATATAATGCGTAAAAACATAGACTAGTTAAGCTTACCCCGGTCTTCTTGTCCTTGATATCAATTTTTCCGTCCCAATAGCCTTCCAAGACAGCTACAGTCTCCTTACCGCGTTTGATGCGGCCCGAAACAGCGTTCGTTTGGTCTGCACTGCCTAAAAATGACTGAAAAAAAAACATTATTTGTAAAAACATTGTAGATATAAACAATAAAACAAGAACCCAAAAAATTAAGGGCCAATATCCCATGTCGTATTAGCGGGTACTCATCGAATAAATTAAATAATGGAACGGATTATCTTTGTGTTTTTTTTGCATTTATCAAGCTAAGATTATAAAGTTATTTTAGTGAAGGAAAAATTCGACACGCAGGCGGGATTCGAACCTGCGTCTTCTAGTTAGATACACCAGGCGCTATGACCACTAACTAAGCCACCACGAAGCCCACCTGCCATGTCAAAATTTGCCTTCACATTCTGAACTTACGTCCTAAAGGTGACGTCAGTAACATCTATTGACAAGCAAGTTAATTTTGCCTCTCAACCGACATGTCTTACCTTACGGTTAGTTCTATGTCGTACGATGCTACCACCTTTAAGACGTAAGTTAAGAATGTACAGAATAGACTATCAAGATTAAAAAAAAATTAAATACTTACTCTTAGTTTGAACTCCACATCCGCATGGTAGCCGGTATCTGGACACATTACATGCACCTAAAAAAAATTGCAATTGTATAATTAAAATATATAATATCTATGTACAGTTCTTCTCTGATGATTGTGTGTGTGTGTGTGTGTGTGTGTGTGTGTGTGTGTGTGTGTGTATGAGTGTGTATAAGTGTATCGGCGTGTGTGTGTGTGTGTGTGTGTGTGTGTGTGTGTATGAGTGTGTATAAGTGTATCGGCGTGTGTGTGTGTATGTATTGGCGTGCATTAGTGTATCGGTGTGTGTGTGTGTATTGGTGTGTATTAGTGTATAAGTGTGTATCGGTGTGTTTGTGTGGGGGGTATCAGTATGTGTGTGTGTATGGATATCTGTGTGTGTGTGTGTATGTGTATCAGTGTGTGTGTATCATCGTACCTTTCCCCCCAGCTCCATGCTGAGCGTGCCAATGACGATTCCCTTGCAGTGCGCGTACGGCGCGGTAGTGACGTACGTCTCCCCCCAGTTCAGTAGGTGGATGCGCGCGCAACCTTCCAATATGGCCGACGTTGAATTACCTGTGAGGAATAACGAGAAACAATTTAAAATATACAACCTGTAACAGAATAATGCAAGACCTGATAGTTTGTTCAGAATCGATAACATTGCGTAAATCTTTGCCGAAAATATAATTACATTGCCTGAAACTATGGACCCCTGATCCATCAGGCTGGAGTTAAACAAAAATGAAACCTATTTGCACAAATTGTCATTGTGGGTTCGTACCCACAATGACAATTTGTGCAAATAGGTTTCATTTTTGTTTGTGTACAGGTTGTAGGTTGTTGTTGTGTTTTGTTTGTGTACAGGTTGTAGGTTGTTGTTGTGTAGGTTGTACTACAGTCGTCTGTAGTACAACCAGGAATTTCTTGAAAAGCTTACGTGTCACAGAATGACTGAGCTTCGTTATTATAATAAAAAAACAATGACTCGCTTAGTCGCGATCTGCACTCGACAACTCGTTCCAGCCTTTGTCGGTTCTCTGGCAGATGTGACCGGCCCATTGCCACTTCAACTTGCTACTCCTTTGAGCTATGTCGATAACTTTGGTTCTCTGACGGATAACATCGATAACAGACTTTTTTTTAAAAAAAAAAAGCTTATTTATTTTTTATTTATTTATTTTTGATAGGTACACCAACAGCATACATATTTCACAATTAATAGAAAAGATACATAGAAAAGGTCTGATACATATGCCAATTACAGGTATACACAACATTTACCATTAAAGCACACAATTATAATATTACAGATTTAGAAAAAGAAACAAAAGAAACAAAACTTGAATGATATAGAAACTATTTGTATACTTATTTCTAGAAAGATGAAGTTGTTTTCGATAATATTTTACGCTTGTATTTCGAAAGTGGGTCAGAGAACACGTCAAGGTCTGGGTATAATGTGCTGATCTCATTGTATTCAGAGCATATTCTGGAAATCGGCGAATGTCGACCGAGGTTAGTTCTACAGGATGGTATATGGAAAATTTTGCCAATACGTTGTCTAGGATATTGATATGGTACAGTCACAGATAAACATTCCAGTATTGCTTCACATTGAACAGAGCTGTTTATACATTTATGAAGTAGTACCAAATCGTGCGTCGTACGGCGATCGCGCAGTGACTGCATATTATAATATGACAATCGTTGATTATAAGGGCACCTGTGGGATATCCCGTGTGAAGTGAAGGCAATTCGCCTGGTAAAACTTCTGTTGGGAGATAGTATTGAAACGGTGGTTGAAATAAAGACGCGCGCGACGTGTGCTCGCGCCGCCCGTCGTAGCAGAATTGTAAGGTGGGGCCGGCCGGCCGCGGCGCCGAGGCCGTGAGCGCGTTCCTCCCGCGCACCGCCTCAGGCGCCGTTACTATGTACGGCGCGGAACATCCTCCCCCCCCTTGGGAACTTGATTCCCAAGATTATTAGGCATTAGACCTTCCAAGGTGCAGAGTCTATGAACTGCACGTTTGATGACGCCGCCCTTGGTCAAAACTTCGGCGACTCTCGGCACTCCATCCGCACCTTGGTGTAGTAAAGTAATTCTGCCCATTGGCCAGTTCATGGGCGGTGAAGAATCCATGATTAAGACGAGGTCTCCACAGCGGACGCTCCGTTGTTGAAACTTCCATTTCGTTCTCTGTTGTAGGGTTGATAGATAGTCTTTTGTCCAACGCGTCCAGAAGTGCTGCCTTAATCTTTCCAACAGCTGGTACCTGTTCACGCTGATGCGCTCGGTGACAGGCGAAGGCAGCGAAGTCAAAGCTCGACCCACAAGGAAGTGCCCAGGTGTGAGAGGAGTTATATCCGACGGATCGGCAGACATTGCCGTTAGTGGACGCGAGTTCATAACTGCCTCGATTTGCGAGAACAGAGTATACAATTCTTCAAAAGTTAAGCTACAGTTACTAGAAATCCGTTTAAGGTGAAACTTGGCCGTTTTAACCCCGGCCTCCCAGATACCGCCGAAATGCGGTGCGTATGGCGGAGAAAATTTAAAAGTAATACCTTCGTTACACGCAAAATCGCTGATAGGTTCCTTACACGCCTTAAACAGTCTGCCCAGCTCGCCACAGGCGCCTACAAAATTTTTGCCGTTGTCACAATAGATGGTGTGTGGCTTTCCGCGACGCGAAATGAACCTGCGCAGGCACAGAATAAATGCATTGCTACTTAGGTCGCTGACCACTTCTAAGTGAACAGCCTTAGTACTGAAACAAACGAATATACATAAGTAGCATTTAGAGGTTTTCGCGCCACGACCTTTACGGTTTAAAATTAAAAATGGTCCAGCGAAGTCGGTGCCACAAGTTTCAAATGGTAAGGCAGGAGTTACACGTGGTTTAGGCAGATTTCCCATTATGGGATTAAAGGGTTTAGCAGTAAATCTGAGACAACGAACACATTTTCGAAGAGTAGCAGTAGCGAGTACCTTGCCACCTAAAGGCCAAAATTGCTCACGAATACTGTTTAAAAGTAACTGAGGACCAGCGTGCAGGAGACGTAAGTGTTCTCTTTCGAATAAAAGTCGTGTGAACGAGTGCTTCGGGTCTAATAAAATTTGGTGTTTTTTGTCATACGGACAGAAAGATGCGTTGTCGATTCGACCACCGACACGCAAGATACCCTCTCGATCTAGAAAAGGGTTTAAAGAGACAACCCGTGATTTCCGGTTTATTTCACAGTTATTTTTTAGAGAATGAATTTCATTTGAAAATGTTTCCGCTTGTGAAGCCTTTGCGAGAAATTTCAGTGAATTATTCAGTTCAGAACAGGTAAGTACACCAGTTAATTTAGTATTTTTATTTTTAGTATTATGGATGAACCTTAGAACATAAGCAAATATTCTTTGTAGTTTATAGAGTTTGGAATACTTATCAAATGGTATTATATTATAAGGTAGAATTTTAGTATTTAAGCTTATTTTTGTTTCAGGTAAGGACATCGAAGTGGATTTAGACTGAGGCCACTCAGCTTCAGGCTTAGAGAGAAATGAAGGACCATGCCACCAAAGAGTGTTACCAGGAAGAAGATTGGGTTTTATACCCCTAGAAGCCATATCAGCAGGATTCAATTCGGTAGGTACATGTCGCCAAGTATTTTTATCGGTTAATTCATTGATCTGTTCGACACGATTAGAGACAAAGGTTTTCAGAGTTTTAGATTGAGTATGCAACCACCCTAGAACAATCATTGAGTCTGTCCAGAATACTGAACGGGTAATCTTAGTTTTAAGAGAATTTAGTACCTTGTCGTGTAGTTTAGCACCAAGAAGAGCACCTAGCAACTCTAGGCGTGGAATCGTTTCTGTCTTCAAGGGGGAGACGCGGGTTTTGGCACATAGCAGGTTTACTGAAACTTCACCCAAATTATTAGTCGATTTTAAATAGATACACGCACCATAAGCATCTTGCGAAGCATCAGTGAAACAATGCGCCTCCACGCAGACAGGAGATTCACAAATACAATGTCTAGGTATTTGAATATCAGCAAAATATTTGTTATCATTATAAAACTCAATCCAAGAATTTTTAATATTTACTGGGACTTCATCATCCCAGTCTAGTTTTAGTAGCCACAGTTTTTGTAACATAATCTTGTGAAAGATAGTACAAGCTGACAACAGACCCAGTGGGTCAAAGATTCTACACGAATTGGACAATATAGAGCGTTTAGTCACTTTAGAAATATTTTTAGCCTCAACAGAATAGTGCAGGGTATCAGAATTAGGAGTCCATTTTAACCCTAATACAGAGGACTGTTTACTGAAATCCTGAGATTGATTAGTGACAGGAATGTCATCGAGTATACTAGGACAATTAGTTCTCATTTTTCGCAACGGAAAGCACCCTTCAGAAAGTTTTTGAATAACACCTTTAATAGTAGCCTTCAAGACCGCAGGAGAGTCAGAACCTGTATTTAGGTCATCAACATAAAAATCATGTTTTAAAGTATCAGCAACAGCTGTATCAGTACACTCTGTTGCAAGTTGTACCAGACATCGAGTACTAAGATGTGGAGCAGAAGCTGTTCCATACGTAACAGTATTAAGTTGTAGAATTTTTAATGGTTGACTTTCGTCTTCCCTCCAGAGTATAAGCTGCAAGTGACGTTGGGACCTATCGACCATAACTTGTCTATACATTTTTTGAATATCCCCTGTGACAACATAGGCATGTTGACGAAACCGCAGTAGAATAGACATGAGATCATCTTGGACCACTGGTCCTACTAACTGTATGTCGTTTAACGACTTATTCGAAGTAGTTTTGCACGAAGCATCAAAGACAACTCTTAGGGGAGTCGTTTCGCTAGTCTCACGAATCACAGCGTGATGAGGAATGTAATATCCGAAGCTTGGACGGCTTATCTCAGTTAAGTGTCCTAAAGATTCATATTCTTTAATAAAATTAGTGTATTTTTCTTTCAAGTTAGATTTATTAAGTCTTTTTTCTAGATTATAGAATCGCCGTTCTGCGATTTGAAAAGAGTCCCCTAGAGCATCCTCCGGGGTTTCGCGAAAGGGAAGTTTTACAGAAAACCTTCCATCTTGTAAGCGGACAGTATTAGCAATGAAATGACTTTCACAGTATTCTTCATCATTAGTAAGCTTAGGTTTAGTTTGGACAGTAGGAATATTTTCAATTTCCCAGAATTTAGCTATAGACTCCTTGATTTCTTTACAAAAATTAGAATGAGTAGTAGACAGAGTATTCTGGCCCGTTGGCCCTGACACAAGCCAACCAAGCTTAGAATTTAGGAGAGTAGGTTTATTTTTTCCCAATTTAATATGCTTAGAATCTACAATGTCCCAGAACACATCCGCCCCTAGTAATACATCAATTTCAGAGGGACGATAGAAGCTTGAGTCTGCAAGTTGTACATAAGCGGGAATATTTAGACGTGAGGTGTCCACCTCAACGCTCGGCAGTCTACCAGTAATCTCTGGTATAACAAGACAAGACACATTAATGTGAAAAGAATTCTTTCTAGATTTTAGGTGCACACCACACATTTTAGTAGTATTAGTTAGTTTGTTATTTATACCAGCAATTGATATATTAGTATTGGAACAAGTAAGATTTAATTTCATTTGCATTTTTTCAGAAATGAAAGAAGACTGGCTACCACTATCAAGAAGAACCTTAGCCAGGTGAGAACCACCTGTTTTATTGTCCACCAATTCTACTTCTGCAGTACATAGAAGAACTTGCCCTGTTGTTGTAGCGGACAAAGAAGAATGGAGTCCAGGACTTGAAGAAAGATCAACAGGAACCATAGAAACAGTTGACACCTGAGAAGGCACAGTTACATTAGGAGCAGGTGTCGCAGCAGAGTTACCCATAGGTAAGTGTGTAGTATTATTATTATTATAAGTATTTGATTTATGTAGCAGTAAGTTATGCCCTTTGTTACAGAATCGACAAGGAGTATGTTTGCATTTTGAAGAGAAATGACCAGGCCGCAAACAGATTAGGCACAGCTTGTGCTTCGAAACTTCATTTATTCGATCATCAACAGACATGGACTTAAATTTATCACATTTGTAGACTAAATGATCCTGTGAACATACGACGCATTTTGAACTGTTTGCGTTAGAAGAAGTAATAAAGGATTTAGTGAATTTATTTTCTTTGAAATGTAATTGAGAATGTTTATCAGACTTAGAATTATCATTTTTACTGTACTGCAGGGTTTCTAAAACATCAGCACGATTGCGCAAGAACTCATAGAACTGTTCAATTGTGGGAGAGGAGGTCAACTTACTCCTATGTTCTTCCCATTTTTGACTTGTGGCGCCATCTAGTTTTGTAGTCATAATATACACCATTATAGTGTCCCAATGAGACGTAGGTTCATTCAACGTATTCAAGGCCCTAAGATTTTTTGAATAATAATCTATCATATAACGAAGTGACTTGTAGGTTTCTTTAGAAATAGGATTAAAATCAAAAAGTGCTTTTAAGTGGTTATTTACCAAGATCCTGTTGTTATCAAAACGACTAACAAGTAAATTCCAAGCTACTGTATAATTGTTAGCGGTGAACTCAATGGACTTAATAACATTAGACGCACCCCCCTCAAGGGAAGACCTCAAGTAATGGAACTTATTAATGTCTGGAATAGAATGGTTTTTATTTATTAGCGCATCAAAAGTATCTCTAAACTCCATCCATTTGAGGTAACTTCCATCAAACGTAGGCAAATGTATGGTTGGAAGCTTAATATTTGAGTTGAATTTACCGTTATGGGAATTGTTACATGAGCCGGAGGGAGATTTAATAGGTTCATTGCAAGACGTGACATTATCTAATAAAACTTGAGCTAATGCAATCTTGGAACAAAATTCGTTTTCAGTTATCTCATTTTCTTCTAATTGTTCCACAGACAAACACTCAATTTTTATTTTGAGTTCATCAAATTCCCGAAACAGATCCCTAAACCTTGACAATTTTAATTCCAGTTCAGCAAATAATACTTTTGTAAATTCTTTAGAGTTTATATGTTTAATTGTATCTATATATTTGGAAAAGATAGTTACTCGGGAACGAATAGTAGCGCGTTGCTGAATAAGTTGTTTTAATTGGGCTTCCATAATTAAATATTTTCTTATAAACAAAATATAGGCTCAGTGAACAACTGAGCAGACTGATAAAGGCAGTGATA
Organism: Acronicta leporina; assembly: GCA_947256265.1. Taxonomy (NCBI): domain Eukaryota; kingdom Metazoa; phylum Arthropoda; class Insecta; order Lepidoptera; family Noctuidae; genus Acronicta; species Acronicta leporina. The sequence goes on along the minus strand of OX366541.1, from coordinate 4,259,251 downwards.
GGTAGTTAAAATAAATAGGTAGTCAAACCATGCGGGCCGCACTGAGTACGACAAAATGGCGGCGTTCCGCAGGCCGGCCGAGCAATGAGCGCAGCCGCGCAGCGATTTGCGAGCAACGTAGGCAGGCGCAGCACGCAGCCTTTCGGTCGGCGCGTCGATGTGTCGGCGCCTCGAACTTTCCAGGGACCGCGACGCGACGTAGGCGTTCCACGCGTTTCGGCGGGAAATGAGAGGCAGAAGTCAGTACGGCGAACCTGGAATCGTTAGGGAATCCCGTAAGCGAGGCACAAAGCGCAAATAAAATAAAGTTAGCATGTAGGCATTGGAATACCTACACACGAGCAGTAATATAGTTAGGTAGTTACGAAGTTATATTTTTAATAATATAAGCTGCCAAACAGAAAACATCTAGACAAAGTAGCAGTAAATAGGTAGGTAGGCAACCTAGGGCTCGAACAGAACCTAGAACATATTTTTTAGATTGAGCATTCCACTCGAACAGTAGATAGGTAGGTATTTAGGTAGTATATAGACACATTTATCAAGACATAGGTAGGTACATAACACGCAAAGTGCGTAGAAGCGGGCTGTGCTGCAATTTATAGAATTATAGATACCTAATCACCTCATTTCGCCAAAAGAAAGCAGTTATGAACTTTGGTATTAGGTACATACGTGACGTAAGTAGGTACACTTTCACATATGTATACGCGGCACATAATAAGTACTAAAAACTGGGTACACTGAACACTTCCCTGTGAGCAACACCTCAACTTAACCAGGCCTCCGGCGTCGTCACCTCGTCAGTTGCCTCGTCATCAAATCAGGCATTCAGGCAGGTCCAGGTCCCTTAGGCAGTAGGCATAGGTATTAGGTTGTCCGCAGCGCAGCCAGGAATCAGCAGAATCAGTTGTCAGAGTCGCAAGATCCACGATCACGTCGGGGTCACCATCATGTTGGGAGATAGTATTGAAACGGTGGTTGAAATAAAGACGCGCGCGACGTGTGCTCGCGCCGCCCGTCGTAGCAGAATTGTAAGGTGGGGCCGGCCGGCCGCGGCGCCGAGGCCGTGAGCGCGTTCCTCCCGCGCACCGCCTCAGGCGCCGTTACTATGTACGGCGCGGAACAACTTCTTTGAATGCCTTCGAGGCGCTGGGAATGTACTGCATATTGGGGATTCCACACAACACTGCAGAATTCTAATTGGCTTCGGACTAGCGCATTGTATAATAGTATTCTAGTTCTAACTTTGAAGTTTTTCGAGTTCCTTAAAACGAAGCCTAGCATACGAGATGCCTTATTTACCACTTGATCGATATGTGGAGTAAATTTAAGTTGATTGTCAATGAGTACACCCAGATCCCTGATTTCCTTCATTTCTTGCAATGAGTTCCCATTAATATTGTACGAAGATGAAACAGGACAGGATTTTCTGGTATAACGTATGAAAGAACACTTGTTGTGGTTCAATGTCATGCAGTTAGAGCGGCACCAAGTCTAGATGCTATTTAAATCAGTCTGAATGAGAGAAACTTCCTTAGAGGATACGACTTTTCTATAGATTTTTAAATCGTCTGCAAACAATTCATAATTACAATGTTTAATATGGTTAGTTAAATCATTTATATATAAAATGAACATTAATGGTCCCAAATGCGAACCCTGAGGAACTCCAGAATCGACAGAAAAAGTATCAGAAGCATATCCCTTAACCACAACGGATTGGGTCCTGCCCACCAGGTAAGATTGAAACCATGCCAACATTGGTCCGTGAACACCACAGCGCTCCAGCTTACTCAAGAGCAGAGTATGATTGACTTTGTCAAAAGCGCTGGTAAAGTCTGTGTAGATAGTATCAATTTGATGACCTTGATCCACAGCACGCGATACGCTCGATACGAAGCCGACAAGATTGGTTTGAACAGAGCGACTTTTTCTAAAACCGTGCTGATGGTGTGTAATATACTTGTTGAGGTAACGACTGATTGTAGGATAAACAAGTGACTCAAACAGTTTCGGTAAACAAGATAAAATAGCAATTGGTCTGTAGTTTTTAATATCCGACTTATCCCCTTTCTTGAATATCGGTGTAATATTTGCTGTTTTCCAGTATTGAGGGAAAATACCATCGCGTAGTGATCGGTTGAAAATGGTAGTTAATGGCAAAGTCAGAGCAAGAGCATTCCGCCTAAAAAATACCGGGTGTATCCCGTCAGGACCTGGCCCTTTATTGGTATCGAGTACTTTCAGTTTGGATAGTACGTCAGATTCCTGAATGCAAATATGTGACAAGTTATCAGAATGGCCATACAGATTGAGGGGCACAATGCTTAAAACAGATGTATCATTTGTGTATACAGAAGAGAAATGTGAAGCAAATAGATTAGCTATGTTAGGACCACAATCAGCCGATAGATTACCCAGGCTCATTTTATGAGGAAGTTCTGTATCGTTGTTGCGTTTGTTATTAATAAATTGCCAAAACACCTTAGAGTTATCAGTAATTGCTTCTTCTATTCTAGTCACATACCTCCTATAGCACCCGTTTAAACAATCTTTTACCCTTTCACGCAAGATATCAAACTCTATTTTGTCGCGAGGATTCTTGGAGGCTCGGTACCTACGTCTGATTTTATCTTTCTCGGCGAGTAAACGAATTAACGAAGGTGAGAACCATACTGGATGTTTCCTGCAACTTTTTTTAGTTTTAGGTACATGCTCCTTTATTACTGCATTTAATACTTGATAAAACACAGACACCATATCATCAGGAGTGTTACATTCTGAAAATTTCGATGACCAGTCAATGCTCCCTAACTCACTGGAGATACATTCGTAATCGGCTTTAAAATAGTTTAGTACAACAACATCTTTTTTAGGCAATTTAGGTATATTTATAGAGTCTGTTAAACAGTATAAAATAGGTGGATGGTGGAGGTCCTTTTTACTTAAATAATCGGTGGGTTGAGTGACATAGCCATTAGGAACATTGCTTAGTACTAAGTCCAAAATCCTATTGTAATTGTTGACAATATTATTAAATTGTAAAAGATTATTAACATTCATAAAATCAGTGAAACTGCGTTCAATACTACCATTACAGTTGGTAGGATTCATATGACTGCTATTTTGATCGATTGACCACTGAACATTACTAAGGTTAAAGTCGCCTATAATGACTACATTTTGTACATGACTCATAACATCAGAAACATTCTCAATAAATGTAGTTAGTGTCTGTGATTTGGCAGGAGAAGGCAGGTACACACCGCATATGGCTAGTTTAGTTTTCTTATTGTTAAGATTGACTGTAACAGTTACCCATAGATCTTCACAGCTACTCTCCCAATTTGTAATACGGGATGATTGAAGGCATTTTGATACCGCTATTAACACGCCGCCTCCATCCATCTTGGAGCTATTGGTCATGGAACGATCACGCCGATAAACAGTGTATCTGGCATCAAAAATTTCATTGCTGTGTATATTTGGATTCAGCCATGTTTCGGTAAAGACAATTATGTCATAGGCACATAATAGAATATTATTATGCAGTTCATCGGTTTTGGTTCTCAGTCCACGAACATTCTGATAATATATGTTGAGCATTTTTATATAGTAACACTAAAGCATTGAAAAAAAAAACAAAAAATAGTGAAACATAATTAAGTTAATAGTTTTAAACTCTCAGACGAGCGAATAAGTATTGCCTGGGCTGCTTCCATTTTACGCACATAGATCCGGCCATTACGCACCCACACAAACTTATAGTTTAAATCCTTTGCTCTCTTCCTAGTTTCAGCGTGCAATGACTTATTCAACGGTGTGAGGTGCTCCTGAACGTAAACTGGGGTGTTTGTCCCGGCAATGCCTAGATGTTGTGTGCTGAGCTTTTTGTCTGGATTCTTCTTGTTGAAGTTATATACAGCTGCGAGTAGCATGTCGCGAACACGTGGGCTACGGAACTTAGCGACTATCGTACGGGGTCTGTTACTATCTTTGTCAAGTTTGGAAACCCTTGTAATTTGCAATACGTCATTATCCTCAATCGGTCCATTAACAGTAGATGCCAGTTGTTTTAAGCAGGTTACAAGGTTTTCTGACCGGTGTTCTGGTATACCATTAATCTCGACGTTGCTTTCTCGCAGATGTTGCTCGGCATTGTTTAATCTATTTGTCAGATCCCTCACCGTAGATATAAGAGAAGTGTTGTCGCTTGTGAGTTTAGAGGTTATTGTATTATTTTCAATGACTTGGGATCTAATACATTCGATCTGGTTATTAAAAAACGTAAGCGAGTCATGAAAAGTTTGAATCTGTTGCCTTATCGCATTTAACTTTTCGTCCACAACGTCCGAGATAGTTTTACGAATTATTGAAGACATCTCTTTCTTAAAGTTTTCAAACATGGTTCCCAGCATATGTTCCGTCACATAATCATTGTTCTCCTTGGGTGTATTATCCAGATTTGCGTGCAATGGTTTTTTAATGCGAGAAGTGACATTGTTTACTTCAGGCGACAGAACGTGCATAGTCTCGCTCTGTTGATTTTGAGTTGGACGGATAGGTGTATTGATATTTCCAGTTTTGGGTAATTTATTACGACAACTCTGACAGCGCCAATCTTTTTTGTTATCTGCGTTCATTTGGTTAAATCGTTTCTCCGAAATGTTTGCACATAGCAGATCATAACAAGAAGCGCATTCAAAGCAAGTTATGTTTTGTTTGTGGCAAGTTTTTTGACGACAACCGGCACAATATACGTTAGGCATTATTATATATTTATTAATGAACAGCACGCTTTATTCGTGGACACGTGAACAGTACGCTTTATTCGTGAACAGTACGCTTTATTCGTGAACAGTGCGCTTTACTCATGAATAGGGCGCTTTGTTTGTGAATAGAAATCCTTATTTCAATTTATAAAGTTGTCACCTTTGTCACAATTGTCTAGTTCATTGAAGTAAGACAATACTCTATGGTCTAGTTAGTCTCTGATTGGTTGGTGGTACGAGTAATGAGTCAGCTGTTGTTTGTTGACATACAAATAGTCACTGTTTAAAAACTTAACTGTTCTCAGATAGAATAATTTTGTTTTAATGTTCACTCAACTTATTTAACCAAAAGTTAAAGTACATATGCGCGATGCCACTGTTTCAAACACAATATATTTCTATAATGTTCATGTATAAATGTTAATAATCACTAGAATAAATATTATTTTGCACTCTTTTGGTTTGGTATAGTTTTTCGTTATTCTCGCACTACTTCACTGAGATAACACTGTCACTTGTTTATCCACTATAGTAAAGAGTAAGTATATAACTTTTGAGTAATTATATTAAGTAAGTACTTGGAAACTAATTTAATTTCACGGAGCTATGTTTAGGTACTTGAGCAAGTGTTGCCAGCGTCCTGTAGTTTATGAAAAGGCTTACTAGGAATATGGGTCACACATTACTAGTATTCTTGTTAACCCCTCAAATCCAAAGTCAAAAGCATTTATTCAATATAGACTACTAGTTAGTACTTTTTGAACGTCATTTTTACATTATAGACAGCCCCCAAAACGCCCGCCCTTCACCGCTTCCTAGTGTTTTCGCTGGGAAGAAGAAGCGGCGGAACAAACTCCCCAGCAAACAAATTCGTGCTAAGCTAAATGCTTGTGTTACGAGTGAGTTCACGTCAGTAGTGCAATGGGTGGGTTTCGAACCGGCAACCACATGATCACAAGTCCGACGCCCTAGCCATTAGGCTACCGCCGCTTAAACTACATTATGATTAATTACTCTTTTTTTTTCATAAAAAATAAAAGGTACCTTTATTTTTTATATCAAACAGGGTATTTCTATTTAAAGAAAACACACAACAAAGATTTTTTCTTAATAAAGTTCAATTTAAAAAATTATATCAGCTTAAACTAGTGATCGCAAACATTTTTTGATGTGTGTATGTATGTATGTATATATTATTACTCACCATAAAATTTGGATCTAGCTAGAAGACTGCCTTCTATAACGTAACCTTCCTTTCTATTCGCCACGTAGAAGGCAGATACTGGTGGGTGATGAGACACCTGTATGTTACAAAATTATATATTAGGTACTAGCTGTCACCCGCGACATCGTCCGCGTGGTATTAAAAAAAACTAGCCTAAGTTACTCCTTGTTACATCAGCTAAGTCAAACATAGGCAACTAAGTCATAAGCACCAACTAATGTAATAAGACCTAATTTAGACACTTAGAAAATAAATGATTTGATTTGATTTGCTATCTGCCAAAGTCCCGTCAAAATCGGTCCAGCCATTACAGAGATTAGCCGGTACAAAAAGACAACAGACAGACCAAAATTGAAAAAAATGTTGTTTTGGTATATATGTACCGTGTATACATCCAAATGGTTATTTTAATGTTACAAACAGACACTCCAATTCTATTTATTTCTATAGCTATATAACTAGCTTAAGAAAGTACCCTAATTTTTTTAAATTTCAGTTCAGGAAAAATTCGCCAGCGGGCAGGATGCGATCCTGCGTCTTCTGGTTAGATACACCAGACACTATGACCACTAAGCCACCGCGAGGCCAAGCCACCAGGTCGATTTTTCCTTCACTAAAATAACGTACTTTACCTGTTCAGCTACATAATAGGTATACGACTCTGGAGTATGTTTCCAGCAGCATCTGAATGTCTCCCCCAAGACTGGGTTGTACGGCTTCTTCAGGCCTTTAGGCTTCCGATATAAGCCTGACAGATACCAACGCAGCACGCCGACGAATCTTTGATATGGATCTTCAATTAACTGGGCCCTGGAAAAAATATATTTTTTAAATTATTGATAAGCTAATGCATACAGACATAAAGTCACGCCTCTTTCCCGTAGGGGTAGGCAGAGACCACAGACTTCCACTTGCTACGATTCTGACATACCTCTTTAGCTTCATCCACACTCATCAATCTTTTCATACATGAAAATATTGATGAGTGTGGAGTACAGGGTACTCTTGACCGAGCTATTTTTCAGAATGTCCTCAATCTGTGGAATGAACTGTCGCCTGCAGTATTTCCGGACCAATACGACCTTCAAACCTTCAAGAAAAGAGCGTACTCCCTTTTAAAAGGCCGGCAGCGCACTTGTGACTACTCTGGTGTTGCAGGTGTCCATGGGCGGCAGTGATCGCTTACCATCAGGCGATCCGTCTGCTCGTTTGCCTGCTATCCCATAAAAAAAACTGATTTCGGAACGTTCACCTAGGCCTTGATAGGCTAATTGATAACTTAGCTTTGATAGGCTAATTGATAACTTATACTTGACATTAGTTTTTGATGTAAAATAAGTATATTATATTCTATTCTATAGGCTTACGCTTGATCGGCTGTTCGCCTGATTTTAAGCGACGCTGCGACCTAAGATGGAGCGCGCTTAACTAGAAGAAACCGATTCACTCGCGATTTAAAGACACCCAGATTATATCTATCGGGGAAGACACACTCGGGAAGCGCATCCCACATTTCAGCGGTACGCATAATAAAAGTGGACTTGGAGCTGGATTTTGGAATATCCATCGTGAATCGGTGTGCAAAATTATAATCTTTGTTGAAAGGAGTATCTATGGAGTTTCTTGCCGGTTCTTCTCCATAAGACCCACTATTTGGAACCGCGCACCTAGTTTTTGACAATTCAAAAGTACCTGTATTACTGCTCTAATTGAAATAAAAGATTTGACTTTGACTTTAAGTGCTTCTGGTCGTCCGATACTAGACAGGGCAAGATAGAGTGATTCAAGAGGAAGGTTTTAAGCTATTTAACATAACGCTACGACTCTTAGGGACGAGGCAGCGTGGGTGAAACCGCGGGAGGGTCGCTAGTAAAAAATAATTTAAAGATAATACTTGCAGGTGTCCCAAGGTTAGACCAAATGGGTCTCCAAATCAGCTAAATGTCGAGCAAAATTAAATGCTCTGCCTATATCTTCAGGGAACATAACATAACTTACCATCACGCCTGCATTCCCCGAAGGGTTAGGCAGAAGCGTACTAATGTATACCCACAGTTCGCCGTTATGTTTTAGGTCCCATGTAATAGGGGGCGAGCCTATTGCCACTAACCAGGCACAAATTCCTAACTCCGAGCTGCTATTGGGAATATCATAGAAAAACCCAATAACACTTTGCTTGACCTGGGAATCAAACCCAGGACTTCTAGCGAGTGCGCTCAGGACCACTTGGCTAATGAGGCAAGTGGTCCTGAGCATAGCTGGGCACCGTTAATCAAATAGTTAACTTCGTTAATCGTTAATCCGCTACAAAAAAAGTTAGCTATTTGCACAAATTGTCATTGTGGGTACGACTGTAGTACAACCAGGAATTTCTTGAAAAAAAAATAGCTTACGTGTCACAGAATGACTGAGCTTCGTTATTATAATAAAAAAAATGACTCGGTTAGTCTCGGTCTCCATTCGAGAACTCGTTTGCTCCAGCCTTTGTCGGTTCTCAGGCAGATGTGACCGGCCCATTGCCACTTCAACTTGCTACTCCTTTGGGCTAAGTCGATAACTTTGGTTCTCTGACGGATAACCTCGTATCAGATCTTTTTAAAAAAAAAATCTTACTAGGAATGTGGGTCACACATTACATTACTACTATTCTTGTTAACCTCTCGTGCTAAGCTAAATGCTTGTGTTACGAGTGAGTTCACGTCGGTAGTGCAATGGGTGGTTTTCGAACATCTTATCCCTCACAACTATTTTAAATTTAATAATCCTAACAATATTAATATACTTACTTTTAATTGTATTCAGTACTTGACAGCTGAAGGGTTACCAGTTTTTGACAAAAAAAATATAGTCAGGTGGCGTAAGAATGAACGAAATGAACTTAAATAATGTGCTTACATGAACAATCTTTTTAATATTCAATGACATGTCTTCAAAAAATAATATAAACCATTAAAAATTGTAGAATTTGTTTCTTATTAGTAAGATAATATATATATAAACCATAAAAAAATGAATTTGATTCATAGTAGTAAGGTAATCTATTATAATTAAATGTCAAAACTGACAAAAGTAAAAAAGTGAAATTACATGATTTTTATTTTTGGTTTGTTTCTTTTAGAAGAAAATAAAAAAGGAAATCACTTTTATTAATTATTATTGATTATTCTTATATTTTAACGAATTTAATAGTTTGATTTTTTATTAAACTATTTTTATCATTCATTCTTTACGCAAAATCATTCACTACACTAACATTATTGGTTGTAGTTGGGTATCATGAGGTATACTTATTTTATTGAAAGAAAAACTCGACTGCAGGCAAAATTCGAACCTACGTCTTCTGGTGAACGAGATTATTTCAACCTGCGTGGCACTTGCGGTGGCTTAGTGGTGTATTCAACCAGAAGACACAGGTTCGAATACAGCCCACAGTAAAATTTTTCGTTCGCTAAAACTTTATAATCTTCAAAACAGAAAAATAATATCAGAAGAGGTCGTCCAAGAAGGATCTACGCTGATCTCATTGGCGAGGTCCTTCAAAAAGGTATGAGAATATGTATGAATGTGGCAGAAGCAAAAGAAGTATGCAACAATGGTAGCAAGTGGTGGTCTGTAGTTCGTGCCTACCCCTGTGGGATAAAGGCGTGAGTGTATGTACATACATGAAAAGAAGTTTGCGATCACTTTAAAAAATCGAAATCTTTTACAATTACATTATGATTAATTACTAAATTTTTTTCATAAAAAATAAAAAGTATTTTTATTTTTTTATATCAAACAGGGTATTTCTATTTAAAGAAAACACACAACAAAGATTTTTTATTGATAAAGTTCAATTTAAAAAATTATATCAGCTTAAGCTAGTGATCGCAAGTAGATCGCATCTATTTTTCAGAATGTCCTCAATCTGTGGAATGAACTGTCGCCTGCAGTATTTCCGGACCAATACGACCTTCAAACCTCCAAGAAAAGAGCGTACTCCCTTTTAAAAGGCCGGCAGCGCACTTGTGACTACTCTGGTGTTGCAGGTGTCCATGGGCGGCAGTGATCGCTTACCATCAGGCGATCCGTCTGCTCGTTTGCCTGCTATCCCATAAAAAAAACTGATTTCGGAACGTTCACCTAGGCCTTGATAGGCTAATTGATAACTTAGCTTTGATAGGCTAATTGATAACTTATACTTGACATTAGTTTTTGATGTAAAATAAGTATATTATATTCTATTCTATAGGCTTACGCTTGATCGGCTGTTCGCCTGATTTTAAGCGACGCTGCGACCTAAGATGGAGCGCGCTTAACTAGAAGAAACCGATTCACTCGCGATTTAAAGACACCCAGATTATATCTATCGGGGAAGACACACTCGGGAAGCGCATCCCACATTTCAGCGGTACGCATAATAAAAGTGGACTTGGAGCTGGATTTTGGAATATCCATCGTGAATCGGTGTGCAAAATTATAATCTTTGTTGAAAGGAGTATCTATGGAGTTTCTTGCCGGTTCTTCTCCATAAGACCCACTATTTGGAACCGCGCACCTAGTTTTTGACAATTCAAAAGTACCTGTATTACTGCTCTAATTGAAATAAAAGATTTGACTTTGACTTTAAGTGCTTCTGGTCGTCCGATACTAGACAGGGCAAGATAGAGTGATTCAAGAGGAAGGTTTTAAGCTATTTAACATAACGCTACGACTCTTAGGGACGAGGCAGCGTGGGTGAAACCGCGGGAGGGTCGCTAGTAAAAAATAATTTAAAGATAATACTTGCAGGTGTCCCAAGGTTAGACCAAATGGGTCTCCAAATCAGCTAAATGTCGAGCAAAATTAAATGCTCTGCCTATATCTTCAGGGAACATAACATAACTTACCATCACGCCTGCATTCCCCGAAGGGTTAGGCAGAAGCGTACTAATGTATACCCACAGTTCGCCGTTATGTTTTAGGTCCCATGTAATAGGGGGCGAGCCTATTGCCACTAACCAGGCACAAATTCCTAACTCCGAGCTGCTATTGGGAATATCATAGAAAAACCCAATAACACTTTGCTTGACCTGGGAATCAAACCCAGGACTTCTAGCGAGTGCGCTCAGGACCACTTGGCTAATGAGGCAAGTGGTCCTGAGCATAGCTGGGCACCGTTAATCAAATAGTTAACTTCGTTAATCGTTAATCCGCTACAAAAAAAGTTAGCTTGGTTAAGCGTTAAAGCGTTACATTTCGGAAGAATTAACGCAAGTTAACGTTAATCGTTAATCCGTTAATATGTGTAAAATTGCATTTTTATATCGTTGCGTTAGTGAAGTTATACAACTTGTTGGTTTAGGTTCTGGAAGTTAACAGGTTAGGAATAAAACAAAATACTTGTATAATTCAAATGTGTAATTTAATCGTCGGGCATAAGGAGCATATTCCCCTTCATGAACATTAACATGTTGAAGTTCTCGTCTGAAAGCGAGGCTCGTTTTGGTGTTAAAATGTCTTTACCCGTGGAAAACAGACGTTCAACAACGTTCTCCGGCAAAATATATCTAGTTTTGTTTTTGTTTCATACTTGTCTGAACCTGTTTTTCGCGCCGCGCCGCGGTGCCGTGCGGTAAATAGTAGGCATTAGATTAACGATTAACGGGCTTCTGCATATTAACGGAAGTTAACGTGTCCGTTAACATTTTTAAAAGTTAACTTAAAAGTTAATTCTTTAATCAAAATGTTAACTTCGTTAATTAACGATTAACGGATTAACGAGTTAATGCCCAGCTATGGTCCTGAGGTAAGGTAGTAAGGTGTTATTGGTCTTTGCTACATCTCTACTATTATAAAATTGTAAAAAAGCAGTTTGTTACGGTTTGGAGCAAAAACTACTGAATAGATTTGAATTTTGTTATTACTGTTAGAAAGTATAATGCTCCAACTTAAAAACTGGTGAACTTCTTATCTCAATTAATTGAACGGATCCTGAGATACAGCTTGACCTCTCTGACGTGCACAGAGCCATACAAAGTAGAGATCATCAATGTTGGTTTTCTATTTTTACTCCTAATATAGCTTCATGTGAGCGACGCCGCGGGCAAAAGCTAGTAATTGAATATACTCACTGCGCCAACAAATCCGCGTGGTAGTAATTGTCGGACAGCTTGTCGAGGAAAGACCGTGGCTCCAAAATAAATGTCGGCAGCACCACCTTGCTGAGGTCCATGCCAGGCCGCACCTGCTTCAGCAGGAACCATAGCAGGGACTTGTTCTCCTCTGCCACCTCCTCCACCAGTTCACCAGCCTGGGAAACAATAACAGCATACTGATGTCTGGAGAAAAACTGAATAGATTTTAATTTTGTTATCACTGTTAGAAAGAACATACTCCAATTTAAAAACTGGTAAACTTCTTATCTCAATTAATTGAACGAATCCTCAGGTACAGCTTGACCACTTTGATGTATACAGATAGATACAACGAAGAGATCATCAATGTTGGTTTTTTCAATTTTTACTTCTTATAGCTTCATATGAGCGAAGCCGCGCGCATTTTGAAGTCGGATAAAAAATAAGGTACTACTCACCACTCCAATATCAAAATTGGTATCTGGAACATAACTGGTCTCAATGTCGGTAATAATGTCTGATTTCTTTTGTTCATGCCGACGGTTTGGCATCCCGTTCCGGGAGGCCTCGCTGTCCGTGTCGGACGCGGCGCCGGCTAGCTCTGTAGGGGGCAGAGGGGGGAGGGTGAACCGCTGATCTACTGTGAAGGTAGCTTAGAAATCGCTTCCTAGTTATTTAGCTTACAGATAGCACTATAGATTAGCTTTAGGGACATTTTTACAATTTTTTTTTTATTATGGCGCCACATTTTTTGTGTATTTGCCAGTGTCAAGTATTAGAGTAATCAAGTAATATTTCCCATCGTGGGATTATAATTATGGCACCACACTTTCTGTGTTCGCCAGTGTCAAGTGGAAGTTGTTTAGTTGTTCAGTTGCCCCAATAAAACGGTAGAAACTTTATTGAGGCTTTCATGGAGTTTAGGAGTGAACCCAAAAAGTCACGATTTTCAATTCTATATCATTTGCCTACACTCTCACACGTTCACGAACACGTAATGGTTAATTATCCACCATAATTACACATTAAACTTCGGAGAAATTCAAGTTTTGAAAATTATATAAAATCGACAACGTGCACTTTACATTTTCCCGCCTAAACTCCCTACAACATTATTTTTAGTATAACGTATACAAACGTACGTTATACAGGGTGTCCCGTAAATAATGGATCAAACGTAGTGGGTGGGTAGCTCACCTCATTTCCAACCACTAATTTGAATAATAATAAAAAAAACGTTATGGTAACCAAGAATTTTTTTTTCGAATCTTTTCATTTTCTCTACCAGAATTCAGTTTTTTTAATGCTGTCGCTGCAGATTATAACATTGTTAGGTACAATTTTTCTTAAATAAATATTTTTTTTAATCTACCAGCTTAGATTAAAAACATTCAAGCGTAGGCTATTACGAGAAGGAAAAATTTAGTTGTACTATTTTAATTTATTTTCTGTCATCATCACATTCATAGCAATATCTTTGGAACGACTAAGACTAGACATAAGTTTTATACCAATTTGGAAACCTTATTAATAGTACAAGTTTTTAAAATAATGGTGATCGTTGGTGTCATACAATTTTTTTACAGGACAATTTTTTCAAATGTTGGTTTTTAATTGTAAACATAAAACTTTTAAATTCAAGATTTTTTTTCTAAGGCAGATAAAACATTCTTTTAAAAAACGTTATATCATAACATTAGCAACCTATTCAGATTTATTTAAGAAAAATCGTACATAAATATGTTATAATTTGCAGCGACAACATTAAAAATACAGAATTCTGGCAGAGAAAATCAGAAAATCCGAAAAAAATATTATTCTTGGTTACCATAAGGTGTTTTTTATTATCATTCAAATTAGTTGTTGGAAATCATGTGAACTACCCACACGTTAGGTTTGATCTATTATTTACGGGACAGCCTGTATAAACGTACGTTTAGTGTAACGGCACGTATTGTATGAATGTGGCAGAAGCAAAAGAAGTATGCAAGAATCACTATAGTTTCTGCCTACCCCTGTGGGATAAAGGCGTGAGTGTATGTATTTATAGTATATGCGAAACCTTTATATATTTTGTTCAGAATAAGTAACTGATTGATTCCAATAATTTTTAAACCGTGTTATAAGTACCTATTTTGTATCAAAAATATTTAAAGTTACAAATGGGACACTGGGACTTCTTAAATGTATTTAAACACGAAATTTCTATGAAAAATTGTGTTTAAATACAATTTAAGGCTGATCGTTTCGCTGAGCCCGCCAAATTCAAATTACAATTGGTTTTTCACAATTTGTAGATCTATAACACATTTTAGATTCATAGCTGTAGTAATTGCTATACGCCATTTGCTATACAATATTCACAACTGAGCATTAAAAACTTTATATAACACAATATTGTATACTTAATATGATATGATGTTTCCGCAATCATACGGAAGTCACGGCAGGTCATAGCGGCACTAGGCGCGGGCGCACAGCGGGGATTGGATAATAAGCGGTGAGCATGTTTTTAAACGGACAACCAGGTAACATAACAAGCTTATGATACAAGTTTTGAAATTTTGTATAAATAAATAATCTTTGTATCTAGATGTGTCTCGGGTTTCAAATATACTAAAACTAATGTTGTATTGATACAGAATAGAAAGGAAATTATGGAAAAAAATGTACACAGCATTCTGAACTTCATATCCATGGTGTAACGTTCCTTCGGTTTAGTTATTAAAAAAAAATTTTAGGTAAAACAAAAATTCTAATTCTGTTTTTATGTAAATGAAATGTGTTCTTCCCAGCAAAACACTAGGAGGCGGTGAAGGGCGGCCATTTTGGGGGCTGTCTATAATGAAAAAATGACGCACAAAAAGTATCACCTAGGTCTTGAATAAATGTTTTTTTTTAAACTAACCTTCATTCGAAACAAAAACTTCTTTGCTTTCAGCCTTTTGCAAACACATCCTGTAACCATTCTCGACCTTCATGAAATCCGACAAGATGGCGGAATCTACCGAATACTTCCGATTTATCGCGAACATACTCCCATTGCTTGGTTCGGAGAACTGTCTGGTAAGTTTCTTCTTCCTCAAAATGGAGAATATGCTAGAACGTCGCCTCTCTGGTTTGTCTTTCATTTTCGCTGTTAGCATAATTTCAGATTCCAGTTCCATTTTGCAAGGTAATATAGTACTTATGTTTGTATGCTAGAGTTGAAGTTTCCTTGCATTTTTGTCATCTTGACAGTCTAGAGATAATAGATCTTATGTACCGCTGTTAAAGTTGAAATCGCATTGGTTCCTTTCTGGTTGTCTTTTAGAACTTTATTTAAGAAGCTGCAGGCTGAATGAGTTCTTATTACGTGAATCTGTTGATGTGCAGCTCTTTCTTCTTTTAAACCTTATATCTTAGTTCATAGAGTTGAAATTTGTTTCTCCTTTCGGTGGCAGAAAGCCTTGACACTCTTAGTGTTGCAATTTCTTCTGTATGATTTAAACTCAGAACTGCAATTCATCTACATTTGTGCAGTCATCCGAAATGTTACACTAATAAAGTATCAATAAAGTTGAATTTGGCTTGAAAACTTTCTAGTTGATATGTTTAATTTTTCTTGGTTTTGACACTTATTTGGCACTGAGTTCATTCAAGTCTTTCTTAATTTTAAGCTTTTCGTTTCTATTATGAAATTGTATCATATTAATGAGATATTTAAGAAAAAAATAGAATGACGGGTATTTATATATTTTATTACATCTTTAGGTACTCTATATTATCTATACATCTATACAAATAAATAAAATTGGAGTGTATGTTTGTAATATTAAAATAACCGCTTTTAACTAAGTGCCTTTGGATGTATGTATACACCTTACATATACTTACCAAAACATTTTTTTTTTCAGTTTTTGTCTGTCTGTTTGTTCCGGCTAATCTCTGAAATGGCTGGACCGATTTTGACGGGACTTTCACTGGCAGATAGCTGATGAAACAAGCAGTAACTTAGGCAATTTTATTTTTTAATACCACGCGGACGAAGTCGCGGGTAACAGCTAGTTTATATATAAAAGAATAGTATTTTTGTCGGTCTGTCTGTTACTCAGACCTCTGTTAAATGTCTGTAGGTTAAATAGAACTCTCTGATAAAGATAAAGATGTATTTATTTGTTAAAGTTCTGAGCTCGGAATTTTAATAGAATGTACAACCTTATAACGTCATGTATGAGGTCACGGCTTAACGTTTAAGGCCAGTCTTAATATCTAGACTAACGCTTATTTTCCTAGTATTTCATATCTTAACTTTATTACTAGTACTAGTACGTGAAGTCAATGATAATTACTTATTTTGCATAATGTCGTAATCAGGTAAGATGTGAGAAAATTATTGAATATAATTTGTGTGGTCCTGAACGCGACTACTAAGCTACAGGCCCTGGGTTTGATTCCCAGGTCAAGCAGCGTTATTGGGTTTTTTCAGGTAAAATGTGAGAATATTACCTGAATATAATTTGTGTGGTCCTGAACGCGACTACTACGCTAAAGGCCCTGGGTTTGATTACCACGTCGAGCAGTGTTATTAGGTTTTTGCTATAAAATTCCCAGTAGCAGCTCGGAGTTTGGAAATTGTGCCGGGTTAATGGCAATAGGCTCGCCCGCTATTACATGGGATCTAAAAATACCAAAGAACTGTGAGTGTACATTAGTACGCCTCTGCCTAACCCTTCGGGGAATACAGGCGTGATGGTATGTTATGTTTTTTTTATTAAAATTCTGATAACGCTGCTATGTGCCTATGTTAAATAAAAAAAAAATATTCCTATCAGGAAGCTCTTACAAGATAAACATAACTAATTACTACACATTGAAACATGTAAATTATATTATCTCTTTTACAATTATTATTTCAATTAGATAATTATAAGCGCATATGATTATTACGAGTGATAGTAGCTGACGTAAGTAATGCTTAAACATTTGAGAGTCTACACAAGTGGCATGAACGCTTATCGAAAAGAATAGAATAGAACAATGACATATGCTTTCGACAAATCGAGCGCGCACAAATGTCATCTCCATACACTTTGTTTCTATTTTTTTTTTATGGGATAGGGGAGCAAACGAGCAGACGGATCACCTGATGGTAAGCGATAACCGCCGCCCATGGACACCCGCAACACCAGGGGAGTCACAGGTGCGTTGCCCGCCTTTTATAAGTGTTTGGGCCTCCGGTAACCTCATTCACTCGGCGAAACACTACGTAAGCGTTACTTCACGCCGGTTTTCTGTGAGGCCGTGGTATCACTCCGGTTGAGCCGGCCCATTCGTGCCGAAGCATGGCTCTCCCACATATTTGTTTGTCCATTCGAACTTCAAACAACATGCGAAAACGTATTCGTATCGAAATCGAGAATAAACTGTATGAGAAGGAGGTTAATGAACGTAGATGAAACGAAAGTGGTGTGCCAGGATCGTAGCAAGTGGAAATCTATAGTCTCTGCCTTCCCCAATTGGGAGACAGCCGTGAGAATATGTATGTACTAGCCTATGCCCGCGGCTTCGCTCACTTGAAGCTGAAAAACCAACAGTGATGATCTTCTCTATATGGGTGTCTATACATTAGAGAGGTCAAGCTGTATCTCAGGTTCCGTTTAATTATTTGAGACTAGCTTCTGCCCGCGACTTCGTCCGCGTAGCGTGATGATATATGGCCTATAGCATTCCTCAATAAATGGCCTCTCTAACACTGATAGAATTTTTCAAATCGGACCTTTCGTTCCTGAGATTAGCGCTTTCAAGTAAACAAACAAACTCTTCAGCTTTATATATTAGTATAGAAGTATAGTTATGAAGTATACCAGTTTTAAATTAGCACCTACTTTCTAACAGTGATAAAAATTAAAATCTATTCAGTAGGCGATAGAAGATGCAGAGCAAGGTCAATCCGGTTTCAAATAACTTGGCAGTCGACGATTCGAATCGCTCTTCGTTGGATGCGGTCCAGAGGGAGAAGCTGGTACTGGGGTGCTCCTGCCCAGAGATGAGAACAGTATTCCATATGAGACCGGACATGCGCTTTATAAAGAATATTTTTTAAAGAAATTGGATATATCAGCTAAACGCAAAACTGGCTGTACTGGTCGTAACCAAAACGACTACAATATCGGTGCGCACACGCATACAATAACAATTTGTGCGAATAGGTATCAGTTTTCCGTAACTCGAGCCACTGATGGATCAGGGGGCCACAGTTTCAGGTATTGTAATTATCATTTCGGGAAAAATTTACACATATTAATAACCACTTTAATAGATTCAATAATTGATTCTGAACATAACATAACATACCATCACGCCTGTATTCCCCGAAGGGTTAGGCAGAGGTGTACTGTACCTCCGGTATGTTTAAGTCCCATGTAGGGGGCGAGCCTATTGCCATTAACCGGGCACAAATTCCAAACTCCGAGCTGCTACTGAGAATTTCATTGAAAAACCCAACAACACTGCTCGACCTTGGAATCGAACCCAGGACCTCTAGCGTAGCAGTCGCACTTGGGACCACTAGACTAACGAGGCAGTTTCATTCTGAACAAAATACTTATTACACGTTGTATATTGGCAGACCAGACATTTTTGTGTGTGCTCAAATGTTCTGTTATCTGTATGATAAGCAAACGTTTTTAATGCAGCAGGTGTGTTTATATTTAGAGTTTGGTGTGGCGAACTGAGATTAGAGAATGAGAATCTATGTTACTTATATTATATTCAACATTATTTTAGTATATGCGAAACCATTTTCACGTGGGAGAGCCATGCTTCGCCACAACGCTTGCGTTGTGTTTCGCCGAGTGAGTGAGGTTACCGGAGCCCCAAACCCCTTTAAAAGGCAGGCAACGCACTTGTGGCGCCTCTGGTATTTCAAGTTCAAGTTCAAATGTTTTTATTTGAAACTAGCTGACCTGAGAGACGTTGTCCTCTCCAAGTTTAAAGTAACCACATCGAAAAATTTGGTTTTCCATATTTGTAATACACTTAGCGCCATTGACCTCTGAATACCTTATTTCTGACCTATAAATTACTTAATTTAAAAAATTTGTTCAAATGGTATTGACGTGAAGCATGGAAATACACGTATACACAGACATACCTACATAAATAAAAATCTCAAATAACTGTTTCGGCATCATACATACATACGTGAAGCTAACGTGGTATATTCTTCTTTGGGTATAATATTTAATTAGATGGAAACTCTTTAGTTTCTCAAATAAAGTGTGCGCACTGTATCTACACTATGGAGGTTTCACATTATAAAATGAGTTACTATATGGCTGGATTCTTTAAAAAAGAAAACAATAATATTGTCAAAATTGTCAACTCAAAATGACACCTGTTATCGAATCAAATTTCATTGAGGTAATAACGATGTCGTGTTAGTCCGCTAGAAAATAAGTTGTCATTCTTTGTTTACTACTTTAACCTATTCAAATATTTAGGTTTTACACCGGCTTGTGCTCGCTGGATAAATCCTATGTATGTCCCGTGATTTCCTGTATGAGTAGAGTTAGAATAACTGTACTAATAATAAATTCCTGATCACAATAATGGTTTCTGATTGATCTGCTTTATTTTCTTATTTTATCTTATTTAGTCCCTGTAAGTGTATTTTTTAATTTTATTACTTGATTCTGTTATAATTTTTTATCCGTGCTAGTCTAGTACAGAAATACTTGAAAAAGAAATTGACTTCAATGGTTATTTTTAAAATTCAACGTTTTCAGTGGTTAAAATGTTAATAACTTTTGATAGAAAGAACCGATTTGAATTAAAAATAGCCTAAATGTTAATCCAAGAAATAGGCTATGAATTACTGTCCACTTCCTCCAAATCTCTTCAGTAGTTATCATTTGATGCGCGGTCAAACATACAGACAAACCGACAGACAAACAGACAGACAAACCGACAGACAAACAGACAGACAAAAGTTCCAAAAATAGTAGAAATGGATTGTGTTACCGATTCTGAGTCCCTCAAATTAGTTTTTTTGTAAATATATGCAATGTACAGACACGGCTCACTTACATTCTTATTATATGTAAGATAAGATAAGATAAGATAAGCTTTTACAAGCGTTTATGAAACGTTATGATTCTAGTTGCACGGTTCCAAAAGGTTGATCTTATGGAGAAGAATCCAGAAAGAAACTCCATGGACACTCTTTTAAAATAAATTATGTTACAATCTTCACTGGTACAATATTGCGATAGCAAGATGTGTGGACGGACGTTGAAGGATGTCTTCACTTACAATTCGACATACGTGGCGTATGGCGTATAGCGTGACGACCTCTGTGGTTTAGTGGTTCCAGTACCGGACTGCTGACCATGAGGTCGTGGGTTCGATTCCCACAGGACACAAAAATGTATGTGATGAATATAAGTGTTTGTGTTCGTCTGGGTGTTTCTTATCTATATATATATAAAAGTCGTGTTAGTTACTCCATTTATATAACTCAAATAAAAGAAAGTCGTGTTAGTTACTCCATTTATAACTCAAGAACGGCTGAACCGATTTCGCTGAAAATTGGTGGAGAGGTAGCTTAGAACCAGGAAACGGACATAGGATACTTTTTATCCCGTTCCCGTGGGATGTGATGACAGACCGAATTCCACGGGGGCGAAGCCGCGGGCAGAAGCTAGTGTATTATAAGTATGTATTTACAAAAAAAAGTATATAAGTATTATATCCATTGTCTAGTACCCATAGTACAAGCTCTGCTTAGTTTGGGACTAGATGGCGCTGTGTAAAAATGTCCCTGAATATTTATATATAGGTGTAGTTTAAACTTTGGCTCGTTAGTATAACAACCTGGACCGGGTTCGCGTGCCCCGCGAGGCACGGAGCCAGCCTTCATCGTACAACATATGGTTAAATGTTTTTAACCTTGCCTATTGTTGACATGATTGTATGAGCATTAAAACAGCTGTTTACATAGCAATTATGATTCGACATTGACAATAATTTACTTACATACCAACACGCCTGTATTCCCCGAAGGGTTAAGCAGAAGTACAGAAACAGTTCGCCGGAATATCTCTCCTATTATATAAAATTCTGTGTCTGTACATTGAAGATATTTAAAAAAATAAGTTTTGATTTGATTTTATAAATTTGATTTTATAAATTCTTGTCTGTTTGTTACGGGTTGGCGCAAAAACTACTGAATACATTTAAATTTTATTACCACTGTTAGAAAGTATATGCTCCAACTTAAAAACTGGTGAACTTCTTATCTCAATTAATTGAACGGACCCTGAGATACAGCTTGACCTCTCTGATGTATACAGACCCATACAAAGAGATATTTTTTTACGATGTAGCATCATGTGAGCAAAGCCACGGGCAAAAGCTAGTATTGAAATAAATCCATTACCTAATAGGTATTACTTAATCCTAATTCCAACAAATATTACAAATGTAAGTTTGTGAGGATGTAATGATATTTGTTACTGTTTAACGCCAGAACGGCTGAACGGATCTGGATTAAATTCAAGATAAAAGATACAAAATGAATTTAAAAAAAGTATTTCAGATACTTGTATCTTAGATAAGTTACATCTCTGAATATTAACTAATGGATCAGAGTGCTGGGCCGTTAAGAAGATGAATGAAAAAAGACTGCATGCAGTGGAGATGAGAATGCTAAGATGTGTGGAGTGACTAGAATGGACAAAATAAGGAACGAGTATATTAGAGGAAGTCTGAAAGTCGCGCCAGTGACAGAAAAGCTGAAAAGGAATCGTTTGTCTTGGTATGGGCATGTGATGAGGAGGGATGAATATGAATGTGCAAGGACAGAGGGGTAGAGGGAGACCAAAGAAAAGATGGTTGGATTGTGTTAAGGCCGATATGATGAGAAAGGGAGTGAATGGCTGACAGGAATGAATGGAAGAAAAGGACATGCTGCGCCGACCCCAAATAGATTGAGACAAGGGCAGGAAGACGATTGGTCTTGACTAAACCACGAACAAACTGAATCGCTAAGCACACATTCACCCCGGTGACATGTTATGTAGTTGAGATTCAATGATAAAGCTCTTATCGCTTATCACTTAATCCGACAGTATTAACACATTACTTAAGAAGATAGGCTAAAAGGCCTTTGTTCCAAAATCCCAAACGAACGAATTAAGAGGGATCTCTGGGCCTTTCTCCATACAAAGGTATTCCGCTGTTTTCTTCGTGGATCTGAAAAATCTAGGGCGTGCTATTACATGCCCCTATTAATTCCTTTTTTCAAAAAAATAATTACTAAAAGAATTATAACAATCCAAAAACTCGAAAAAAAGGCCCGTTTTTACTGCCATGTTCAGACGACTATAAGACAAATTTGGTAAGTTTTTAACAAAAAGTAAAAAAATAGAAGCATAGATATACTTTTCCTCTAAATTTTTTTTTTTTTTGGATCGGTCCAGTTTTGATCGGGAAAACAGCGGAATACGGAACGATGTTTAGTCAAGATTTTTGTAGGTAAAATCAGCCTGAGCTGCAATTGTCCCTTTCCCACTTTACGGGTGGAGGTTGGAGTAACGACGACGGCAATAGTTTCTTCAAATACCTATTTTTCAAATTCCTCGCGTCTAGAGTTCCCTCATAAGGGCCCGGCGAAACTATTTTCTTTTTAAAAGCTTACTAGCAATGTGGGTCGTCTCGTGCTATGCTATATTCTTGTATTACGTGTATTCACGTCGTAACTAATTTAAATTAATTTCGGCATAGAGTAAGATTGGACTTTGGAGAAGGATATAGGCTTTTGTTTCAATAAGAAAACCACGGGTAAAACAGCTCGTAAAAAAATCACCAACGTAGATTAAATTGTACATCATTGTTTTACTTTGTATTTCTATGTTATATTATTGAAGTTTTCCTCGTCTTTGAGGTAAATTATATAGGGAATATTATTAAATGTAAACATTAAGTACATAGGCAGTGGATTGATTACATCTCTACTATTATAAAATTGTAAAAAAACTGTGTCTGTACATTGAAGATATTTAAAAAAAAACAAGTGGTTTAGGGTATATAAACGTCTCCGAACCCAAAAATGTGATTTTACACGAAGCGTCTGCCATCAGACCTCCGCAACCCAATTCCTGGGCAATACCAATATTCAGAGGATAGACTGGTTGTCAGAGCTTCTGACTACCACTAACCATTATCATAGATGTTCGTATGACAACGGGGATTTACGCGCTATGCTTTACGCTTGATGTGTTAAGAATGGTCACCCATCCACACACTGACCTCGGCGAGTGCAGCTTAACCTTGCAGATTAGTTGATCTGCTTTGTTATAACTTAGTCGCGAGCCCACCTACCCATGACTATAGGGAAAAAAACAAGTACTATTTTTATTAACTGCCTTTAACTGCCTCGTTAGGCTAGTGGTTTCAAGTGCGACCGCTACGCTAGAGGTCTTGGGTTCGATTCCCAGGTCGAGCAAAGTGTTATTGGGTTTTTCTATGAAATACTCAGTAGCAGCTCGGAGTTTGGAATTTGTGCCAGGTTAATGGCAATAGGCTCGCCCCCTATTACATGGGACCTAAACATACCGGCGAACTGTGGGTGTACCTTAGTACACCTCTGCCTAACCCTTCTGGGAATACAGGCGTGATGGTATGTTACTATTTTTATTCGATATGAGTCCGGGAAACCCTGCCATCTTCCTTGGTCTCACACAATCCATGCATGATGATTCTCCGAACAACAAAAAAAAGCAAGACGGTCTCTGTGGTTTAGTGGTCCGAGTACCGGACTGCTGACCACGAGGTCGTGGGTTTCATGGACACAAATATTTGTGTGATGTATATAAGTGTTTGTGTACGTCTGGGAGATTCTTATGTATTATAAGTATGTATTTACAAAAAAAAAGTATATAAGTATTATTTCCATCGTCAAGTACCCATAGTTCAAGCTCTGCTTAGTTTAGGGCTAGATGCTGATGTGTAAAAATGTTGCGGAATATTTATAATCATAATCAACAACTACTTAATAAATACTTTGAAATGAAACTACTTTTTACGCGAGCTAGTATATTAATATTATTTAGTTCCCGACGTTTCGGATCCTTTATAGCATCCATGGTCACGGGCAGACTGAGGTGTTGGACGTCTTGATGTTACTATTAAGGTAGCTGATAGTATACCGCGATAAAATCCGTAAAATGTAGTTTCATTTCAATGTCTAACATTCGCGTAAGTGTCAGAAATAAAAAAAAAACTCTTTGCCATAAACACAAATACACATTGAAAAAAAAACACACGGCTCCGTGCACTCTACACACTTAAAACAAAAGAATTATCACTTTGATTTCGTCACCAATAACAACAAACAATATGACGTCACGTAATTCTTAAATACCGTAAAAACACATCCGTATCGTACGGCGATTGATAAAACACTGGATGGTTAAAAAACATTGAGTATATAGGCATGTACCTACACATTGATAAGTAGTGCGTCAGTCAAGACCAGACGAAGGCCGCCTGGTGACGCGGCTAGTACTCATGAAAATGTGTTCCGATTTCCGCCAGTACACGCCTGTATTCCTCGAAGGGATAGGCAGAGAACACCCACAGTTCACCGGTATGTATTGTTGCAATTCACATACATACATACACTCACGCACAGGGCGTGAGTGTATGTATGTATGTGAATAGTCTATAGTTTCTGCCTACCCAGGCAGAAACTATAGACTGCCTTTTATTACTAGATATAAATAAATAAGAACTGTCTGGACTTTAAAAGAGACTAAGATTCTTTGAGGTTTTTTCGGTATATCTTCTCAGAGGTGCCTAAACTGCCTCGTTAGTCTGTCCCAAGTGCGACTGCTACGCTAAAGGTTCTGGGTTCGATCAGGTCGAGCAAAGTGTTATTGGGTTTTTCTATGAAATTCTCAGTAGCAGCTCGGAGTTTGGAATTTGTGCCCGGTTAATGGCAATATTCTCGCCTCCATTACATGGGACCTAAACATACCGGCGAACTGTGGGTGTACCTTAGTACACCTCTGCCTAACCCTTCAGGGAATACAGGCTTGATGGTATGTCTTCTCAGAGGTTAGAAAATGTCGACGCCATCTAGTTAGGAAAGTCGCTAAGACCTAAACGCTGAAAATATCTATAAAAGATTTTGACAGGGTCGGCAACGCGCGAGTGATATCCCTGGTGTTGCAAGCGTCCATAGGCTACGATAACCGCTTACCATCAGGCGGGCCGTCGTATGCTTGTTTGCGACCTTAGTGGTATAAAAAAGGTATGAAGCGTTTTTTCCCGTCTTTCTTTCTTTTTTTTTACCTCTGGATTTTATCCAGGGAAAGTTGGTCCGGGAAACATCACGCCTTTATTCCCCGCAGGGTTAGGAAGAGGCGTACTAATGTATAAGGCGTGATATGTTCAGTAGCCCAAGCGCGAACACTTTCAAAAACGTATTCATGTCTAAATCGAGAATAATTTGTATGTGAAAGAGGTTAATGAACGTAGATGAAGCAAAAGTGGTGTGCCAGGATCGTAGCAAGTGTAGTCTCCGCCTACCCACTACGCCAATGGGAGACAGATGTGAAAATATGTATGTACTAGCCTATGCCCGCGGCTTATGCTCACTTGAAGCTCAAAAACCAACAGTGATGATCTCTTCTTTGTATGGGTCTCTATACATTAGAGAGGTCAAGCTGTATCTAAGGTTCCGTTTAATTATTTGAGGTAAGAAGTATACCAATTTGGAGCACATACTTTCTAACAGTGATAACAAAGTTAAAATCTATTCAGTAGTTTTTGCGCCAACCCGTAACATACAGACAAGAATTTTAAAAATCACATTTTTGGGTTCGGAGACGTTTATATACCCTAACCCACTAGTTTTCTTTTAAATATCTTCAATGTACAGACACAGGTTTTTTACAATTTTATAATAGTAGAGAAGAAGAGATGTAGGTATGAGATTTGTAGCAGAACAAAACTCATTCGTTTACAATACGAATTCGATAGTTGTTCATGCTTATAGGCTACTGGTCCCATTTAATAAGGGACAACCTTTGTTATTCGTGATAGGCTTACACTTCATTTCGCCTGATGTTAACCGACACTGCGATCTACGATGGAGTGCGCTTGCCTAGAAGAAACCGATTCACTCGTGATTTAAAGACACCCAGATTATATTTATCGGAGAAGACACATTCTAGGAGCGCATTCCAACATTGCAGAGGTACAGTAATAGGGTTTCGTTCAGGTTTATGGCATGTCCGTCAACCCTATTGCCATTAACAGGACGCAAATTCAAACTACGAGGTGCTACTGAGAATTTTAATGAAAAACCCAGGACCTCCAGCGTAGCAGTCGCATTTAGGACCACTGAGACTAATGAGGCAGTAACATAGAACTATGTGTAGTAACATTTCTAGGCCCCAGGTCTGCCATTAAGTCAGAATTGTTGATTTTTGACTGTTTTGTCTACGAAATCTGTCAGTTCTAATGTCATTTAGTGCCATTGAACGACCATTTTGATACAACTGAAATAGCAGACTTGGGCCCCTGAATTGTAACTTCTTTGTGTCGTGTGTCCAAAGTTCCAAAAACACGTATTACGAAGCCGGGTTACAACTGACGTCAGACGTAGAATCATACATGTGTTTTGTTGTTTTTATATCTAGAAATATTGGTAAGCTTAATTATGATTTAGATGTGGAGTTTTAAAATAATCGATTGAACGTGATTCATTTTATAAATAACCCCGTTCTTTTGATAATTTTTGAAGTATTTTGGTACTTATAAATCATACATAATCACTATATCAGCCAATAGAAGTCCAGTGCTGAACAAAATATTGATTTTATGGCATAGGGGAGCAAACGGGCATACTGATCACCTGATGGTAAGCGATAACCGCCGCCCATGGACACCCGCAACACCAGAGGAGTCGCAGTGCGTTGTCGCCTTTAAGGGTTCGGGCCTCCGGTATCCTCACTCACTCGGCGAAAAACAACGCAAGCGTTGTTTCACGCCGGTTTTCTGTGAGGCCGTGCTGTCACTCCGGTCGAGCCCGCCCCTTTCGTGCCGAAACATGTCGCCTTTAAGGGTTCGGGCCTCCGGTAACCTCACTCACTCGGCGAAACACAACGCAAGCGTTGTTTCACGCCGGTTTTCTGTGAGGCCGTGCTATCACTCCGGTCGAGCCCGGCCCATTCGTGCCGAAGCTGTCCCACGTGTAAACAAATCACAATAATGTGGGAAGTTCAGTAAATATAACATTATGCGTGCCGACCGCCCACTAACGTAAACCTTAAAACTTAACTTTTACAGCGTAATAATTAACCTTTAGTTGAAACAAGCAAGGCAACTTGTATTTGCAAAGTTATTACTTGTTTTAACAAAACAAATATGAATGGATTTACGTAGGTAATATAACAATAACACACTGGTGTGTTTGTGTTTTAGAAGGTCAAATTAACTTGTTTTTAGAGTAGCCAGTGTTCGTAGGCGTCTATAGACCGCTTACCAAGCAGTTCCCCCTACTAGACAGCGCAAATAGATTATAAAATGTTAGATTTATAATAAAAAAGTAATTAAAACAATGTAAATAAACCTGAGACGGTCGTCCAGATAAGGCGCATATCAGCGGCAACGTCAGAAGAGGTCGAACTAGAAGGACCTACACCGATCTTATTGGCGAAGTCCTTCAAAAAGGTCAGGTGCGTAGTACTCGCAACCGGCGCGTATGTATGAGAAGATGTATGAATGTTGCAGAAGCAAAAGAGGCATGCAAAAATCGTAGCAAGTGGCAGTCTATAGTTTCTGTATGTATGTATGTAAATAAACCTTTTTAATATAACTTTATAATGCATAGCATGGAAAATGCGGAAAAAAAATACAAAAGGATAAGTAAGGTGGCATCGTTCGACATTGAACTAACTGCAAAGTAAGTCATGTCGGTTGAGAAGTAAAGTAACTTGCTTGTCAATAGTTGTCACTGACGTCACTTTTAGATATAAATTCAGAATGTGAAGGCAAATTTTGACTTGGCGGGTGGAACTCGCGGTGACTTAGCGCTCTTAGCGTCTGGTGTATCTAACCAGAAGACGCAGGTTCGAATCCTGCCTGCAAATCGATATTTCCTTCACTAAAATAATTAAGATTTATTCACTTTTTCTTTTCACTAAATCTTGTAAATGGCTCTCTGTTTTTATTGTTACTGTTATCACTTTGGTTTGTTTAGCTGTAAGTCTTCCAAATATTCATTAGTTCATCGTCTGCTTTGTGCCTGACTTGCAAAAGTGTCTTTATGTTATATCTTGTTGTGATGTTAATATAATGGATTTTTTTACCTTATCAACTATAACTGATAGGTTCTTTATTTTTATTATATATTATTATACTTATTTTTTGCTGATACTTCATTTTTAACAACACCTCACACACGGACTCACACGCACACACGCATACACACACACACACACACACACACACACACACACACACAGACTTACATGAACGCGACGGGCATCCGCTTTGCTTGACATCCGTATGTCACAAACAGGTTTCAGCGCAGAATACCAGCGTCAGGTGTTACAGCCTGACACATGCTGAGCTGAATACCTTTTTGCTGCAGCCGGGACACACCCCGCGCGTTGAAACTCTGAACCTATTATATACTAATAACTCTGAACCTAGTATTCGTGGGATGGAAAATGTGTATAATCTAGCTTCTTAGTTAATTTTAGTGTGTCTTGTACGTAGTAAATAAACTATTGTTCTTTCTTTCTTCTATCTATTTTGAAATCTATTTACGACCCATCTCCCACAGTTGCTATTCATTCCTTTAGAAACACGCAAACCGTTCGCCCTTGGCCGGTCCATTCCTAAATATGACAGCTGTCAGACGCAGCAACCCCGAATGTCAGTTGCAAATACATTCTATTTATACACAACTAGCAAGCCGCGCAACTTCGCCTGCGTATTTTTTTCTTTCCGGTGGATTAACAAAAAAAATATTCATACATTCCTCGCCCTGGCAATTAAATATTAAGAAACAAAAAAAACAGTTGAGCCGTTCTCAGGTTTAAATTCAAATTCAAAATTCAAATGTTTTTATTTCAAACTAGCTTCCGCCCGCGACTTCGTCCACGTGGAATAGTTACTTAGTCTTAGCGAGATGATATACCTATAGCCTATAGCCTTCCTCAATAAATGGGCTATCTAACACTGAAAGAATTTTTCAAATCAGACCAATAGCTCCTGAGATTAGCGCGTTCAAGCAAACAAACAAACTCTTCAGCTTTATATATTAGTATATAGAAGTATAGACAAAATTTTACAAGCATTTATGAAACGTTATGATTCTAGTTGCACGGTTCCAAAAGGTTGATCCTATGGAGAAGAATCCGGCAAGAAACTCCATGGACACTCTTTTAAAATAAATTATGTAACAATCTTCACTGGTACAATATTGCGATAACAAGATGTGTGGACGTTAGAGCATATCCAAGTTTGACCGTACAAATACCGTAATGATCAATTAAATTTCTACTAGAGTCAAATATTTATGCTCCACAGATTAGTTTCGAGGCTGTATGTCCTTTGTGTACGTTAATTGTTACATGTTTCGACAAACGACATAATAAGTATCCTAGTGAAGGACCGGTCTTTACTACTATACGCTATAAAATCCGTAAAAAGTAGTTTTAATTCAAGTCTTTACTATCTTTTTTAAATAAAATGATTCCCAGTTTTCAATTCAATTTTTGTGAGGTTGAGACGACCTCTGTGGTTTAGTGGTTCGAGTACCGGACTGCTGACCATGAGCTCGTGGGTTCGATTCCCACAGGACACAAAAAATTATGTGATGAATATAAGTGTTTGTGTTCGTCTGGGTGTTTCTTATGTATTATAAGTATGTATTTACAAAAAAAAAGTATATAAGTATTATATCCATTGTCTAGTACCCATAGTACAAGCTCTGCTTAGTTTGGGACTAGATGGTGCTGTATAAAAATGTCCCAGAATATTTATATTTATTTATTTATTGTAATAAAGGTATTACCATTATTCAGGCATTGTTTTCTTTTATTTGAGCTTACTGTGGGTCACACATTACTAGTATTCTTGTTAACCCCTCGTATTAAGATAAATGCTTGTGTTACAAGTGGGTTCACGTCGGTAGTGCAATGAGTGGATTTCAAACCAAGAAACCACATGATCGCGTCTAACGCCCTACCCAGTAAGGCTACCGCTGCTTAATGATTTCCTGTATACATTACTCACATAGTTTTCAACATAACATAACATACCATCACGCCTGTATTCCCCGAAGGGTTAGGCAGAGGCGTATTAATGTACACCCACAGTTCGCCGGTATGTTTAGGTCCCATGTAATAGGGGGCGAGCCTATTGCCATTAACCGGGCACAAATTCCATACTCCGAGCTGCTACTGGGAATTTCATAGAAAAACCCAATAACACTTTGCTCGATCTGGGAATCGAACCCAGGACCTCTAGCGTAGCAGTCGCGCTCAGAACCACTTGGTTAATGAGGCAGTTACATAGTCACATAGTTTTTATACTTTTTAGTTATAGGAGCAAACGAGCCGACGGTTCACCTGATGGTAAGCGATAACCGCCTCGCATGGACACCCGCAACACCAGAGTGGTCACAATTGCGTTGCCTGCCTTTTAAAACGGTTTGGGCCTCCGGTAACCTCACTCACTCGGCGGAACACAGCGCAAACGTTGTTTCACGCCGGTTCTTGAGGCCGTGTTATCACTCGGGTTGAGTCAGCCCATACGTGCCGAAACATGGCTCTCTCACGTTAAATAATCTATACTAATATATAAAGCTGAAGAGTTTGTTTATTTGTTAGTTTACTTGAACGCGCTAATCTCAGGAACTACTGGTCCGATTTAAAAAAATCTTTCAGTGTTAGATAGTCCATTTATTGAGGAAGGCTATAGGCTATATATCATCACGCTATGCGGACGAAGTCGCGGGCAGAAGCTAGTACTTTTAGATATTTAAACAAACCGCCCGGTACGCAGTCCGAGCTCCAGCGAAAGGAACATCCTGACAATACGTGCTATATTCAAGAGTATCGCTGTCTGCATCAAACCCTTGATCAGCCACCTAACTAGAGTCTCGTCAGGTGTAAGTCGAGGCTCTTGGCTATAAGGTCATTGGCTTAAATGACTACCGATAATAACTGCATATTTCACATCCCACATGTCGGCCATCTCGCGTGTCAAATTGAGATATAATCGTATCTCATATTTATGTCTTTCTCTTTTCTTTTCTCTACTATTATAAAATTGTAAAAAATATGTTTGAGTTGGAGCAAAAACTACTGAATACATTTTAATTTTGTTATCACTGTTAGAAAGTATATGCTTCAACTTAAAAACTGGTGAACTTCTTATCTCAATTAATACATCGGATCCTGAGATACAGCTTGACCTCTCTGATGTATAGAGACAAAGAAGAATCATAACTGTTGGTTTTTATTAAATTATTTTTGGAATCCATTTCTAATCCTACTATAGCTTCAGGTGAGCGAAGCCACGGGCAAAGGCAAGTTACTTATTATTACTCGATTTTAGGCAAAAGCTCAAAACCAAGGATACATCACGCTGGCTCCGCGCTTGCATTTTTCATTACACAAAATCCGAGTCTATGAGGAAAAATGCCCTAAAAAATTGAAATTAATGACTACAATTTGTTCTAGCAAATATAATGCTTACATTACTACACACACATACATTACCTAGCTTACTTAAACATGATGAACAATCGTTATAAATCTAGCTGTTTACTTATCTCATTACATTGACTACCCCCCACAAATATATCTTCATTTTAACGTATATTAACTTCGTTTTCAAGTTTTCGAATGAGAAACTCTGAACAGAAAATCTCCTTATTTAAGAAACTTACTGATGATGAATAAATATCTAAAATTTGAACTGTTTTCAAGCGTTTGTGGATATCCTTCAGAAGCTAGGTGGTTATTAATGTAACACAATAAATCTACAACTAACGTTTGATAAAAAAATATGTACAAACATCGACCCCAGAATTTTAATAAAACGCCCATTGACGTATCAAAAGGTTTATTACGTTTCAAAAGGCTCATTAACGTATCGAAAGGCTCATTGACGTATTAAACGGCTCATTGACGAATCAAAAGGCTCATTAACGTATCGAAAGGCTCATTGACGTATTAAACGGCTCATTGACGAATCAAAAGGCTTATCGACGTATCAAAAGGCTCATTGACGTATCAAAAGGCTCATTGACGAATCAAAAGGCTTATCGACGTATCAAAAGGCCCATTGGAGTATCAAAAGGCTCATTGACGAATCAAAAGGCTTATCGACGTATCAAAAGGCCCATTGGAGTATCAAAAGGCTCATTGACGTATCAAAAGGCTCATTCATGTATCAAAAGGCTCATTCATGTATCAAAAGGCTCATTGACGTATCAAAAGGCTCATTGACGTATCAAAAGGCTCATTGACGAATCAAAAGGCTTATCGACGTATCAAAAGGCCCATTGGAGTATCAAAAGGCTCATTCACGTATCAAAAGGCTCATTGACGTATCAAAAGGCTCATTGACGTATCAAAAGGCTCATTGACGTATCAAAAGGCTCATTGACGTATCAAAAGGCTCATTGACGTATCAAAAGGCTCATTGACGTATCAAAAGGCTCATTAACGTATCGAAAGGCTCATTGACGTATTAAACGGCTCATTGACGAATCAAAAGGCTTATCGACGTATCAAAAGGCTCATTGACGTATCAAAAGGCTCATTGACGAATCAAAAGGCTTATCGACGTATCAAAAGGCCCATTGGAGTATCAAAAGGCTCATTGACGAATCAAAAGGCTTATCGACGTATCAAAAGGCCCATTGGAGTATCAAAAGGCTCATTGACGTATCAAAAGGCTCATTCATGTATCAAAAGGCTCATTCATGTATCAAAAGGCTCATTGACGTATCAAAAGGCTCATTGACGTATCAAAAGGCTCATTGACGAATCAAAAGGCTTATCGACGTATCAAAAGGCCCATTGGAGTATCAAAAGGCTCATTCACGTATCAAAAGGCTCATTGACGTATCAAAAGGCTCATTGACGTATCAAAAGGCTCATTGACGTATCAAAAGGCTCATTGACGTATCAAAAGGCTCATTGACGTATCAAAAGGCTCATTGACGTATCAAAAGGCTCATTGACGTATCAAAAGGCTCATTGACGTATCAAAAGGCTCATTGACGTATCAAAAGGCTCATTGAAAAGGCTCATTGACGTATCAAAAGGCTCATTGACGTATCAAAAGGCTCATTGAAAAGGCTCATTGACGTATCAAAAGGCTCATTGACGTATCAAAAGGCTCATTGACGTATCAAAAGGCTCATTGACGTATCAAAAGGCTCATTGACGTATCAAAAGGCTCATTGACGTATCAAAAGGCTCATTGACGTATCAAAAAGCTCATTGTTGTACCAAGCGCCAATTGACGTATCAGTACGCCATGACACTGACACTGATGTAACAAAAGATATAAACGCCCATTGACGTATCAAAACGTTTAGTGATGTGTAATAACGCCTAAGGACGTCCTAAAACGCCCCAACAACATTAAGTACATTACATCAGTAGCACTACTCATCCAAACATCTCACCGGTCCTCACAATCTTCCCAGCGACATAGACGTTTTGTGATATAAGTCTATCGTCCCGCCTCTCGGCGTTGCTTGCCTTGAAACTTTCTGATGGTAGTTTATCGTAGTCTATGACGGAGTATTTGTCTGGTGTATGCGTCAGACAGTAGTTGGGGTATAGAGATCTCCTACAACAGTATTTTTTCATTAAAACTTACTTGCACATTACACTAGTATTCTTGTTAACCCTTCGTGCTAAGCTAAATGCTTGTGTTACGAGTGGGTTCACGTCGGTAATGCAATGGGTAGGTTTCAAACCGGCAACCACATGATCGCTACCCACCGCTCATCAAGTTATTTTTTATTGCGAAATTTATTTTACTAGTCCTTCAAATATTACCCCTATTACTGAGACTACAAAGTCGAAAAAGGTTAAATTTACAAATTTAATTGTTTACAACTGATCAATTCTCCTTCTAATTGTAAAGCAGATAAGGTCGAAAATGTGACAGCTGCCAATGGACTTCATCATACCTATAGCTATGCTTTCCGATATGCATTACATAATGCATTTTGGGTACAATAAATTAGATAGCGTAACAATAATTAGAGGTCCCGTTGAAAATCTTATTATAAAACGAATGCTTAATTTTTTATTTTTTTAAGAAACTGCCATATTTATTAGTTTATCTAACAGAACAATCTTTGAAGTCTTCAAAATTCAGAAACCCCAAGACATAGTCATATCCCAACTATCAATAAGTATTAATGACTAGCTTCAGCCCGCGACTTCGTCCGCGTAGCGTGATGATATATAGCCTTCCTCAATAAATGGGCTATCTAACACTGAAAGAATTTTTCAAATCGGACCAGTAGTTCCTGAGATTAGCGCGTTCAAGTAAACAAACAAACTCTTCAGCTTTATATACTCGTATTAGTATAGAAAAGTATAGATCATATTTGTATCTTTTCTTCTTTAAAAAAAAAAAAAAACGTTGCCCCACACTAGGAATTTCTCCTGTATCGCGGGTGCGTTTACAAACACAAATTCTCACATACACAAACACCCAGACCCGGAACAACTACCTGTAGATCATACAAATATTTGCTCCGTGTGGGGATCGAACCCACAACACGTGTCGCAGAAGCCAATTGCTCAGCCGCTACGCCAAACGTGTCGTATCTGTATTTCTTGCAAGCTAGGCCAGAAGTTAACTGAACTAAAAACAGATCCGAAGATGCTACGAGTGAAGTCCATTCTATACTTAAATGTTTTATTTCAGTTAAATCCGGTTCGGGTGTACTTAACCGGAAGGACGTAGGTTTGAATCCTGCCTGAGCAAGAATATTTCTTTCTTTCTTTCACCAAAACTTATATCTATAAATAGTTCTTTGGGCAGTTTCTAATAAAATATATAAAACCTACCTATATTCATCTTTAGCCTCATCAGTAGATGAAGAGCTAAATTCCCGTACAATCTCAACAGATGGCGCTGTTTTAATAATAATATTCTCCGTCGTATCGCATATAACTTCAGACCCCTTATACAATTTTCTCTTAGCTTCTAAAAACACGTCATCATTCTCAGAATCAGTTTTGACCCCCGACTCCCGAAGCTCGCTAATCCTCTTTTGAGTAAAAGCGGAGGGAGTAGAACTCCTCCTTTTGGGGAATGTCGAAACGAATTTGAGGAAATTCTCCTCTATCATATTTGCTGGTGAAATCTTCTCTTTAACTCTCTCTCCTAGAGGCATTTTTGGAAGTTCTAGACACTTTAAAATAGGAGATTTTTTCAGCTCTATTTTATAAGGGCTTGAAGCGAGGCTTTTGCTCATTTGTTTTTTAATTTTTGGCTCCTTCTCCATCTTCATAGATGACGTCGATGCGGTATTCCTGGCTAAACCGGTCTCTTTCTTGCGTAGGAAGTCGAGAAATTTGCCGTCCCTTTCTGGCGAAGGAGGTTCGCTCGAATCGTGGTCTTTGGCCAATATTTCTATCGATTCCATAAACTGTGCCCATTTAGTTTTACGGGGTTTTTGCTTTTTTGGGACCTGATAAGTGACCTTTTGGGCCGACCCTGGCCTCTTTGGGGAGTAGTCAGATATAGACATTAGCGGTGAACTACAAGATGATAACACTATTGTACCGTTAGCATAAAGTGCAGAGGGTAGGTAAAAAATAAATTAAAAATTTACCTTTTGTTGTCGACATTTTGCTAATCTAAGATGCTTAAACATAGTTTTAGATTAATAATTTTTGAAATAAACGGTAGAAAAATAATTTCAACACCAATAATAATTGTAATATGCATTCTGAGCATTTTCTGAAGCCATACTAGTCCTGGGGCCACATTCATACCTTTCAGAATAGTACACACGGCTACACATCAAATTATATAATGTTTCCTTACAAGAAAAAAATTGGAGCGCAAACATCCACTTAGATGCCTGGCCACGCTCAAAGGAATCACCATTTCAATTATAGACTGTTATTGACTACACTAGAATGTTCTAGAAATTTCTAGTAAATTCTATGTTACTAGCACCGAACATAAATGTCAGCTAGTACATGCTGTTTGATTCTGGCACGAGGTCAGAGCGACCACAAATAGATTATAAAAATATTGTTATGTTGAAATGTTGTTATAGAATATTCTAGCACATTCTAGTAATTTGTAGCGGACTAACCGTGTTCATTGAAGTGCTTCTCAAGATCTTCGTGGGACAGGTTGGTCTGCGTCGCTGGCGAGTCTGCCGCCACCGTCTGCTCGGGGCGGGACCGGGAACACCTGTATAACGGAATCATCATAATCATAAAATAACATACCATCACGCCTGTATTCCCCGAAGGGTTAGGCAGAGGCGTACTAATGTACACCCACAGATCGCCTGTATGTTTAGGTCCCATGTAATAGGGGGCGAGCCTATAACCGGGCCCTAATTCCAAACTCTGAGCTGCTACTCGGAATTTCATAGAAAACCCCAACAACACTGCTCGACCTGGGAATAGAACCCAGGACCTCTAGCGTAGCAGTCGCACTCAGGACCACTTGGCTAATAAGGCAGTTATCATCATAATCAATTTAATCAATTAAATGTCCGACTGCTGATAAATCTATCCTATTATAAAATTCTAAAAAAGCTGTGTCTGTACAATGAAGATATTAAAAAAAAAACAAATAGTTTATGGTAATTAATGGTCTACGAACCCAAACATGTGATTTTCAAAATTCTTGTCTGTTTGTTACGGGTTGGCGCAAAAACTACTGAATAGATTTTAATTTTCTTATCACTGATAGCTTCTTCCCACGACTTCGTCCGCGTGGAATAGTTACTTGGTCTTTTCGTGATGATATATAGCCTTCCTCAATAAATGGGCTATCTAACACTGAAATAATTTTTCAATTCGGACCAGTAGTTCCTGAGATTAGCGCGTTCAAGCAAGCAAACAAACAAACAAACAAACTCTTCAGCTTTATATATTAATCTATAATATAGATAGAAAGTATGTGCTTCAACTTAAAAACTAGTGAACTTCTTATCTCAACTAGACAGTATTATACTTAACTAAACAGAACCTGAGATACAGCTTGACCTCTCTGATGTATAGAAATAAGATACCTATACAAAAAAGAGATCATTACTGTTGGTTTTTGAGCTTCAAGTGAGCGAAGCCGCGGGCAAAAGCTGGTGTAT
This sequence comes from Acronicta leporina, assembly GCA_947256265.1. NCBI lineage: Eukaryota > Metazoa > Arthropoda > Insecta > Lepidoptera > Noctuidae > Acronicta > Acronicta leporina. Next base: position 4,221,772 of record OX366541.1, on the reverse strand, counting down.
CTAACCGGAAGACGTAGGTTCGAATCCTGCTCGCAGTCACATGTTGAACTGTTTAGATTGAAATGGAATATCAATCGATATTTCTTTCTTTATCTTTGTTTCTATATTATTGGCCGTCTGCGCACTTGTGACTCCTCTGGTGTTGCGGGTGTCCATGGGCGGCGGTGATCGCTTACCATCAGGTGATCCGTCTGCTCGTTTGCCTGCTATCACATAAAAAACCTATGTTTACCTGAGCATAAACCTAAACCTATGTTTACCTGAGCATAGCATTGCTGCATCTTAGTGCTAGTTCAAGGCCGTCCAGCCAGCAATGTCCTGCGGCCTGTGACGGCGCCCTGAAGATGAGATGAGCAGTCGGCAGTGGCTGCACTACCGCTCCTGTGAACAATAATATAAAAAACGTGGGAGAGAAATATGGGCCGGCTCGACCGGAGCGATACCACGGCCTCACAGATAACCGGCGTGAAACAACGCTTACGTGTTTTTTCGCCGAGTGAAGTTAGGTTACCGGAGGCCCAAACCCTTTTAAAAGGCGGGCAACGCACTTGTGACTCCTCTGGTGTTGCGGGTGTCCATGGGCGGCGGTTATCGCTTACCATCAGGCGATCCGTATACACAGAGGAGTCTCTAGTACGTTGACACTAAAACTATTAGCTCTCTGCACTCCTTCTCCATATACATTTGATGGTTGCCAGCCAGTCAGACCCCAAGAGGTCCTACCACCTAGGAAAACGACCGAGGAATTGACGACCTCTGTGGTTTAGTGGTTCGAGTACCGGACTGCTGACCACGAGGTCGTGGGTTCGATTCCCACTGGATACAAATATTTATGTAATGAATATAAGTGCTTGTGTTCATCTGGGTGTTTCTTATGTATAAGTATTGTCATTGTCTAGTACCCATAGTACAAGCTCTGCTTAGTTTGGGACTAGATGGTGCTGTGTAAAAATGTCGCAGAATATATTTTATTTATTATAAAAAACATTTAACCCCCCCCCCCCTCCCTATCCTCTCGTGGTACTCACCGATGGTCTCGTTGTGGGGTCCCCTGGGTGCCCAGATGCTCTGCTCCAGGGGGTGGTACAATTTGAAGCAAAAGCCGTCTTTCTTGCTCGGCCGCTCGATCACCTGACACGAGGTAAGCAGAACTGTGCCCACCCAATGGCTACTCTGTAAAAAAAATATTATTCTTATTTATTTTTATTTTTTTCTCTTAATATGGCACCACGCTTTTTATGTATTTGCCAGTGTCAAGTATATAGAGAAATCTGTGTTTAAATCTGTGATAAGAAATCTGTGATAAATTTGTGTTTAAATCGTATTTAAACACAAATTTACAATGAAAAAATGTATTTAAATACAATTTCAACATTTTAAAAAGTTGGTACAAGTGGGCCTTAGTGGTTAACACCTTAATTTGTAATTATTTACAAATTAACCTCGTGGAAAATCAAGTTTTGGAAAATAATATAAAATCGACAACTTTGTTATTAAAGTTTCGTCAAGGGTGGACTCAGGTACTTTGGGCAAAGGGGTGGGGGTGAAACTAAGAACCCCCCCACCCAGTTCCCCTTACCACGTATCTGTTGATGCCATGCTATACTCATCTTTATATAAAACTAGCTTCTGCCTGCGACTTCGTCTGTGTGGACTTTAGAACTGGGTCTGGCCTACTGATTTCTGACACTTACACGAATATTAGACATATATTTTATCTACTTTTTACGTAAATACGTAAACAATAAGGCCCACTTGCACCAACTTCTTAAATGTGTTTAAATTGTATTTAAATACGAAATTTCTATGAAAAATCGTGTTTAAATTCAATTTAAGCACATTTATGAAGTTGGTGCAGGTAGCACTAAAGTACTGCCGGGCCCGCGGATGAATGCTACAGCGCTCCCGTAGGCCCGGCACCACAGTGGTGACGCGAAACGCCGAGGTTGGTTTTAGTCGGAAGATCGCTCTTTTCAGAGCGTAGTCCCACCCCACCGCTCTCCCCGGAGTGGTGGATAGTGCATAAAGCATTTCCAACCCCGTCAACAAAAAAAAAAAAAAGGTAGCACTAAAGTATCATTTCATGGGTCCGGCCTAGATAAAAACTAGTCCAAGTCATTTCAGACAATGATCTATCTCTGTGCCAAATTTTACCCAGACCCGTTCAGCCGTGAAAGAGTAACATACATCACATCCATCCTCACAAACTTTCGCGTTTTATAATATTAGTAGGATAATTACCTTTGCTTTGGGACTCTTATAGAGAAGCAACAGTCCGGGTTTCAACACACACCATAGTTTTGTCCATGACTTGAGTGAGCCTCGAACCTGGAACCAAACATTTCTTTAAACACCATTTTACTATTAAACACCATATGTTACTATTTGATAACTGTCATGTATGTAGATACCTTCATTGGCCTACAAAATAACATACATACCATCACGCCCGTATTCCCCGAAGGGTTAGGCAGAGGCGTACTAATGTACACCCACAGTTCGCCGGTATGTTTAGGTCCCATGTAATAGGGGGCGAGCCTATTGCCATTAACCGGGCACAAATTGCTAACTCCGAGCTGCTACTGGGAATTTCATCGAAAAACCCAATAACACTTTGCTCGACCTGGGAATCGAACCCTACCTCTATCGTAGTAGTCCGCTCAGGACCACTTGGCTAATGAGGCAGTTACAAAATTTTTTTTTATTCTCAAATTGTAGGCATTCTTGACACAGGAAAGTAGTATTCGCAATATTAACTATACAACATTTATAACTGAGAATTAAAAACTGCTTAATAATCTGTGGAGGAGCGAAGTGTGTTGCCCAACTAACCAAAGGGAGGATCTCCCGACCAGACGGGTGTTTTGCCTGGCGGGCCGCGGCCCCACAGTTGATGACGGGCGGTTTGTACAGTAGTCCCCAATCATTTTGGCCGGGCTGAAATTGTTGCACCGCCCTCTTACGCATAGTAGAGTCGAGTGGAAAATTACTAATGCAAAGATCCTATTTAGTACTAGCTTCTGCCCGCGACTTCGTCCGCGTAGCGTGATGATATATAGCCTATAGCCTTCCTCAATAAATGGGCTATCTAACACTGAAAGAATTTTTCAAATCGGACCAGTAGTTCCTGAGATTAGCGCGTTCAATGATTGTCTTCGTCTCCAAAATCCGTTTCTAATTCATTTCACTTCCACGATTGCACAATTCATCAGACAAATTTATTAATACTGTCGCTTTCCATAAATTCTTACTCATTCTTACATAATGCCTTCCAATCCGAAAACACGATATCGACTAACAATAATAACAAAACACTAACGAACAATAATAACAATAACAGCAAAATCACTAACTACCATCAACAAAAACGAAATGAATGATTCTGAACTCGACTGTATTCTCAGAACGCAATGAGCGTGTGGTTCGCGTACGGACGTAACACTCACACTGTTGCAAGGACGCGAGCGGGGGGAGGCAGCGCGCGGGGGACCGCGGTGGGCGCCCCGTGCACCCGCGCTCTTCCATTGTCGGCGACGAACAATAACGCACAAATTCAAGACGAAACGCCGTTTTTGATAATGTTCCTATGTATTAGTTATAAGTTTTTTGTGATTATTTAGTTTGTACTGATTTTTTATGTTATTTAAGTGTAAATATTTAAGAGAAATTGGTAACTAAAACTATACTAATATATAAAGCTGAAGAGTAAGTTCATTTGTTTGTTTGTTTGCTTGAACGCGCTAATCTTAAGAACTACTGGTCCGATTTGAAAAATTCTTTCAGTGTTAGATAGCCCATTTATTGAGGAAGGCTATAAGCTATATATCATCACGCTACGCGGACGAAGTCGCGGGCAGAAGCTAGTAAGAAATAAAGCCAAAAAACCGCACAACACAAAGTGAAAATTTAAGCGAAAAAATAGCATGTTTTGCGGGGGCCTCGTTAAGGTAAAGTTATAGGGTACAATAGTAAACCGTAACCAGGCCCCAGCGAGTACTAGAAATCAAGAATTCACATAAATACTAGTGTTGTGGCAGGATATACACAGAAAAGTGTTTTATTCAAAACTGCGCTCGAAGAGTGAATGGGCCGGCTACCCCACGAAGCATTCAAAACAACAGGGGTACAACCGGCACTACGTGTGGGAGTCTGTCCCGGTACATAGCTAGCGCCGTGTACGAAACCTCCATCTTCCCCTATGATACCTTAAAATGTATTCTGCGCAGCGGCTCGCGCCTATGTTCAGCCCGGCCAAAAAGATTGGAGATTACTGTATATATGCAAGTTGCGTTGCAAACTTCACTTGCGCGATTCAGGACTTGTTCGACGGTTTCGTATGTAGCGCGGTAGATGTCGCTACAAATCTTTATCAAGAAAAAAAAAACTAACTGCCTCATTAGCCAAGCGGTCCTGAGCGCAACTGCTACGCTAGAGGTCCTGGGTTCGATTCCCAGGTCGAGCAAAGTGTTATTGGGTTTTTCTATGAAATTCCCAGTGGCAGATCGGAGTTTGGAATTTGTGCCCGGTTAATGGCAATACGCTCGCCCCCTATTACATGGGACCTAAACATACCGGCGGACTGTGGGTGTACCTTAGTACGCCTCTGCCTAACCCTTCGGGGAATACAGGCGTGATGGTATGTAAGACAAAAACTATGCCGACGGCCCAAAATTAACAATTTACACAACTTACTTATAGCTACAATCAACGATTTTAAAGCAGATTTTAGCTCTCAGTTGTGAATTCATGTCGCATTTACTACTGCCACGAATCTAGAATGTGTTATAGATTGAAATTTGAACTTGGCGAGCTGAAGTGAATGCCATCACCGTAAAAAATATTTTATCTCGTTTTTTACCCTGCCGTTACCGTACCTCTGAAAGCCATCATCTTGATGGCTGGCAGTCCACAACTGTGCGTTTCTCTAGAAACTTTCTGCCTCGCACAACAAAACTATGGAATGAACTGTCGCCTGCAGTATTTCCGGACCAACACGACCTTCAAACCTTCAAGAAAAGAGCGTACTCCCTTTTAAAAGGCCGGCAGCGCACTTGTGACTCCTCTGGTGTTGCAGGTGTCCATGGGCGGCGGTGATCGCTTACCATCAGGCGATCCGTAAGCTCGTTTGCCTGCTATCACATAAAAAAAAAACACGTAAAGCCGTCGGTCCCGGTTGTCATACGAACATCTATGACAATTGTTAGTGGTAGTCAGAAGCCCTGACGACCAGTCTATACTTCGAATATTGGTATAGCCCAGAAATTGTGTTGCGGAGGTCTGATGGCAGTCGCTTCGTGTAAAACACTGATATTCAGCCGCATCAGACTGGAAGCCAACCCCAACATAGTTCGGAGGATCATATCTCTTTTCTTACCTTGAGCCAATCAGCTAACACGACAACCGAGGGGTCTTCGATAGAATGCAGTAGAGCTGAGGCGGCTCTCTTCTTCTCTCTTCTGTAGTGCTGTCGCTGTGCTTTATAACTCTCTTTTCTGGATAGTGCCGTGCTGGTCGTCCGAGATATGCCGCCTACTGCTGTTTCGGACGACTGTAAATGAAAAATCAATGTCAAAATGCTATACTTAAGAAACACCACGAGGCAGTACTTTCTGATTGTCATTTTTTACATTATAGACCGCCCACCCTTCAACGCCTCTTATATGTCTCGTAAATAATTCGATATTTTCGCGAAAACCCTAGGTATTCAATTAATTATCCGTGTTTTCGCAAAATCCCTAGGGTTTTCGCGAAAACACGGATAATTTGACAATCAACCAAAAAAGTATAAGGAAAACCTCTCAATGCTTTACAATATCAATGCTCACCGGAAGACTGAAGTGTTGGACGTCTTAATTTTAAAATTACTAACAGCTACATTACACACCGCTACAGCGTGATAAAATCCATAAAAAGTAGTTTTATTTTGATGGCTAATAAATGTCAGAAATTAGTAAAAACCTCTCAATTTCAAAGCAGCATATATTCAGGACCATTTTTTTATCTTCACAATACAACTGGCCTTTCACCCAGAGTCCCTTATCATGACGTTATCAAATCAGGATGGGAGCTTCCGCCCCCAGCGCTAGCGAGAGCCGAAGAAACAGTTTTTTATACCCTCGATTACGTTGCTCCTAAACTGAATATAGGATGTATATAAGCACGCTGCTGTTTCCTTTCGGGGAGTATAGGCGAGATGGCCCAGATTCAGGCTCCATAGTTTAGTTACATTGTTTATTTATTATCTAGAAATGACATCGGGTTCTCAAATAATGTGAATCCTCGTTTAATATTGTCGACTTCGGTCAAACTTGGACATCCTGTCATAAATATTCTGGGACATTTTTTACACAGCACCATCTAGTCCCAAACTAAGCAGAGCTTGTACTATGGGTACTAGACAATGGATATAATACTTATATACTTTTTTTTTGTAAATACTTGTAAAAACTGCCTCAATAGCCAAGTGGTCCGGACCGCGACTGCTACGCTAGAGGTCCTGGGTTCGATTCCCAGGTCGAGCAAAGTGTTATTGGATTTTTCTATGAAATTCCCAATAGCAGCTCGGAGTTTGGAATTTGTGCCCGGTTAATGGCAATAGGCTCGCCCCCTATTACATGGGACCTAAACATACCGGCGAACTGTGGGTGTACATTAGTACGCCTCTGCCTAACCCTTCGGGGAATACAGGCGTGATGGTATGTTATGTTATGTTTTTTGTAAATACATACGTTACAGTATAATAATAATACATACATCCACGCGTTCTTGAGAAAAAGGGCCTTGACAGACAGACAGACAACAAAGTGATCCTATAAGGACCCTATAACCTTTTGAGGTACGGAACCCTACAAACAACAGAATTTCAAAATGCTCACCTTGTCGGAGGATGTACCGTCAGGCGGTTGTGATCTTCCGTCGCCGGAAGCGGAAAGCGGGCTAGCGACGATAGGAACGCCCGGTGACCGCGGCGGGGGCGTCAAAGTAGCTTCACCTGAAATTCATAGAACAAATTCAGATAATGTAACACACACACACACACACACTCACTCTCTCACACACTCACTCACTCTCAATCACTCAATCCCACTCACTTTCACTAAATCCCTCTCACACACTCAGTCACTTACTCACTCTCCCACACTCACTCTCCCCCTCACTTACTCACTCACTCACTCTCACACACTCACTCACTCACAAGCGTACCTACACGGACACAAAACGACACACTCGTTCTCTCTGTATCTCGGTATCTTTGTCAGATTCACTTTCATTCCCACTCTCTTTATTTCATGTATGTACCCTTTACATATTTATCACGAACGTTTTCCTATTTTTTACCCACTATCAGTCTCTATATCTATCATTCTAAGGTCTCACTCTGTCTCTTCATTATATGCTGTGATATGCCGCCTAGAAACGTAAACAAGAAAATATGAACAGCGTCATCTAGAAGTAGAATACAGGTAGGAGAATCGTAAACCTACATCTAGATAAAGAGAGTTGTAGGGTGACGGGTCTAAGTAGTTTATTATTTTTTTATTAAGGGGGCAAACGAGCAGACGGTTCGCCTGATGGTAAGCGATAACCGCCGCCCATGGACACCCACAACACCAGAAGAGTCACAAGTGCGTTCCCCGCCTTTTAAAAGGGATCGGGCCTCCGGTATCCTCACTCACTCACACCGGTTTTCTGTGAGGCCGTGGTATCACTCCGGTCGAGCCGGCCCATTCGTGCCGAAGCATGGCTCTCCCACGTTAATAATAATGAATGATATAATTTTCAACTATATTGTATTGTAACTGCCTCATTAGCCAAGTGATCCTGAGCGCGATTGCTACGCTAGAGGTCCTGGGTTCGATTCCCAGGTCGAGCAAAGTGTTATTGGGTTTTTCTATGAAATTCCCAGTAGCAGCTCGGAGTTGGGAATTTGTGCCCGGTTGATAATAATAATAAATAATAATAATAAAATCGTTTATTTCTCACCACAAAAGTTACATAATCAGCACCAGAGCAAAGTACGGGATAACATTTTTTTTGGTCGTTGATTGATCTTATGCTATTACAACATTACGACAGCGTAGTGAGCATTGGTTGTCATTAGACTAAGTCGCCCTATCCACTCGTACTAGTTAAAACTGTATCACGAGCGGATAGTCTTCCTCCGGATAGCAATAGGCTCGTCCCCTATTACATGGGACCTAGACATATCGGCGAACTGTGGGTGTACATTAGTACGCCTCTGCCTAACCCTTCGGGGAATACAGGCGTGATAGTATGTTTATGATGGTATCTATACTCTATACTAATATATAAAGCTGAAGAGTTTGTTTGTTTGTTTGTTTGCTTGAACGCGCTAATCTCAGGAACTACTGGTTCGATTTGAAAAATTATTTCAGTGTTAGATAGCTCATTTATCGAGGAAGGCTATAGGCTATATATCATCACGCTAAGACCAATAGGAGCGGAGCATAAATGAAGAATGTTTCAAAATCGGGGTTTTTTCCTTTTGAGAGCTTCCGATGCATGCGCTGCGTAAACGATTAAAGTTACGCAAAAATCATATATGACAGAATTGTTGCTCTTTAAAAGTTCTAAAAAAAAGTCCGCGACAGCATATGTCTATCTTTTAAGGTTGGCTCACTATAACCGTTTTCATGCTAACTTTGTTCTAAAATTAGTTTTTTTTCCTTTTGAGAGCTTCCGATGCGTGCGCTGTGTAAACGGTTAAAGTTTCGCAAAAATCATATATGACAGAATTATTCCTCTTTAAAAGTTCTAAAAAAAAGTCAGCGACAGCATATGTCTATCTTTTAAGGTTGGCTCACTATAACCTTTTTTATGCTAACTTTGTTCTAAAATTCCAAATGCATTATTCGCGTAGGTTTTTTTATAAACATGATATCAGCTAATCCTTATTCAAATAAATACGTTATTCATCAGCCTTTAGAGCGTTTGTTTTGTCTCTAACTATTCCACGCGGACGAAGTCGCGGGCGGAAGCTAGTGTTATGATATAATTGTTTATTTCTATCAAAGTTGTTGGTAAGTAGGTTGCTTAAGACTTACCGTAAGTAGGGGGTGTTGAGGGGGCGACCACTGGTAACACCACGTTCAGGGGCGGATGGGGCTGCTTCTGAAAGAACAAGACCTGCAGGGTCACACTTGATCATAATGTCGACCGAAAATAACGTGTTGCATGTTGCTAGGATTATGTGATCCCACTTATGTTGGTCTGATAGGATTTAATGATCCCCTGACTAGGTACCGTCAATACTTTCGGCGACTGCGGTTGTAACTTTTTTTTTTTATGAGATAGGGGGGCAAACGAGCAAACGGATCACCTGATGGTAAGCGATAAACGCCGCCCATGGGCACCCGCAACACCAGAGGAGTCGCAAGTGCGTTGCCCGCCTTTTAAAAGGGTTTGGGCCTCCGGTAACCTCCTTCACTCGGCGAAACACAACGCAAGCGTTGTTTCACGCCGGTTTTCTGTGAGGCCGTGGTATCACTCCGGTCGAGCCGGCCCATTCGTGCCGAAGCATGGCTCTCCCACGTAAAACTTTGTTGAAGTTAAGTAACTTTGTTGAATCTAATGATCCTCCTGACTAGCTGTCACAAGTGCGTTGATCAAAGACAAGGTTTGAGCTATAGCCTTGTAGGATCTAATGATCTGCCTGATTATCTACCGGAAGTATGTTGATCGGGAACTTTGAGATATCACGTCTAACTATTACAGTGTATACAGGCGGCTAGGATCTAATAATCCGCACAACTACGTTGATCGACGACTGGGCGAAGCTTGGTCTGATCTAATGATCTCCCTGATTAAAAAGAAAGAAAGAAACACGTTTATTTTGTTCTCACATCATGAGCGGTACAAAAGAACATATTATAATAAAAAAAAGGAAAAATACAAAATATATAACATTTTTTTTTTAATATACTGTTTTGTGAGAACAAAAAAGGACCATAGCTCAGCATATGCCACATCATAGTAATAAATGACGCGGCGCTAGTATTCTGCTAGGCCCTTGAGCGACTACACGGGTATCGGAGCTAGGTACCCATATTTATTAGCTACCGCAAGTATGTTGATTGGGACTTTGGTTGCAGTTTAGTAGAATCTAATGATCCGCCTGGCAATTACGAGTACATTATTCACCCGTAAGAATAACATTGCAATCGGCACGCTGAGAAGAGTGTTTTGTGTCAACAAAAATGGCATGCGGTTGGATCAATTGATCCGCCTCACTGGCTACCACAAACACGTAAGACCGGTTCCTTTGTTTCATCTTGTGTAGGTGCTAGTCACAGTCGAAAAGGGTATTTTTTTAATAGCATACTCCATGTTAAACTCAGGTTATCGGTTCTAATTCAAGTTCAGAGTATTTAAGAAAACGTAAAAATGCGGTACTTACCCGGCCAGTAAAGTAAGGCGTCGAAGTTTGAAATTGCGCGCAGTCAGCTCTGAGCGCAGGGGATGAGGGAGTAGTGGACGGGGAAGAAGGTTCCACTGCTGGGGACGAAGACATCGTGGTAAGGGGTCAGAACATTGTGGGTAACAGGGGATAAACCATAACACTACGCTATAGGCAAAACATTTGGGGGGCTTCAATAATTATTCCTGAATAAATAATTATTTTTGAATAAATAATTATTATTGAATATTCTATTATTTAATAACACAGCTGCTTTGTATCGATGTCTTCGAAATTTAATTGATATCAAAATTCGAATTACGTGACGATAAAATCATTCGTTGTTGTATGAAAACTATTATTTTATGGAACTGTTAAAGATTAGATAAGGCAGGATATTTTATTTATATTGGAAGTAAATTCTATATACTAAAATATATTATTATATTCAAATATAATTATAATATTCATTCTTTTATTTAATAATTTATAATTAAATTGGAATGAATTAAGGAATAGGGAAAAAATATATTAATCATATTCACTATAACAATATTTCTGGAAGAATTTTTATGATTATTAATAAATATTAATATTTGGAATGATAAAGGAAGTACAGGCAAGGGAACGGAACACTGTGGGTTTTCCTGTAACAAATATTTTTGAATTAATGTTTATATCGAATGCATTAGCAGTTGAGGAGGAGGTTAATTTATTTTTATTTTATTTTTTATTTTATTTTTAATAAAAACGTTGCCACACACTAGGATTTTCTCCTGAATCGTGGGTGCGTTTACAAACACAAATTCTCACATACACAAAAACCCAGACCCGGAACAACTATCGTAGATCATACAAATATTTGCTCCGTGTGTGGATCGAACCCACAACACGTGTCGCACAAGCCGATCGTGTCGTCAAATTAATATCTATAATAATCTTATATTATAAAAGAAAGTCGTGTTAGTTACACTATTTATAACCAAGCCATATAGCCAAGTGGTCCTGAGCGCGACTGCTACGCTAGAGGTCCTGGGTTCGATTCCCAGGTCGAGCAAAGTGTTATTGGGTTTTTCTATGAAATTCCCAGTAGCAGCTCGGAGTTAGGAATTTGTGCCCGGTTAATGGCAATAGACTCGCCCCCTATTACATGGGACCTAAACATACCGGCGAACTGTGGGTGTACATTAGTACGCCTCTGCCTAACCCTTCGGGGAATACAGGCGTGATGGTATGTTATGTTATGTTATTTATAACTTAAGAACGGCTGAACCGATTTGACTGAAAATTGGTGGAGAGGTAGCTTAGAACCAGGAGACGGACATAGGATACTTTTTATCCCGTTCCCGTGGGATGTGATGACAGACCGAATTCCACGGGGGCGAAGCCGCGGTCAGAAGCTATAATAAATAAATGTTTATATATTCTGTCATCATCAAATTACAATTACTATACAGAGTTAGACAACATTGCATTGAACATAGAGACTGGTCTGATGTAGGTAAAACCTGTAGTACAGATCATCAGGCTTACCCTCCGTCCGTCGGACAAATATCTGCACGATTGATAAATAAAGTGTGTGTGGTGTGGTATGACTTTGTTTATTCATCTGGGCAAATATCGCTTGGAATACATACGTGCTATAAGACATCTTTCTTTGGCTAATACTGCATGGACAAAAATATCTGTATACCATACAACCATGGCTATATACAGTGTTGAAAAAACCCTGTCCAATCCGAAAGTTCCTTATAGGTGTCCCATATAAACACTAGCTTCCGTCTGCGACTTCGTCTTAGCGTGATGATATATAGCCTATAGCCTGCCTCAATAAATGGGCTATCTAACACTGAAAGATTTTTTCTAATCGGACCTGTAGTTCCTGAGATTAGCGCGTTCAAGCTAACAAACAGACAAACAAACTCTTCAGCTTTATACATTAGTAAGTAATAGATATAATAATATATATATATCACAAAATAAAATAACAAACATTAAATATTCATGGAAGTAAACGTATTAATGAAGTTATTTTAGTGAAGGAAAAATTCTACTCACAGGCAGGATTCGAACCTCTGTCTTCTGGTTAGATACACCAGACGCTATGACCACTAAGCCAACGCGAGTCCCACATGCCATGTCGAAATTTGCCTTCTCTATTTCAACTTACGTCTTAAAGATGACGTCAGTAATATAATGTAATGTTCACTGATATGTTTAGATCCCATGTAACAGGGGACGTGTCTATTGCCATTAAAAAAAAACATAACATAGCATCACGCCTGTATTCCCCCAATAGTTAGGCAGAGGCGTACTCTACTAATGTACTGCACCGTCAAGTCCGCCCATAATTTATTTTAGTCCCATGTAATAGCAGTGAGCCAAACCAGCTGAAAATCCAAACTCCGAGCTGGTACTGAGAATTTGATAGAAAATCCCAATAACACTAGTCGACCTGAGAATCGAATAAATTAGCGTAGCAATCACGCTTAGGAATATTAGACTAAATAGGCATTTGAAGAATAAACTAGTTATCAGATCGCAGTGTCACTTAACATCAGGCACGAATAAACAAAAACAGAATGTTTGATTTCGAAAAAGACATTAACGCCTTGTAAATAAAACTCATTTTAGTTCACAATAATTTATTTATTAATAACTTAAGAGCGGCGGAGAGTTTAGGCGGGAAAATGAAAAGTGCACATTGTCGATTTTATATTATTTTTCAAAACTTAAATTTCTCCGAAGTTTAATGTGTAATTATGGTGGATAATTAACCATTAAGTGTTTGTGAACGTGTGAGAGTTGCAAATGATATAAAATTGATAATCGTTTTGGGTTCACTCCTAAACTAATAACAATAAAATTTCTACCGTTTTATTGGGGCAACTCAACAACTTATACTTGACACTGGCGAACACAAAAAGTGTGGTGCCATATTACAATCCCAAGCAATCCCATAATGGGAAATATTATTTGATTACTTTATTACTTGACACTGGCAAATACACAAAAAGTGTGGCGCCATAATGAAAAAAAAAAAAAAAGAGCGGCGGAAGTAGTGCCTATCCTAATTCTTAACATTAACCAATCCATCATCTGGCAAATACGTCACATTCTTGGCCTTAGACAGCTGATAAGCGATATCCTCAGCGGCCTCTATACGGCGTAACTCAACGAGACCTTCCCCAGCCTTCCCAAATGCTTTAGCCAACAAAACTGCTTGTTGAGAATCTCCTTCAGCAGAAATGACAGCTGCTTTCTTCTTCTGCTCAGCCTTTTCCACCATAAACCTGGCTTTTTCAGCCTCTAACTGAGCTATCTGCTTCCATTCCACAGCCTGAAGAAATTCTCTACCAAAAGATATGTGAGTTATGGCTATGTCATCAAGAATCAAGCCGAATTGCAGAGCTCTTTCTGTTAAACTCTCGTTAACTTTAAAAGAAACCATTTCTCGCTGAGTTATCAGCTCGCTGGCATCAAATTGGGCAACTACTGCCTTAAGAACCTCCCCAGTGATTGAGGGCAGGACTCTTTGGTCATAATCTTCACCTAATACCGTATAGATCCTTGGCAGTTCTTCGGGCACTGGTCTGAATAGGATTCGCAAAGTTACTTCAACTCTTTGGAGGTCCTTGCTGCCGGTAACAGATGAGATGCTCCGAGGATTTGATTTTATGTCGAAGATTATTGGTTTCTGGACCCATGGTATGACGAAATGGGTGCCTTCGCCGACGACCAAGTTCTTGATTCCAGAGAATCTGTCAAAAATTACAGCTCTTTGGCCCCCGTCTACGTTATATAAAGTGTTATTGGCTACACCGCCGACTAATGCGACTGCAACACCCATTTGGGCAAATCGGTTGAACATTTTCGAGGGCATTACTTTGTTATGCCACCTATTTTTGTCCAAAAGGTTATTATTACCGCTTTGTAAGTGTTTGTCCGCTTTCGGCTTTTAAGTCTCAAGGTTATAACATCCCAAATTAATTCCAAGCCACGCTTTTCGGAGAATAGCAGCCACCGTTCAAAAATACTCTTGGAATAAACACTTAATGTCAACAATTTCCACTTTCACACCAACGTCACAGTATAGAAAAGTTCCTTTACTGATTATCACCACGCTATCATTTTTAGCACGTCTTTGAACTGGTTATGTGTATACTGTATTTTTTAATACACTGTACGAAATCTTCCACGGTAGTAGATCACGGTAACGTCTAAACAAAACTGACGCTTCTCAAGGTAATGCAATTAACGAGGAGGCAATATATCACTTGCCTTTTATGACATTCTTACTACTGAAACTACATTGAGGTATTATGTACAATGCATATCGTAATCAAATGTACGATCATGTCTGTATTCTTGAAGGGTTATGCAGATTCATACATGTTAGTACACCTAGACTCAGAGTGCCTCAATGATTAGGTCTCATGTAATAGGAGCCGAGCCAGTAACCGGGCACAAATTGCAAACTTCAAGCTGCTGCTGATAATTTCATAGAACAACTCAATAACACTGCATGAAGTGTTAGTAATCCTCGGTGCAATTCACAGGATAACTTGCGTAGCAGTCGCTCTAACGACCACTAGATTAAAGAGGTCATAGGTAATCAAATTATAATTTTTAATTTATAATTTTTTTAGGGCATTTGTCGATAACGGCTGATTCCTACTGCAACGAAACCAGTTAACTTCCTTACCGAACATGGGGGCTCAAAAGTGGTAAATAGTTCCGACAATGGTCACCTGTCCGTGGACAGATTAAGCAAAATAATTTTGTCAGAATCCTCACGCACAAGAAAGAATTAGGCCTTTAAGGGAAAATAAAAATAAAGGTGCTCTAGTACGACAAAGTGTTATAGCTCAATTGTAAACTATGAATATTATTATAGACTAAGAGATATCGATGTTAAAATAGATCTGGGTGTTTGTGTATGTATTGTGTCTGTTTGTAAACGCACCCACGATACAGGAGAAAATCCTAGTGTGGGGCAATGTTTTTTTTGTTTTTTTTTTAAATAACCCATATACTGTCCCACTGCTGGAGACGGGTCTCCTATCAGAATGAGAGGGATTAGGCTGTAGTCAACACACAATCGACAATCTCTAGATACCTCTTAATCTATACAGGAATATTTTTTAAGCAGTGCGCAAAAAAAATTTGGTAGTTCAGTATCAGTAATAGAACACATTCCCATTATTAGTTCAAAACTTTTTTTAAATTTTTATCCGGCTTGAAATCAGCAAAATATGGACACATAATATCTATTCGCAATAATAACAATATGCACGTGTGCCAGCCGACTCACGCGCCGGTGTACAGCTGATGTAGATACTAAGGCGCGCGCGCTTTGCCGTGCGCTAGCGAGTAACCATAAAATCAGTTTCAAAGTAAACATCTTTCGTTAACGATAACTTCGATATTTTGTACTAAGACATATCAAAATAACAAATTGGTGTTTAATAAAAGTCGTTTAAGTATCAATTGTCAAAGTTTGCGCACTGAATAAAAATTATTCCGGTATACTAATATATAAGGCTGAAGAGTTTGTTTGTTTGTTTGTTTCTTTGTTTGCTTGAACGCGCTAATCTCAGGAACTACTGGTCCGATTTGAAAAATTCTTTCAGTGTTAGATAACCCATTTACTGAGGAAGGCTATAAGCTATATATCATCACGCTACGCGGACGAAGTCGCGGGCAGCAGCTATAATAATATAAACCAGTCCTTAGCTCCTAGACTATACGCACAGTTTATGACCGCATTGTTCGTGGTATCACTACATAGTATAAAACAGTCGCTTCCCGCTGTCTGTCTGTCCCTATGTAGGCTTAGATCTTTAAAACTACGCAACGGATTTTGATGCGGTTTTTTTTTGAGTGATCCAAGAGGAATGTTTTAACCTATTTAACATCACGCTATGACTCTTAGGGACGGGGCAACGCGGGTGAAACCACGGGTGGGTCGCTAGTTTATCTGAAATCAACCAAATAATTCCGTCAACTTTCAAAAAGATACATCAATTATTCTTTGGTGAAATAGTCCATTAGTTATGTTGCACATGGTAACATGGGTTTGAGGGAGGACCTCCAAGAAAATATTTTTTTATAGAAAGTTAACATAACATACTATCACGCCTGTATTCCCCGAAGGGTTAGGCAGAGGCGTACTAATATACACCCACAGTTCGCCGGTATGTTTAGGTCCCATGTAATACGGGGCGAGCCGATTGCCATTAACCGGGCACAAATTCATAACTCCGAGCTGCTACTGGGAATTCTGGGACCTCTAGCATAGCAGTCGCACTCAGGACCACCTGGCTAATGAGGCAGTTCATAGAGAGTTGTTACTCTGACCAGAGTATTCACCGAAGGGCTAGACAGAGAGGTCTTTCAACTATACATTTTTCTCCAAAGTTTTCTCGACCAATCAGGTAGTCAGAGGTTAAAATTAGATAAAAATAATAGATTTTCGCCTACGATCACATCTTGAATATTTAATCAATCATTTTGTCAAGACGTGTGTCAACCAACAATCTTATCTGATCTCTTTTATCAAATCCAATATGTATAATGTAACCTACTTACTATGGTGAAAATTATACATATTGTTGAATAGGTATTTTAAAAATGTATGTATTTTTGTTGTAGAACCCGATCTCCGTGCCACCTAATGGCTCAAATTGTGAAACTAAACCATCGAGGGACCCACAACACACACACAAAATTCAATCGAAATCACACCAGCCTCTCAGGAGTTCGAACAATGAACACAACGCCATCCTTTTTATGGCATAGGGGAGCAAACGAGCAGACGGATCGCCTGATGGTAAGCGATTACCGCGGCCCATGGACACCCGCAACACCAGAGCAGTCGCAAGTGCATTGCCGGCCTTTTTGGGCCTCTGGTAACCTCACTCACTCGGCGAAACACAACGTAAGCGTTGTTTCACGCCGGTTTTCTGTGAGGCCGTGGTATCACTCCGAAGCAGCATACAACACCAAGTTCATCATTGTCCATGTTTTATTTGTGAAATCAATCAATACGTTCCCATCCTTCCCGATACAAAATGTACCGTTTACATGTACCTCAACGTTCCTTTTTCCTGAGATACGCAACCCTAAATTTGCCAGAAGCCTTAAACTACAGCCTAGCGTGTTTGAAGGCTGTACATTTTCAGTCTAGCCAGCGACAACGACCTAGGTAATAACCTTGCAAAAGAAAGAGTACTTGTTAATGTTTTTATGTTCCAAATTATTTGTTTTTCAATATTATTCTGGCCTTGTAACTTAAGATGACGGCAAATTATGCTGCATTTTTGTTGTTACAGAAATTTCTCGTGTATCTTCTGCTGGAGATGCAGCAGGGTATATCGGACCCGACTATAAACCACACTTGCCTTCCTTGCCTGGACACTTATTGTTCTTTTTTTTATTATATATACTTAGTTGTCATAAATGTAAATGTGAAATGTGTAGGCTAGTTTGAAAAAAACACATAAAAATAAGATTTTTCTGACGGTCTTGAGTATTCATTTGGCCTCCGCACAGGCCCGTATTTCCCCTTAGGCCCACAAGGCCCTGGCCTAGGGGCCCAGTCAGCCTAGGGGCCCCAGGTCCAGTGGCGGAACCTGCGTACAAGCTCAAAGGCCTGGGGGCCCAGCCAGCCTAGAGGCCCCAGTTCCAGTGGCGAAACCTGCGTACAAGCTCAAAAGCCTGGCTTGGCCTATAAAGAAACTGTTTCGTGTAGTCAATTTAGCATAATGAAACGTGGAATATACAGTGCTGGTTTTAGCACCACGAGATTTTAATCAGCGCCAAACCTATACGAAATAAGGCAGAAAATATAAATTATATGTATATAATCATAGATGTTATATAGATAGATAGATAGATAGAATATACTTTATATAAGCAGATCAACAAAATCTAGGGATATTTCAACTAGACTTTTAATGTAAAAACTTTCTACAAAAGTTTAAGGGATTAATTAGCTCTTTTATTCTTGCTAATTTTACTAAATTATACCGAAATATTTCAAAACAAAAATCACATTGTTTGTTATTGATTTTCTGTTGTTTTTTAGAAAGAAAAGGTTGGCAGGTGGCATGTGGTTAAACATGGTCTAACGCGTAGTTTCTGAGGCTCTGAGTGTAAATTAAAACATGATCACAGTGATCACGTTATCGAGCTTCAGGACATGTAATAGCGCTGCATACGTTCAGGTACCTACAGGCAGAAATCATGAAACTTCTCCAAGACCTATCACGAGTTCTGCCAGTATGGTCTAAGTCGAAGCACATCAGTAGAATTGGTGAGAGGCTTGAGCGCCTTCCTTTCGGGAACTCGTGCGTTCTGATCTCTTGCCAAAGTTCTCGAAGGAAATTTCTGTAATCCATGCCATCCTTTTCACCTCTACACATGGGAAATGGTCTTCGCTCAAATCCCTCAAACTATAGACCGATAGCCATAAGAGAAGAGAGAAGAAAAGGGAGGCCTTTTCACGAAGATAATGGAGTCCATTGTCAACTGCCAGCTCCTTCGGTTCTTAGAGGATCTGCTTCGTGACAGCAGTACGACTTTCGTAAGGATCGATCGGCTGTTGATCTTCTATATGGTATACCTGACACATCGTTGGTCTTAGGCGATCGAAACTTAGGGGGAAGCCTTGGCGTTCAGTTTAGACATAGCGAAGGCCTTTGATCGGGTATGGCACCGCTTCTTTCGAAGCTTTCTTCCTATGGGCATCCCGAGACAATATGCGAATAAGTCACCAGCTTTCTTGCAGACAGAAGCATGAAGTTCGTAGTCGATGGTGAATGCTCGGATTCCACACTTATAAATGCTGGTGTCCCTCAAGAGAGTGTGCTATCGCCTACTTTGTTCCTCCTCTATATCGTCGACTGCCCAGATATTTCAAACCGACGAATTGAGGACCTCCTCTTTTTTGAAGCTGGATGAAAATGGAATGATTTCGAGATGGGGAGGGGGGCCCCCAAATGCCAAGTGCCTAGGGGCCCTGGCCCCTTAAATACGGGCCTGCCTCCGCAAATGCCCTGCTGATCTGGTATATCCGTGCAGCTGGTCGTTGAGCTTCCTAAATAACGGTTGAGCTACACGATGACTGGTGCATGCGTGCCGTCAGTTAGGACAGGTCAACTCAAGACTGCTATGGCTCTTTCTTAAAAAGGCCTGTTCAGATTTTGCCCTACATCGTAAAACACATATCCTATAATACTACTACTACTACTGTCTGGACTTTAAAGGAGACCATGATTCTCTGAGTTTGGTTCGGCGTTTCTTCTCAGAGGTAGTCAGATAGGAAATGCCGGCGCCATCTAGTAAATTCTTCTTATGTAAAACAACTTGTAAAAGTGTCTTTTTAAGATCTATTTACAGAAATAAATATCATATATCACTTATTTTACCCGTGGCCATGGATGCTGTAAACGATCCGAAACGTCGGGAATTAAATAATATCAATATAACGCGATAAAAACCTAACAGGAAACCGGCGTGAAACAACACTTACGTTGTGTTTTGCCGAGTGAGTGAGGATACCGGAGGCTCAAACCATTTTAAAAAGCGGGAAACGCACTTGCGACTCCTCTGGTCTTGCTGGTGTCCATGGGCGGCGGGAATCGCTTACCATCAGGTGATCCGTCTGCTCGTTTGCCCCCCTATAAGGGGATGTTTTTATGGTATAATCCTTAAAAACATAATGGCTTTGATATCTTCGTACTTCAATAAGTGAATATCTTTAATACCGGGATATATGTAAGCTGCAAGGAGTAGGACATCTAAAGGACAATAACCCATTTATATCCTGGCTTCTGATAAAAGAATCATAAAGGTAATCTAGCAATGTGCGTTACTGTAAAGAAGTTTAACGATCGTCATAAAAATCGATAAATATGCCACACGACAAAGAAATGACAGAAAGGGAACTCCGTACGTGTGAACGTGTGAAGACAATATGGCACAGAGACGTGGTCGAAAGCTCAAGGTCACTCAGCGAGCTATGGAGAAAACTATGCTTGACATTTCTCGACGCAACTCAATCAGAAGAAGAGATCCGAAGAAGAATTTCGTCCGAAGAAAAAGTGTCGGCAACTTTTGCCGTCATAGCTCAAAGACAGTGGGCGGGACACATATTTCGTAGAACTGATGACCGCTGGAGCAGAAAGGACCAGGTCTCGAGTGGACCACGCACCGGAAAATGCAACGTGGGACGATCAGCGAGACAGCCAGACAACAGGCGGCATATAACCGGTCCTCGTGGTAAATACCAATAATATAATTTAACTAAATGTCATTGGTAAATGATAAATTATATTTATATCTGTAAGTAAATAGATCTTTTATAGACTTTTTTACAAGTCAATGTTTTACTTTTTTTTACTAGATGGCGCCGGCATTACTTAGCTGACGACCTCTGAGAAGAAACGCCGGAACAAACTCAGAGAATCATGGCCTCTTTTAAAGTTCAGAGAGTAGAAGTAGTATTACAAGATATGTGTGTTACGATGTAAGGCAAAATCTGAACAGGCCTTTTGAAGAAAGAGCCATAGCAGCTTTGAGTTGACCTGTCCTGACCCATATGGCCAACTGAATAGATTTAAAGATGAATGTAATGATGAAAGAATGTAATTTGTATGAAATTAACTGCTGAGTAATTTAACGGTGACTTAGGCCCACTTGCACCAAATTCTTAAATGTGTTTAAGTCATATTTAAACACAATTTTGCATAGTAATTTCGTGTTTAAATACAATTTAAACACATTTCAGAAGTTGGTGCAAGTGGGCCTTAGTCGGCGTTCAGCCTAAATATTTAGTTTTCTATATATGGATCTTCTGTCAAGTTTTTTTTACTCGACAACAAAGAGCAAGAGTCGTCATGTCTCTGATAAATTGTTTACTTTACCTAATTCTGACATCTTTCATGTTAACATTATGTTTACAAATAATTTGCCCGGTGTTACAAATATTTTACATAAAGCAGGCTATATTATATCCAATGTCTGGATTAGAGCTTTGACAAGATAGTCAAAGGATTAGAGCGATCAAAAAACGGTATTTTAGAAAATGAATAATGAAGCTGCAGTGACGACAAATAAATATTTAAACGAACATTGTTGAGTGTAGAAGAAAGAAGATCCGATTCAAATGGGGAACACGTCGAGGAGGTGTCCAACTGTTAGCAGTAAATAATAGTTCAGAAATCCTCCAAAATGGCGCTGGCATAGGCTGGGGGGTTGCAGTTGTTGATGGATTGAAGTGTACCGACTGCCGAGTAAAGAGGGGTGCCGAGTTAACTTTAAATATTAAGTTTAATGTTTTTTTTTAAAGTTATTATACATTAATGGGTATACAGTTTGCGTGGACCTAAAAAAAATATCACAATATACTAAACATAACTATGGCTTATTTTGAAAAGTGCGCCATAACGGAGCCGGAAGTTTTTTTGCCCTTGTTTATTTCGCAATCCTATTCTAATAATTATAACGCTTTCTTTGAAATTTTCACCCTGTCGCTATTGTAGCGCCACCCTAATTTAACGCATTTTGACAGAAACTTTTCAAACGGTCTATTCTCCTTTCTTTTACACTCCATACTCAGGATGCAACATATTTCCTTGGCCAATTAACATCGAAACATGTTCGGTGACTAAGGGCCACTTGCACCAACTTTTTAAATGTGTTAAATCGTATTTAAACACCAATTTACTATGAAAAATTGTGTTTAAATACAATTTAAACATGTTTAAGAATTTGGTGCAAGTGGGCCTTAGGAGTGAAAATTTAACAGATATACAATAGTAACTTCGTAAGCGTCTCCATTTGATAAGATTAGGAAACTTAGGTCAAGGGTGGATGCCATTCTCGTAAACCAATAATGATAACTACATTAAATTAGGTGGTTTAAAGGTTAAATCAGTACCCTAGCGTGTATTTCTGCCAACCCAAATTTGACTTAGGGCTGATTTTTCAATCGTTAGTTATCTTTTATTGAGGAATAAAATCGACGTATTTCCCCGATAAAGTTAATCTGGCGAAGGAAAAATCGACCAGTAAGTGTCCAATGACGACAGTTTGGCGTAGCCGCTGAGTGATCGTCTTTTTCGACCCTTGTTGTCGATGCGATCCCTACACGGAGCAAACATTTGTACGATCTACACTCTACAGGGAGTTGTTCCGAGTCTGGGCGTATGTAAGCATTGTTTCACGCCAGTTTTCTGTGAAGCCGTGGTATCAGTCCGGTCGAGCAAGCCCATTCGTGGCGAAGCATGGCATGGTTCTTAAAACTGTACCTAAAACCCGACAAAGATACCTCTAATAGGCTAATAATGATACCGTCATGCATATTGATAGGCAAAAGCTGAAAATGGGTCAAGAATGAACAGTAAACAACGAATGAAAAATACACTAATAGTTGAGTGTTAATTTGATTTCGTTTTTTCTAGATCAAATGTTTTCACCATGACTCGCTTATAGAGTGCGAATTTATACCTACACAAGCTTCTGCCCGCGGTTTCGCTCGCTTGAAGCTCAAAAACCAACAGTGATGATCTCTTCTTTGTATGGGTCTCTATACATTAGATAGGTCAAGCTGTATCTCAGGCTCCGTTTAGTTATTTGAGATAAGAAGTATACCAGTTTTTAAGTTGGAGCACATACTTTCTAACAGTGATAACAAAATTAAAATCTATTCAGTAGTTTTTGGGTCAACCCGTTAAACAGACAAACGGCCAAGAATTTTAAAAATCACATTTTTGGATTCGGAAACGTTTATATACCCTAACCCATATGCTTTCTTTAAATATCTTCAATGTACAGACAGCTTTTTTACAATTTTGTAATAGTAGAGAAGAAGAAGATATACAGTTGCCGCAAAATAACCTGAACCAAAATGGTGGATGCGCAGTAGTCGATTTTAAGTGCATTTTGCACGCAAATGCACTGCGCAAACTTTCCCGCTCTCCATGAGTTTTGCGCGAACTATACAACGTGCTGAATAAGCACAACACCTCGAACACGTCAAATAGAATAACGAGTCATAAATTTATAATAACGAAATGCTAGTAATTTTTTTTATGGGATAGCAGGCAAGCGAGCAGACGAATCGCCTGACGGTAAGCGATTACCGCCGCCCAAGGACACCCGCAACACCAGAGGAGACTCAAGTGCGCTGCCGGCCTTTTAAAAGGAGTACGCTCTTTTCTCGAAAGGTTTGAAGGTCATAATGGTCCGGAAATACAGCAGGCGACAGTACCTATGTGAAGTTGAAAACTGACTAAGCAATAATTCATATTTATCTATTCTATTCGTTTGTACCGGGTTTGTACCGGATTGTACCGCTTTTCAAATCGTTTGTACCTCAAAAGGGTAAGAAATATAGGGGTGGGAAAATTTATAAAACACTAAGTATGCGATAGTAAGTGTTTATCAATTCTATTCGTTTGTACCCGGATGGTACCGGACAGTACCACTTTTCAAATCGTTTGTACCTCAAAGGGGTAAAAGGCGACAGTTCATTCCACAGTTTTGTTGTGTGAGGCAGATAGTTTCTAGAGAAACGCACAGTTGTGGACTGCCAGCCATCTTATCTTGTTTAGGGCCGAGGCAACAAGGCCTCAGTGCACTTCGACCCAATGGGATCTTTTGTGCTTCCCCTAGATAACCTATTCCTCATCCCCTCCCAGTTCTGCTAACAGCTCTTCCATGAGCTCTATAATGAGGCCTGGGGTACGAGTCTGTAGTCCTCTGGTCTTGGATAACCCTGACCCAAAAGTCCAAAAGACTGCCAGAGGCTGCAGAAATTACCGCAGAACTGGACTTGATTTAATATGTCGACACCAATATTCCAATATTGGCTGAGGCAATTAAGGGGGTGCTCTCAAAACGAGGAAATTAGTTATATTGCTATAGCTAAAACCAAAACTGGTAGCTGTACTACCCTCGTACCGATATCGACTATGATATCGAAGCACACAATAACGACTTGTGCAAATGGGTTTCAATTTTCCATAACTCGAGCCACTGATGGATCAGGCACAGGCATTCAGGTATTGTAATTATCTTTTTGGGAGAAATTAACACATATTAAAACCGCTGTAATCGATCCTGAACAAACTACTTTCAGGACTTGCGCTTATTCCGTAAACCCGGACAAGACGCTTTAAGTCCACTTTCATCGTGCGTACGGCCAAAAGAATGCGCTTCCCGAGGGGGTCTTCCCCGATAGATATAATCTGGGTGTGTTTAAATCACGAGTGAATCAGTTTCTTCTAGGGAAGCGCGCTCCATCGTGGTCGCAGTGTCGCATAACATCAGGCGAACTGGCGGACAAGCGTAAGCCAATCAAGAATTAAAAAAAAAATAGGAGAAGGTTCTCTAATCGTCTGTATTTCTTTGTTTTTTTTTTGTTCGCCATTTATAAACCGATTTGAAAAATTCTTTTTTTTTTGTGAAGAATATACTACCGACGTGGTCCCATTCAAGTTAATACTGATCACTAGAATATAAAACAAATATATCACGTACCTATGACATAATGATAAAAAAAAATGTTACATGCGAAACACTTACGGAAGTCGATGGCAAAAACAAAACATCCCACCAAACTTCCGAAACTGTTTCACTTTTTGTTAAAAGTTATTGAAATGAAATGAAATGTATTTATTTCTGTAAGAAAGAGTAGATTTTTACTAGACAAAGTCAATTTGTTGGTTTGTTTGATTTTTTATAGACGCTAGATGGCTTCAGCATTTCCTAACTGACGACCTCTGAGAAGAAACAGCGAAACAAACTCAGAGAATCATGGTCTCTTATTTATTCACATATATGTCTCTGTTACATCACCAATTAGTATAATTGGCCTACACTGTTAATTCTAAGTGGTTCCAATTGAAAGCGGAAAAATAGTGCATTGTCTATGGACAGTACTTTTCAAAGAGTAACGAGCTTCCCAAACTCAGGGCAAAGACCTCTTCTTACATAGAAGTGAGAAGGATTAGGTAGGATTGTTTTACCTGTCAAAGAATGACTAAAAATATAAAAATCCCTTATTATTTATTTATTATTCTTAATAGGCTTATGCTTGTCCGCCAGCTCGCCTGATGTTAAGCGACACTGCGACCTACGATGGAGCGTGCTTGCCTAGTAGAAACCGATTCACTCGTGATTTAAAGAAACCCAGATTATATCTAATTCGATGAAGACCCACTCAGGAAGCGCATTCAACATTTCATCAGTATGCATTATAAAAGTGTTCTTAAAGCGAAAACTGCCTCATTATCCTGGTGATCCTGAGCCCAACTGCTACGCTTGAGGTCCTGGGTTCGATTCCCAAGTCAAGCAGTGTTATTGGGTTTTTCTATGAAATTCAGTTACTTTTCGCACTTTTTCCTATCACAGAATATCATACATAATGTGTCAAAATAATACAAAAGATATTGCAATTATGGAAGGTTTTTAAAAGACTAGCTTTTGCCCTACTCTAAGCTATATATATACAGGGTTAAAATGGATCCCAAAAATAATTTAATAAAAACCAACAGTGATGATCTCTTTTTTTTATAAAAAAAGCTTACTAGCAATATGGGTCGCTTATTACTAGTATTCTTGTTAACGCCTTGTTCTAAGCTAAATTGCTTGTGTTACGAGTGGGTTCACATTGATGGTGCAATGGGTTCGATAGTCCAATGGGTGGGTTTCAAACCAGCAATCACATGATCACAAGTCCCTATGCCTATCCTATCCCGATGCCCTAGCCATTAGGCTACCACCGCTTTCTATGGGTCTATATATATATATATGTCAGAGGTGAAGCCGTACCTCAGGATCCGTCAATTAATTGGGATAAGAAGTTCACCAGTTTTTAAGTTGGAGCATATACTTTGAACAGTGATAAAAAAAAAACTATTCTTTTAGCCAATCCGTAACAGACAAGAGCGAGACAACAAATTTTAAAAATTCATTTTTTTTTCTTTAAGTGTTTATGTATGCCAGACTTCCTATTTTTCACCTTTGATTTTCTTGAGTCCATCCAAAGGTTGTCTGTAAGAGATCTCTTTTAGCGATAAGACAACCCATCGTAAGTACCATATTCTATGATTGATAACTTATACTTGACATGCGTTTTTGGTGTACAATAAGGGATATTCCATTCTATTTTTCTTTGGTAATGGTTATATACAAAACCCAACCCACTTGTTTTTTTTTTTAATATCTTCAATGTACAGATACAGCTTTTTCACAATTTTATAATAGTACAGATATTTAGAATTAGAGTGTTAGCTTTAAGTAAAGGATCATATAAAACACAATCTATAGATATCAAGATGCAGATAAAATTACTACATGTATACCTTAGTCTTTTGTTGACTGTACTTATCTGCCCATTGAGATAATCAGTTCTAACTGGAATTAATGTGTTACTGTAAAAACCTGAACTATAGTAGGTAAATGCTAAGATTTTCTAGTAAAACCTCTACTGAAAGTAAAATTCTGAAATGTTGTGTGATTATTCTCATTTTGAACTTTTAATACCACCCAATTGATAGATGCTTTGAAATATTATACAACCAGGTATATTACAATGAAATTACAGTATAAAAATAGGTACTTAATATTAGCGCAAAGCTGTTAAGATTAAAAGTAAAAAATCCTATAAGAATCTTACTGTATAATCTGTGAGGTGTTGACCTAATACAGGACATACTAATTTAATTAAAAAAAAACCTTGTGATCATTTTAACATCGCCGCATTACAAGAAGAAAAAGAAGCCTAGTTTTCAAACTAGAATACTTACAGTGAATATCACAGATATCCCAGGGGCTGTTCATCAAATATCTCTTACAACAGAAAACGTTTCGAATCCGGCAGCACACATTTCTCGACTCGGTTGCCTAATGAATAACAATCTCGAGAATTAACGTCCGGCAATTGTGGTACGCACAATGTAATAGGCGACGCAAACAGCTAATTATAAAGTTCTATGCCAATTCATACAATTCAACCGCTTAATTGTGAGACACCAAAATGTTTTCGAACACAGACAAAAACGTAAAAACACACGTTTGAAACACAACACAGTTCTAATGGGAATGCACAGTTTATTGCCCTAATTAAAGTGTCCGTATTATTTGTAACTGTGTCGAAACAATGTTAAATTTTTATTGAATTAAATGCTTCAAGGCACAAAATTTATCCTTTTTCTGAATTCTGACGTGCGTGACGTGTGGCGCTGCACCTTTTTAGTTTGTCGTGACTTTTAGTCGAATCAGAAATTAAAAATATAATTATTAAATCGATTTGGCTTTTTTTGACTGCACGTTTGGCACGCTGGGTAAGGTTGCCCAATATAATACATACAATCAATTTACAATTTTACTTTACTTTGTTTATTTTGTATATTTGAATTGAATAGTTGTAACATAACCGTTGTAATTAAATCAATAACAGTCTTGGGTCGCCCCGTCATCGTCACCGCCCGTCAACACTAAGCGCGTTGCAGATTAAATTCCCAAGGTAATTAAAATATAATACATGTGTGCGTTCCACAGACTTTTGTTTCTAGTTTGCGTGTACTAAGTCCCCGATAATTGTATTTTTATGAAGTTCCCAGCGCCACATAACACATATTTATCTAAATCAGTAGTTAAGTTATAATACGTCAACCAACAACGATATACTAATTCAAAACTGCATTTTGAACCAAAAATTATAATTTTAAATTACTTTTTAGTAGATTTAATAAATAAGTTAATAAACTAGAGTACAACCCTAATTACGCAATTTCCAAAGACAAATAGATAAGCTGCATATGGACGCGTTCGTATTTATGATCGTTTTGTGTTTTCCATAAATAAAACAAAACTCACTACATGTGCTAAACAAGATAACATACAATGTGTTTTTATTATTCATTACTTAGATAAATATTGATGAAATTTAAAGCAACTATATTGACTGCAGCCATAAAACCATAGCGTTGTATAATTTTGAAAGCTGTCACAATTACGTTACGTTGAAGTTGACACTCTGACAGTGTCAAGCAAGTGCCAGGAATCTACTGCCAGATTCTTGTTTACATTTTACAAAAACATGGAAAATATGTAAACAGCAGGGAATTCTGAAAAATTTAATTAAAAATGTCTTCGTTTCTTTGCTTTATCTGTCACAACACATTAAAGTCGGACATCAATGAAGACACTCGTGATAAATACAGAGAACTCGTCGGTATAAACGTAAATACATTAAACATTATTATTGCATTTAAAATATAATATTGAATGCCGGAATGAATTTCTCAGCCAATAAATTAAAGTCTTTATCTAGTTTTTGTCATACACAACACCCCAGTTTCATCGTAGTGAAATGTATGGTTTAGGAAAAACATTTAATTTTAAACATACTATCACGGCTGTATTCCCCCGAAGGGTTAGGCAGTGGCGTAGTAATATCCGTACACTCACAGTTCGCCGGTACGGGTTAGGTCCCATGTAATAGGGAGGTTAGAGAGTGGCATAAGGAAGACAAGCCTATTGCCAAACTCTGAGCTGCTAATGAGAACTTTATAGCCCAATAATAATTTATAGAAAAAAATAAAAGCCGTCGGCCTAGCAATCATGTGATAGCTGGTTCAAAAGCTACCCATTGCATTGCACTACCAATGTGAACCCTCTCACAGCACAAGCATTTAGCTTAGCATAAGAGGTTAACAAGAATAAAAGTAATGTGCAACATAGCCAGTAAGCTTTTTTTAAAACAAAATTGTTTACTGGGAATACAACCCAGGACCTCTAACGAAACAGTAGCACTCAGAACCACAAGGCTAACGAGGTATTCATTTTAATTTATATTTATTTATTTTATATAGCCCATTCGACTGGGTGAGTGATTTAAGTAATCTTTATGGCTGTATCATTTAGTTTGTTTGGCTATAGGATGTCTCTCAGCTCAGTGTGTCTTTTGGCAAAGGTCTCCTCCAGCAGTTTCAATTGCTTCCTGTTTCAAACAACACTCCTCCATTTTCATTTATATAGATATTGCTTTTTTTATTTCAGCTGTGTCCAGACTCTCATTTATGTCATATATGCTGCCATATGTTAAATAAGCTGTGGCTGTTTAAATCTGTATGCTTGAAAAGAAGCTTAGAATATCCAGTGTTGTTTAGGTAAGTGGTATAAAATACTCGATTGATACTGTAGCGACATCTACCGTGCTATAAAATAAAAACTTCGACTGACAAATCCTGAATCACGCAATTGAAGTTTGCCGGTATTTATATAAATACCGGCCGACATCAACCGCTGGGCCGCGGGCCACCAGCCAAACGTACTCACCGTATGATTGAAAGTACTACTCCTCCAACCAAAGAGAGTATCCTCCGACCAGGTGCTTTGCCTGGCGGCCCGCGGCCCAGCGGTTGATGTCGGCCGGTTATATAGTTAAATATTATTATATTATTAACATTTCCAGCGAAAAAGGTACTTTGAACCTACAAAGAACTGAAATAGAAAACATAATTCTTTGTTCCGAAGAGAATTGTATTGGAAATAACATAACCCATGTATATATAGACAACAAGGACCAAAGCATTAATAGTAATGATTACATGAAACTGGAATATGAACAAAACGACTTTAAAGATTACTTCTCAGAAAACAAGATTGTGAACACAGATGAGATTCTGGAAGAAACAAAATCCGAAACAGATGTTGATAAAATACCAGATGAAAATGAATTTGAGGATAACAATACAGATGAACTAACATGTTCCAATGATGAAGAAGACAAAAATGAAGAAGCTTATCAATGTTATGATGATGAAAGAAATGATTGCTTAAACGAAATAAGAAATGAAAACTTAAATGAAGAAGGTGAAGAATTGGGTATGGATCTTTTTTTCTTTATAAAAGCTTAGGTACTAGCAATGTGGGTCGCACATTACTAGTATTCTTGTTAACCCCTCGTGCTAAGCTAATATTGGACTTGGCAAATTAGACTGCCAAGTCAAAGGTCTCAAGTTCAAATCCAACGCACCTCTGACTTTTCGAAGCAACGTGCATATAATTTAATGTATGTATATCACGCGCATAAACGGTGAACATAAACATACCATCACGCCTGTATTCCCCGAAGGGTTAGGCAGAGGCGTACTAATGTACACCCACAGTTCGCCGGTATGCTTAGGTCCCATGTAATAGGGGGCGAGCCTATTGCCATTAACCGGGCACAACTTCCTAACTCCGAGCTGCTATTGGGAATTTCATAGAAAAACCCAATAACACTTTGCTCGACCAGGGAATCGAACCCAGGACCTCTAGCGTAGCAGTCGCGCTCAGGACCACTTGGCTAATGAGGCATATGATTTAATGTATGTAATTAACTATTATTAATTATCACGCGCTTAAACGGTGAACATCGTGAGGAAACCCGCATTAGGCTAGCGTGTTGGACTACAGCCTAATCCCTCTCACTGTGAGGAGACCCGTGCCCAGCAGTGGGACATATAATCGGTTGATTATGTTATGTTAATGGCAATAGGCTTGCCTTGGCCCCCTATTACATACGACCTAAACATATCGGCAAACTGTGGGTGTAGCTTAGTACACCTCTGCTTAACCCTTCGGGGAGTACAGGCGTGATGATGTATGTATTATGTAGATAATAAAAAACTGTTTGGTCTCCAAAACACATTTCAGAATCGCCCAAGACGAAGAAAACTAATAAAAAAGACTTCGAGAAGATACTTTTGTCTGTAGAAGAGCAGAAGTCACAGTTAGAAGCGCAGAGAAAGAGCAAGAAGTATCTGGACGCAGAGTTTAAATGCTACAACTGTGGTTTAGGTTTCCTGTTTAAGGATACATATCAGGCCCACATGATGAGGCATGAAGAGGTAAGTTAACAACACAGGTATTCCATAGAAACCCCCAACACCTATCAAATTGTTACTAATACTTGTCCAGAGCTAACCCTCCTCGAAATGTATTTCTGTCTAGGGCATTCTATCTATCTATATATACAGCCGCTAACACCCACTGCTGAGTAAAGGCCTCTTCTCTATCACGCCACTGTTGCCGATGTTGTGCAAGTCGCACCCACAGATTCCCCACTGCCCTCACAATATCGTCCGACCATCGGGCGGGTGGTCTGCCCTGTAAACGTTTCACATCTCTTGGCCACCATTCGGTAACTGTTTTGGTCCACCTAAGATCGTCTCGTCTTGCCAAGTGCCCTGCCCATCTCCACTTAAGTCTCGCGATACGAATACCTACATCGTCGACCTTCGTTTGACGTCTAATCTCGATATTAGGTATTCGATATTCGGTATATTCTAGGGCATTGCATAGAAAAAATCCGATAGTGTCAGTGGCGTGGCGCTTCGCTTCTGGCGCGGTGCTTCGGTCTTAAGTCATACTTGACTGGGTGTAATACGGTGCTGGCGATGTGCCCACTAAAGTTCATGCTAGTTACACGCACGCGCTGGCTATTTGCTTTCATGATAATGATTAGAATTAAAATTAATAGTAAGTACTCAAGTTTTCAAACTAGCCCATCATAACATTTGGAACTACAGCAGGCGGCAGGCCCGTCACTTGATGGGGGCGATTGGATTCTACGTCACGTGTTGTGCGTTCGATCCCAAAACGGAGCAAATATTAATATTTATTTATTTGGGACAAACAAACAGTTACACATTATATCTGCGTAAATAATATAACTAAGATATTATATAAATGTGAAACTCACACCTTTATCCACAGCATATACAATTCATAATAGATTCAATAGTGAACAATCTGTGAGAGTAAGAGACCAAAGGTGTAGTATATGACCTTACCAACTGTTGTTCCGGGTCTGGGCGTTTGTGTATATGAGAATTTGTGTTTGTCAAAGCACCCACCATGCGTGAGAAAATCCTGGTGTGAGACAAAAAAAACTTACTAAAAACAACTTCACGATAAAATGGCACATCCTGTAAATGTGTGTACGTTGTAGCATCTCTAAGTAGACAACTAGTGTCATTTATCGCTTTGATAGTGTTTGCTTTTACCACATAGTTTATTTATTATCTTAAATGACATCCGGTTCTCAAATAATGTGAACCTTCGTTTAATATTATTGACTTCGGTCAAACTTGGACATCCTTCAACGTCTACACATCTTGTTATCGCAATATTGTACCAAAACCAATTTGACGACTTCTGTGGTTTGGTGGTTCGAGTACCGGACTGCTGACCATGAGGTCGTGGGTTCGATTCCCACAGGACACAAAAATTTATGTGATGAATATAATTGTTTGTGTTCGTCTGGGTGTTTCTTATGTATGTATTTACAAAAAAAAGTATTTAAGTATTATATCCACTGTCTAGTACCCATAGTACAAGCTTTGCTTAGTTTGGGACTAGATGGTGCTGTGGTAAAAATGTAAGAAAATATTTATTTAAAAAAAAAATTATTAATAAAGATTGTAACATAATTTAATTACTTTAAAAGAGTGTCCATGGAGTTTCTTGCCGGATTCTTCTCCATAGGATCAACCTTTTGGAACCGTGCAACAAGAATCATAACGTTTTATAAACGCTTATTTGAAATAAAAACATTTCAACTTGAACTGTTAATCTCCTCCTCCAGTCGAACGGCGAGTACCGCTGCGCGCTGTGCTCGCTGCGCTTCGCTACTGGCGCGGTGCTTCGGTCTCACGCAGCGCTTCACTCGGTGCGGTATCGATGCGAGCGTTGCGGGCAATACATTCGCGCCAGACAAACGCACACACACGCAAAATACTGCCACAATAAAGCTTCCACGGCGAGTTGTCATTTGTGCGGACGAGTTTTTCAGTAAGTATATTTTGCTTGTGCAAAAATTTAAATACTATTGGAGTATTAACATACATACATACCAACACGCCTGTATTCCCCGAAGGGTTAGGCAAAGGCGTACTAATGTACACCCACAGTTCGCCGGTATGTTTAGGTCCCATGTAACAGGGGGCGAGCCTATTGCCATTAACCGGGCACAAATTCCTAACTCCGAGCTGCTACTGGGAATTTCATAGAAAACCCAATAACACTGCTCGACCTGGGAATCGAATCCAGGACCTCTAGCGTAGCAGTCGCGGTCAGGACCACTTGGCTATTGGAGTATTAAGTAGTACTGGATTCTCTCACCCCAATACGTACAACCAAATCACTAGAATTCGTAACATTAGGGAATGCTCAGTGATTACAACGAAAAAAAACTTACTTAATTTCTTCTTAAGAAAGAAAGAAAGAAATAATGAAATTTATTTGGCAACAGTTCGCTCAAGACACACAAAAACAGAGTAGACACACACAGGAACTCAAAACACACACACGAACACAAAACACACACTACTCATACACACAAAACGTACCACTCATAGCCCATTAACTTAAATGTACCCCAAGCATATTAATAGTAACAACTTGTCTCTGTATATTTAATCGCACTCCTGAGCCCCACGATACAAGCTATGCTTAGTTCGAGGCTCACCATAACTCGTGTTCTCTGTTTGTTACTTTTCTAGCAATAAACTATTTGTATTTGTTGTATTTGTATTTAAATTTTTCGCGCTCTTAGGTTCAATTAAAGCGGCGGTAGCGTAATGGCTAGGGACTTGCGATCATGTGGTTGCCGGTTCGAAACCCACCCATTGCACTACCGACGTGAACCCACTCGTAACACAAGCATTTAGCTTAGCACGAGGGGTTAACAAGAATACTAGTAATGTGTGACCCACATTGCTAGTAAGCTTTATAAAAAATGAAAAAAAAAACGATTTTAATTTGTTTGGAGTTGTATGAAAGATAAGATTTTATAACCGTGGGAGAGCCATGCTTCGGCACGAATGGGCCGGCTTGACCGCAGTGCTACCTCGGCCTCACAGAAACCGGCGTAGATCCGGTGTTCCGATTCCCAGGTCGGGCAGTGTTGTTGGCTTTTTCTATGGATTTTTTTCCCAGTAGCAGCTTCAGAGTTTGGAATTTGTGCCCAGTTAATGGCAATAGGCTAACCCCCTATTACATGGGACCTAAACATACCGGCGAACTGTGGGTGTACATTAGTACGCCTCTGCCTAACCCTTCGTGGAATACAAGCGTGATGGTATGTTATGTTTTGTTATCGTTAAAACTTACCACCCTACGCCAATTAGGTAATATGTAACCTTATTTCGACTTCAACTCCATAGCCCGGATAGCTCAGTCGGTAGAGCATTGGACTTTTAATCCAAGGGTCCAGGGTTCAAGTCCCTGTTCGGGCGATTCTTTTTGTTGTTTTTTTATTTCCCATTATGAACTGAATATTCCATAATTTAAGAATTATTGTTAAATTACAACTTATTGTTATTCTTTAATTTTGTTTTTCTATAAACTGTAATAAAATTGAAAAAAAAACTGTGTCTGTACATTGAAGATGTACCAACAGTGATGATCTCTTCTTTATATTGTTACTTTGTAGTTATTGTTTGGAGCCAGCCTCTTGTCACTAACCGGGCACAAATTCATAACTACGAGCTGCTACTGGGAATTTCATAGAAAAACCCGATAATACTGCTCGACCTGGGAATCGAACCCAGGACCTCTAGCGTTGCAGTCGCGCTCAGGACCACTTGGCTAATGAAACAGTTTTTATTAAATTATTTTTTAATCCATTTCTAATCCTACTATAGCTTCAGGTGAGCGAAGCCGCGGGCAAAGGCTAGTTTATAATATTAATAGGATTTTGTTTAAATTACAGGGCGGCAAGTGGGTTACAACAACATCTAAAAAGGTTTCATATGACCAAGAAAAGTAAGAGATCTTACTCGTGTAGCGTTTGTGGGAAGAATTATGGCAACCAAGCAGCTGTTAGAACTCATATGATGTAAGTTTAAACAAAAAGAAAAACCGCCTTCAAAAACCTCTCATCCCATATTTTAAAGATTTTGATAAATGATAAATGATATTTATTTCTGTAAATAGATCTTAAAAAGTCACATTTACAAGTCGTTTTACATTTTTTTTTACTAGATAGCGCCGGCATTTCCTATCTGACGACCTCTGAGAAGAAACGCCGAAACAAACTCAGAGAATCATGGTCTCTTTTAAAGTCCAGACTAGTAGTAGTATTATAAGTTAGGTGTTTTACGATGTAGGGCAAAATCTGAATAGGCCTTTTGAAGAAAGAGCCATAGCAGTCTTGAGTTGACCTGTCCTAACTGACGGCACGCATACACCAGTCATCGTGTAGCTCAACCATTATTTAGGGAGCTCAACGACCCGCTGCACGGATATACCAGATCAACAGGGCATTTGCGGAGGCCAAATGAATACTCAAGACCGTCAGAAAAATCTTATTGGTTTTATGTGTTTTTGAAGGCGGTTTTCCGCTTTTATTGGGTACTAGCGACCCGCCCGCGGTTTCACCCAAGCTGCTCGATCCCTAAGAGTCGTAGGGTTATGTTAAATAGCTTAAACCTTCCTTTTGAATCATTCTATCTATTAAAAAATACCGCATCAAAATCCGTTGCGTAGTTTTAAAGATCTAAGCATACATAGGAACAGATAGACAGCGGGAAGCGACTTTGTTTTATACTATATAGTGATGTGTGTTATGCATGTAGGTACTAAAAAATACAGGCACACAATCATACATTATCCTCACAATACTATTTTTTTTAAAGAAAGCTTACTAGCAATGCGGGTCACACATTACTAGTATTCTTGTTAACCCCTCGTGCTAAGCTAAATCCTTGTGTTACGAGTGGGTTCACGTTGGCAGTGCAATGGGTGGGTTTCGAACCGACAACCACATGATCGCAAGTCCGACGCCCTAGCCATTAGGCTACCGACGCTTCAAATACAATACTATATACATACGAGTATATGCATTTTGACAGAATCGTCTTTTTTATGGGATAGGGGGACAAACGAGCAGACGGATCGCCTGATGGTAAGCGATAACCGCCGCCCATGGACACCCGCAACACCAGAGGAGTCAGAAATGCGTTGCTGGCCTTTTAGAAGGGTTTGGGGCTCCGGTATCCTCACTCAGTAATTTTTGAAGTGAAAACTTCAATAGCGGCGCTGTGCACTTTTTGGAATGCGTAAAAAAAATTAAACTCATTGTCAGGACACGTGACCTGATCGATAATTCGTAAGACGGTTACAGTAATAGTTCTAGTGTTAATTCTTTAATATATACTAATACTAGCTTCTGCCCGCGACGTCGTCCGCGTAGCGTGATGATATATAGCCTATAGCCTTCCTCAGTAAATGGGCTATCTAATACTGAAAGATTTTTTCTAATCGGACCAGTAGTTCCTGAGATTAGCGCGTTCAAGTAAACAAACAAACAAACAAACAAACTCTTCAGCTTTATATATTAGTATAGATATAAAGCTGAAGTGTTTGTTTGTTTTGCTTGAACGCGCTAATATCAGGAACTACTGGTCCGATTTGAAAAATTCTTTCAGTGTTAGATAGCCCATTTATTGAGGAAGGCTATAGGCTATATATTATCATCACGCTACGCGGACGAAGTCGCGGGCAGAAGCTAGTGTAATATAAATTGTCATGTTTGTGTAGTTACGATAACGCAATAAATGAATATTGTATTTTACCACATAAATGATAGTACTTTTATACTGATAATAAAAGCAATTCGTGCATGCGAAATAATTCCCTAATCATTCCAAATTATCATCAAAAATGCACAACGTTAATGTTCAACTGCCTCATTAGCCAAGTGGTCCTGAGCGCGACTGCAACGCTAGAGGTCCTGGGGCCCAAGTCTGCTATTTCAATTGCCTCAGAATGACCGTCCAATGGCACTAAATGACATAAGAAATGACAGATTTCGTAGACAAAACTGTCAAAAATCAACAATTTTGAAGTCACTGAATCACAATTCTGACACAACTAAATAGTAGACTCGGCACCCTTGGTTCGATTCCCAGGTCGAGCAAAGTGTTATTGGTTTTTTCTATGAAATTCCCAGTGGCAGCTCGGACTTAGGAATTTTTGCCCGGTTATGGCAATAGGCTCGCCCCCTATTACATGGGACCTAAACATACCGGCGAACTGTGGGTGTACATTAGTACGCCTCTGCCTAACCCTTCGGGGAATACAGGCGTGATGGTAAGTTATGTTATGTTAATGTTCAACCCGTTGTTTCTTTTTTTCAGAAAACACATCCACCGGAAGTTTAGCTGTGATCAATGTGATTCATCATTTAGCAGTCCATATACCCTCACCCAGCATAAGAAGAAGCACACGATGATGGCTGAAGACCAGCAGTTCTGCTGCAGCTGTGGAGTCACGTATGGGACGAAGAAGAGTCTCCTGGCGCACATGAGGAACTCCGCCAACCACCAACAGAGGGCGTGAGTGTGCATTTTTAACTACATTATCCAGTATAGTCATTCTATCTCACGAAGTCCTGTGTGATGACCTTTATGTAATTGAAATAAAGCTCAAATTTCAATAATTTAACGGCCTTCGTGAAATATAATTATGTAAACCGGGAGTACGAGGGGTTAACAAGAATACTAGTAATGTGCAAAATTATTGATGGGGAATTTAATTTATATCCCTACTAATATTATAAATGCGAAAGTAACTCTGTCTGTCTGTCTGTTACGCTTTCCCGCTTAAACCTCTCAACCGATTTTGATGAAATTTGGCACAGACAATCTTTAGACCCTGAGAAAGGACATAGGCTATATATCATCACGCTACGCGGACGAAGTCGCGGGCAGAAGCTAGTATATAATATACTAGCTTCTGCCCGCGGCTTCGCTCGCATGAAGCTCAAAAACCGACAGTGATGGTCTCTTTTTAGTATGGTCAAGCTGTATCTCAGGTTCCGTTTAATTATATGAGATAAGAAGTATACCATTTTTTAAGTTGAAGCACATACTTTCTAACAGTGATAACAAAATTTTAATATATTCAGTAGTTTTTGCGCCAACCCGTAACAAACAGACAAACAGACAAGAATTTTAAAAATCACGTTATATATCCTAACCCACTTGTCTTTTTTTTTAATATCTTTAATGTACAGACACAGCTTTTTTACAATTTTATAATAGTAGAGATTCACCATTATCTCAACAACGTTATCCTTATATTTCTTTCACGTTTAAAACAATAGGTAGGTTCGGATTCCACAAACCAATGCCCCCAGAATTATCTCGACGGAAATATGAACATTACATTGTTGAGATAAGGTTGAATTTGTGATATTAACTTTTAAAATATCGCTTCGACTCTGCGATAGTATGAATTGACCATAAACAAGCGCGCTCCATCGTAGATCGCAGTGTCATAAGCATAATTATATTGAAATTTAAAAAAAATCCATGAAGAAAGAAAGCAAAAAATATATATTGTCACAGTCGAGGACACTGCACACAATAGCATAAAAAATACATACCTACTTATATCTAATTATCTTAATAAAAATAGAATGTGAAAAAAATAAATAAAAAAAAGAATAATCGGCCACAAAAAAAAATTACTATACTACTTACTAGTATTCTAATATCAGTCTGGGAGTTTAGGCGGGAAAATGAAAAGTGCACATTGTCGATTTTATATTATTTTTCAAAACTTGAATTTCTCCGAAGTTTAATGTGTAATTATGGTGGATAATTAACCATTAAGTGTTTGTGAACGTGTGAGAGTGTAGGCAAATGATATAAAATTGGGTTTGGGTTCACTCCTAAACTCCATCGAAGCCTCAATAAAATTTCTACCGCTTTTGTGGGGCAACTCAACAACTTATACTTGACACTGGCGAACACAAAAAGTGTGGTGCCCTATTACAATCCCATAATGGGAAATATTATTTAATTACTTTATTACTTGACACTGGCAAATACACAAAACGTGTGGCGCCATAATTAAAAAAAAAATATCAGTCTGACTTGTATACATACCTACTATGTATGTATGTACTTAAGTTTCCTTATTTCGATAAGCATTGTATAGCCCGGATAGCTCAGTCGGTAGAGCATTGGACTTTTAATCCAAGGGTCCAGGGTTCAAGTCCCTGTTCGGGCGATTCTTTTTGTCATTTTTAATTTATATTTTATTCACGAAATTAGCAAATTTACATAAATAATATTATAACGGTTTGTTATATCGTTGTTTTTTATTATTGGTTTTGATTTTTTAAGGCTTTGGCAGTACGCCAAATTAATATTTGTATAAAACCATCACGCCTGTATTCCCCGAAGGGTAAGGCAGAGTCGTAGGTTCTATTGTACACTCATAGTGCGCCGGTATGTTTAGGTCCCATGTAATAGGGGGCGAGCCTATGGCCAGCCACAAATCCTGGCTCCGAGGTTCATAGAAAAACACAATAAGACTGCTCTACCTGGGATTCTGCCTGACAACAAATTCTGACTGCCTCACAATGGAACGCGCTTCCCGAGTGGGTCGCCTCAAAGATATAATCTGGGTGTCTTTAAATCACGAGTGAATCGGTTTCTTCTAGGCAAGCGCGCTCCATCTTAGGTCGCAGTGTCGCTTAACATCAGGCGAACCAGTCAAGCGTAAGCCTATGAGGAATGAAAAAAAAATATTGTTTTTAACGTACATACATACATGACCTAATCAACCCATTATATGTCCCACTGCTGCGCACGGGTCTCCTCTCACAATGAGAGGGCTTAGGCTTATAGTCCACCACGCTACCCTAATGCGGTTTGGTCGATTTTACACGCCATCGAGAAAATCTCTCAATCGTGCAGGTTTCCTCAAGATGTTTTCCTTCACCGTGATAATTAACTATTAATACGCACATAACTTCGAAGTCAGAGATGCGTGCCTTGGATTTGAACTCGAGACCTTTGACTTTGCAGTTCAATGGTCATATCACTAGGCTGTTTTAAATATATAAATTGTAATTCGATCTGAGGGAGGATTACAACCTGCGTCCCCCCAGTTAGTATAGGTTCGAATAATCGAACCTCTGGCGTAGTTGGAGCATGTAGATGTGTTATGATTATTTTCTCCACAGATACGAATGCCCTATGTGCAATCGCTCATGTCCTAATGAGCGTTCGTTGACCTCTCACATATCTACAGTACATTCCGCTACCAAACCTTTCTGCTGCCCCTCATGTACAGCGAGATATAGCAGCCGTAAATCACTGGTCAGACACATGAGGTCGCATACAATCCCGCCTCAGGCGAAGCTAGCAGTCTGCCATATATGCGGGAATAGTTTTAAAGTGAGTTATTCTTAATTATTTTGAACATTAAACATATCATCACGCCTGTATTCCCCGAAGGGTTAGGCAGAGGCGTACTAATGTACACCCACAGTTCGCCGGTATGTTTTTAGGTCCCATGTAATAGGGGGCGAGCCTATTGCCATTAACCGGGCACAAATTCCTAACTCCGAGCTGCTACTGGGAATTTCATAGAAAAACCCAATAACACTGCTCGACCTGGGAATCGAACCCAGGACCTCTAGCGTAGCAGTCGCGCTCAGGACGACTTGGCTAATGAGGCAAAATTATTTTAGCACTAGCGAAAAGGCCCTTCGTCTTTCCAAACATACATATAATGGCTATGACGTACACCAGGCCAAGGGGGGAAAGGGGGAGCTCTGTGTCAGAACAGGAATTCATTTTCGCATACATTTTTATCATTAGCGTGGGCATAGTTTTAAGGTGAGCTATTTTTACAATTCACGTGGGAGAGCCATGCTTCGGCACGTATGGGCCGGCTCGACCGGAGTGATACCACGGTCTCATAAAAAACCGTTGAGAAATAACGCTTACGTTGTGTTTCGCCGAGTGAGTGAGGTTACCGGAGGCCCAAACCCTTTTAAGAGGCGGGCAACGCACTTGTGACTCCTCTGGTGTTGCGAGTGTCCATGGGCGGCGGTTATCGCTTACCATCAGGTGATCCGTCTGCTCGTTTGCCCCCTATTCCATAAAATAAAACATGGAAGGAACAACCACTGTGTCTTCCCAAGCATAAAAATAACTGCTAAGAGTACACAAGGTCAAGGGGCGAGAGCCCTCCTCCCTCCCCCCTTGGCCTTGTGTACTTATCTGGCTTCTTTTCCTTGGCGTTGGCTCTGTGTCAAAGGCAGGAATTCATTTTCGCACCTCGGGTGAAGTTATCAGTTTGTCATATAAGTGGAAATAGTTTTCAGGTGAGTTATTCTTAATTTAGGGAAAAGGCCCTGCGTCTTCCCAAAACATACAAATAATGGCTAAGATGTACGCAAGGCTAAGGGGGGAGAGGGGGGGATCTCTGTGTCAGAGAGAGGAATTCATTTTCGACCCTCAGGCGAAATTAACTGTCTCATTAGCGTGGGAATAGTTTAAAGGTGAGGTTTTTTAAGCACTAGGGAACAGGACCTAGGTACGTCTTCCCAAACATAGGTACAAATAATGGCTAAGAAGTACACAAGGCTAAG
This sequence comes from Acronicta leporina, assembly GCA_947256265.1. NCBI lineage: Eukaryota > Metazoa > Arthropoda > Insecta > Lepidoptera > Noctuidae > Acronicta > Acronicta leporina. The sequence goes on along the minus strand of OX366541.1, from coordinate 4,179,896 downwards.
GGGGGAGGGGGGAGCTCTGTGTCAGAGATAGGAATTCATTTCGGGAGGGTTCTAGTTTTGGAAAAGAAACAATTGATGACACGGCTGAGCGATCGGCTTTTGCGACTCCCCCTCGACTTTTTGAGTGTCCCCCCTCACAGAGCAAATATTTGTATGATCTACAGGTAAGTAGTTTTACTGGGCATTTGTGTATGTGAGAATTTGTGTTTGTAAACGCACCCTCGATACAGGAGCAAATCCTTGTGTGGGGCAACGTTTTCAAAAAATATATTCTAACAAAGTTATTTTAGTGAAGGAAAAATTGTACCTTAAGTCAAAATTTTTCATTGAGTATATTGTAAGTGCGTTGCCCGCCTTTTAAATAGGTTTGGGCCTCCGGTATCCTCACTCACTAGACGAAACACGACGTAAGCGTTGTTTCAACGTGTGTTTTGTTCCTTATTGTGTTAATTATACCTAATTATCTTTCCTTTCAGGGCAAGAGTAAACTCAACAGACATTTAAGAGAAGTCTGCGAAAAGGACAAACTCGAAGAGGAACTGTCGGCTTATTATGAACAACAAAATGTCATATGATCATAATTATTTTTATGTATTTGACAAACATACAAAAGTCCAAACTCAAGGTTTGCCAACGTGCTATGGAGCGCAGTATGTTAGGTGTTAATTTAACAGATAACGTTCGAAATACACTGCTCTCCAAAACACAAATTATGGACGTCGGCTGCCTAACTGAAATGGGACTGGGCAGGATGAGTTATAATAGGCATTCATATGAATTATCTCTTTTAGTTGGTTTAACAAGTATCTACGCACGTATCTGTTTATCTACTTAGGATCAAATATAGCTAACTAGCTTTTGCCCGCGGCTTCGCTGACCGTAGCTATATTAGTTTTAAAAATGGATCCAAAAAATAATTTAATAAAACCAACAGTATCGGTCTCTATAAATCAGAGAGGTGAAGTTGTATCTCGGGATCAGTTTCATTATTTGAGATAAGAAGTACGCCAGTTTTTTAGTTGGAGCTTATACTTTATAACAGTGATAACAAGTTTAAAATCTATTCAGTAGTTTTTGCGCCAACCCGTAATAAATAGACAAGAATTTAAAAAATCACATTTTTGGGCTCACAGACGTTTATAAATACCCTATAACTCATTTTTTTATATCTTTAATGTACAGACACAGCTTATTTTACAATTTTATAATAGTAGAGACATTTGGGACCACTAGGTACCTACATAATTTCTAACAATCTTATCACGTCCTAAAGTGACGTTATGTTTCATAGATTCTCAATGTTACTCTGTGATAATTTAGCAATGTATTAGCGAAATAATTTTAAAAATCGATCTAGAAGTAATATACAAATCTTTTCTTTATTTTTTATTTTATTTTTTTATTTGTTTGGGACATAAAACAGTTACATGATAATATTTAATAATACAATAATAAACATGTAACCCACACTATTGTCCGCGAATTATATTATTTATGTGAAAATACCTCGCGTCTGTTACGTTTCGGGCGCCACGGTAAAGAAGATGCTTGTAAATAAAAAACCAATAATTTTCACCAATGTGTTATATATTTCATTATACCAAGTAAAATACTTATTTACAAATTCATGCAGATACTATTTTTAATGGGTAGGTATGTTTAAATTTGTTATTTTAGGAATATAATCAGAGAAAAAACTGAGAGCGCCAATGGGTACTGGTGGGAGAATTTTAATGGTGGGTTTGTATGTGCTGGTACCACTGCTTTGCTAAATATTCTGCTGATAAACAATATGATAGCCGGAGTTGATAACATTAATATGTTCCAGTTTGAAGGGTAATGTGGAGCATAAAATATACTTTCTAACAGTGATAACAAAATTAAAATCTCTTCAGTAGTTTTTGTTCCAACCCGTAACAAACAGCATTTTTAAAATTTTATAATAGTAGAGAGAGAGATACTTGATGTAAAGACAGTAGGAATCATAATTATATGCTTCGCATTAGTGATTATTGTCCTTATTGATTTCGATATTTTTACAAACAATTAAGTTGTTTGACCTGCGCGGCTGTTCGCAACTGCTAACTTCAAACACGCCCAGGGCCCCAAGTCTGCTATTTCGTCGTGTCAAAATCGTCACTCAATGGCTGCAGAATTGTTGATTTTTTGTCTACGAAATCTGTCAGTTCTTATGTCATTTAGTGCCATTGAACGACCATTTTGATACAACTGAAATAGCAGACTTGGGCCCCTGTTGAGGTGTATTGTATTTTCGAGTGCATTTACGTAGCACATAATAATATAACTTTAAAAAAACATTCAGTGTATAAATACAATTCAATCAACACTCACTCTTGATTTTTTATTATTGATATCAAGAGCAAACATATTTATAAGGCACCTACATACTATCAAAAATAGTCACCTTAAATAATAGAAAAATACTCGTCAAAAACTTAATTACATGTAGAACTATACAGCAAATTAACGAATAAAATGGAACGTCATTATCATCAGAAAACCCATAATTATTAATACATTGTAAATTAAGAAATTTTTCAGCAGTTTAAAAAAATTAATTTGGTTCGACGTTGAAATTAATTTCAAAAGAAACCATGTCTGAAATACAAGTCGAACACACAGTATAATAAAATTGTATTCATAATTAAATTAATTTGCGTCATAAATACAGTCTCGCACGTATTATGACACTGTATTATATTGAAATTGCTGAAAGTTCAAGAGAATCTTTAACCAAAACCAACAAGGTTCCTAAAATTAATAATAAACCTACTAATATTGTGTGATGTTCAAAATTGAAATTAATTTCAAAACGAAATCTACGCATTATAATTTAGGAAAAAAAAATATCAGGTATTATCTATCACATGAAATTATAATTAGTTGATGATTGAAATTATTTACAAATCTACACATTTACTTTAGAAAAATATTCTAGCTCTAGTAACATGAAAACAGAATTGGTTCAAAATTGAAATTAATTTCTAAACAAAATCCGAATTAGTTGAAGATTGATATTTATTTCAAAATTAAACTGCAGATTCTACTTTAGAAAAACATTCTATCAGGTATTATCACAAGACATCCGATTTGGTTCAAGTTTGAAATTAATTTCAACTACTAACCAATTCGGTCAAAAACAATCATTCATAAACCACCAATGTTTCCACGTTACCTAGCAAGAAAGTGGTTTTATTTTCCATATATTTTCCAATTTCAACCATAGGTTTTTTGGTTTTCACTCTGTACACAGAAACATCGACGTTGTGCTCAATTCTAGCATGTGCACGGACATCTGTGTATTTTCTGAATGACTTCGAACATATGGGACAGTCCGCTTTTTGCGTCCTCTCCTTATGAACCTCCCACATATGATTCCATTTGACTTTGAGACTCGGAAATCGCTTATTGCATATAACACAGCGGAACCCTACGGAGATTTTATCGTGGAAATATCTGACGTGTCGGCGGTAGCTTGAATCGAAGTAGAATATTTTGTCGCATTTGACACACGGGATTGGCTTCGTGGTTGCGTGCAACTGTAAAAAAGTTTTAGCAGGCTATAGTTTTTACATTTTTTTTTTATGAGATATGGGGGCAAACGAGCAGACGGATCACCTGATGGTAAGCGATAGCCGCCGCCCATGGACACCCGCAACACCAGAGGAGTCGCAAGTGCGTTGCCCGCCTTTTAAAAGGGTTTGGGCCTCGTCCGGTAACCTCCTTCACTCGGCGAAACACAACGCAAGCGTTGTTTCACGCCGGTGAATTACAATAACATACATACAAAGTATGTATTCTCCGAACAGTTACATCTGTGGTTTACTAAAATACACCCACACTTCGCTATTGTAATAGGGGGCTAGCCTATTGCCACTAAAGGGACACAAATCTAATCTAAACTTCAATAAAAAAAAAGTTATATATACCATCACGCATGTATTCCCCGAAGGGTTAGGCAGAGGTGTAAGGTTCAACCACAGTTCGCCGGTATGTTTAAGTCCCATGTAATAGGGGGCGAGCCTATTGCCATTAACCAGGCACAAATTCCAAACTGCAAGCTGCTACTGAGAATTTCATAGAAAAACCCAATAACACTTTGCTCGACCTGGGAATCGAAACCAGGACCTCTAGCGTAGCAGTCGCACTTGGGACCACTAGACTAACGAGGCAGTTAGTAAATTGAGTTTGGCCTCCAATATAACAAGACACAGCTTAATATCAGTATTTTACATGAAGAGACTGCAGTCAGACTCTTGCCAAGTGTCCATACTGCTATCTACCTGGGTGTACCTTCGTACACCTCTGCCTAACCCTTTGGGGAATACAGGCGTGATGGTATGTATGTATGAACTCAATTTAGTTGAGAAAAGGTAAGAGTATGAACACTTCATTAAAGTAAAACTCACCACAACATGCTTCTCCAAACTCAATTTCGATTGGAACTTCTTCCCGCACAGGTCACAGACAAACACTTTGAGATTGTGCACTTTTTTATGTTTAGTAAAGTTACTTGAATCACTGAAACTACGGTCACATATTTCACACTTATAGACTGGGAGCGCTGCATGATCCCGCATATGCTGTTTATATTTATCCGCCAGCAAGAAGCCGAGGCCACACTTCTGGCATATCAGCTCTCCAGATTCATGCTTGTGTGTATAAGCATGTGTTAGTAGATGTTCTATAATATGTCGTTTACATTCACTCATTCGATTAAACTTCCGTTGACATTGGTTGCATTCTTTGGTGAACTTTAATAGACACCCTGAAAGTTGAAAAAATAGTTGTTAAACATAACATACAACATGTAACCGAATAAGGACAAGTCTTCAAACACGTCAATTAGAATATCTATACTAATATATAAAGCTGAAGTGTGTTTGTTTGCTTGAACGTGATAATCTCAGGAACTACTGGTCCGATTTGATAAATTTTTTCAGTGTTAGATAGCCCATTTATTGAGGAAGACTATAGGCTATATATCATTACACTACGCGGACGAAGTCGCGGGCAGAAGCTAGTACTAATATATAAAGCTGAAGAGTTTGTTTGTTTGTTTGCTTCAACGCAATAATCTCAGGAACTACTAGTCCGATTTGATAAATTCTTTCAGTGTTAGATAGCCCATTTATTGAGGAAGGCTATAGGCTATATATCATCACGCTAAGACTAAGTAACTATTCCACGCGGACGAAGTGGGCTGGCCATATCTGTAGAAGAACCGACAAGCGCTGGGGTAGACGTGTTCTTGAGTGGAGACCGCGACTCGGCAAACGTAGCGTAGGACGCCCTCCGGCAAGATGGAGTGATGATTTGCGAAAGGCTGTCGACAGTAGCTGGATGAGACAGGCCGAGGACAGGGTGAAATGGCGCACATTGGGGGAGGCCTACGTCCAGCAGTGGACTATTATAGGCTGATGATGATGATGATTCTGAATTTACGTCTTGAATTTATAATCTTAGCGTGGAAGCAGAAATATTAGAATTTTTTACTATTAAAAGCCAGCTCTAGCCTCAGAAATTAATAACACTTACTCAGACTCTCCTTGATTGTTTCCTCTTGGGCATCTTGGAGCTTGATTTGCTTAGCTTTCATTTTGAGGTGTGCCGCAGCAATCTCAGGACTGCTATGAACATGAAGCTCCCAATGATTGAAGAACAAATACGGTACAACCACTTCACTACACTTTTTACACTGATATTCAGGTTTCATCCTTGAACCGTTTTCAGTGATCAGTTTCACTCGCACAAACGATTGTCGTATATGGGACTGGACATGCGCAATCAACCTTGGAAAGCAATAGTGTTCAAGCAAGCACTCCGGACAAGATAAGCTCTGAAAACCATGATCGACAAAGTGGCTCAGATACTTCTTCATGCCCATATATTGTCTGTTACACTTAGTACAGTAATAGGCAGTTTCTTTGAGCAATGTTCTCTTGCAGTCAGTATTAACATGTTTCTTGTAGTCTTTATGAAGGCCCCCGTAACCACATTTTCTGCAAGTATAAATCCTTTTTCGCCGTCTTCCGTTTTGATTTAATATAACTTCTGGTTCCAATATGGATTCCTGCTTGATTATGATTGGATATTCAGATGTTTCGTGTCCAAATGGTTCTTCGGTCAGCGGTTCTTCTACAGGTTCTTGTTTTGGTGTTATTAATTGTGCATGTGACATTGCAAATGCATTATTTATGTCAATATTTAGTTTTATAATGTCATCTTCACATTCATTGTCATCATATTCTTGTTTTATTTTTACATATGACATGTCAATATCTGGGTTGTAATCAGATGTAATCTCGTCAGCAGTGTTCTCATCTGGATCCAATTTTTCCTTTTTAACTATAATTTGAATGGGATTTTCAACAATGTCCAACGGCTCTTCTGAAAATAGGAAATAAATAAAAAATAAATATATAATAAATAAATAAACTAGAAATATGGGCCGTACATTAATAGTATGTGTTCTTGTTAATCCCTTGTGCTAAATGTTCTTCTTATGAGTGGGTCCACTTTGCTAGTGCAATGGGCGGGTATTATTATATTAAACTAGCTTCTGCCCGCGGCTTCGCTCACGTGAAGCTATATCAGGAGTAAAAATGGAAATCCAACATTGATGACCTCTTCTTTGTATGGGCCTCTATACATAAGGGAGGTCAAGCTGTATCTCAGTTTCGTTTAATTAATTGAGATAAGAAGTTCACCAGTTTTTAAGTTGGAGCATATACTTTCTAACAGTGATAATAAAATTAAAATCTTTTCAGTAGTTTTTGCTCCAACCCGTAACAAACAGACAAGAATTTTAAAAATCATATTTTCGGATTCGGAGACGTTTACATACCCACGTGTTTTTTTTTTAATATCTTCAATGTACAGACACAGCTTTTTTACAATTTTATAATAGTAGAGATACCAACACAATGCTGTGTGGGACGACCTCTAACAAGATGGACGGACAACCGTTGTTGAAGGTACCTGGTAGTTGTTGGATGCAGGTGGCGTACAATGTGTTAAAAAAACACTGGTCATCCCATAAAAGTATTGTTAGGTATCGAGATTCAGTTCTAAAAATTTGCCAGATATATGATACATAAGCATAATATACGCCTATATTCTTCTAAGAGTTAGTCAGAATTGTACTAATGTACACCCACAATAAAATAATAAATAAATAAATAATAATTTATTTATTTAGTAGTTACAATATGTTAGTAGGTTTAGTCCCCACGTAAAAAGCGGCGCGCCATTAACATAACATACCATCACGCCTGTATTCCCAGAAGGGTTAGGCAGAGGTGTACTAAGGTACACCCATAGTTCGCCGGTATGTTTAGGTCCCATGTAATAGGGGGCGAGCCTATTGCCATTAACCGGGCACAAATTCCTAACTCCGAGCTGCTACTGAGAATTTCATAGAAAAACCCAATAACACTTTGCTCGACCTGGGAATCGAACCCAAGACCTCTAGCGTAGCGGTCGCACTTGAAACCACTAGACTAACGATGCAGTCACCGCGCGCCATTAACCGGGCACAAATATAAACATCTAGCAGCTACTGAGAATTTCATTGAAAACTTAATAACAGTTTCCTCACCCTGAGAACCCAGAGCATGGAACCCTCCCTTCCCCTGGAACTTTTACCCTTTTGGCGCATTTTTTTTACAGGATAGAGGAGCAAACGAGCAAACGGATCACCTGATGGTAAGCGATAACCACCGCCCATGGACACCCGCAACACCAGAGGAGTCGCAAGTGCGTTGCCCGTCTTTTAAAAGGTTTGGGCCTCCGGTAACCTCATTCACTCGGCGAAACACAATGAAGCGTTGTTTCACGCCTGTTTTCTGTGAGGCTGTGGTATCACTCCGGTCGAGCCGGCCCATTCGTGCCGAAGCATGGGTCTCCCACGTGAAAACTTATAACAGTTTCCTCACCCTAAGAGTTGAACCTAGAGCACGGAACCCTCCCTTCCCCTGGAACTTTTATCCTCCTAGTGCCACAATCGGGTAAAAAGATATTTTATATGCTACTGCTTCAACAAAAAGTAAGTATTATGCCTATATGGGACTGGTGCATTGATTTACACATGAATACATGATTATGAGAAGTCTAGTACGAGGTAAAGCATACTGCAACGATGAGACGAAGACTATCGTGATCAAACGAGAACTTACCTTTTACAATTATATTTACACCAATTTGTTGCAGTTCCGGTATTGGTACCGATACCTTATCAGATCCCGGTACGAATTTTGTCTCGGATTCCGATACTGTTTCTGTTTCGGTTTTCGGCACCGCTTCTGTCTCCGATTCTGGCATCGGTTCTTCTTTTGGTTCCAATTCAGGTTCTAGGCAGGATTTTGGCACTAAAATCTGGAAATATACAGGACGACTTCGACGATGAAAACATGCGACAAATTGATTTTAATGAAGTCAAAATTCGACTTTAGGTCAGATTACTTAGATACACCAGATGGGCGGGACTCGCGGTGGCTTAGTGGTCATAGCGTCTGGTGTATCTAACCAGAAGACGCAGGTTCGAATCCTACCCACAGTAACCTTTACTAAAATAACTTTGTTATCTTGGCATACAAAATGCAAAAAAAAGCACAAAAAGACGCGGCGACTAATTAAAATGAGAGGTTCAGTAACCACTAAATACCTACTTATTCGTTGTAAAATGTATTTTCAATGAAATAAATAGAAAAAAAAATCTCTCCCCTCTTATGTGACGTATTTTTTTATGGGATAGGGGGGCAAACGTGCCACGGATCTCCTGATGGTAAGCGATTACCGCCACGGACATCCGTAACACCAGACGAGTCGCAAGTGCGTTGCCCGCCTTTAAAAGGGTTTAGGCCTTCGGTATCCTCACTCACTCGGCAAAACAAAAGTTAAGCGTTATTTCAAGCCGGTTTTCTGTGAGGCTGTGGTGTCACTCCGGTCGAGCCGGGCCATTCTTGTCGCAGCGCGTTAAAAGAAATAAAAAATATTTAGGTTACTGCTACGCTAGAAGTCCTGGGTTCGATTCCCAGGTCGAGCAAAGTGTTATTGGGTTTTTCTATGAAATTCCCAGTAGCAGCGCGGAGTTAGGAATTTGTGCCCGGTTAATGGCAATAGGCTCGCCCCCTATTACATGGGACCTAAACATACCGGCGAACTGTGGGTTTACATTAGTACGCCTCTGCCTAACCCTTCGGGGAATACAGGCGTGATGGTATGTTATGTTAAATATTTAGATAGGTACTCACTTTAATAATAAATTGGTACTTGTTATCCTTCTCTGGATGTTTTGTAAACCTATGTCGTAACGCAGCATCATTGGTAAGAAACACCTCAAACTTCTCACAAATCACACACTTCCAAACCAAAGTATATTTATCGGTGTGTGTCATCATATGTTCATATTTTTTACAATTCCACAACAACACTTGCCCGCAGATATCACAATTATAAGGCTCGCTGGAGTTCTCCATATGTAACTCAATTAGATTTATATTCGGGAAACTAAGGAAACAATAACGACACTGCACCTGCGGGCCTTTTTTGCCACATATATGTAAATTGCTTGACATATATCGGGCATTGCATTCTTTACAAGCAGTATATCGACATTCAGTAGGGACATCCGATCGAACATCATGGCATAACCCTAAGTGGACCCAGAGAAGTTCATCAGTATCAAATGAGTTCTTACAAATCTGACATTTGAATGGTTTATCGTCAACATCACATATACAACAAGATGGCACATGGTTTTTCAAGCCAACACAGTTAAAAAAGAACCTTGTACAACCATTGTTCTTATAATACTTTTTGCGATATCGATTACTGAGCTTATGTGCATCATAATCATCGCCACATTTATTACAAAATCCAGCAGTGTATATATCTTCCATCACTGCTCTTTTACCAGCAAACGCTACCAAATTGATTTCTTGTTTTTCATATTGTTCCAGTTCCATATTCAAGACAGGATGGTTGGAAACATGGTCTCGAAATTCGGACAAATTCCACCATGATAAATTGCAGATGTAGCATTTATAAAACAAAGGACTTTCTCTGTGGAAGCTTTTAAATTGCCAGGTCTTCCAGTCATCTAATGTTTCTTGAATTAGATCATCATGCATATTAGTATAACATGGTCCTTTCCTTTCATGTCCTATTGTGTTTCTGACACCGATATCCAAGATTCTGTCCGCTGGGTTGGTGGAATTTTCTAGAATTTCATCAGCCGCTTTCAGTATTTTTGTTTCTGACAGCGGCACTGGCAATGGGATTGACGTGTTCTGCTCTATTTTCTTTGCATTGTATGTAAAAACTTTTCTTAACGGTTTAGATTCATTTTTTTCTGAGATCTCCATGAAACTGTCCATGATGTCATCAGAAGTCATATCCCCGCTGATATCGTCATCACATTGTTCGACTTCCACCTGAATATCGAATTTGATTGGAGATGTTTGTTCAGTATTTTCCATAGTTGCTGCAGAAAGTTTTTTCAAAATATCCAAATTACAAGTTTCAGTTTTTATGATTGGGAAAGGATTGTCTTGGGTTTCGTTTTTTGTGTCCATCATGATTTTGAGAGCTTCAAACATTGGAGTCTGAAAAAGTAATGATTGATTATAAGTAATTATAACTGCCTCGTTAGTTTAATGGTCCCAAGCAGGACTGCTACGCTAGAGATGCTGGGTTCAGTTCCCAGTGTTATTTATTTTTCTATAAAGTGCTCAATAGTAAATAGGAGTTTGGACTTATGTCCGGTTGCTAGTAACAGGCTTATCCATAAAAACCAGTGAACAGTATAAAATCAGTAAATCACAGTACCGAGATTTGTAGATAACTTTTCTTTATACAAATGCATGGTGTTAGGTACTTAAAAAATAAAGTTATGTGTTTTGACTTATGGATCTATTTACAGTAATAAATATAATTTATCAGCAGGGCTGTCGTTAAAATTAACCTCAGGTTAATTTCAAAGACAGGGATGTTTTCATCATTAAGATATGCGCTGACATAGAGAAAGCATCACAGACTGCGCTCACGAGAGACTTGTTTCAGAAGGTAAAACTACTCGCTACTGAATTCAAACCTAAGCAATGGTCAATCGAGGATGAGAAAGGAGTCACTTTAGCAAACAAAAGTGCAGTCCTAGAAAGGTGGAGACAGTATTGTCAGCAGCTGTATAGTGATACTCGCGAGGACGACTCTGATCTAATGGACTATGTAGATCGAGAACCAGACATTCTTCCTAGGGAAGTCGATGAGGCTATACGGACGCTGAAACACAACGCGTGTGGTAGCGACGGAATAACCGCACTGATGCTAAAAAGTATAGGTGAGGAGGGGCGGAAAGTCTTGCATACAATCTGCGAGAAAGTGTGGCGCACAGGCGAATGGCCCGAAGACTGGACCGAATCCACAGTAGTGCCCCTTCACAAGAAGGGTTCTACACGTAAATGTGAAAATTACCGTACTATCTCGCTCATATCACATGCCAGCAAAGTTTTCTTGCGAATCCTTAATAAGCGGTTGGAGAATTATATTACCAGACTAATTCCCAAGGAGCAGGCAGGATTTGTGAGAGGTCGGGGTACCCGTGAGCAAATTCTCAATGTGAGGCAGCTAATAGAGAAATGCCGAGTGCACAACGTGTCTATGGTCATGTGCTTCATAGATTATGCAAAGGCGTTTGACTGCATCAACTGGAGCAAAATGTTCGGGGTCATGAGCGAGATGGGAATACCACAACATCTGATCTACCTAGTACAAAACCTGTATTTGAGCAGCGTATCGAGAGTGAGGATAGAGGACACCGTGTCACAACTCTTCAGAGCTATGAGAGGAGTGCTTCAAGGATGCATTTTATCACCACAGCTGTTCAATCTCACCGGAGAACACATCATGAGGAGGGTATTGGAAGGTTGGGAAGGTGGCATACGCGTAGGTGGTCACTTAATCAACAACCTCCGTTTCGCAGATGACACCACAGTGATAGGTACCTCAGAACAAGAACTTGCGGTTCTCCTACGCAGAATTGAGCGCATCAGCAATGAGTATGGCCTAAAAATCAACAGGAGCAAGACCAAACTTATGTTTGTTGATCGGACTGGTACCGTGCAAAGAAGCAATGAGCTACGAGATCTCGAAGTCGTGCATAAATTTGTATACCTGGGCTCACAGATTAGCGACGACAGCAACTGCGATCAAGAGGTGGTTAGAAGATCTCAGATGGCTAAAGCTGCTGTAAAAAGACTGGAGAGGATTTGGAAGAACAGAAGCATTAACCGCAAAACGAAAATAAGACTGATGCGGACCCTTGTCTTCTCGATCTTCTTGTACGCTTCGGAAACCTGGACGTTAAAAGCTCGCACCCGGCAAAGAATAGACGCGTTCGAAATGTGGTGTTGGCGCAGAATGCTCCAGATTTCATGGACTGAACGCCGCAAAAACGAGTCTATTCTAAAAGAACTCAACATAGGAACGCGGCTCTCGACCACCTGCACACAACGCGTCCTAAGCTTTTTCGGCCATCTGGCCAGGTCTGGTCCAGATGGTTTAGAAAAACTTGTTATCACTGGCCGCATGGCGGGGAAGAGGAGTAGGGGTCGTATGCCTATGCAATGGGTGGATACAGTAACAGCAACAACTAGAGCTACTCTACAGGCAAGTGTACACCAAGCCCAAGATCGTGCAGCCTGGCGAGCGATGGTGAAGAGAGCCCATAGCCGTCACGTCCGTCAGTCATGAGGATACGACGAAGAAGAAGAATTTCAAAGAAGAGAGAGTACTTTAGGACTATTGAAAAAAAAGTGTGAGTGGGATATAGGGAGCACCCTTGGATAGCATGGCCCTGGACAATTTACCCACAGTGCCAAATGAAAAAGAGGGCCTGATTATCAGTTTAGATTTTTTTGTTAAACCTTAACTTAACTGTTAGATCTATAGTATGATTGGTTTATTTACAAGTACCGGACAAGCCGGACACCGTTAATTTTGGCCGAACACGCAATCAAAAAGCCTACCTATGGCCGGACTCCTAAGCATAGGGACATACCATACTAAAAATACCTACTTACTGTTATGGAAATAATTATTAATGTAAGGTACCTTACACATGACCCACTTAATTAACATAAAATTTTATTTATTTTGCCTGACAAATTGCATTAGCTTTATTGTCCTAAGTGTGACTGCTATGCTGGAGGTCCTCGGTTCGATTCCCATTTTGAGCAATGTTATCATTGGGATTTTCCATGAAATTTGCAGTAGCAACTTGTAGTTCGGAATGTTTGGTTAATGGCTTGCCCCTATTACATATAACTCAAACTTAATGGCAAACTGCAGGTGAATATTTTTATGTAGGTATCTGCCTAACCTTTCAGGCAATACATGTGAATTATTTTGCTTGTTAAAATTATCATAACTTATTAAGGGTATATACTATGGGTACTTAGCTAAAAAATATTAAGATTTGTTTAGAAAATATTGTATAATTTATCTAAAGAGATTTACTATCTATAGTGACCAGAGCACATCAATATAAAACAGCTGATTCAGCTAATAAATTGTGATAATTATTATTTTCTACATATTGACATGAAAAACAGTTTTAATTCCAACCTTATAAGGTAAATAACAGTGATAGATATGTGAATTACAAAATACCCATTTCGTGGTTAAGGGTTATGACCTTATTTAGTTTTACGCAAATAAACTACTCTTTTCTTGAAAGTATTCAACTATATTGTCATTCAAAACTCAGCAAAATGATTAAATATTGTACGAATCTTAATTTCGACTTGTATTACATCAGTTGAGTTGAAAAATGTACATTTTCGTAGGTAGATCGTAGTCTGCGCAGCAATTTCACCTACCCACACATATTAAAATAAAAAATATCTCGTAAATTACCCGAATGTAGTTTTGATGCATGTAAATATCATTCTAAGTTCAATTTCAACCTATCTTGCGGACGCATCGAAGAGAAAATAGCATGCGTACTCCAAAACGAAGTTTTCATTAGCGTGAATAAACTTTTGTCAAAATGGTGGTTGCCTACCTGCAAATCCTGAAATTCCACATCATCTTCTAAGCTACACTGTCGCGGCACTAACTTCGACTTTCTCGAACGTTTCCTCGATGTATCCGACATTATTACACTTCTTACATCACAAGCAAGAAACAAAGTAAAATTGTTTGCAACTGTTCAAATTCTCATGAACAAAACACGAATGTAAAAAAATAAGGCGAATTTCCAAATCAAAAGTGAACAAATTTAAATGTCTTAAACAAATTACGATATGAATCGGATCTCTCTTTTTATCACCCAAATTTGTACGTAGATACTAGCGCCATTGATACATGTCATAACAATTCACTGATTGATAGTATAACAGTTACGGCTTGTCGGGTAGTCGGTGACTCTCTACGAAAAGTCTGTTCGAATACCTGATTATTTGAACAAAATTAGTTGATAACAACTAAAAAAATGTTTTATTAATGATTAATCCTTTTCGTACGTTTATGTATGTAATCACATATTACATGAAATTGATATTGATTAACGGTTTGGCCCATTTATCAATACATTTGGTCAAAATAACTGTACATGGTATCTGAAATCTGTGGTTGGGTGGGTTGGCTGGGTTGACTGAGCTGAGACTCCAAAGTTGAGCCGCAATGACCGCAATAATTGAAACTCCAACGGTAATGTATAGTAATACAATTCTTGGGCCGTAACTAGGTATTAATGAGAAGAGCAATGAGCCTATTATTTATACCTTTTATGACCAGTGTGGTAGATGCTCAGAATATTTTTTCGGGAACCAGTGTCTTACAGATTTAGAAATTTAAAATACAATGAGGATATGAACCGTAGTTCATCCATTTGATGGACTAAATAAAATCAACAAAATAATAAGCAAAAAATTACAGTCTTTCCTGTTCATACAGAGTTCATTCCTGATTTTTCTACTGTATTTAATTTGAGACAAAGTAAACTAAACGTAAATGTCAATGTCACATTACGCCTTGTTAGAACTAACCTCAAAATGGAATAATAAATTCTGTATGTGTTTTGACTAAAAAATCATTAAAATGAGTTTATTTATCAGAAATTACAAGTCCAATAGCTTGTCTGCGGCTTATAACGTAAAAATATGGCGTTTAAATTCTACAACAGCAGATACCGCTCTAAAAAAGGACGAGGAAGAAGAAGAATTCAGAGTGCTTGATATTTTGAAGAAAAAGGATAGGTTTCAGAAGAAAGTCTTTCGTAGGGCTGACATACAGCCTGATAGAGCTGATAGAATGGCCATAGACCAGGTATCCTAATATTTATTAGCTTTATGTTAGCTATGTTTATTCCGGTAGAAATCCATCAGCTGTTCATTTATAGAACTCCTTAGATAAAAATATTTACTTGGTTACCTACTTAGCCCGTAATATATATAGCTCACACAAGTCTTGATGTCACTACTCAGCATATTACTGTGTGTAACTTCCTTTATTTTTTATCACATTTTAACTTTGTTTTTATCTCTATTTAAATTTATTTTTTTAATTTATTTAAATAAGGAAAACGAAATAATCATTCAAATAAAATATTTTACTGCACTAACTATAGTAAATTTGTGTAAGATGATGAGGAATTAAAAATATGAAGAAATAAAATATCAATGATCATAGGTGTTCTTCATTCATTCCTCATCATTATTCAGATTAAGAAAATATATAGGTATTATTTTTATTTTTTCCTAGTTAGTGTTTGTTTCAATCAATTCAGTAGCATCCTTTACTCTTTTTCTGTGCCATTCTGTGAGCAATATACATAATTATGTACATACAATAGATATGAATACATTATCATACATACCATTGAAATGTGGAATGCGCTTCCCAAGTGAGTCTTTCCCAATACATATAATCGGTTTCTTCTAGGCAAGCACACTTCAGTTCATAGATTGCAGTGTCACTTGTTTAACATCAGGTGAACTTAGGCTTATGCTTGACCACCGCATAAGCCTATAAAAAATATTAACAAATATATTCAATCTAATACCTGTATAATTTAAATTTGACATATTTATCTACAAAATAAATGTATCAGATCATTTATTTTATTAATTCATAGTAAAATGTAAGTGAGAACTTACAGGATATAAGATACTAGCTTCTGCCCGCGACGTCGTCCGAGTAGCGTGATGATATATAGCCTATAGCCTTCCTCAGTAAATGGGCTATCTAACACTGAAAGAATTTTTCAAATCGGACCAGGAGTTCCTGAGATTAGCGCGTTCAAGCAAACAAACAAACTCTTTAGCTTTATATATCAAGTATATAGACTATGATCTAGTATTTAGCGCCATCTAGTATTTATAATCTAAAATATTGATTTGTAAATGTATCCAAAGACATTTACAAGAACTAAATATAAACAATTAAATTATTATTGAAGTTCCCAGAGACAAGGCATTCCCAGTCTCGCCCAAAGATTTGTAGACTGAGTTAAGAAGAGAATTTGTTGGAAAGTTTCAGCAAGTGACTGGCTCTTGATGATAACAATAAATAATCAGGACATGTAGTTCCAGCCAAACAAGTGGCTTATTTTTCGAACAGATTGCCATAGTGCAGAAAATACATAAATAAATTAAAAAAAAAATGATGTTCCCATTAATGTAAAAATTTTACTGTTACAGAAATGGGGCAATGTATGGCCAGGTCCAAAGACCTTCCATCCATCTTCAGTACCACTCCCCCTTCGTCAAGGTTACACTCCTAAAGGACAAGCGCCACCTGGAAAAAAAGCTAACGCTGAGCTGATGAAGATACCCAACTTCCTCCACCTAACTCCACCAGTCATCAAAAGCCAATGCGAAGCTATAAAAAAGTACTGTACGGAATGGCCAACACTTCTAAACTCTGAGGAAGCTATTGAAAAACACTATCCATTAGAAGTCATTACTTCGGACTATTGTCATGCCAGTCCATCTATCCGTAATCCGTTAGCGAGAATCGTGACTCTTCGCATCAAGTTATCAACACTGAATCTGGATAAACATTCAAGAGATAAGTTCATTCGTTTAGTGGGTGATCGGTATAACAGTGAAACTGATTTGGTCACGATTACCGCTGACCGGTGTCCAGTAAGATTACAGAATTTGGATTATGTAAACTATTTGCTAACAGCTTGCTATCATGAAGCGTGGAACGTAGAAGATTGGGAGAAAGATAAAT
This sequence comes from Acronicta leporina, assembly GCA_947256265.1. Taxonomy (NCBI): domain Eukaryota; kingdom Metazoa; phylum Arthropoda; class Insecta; order Lepidoptera; family Noctuidae; genus Acronicta; species Acronicta leporina. Next base: position 4,162,634 of record OX366541.1, on the reverse strand, counting down.
CCGAAGACGATATGGAGTATTATGATTGGAACAATAACGCTTCTAAAAGGAGTTTAGTTAATTGGTATTTACAAACTAAAGGTGAACAAAGAACTTTAACTGATGATGAGTATAAAAGCTTTGATATCTCAGTAATCCCAAATGGAGAAGAATATAAGAATGCCGTATCTAGTTTGATGAATGATGGAGAAAGTGAAGCGACGGTGAATAAGTATGGGGAATCAGTAAGGAAATTGTTTGGGTTGCCAGAAAAGAAAGTAGTGTAAGTTATTTGTATAATAAAGTGTAATTAGTTTGTCGTTAGTTTTTTTATGTGAACTAAAACCTGACTACGAAAATAACTACTGAAACTCATAAAACGGTTAGCTATATTGGCTTTTCTGTAAGCACTAATGCCGTACATACTTTAAGTTGGACTATGAAGAATCCAGAGACACATCCATCCAAGGCCATCTTTTTTCTTATGAGGGGCAATCACGGTACCCTGCAGTCCTGCACACATCCAAACTCCGAGCTGCTATAGAAAAACTCAATACCTAAACTGCTTTTTTTTATGAGCAAACGAGCAGACGGATCGATCACCTGTTGGTAAGCGATTACCGCCGCCCATAGACACCCGCAATACCAGAGGGGTCAAAAGTGCGTTGCCCGCCTTTTAAAAGGTGTCTTGCGTAGCAGTTACGTTTACAGCAGTGATACCCAGTGGTCTATATCGACCCCCAAGGGTCGACAACGACCTATATGGGGTCTATGTCGGGGGCACGAAATATTAGGGTCAATGATACCTAAATGGATATGATATAATACAATTTACCAAAATTTAAAATGAGATAAGAAAGAGTCTACCCTAAAACCGAAAAATATGGCAAGTGGTATAAAAAAGTTTGGTGACCACAGATTTAGAGTATCCCCGAAATAACAGGGCGTGTCTGAAGGTATACGCAAATGATTTTGCCAGTGCCAGATTTCCGTCTAGGCCTAAAGGGGCCCCAGTCCCAGTGGCGGGATCTACAAATAAGATGGCCCCAAATGCCAAGTGCCTAAGGTCCAGGCCTGGATTTTGCCATGGTGAATTTTGATTAAAAAATTTGTTTAATTAAGACAGACAAAAAAAGACAGTTGGGGTCGTAAATGATTCGCATTTGTGATTATTGTCCGCACTAATTTAGATATCTCTACTATTATGGAATTGTAAAAAAGCTGTCTGTACGTTGAAGATATTTAAAAATGAAGGGTAGGTATGTAGACGACCCCGACCCCAAAAATGAGTCTTTTTTAATTCTTGTCTGTTTGTTACGGGTTGGCGCAAAAACTACTGAACAGATTTTAATTTTGCTATCACTGTTAGAAAGTATACGCTCCAACTTAAGAACTAGTAAACTTCTTATCTCAATTAATAAAACGGATCCTGAGATACAGCTTGACCTCTCTGATGTATACCTACCCATACGAAGAAGAGATCATTTTGGGATCCATTTCTAATCCTAATATAAGTTTCAGTGAGCGAAGCCACAGCTGATTGCAACGGCTTATTCCAGACGCGCGCTGTAGGTATTTCGGGGATACCTATTGTAGGTACTGTGTTAAAAACTAATTCTCCCAATCAGGTTCTTGCATGTTAATAAAACAGCTTGAGTAGGCATAGATATTATTTTATTTGTCAATGGTATTCGATATAATGTGGGAGGGTGTCTATACAATTTTTACAATAATTACATTATTTTTACAGAGAAAACATCGCGTAGTACAAAAAAAACGAAAAGAAAACCTATTCTTGAAGTCAGACTAAAAATATTTTAAGATTGCATAGAATTAAAACATTTGAGAGCAGAATACGCGACTAGACTGTAGCTATTAACGCAATCAACTACAATTTTATTCAAAACATCACTGCAAGCTTTTAAAACACACTTTTTTTCACGACTACCCTCAAAAACTTTTTGGCTCGGAATCCATTTTTTTCTCCAAATATATGTAATGGAGCTCTTTTTGAAAACTTTATCTTCATCCTGTGACATTTGGGTGCTGGACTGACTTAGCAAATCTCTGTTTTTCAAATATTTCTTCAACAAAATTTCTAGTATGTGGAAGATATAAGATATGTTTTCGATTTGGTCTATATTCGAGAGCTCGTATGTCGCGTCTGTCTCAGTAATTTTAGAATGGAAAGTTTCTAGAATATTCGAGATCTTCTCAATACTGTGTTTTTGTATGTGAACTGATTTGTTTAAAAGTAATATTCGTTGGATACTTTCGTCTTTTTTCAAGAACTGGAATTTAATAATATAGTCGTTACAGTTTTTTCCTTTTTTATGGATTAAGTTGGGAAATGAGCTGACCAGCCACCTGGTGGTAAGAAGTCATCGTCGCCCATGGACACCTGCAGCACCAGAGGAGTTGCTGATGCGTTGCCGACCGTTGAGAGCCGCTACGGACTGCAGACTGCCAGAGCCGCAGCAACCGAGAACTGGCTCTTACGGGCAAAAGTCCAAACACACCGCGGTGCTTTACGACAGACTCCGACGTAAGGGTGGTCGCCAGCCAGTCAGACCACAAGAGCTCCTACCACCGAGCAAATCAGATATTATCTTCAGTATACAGAATATTTTTTTCAATTCCTCTTACCTCACTATCTCCACAGCTAACCCCCTCATAGACCTGTCGCAATAGCACGTCGACAGTTTCTAGAATGTCTTCTAGGAAGGATGGGTAGTTTTCCTCTTCATGCAATCTGTTTACTAACTGGCTTAGTACCTGGAAAACGCCGAAAGATCTGGCAACTACTATATTTTATTTTATTATACTATACTATATTACTCTGCCTCATTAGCCAAGTGGTCCTGAGCGAGACTGCTACGCTAGAGGTCCTGGGTTCGATTCCCAGGTCGAGCAGTGTTATTGGGTTTTCTATGAAATTCCCAGTAGCAGCTCGGAGTTAGGAATTTGTGCCCGGTTAATGGCAATAGGCTCGCCCCCTATTACATGGGACCTAAGCATACCGGCGAAGTGTGGGTGTACATTAGTACGCCTCTGCCTAACCCTTCGGGGAATACAGGCGTGATGGTATGTTATGTTATGAAACCTGCACGTTTGAGAGATTTTCTGGACGGCGTGTGAAGTCTGCCAACCCGCATTAGGCTAGCGTGGTGGACTATAGCCTAATCCCTCTCATTGTGAGAGAAGACCCGTGCCCAGCAGTGGGACATATAATGTGTTGATGATGGTGGTGGTGCTTTTGCTGTGCAAGTCTTTTTTAATGCGATAGGGGGGCAACCGAGCAGACGGATGAACTGATGGTAAGCGATTACCGCCGCCCATGGACACCCGCAACCAGAGGAGTGTGACTCCTCTGGTGTTGCGGCGGACAACCCACATGTGATGTGGGTTGTCCGCCTTTTAAAAGGGTTTCGGCCTCCTCACTCACTCGGCGAAACACAACTAAGTGTTTTTTCACGCCGGTTTTCTGGCCCATTTATGCCGAAACATGGCTCTCCCACGGGACTCCGGTCTGAACAGAGTTTATAGACCGACTAAAGCCAACCTTGGTGTTTCTCGTCACCACTTTAGTGCCGGGGCTATGGGAGCGCTGTAGCATTCAACTGTGGGAGACCTATCTGACCCTTTTTTTGTTCGGAGAAAATGATTGGCGCATACGACCACTTTGGGGAAGTTATGTGGGGTTTGCACCCACTAAAAATTCCGTTTCTGCCCACGGCTGCTCTCATGGAGGGGCCACGAGAACTGCTACGCACTACTTTCGCGAGACCTGTCTGACACGTTTTTTTTTATGCATGTGGAAAATCCTCATGGACTTCCGCCGCCCGGGGAGGCGGCGGGGCGTGTCGGACTCCATCCAGAGTTGGTGACCTACCGACTAAAAACCACACGGTGTTCCTTCCTGCACGTTTGCGTCGGGGGCTACGGGAAACAGAAAATTCGTCCGCGGCCCCCGTCCGCAGATTGTTTAGGGTTGATTGGGTAGTGAGGCGTTGGACTCCCCCCCATCAACTTAGAGGGGCGCGCGTGGAACACTAAGACCTGTCTGACCCTGATCCAACTTACCTGAGCTATTTCGTTGGTAATATCCCTTGTGTTCGCCACTAGAGGGCATTGAATTATGTAGTTGTATAAGCAACACCCAGATTGGTTCAGCCAATTGCCAGATAATTGTACCGCTGAAAAAAAAACCGGGTAAAATATAACCGGGTCCCGGTACCTTCACGGACAAAGTTATAATTATGAACATCTATATCTAAACTAATAATAAAGCTGAAGAGTTTGTTTGTTTGCTTGAACGCGCTAATGTCAGGAACTACTGGTCCGATTTGAAAAATTCTTTCAGTGGTAGATAGCCTGTTTATTGAGGAAGGCTATAGGTTATATATCATCACGCTAGGCGGACGAAGTCGCGGGCACAAGCTAGTATTGTATAATAGAAAAAAAACATATTTACCACTCCGATTGCTGCTCCTAATTTGGGAGTCACTCCGGTACCCAGAATCGGTAGAATACCCATCACAAGACATTCTCCTACCGGGTCTGATTAAATAAGTTTTTACTTTATTAAACTCGCTCAATACTTTATACGAAACGATTTCTTGTGTTTCGGATTCCCCAACTATGTCATCGTCATTATCAGTGTTTTTCGGATAATTTGCTAAATTAGCTAATGTTACTATTTCATCTTCAGAATTTTGAGTACATTTTAATTTATTTGTTTCATTTTCTTGTGGCGTAATTATGTCATGCGTTTTTCGATTCTCGAAATCATAACTAACACTGTTTCTATCATATTCAACAATCTCGTTAATAATTCCCATATCAGTGTATTCTGTTACTGAATGACTATTAGCATAATTTGTTACTATACTAGGATCATTCCCTTCAACTGTCTTCATTTCTTCAAAATATTCATCTATGTTTTGCGCGTTTTGTGTTAAATTACATATTCTTGACATTGGTTTTAGTATTTTGGCTTCGGTATTATTAGTTTTATCTGTATGTTTGATTTGATTACCTAAATCATACTGAATTTGATCAAAACTTTCATCATTATTCCGTGAAAACACATTCATAGTTTGATTATATTCAAATTCATTGTAATTTGACGGTTTTTCATAGATTTTACTTCCTAAACTATTCTCTGTATTAGCAAATACTGTTTTATTTGTCAGTTCATCTATATTTTTTGAATAAGAACTTCCGGAATTATTTGTAATATTGTTTTCTTCATTTTTATCCTTATTATGAATAGTGCATTCATCTCTGTTACCATTGATGCCGTGTATATAATTACTAGGTATAATTATATCATTCTGGCTCGGACTATAGTGTGTATAATTTTGTGTAAAACCATGGACTGTGTAGAGAATAGTTTTTTGAGAATCATAGTAAGTTAGATCCATATTTTGAGTATTTGATACATTATCTAAAGGTTTGATATTCGAATCTTTAATTTTAGTGTCAGATTCTTTATTAATAGTATGTGATTTCGTTTCATTAATGTTATCATCAAAATTACTTATATCATTCAATTCTTTATCTAAACTAACAATATTTCCAGGTGTAGATTGTTCGGTAGTATAATTTTGATTGATATTATGATTGTCTTCGTTAATTGTTACGTTTGTACCAATATTATCAATGTTGGGAGTAAATTGAGTCTGTGAGCTATCGTTATATATAGTTTGTGTTGTATCTATTGTTGGTATTGTAAGCTGAAAAGTTAATCGCGAAATTATAATTATGTTCTAAGTAAGATTTTTCGAGAACACATGAATAAGATAACAGGCAAGATTTTAAAAGAAGAACAGATGGTTTGAAACTATTTGTGCCCGGTTAATGGCAATAGGTTCACCCTCACATGGGACCTACTAAACGGTGAACTGTAAATGCAGGTTCATCTAATACACCTCTGCTGAACGCTTCAGGGAATATATTCGTGGGTGGTACCTATGTTATGTCCATTAAAGTAATCTCATAGATCAATAATTAATTCGGTAGATACCTTCTCGTATGCGGGGCTCTCACCGTTCCCAACAGCACCAAAGTCTTTCAATTCAACCTCACGCCCCAAATCAAAGTCTTTCAAAATCGTGACACTGTCATTCGTGTCATCATCGTCCATTATGAAGTCATCACTACATACTGTGACGTCATCATCATCCATTTTGTGATCAACTATAGATTTAAGTTCTTCTAAATAATTGGCTGTTGTTATGTTTGGGGGTTTGGATTTTAATATAGCTAAAGCGACGGCGAGTCGATGCTTTTGGTAAATATGATTGGCTGAAATTAAAAAATAATATAAATTGTAGTTGTCAAACCGCAGCTTGATAATAATAACCAAATCCAGCAGTGTTACGCGTCAACCAAAGAACGGTATCGTTTCTTAAACGCGAAAGAATTGTTTTTTCAATGTTCGCTAACATTTACATAGTAGGTATTATAATTGTACCACAAATCACAATGCACTCATTCACACATAATCTCGAATGTTTTTATATTAAACACACTAAACTTACCATAATCATCGAAACTCATGTTTTATAATTTTTTACTAATCATTTTGATTTACATATCATTTTCTTTGAAGTACTTAGCTATGACAGCTTAAAAACTTGAGAAATATAAATTCGCGCCATCAAGTTTAATTGGTTTTATTTCTATTTTTTTTATGTTGCTCATATGTCAAGGAGTAGGTACGTAAGCGGTAAATGTTGTAATATTAAAACCTCTTTGATATAAAACCACATTCCTGGGTTTTAAATAATAAGATACCTAGTTTCTAGTTTAAATGGATGTAAGAATATGATTGCATTAATTATTCTTACACAAGTATTAACATTTTAGAACTTTTTTGGATCTCAATAGAAATACCATGAAAAAGTTTCTAAGTATTCATCTAAACCTTTTTAGAGAAATTGATGGCGGTTGTCAAAATCATGCCAAGTTACATCAAAATAGTACACTGAATTCAACAAAATGTATTTTAAAGTATTTTCGGTTTTAATAAATGGCTCTGTACACAATATTGTTTGGTCTAAGTATATTTATGATAGCTCTGGTCATGGCCATTATAAGAAAGATGTTTTTTCATTGGCAAGAAGAGCACAAGATTGAGAGAATGACTAAAGCTATAGTGGAGAGGCCGAGTTAGTATTCCCACTCAATTTTAAAAGTAGAAGGTAATTTCAAATGCCCGGTGTTAACTGTGTACTTAGGCTGAATGAAGATAATTCCTTTACCTACCAAAAAAAGTCAATGTTAGATACAGTGCGCCCAATTTTAGCTACGGTGCAGCGGTGGCGCGCTTAAGCTTCTTTGCCTTTGCCACCTCAGAGTGGTACAAAAATAATGCCACATCCTACCGTTTTGACATATTCCTCAGACCTATATTTTTAATAAATAAATAAATTATTATAGGTAGGTCGCCAATTTTACTTAATTCAAACGGACAACTTAATCCTGTAGATCAATGTCTTTATCATAATCAATCCATTATTCTTTCCCACTGCTGGGCAAGGGCCTCCTCTCAGAATGGGTCTACTACGGGTTAGCAGATTTCTCACGCCCGCCGTCAAGAAAATCTCGCAGGCATGCAGTTTTATAGGTATCCAAGTGTGGAGACCAGTGATATTTAAATTTGTATCCTATAATCCTTGTTCGATAGTTTTTTTTTTGGCATAGGGGGCAAACGTACAGACGGGTCACCTGATGGTAAGCGATAACTGCCGCCCATGGACACCCGGAACATCAGAGGAGTCACAAGTGCGTTGCCCGCCTTATAAAAGGGTTATATTCTGTGCAAGTGCATTACAAAAGGGTTTGAACCTCACTCACTCGGCGAAACACAACGCAAGCGTTGTTTCACGCCAGTTTTCTGTGAGGCCGTTGTATGACTCCGGTCGAACCGGCCCGCTCGTGCCGAAGCATGGCTCTCCCACGTGAAAAATGCATTTGAATGCAATTTTTAATAGATATGTTGTGTTTAATTATAATTTAAAAAACACATTTCAGAAGTTGGTGCATGAGGCCCTAAGACCTTTAAGACGTAAATTCAGAATGTGAAGGCAAATTTCGACATGGCGGGTGGCTTAGTGGTTATAGCGTCTCACGTATCTAACCAGAAGACGCAGGTTCGAATCCTGCCTGCGAGTCTTTTAGAGCCCATTCGTACCGAAGCATGGCTCTCCCACGTGAAATATGTATTATTATAGATAGGATTTTGATGTTAAAACACTTTTTAATATATTTTTCAGCGGTCAGTGCAATGATATATACAGAAAAATGTGTTTTAAGAAGACGCACATACGCCGATGACATCAATATTTTCGACGTGATCAGTAAAAGCGATATTAGTTTGACTAAGAATTTTGATAACATGTACTCATAGTTTTATTTTAAGTTTTTCTTCTATTTACATCAACAAATAAATTGTATATAAGTACTGCGGAATTATGCACTGTTTTACTTAAATAATATGTGTTTTTAATCGACCACAAAGAGTATGACATCTAAGAAAGGTGCAGAATGGGAGATTTAGCTCTGTGCGTCTGAAAGTAGACCAGGTATCCGTAAGTGTTTCTGTAGCGGTAAAATTTAATATGTAAACTGGTTGTAAAGACAGTTGGAGAGACTTTACCGAGTTGATTTATTTAATTGGCACACCAACGATATATTTCTAGGTAGGTACAGAAAATTGGTTACATAAAAAACAATTAGTTGGTTAGGTACATTTGTGATACTATACTAATATTAAAAAGAGGAAAGATTTGTAAGTATGTGTGTATGTATGTAACGACTAAAGTCAAAAACTACTGGGCCGATTTCAAAATTACATTACATAATTCCAGATTAACATAGGCTATAGAATTTTTTGAAAAAAGTTTGTGATTTCTCCACCCGTGCGAAACCGGGGCGGGCCGCTAGTTTTAAATAAAACAATTGAAACAGATAAAATGAAACTGCAGAAATTGGTGCAAATGCTTTACTCGCAAACAACAATTTTATCAAGGATGGCTGGCTATGGCTATGGCTTGGCTTATATTGACACATCCCGAAAGGCTGGCATATTGGCTTGGCAGGTGAAGTGTCAATATGGCTTGGCTCTGGCTGGCTGGCGCATTAGCTGACCTCATTCATCAGACAAAAAAGTCCATAGGCAAGGCCGTTAGCAACAAGAATTTTATAAGTATTGGTAAGTCACTCAACTAATGTTAGTAATTATTTAGAAAAAATAAAAAGTTAACAAAATAAAAAGGCGAAATTAGACACAACGTGTGCAGTTTGCTCATCGGTCGTGCAACTAGAGTTCAGTGAACCTACTGCAACCCAGCAGATCATCCTTATTCGGGCTATCCCGTAGGTACTCGTACCTACGTGGATACGGATTACCTACGGTGAATACGGATACAACAACTTCAGACATACATATCGAGATGTCTTCATATGGTTAGTATTGTTTACCACAACAGAAACTGTAAATGTGTGTACGTTGTAGCTTGTCTAAGTAGACACCTAGTTTCATTTGTCGCTTTGATGGTGTGCGTTTTTACCACATAGTTTATTTAATATCTAGAAATGACATCGGGCTCAAATAACGTGAATCTTCGTTTAATTTTTTTTTAATTATGGCGCCACACTTTTTGTGTATTTGCCAGTGTCAAGTATTAGAGTAATCAAGTAGGTAATATTTCCCATTATGGGATTTTATGGCACCACACTTTTTGTGTTCGCCAGTGTTAAGTATAATGTTGTTCAGTTGCCCCAATAAAACGGTAGAAACTTTATTGAGGCTTCGATGGAGTTTAGGAGTGAACCCAAAAAGTCACGATTTTCAATTTTATATAATTTACCTACACTCTCACACGTTCACGAACACTTAATGGTTAATTATCCACCATAATTACACATTAAACTTCGGAGAAATTCAAGTTTTGAAAAATAATATAAAATCGACAATGTGCACTTTTCATTTTCCCGCCTAAACTCTTCGTTTAATTTAGTCAACCTCGGTCAAACTTGGACATCCTTCAACGTCCTCACATCTTGGTTATCGCAGTATTGTACCAGTGAAGTTTGTAATTTATTTATTTTAAAAGAGTGTCCATGGAGTTTCTTGCCGGATTCTTCTCCATAGGATCGACCTTTTGGAACCGTGCAACTAGAATCATAACGTTTCATAAACGCTTGTAAAAGCTTATTTGAAATAAACACATTTGAACTTGAAGACGCGCACCGTTATTTCGGCTGTTCCTTACTTCCTTAGCATGTATCACTACATAGTATAAAATAACAATATTAGATAATAATAGCCTAATGGCTGGGGCGTTGGACTTGCGATTATGTGAGATGTGTTTTAGATCTTTAAAAGTACATAACGGATTTGGGTGCGGTTTCTTGTAATATTTAACGTGGGAGAGCCATGCTTCGGCACGAATGGGCCAGCTCGACCGGAGTGATACCACGGCCTCACAGAAAACCGGCGGGAAACAACGCTTGCGTTGTGTTTCGCCGAGTGAATGAGGTTACCGGAGGCCCAAACCCTTTTAAAAGGCGGGCAACGCACTTGTGACTCCTCTGGTGTTGCGGGTGTCCATGGGCGGCGGTTATCGCTTAATAGATTCAAGAGGAAGGTTTTAAGCTATTTAACATCACGCTGCGACTCTTAGGGACGGGGCAGCGCGGGTGAAACCGCGGGTGGGTCGCTAGTTTGACAAATAAAACACTATATTATTGAAAACACTTTAATGCTTCTTCCGTAAACTTTCACGCTTCGCTTTAGGCTTCTCCTTATCTACAGCGCGTTTATTTTGGAAACATTCCGTTCCGTACACGCTGTTGATCTTAATTATGTCGTAATCTGAGAGAAGCTGGGGATTCTGGCCCAGCGAGCGCATCACAGAGCCGTCAGGGTCCTGCAAGTTGAATAAACATTAGATTATAACAAACCATCACATCTGTATTCCCCGAAGGGTTAAGCATGTCAGTCCTTTTAGTGACATGCTCCTATCGAAAAAATCTAATAATTCTCATAGTTTTAAATATTAAGTATATTTAAAACTATGAGAATTATTAGATTTACACACTACACTACATATGTAGCATATTAAGCTAATAACTTATGAAAATTAAAATAGACCCGATTTTTGGCGCCAATATGTCTTGATTTTTTTTTTCCTAATACTTATAGAGTAGGGCTGGTATCAAAATAAAGTTTCTTTTAAGTTTCAATTTCATTTGAAATGACGATGCAAAAACCGCAGAGCGCGCGGGCGCTACCCGCCGACGCTGCGGGTGACCGCGGCCCGCGCGGTTCTACTAGTTGCCCGCCGGTGCAGCGGGAACCGCAAGCAACCGCGCACACCGCGGGCGAAAAACGCGTCGTGAAATTAATGTGCTTTATTTTTTTACATATACAGGAATATTTTTTAAGCAGTGCGCAAAAAAAATTTGGTAGTTCAGTATCAGTAATAGAACACATTCCCATTATTAGATCAAAACTTTTTTTAAAATTTTTAGGCGGCTTGAAATCAGCAAAATATGGACACATAATATCTATTCGCAATAATAACAATATGCACGTGTGCCAGCCGACTCACGCGCCGGTGTACAGCTGATGTAGGTACTAAGGCGCGCGCGCTTTGCCGTGCGCTAGCGAGTAACCATAAAATCAGTTTCAAAGTAAACATCTTTCGTTAACGATAACTTCGATATTTTGTACTAAGACATATCAAAATAACAAATTGGTGTTTAATAAAAGTCGTTTAAGTATCAATTGTCAAAGTTTGCGCACTGAATAAAAAATATTCCGGTATATTTTCATTCTACAGAAGTTGCGGGCCCGCAACCGCAGAGGGCGCGGGCGAAAATCGCACCGTGAGTTCCTAGCCTTAAGAGTAAAATAAAAAAGTCAATTTAAAAAAATCCAAGAACTTAACTGCCAAAAATGGTGGTTCAAACAAGATGACCAAATCTCATGCAATCGGAGGCAATAGGTATTTGAAGTATTTAAGGCGATCCCTTCGACTACATGCGATTGGTCATCTTGTATCCATGGCATATTTTGGCAGTTTTTTTTATTTTGTCTACCGTACCTACCTATCATTTAATTTTGTGTGAAAAATATTTATTTTTAATAATTCGGGGCACAATGTTAAACTATACTTGTATAATTTTCTAAAAAGCTAATAGTCTATATGGTATTTAATACCTGCTCCTTGTAGGTAGCGACAGTAGATATGCCAGTCTTGCCAATCTTCCGCCAGAACTGCCAGGCAGGGTGCGTGGCGCTCTGATAATCATAGGGAACATCTAAGGTAGCTTCATCGCGAATCTTTTCGAAATGGTGTAACTTGTCTGAAAAATATGCCTTTTTTACAAAAAACAGCAATAATATTAGACTTTTGACACATAGAAATGTAATTGCAACTTAATTACAAGGAGTAGGAAGTGTAATGCGTCTGCTCCCTAACCAGCAGATTCAACTGAATCAGAGATCATACAAAATAGTTGGAGCGCTCACTGGAGACAAGGAGTCTCCAGTGAGCGCTCTAATGATCTTACGCAAAACCAGCACACTAGTACAGCCAATAGAGTTGCTCATTGTGTCCAACACAGATCGCCACGTTGCAGTAACAGAAGAAAAAAAAAATGTTTTACCCGACTGCACCAGACTGGTTATGTTTTTCAAGTATCTAACGTCTCAAATGTGTAAGTGACATTGGGTAAATACTTATATCAAAAACTAAAAAGTGTCCAATGAAAAAGTTGACCTGAAAATCGAATCTAATACCTCTAGCGCCGCAGTCCCACTTGGGAAAACTAGACTAATGAGGTATTTTTACTATAGGTAAATAAAAATCCTTACACATTATAAAAGACCGCGCGCTGCCGCGTCTGTCTGTATGTATGTTCGCGATAAACTCAAAAACGACTGAACGGAATTTCATGCGGTTTTCACTAATGGCCGGAGTGATTAATGAGGAAGGTTTTAAGCTATTTAAAATGACGCTACGACTCTTAGGTACAAGGAAAGTTGGGTGAAACCGCAGGCAAGTCGCGAAGTATTAAAAAAAAAACAGTTACCCGGTCTCACATGCCTCATGTGAACCCTGATATGTCGGTCCCGGTCATGGCGGGAGACTTCGAAGTAGAACCCAAGCATGGCCATCACCATCATAGCCGTATGCTGTCTGTGCTGACCACCACGGAATAGCTCCACGGAGCCGAAGATCTGGTGAATAAAACAAAAAATAATTTGCAGCGTAGTGTACAAAAATAATAATAAAAATATATATTTTTGCATTTTCCATGCTAATATTATAAAGTTAGGAAAAATCCGACTTGGACCTGCGTCTTTTGGTTAGATACACCAGAGGCTATGACCCAAAGAGTATAATAATATAGTTGCTATGACCACTAAGCCACCGCGAGTGCCACCCGCCATGTCAAAATTTGCCTTCACATTCCGAATATATTTACGTCTTAAAGGTGACGTCAGTGACATCTATTGACAAGCAAGTTACTTTGCTTCTCAAGCGACATGACTTACTTTGCAGTTAGTTCGGTGTCGTACGTACCTTACTTATGAACTATCTTTTAGCATTTTCCATGCAAAAAGTATAAGGGGAAAATGCGATTTGCGGGCAGCATTCGAACCTGCGTCTTCTGGTTACATACACCAGACGCTATGACCACTAAGCCACCGCGATAATGTGGCGAGGTAAGGTAGCATGTACGACATCGAACTAACTGCAAAGTAAGTCATGTCGGTTGAAAACATTCAGACGCAAATTAATCTCGTTGGAACAGTAAAAAATCCTTCTCTTTATAATAAGTGACTTTACCCTGTTTTAAGTAGGTAAACACGAATAGATAGCCGCCATAGCGTAGAACCATTGATTGAAATAATAGAACACAGTTCCTGTTAATTAAGTCACTTTTGCCTGTTCTTGTGGCTTCCAGGCGGTTACACAATAGGGTTATGGGTTGTAAAAATAAAAGCGAGTTTAACTAAAATTCTTGATTTATTTAAATAAAATAAATATTACATAGAATCAGAATTACAACTTCATTAAACATCAAAATCTTAGAAACTTACTAAATAAATATTCAAAAACTTACTTACTACTTATTCACTAAACTAAACTGCCTTACTAGCCTAGTGGTTCTGAAGGCCACTGCTACGCTAGAGGTCCTGAGTTTAATTTCCAGTTCGAGTAACGTGTGATAGGGTTTTTCCATAAAATTCTCAGTAGCATCTCGCCCTTTACATACCGGCCAACTGTGGCTGATGATTAGTACAACTCGCCTAACCCTTCGGGGAATACAGGCGTGATGGTATGTATGTAACTTACATTACTTTCATGAACAATTAAAATACATAAATACATAACTATAAATCAAATCCGCTGACTAAAATATTAACTTTACTCTGGAACATTTCTGAACATAAAACAAATATTATCATCACTGTACTGCCCGAAGGGTTAGATAGTGCTATACTGGTTTCTCACAATCATTAGCAAAATTCCCAGCTCCGAGAGGCTACGGAGAATTTCACGGAATAACCTAGTAACTATCACATTGCTACGATTAGAATTGAATCCGGAACGTCACACTTGGCAGCCGTGCTTGTGACTACTAGGCCAGTAAAGTAGTTTAAAAACATCAAAAATATGTTTTTCTTATGTTCTAGAACAATATTAAACTATAATGGAACATTCGAGAAACACCGCTTATTGATTTCACAGCCACATGTACTTTTCTTTACACACAGATCAAGAATTTCGGTTTTGTCCGACTGTTTTATTTCACTGAACAAAAGTCCTCTTGTCAATTATCCGCCATATTTGTTTCCCTCAAAAAATTCTTCTCAATTTCTCCTCTTTATTACTCGTGAACTTCTTCAATAGACGCGTCTTCAATCTGCTGATAGTTTTCACTCCTCTGTCTCTTCGCCCTGTGCATCCATGGCTGGTCGTAGATCTTCCTCATAATTCCCGACCATCTCCTCATCAACTCCGTCATCTGCCTTTCAAATTCTTCTCTTAAACAATCCGTGTTTGAATCTAACCACTCAATCGCGTTCTCCCATTCTCCTTTCATAAATTCTCTCTCTTTTTCTGTCAATTTCTCACTGTCTTCCGTTACGTTCCTTTTGACTTCGTAAACGTACGCTTCTAGTTGATTTCTGACTTCCAATCTCCTTTTGCTTTCTTTGTCATCTTCGCGATATGTAATGGCATCCGCCATCATTTGTCCTATTTGTAATTGATTGAGTCTGTGTTCATTTCTTATGGTAACACTTTTAGTATTACCAGTGCTTCGATCCCTTGCAATAACGTTCAAAATTCCATCGGCATTGATATCAAATGTGACGTCAATTTTAGCAATACCTCTAGGAACTGGTGGTATACCATTCAGCTCAATAATTCCTAGTAAATTATTGTCTTTTGTCAAACTCCTTTCGCCTTCAAATACCTCTATTGTCATACTATTCTGATAATCTTCTAAAGTGGTTATTTCTTTGGTCTTCTGACAAGGTATTGGAGTGTTTTTTTCTATTACTCTGTACATCATTCCTCTAGCAGTTTCTATTCCTAAAGATACAGGCACAACGTCGACTAACAAGATGTCTTTGATTTTATCGTGCCTTTGGCGGTTCAGTATAGCTGCGTGGATCGCGGCTCCGCATGCTACCGCTTCGTCTGGGTTCAAACTTGTCGTTAATTTCTTCCCATCGAAGAACTCTCTTAATATACTTTGAATCTTTGGTATCCTTGTGCTTCCACCAACTAAAATAATTTCGTGAATATCTGACTTTCTTAGTTTTGCGTCAGCTAATGCTTTTTCGACAGGCCCCAGGGTGTCTCTAAATAAATCCGAACATAACTCCTCAAAAAGAGCCCTTGATACTCTTCCAAGATAGTCTATGCCATCGCAAAGGGTCTCAACTTGTACTGTAGCGTCGGTATACGATGTAAGAAATCTTTTCGCTCTCTCCGCAGCGGTTTTCAGTCGCCGCAAAGCTTTAGCATTACCTATAATGTCAGTATGATACTTTTTGCGAAAATCCTCAGCGAAATACGCGACTAAACGGTTATCAAAGTCCTCACCTCCAAGTCTCGTGTTCCCCGCAGTAGACTTCACCTCGTAGACAGAACCTTTGATGGACAGAACTGAAACGTCAAAAGTGCCACCACCTAGATCGTAGATTAGTACATTCCTATCTCGTTTTCTTCTATCTAATCCGTACGCGAGAGCAGCTGCGGTAGGTTCGTTCGTGATTCGCAGAACTTCTAGCCCAGCTATGGCCCCCGCAGTCCTGGTCGCCTGTCGTTGAGAATCATTGAAATAAGCAGGTACGGTAATCACAGCCTTAGTCACCTTAGCACCTAGATAATTCTCTGCAATCTCCTTCAGCCTGAAAAGCACCATACTACTAATTTCTTCCGGCGCGAAAGATTTTTTCTCACCTTTGTAATCAACTTGAATCATTGGCTTACCATTTTTGTTCGAAACTTGAAAAGGCAAATGACGTAGTCCCATTTGCACACCAATGTCGTCGTATCGTCGGCCAATCAAACGTTTCGCGCCAAATATTGTGTTCCAAGGGTTGAACGCGGCTTGATTTCGCGCCTCTTCGCCGATTAAACGTTCCGTAGGCGTAAATGCAACATAAGATGGCGTTGTTCGATTCCCTTGCTCGTTTGCTATCACTTCCACACACCCGTATCTCCACACAGCCACACAAGAATATGTAGTACCTAAATCAATGCCGATAGCTACCATTTTGAAGGAGGCACTATAAAATATTCAACTAAAATCACTCCCTTAATCGAACTTTTCGAAATTACCAATTTTGCCGCGCTCCCGGCGTATATATACCCTCGGCCAATGGGTGTCCCGAATCTTCGATGACGCTAACCAATCGGAGGCGGAATACGGTCGAATGTTCTGGAATAGGGTGACCAGCACTAGAAATTGTAGTTCCACTTTATAATCAAATTAAAATTAAAATAATTATTTTGTTCTAAACTAATGGACATACTCAATTTTAAAGAAAATTTAATGATTATGTTTTTACAGTAGTTTTGAGCAGGTACTTAGTCATTTTAAAACTTGATAATAATTTAAATCATATAAATAGACTATGACAAGGGAACAGGTACATTTTTAAAATATTTTCACTTTATTTACATGCACCATAAGAAAAGTAGGTAGGTGACATAGAAAAATTTATATAGAAAGAGTAAGTAACGTTTAATTCGTCTACCTAGATAAAGAGGTAGGTCGTAGCTTGACCATAATACTTAGAAAATAGCAATAATCAAAATACAATCGAAGACTTTCATAAACCACAATTACCTCTTAAAAAATGAATTTTTATTCCTCTGGCCACCCAGCTCATTCATATTTTGACGCCAATGGAGTCAATGCCTTGCCAATTTTCTGTCCTTCACACTCGCCCTACCTTAACCCGCCTACAATACAGCTATCTCTTTCAATGTGGACTCATTGTGTCCTTTACACGCTAAGGGTGGTTTAGTATTGTTGTCTCTCTCTATGTTTACGTTCTTCCACGTGAATTTACGAGTGATATTATAGTAAAAGGTTTTATTTATTTTGATAACAGAAATGGTAATAGTTAGATCTGTTTTTATAATTGTTTTGACTAGCTTATTTTTTTGTAAGGGTCCATTGAAAGTGTAGCTTGGTTTGGCACTCAGGGCGGTTTTCTATTGGGAACCTCCAAATTAACAACCATAAACATGCTTACGCGTGTTTAAAGATTAAAAAATCAAGTCCTACACAGGCTTCGAACCTGAATCCCTCCGGTTAAGTACACTGAACGCTTTGGCTAACCATCAGCTATGAGCGCTGATTCAAACCTTGCCAGAGATAGATATTTTTCTTTTGTTCAAATAATTAATTAATTTTAATAATTAATTACATAACATAGCACACCATCACGCCTGTATTCCCCGAAGGTTTTAGCAGAGGCGTATCCCAGAGTTCGCCGGTATGTTTATAGGTAGGTCCCATGTAATAGGGGCGAGCCTATTGCCATTAAACGGGCACAACTTCCAAACTCCGAGCTGCTACTGGGAATTTCATAAAAAAACCCAATAACACTTTGCTCGACCTGGGAATCGAACCCAGGACCTCTAGCGTAGCAGTCGCGCTCCAGACCACTAAGCTAATGAGGCAGTTAATTACATAATAATTACGATTTCTTTTGGAATTACGTTTGTATGAGAAATTAGGTCCGAATTCTGAGCAATGCGGTCTTACCTGTTTCCCGCCGACCCTGCCGGTCACATAGTCAGGGCTAGTATCCAAGACCAGGTAGTCCTCGTAGCCATGAGCCTCTTGCGCATCCACCTCGTAAAGCCTCACGCACGTCTTCTCCGTCAAAATGCTGTTCACCTCTGCGAGACGGTTGCGGAGGTCCTCCAGGTCATCTGTATAACAACACGCCTGTATTTCCCGAAGGGTTAGGCGTAGTACTAATGTGCACCCACAGTTCGCCGCTATGTTTAGGTCCTATGTAATAGGGGCGAGCCTATTGCCATTAACCGCGCACGTGTTGCTACTGAGAATGTCTTATGAGATCGAACCTACAAGACGTGTCGCAGAAGCTGATCTTTCGTAGTTATCAAACATTACTCTAATATGCGCTATGGACGCTTAAAATTCCCATAAAAACCTAATTTACCAATATAAATCGTAATACAAACACAATTTAATCAAATTAAATAAATAAATATTTTGCGATATTTTACACAGCAAACGAAGCAGAGCTTGTACTATGGGTACTAGACAATGGATATAATACTTAGGTATACTTTTATTTGGTTAGCTTACGTATAATACATAAGAAACACACGCACATAATTGTAGCTATATAGCTACAATTTTGTCTACTATTACTTCACTGGAAATAAACGACAAGAAAATCTGTTGAAACTTCGTAAGGTGGTAAAGTTATCAAAAATTAGATTCGCCTACAATTATTTTCCGTGAAGTATTTTGCACGAAATGGTAAGATAGGAACCTACATTAATAGTATATAGTAGGTACCTACAGTTGGCGCAAAATAACTTGAAGCAAAATGGTGGATGCGCAGTAGTAGATTTTTAATACATTTTGCACGCAAATGCACTGCGCAAACTTTCCCCCTCTCCGTTAGTTATGGGTCAAATTATTTTGCGTGAACTTTAAAGTAATCTGAACAATAATACAGGGAGTTTAGGCGGGAAAATGTAAAGTGCACGTTGTCGATTTTATATTATTTTTCAAAACTTGAATTTCTCCGAAGTTTGATGTGTAATTATGGTGGATAATTAACCATTAAGTGTTCGTGAACGTGTGAGAGTGTAGGCAAATGATATAAAATTGAAAATCGTGACTTTTTGGGTTCACACCTAAACTCCATCGAAGCCTCAATAAAGTTTCTACCATTTTATTGGGGCAACTGAACATTATACTTGACACTGGCGAACACAAAAAGTGTGGTGCCATAATAAAAAAAAAAACAATAACATAATTTGATTAAATTCTCTTTGAATTACGATTTATTTTGGTACTCATTACTTTTGCATGACTTAAATAATAAAAATGCACTTACATTCCGGTATGCGTTTTATAACATATCGAACTTTGCCGTCCGGCCATTTCCTCTCATTATAAAATTCTTCATTCAACTTGTTTAATTTCACAGTAATTGGAAGATTTTCAGATCTTTTCTTCTGTTTCGAGCGTTTCTTTGACTTTTTTTTCAACCTTTGAAATGAAACTAGGATCATTGTAAAATACTAAAATAAGTACCTACTTACTTAAAGGTAATATCAAAATAAATCGTAATATAAACAATATTTTATCAATTTGTGTTATTATTCGGATTGAAATACTGTACTGTTCCTTAATATACAGGCTAGTCCTAGTTTAAGGGACAGGGTTCACTATTTGTTTCTGTTATCAGTAAGCTCGAGTATAGCTACCGTAACATGACCCTTTGTCCATAATTATGTAACCATGTATCATTATTTGGTTGGCTAATAAACTATTTATTTATTTATTTATTTAAATACCGTTAATCTAGGTTCCTACTGTACCATTGTCTCTACTTCTACTTCACTGGAAATAAACAACTGGAAAATCGTTTTTTTTTTTTAGAAGCTTACTAGCAATGTGGATTGCAAATCACTAGTATTCTTGTTAACCCCTCGTGCTAAGCTAAATGCTTGTGCTTGCTAAATGCTTGCTCGTTCTGAACTTGGCAAATTTATCAAGGATTGCATTTTCTTATATTTATTTCCAGTGAAGTATTTTGGACGAAATGGTAGAGCAGGAACCTAGATTAGAGTAACGGTATGGGAATCTGATAACACACTTTGAATAAATTGTGTTTGAATTACGATTTATTGTGGTATTACGTTTTTAGAGGCAATTCAGCGTCGGCTGGATCCTTAAATACTTAAAGCCCACACTCACCTGCCTTCCTTCCCTTTAGTTTTTTCAACTTCCATTTCCAGAATCTCTTTGTCTTCCTTTACTTTGTGACGCTTTTTCTTCTGCGTCGTGGTTTCCACGTCAACTTCCTCTTCTGCAGTTTTCTCTACCTCGGCTACTTTATCAACTTCTGTGCTTACCTCTTTCTCTGATTGAACAACTTCTTCTTTCTGTATAACTGGCTCAATATTCTTTTCTACTTCTGCAACTTTTTCTTCGCCGTCTTCTTTTGTTTCTTCAACGGATTTTGCAGTAGCTTCTTTTTCTGCACCAATTATTTTTTCTAGACCTTCGTTTATAACCTCTTTTACTAAATCTTGTTTGTTAATTACCTTCTCTGCTGCTATATCGATTTCTTTGTCTTCTTCCTCGTCGTCTTCATCTTCTTTATCTGCGTCTTTCTCTTGATTTGTTTTATCTTGTGTACCTTCCGTATCTGTCTTCTTTTCTTTCTCCATGGATACGTTAGATTCTTCAAAATCCATTTCTGAACCATTATGCGGGTTTTTTACCCTAAGAATAATGTAAGCTATGTATATTTAACGGAACTATACTAATGAGCGTATCACTACATATTTTAAAACAAAGTCGCTTCCCGCTGTCTGTCCCTATGTATGCTTAGATCTTTAAAACTATGCAACTGATTTTGATCCGTTTTTTTTAATAGATAGAGTGATTTAAGAGGAAGGTTTTAAACTATATAACATAACCCTACGACTCTTAGGAATGGGGCAGGGCGGGTGAAACCGCAGGCGGGTCGCTAGTTAATTAAAAAAATTAAACGGTAAAGGAAAACACTCCTAAGCCCCAAGAAAGGTACAACCTATACTTAGGTAGTTTGAAGCTCACTATAACTGGTGTTCTCTGTTTGTTACTTAATGGCAATAAACTTTTTGTAATTATGCATGTGGCAGGGGTATGCTACTTAGCTATTAGCTGGACACATAAAGTCACAAAGTGAAGAAGTTCTCCGCCAAGCCGATCAGAAACGCCAAATTATGCAGACCATCAAACAGAGAAAAGTTGGTTATCTGGGCCACATTATGCGATATGATAGATACCAACTGCTGCAACTTATAATGATGGGCAAAGTGGCTGGAAGAAGATCAGTAGGCCGAAGAAGAAATTCGTGGCTGCGAAATATTCGCGAGTGGACCGGCCATCAACAGTGCCGCTGAACTGTTCCGTCTCGCAAAGGACTGACTGAAGTTTTCCGAACTGACGGCTAACCTCCAGTAATTAGAGAGGCACTTCAAAGAAGAAGAAATTATGTAAATCAACAGCAAACTTACTTATAGCGCTTTTCTTGAAAAAATCTTCTCCCTTCGCTTTTTTTATCATCCTCAGGTTTAATAGTACTCGTATTGGTATCCAATATCACTTTAATCGTAGAATTATCTTTAACAATTTCATTTTTATCTTTATCTACAATTTTAACCTTTTCTTTTAAAATCTTCTTTGCCTTTTTCTTCTCTTTATCTTCTTCTGTTGGCTTGGGTGTAGCGAAAGCATCAGTCACTTCTCTCTTTCGTCTGATTGGGACTATAGCAGAAGTGGTGTCTCCATCATCAGCAGATCTTCGAGCTCTATCATAAGAGTATTTATTCAAACTACCTTCATGTCTTGTCTGTTGTTTGTAGACAGGTCTATGTTGAGTGGAAGCTTTGACGGGACCACTTTTAGTAGATCTGTAAGTCTTCGGGCATCGGGCGTTACCAAAGCTCCAGCTACATTGGCGTTCATAAGTTTCTATAGTTTCAGAATTCTCGCAGAAGACTGTGAGATTGCTTACAGCATTGTCCACCATGGATCTAGCGTAATCTGCAATAACTTCCAGTATTCCTAGAATGTCTGACGAATTGCTATGTCTCTTCTTTTCTATATATTCAAATTTGAATTCTGACGTTGATGTATTAGAAGTTACATTGCAATATTTAGCTCTTGCGTTTCTTAATGCTGTCGCAGATACTTTGTAGACTTTTTCTATGACGTCTTCCGTCTCGTTAGTAATACCAAGAGCTTTTAAACTGGCTGTTAAGTAATCAGATCCCTGATTATCTACTTCTTCTTGTAGAGGTTCAGGAGTTTCAGTGATGGTAGGCGGTGGAGTTATATCAGGATTAACTCTTAGGCTCTTGTTAGCTGGTGGTTCGATATCCACCGATCTTTTCCTCCTCGCTACTCCAGGATATGACTGGCACAGTTCAACTTTCTCCTGGCGGTCTCGTTTGCGGCATTCGGAGCCGTAAACCACTTCAATTTTTTTTAAGTCCGTCTCAGAAAGGCCGACACGGTGTTGGCGAGTGTTGGGGTTCTGGAAATAGCATAGATGAAATGATGTTTTAAATAAAATGTCTACTGCACGTCACTAAAAGAGGAAGAGGGATAAACGTGGATATAGAGGGATGGAGCTACGGGTAGCTTGTTCAATTCCCACATAATAACAATACCTTGAACCCTTCCCGAAGTACCTTACCTAGGCTACTAAACCCATAGAAACTCTTCTGTTGTCCAAAGCCGGTGATGACTTCCTACTTAAAGTAATGTCTCACTGTCTTCCTAGATTTAAAAAAGGCGTTTGACACCGTCTCTATCCCAGCTCTGGTGAATAAGTTAGAATGTAACGGAATTAGAGGAACGCCTCTCGAACTCTTTAAAAGCTATATTAGAGATAGGAAACAGAGGGTTAAGATAGGAGAATATCTCAGTGAGGACGCGGATGTTTCATAATATGGCGTACCACAAGGAAGCGTATTAGGCCCCACACTATTTTTAATATACATTAATGACCTCTGCAATCTGAACGTTGAAAACGCAAAAATACTCTCTTACGCCGATGATACAGCTGTCGTCTTCTCTGGGAAATCATGGCAACAACTAGTAAATATTGGTGAAGTGGGAATGGCTAAAATAGCGAAATGGCTAAATTGCAATCTACTCACGCTTAACACGTCTAAAACCAACTATATTTGTTTTAGTATCAGCAGTCGAACACAACCTGAAGATAATAATAAAATTAAGATTCATGAATGTGAAGACTTAACCAAACAAAACTGTAGAACTTGCCCGTCAATAGATCAAGTGAGTCAGACTAAATACTTAGGTGTGGTAGTAGACCAGAGACTAACTTGGGCATCCATCCATCATCATGACCACATCTTGAGCAAGTTACTGCTAGGTTGAGAAAACTTAGCTGGATATTCTGTACACTGCGGCATGTTGTACCAAAACAATTAACTAGTACTAATATAAACAAACCGAACAGATATCCACTGAACGAGATATATGCTGCTCTGGTGCAGTCTGTATTACAATACTGCTTATCTATTTGGGGAGGGACAGCAAAAACGAAGATACTGGAGTTGGAGCGTGCGCAGCGTGGTCTAATAAAAATTATGTATTTTAAAAAAAATAGATTCTCCACGGAAAATCTTTATAAAATTAGTAATCTATTGTCTGTAAGAAAACTATACATTGTGCAAGCTGTACTAAAAAAACACAAAACTCTCACTTATGACGCAGCTAAAAATAATAAAAGAAGAAGAGACATTGTTGCAGAAATCCCTCAATACAAGTCCCGGTCTGCCTGCATGCAATTTAATAGACGCTCAGCACAATTATATAACCGGATAAATAAAGAAGTATTTATTTACAATAAAACCTATTACGACTGCAAAAAAACAATGATAGAATGGTTAAAGAAACTAACTTATGAGGAAACGGAAGCACTATTAAAACACACATCATAACACATACATAACACACACTCACACACAACACACACTCACACCTGACACACACACACACACATACAACCAATGCCCTCAGCTTTTAATATTAATATTAGAATTATAATTTTATATACTATATACAGATTAGCTAATAATGTTATTTCTATTATTTTGCTATGGAAGAGCGGAGTCTCCTAACACAGGCACTATTTGCTTAACAGGAGGCTCCAATCACAAACTTGCTGTACCAAATATTTTTAAAGAAATAAACAATTTTGTATTTTGTATTTTTTTGTACTTACCTTCAGGTGATTCGTCTGCTCGTTTGCCAAATTAAACTTGAGGAACACGACTTGAACAGCATATGTAAGATTTACCTTGAATATGATAGTTCTGTGTCCGTTCTTGCTGTACTGCCTCTCACCGAAGTGCATAACACTGTTTACGTCATACGGTAGCGCTCGGAGCGCAGGGGGCAGTGAACCGTCTTTCGAGAACAGCTCCACCGCACCTGTGAAATATATTAAACTTTTTAGACAAAGAAAACTGACTTCAAGAATTTTGTGACGTGTCTTCAGAACCGATAGCCAGACACGAAACAAATACAAATTTATGGGACCAAGGAGAAGGTAATCAATCAATCAATTTTATTCAAGAACAAAATGCATTTGTGTATGAATATGAAACAACATAAAACATTAGAAAAACAATTAACAATAAATTACCGAATAAGAATTAACAAATAAAAAATCGATTAATAATAAGTAAAAATTAGATTAGATTAATAAAATAAGATTAATAAAAAAAAATTACATAAACAGAATATCATGCACACATTTTATTTCACAATCAATTTGGTTATACATTGCTATAAAAATACCATATTCTATGATATTATTATAGAACCACGCTAGTCTTGTGGGTTGGCAGTCTTATACGTCTTTCCGTTTTCTGTTCATTATGGTTCTGGTTTAAAATTGTGTATAGAGAAGTAGCCCTTTTGCATTTTACGATTGGAGTGAATAATTTTTTGAAATATATTCAGTAGTTTTTCATTTTATTCGTCACAAACATACAAAAATTTATTTATTTTTCCTCTTTATAATACCTACTAGCTTCCGCCCGCGACTTCGTCCGCGTGGATTAGTTACTTAGTCTTAGCGTGATCATATATAGCCTATGCCTTCCTCAATAAATGGGCTATCTAACACTGAAAGAATTTTTCAAATCAGACCTGTAGTTCCTGAGATTAGCGCGTTCAAGCAAACAAACAAACAAACTCTTCAGCTTTATATATTAGACTAGCTTCTGCCCGCGACTTCGTCCGCGTAGCGTGATGATATATAGCCTATAGCCTTCCTGAATAAATGGGCTATCTAACACTGAAATAATTTTTAGAATGGGACCAGTAGTTCCTGAGATTAGCGCGTTCAAGTAAACAAACAAACTCTTCAGCTTTATTTATTAAGTATAAGTATAGATAGATATGTATGTATATGTAATTCCTTAGTCCTTGCATTGGTCGAGTACCTACCTATTGTATTTTTTTATCACAGTGCAATGTCCAGCGCGTATTGTTTATTGATAATGATAAAAATAAATAAATTTATCAGCTCAGTGCCCGCACTCACATGACGGATTGACGATGGTTTTTTTTAGCAGACTTAAGAAAAAGTTGTTACCATGTTCACCTGTATGTATTTTATGTATGATAAATGATAAATACACCGATATTTTCGTAAATTGTAGACCGATTTCATTATTTATTTTTTATATGAAAGACTAAGCATTATTGACTGGGGAGTCCCACTGCTGCGTGCCCAGCAGTGGGAATTTAATTAAAGGTAAGCGATTACGCTGACCATCAAGTGATCCGTCTGCTGGTAAAACCCATAAAAAAATTAAATAGCAAGGATCAATGACGATCAAGGACCTGCACGTCTGAGAGATCTTCTCGACAGCGTGTGAAGTCTGCCAACCCGCATTAGGCTAGCGCGGTGGACTATGCCTAATCCCTCTCATTGTGAAAGGAGACCCGTGCCCAGCAGTGGGACATTTAAGTAATGGGTTGATTATGAAAAATGAAGGCTCAGTACAATTTAGGCATTAATTTCTTTATTTTAGAAGTTTAAAAATGTACCTATTTATTTAAATCACAGATACTAAGGTACCTAAAAAAAAGTTGCCCCACCCTATGATTTTCTCCTATATATCGTGGGTGCGTTTACAAAAATTCTCACTACGAAAACACCCAGACCCGGAACCCAAAGAGTATAATAATATAGTTGTACAAGAGAGCCCTCTTGAGCCAATTTGAGGCATCCCAATTTGAAGTTATGAAGCGACATCTGCATTTCCTAATAGTAACAAACAAACGCTCTATAGATAGCTATAGGTAGGTAGATAGATATATATAATACAGGTATACGTTTTCATTTATTTATAGTATAATGGTAGAATAATATTGGTTTCCAAATATAATCTCATATCAGGACGCAGAAGAGATCTTAACTCGAAGTTTGAAGTAGACAAAACACTGAAAAAAACTAATAATTCATCATATAATGAACACGAAACACTAACATACGTTAACACAAGTTTCAGCGACCATATTGTTTAATGTTGCCAGTTAAATAATATGAAAAGTATTCACAACAATGTTACCATAAGCTCCAGTGCTATTGAAATAAAATAATGTGATATTTTTTACCAAACATGTTATAAATGGTCTGTACAATAAATACTATAAATAATACTATTAATACAGAATTAAATTCCCGCACATATTAAGGCTGATAGTTTAGCTGAGCCCGCCAAATTCAAATTACAATTGGTTTTTCGCAATTTATAGGTCTATAACACATTTTAAATTCAAAGTTGTAGTAATTTCGGCATTAGCTATACAATATTCACAACTGAGCATCAAAAATTTTGCGAAATTGCGAAAAACCAATTGTAATTTGAATTTGGCGGGCCCAGCTAAACGATCATCCTTAAACCTATTTTATTAATTGCATTACAGTTTGAGAGAAGAGACATCTATCGATAGACTTGAAACTATTAGGTAGCAGTGTTTCTCTGTTATGCAAAGTAGATGGCATGTCTGTATTTATTGACGTGATGCATGTTCTAAGTGTCCCCCCCCTGCCCGGAACCTGTAGGATCATACAAATAAATGAACAAAACAAAGGCGAATATAATAATATCTCATTGTTTAATTAAACAAAATGTATCCTTTTACATTTAAAATTATAGACAAGTTTGGCATTTTATTAGATGACTAGTTGCCCACAGATTCGCTCGCGTCTCGTAACTTTTTTTTCATGAATTTTTCTGATGTTTTTTCTGTATTCTGCTTTTAGGGGCGAAGACAAATCTCTAGGCGTAACAGTCGCGTTCAGGACCACTAGGTTAATGAGGAAGAGTATCCATACAATTATAGACTATAATATAACCTAATAGAATATAATAGAATATCCTTTATTGTACACCAAAAACTAATGTCAAGTATAAGTTATCAATCATAGAATATGGTACAATGGTAGTGGCCTTATCGCTAGAAGCGATCTCTTACAGACAACCTTTGGATGGATCTAATCTAATATTGAAGAAAAACAAGCATGGTAACTTTAATTTTTTTTTAGATTTTTTTTTGTCTGTATGTTTGTGCGCGCATCACGCAAAAACTACTACACAAAATTGGATACAGTTTTCACAGGTGTATAACTGGGAGTCTTACTTAAAATCTAATGCATGTTTTATCTTGATACGCCAACTAGAAGCCGAATTACGTATCTATAGTTAATAAATCGTTTTGGGAGGCGAGCGAGCGGGGAACAGCTAGTCCTGATATAACAAAGATGATAGATATAAAAAAACTAAAGCCTATTTAAGTCACTTTTAGATACATAACGAGCTGGATAAAACTTTAATCATGAATCAAAGATACAATTAACAGATCACAAAAAGACCTTATGAACATGGCATAAAGTTAAAATCGGCACAGCTGTGGGCTCCTGAGGCAAAGATCCGGCCGCCCCAGCGATATCTAAGTGAGTATACTTGATATTCTTCTCTTCTAGCCCTCCAACCTTGATCAGAAATCCAGCAGCAAGCTGATGATGGCGGGCTTTCGCTTCTACATCAATCTGAACCAAATCATCTCCTTTACATTTTCCAATATTGACAGATAAATCTTCAGGACGGATATAAGACACTTCAAAGCCTTCTCCAACTCTTGCGCCGCTGAATTGGAGAGCGTTTGCATGATTCGTGCCTCTAGCGCTGTGATTGTCCAACGCAGCTGTATGATTCCCGTAACACAATCTTGCATGTCCAGTTAAAGTTGCTATAGTGTATAAATGGGGATTAAGTTCTCCATCAGCGATTTCTCCAAGTTTGAATAGCGCATCCGCCATCGCGAAACGACCCTCAGCGTCTGTGTTCATCACTCTCACAGTCTTCCCGCTTCTAGATACCAATAACTCATCAGGAACGTATGAATCTTCGCCGATAGAATTTCTACAGAGGCAGAGAACTCCTATGACCTTCAAATGAGGAGGTTTCAGCAAGGAACAGGCTTTAAGGAAACCAGCTACGGCTGCAGCACCGCTTTTATCCCGACTCATTCCACCCATTTTGCCAGAAATCTTCAAATCGGCACCGCCAGTGTCGTAGGTAACTCCTTTTCCGACTAGCATTAGAGTTTGGGTGACTCTAGCAACGTCGGAAGGTCGGTATTCTATTTCCACAACTCGAGGCTTATGTCTGTCAATATGACTAGCAGCTCTGGACACTGCAGATAATAAAGGATACTCCTCAGCAATCGTGTCCTGATCATCAATTACTTTAATAGAGATGTTACTATCGCTCGCGAAGTTGGACTTGATAAATTTCACAATATTTGCTGGCGTCATTCTTTCAGGGTCTCCTCCAGCGATGTCTCTAGTAAAAATTCTAGATTTTTCCAAAGCAATAGCACTGCGAACAGTTCTTTCGAATCTTTCGCTGAGTACTTCTTCAGAATGGAATCCGATTCTCAAGATATTCTTCGTATTATCTCTTTCTCTTATCTGTAGAGGTATGTACAGTGCTTCTAGACCACCGAGGATAGCAACTAATTGTCCATCAGGGAAATTCACAACATTTTGCACAACTAGGAGAGGTTTTTTGGCACCGGCGTCTAATGCTCTCACCATGCCCTTATAAGCAGCTTCCTTTACCACTGTAGCATCATGGTAAGCGGTGATCTTCCCCGTTGGAGACAGCACAAGTCTTCCACCAGACACATAGTCACAATTCCATACTGTTGCCGTTTTATGAATATGTTTGTCGACCTTGGAAATTTTCTCGATAAAGCTACCAATATGTCTCGGTAAAGGTACCGTTAAATCTTCAGGGTATAAAATAAGAATTACTGCATCGTAATCTATAGATTGAATATTGGTTTCAATAAACACATTATCGTACAGTTTAAATTCGATGGCCGACATCTTGAGTGCGCCGCGATTATATCAAGACTAATAAATGTATGTAATAAGAAAACAATTACTTATACGTTATTTATCTTTTCGTGTTATTATCAGTATGATTTATGAAGATATTGTTGAGTTATCAGTAGAAGATAATTATGGATTTATTTATTTCTTTATTGTGTAGTTACTATAGCTATCTGTGTTACCTACCATTCGTAGCCCAAAGTACAAAACGAATGTAGCCTATTTTTAGGGTCTTATTTATCTCTTAGTAGAGATTGGAAAGTTAATAGGTTTCTTCTACAATTTAGATATCAGACAGACAATTTTTATTCATTGATTAAGTCGGCAAATCATCTGACGATCCACCTGGTATAAGTAGTCATCGTGTCCTATAGATATTAGAAACACCCTGGGCCGTCTTTATCCTATTGGAGGTCATGGACTCATGGGCACTTTAGAATAAGGGGGGCCCTTATGACAATAGACTTTTTTTTTATTAACAAGTCCAAAAAAACAAGACATTCAAATTGGGGGCCCCCTTGGATCGTGGGGCCCCGGGCACTTCCCCATAGTGCCCAGTGAGAAAGAGGGGTCTGGCAAGACCAGAGGAGTTGCTGTTGCCAACTCAGACTGCCAGAGCCGCAGCAACCGAGGAGGATCTCTCTCAAGCGCAAAAGTCGAAACACACCCCACAGTGCATTACGACAGACTCCGACAGCCCCAGCCATTCACACTTCAAGAGATCCTTAGATCCGAGATAGTAAACACACAATGTTACAATCACATATAATTTAGACTAATGTATCATGAATTAAGTGTGTTACAACTAGTGCCTTTGCGCGCGAGACGCGAGTGATACCACTGGTATGGCTGGCTTCCAGGCCCCGCTTTTCTATTGGGCACTATGGGCAAGTGCCCAGGGCCCCGCGATCTATGGGAGCCCTCTACTTCTCACTGCTTTTGTTTTTTTTTGCATTTCTTTAGGAAATTTTCCTGACATATCATTGTCATGTCCTATACTCCAATATCTCCAATACTTTAAAGACAGCCCTGCTGGCTTCTACAGGCTGCGGTTGCCGCTTACCATCAGGCGGGCCGAATGCTCCTTTATTATGTAATTGTAAAGAGTGGACTATGTACTCACTAGGTTCGATATTCTCGATCATAACATTGATGAAGACGTCCCTGCTCAATCTGTTGTGTTCGAAGGGGAAGCCCAGCGCCCTCATGATAATCATGTCCAATTCTGGAGATTCCAGGCACTCATACCCAAGGTGCACTAACTGTAGATACAAAAAAGTTATAGGTATTATTAAAATAACATACTATCACGCCTGTTTTCGCGAAGGGTTACGGAGAAGCGTACTAACACACCCACAGTTCGCCGGTATGTTTAGGTCCCATGTTATAGTGGGAAATACCGGACACAAATCAAAACTCCGAGCTACTAAATTACCTACCTTTCCTTTTTCGTAGTCGGTAAAAACGCTACTTACAATACTTTACTCGAAACTACAGAAACGCCCAGCGTAACAACTACTTGTAGATCATACAAATATTAGCTCAGTGTGGAGATTGAACCCACAACCACTAGCCCACGCGAAACGTGTTGCCAAATCACTATCGACGAAACTATGAATAATGATTGTAGTCACAATACTATTTGACGCCCTGTAAGTAACAGTAGGTACGCAGTGTGGGACGACCTCCAACGAGATGGACGGACGATCTGGTAAAGGTGAGTCGTTGGATGCATGCGGCTTACAACCGGCCCTTGTGCAAGTCTTCGATGAAGGCCTTTGTTCAGCAATGGACTTCTTTTAGCTGATATGAGGATAATATTGAAGTAATGCCTCTTTTCCCCATCGTTCTACGCTACAACAGTTCCATCCCCATCATCTAGATGGTTGGCAGTCCACAACTGTGCGTTTCCCTACAAACTTTCTGCCTCGCACAACAAAACTGTGGAATGAACTGACGCCTGCAGTATTTCCGGACCAATACCACCTTCAAACCTCTATTGAAAGAGCGTATTCCCTTTTAAAAGGCGGGCTACGCACGCACTTGTGACTCCTCCGGTGTTGCGGGCGTCCATGGGCGGCGGTGATCACTTATCTGGCGATACATGTGTTCGTTTGCCGACTATCCCATAAAAAAAGTAATAATAATGGATCCAGATGTTCAACTTACATGAGGGCGGAAATTGGAGTGTCCTTGTGCTTGAACTTTGCACCTCCTAATGCCGTCAGGGTTAACGAACGTCATGACGTGCTGGTTGTCGTTAGGTGACGCCAGAACCGGGGCGAACTTCAGACACGTTTTGAACGCAAACATCGATAAAGTTGTCATGATAACTAGGGCTTGCTCGTTGTCTGAAAGAAGGCCTTATTTTAAGCTCCCTGAGGTCTTCCTAATCATGTATGACATACCTTACCAAGTCTCAAATTAAATCGTAAAATGTATCAATATTATATCAAATTCTGCCGTACCAATTCGTCTACTACTACTTCAATGGAAATAAACGACAGGAAAATCGTTCCAAATTGGTAAGATCATCAAGTTTTTTTTTTTTAAAGCTTATTAGCAACGTGGATCGCACATCACTAGTATTCTTGTTATTATTATTTGCTTGCGGCTATTGTATCACTGCGACCGAAAATGGTCTATTGTGATCGCCACTCTTTGATTTATAGTTCACCGCTAAATCCTGCGGCTACTATGAACTGCAGGATTTTCCTAGGGGTGAGCTCTTTTATTTCATCCGGGCTTAAGTATTCTTGTTAACCCCTCGTGCTAAGCTAAAATGCTAGTGTTACGAGTGGGTTCACGTCGGTAGTGTAATGGGTGTGTTTCGAACCGGCAACCACATGATCGCAAGTCCGACGCCGTAGCCATTATGCTACCGCCGCTTTAATTGCATTCGCTTAGTCGCTTACATTTATTTCCAGTGAAGTAGTGGGACCCTAGATTAACTGTATTGGAATCCGTATAATAACACATTTTGATTAGCTTGTTTGAATTACAATTTCCTTATTTGGTATTACGTTTGTATGGAAAATTTGGTCCAGCGGACTCTAAGGGCCACTTTTTTTTTTGTTGACGGGGTTGGAAATGCTTTATGCACTATCCACCACTCCGGGGAGAGCGGTGGGGTGTGTCGGACTCCGCTCTGAAGAGAGCGATCTACCGACTAAAACCAACCTTGGCGTTTCGCGTCACCACTGTGGTGCCGGGCCTACGGGAGCGCTGTAGCATTCGTCCGCGGGCCCGACAGTGGCGGGCCGCCGTTTGCGGCCTCCTACGCGTAAGGGGAGGCAGACGTAGATGTTCACCCTCCCCTTCTTCTACCGTAGGGTCACTTGCACCAACTTCATAAATGTATTTAAATTGTATTTACACGCAATATTTCATAGAAATGTTGTTTTAAACACGCATTGAGGGTAGGTACATGAAAATGTTTAATGTACCTATTTGTAGGTACCTAACCTACATTAATAACGATTTTCTCTTCGACCTTTTTTAACTGTTGGAGAGAGTCATACTTGCGCACGAGTGGACTAACTCGACCGGAGTTATACCGCGGCCTCACTCGAAACCGGCGTTAAACAAGTTGTGTTTCGCCGAGTGAGTGAGGATACCGGAAGCCCAAACTCTTTTAAAAGGCCGGCAACGCACTCGTCAATCCTCTGGAATTGCGGGTTCAAGAGCGGCAGTAATCGCTCACCGTTAGGCGATACGTCTGCTCGTTTGCCCCCTTGCCCCCCTTATCCCATAAAAATAATGTCAGCAAATTATTGCTTAGCGGCAGAGAATAGGTACTTATTTGGCTAGTATTATATTATTGTAATAGGTACTAGTATTATATTATCTTACGTTACGCCACCTCGGACAAACTCCTTGATTGCCAATTTGGTGCTAAAAGCTAGGCCGTTTCTGTTTTGATGAATTATTATAGCTCTTTACTGAGCACTGTCGAACTGAAGATGTACTGTACTTACCGAAGTGATCAGGATTTATGTAGAATGGTATTGTCGCATTTTCCCAAAACATAAAGGTTGTCGTTTTTATAACTGTGAGAAATAAAAATTACTTTAGAAGAATCGCAACATAATTTAGAAGCTCGTCCGGAAATTGAATAATTTTTTTTTTCGTTTGCAATTTTTGTCGAATCAAACACTACAAAATATGTAATAGTTTCAATCATTGTGTAATATCTTAACTTCGTTGAAATGAAACTAATTTTTACGAATTTTATCGCGTTGTTCCTATTGATATTATTTAATTCCAGACGTGTCGGATTCTTTACAGTATCCATGGTCAAGGGTAGACTGAGGTGTTGGACGTCTTTAAAAATTACTAACTACCTTACATTTTTGTTAATTATTAGAGATCCGATTCACGCAGAATGAACTCAGTGTCCTTTGATCTTGCATACACCACTGAAGCTTGATTGTCTTATGTAGCCTACCTGTTTAGATATACCTCATTTGTATAGTGATCGCTAGTTGTAATTCAGGCTGCTGAAAACGTATTGGAAAGGTCTTGGGTTCGCCTTCGAGATTATGCAGTGATATCCCAAGAAATCCACACTATCACATTTCACACATTCAAATAAAGAAAACGTGCCGCCTGATTGGCAATACGCTCTTTCCCTCGGTACCGGTCCGGTTGTTGGTAACCCAACAACCGGTAGCAGCCACCCCAGCGCCTCCTACCGGATGACAGTTATGATTTACCTAGCTACTGTCAGTTCGAGAAGATAAAAAGGCTGGACACTCACGGCTCACCCTCTTTCATGCTTCGTATTTCGTATGGAATAGTTTCTCTATTATATTGTGTTGATATTGATAGGGATATGTAAGCGTTAAAGTATTTTAGCTCTTTGTTGCTACCCAACTTCCCCAGTGTTGCCTTCAGCCTAGTTAATCAACTACATGGATGGATATTTCTTAGATAGGTACATTCTCCATAAATGATCAACCTTTTAGAACCGTGCAACTACAACAACCGTGTTTAGAAAATTGTAAAGCCATGTTTGTTACGGGTTGGAGCAAAAACTACTGAATAGATTTTAATTTGGTTATCACTGCTAGAAAGTATATACTCCACCTTATGAACTGGTGAACATTTTATCACAATTAATTAATTAGATCCTGAGATACAGCTGGATCTCTCTGATGTATAGAGGCCCATGCAAAGAAGAATGATCTCTTCTTTATTTAAGCCTCTATACATCACTGTTGGAGGAGTTTAGGCGGGAAAATGAAAAGTGCGTTGTCGATTTTATATTATTTTTCAAAACTTGAATTTCTTCGAAGTTTAATGTGTAATTATGGTGGATAATTAACCATTAAGTGTTCGTGAACGTGTGAGAGTGTAGGCAAATGATATAAAATTGAAAATCGAGACTTTTTGGCTTCACTCCTAAACTCCATCGAAGCCTCAATAAAGTTTTTACCGTTTTATTGGGGCAACTGAACTTATACTTGACATTGGCGAACACAAAAAGTGTGGTGCCTTAGTACAATCCCATGATGGGAAATATTCTTTGAAAATACTCTAATTACTTGATTAATACTTGACACTGGCAAATACACAAAGTGTGGCGCCATAATAATAATTAAAAAAAAACTGTTGGATTTTATTAAATTATTTTTGGAATCCATTTCTAATCCTGCTATAGCTTCAGGTGAGCGAAGCCGCGGGCAAATGCTAGTTTGAAATAAATCATTTGAACTTGATATACAAAAACGTAAGAATTTTTGGTGTATACCTCTGCTTAAACCGTCGGGGCGTGATGATATAGCATAGAATACTTACAATTTATATCCGTTATGTCGTTTACGCCCCAACATTTTGATACAATATAGCTAAATAATATAAAAATACAATAATTCAACATTGCCCTCACTCCAACCATCAGAGAAAGGAACAATTTTTATCAATTTAAATTTTATTTCATTTTTTATCGTATAAAATTATTGTAGCCCAATAAAAATGGAATTCTTTTAGGCAATAAGTACACTAACATTTGCGGTAGGGTTTTCTTGTTTTACTATGGAAGTTCTGAAGTTGATGCATGCATTTTTTTATGGTATAGCGGGCAAACGAGCAGACGGATCGCCTGATGGTAAGCGATCACCGCCGCCCATGGACACCCGCAACACCAGAGGAGTCACAAGTGCGCTGCCAACCTTGGGGAGTAGACGGTACTCTCTTTTCAAAGTTTGAAGGTCGTACTTTTTTTTGGACGACCGTTATGTACCTATAACATTTTTTTTATTTATTTGGATATGGTGCATATATTTCAAGCTTCTGGTTCTGTTGACCTTTCAAATTTTACCACTGAAAGCTATTGCATTGAGGGAGGAGAGTAATGTCTCTAAAATCACATAACTAGACCCCCTGTAGCCCTAGCACGGACAACTTGCGAAAACGTATTAGTATCGACATCGAGAATAATTGTAAGTGCCGGGATCGTAGCAAGAAGCAAATGTAAGCTCTGCAAAGAAAATATATGCATGTGAATTTGTGGCAGAAAAAACTCTCGATACGAATTCGATAGTTCAAGCTTAGGCTCCTGGTGCCAGCTATTTTGTTTATCTCCCACTGTGGCGAGTCGTTATAGTCCTGTCCTGGCTCGTTAGCCTAGTGGTCCCAAGTGCGACTGCTACGCTAGAGGTCCTGGGTTCGATTTCCAGGTCGAGCATTGTTATTGGGTTTTCTATAAAATTCTCAGTAGCAGCTCGGATACTGGTTTCTGACACTTACGCGAATATTAGACATTGAAATAAAACTATTTTTTACGGATTTTAACGCGTTGTATTAAATTTTATTTAATTCCCGACGCAGCTCGGAGTTAGGAATTTGTGCCCGGTTAATGGCAATAGGCTCGCCCCCTATTAAATGGGACCTAAACGTACCGGTGAACTGTGGGTGTACCTTAGTACACCTCTGCCTAACCATTCGGGGAATACAGGCGTGATGGTATGTTATGTTATTATAGTCCTTTCGGAAAATGTGTGAAACCGGTATTAGTAAAAAATAAAACTCAGATATTGTGTCAATATATAAATTTATTAACTCCTTCACTTGGCCGCTGGTTTGGCCGCCTTAGGCGCGGGTTTCTTCACACCTTTCGCCTTCTTAGGGGGAGGGGGGGCGGTTTTCTTGGCTGCCGGCTTCTTGGGCTTCTTGGCGGCTGCAGCCTTAGCGGCTTTCACTCTTCTTAGGCGAAGTTTCTCGGCTTTCACGGCGGGGTCAGCGTCTGAGAGCTTGATCTGTAAAATGTTGATGTTAGTGATGGAAATAAAGGGGGGTTTGGAAATAGCGGGGTGATGAAGTCAGTATGTGTCAACGTGTGAGTAATCATGGTACTCATAACCCAATGCTCTGAAAGAGAATATCATCATGTAAACTGCAAGGTTAAGCGCTGCGCTGGCTGCGGTCAATGTGTAGATGGGTAAATATATTTAGCACATCAGATACCCCTCCGCGTCGCAGAGAGCACGTGTGCAATGAGCATGAGCAATTTTCAGTGGTAATCAGTTTGATGGATTGGATTGATTGGACCAGTTGGATTTGTGATTGGGTACCCACAATTCCGAAAACCAAACATACCGGCAAACTGGGTAGTATTTTTTTTTATGGGATAGAGGAGTATATGAGCAGATGGATCACCTGATGGTAAGCGATAACCGCCGCCCATTGACACCCGCAACGCCAGAGGAGTCGTAGGTGCGTTGCCCGCCTTGTAAAAGATTTGGGCTTCCGGTAACCTCACTAACTCAGGGAAACAACGCAAGCGTTGTTTCACACCGGTTTTCTGAAAGGCCGTGGTGTTACTCCGGTCGAACCGGCCCATTCGTGCCGAAGCATGGCTCTCCCACGCTTAATAATCTATCTTCGAGTTATATAAGCGTGATGAGTTGTGATACTTACCCCGCGTTTCTCAGCCAGAGCCAAAGCCCTGATGTTGTTCCTCCTATCCTGGTCAAGAACTGCCTTCCTTCTCAGCACAGCAGAGAACGGGTTCAACCTCAGCATAGCCTTGGTGTTGGTCAATGGGTTCAGTTTCCTGGTTGCGCGAACGACGCGCTTGCTGTAACAAGAGATAAGAATCAGAAATGTTCGCGATGGATTTTGTTGGGGGATCTCTGATGGCTAATCAGGAAGTGTCAACGTGGAGTAATCATGGTTATCATAACCCAATGCTCTGATAGAGAATATCATCATTTGGAATGCTAATTTTACAACCTGTAACAGAATAAGCGCAATATCTGAAAGTAGGTTTCTTGAGATGTCAATATGTCAACGCGCGGTCATATCGCTGATCGCGCGTGACTTTGATCGTATTATTTACAACTAGCGACCCGCCCGCGGTTTCACCCGCGCTGCCCCGTCCCTAAGAGTCGTAGCGTGATTTTAAATAGCTTAAAACCTTCCTCTTGAATCAATCTATCTATTAAAAAAAACCGCATCAAAGTCCGTTGCGTAGTTTTAAAGATCTAAGCATACATAGGGACAGACAGCGGGAAGCGACTTTGTTTTATAATATGTAGTGATAATAATATTGTTTCCCTCCACTGCCTGTAAATGCCAGATAAAAGAAAGTTTAAGACTTTTTAGGATAGTTTGAAATAACGAATTTGTCTCCGAATATTTGTCATTGTTCTCAAAAAACCGTTGTAGTTTACGTACTTGGGGGCGCGCAGCACCTTCCTGATTTCGTCAGACTTGAGCAGGCGGCTAAGGTCAGTGTTGGCCATCTTGGGCTGTGGCAGGTTGAAGTTCTTCTTCTCCTTTGAGGGAGTCTTCCATGAGCCGAACAGAGCATCTGTAGGAGAAAGATTAAGTTAACAAAATAGGGTCATTCATAAATTAAATCACATGAATTTCATGGATTTTGTCGCCACCCTTTTGTCACGTCACATAATAATAACTTGCTTCTGCTCGCGACTTCGTCCGCCTAGCGTGATGATATATAGCCAATAGCCTTCCTCAAGCGTTCGCGCAAACGCGTTCGAGCAAACAAACAAACTCTTCAGCTTTATATATTAGTATATATAGATTAATAACTAATTTATAAAGCTGAAAAGTTTGTTTGTTTGCTTGAACGCGCTAATCTCAGGAACTACTGGTCCGATTTGATCTTTCAGTGCAAAATGTACTAAAAACCGACTACTCCACCTCCACCACAATCCACCATTTTGGTTCAAGTTATTTTGCGCCAACTGTACCTATGTTTTCTAATATATTATTTTCTTCTTTGTATTAGATTATATTATAACAATAGTTTAGAAACAATGTATTCCACCT
The DNA here is from genome assembly GCA_947256265.1 of Acronicta leporina. Classification (NCBI taxonomy): domain Eukaryota; kingdom Metazoa; phylum Arthropoda; class Insecta; order Lepidoptera; family Noctuidae; genus Acronicta; species Acronicta leporina. The sequence continues at coordinate 4,123,588 of OX366541.1, read as the reverse complement.
GTCGACACACTGACAGACTTGTTGTCTTGGGTCAATGTTTCCTTCGGGAAATTTTGATGTACCCCTCAATATTCGTAACTCGATTTCGTATGGGACGAAACCAGTAAGGCTTATAGGGGATAGTTTTATTATCATCAAGACCATTGTAATATCACTGCTACACTTATAACCACTGCTGGGCACTGGTCTCCTCTCAGTGTGGAGTCATAAATTTCGTCACACGACAAAATGTGAGATTGCGGGACAAGGTGGGAGGAGATTCACATCAGCTTCGAAATGTCACATAAAAAACTAAATCAATCAATTTGATCTGCTGTTTCACTTTGATTATTTATTTATGAATATAAAATTCTAACAATTCTACACTGCCGTTGATGTCCATGGGCGGCGGCAATCACTTACCATCAGGTGACGTGTTCCTTTGCCTCTGACATAATAAAAATATACATAATTTAAGTGGAGTCAAGTAATGACTAAGCTAATCAATTAATCTGCAAGGTTAAGCTGCGCCCACCGCGGTCAGTGTATGGATGGGTGACCATTTTTAACACATCAAGACTCCGTGCCTCGCGAGCACGTAAAGTCATCGATCCCAGTTCTCATACGAAAATCTATGACAACACTATTAGTGGTAGTTAGAAGCCCAAAAAAACCTGACAACCAGTCTATCCTCCAAATATCGGTATTGCCCAGAAATTGGGTTGCGGAGGTATGATGGCAGTCACTTCGTGTAAAATTGTTATTCAGTCGCATCTGGTTAGTTTGGAAGGCGACTCCAAGATATTTGTCGGAAGGCTCGGAAGATGATGGTATCACAAATGTAACGACGTGTGATATGGACGGAAGGGAGGGGGGCATGAAATCCGTGACGTATTTTATTGATGACCACTAATCCACCATGTCGGTTTGGCAATCTAAATCTTAGCTGACAATTTAATACCCCTGGGCACGTCTAATGGATTTTTTTTATGGGATAGGGGGGCAAACGAGCAAACGTATCACCTGATGTTAAGCGATAACCGCCGCCCATGGACACCCGCAACACCAGAGGAGTCGCAAGTGCGTTGCCCGCCTTTAAAAGGGTTTGGGCCTCCGGTAACCTCAACTCACTCGGCGAAACACAACGCAAGCGTTGTTTCACGTCGGTTTTCTGTGAGGCCGTGGTATCACTCCGGTCGAGCCGGCCCATTCGTGCCGAAGCATGGCTCTCCCACGTGAAAAAATGGATCTAAAAATGTAACTTACCGAGCCTGTCGAAGGCGGACTGGGTCCAGATGCAGAAGCGGCCGAGGTGACCACCAGGGGCGAGCTTCAGCAGGTTCAGTTTGTTCACATTGAGCATCTCCACGCCGGGAATGTTGCGGAAGGCGCGGGTCATACCCTGGGCAACAAGAGAAAAACAAAATGCTGTTTTAATAAAAACATAACCAACTCATCATCATCGGCCCTCTGCCGGGCACAGGTCTCCTCTCACAATGAGAGGAATTAAGCTATAGTCCACCACGCTGGCCTAATGCGGGTTGGCAGACCGCGAGCCGAGGGAGTTTTTATTTTTAAAGATTACTAGCAATGTGGGTTGCACATTACTAGTATTCTTGTTAACCCCTCGTGCTAAGCTAAATGCTTGTGTTACGAATGGGTTCACGTCGGTAGTGCAATGTGTGGGTTTCGAACCGGGCGGCGACCTCATGATCGCAAGTCCGACGCCCTAGCCATTAGGCTACCGCCGCTTTGTTTTGTTGTTGTTGTTACCGCCGCTTGTTTTTACCGCCGAGTTTGGATTAGAAGGCTATATTTATACCAGCTTCTCCCGCAACTTTGTCTGCGTGGACTTCAGAATTGGGTCCAACCTAGATAAAAAACCCATATTTTATTCCCGACTATAATCTATCTCTGCGCCAATTTTTATCCCGTTCTGTTCAGCCGTTCTGGCGTGAAAGAAAAACAAACATCCATCCATCCTCACAAACTTTCGCATCTATATATATAAAAGAAAGTCGTGTAAGTTACTCCATTTATAACTCAAGAACGGCTGAACCGATTTGGCCGAAAATTGGTGAAGAGGTAGCTTAGAATCAGGAGACGGACATAGGATACTTTTTATCCCGTTCCCGTGGGATGTGATGACAGACCGAATTCCACGGGGGCGAAGCCGCGGGCAGAAGCTAGTTTATAATATTAGTAGGATGTTAATAGTGTCGCATCCTATTTTACATGGGACATAAACATACCGGCTAACTGTGGGTGGAAACTGCATGTGAAAAATAATATAATTTTTCATGCGGCACACCTGCGACTTTTTTGACACAGCTTGCTCAAAATCACATTTCAAAGAAATGAAATTTCTATGTAATTGCCTTTTGTTCAAAATAGCATACCATCCTCCTTCGAGCCTTTTCCAACTTCGTTAAGGTAGGCTTCCAGTCTAACCAGATGGGGTTGAATATCAGCATTTTACACGAAGTGATTACCATCAGACTTCTGTAACCCAATTTCTGGACAATTTTGATATTCGGAGGATAGATTGGTTGTCAGGCTTTTTTTGGGCTTGTGACTACTACTAACAATGTTCAAGGATGTTCGTATGACAACCGGGACCGACGGCTTTACATGCTCTCCGAGGCACGGAGTGTTCTCGAGGTGTTAAGAATGGTCGCCCATCCACACACTGACTGCGGCGAGCGGAGCTTAACCTTGCAGATCGGGTGATCAGCTTAGTTATTAATTAGCCACGAGCCCCTCAAAATAGCACGCGTAGCGATAAATGATTTTGAATAAAAATAAATGCATTGGGGACAAAAAATAATCAAATTCATTGAATGAAAAGTAATCAATCATTTCCATACCGGACTAGATGGTGCTGTGTAAAAATGTCCCAGAATATTTATTTATTTATTTATACCTAGTGATGGTAAATTATATAAAATAAATAAATAAATATTCTGGGACATTTATTAGTCCCAAACTAAGCAGAGCTTGTACTATGGGTACTAGACAATGGATATAATACTTATATACTTTTTTTTGTAAATACATACTTATAATACATAAGAAACACCGAGACGAACACAAACAATTATATTCACCACATAAACTTTTGTGTCCTGTGGGAATCGAACCCACGACCTCATGGTCAGCCAATATATAATTTTTGGTTAGTGTGTAGCGACACTTATGATCTGCTATGCGTAGTAACGCGCGCAGTTCGGTTATATCGCGTCTATATGACCCCATCACATGTAACTGCGAGCCATTTTCTACTGCAGCTAAACACATTGGGGAATACATAACATAATCAACCCATTATTTTCTATTAAATTCCCAGTAGCAGTTCGGAGTTAGGAATTTGTGCCCGGTTATTGGCAATAGGCTCGCCCCCTATTACATGGGAGCTAAACATACCGGGGAACTGTGGGTGTACATTAGTACGCCTCTGCCTAACCCTTCGGGGAATTACAGAGGTGATGGTATGTTAATCTAGTAAAAAATTTTTTTTGTTTTCATTTATCACTATAGGGATGGCTCACCTGATCTTTATGGTAGATGATGAGGGGTCCTTTGCGCTGGACGCGGCGGCGGTTACGCATCTTACCCTTGCCGGCGCGTAGGCGCTGCGATTTATACACCTGCACAAAGAAAATAATATTTAAATAACATGTATTTTTGTATCTTATCTTGTTTATGGCCGAGGCAAGAAGGTCTCAGTGCACTTCGAGCCAATGGCATCTTGTGTGCTTCCCCTAGATAACCTATTCCTCATCCTCTCCGAGTTCTACAAACAGCTCTTCCATGAGCTTTATAATGAGGCCTGGGGGTACGAGTCTGTAATCCTCTGGTCTTGGATAACACTGACCCTGTATTTTTGTATACAATATTCTGTGTTATGTTGTGGACTAAAAGATTAGGTAGTGACACGTATTGACATGGTTTAGACTCTAAACCATCTCACATACACAAACGCCCAGAGCCCGTAGATCATACATGCAGAAGCCGATCGCATTTTGGGGTAGTCATGAATTGTTTTGAAAAGAATCAAGATTCTAATGTTTTCCACAGTTTACGTCCGCGCTGAACAATGTTGTTCAGCCGGATGGTTGGCTTGGAAATTTAATATATCTCCATAGACATAACTACAGATATATAGATCTGTAATTAGCTTTTAAGGAGAATAATGTCTATGTGCCAAGTGGTCCTGAGCGCGACTGCTACGCTAGAGGTCCTGGGTTCAATTCCCAGGTCGAGCAGTGTCATTGGGTTTTTCTATGAAATTCCCAGTAGCAGCTCGGAGTTAGGAATTTGTGCCCGGTTAATGGCAATAGGCTCGCCCCCTATTACATGGGACCTAAACATACCGGCGAACTGTGGTTGTACATTAGTACGCCTCTGCCTAACCCTTCGGGGAATACAGGCGTGATTGTATGTTATGTTAATGTCTATGTTGTGTGTTTGATAGTTAAATTAAACAGATATTTCACAAAACCAGAAACACCCAATCTCTTTAAAGTTTATTTAGACAGTAGTAATATTATGTGAGTTTCGGCAATATCTGAAGAGGCCTTTTGAAGAAAGAATCATAGCACCTCTCGCGCGTTGTCATCTTGACACCTCAGTTGTTAAATCTCAATGTCACTGGCTACATTACTCTTCAAACCGGAACACAGAAACACAATAAAGCAGAATATTTTGCAATCTGGTGGTACTAACCAGACCGTAGCAAGGAATTTACTCCTGAGACTGGGATGTTTTGACCAGTATTTAAGTACCATCATACCATCCCTAATTTCATCCGTGTTGCCTTGTTCTTTAGGAGACTTGGCGTGATGTTAAAAAGCTAAAATCCTTCCTCATGAATCACTCCAACCATTCATGAAAACTGCATGAAAATCCATTCAGAGTTGATCACGGACAGAGAGACAGACATGGCAGGGCACTTTGGTTTTAAAATATGTCAGAGAGAGAAAAAAAGTCAGGGCGGTGGATTTGAAGCCCCCCCCCCCCATACCTTCTACAACCTGACTAATAATTGCGAATATCAACCCTAACATATAAGTAAAAGAGTATAAAATAAGAATTAACGACCTCACCTTGAGGACATCAGACCAGGCCTTGATGCGCCTCAGGAAGATGACAGCCTGTTTGGTCTTGTTGATCTCCTGGACCTTGTCGGAGACCACTAAGGGCATCTCAGGGACCTTCTCGATGATGTGACCTGAACAACGAGAAATAATTATTAAACTGATGTAAGATGAATGTTTGAAAAACATTAGAACGCCATTACAACAGCGTCCCTGATGCACCGCTTGCGGGGCAGCCCTAACAGCTTCCTGCAACTCATTGCTGGGAGAATGGACACTGACAGCTCCTTCATGGAGTACTGGACAAAACAACATGTTAGGCGTTCCTGATCCAGTGTGTCCATTATTGTAGGGACGCAACAATATGTATCTTATTTGTATTTGTGCGTGTTTTTTAATTTTATTATTTATGTAATCATTTAATTATTAATCATAGAATTGTTATATGGATATCTCATGTCTGTCTTGAATTAACTTCATCGCAAAGTTAAGAAAGCAGATATTTAAAACTACAATAAAATTGTATACTAGCTACTGCCCGCGGCTTCGCGAAGCTATATCAGGAGTAAAAATGGAATACCAACATTGATGACCTCTTCTTTGTATGGGCCTCTATACATCAGGGAGGTCAAGCTGTATCTCAGGATTCATTTAATTAATTGAGATAAGAAGTTCACCAGTTTTTAAGTTGGAGCACATACATTCTAACAGTGATAAGAAAATTTAAATCTATTCAGTAGTTTTTGCGCCAACCCGTAACACACAGACAAGAATTTTAAAATCACATTTATGGATTCGGAGACGTTTATATAACCTAACCCACTTGTTTTTTTTTAAATATCTTCAATGTAAAGACACAGCTTTTTTACAATTTTATAATAGTCGAGATGGAATCACGTGGAGTTAACGGCTAGGCACATTCATTCAGTTGATGGATTTCGATAATTTTTTTGAATCTCGGTGTCTCGTAAGCCGCTTTGTGTAAAATATTTACATCTATTATTGATTAACATACCCAATAATAATTTATTATGATATCTGTGTCTTCCACAGTTTACGTCCGCGCTGAACAATGTTGTTCAGCCGGATGGTTGGCTTGGAAATTTAATATATCTCCATAGACATAACTACAGATATATAGATCTGTAATTAGCTTTTAAGGAGAACAATGTCGTGTTCGATTTTTACAAAGAACTTATACACAGATTTTTAGGGTTCCGTAGCCAAATGGCAAAAACGGAACCTTTATGGATTATGGATTCGCCATGTCTGTATGTCACAGCCACTTTTTTCCGAAACTATAAGAACTATACCGTTGAAACTTGGTAAGTAGACGTCTGTGAATCGCATTAAGATTTTCACACAAAAATAGAAAAAAAAAACAATAAATTTTGTGTTTCCCCATACTTAGAACTGAAACTCAACAATTTTTTTTCATCAATTTGTGGGGGGTCATACTCATACTGGGGGTATCTATGGATAGGTTTCAATTTTCAATTTTTTTCTAAACTGAATAGTGCGCGTTTTGTTGTTTCCCGTAAGTCCTGTAACCTGTAAGTCCTGTAACTTCTAAAATAATAAATTTTACAACTAAAAAAAATATTGATGTACATTACCATGCTAACTTCCACCGAATATTGGTTTGAACGAGATCTAGTAAGTATTTAATACGTCAATCGCAACAAAGTTACAACAAACTACAAGAACTTTTATATTATGTTACTTGCTGCTACGGAACCCTTCATGGGCGAGTGCGACTCGCCCTTCTTCACACCTTATTTGCAAAATAGACTTTTTCAGTTCTGTATTTGGACTGCTGTACTTAAAGTAAAATAAAGATTTCATGATATGGCGGTAGCCTAATGGCTAGGGCGTCGGACTTGCGATCATGTGATTGCCGGATGCTGGTTCGAAACCCACTCATTACACTACCGACGTGAACCCACTCGTAACAAGAGCATTTAGCTTAGCACGAGGGGTTAACAAGAATACTAGTAGTGTGACCCACATTGCTAGTAAGCTTTTTTTAAAAAAAAATGATGGTTATGACCTACCTCTAGCCTGAACGAGGGCTGGCACGCCTGACGCGGCGACAGCGGCGGCCACAGCGGCGCGCCTCTGACGTAGGTTGACGCGGCGATGCCAACGTCGCCAAGGCTTGGTGGGGGCGAACATACGACCTCCACGGCACATGTTTCCGAACGCACCTTGGCCGGACCTGGGTGAATAACGGAGCTACAGTCCGTTTTTTTGGACTTGTCTTTTTTGGTAAACAAACCCTGCCCGATGCGAAAATCACAAGATTTTCTTTAATCACGCACTTGATGTAGGAAACGATTTTATTAACACTTACACTATACACATACACTCTAAATTACACCAAAAACTGCTTCGAAATCACTGTAAAAGTCTATTATTTTTAATAAAAACTAAATTTTATGTAATTACATTTTCACAGAATAAAATAATCATGACAATTTGACATTTCAAAACTCTAGATTATCTACGAATTTTAGGGAATGTGACAAAATAATGAATGATTTTGTTTAAGTGAATGAGCAAAAAATCCAAAAAGTTCTTATCTTCACAAAAATAATATTGTTATTGTACAATATTATCCATAGCATTTTTTTGCTTTTTTTTCATCATGAACCCTGTGCTGACATCAAAATATGAAATATTACAGATGGAATTAACAAGAATTAGAATTAAGAACAATAATAGTTGTAGCTAGGAATTTTGTCAAGAAGGGGCAGACATTCTGATGCGGACCACAGTGACGACGTTGTTCCCGAGGTGAACGGCGTAGAAATGAGTGGTGGTTGAAGTCTCAAGGCCAGAAATACTGCTCCAGGACCCGACGGCTTGCATGGCAAAGAGTGGATCCCGGCCTTGGCGGCTCTCGGGCCTCAATTGAGGGAGTTCCTTAGCGCACGAGGGGCCAATTCCACTCCGATGGAAAACGGGGAAGCAGATCCTCTGCGAAGCCGGGACGCCCTGCAGATTCTCCGTAGGCATTCCGATCCTAGTGCTGCTCGTCGAGGTGGGCGTCGGCAAGCTAATCGAAAGTCCTTGTGGACTGCCTTGTCGGGCACCTGGTGGGGGTGGGTTTACTCTATCGGGTACAATGATACTGCATCAGATGAACCGAACCAGAGGTTCATAATACATGTGTCGGAATCTGATGACTCTTTAGAGCCATCAGATTCTGACACGTGTATTTTAGAGGAACTACTAATAAATTAATGTTTTGCAGTAGTCGTTTTATTTCTTCATATTCACTTCACACATTCACTTCATATTTAAAATTAAAAAACAAATCAGTACTCGTCAAGGTGAGAATCATTCTTCAATAGTCTTGGCTAAGAGTATTTAGTTCAGTCCTTCATTCATGATTTCCCAACATTATCTAACCACTATCAGTTATCTCTGGTTACTAGGACGCCATATTTGTTTACCAAAAAAGACAAGTTAACTGGGATAGACTGTATGAAGATTGGATAAGTGTTTGTGTGCGTCTGGGTGTTTCTTATGTATTATATGTATGTATTTACAAAAAAAAAAAGTATTATATCCATTGTCTAGTACCCATAGTACAAGCTCTGCTTAGTTTGGGACTAGATGGTGCTGTGTAAAAATAACATAACATACCATCACGCCTGTATTCCCCGAAGGGTTAGGCAGAGGTGTACTTATGTACACCCACAATTCGCCGGTATGTTTAGGTCCCATGTAATAGGGGGCGAGCCTGTCGCCATTAACCGGGCACAAATTCCTAAATCCGAGCCGCTACTGGGAATTTCATAGAAAAACCCAATAACACTGCTCGAACTGGGAATCGAACCCAGGACCTCTAGCGTAGCAGTTGCACTCAGGACCACTTGGCTAATGAGGCAGTTCAGTTGTGTAAAAATGTCCCAGGATATTTATTATTATTATTAAAATACTATCCATGGCGTTGAAGATGTTACCGAATTCTTCTCCATAGGATCAACCTTTTGGAACCGTGCAACTAGAATCATAACATTTCATACCTATACGCTTGTAAAACGTTATTCGAAATAAAAACATTTGAATTTAACTACATACTTTGATCATGTATTTTTGATATTTTTATTATGAGATTGAGTTCAAAAATGTTGGGAACCTTTTAATAATATCGAGTTTGGTCAAACTTGGACATTAACCTTCAATGTCCCCACATCTTATTATCGCAAGATTGTAGAGTGAAGAATGTCATAACTTTTTTTTGTATTTTTTATCCTACTGTACACCAGTGTATTCTAACATATCGAATGCGTCGGCCCACAGGGAGCAGACGTCCGCGCTATTAGAAAGTTAATATACCCCGCCATTGTGGCTTATCACAGTAATGTGTACTGTGACAGCATTAAACGGGGATCTAACAACGTCGTACTAGACATCTTTAATTTTTAGGTTATGGGAAAGATCAATCGCAAATGCTCGAAATATTATCTTTAAAATACGTGAGGAGAAAACTCTTTTGTTAAAAGGTAGCGGCTGAGCGATCGGCTTCTGCGCCGTGTTGTGGGTTCGATTCCCACATGGAGCCGGTTCGGGTCTGGGTGTTTGTGTATGTGAGAATGTGTTTGCAAACGCTCCCACGATACAGGAGAAAATCCTAGTGGGGCAACTTTTTTTTTTAAATATATTTATACAAGTTTCTAGTGCATGGCACACAATATTGTATAAATGATACTAGAGGGAAACGGTGCTGATACCCGAAATACAGGCTATGCCTAGTTCGGCTACAGACGCTAATCTCATTGCTTTTAATGTAATTGCCGCACTACTATTGTAAATTAGTATTAAGTTTTTTGGAAATAAATATTATTTATTATTATTTATACTAAGTAGTGATATTGATATCATTACCTGTGGGTACCACCACCGCGCACACGGGGGATACGGGCGACAGCGCGTCCGGTACCCCACGACTCGGCACTGGTTTGGTGACCTGTTCAAACAAACAGAACATATATGCATACTTTCTAAATGCATGTGTAATGTAATCAACATTCATTGTGAAGAGTAACATTTCACTGTGTAAAAACAGGCTCGTAAAATGTTAATTTCGCGGTATGGCTAAATGTAAATGTACAGTCGACTAAAGAATTAAGTATGCAGCCACCTGTTGACATCAGTGATTTAAAAAAGATTGTGTAAAAACAAGAAACTCTTGGAAATTGGCCACAGTTTTTCAAATCCTTCTCTAAAACCATATTCAATAGCAAGTGCCCCTTTTGTGAAGTGGTCATTGTGAGATGTTCCCCAAATGCGAAGTGAAATAAGTTATATATATGACTGCAGTCAGGGAAACCCTGCTTTAGAAGAGAAATTAATGACAAGACACCTAACCTATAATTCTCTTGCCGACTGTACAATTAGATTTGCGGCAAGGTCAGATTGGGGACACGTTCTAGTAGGTTGTTTGTAGTAAAAACTCTGCACCCGTCCCCGCTACAGAGTGGGTCCAGAACGCCATGTCTTTACGTTTATGTTGCACTAATCCGCAGTAACACTCCACGGCAATGTGATCCGAAAGTGTGGACATTTAGTGCTATTTGCAGGATGTAATTGAGTAAATACAATATCTATTTGAATAGAATCGCGGGCAAAAGCTAGTCTTTAAAAATTTTGACTGAATTATTCTGCAGGAAAGTTGGTTAAGGATGTTTTAGTCAACGGTAATCAATGCTTAAAGCAGTCTTCATCCACATAGATATTTGAATTATAGCTTATGTGTTATTCTGAGGAAAGAGCTAATGATAGTGGTAAAGTTTCATTAAAATAGCAACAGTACTTTTACATGAACAAGTAACAAACAACAACACATATTTTTTTTAATATCATTTTTACTTTGTAGACAGCTCATACCAAAATGGCTCTTCACTGGCTTCTAGTTTTTGCTAAGATTTTTCACAGCAAAACCACTAACAATAGGAAAATAATAATTATCAGACTCAGAGGTCAGTGGATACGAAACGGGGCACTATGAAAAAAAGACAAAAAAACCAAAATCCATCGCCTAATCAAGCCTACTACTCCCACATCCCACCGGGTCCCGAAGACTAGGTGGGATGTGGGAGTAGTAGGGTGGGGGAACACCATGGCACACCTCAAGGGCATTGACCTTGAGATTTTTTTCTAAGTCCCTGACGCCTTTATAATACAATCCCTTCGACATCGCTTTTACGACAAACGGTTGGTCGGAGACAAACATCACCCAGATGCTTTTCGCCTTACTTTTAGGTGTTCTATAGATAGAATCGAGAAAATAAACAATTTAGGAAAAAAAAGTTCTTTTCCTCAGTGCCCCGTTATGTATACTCCAACCGACTCAGGATCACTTACCAGCCTCCTTGTTGACACAGTATGGCTGCCTGGCATTTTTGGACATGGATACATGCACATCATTGACAAGGTCAGGCCGGATGGGTGCCTTGAACACGAATGGGAGAGGGAGGGAGGCGCCAGCGACTGCCTCACTCTTCTCCGTGTAGACCGACACGAGCGGTCGGGCGACTGATAGACTCTGAAAGAAGATGAAGAGTCAGTATGATGATGTGGTGTTTGTCTTTCATTATTGTCCCTTTTTTTATAGAAAAAGCAGTTCTTAACTACAATTGAATAAGTTTTTTTTAAAACTATGTTTTAAAAAAATACTCCGTTAATGTGAATGATTCAGAAACAAGATACATATTTGAATTTAAGTTTATGCAAGAATGACCATTCTCTAAGTAACACTATGAATTATTTTAATTCTGAAGATTTGATTATAAAACTGTGATTATTCAACAATTCCAAAGACAATTCAGACACACACAAGACAATAAAATAGAAAACTTAGGCAAAGTAATTTAAATATTATAAATGTGTTCCTCAAGTCGACACACAGCTAGTATGGTACCAGCAATGTTTCCTAAGGGAACTATTTAATTTACCCCATCAAATTGTACCTAGAAGACTATAGTAGTGCAACTAGGAAGAGTATAGGGGATGTATATTATGATCTATAATATCTATATCAACGAGAGGTAAACAGGCCCATAAGATCAGTGTGTTGTGACAACTATTGAGTAATAGTGTATCACATAATATTGCATCAAAACACAGCATTGGTAAGCTGAACATGTTCACTTTAGCTGATAATAATTATCTATAACAATATATATGTCAAGATGCAGATGAAGTTTACTACCTGTATACATAATTCTTTTGTTGACTGTACTACAAATGAACAGAACAGGATTCAGTGACCAATGACATCATATCAGTATTTACAGTATGTCTAGCTAGAATACTGTGAGAGGAGGAAACTTAAACAATAATTTGACACAACAAACTGCCTGGTGTTAGCGTGTAAGGAAAATAAAACATTAGCAATGACTAACAAATATTCTTATTTTACTCCAGTGTTTTCTCATAAGATGGTAATCAATTATCACAGTTATTATAAGGATATGTGGGAAAGATGAACTGAATTATTTCAGCAAGAACTCGTTCTTTTGTGATTGCGCCACACAAAAACGCGATGTTGTAGGATTTATCGATATTTTATCTAAATTATTATGAAATATCTACTTTTATAGCAAACTGAATGTTATGTAGCAACTTTGAGGTTGACTCCCAAGATGTGTAGATTTCCGGTGAACATTTTGTCGTGAGAAAATCATAACCTCAAAATTCGTGGTAATATAAAAACAAAAAAATACGTGCAAGCCACATTTGCAGTGCATATTTTATAGGAAATCGAAGATTATAGAGGATTTCCGACGTGTTTTGAGATGTTACACAAAAAATAAACAAGATATGAGTTGAAGGCGTGCGTGGATTTTTGATCTACGATTTCAGTTTGGCAACGTGAACTATTGTAAAAAAGCTAGTGTAAGTATTATCTCCCTTACTAAACATTCAATTATACGAATAACTTACGAAACACCATCATAATCTTGTTATTTTACTAAAACTAAAAGCAAACACGTGTTTCTACCACGGAAACAAACTCCATAGATTCTCACACTTTCACTTTAACGGATTGATTCACTGATTGATTTTAAAGATTATAAAGACACATTTGTTTGCATTAAACTTACCATTTCGCTATATTAGCGAAGTTATTCCTCCAAAAAACACTAATAGCGGCGGTAAAGACCATCCGCCATGCCACGGAGGAGTAAAAAGACCGGAAATTAGAAAGGTTTTTTGACAGTATGAAAAGGCAGTGACCAGCTCAAAAAAATCATTCGAAGATTAAAAAGTTACTAACACACAATATGTTAGCCTCTTCTATCAGAAAATTACTTCACAAGTACAGCAGCAAGTATATCAATTAATTTATTTAGCTAGATGTAAATTCCAGCACTTCGTCATTCAATCATGTAAAGACTAAAAACTTTTTGCTCAGACCAAGGCGTCTATTTGATGAAACTACAGTAATTCTGAACAATGTGACAAAATGACATTATTTACTTTAGAATTTTAGATCACATCACACAACATACATTTTTAATTTCAATTTGATAAATGAAATTATTGTTAAATTAACTGAAACTGTATAAAAATCTATGATCCGCAAGAGACTGGTTAATCCAATGAAACCTGTACTTTGCATAGACGATATAACTATATGCAAGCGTACAGCATTTTATAATATTGTGGTACATACTCAAAAAAAAGTGGATGCTTGAATTAAATGTTTCAAATTCCTTCATTATCTGATCCTGTAAAACTATTAATAAACAGGTATAGTTGCTTTATACCTAGGTTCATAAATCTCTACTATTATAAAATCGTAAAAAGATGAGTCTGTACATTGAAGATATTTAAAAAAAACAAGTGATTAGGGTATTGGTATTGTATTGATTATCAGATGATTCATTAGTCATCGTGTATTTCTGTTTTTGCCACGTGTTATTCTATGTTTAGAAGAAGAAAAAGCCCTTGTAGCTAGCATGTAAATCCAGAGGACTAGAGTTACGATTTAGTAAAGTTTATCATTACACAGGTCAAATGGATGAAAACCCAAAATGCAGTCACGATTCAGAAACGGTAAAAGAACTATCAGAACCACCGAACGATCAATTGGCCAAACCAAAAGAACAAATGGTCAAACCGAAAGGTCCATTGGTCAAACCAATAGATCCATTGGTCAAACCAAAAGATCAATCAGCAAAACCAATAGATCAAACAAGTACATCAAAGGATCAATCACCTATCCCCAAAGATCAATTAACTACGCCAAAAGATCAATTGCCTGAAATGAAAGGGCCGACGGTAAGAGATCAATTGGGCACTTCAAACTGTCGAACACCTGTACCAAGGGATCCGTTGGCTGTATCGCGAGATCAATCAACGATATTCAAGGAGAAATATGCCATTTTTAGAGTTCAGTCCGGCACATCAAAAGCTTTAGCTTCAGCAAGAGACCAAATGGCTTTTCAAAAAGATCTATTAAGCCTCCTGACAGCTCAATCGACTTCTTCTAGGGATCAACCTAATTCACCAAAATATCAACCTACACCTATAGGAAGTTATTCAGAGAGACGTTCTCCAAGAAATGTTGGTTCTGGACTTTCTTTCTGCATAGCCAGAGCAGCTTCAGCGACCCAATCTTATGGCAGAGTTAATTCCTATTTAAATTACGCACCACTAATTATCAAACCTTCCGGCCAAATTCCTATCACAACACAACCCCGCTTCTCCCAACTAACTTCCCCAGTCTCAGTACGGTCAGTAGCCGCTCGAACACAACCCCAATCCTTATTTTTACAAGCATTATCAAAATTAAATGAAAGCTCTTTGACCCTTACAGTTATCAATCATTTAAGACTACTTAAGTCAACAACTAATTTGAGGAAAGTTGTCAATTTAGAATTAAAATCTGGAGATATAACTCCACCTGATTCTCTAACAAGTGCACCGCCGTCCTATTCATTTGTATTACGACAAATGGCGGTGAGAAGACGTCCGAGGCTAATGGGAACTTTTTTACCGTCGCCCTCTTTTGTCCAACACACTCCACCACCTACATACACCACGGCTTATGATGTTTACATCGAAACTGTTCCACCACCTCCTCCTACTAGGGTCTATACTTATGGGTTTACTTCAATGCCCGTCGTTTGCCCTGAATGTGGTTATACGGGGATGAGTCTAGTAACTGCCCGAGTAACGATATGCACCCATTTATGTGCATTTATTTTATGTCTTCTCTGCTGCTGGGTTTGCGCTCCATTGCCATATGTATTGAGGTCATGTAAAGAAGTTTATCATTACTGTAGAAATTGTAGAACCTTTTTAGGTATGTATAGTCCAACCAATCCTGAAAATGGATACCGGTAATGTAATATTGCTATTATCCTAATGTTATTTACCTTTGTATGATTTATTTTTATTGTATTTAATTTAATAAATGTAGTTTTCTGATAAGTGTAAGTTTGTGAGTGTTTTGAGTTTCTTACAAGATCTACGTTTGACATAGAATATGAATTGATTTCAAAACGAAATCAAGTGACGGACCATAGACAATAAATATTTGAACGCTACTCGTGTTTTATTTTGTACAAAAAGAAAGTGTAATAAAATTGTCACATTTACTGTTTAGAGCTCTATTTTGTGATAAATAAAAATCAAATTATTTTGATTTTATATTTTCTGATGTTGCTATATCACATGGTAATTTGCAAATATTTCGCAAACTTTAAAAAAATGTGATTTTAATAACGATGCGTTCTTATTTAAGTATCAATAAAAGGTCAAAACTATTAAGTGTCTGAATTAAAACATTATTCCTTTTTATATTAAAAAATGTGTGCTTGCCTATTTAGATACTTAGTTATATTTTTAACACACGAAATTAACGTTAACAATCAAAAATTGCAATTTTATGCTGTTTTACTTGAATGCGTTCACTGTCAATGAAGTTTCAGCGCCCTCTCGTGTCAAAATGTCCAGTGTAAAATTAGAAGTCACAGCCTTCCGTAAGTTCCGTGTGTGTTGCGGAAAAATCCCTTTTTGGGCGTCCGACCACATGTGTGAATAGTGAACAAAATATGGTTCTATTATGAATTTATGTTAATAGAAGCGCATTTCATAGTGATTGGTACACGATATCGATAGATAAAGTGCGTACGGATCGTTTAGTGTGCCAGAAAAGTTGGAACAAGACGACGGAAGTGCATTTTTTTGGATGTAAATACGGTCCAACCAGGGTCAGTCCGGTGTGGTACGAGAGGTTCGCGCATATTTCCCAGCGACTGACCGTGTGTGCGCGCCACTGGGACGTGTGAGTTACTCGTGAATAATTCGACCTTCGCACTGTTCGATCGGGCCGTTTTCATCGGGAAAGTTCGTTCGCGATTAGTGGGTTAACCCCATCATGCCGTCGTGTTGAGGGGCATGGAGGCGCGCTCGTGATCGTCTGTCGGCGCGGAGCGCGCGCCCGGGCTTACATAACGAGGGCAGCGGCGGCATGGCCGCCCGCGTGTCCGCCGAGGGCGCAGGGCCCTCTTACGCGTCAGTGTTGAACTTTAGAGGGGGTGACAGTAACAAGGAGAACATTGAGGCCCCGCCGGGCGAGGTGTCTGACGCGCCTCCTACTAAGCAGGATGACGAGGAGGAGGAGGGGTTCGTGCCTGTTATATCGCATGGACGCCGTCCTGGGAAGGGACGAAGGCACCCCGAGCGTAGGGCTCCGCCTCGGCCTCACAAGGCGCCCGCAACTCACGCTGAGCCCCAGCCAACACCAGAGCAGCAGCAGCAGTCGTCTGAGAGTCAGCCGAAGAAATTTGTAGAAGCGCCAATACCCAAAGTCAACCCTTGGCAGGTGAGTGGTATTATGTAAACAAAACAATGTCATAACATTCATGATGCAATTCAGCTTTATAGTTGAATCATGAAAGAAAGAAGTAAAATGTTTATGAATGTATTGTACACACTATTCCAATTAGGACTTACGCATGTTATGCCTTTGCTTCACTTTACTTTTTCAGGTTACTTTGACTTTGGACGGTGACAACTGTCTATTATTCCTATGCATTTTGTTAATGTTTTTGTATTTTCTTATTAGCATTTTGATATGTCATTCATACATTCTGTTGATGTGTTCTATGATGTAGAAAAACTACCGTTTAGTCATAATAATTATATTCCAACACTATTTGATATTATAATCATTAATGATTTTTAGATCCCTTGACAGGCAATAATAGACTTTCTATAGCTTGAAATAAATCATATTATAATTATCATCTTAAATTGGCTGTACACAAAAGAAAATCAATTGCTTTTCGACTTTGAACCAGCTTCATACTTAAGATATGAATAATATGTAAAGTTATTTCTGTCAGTTAAGAGGAATTACGCTTTAAGACACCATGCTGATCCTGTGCAGGTTGAATTAATTATTTTAACAAATATTTTCTGTCAATTGAGAGGAATTGGCTTAACTACACCATGCTGATCTCATGCAGGTTAACATCATTAATTTAACCACAATCTTCTGTCAGTTGAGAGGATTTAGTACACAATGCTGATCTCATGCAGGTTAAATTCATTAATTTAACCATTGTTATATTAACCACACCTGATGACACTTTAAGATATACATCTTGATTGCACAGTATTGCATAACATTTTGTCTTATTTTGACACTTTTGGAATTGCTCAACTTATCCACTATTACCTTGAAAATATCATTAGTTAGTCAAATCTCCAATGGCTGCAATTTACAGTAACTATTGCATTATATATTGTCCGTCATTAGTTGCTTAACCTGGGGTACAAGTCTGATATTTCAGTTGTATCCGAATGGTTGCTCAATGACAGCTTCCATAGATGAAAATGTCAAAACTCAACAATTCTGAAGTCATTTATTGACAATAAAATATTAGACTTGAGGCCCAAATGGACATAGGCGGTTCATTCTGAAATAACTCTTAGTACCTTACATTCTGAAGCCACTTTGCTACAGCTATCTTCTTCAGGGGATTGAAATCCTCCACACATACAAGTTAAATTTATATAAATGTGTATTAACTGCACCCTGGGCCTTGTTATTAACCCACTGCTCTGATAAATCTACTGTATAGCCCAACAACAGAAGGACCTTCAGGTCAGCGGGTGGACCTGAGAGAGAACACAAAAGGATCTAAGATGGAACATGTGATTCAAGTAAATACCTAACCTTTCTGAGCTCTGGTTCTCACAAACACAGAACCCTCCTATATTCATTCAGTTGGACTTTCTTCCATTGAGGCACCAACCTGAGGGCACTGTGAGGGTACCAGTACATTTTTTTATACCACTGAGTTGGCAAACAATCTTACGGCCTGCCTGATGGTTATCAGTGACCGTAGGTTATGGATGTCTGCAACACCAGAGGCATTGCTCACATATCGCAAGTAGAGCAGTGTTTCCCATTTGGTGGGTTGGTTTTTTGTATAGGGCCATCTAAATGAAATTTTACAGCAGGTTGCAGCATTTCCACCTTTTTTTATGGGATAGGGGGGCAAACTAGCAGACCGTTCACCTGATGGTAAGCGATTACCGCTGCCCATGGACACCCGCAACACAGAGGAGTCGTAAGTGCGATGCCCGACTTTTAAAAGGGTTTGGGCCTCCGGTATCCTCACTCACTCGGCGAAACGCAACGTAAGTGTTGTTTTACACCAGTTTTCTCTGAGGCCGTGAGGATTTAAAATGTGTGGCAATCGTGGGAGAGCCGTGCTTCAGCACGAATGGGCCGGCTCGACCGGAGTGATAGGTCGAGCCGGCCCATTGCATGGCTCTCCCACGATTGCCACACATTTTAAATTTAATGACACTTGGTTAATGTAACCAGGTGGGGACAGTTAAAATGGTTGAGTGGGACACAAAGGGCCAGAAGGGCAGTATGAAAATTATCGCGCCAAGCTCAGAACAATTGGAAGTACTGGACCAGTTAATTATTAAATGCAAATCAATAGGAATGGATAGCATATTTATTCAATACTCAATACTCAATTCTTTATTGCATTCCATAATATAAGTAGGTAATATGTTATACAAATGTTAGGCTTAAAAAGTAGACAAAGAGAAGAGACACGGAAGAGTGCTGATTTGTTTATTTTTTTTTTTTGTTTAGCCTTTGTTGTCCCACATCTGAGCAAAGGCCTCCACCCATTTCTTCCAGTTGTCTCACTGCTGTTTTATTATATAGTATTTATAATAGAATATTAATAATTATTATTATTAACTAACAAACAAACTTTTTTTTTTTGACATTCAATATTTATTTGTTTATAGAACTCTTCAGCTTTTTAAATTAGTATAGATGGAAAAAATAAATAGAAATAGAATATTAATAATAATTATTATTAACTAGCTTCTGCCCGCGATTCGTCTGCGTAGCGTGATGATATATAGCCTTCCTCAATAAATGGGCTATCTAACACTGAAAGAAATTATTCAATTCGGACCAGTAGTTCCTGAGATCAGCGCGTTATCAGCGCGTATAGAGTATATATTTACAGAGGGATGCTGTCGATTCTTTTCTTTTTTGCTGTAAATTAAAGGAAATTGGTAAGCAAGGGGTCAACCCAAAACCAAAAAACATACCAAGTGGTTGACAAGATAAAAAAGTTTGTCAATAAATAACTATTGTTTCATAAGCTCGCTGTTTAGAACAGTTGTTCTGGTAAACATAATATAACATAACATACCATCACGCCTGTATTCCCCGAAGGATTAGGCAGAGGCGTACTAATGTACACCCACAGTTCACCGGTATGTTCGCCGGTATGCCGGTAGGTCCCATGTAATAGGGGATGAGCCTATTGCCATTAATCGGGCACTAATTCCTAACTCCAAGCTGCTACTGGAAATTTCATAGAAAAACCCAATAACTCTGCTCGACCTGGGAATCGAACCCAGGACCTCTAGCGTAGCAGTCGCGCTCAGGACCACTTGGCTAATGAGGCAGTTCTGGTAAAACCTCATAAATAGGTGTCTTTGTGCAAATATATTGAAATTAGTGAGCACAATATTCACGAATATGAAATATTGACAACTCTTATTGTGTTTAATTCAAGTTTTAAAATCTACAACTTCAGATACACACCCAAACACGGTTATTTTGACTAAACTCTACATAGAAATTCATTACATACACTCACGCCATCCTCCCATCAGGGTAGTCAGAAACTAGGTACGGTCTGTACTTAGTTTCCACCACCACTGGCTATGATTCTTTCAGACTTCTTTTACTTCTGACCTTTTTGAAGGACCTCGCCAATAAGATCGGCGTATGTCCTTTTAGGACGACCTCTTCCGACGCTGCCGCTGATATTCGCCTTATAAATTCCTTTCGTCTTTCATTAATTCTCTCAACATGTCCAAACATACATTTACATAGAAATAAAATTTTAAAATTCTAATAACTTGACTTGGAATGATGGTTGTATTGAATACTACATTGTAGTACCGTAGTAAAACTATGCTTATCAATATTTACTACAATTTGTATAAAACATATGATTTTACGGTTCAACTGTTATGTCACCCTATAACATCACATTTTCTTTAAGTAACAGATATGAGTAAAACAGCAATAATTAATTAATAATATAGCTCTTGCCTATGGTTTTACTTGCATCGCAATGGCTGCAGACAACAGTGCCATCTTCCGAGCCCAATTATAGCTAAGAAATACCCAAGTGACACCATAAGCAAAAGAATACATCAATATCGATCAAGCCGTTTAATAGAATCAGAATCACAGAACACTAGAATTTTATACATAGACTAGCTACTGCCCGCGATTTCGTCCGCGTAGCGTGATGATATATAGCCTTCCTCAATAAATAGGCTATCTAACATTGAAAGAATTTTTCAATTCGGACCAGAAGTTCCTGAGATTGGCGCGTTCAAGCAAACAAGCAAACAAACTCTTCAGCTTTATTATTAGTATTGATATAGATAATTGGTTTGTAGATAGTATATCCAATAAAACATGCATTAGATTTGATGTTAGTTTCCAACAAAATAACATCTTATTTCGTGCAGTAGTTTCTACGTGATGTGTGTACAAACATACAGACAAACTAAAATTCTGAAGATAAATTTGATTTGGCTTCTCTCTACTTCTGTTGCTCTTATAAACATAATATACCATCACGTCTGTATTCCCCGAAGGGTTAGGCAGAAGTATACTAATGTACCCACACTTCGCCTTATGTTTTAGGTTCCATGTAATAGGGGGCGAGACCATTTCCATTAACCGGACGCAAATCCCAGGTGTCAGAAGATCCATGAGGATTTTTACCGTGGGAGAGCCATGCTTCGGCACGAATGGGCCGGCTCGACTGCTCAACGCTCTCGACTCGGAGTGACACGGCCTCACAGAAAACCGGCGTGAAACAACGTTTACGTTGTGTTTCGCCGAGTGAGTGAGAAACTGAGAATACCGGAGGCCCAAACCCTTTTAAAAGGCCAGCAACGCACTTGTGACTTCTCTGGTGTTGCGGGTGTCCATGGGCGACGATAATCGCTTGTCATCAGGCGATCCGTCTGCTCGTTTGCCCCCCTATGCCATAAAAATAGGATTTTCCGTTTTCATAAAAAGGGCTACCTACCTATAGCGTATCTTACCCCATAAAAAAAATATCGTGAGAATGCACACACCTTACAATGGTCAAAACCCAATTTATATGCAAATAACTAATCAGATTCAAAACACGTCATCAGAATATTGTGAAAAATAATACTTATTTGCATTAGTTTGCGACCTAAAATGATGTGAAAATAAATTCTAGCCCATTTCGTCCCACTACTGGGTAAAGGCCTCCCTTCTCTCTTTCCAAATCGCTATTTATGTCGTTTTAGCTACCCATTATGTTACCCATACCATCTATGTTGATGTTATAATATTTTTTTTTATGAGTGGAAGTCAAGTTGTTCCTTAGCATCGGTTATCTGCCATTGTCAAAGACCTGTCAAAATCGGTCCAGCTGTTTTGTGTATCTGGAACAAAAATGTTAAGATTACAAATATTTTTTAAGTTATGGAAAAAATCGGCAGCGGGTAGGACTCGAACCTACGCCTTCTAATTAGATACACCAGGCACTAAGCCACTCCAGATAACGCTCCATCTTGCCGGAGGGCGTCCTACGTTTGCCGAGTCGCGGTCTCCACTCAAGAACACGTCTACCCCAGCGGTTGGCGGTTCTTCTACAGATATGGCTGCCATTACAACCCGCTAATTCGGTGCGCTATGTCGTATTATGAACTTGGCTGTTTACAATTTATACCGACTTCCCTATTCCTAATAAGGACGTAGCGTCCAAAAAAAGCCGATGGTCATTGATCATACTTGCCATTTAGTGCGAATTAATTAACCTAGGCCTACAAACGTTAAGTGGTTTTGTTAAATATGTCGGGTGAGGGGACAACCAATTAACACGCCAGCTAATGACACACTAATTTATTGCAGTAAGAACAGGTTATAGGCCCGGGCGCAGCCGTGGCACGCACACATACATAACAATCCCTTCCCCATAATTGACAATTATCCCTGGACTACAATAACCAACACATACAAACTACTAAGGAGTAAAGTTATCGGGAGACAGTTCCAGACGCCGCGGATTAATCAGAGGCGGTCCATTGAGTGAACTATCCGAGTCAACCTCGGGCGTGGCATAGGTCACATTCCCTCCAGATCCACAATCATCCTCCCTCTCTCTAACTGGTGTACTGGTGCTGGATGGCGAGACAACCAAATGTTCTGATGATGGAGTACCTATGACAACTAAATCAGAGTCGTCACTGTAGGTGGCATGTTCGACAACATTTCCACTGTTTGAAGCCTCATGATCATCCTCATGTGTCGCTCGTTGGACGTCTGCAGCATTATTCTGGATGTCGGGAATGTTATCTGGATCCCAGCTGTAGTTGCCCTGAGACAAGTGATTATTCTCTCGTGCTCGTATTTGATCCACGTGTCTATTTACTAAACGATCAATGCTGGGAACATAGACTGAGTACAATACATTTCCCATTTTTTCTTTAATGATCCCTTCGATCCAAACAAACTTTTTATTGTTTATATGTTTTTTTATCCACACTACATCATTTTCTTTGAATTGTTACCGAATTTTTCCTCTATAGTATTTACCCTGCAAGCACTGATTTCGTTCTACCGTTTGAGTGTGGCTAGTGGACGAGGAGTTTGGCAATGCGGCCGCTGTCGGCGCTAGTAGGTCGAGCCGCGAGCGCAGCGGCCGCCCGTACACAAGTTCGGCAGGTGACTTTTCAGTGGTACTGTTTCTGGAGTTTCGATAATCGAACAAAAATTTTGAAATATGTTCCCGTAATGGCTTTTTACTTGTATTGTTTAAAATAATACTTTTAATACCCTTCTTAACAATTTTCACGAAACTTTCAGCTTGCCCATTACTTGATGGGTGGTATACGGGAGAAAGCGCGTGTTTTATACCATTTTTTAAACAAAAATCCCTAAATTCCTGCGATATAAACGAAGTGCCATTATCTGTCACCAGTGTATGTGGAATACCGAATCTCGACATCCATTCAATGAGTTTCTCGATGACTGACTTCGAGCCATACGAAGAATTCATTATAAAGACCTCAACCCACTTACTATATGCATCAACAATGATCAGGTACATTTGGTTATTAAATGGTCCTAAAAAGTCTAAATGTATTCTATAAAAAGCGTGAGGTGGCTGTGGCCACGGTGCGAGCGGAACGTGCGGTGGCGCGGGCCGCAACGCACTGCATACAGCGCACGCGCGCGCCAGCCGCTCCAGCGCACCGTCTACGCCCGGGAACCACAGCCGCCTACGTGCCTCTGCCTTCATTTTTACTACGCCAAAATGCGAGCTATGAAGTTCATTACAAATTCTATCCCTTAATGATTCGGGTATTATAATTTTGTGTCCACGCAATAAGCACTTATTTTCGACAGATAGTTCATTACGACAATAGAAATATGGTTTTAATTTATCATCATACACCTTTCTTGGCCAACCTAACATGACGTATTCACACACTTTACGCAAGGTTAAATCCAGTTCGGTTTCACGTTGCAAATCTAATAATGAAATCGGTAGCCCGTCATCAAAAACGAAGTAAACATATGTCGCGCGGTCGTCGGTGTCGGCGGTGCTCTGTCTGTCTCGCCCCACCATTTCATTCGCGATGGTACGGCTAAGCTTTACGTTTGCACCTGAATGAGATAACGGTGACTCACTCTGGACGGGCGCGCGCGATAGATAGTCGGCGCTGTTATTTTTGCTGCTAACATACTCAATAATATAATTATAAGCAGATAAGAATATTGCATACCGCTGTAAGCGGTTCGCTGATACCTCTGGTATACCACGGTGTGGTCCAAAAATGGTAAGCAACGGTCGATGATCGGTTCGTAAAATAAATGGTACTGCTCGTGCGTATAAATATTGGTGAAACCGTCTTACTCCAAATACAATAGCCGTAGCTTCTTTCTGGATCTGAGCATAATTTTTTTCTGCTGCTGTCAACGTCCTAGAAGCATAGCTAATCGGCCGTTCACATGCATCGGACCCTATTTGCGATAACACCGCGCCTAACCCACACGGAGATGCATCAACAGTCAAAATTATTTTAGCTGTGGGGTCAAAATGTGCCAAAACTTTATCCGATGCTAGTAGTTTTTTAATCTGTTGAAATGCGTTTTCGTGTACCTCTGTCCAAGCCCACTTAGTACTTTTTTGTAACAGATTGTATAATGGGGCAAGAACAGTTGAAACGTTAGGCACGAAACTTCGATAATAATTTGTTAAACCTAAAAATGATTGTAGCTGAGAGATATTCTGTGGTCTGGGTGCGACTAAAATAGCCCTGACTTTTTCTGGCGATTTTTTTATACCATTCTTATCAATGATGTGCCCCAAGTAACTAACTTCATTTTTGAAAAACTCACATTTATTTTGTTGAAGCGTTAAACCTGCATCTGCTAACCTATCCAATACGGCAGTTAATCGCTGCATATGCTGCTTTTTATCGATTCCTGTTATTAAGATATCGTCAAGAAATAAGACAACCCCGTCCAGACCTGATAGAACACATTCCATGGCACGTTGGAAAATTGCGGGCGCGCTCGATAACCCAAAAACTAACCTTGTATATTTGAATAGTCCGCGATGAGTATTTATACATGTTATGCTTTGTGATTGTTCTAATAAACAAAACTGATTATAGGCCATAGATAGGTCTAATTTGGTAAATTGTATGCCACCATACAACTTAGAAAATAGATCATTTATCGTCGGTAATGGATATTTATCTATGACCAATTGTTTGTTTATTGTGACGGAAAAATCTGCGCAAATCCGCACACTACCGTCTTTTTTCAAAGCAGGTACTATTGGTGACGCGTAATCTGAATGTTTGACAGGTTCTAAAACCCCTAATTGAATTAAACGATCCAGTTCTTTGTCAATTTTGTCTCTCAAAGCATAAGGTACCGAGCGAGGTTTAAAAAAAATAGGTTTCGAATCAGGTTTTAATCTGAGTTCTACCGCGTATTTATTAAACTTTCCTAACCTATCCGAGAACACTGTAGGGAATCTAGAGCTTAAATAATCTACTACTGAAACATCAATTGTACTGCGAATAGATTTAACAGTAGGTGTAAATTCTAAGCCGAACAAAGCAATAAAATCACGACCTAATAAGGATGGGCCATCGTGACGAACAACGAAAAAATTAAGTTTGTGCTTAATTTCCGAGTATTCTAATTCTAAATTAATCAATCCTACTGTTTCAAGATGCTGCCCTGTATAGCTATATAGTTTTTTATTGGTACAAGATAATGGCACTTGGTTAAAATGTAGGGTATACGTACTTTGCGAAATAATACTTACTGCAGACCCAGTATCTATCTCAAACTCCAAAACCAGCCCATTGATATGAACGCTCGCCGTCATGGGTCTTCCCTTTTCGCTACGAATATTTAAGCACAACTTACCGTCGTCATCCTCATCGTCCACAAAACCACCCACAACATGTTTAACAATTGCATCACTTGTACACATCTTTTTTAAATGGCCTTTGTTATTGCACTTTTTACATTTATAGTTTTTAAAACGGCACTGACTGGATTTGTGATTGTTATAACCGCACACACTGCACTTTTCCTTAATCGCGAACACCACGCCGGCGTCGTCGATGCTACTGCCGGCTGCGCCTGCACCACACGGGGCGGGTGCGGCCACGGCGGCGCGCCGAGCACACCGCACACTTTCCGCTAACTCCACCGCCTTGGCCAAGGTTAAGTCCGTCTGATCCTGGGCAAAGAGCTTGTCTCGCTCACGTCCCGGCAACATGCCCATAATGAATTTGTCGAGAAGAGCTTCCTCCAAGTTCTTAAACCCGCAGTGTGCTGCCAATCCCCTAATTCTGGCCGCCCATTGAGTGTGGGTCTCGTCCGACCGCTGTACTGCCGCAAAGAAAACAGACTTTTCCGCAAATCCGAGCCTCTTGGGTTCGAAATGACGGTCTAGAAGTTTCAAAATTTCTTCATAATCGGTTTCCTCCAACTTCTTAGGCAGTGCCAGATCCCTTGCTAACATATAAGTAGGTCCGGTGAGGGCACTTATAAGGATTGCCCTTCGTTTGACCTTCAGTTTGTCCGACTCATCCGTTATATCATTAGCAATATACCATTGTTGTAACCGAGACTTGTAACTAGTCCATTCTTGAGACAAATGGTCGAAATTTGATAATAATCCAAAAGAAACACCATGAGATGACATTTTTGCACTCGTAAATTCGATCCGTTACGTCGCCACTGTTAAATATGTCGGGTGAGGGGACAACCAATTAACACGCCAGCTAATGACACACTAATTTATTGCAGTAAGAACAGGTTATAGGCCCGGGCGCAGCCGTGGCACGCACACATACATAACAGGTTTGAAACGTGACTGTCGAACGTGAGATGATGGTTTCGATTTCAGGGTCATATAGTTTTTTGACACTAAATTGACAGGTGCACGATATTTTTTGAATTGATCAAGGGCTTGAAGTTTGGTTGCTATTACAAACTTTTTATGTAGGGTTGCCAGGCCGAAAATAGGAAAGCCAGACTGATATTCATATTTAGCCGGACATTTTGACCTGAAAGCCTGACACAGTTTATAATAGAAAAAAAAATGTTTTTTATTTACGTACCTAAGCGGCTCGCGCGCTTTTGAATCTTTTGGCGGGACGGGTCGACCAAAAGATGGACAGGCCTGACTTTTAGCCGGACACTGCTGTAAAAAGCCGGTCATCTAACAACCCCACTTACAAGGCTTACGATGACTAAACTCAAAACCACGTCTTATCGCCTATCGAAACCTTTTTTCTCTGACGTCTGGAATTAAAAAAAATAGTAAGTTTTAATATAACAGTAAGTAATATACATATTATACAATAACTGGTATAGAATGATAAGTTTTCAGCTGATCAAAATTCATTGATTCATTCCTATACCATGATGCAAATTGTATTCATTAAAATATTTAAAATCTACGCAACCCAGTCACGAATTAAAAAGCTACCGTATGTATAAATGCCGACACATTTACGTCACAGTTCAAGCATGACATAACATGTGACTATTTTGAGGTTATGAGTGCTTATCACTTATCTGTGAAGTTGATATTAAATTTTTACGATTTCGAACTCGTTCCGGACATAGACAACGTTTTTTTAGTCTAGTTGAGATTGGCGCGAATTTTGACGTTTCAATCGACAAAATGGCGCGGTTTTTTAATATACATTCAAAGTACCTAAGTAGATAAAATGTAACTTACATTTTAATTATGAATACATTAGACAGCATATCGACAGACTCTTGAAGTCACTTGTGTCATACAGGTTTCCTTCACCGTTAAGCTAAAGCCAAGTTTTAATATCACGTTTGCATAAACATTATGGTTTACAAAAGCGTCACTAGATGGCGTTACTTACTTCACAACACGGTGTTAGACTTTATCTTTGTTTTACATAATGATAAGTATTATAATTCTGTTACTTTAATAAATACCCCTCATATTAGATTTTTTTCAATATCTATAATGTACAGACATCGGCCTGTAACAATTTTATGATATACTAGCTTCAGCCCGCGACTTCTTCTAAATGGACTTCAGAAAATTCTGAAGTCTGAACCACCACAATAACTGTCGTTTATGACCAAATGGTCATAAACGACAGTTATTGTGGCGGTTGGACGAAACTAGTATTTCAAAGTTGACAGTTGAAACTTTTTAGCTTTTTAGGCTTAAAAAATTTAAATATCTATCATTCTAACTTTATAGCGTTATGAACCAATGCTGTAATGATTAATTATCCCAAAGTACAATCGTCACTTATCGAAAGAAATCACTCTGACTTGACGCCGAAGCGTTATGCGTTATCTAATTATCTTTTACCGTAAAAACAATACGCATCTAAGATTTTTAACCTAATTAACCAATCCAATACTCACGTTTTAAAAGTAAAATATAATTGCGATAAGATATTAATTTATTAGTGATAGTATAGATATATGTAAATGCATATTACTTTACTAGTAGTAGCTTGCGGTTGCACTCGCATCCACGTAAAACGGACTTTTAGTTTATCATGATGAAACATACAGCAGAGATCTGACACTTACGCGAATATTAGACATTGAAATGAAACTACTTTTTACGCATTCTATCGCATTGTATTGATATTATTAAATTCCCGACGGTTCGGATTCTTTACAGCTTCCATGGTCACGGGTAGACTGAGGTGTTGGACGTCTTAATGTTAAACCTTTCAGCCAATAAATGATAATTGATATTTTTTTCTGTAAATAGATCTTTTAAAGACACTTTTACAAGTCAATGTTTTAAATTTTTTTGAACTAGATGGCGCCGGCATTTCCTAACTGACGACCTCTGAGAAGAAACACCGAAACAAACTCAGAGAATCATGGTCTCTTTTAAAGTCCAGACAGTAATAGTTGATATTACAATAATAACATTATTCGATATTATGCGAGTGTTACGATGTAGGGCAATATCTGGACAGGCCTTTTGAAGAAAGAGCCATAGCAGCTTTGAGTTGACCTGTCCTAACTGACGGTACGCATACATCAGGCATCGTGTAGCTCAACCATTATTTAGGTTACTATTCAATGCAGTCAGTATATGAACAATATAGGTAAATAAAATGGGTAGTCTACTGCATACACGTTTTGTAGAATATAAATAAAAGATTTTACAACCGGAAATACGTAACAAGACGTTCACAAAATAAAACAATCGATAAAGTAGGTATGTTACTTTCGATTATGTAACTCGTTCCAATTATGTCAAATTCCATTCTCGATATGTTGAAGTTTTACTTTTACTATAGCGTCTTTTAAAGTCTTGAAGCTTAAAGGCTTAGCATAATATATTCTTTAATAATATGAACCAAGTTGAGTTGAAGTTCGCAATGCCAAATATTCACAGAAAAAAGGCGTGAAACAACACTTAAGTTGTGTTTCACCGAGTGAGTGAGGATACCGTCGGCCCAAACTCTTTTAAAAGTCCGGCATCGCACTTGTGACTCCTCTGGTGTTGCGGGTGTCCATAGGCGGCGGTAATCGCTTACCATCAGGCGATCCGTCTGCTCGATTGCCCCCCTATCTGCCGCCAATAATGTAAAAACATTATTGTGTTCCGGTTTGGAGGGTAATTTAGCCAGTGACATTACAGTAGCCTAAGCTTAACCACTTTCGAAAACGTATTCTTATCGAAATCGAGAATAATCTGTATGAGGAGGAGATTAATTAACGTAAATGAAACGAAAGTGGTGTGCCAGGATCGTAGCAAGTGGAAAATCTATAATCTCTGCCTACCCTCACAGGCGTGAAAATATGTATGTATTTATGAGATTTGTAACAGAAAAAAACTCAGTACTTTTACGATATGAATTCGATAGTGCTTCGTGCTTAGGCCACTTGTCAAATGATACTTAACAACTGAGGTGTCAAGATGACAACGCACGAGTGATACCACTAGTGTTGCTGGCGCCTATAGGCTGCGGTTCCCCTTTTCAGGCGACTCTGCGGTTCTCGTTTGTCATCTTATTAAAATTCATAAATTAATTCTATAGCTGATGTAATATCTAGATCGCTTCCAAAAGCCTGCGTCATGCTGACGTCATAGTTCTCCCAACCTTAACAGCCGATAGGATACTGTCGCTTCGTATTAACTCGCTAGCATAATATATTCTAATATGGGATTTTCCCAACGTCAATTGTTTTGTTGTTTACAGACAAAATATGGTAAGGTCTACAAGATAAAAAAGATTAGGGTCCTCTGCTTTAAAACATCCATGGTCACAGGTAGACTAAGTTTTAATCTTATGTTAAAATTAGTAACAAATTTTGAGTTCTTGCTAATTACAGGTCTTGACACTTGCTTGGAACCCCATTATAGATTCCATTCAATCCAATCATTGAACTTTAAAACAGCATTCATTGAAAAACCCATTAATACTTAGCGTCCGCGTAGTAGTTGCACTTGGAGATCCTAAAACCATACAAGTCAGAAGAAGGTGTACCCCAGTCCACTCTGGCGCACACTTTCATTTCCTACCAACCACCTACACTGGTACAATCCAATGCTAGTGTTAACTTCATAAAATACCCCAAAAACACTACTCGATATGGGACTCGATCTTGGGTTCGCTCCGAAGTCATAGTATTTTCTGCGACAGACCATTACAAAGCAGAATTATCCAGTTCAATAATGCTCCTAAGAATTTTCTGCAGTGTCATTTCCACCCACCTGCCAAGCACAGTTCGTCTACCTCGACCCACACTGTGACCTCTAGTTTCCACAAGGATTAGTCAGCTAGGGACATTATCGTTACTCATAATTATTTGTATCACGAAAGTGCTGAAAAGTCATGATTTTGGAGAAGAGCTGCTTATTAGAATGTCATACATTCGACACCCGATTTCGGCTACGACGACCACTTTCAGCTACTGAAGGTTACTGAAGTGTCCACACTTGGTTGATATACCTAATTCTAGCTGTGAACGTTCTAGAACAGTTGCTCCAAACAGTAAAGATGTCATTGATATAGTTGTGTAAGTAATATTGGAAGGTTTGCTTTTTAGGTGTCCCTTTTTTCAATCGTCGTAAATTTGACAATCGTTAGTAATATTCAAAAGCTTGAGAACCAGTCTATCCTCAAAATATCGGTGATGTCTTTAAATCACGAGTGAATCATTTTCTTCTAGGCAAGCGCGCTCCATCGTAGATCTCAGTGTCGCTTAACATCAAGCGAACTGGCGCACAAGCGTAAGCCTATCGGGAATCGCTAAAAAGTCGCTACTGGCTAATCTTTTAACTACATCATGAACTGCTAATGCGCAGATCATAGGAGGTGACACGAGAAGAACAAATTCTCACGTAGCAAGCATCCATGTTGCTACAACACCTTTAATCCAGTTCCCGGCTCGCAATTGATAATACCTGAGTGTTGGCACGCGTCCAAGAGTACGTCAGTAGTGTCAACGCCACTGTGACGTTGGAACCCTGATTGTCATTGGAATGGTGTTATTTCGGTCAGTTTCTGTGATCACCGCAGGTCCCTTCGCCAAAAATAGTTGCGTTACCTTCGCATTGTTCCTTAGGTGTCTTGTTCAACGCAAGATTACAGTTCGAGGCTAGGAAAATCTCTACTCCTTTAGCTTTATTAAACTTCCGAGTTGCCATCATGTCTGGCTATAACTTCCATACAAATTTGACAACCGTGGCGAATATAGGTACTGCGCCGTACTTAAATAAAATGCCTGACTGGACGATATTTTAAAGCTAGCTTAGCAGTACCGAAACTTCTAATAATCTTCCAAGTTGGAGATTTTACTAGTGAAATCGCGTTATATTGCCTTTTCTGCTGAGGGGATTACCCTTAATAAAAAATGGTTTTCGAAATGAATACAGATAGGCATCTCATAAGAGACAGATAATATGACTTGGTCTGTGGTAGGACCTCTTGCGTGACTGGCTAGGGACTACCTTTACGTCGGAGTCTATCGTAAAGTACCTTGGTGTGTTTCCACTTTTGCGCGTGAGAGCCAGTTCCCCCTCGGTTACTACAATTTCGGCACTCTCCAGTTCTTAGGGGCTCTAAGACATCAATAACTTCTCCGGTGTTGCAGGTGTCCATGGGTGTCAGTCAATGTATATATATAAGCCATTATGCATTCTATGCGAACCTATGATGACTGTCTATCACGCAAATCAGTTTTCCTGTTTGTAGAAATATCTGCACGATCGAACTCGTTGTGGGTTTGACCCCTTATAGAGCAACTTCTTTCATTACTATTATCGTAACCAC
Source organism: Acronicta leporina (assembly GCA_947256265.1). Taxonomy (NCBI): domain Eukaryota; kingdom Metazoa; phylum Arthropoda; class Insecta; order Lepidoptera; family Noctuidae; genus Acronicta; species Acronicta leporina. The sequence goes on along the minus strand of OX366541.1, from coordinate 4,091,093 downwards.
ATTATTGTACAAACCCATTTTATTTAACTTTACCTTTAGGAAGTGTTTACTTCAGAGAGAGCCACTTCACGTGGGAGAGTCATGCTTCGGCACGAATGGGCCGGCTCGACCGGTGTGATACGGCTTTACAGAAAACCGGCGTGAAACAACGCTTGCGTTGTGTTTCGCCGAGTGAGTCAGGAAACCGGAGGCCCAAACCCTTTAAAAAGGCGGGCAACGCACTTGTGACTCCTATAGTGTTGTGGATGTCCATGGGCGACGGTTTCAGCTTACCATTAGGAGATCCGTCTGCTCGTTTGCCCCCCTATCCCATAAAAAAAATCAGTTATATTTTTCGAGATGTCCGATTTTTGATACGACTGCGTTCGGCTAAGTTCGTCAATGATCGGTAACGTGAAATGGCCCATAAAACCTCATTAATGTCTTCTAATACTGCTGATATACACAAGGCGTGTACTATGATAGAATTCGACGCAATAGTGGGCAGTTTGGACCGTGTCCAACATGTTTAAGAGTAGCCGTTAAAACTACAGGCAAAAAGCATTGAAGCGAAGTAATTAGAAAGAGCTGTATGCTTGTATTCCATGATAAATAGAGAGAATAGTGTATCATTTAATTTTATATATCGACGCTAACTGCTAATGCCTCCTTTCTGACGTTTTTTGGTGAATTTACCTTTTTAACCCCTGATGCAAACCGGGATATGAATCGGGGGAAATTTCAAATCGAATCGAACTTTGGTATCTTGGTAATGATACCTGTCTCAGTAGCCTAGTGATCCTGAGTGTTACGACAGAGGTCCTGGCTTCAATTTCCAGGTTGAGGAAAGTGTTATAATTGGGTTTTTCTGTGAATTCTCAGTGGGATTTGTACCCGGTTGATGGCTCGCCCCGTATTACATGGGACCTAAACATACGGGCAAATTGTAGGTGTACATTACTACGTCTTTGCCTAACTCTTCGAGGAATACAGGCGTGATGATGTTATGTTATGATACCTACGCCACGAATCGTCTGTTACATCCCCGTGCGAAACAAATATATAGATATTTGACCCATTGAACCATGAACTACCTCATTAGCCAAGTGGTCCTGAGCGCGACTGCTACGCTAGAGGTCCTGGGTTCGATTCCCAGGTCGAGCAAAGTGTTATTGAGTTTTTCTTCCCAGTAGCAGCTCGGAGTTAGGAATTTGTGCCCGGTTAATGGCAATAGGCTCGCCCCCTATTACATGGGACCTAAACATACCGGCGAACTGTGGGTGTACATTAGTACGCCTCTGCCTAACCCTTCGGGGAATACAGGCGTGATGGTATGTTGGACCCATCGAGATACATATTACAGACACAGTGTGCTCTGCTAAATTAAAAAGGAAAGGTAATGCCGGACACATCAGATTGGGAACAGCTAAAGTCAATGACGCCCTGACCTGGAATTTCAGAGCCAGAAAACACGCATTGCGAAACACTCGAAGCTAAAAAAATATTCTAGACATTGTTATTTACGCTAGACATAATAAAGGTAGTTATTAGGTTATTCATCCTTATTATCAACCTATTGTAATGTTCCACTACTGGGCATTGTTCCTTTCTCGGAATGAGAGATTATGTTAGTCCAAGAGGCCACTTTTTTATGGGATAGCGGGCAAACGAGCATATGGATCGCCTGATGGTAAGCGATCACCCTTGGACACCCGCAACACCAGAAGAGTCTCAAATGCGTTCCGGCCTTTTAAAAAGACTTGGGCCTCCGGTATCCTCACTCACCCGGTGAAACACAACGTAAGCGTTGTTTCACCTCTGTTTTCTGTGAGGCTGTGTTATCATTCCGATCGAGCTGTCCCATTCGTGACGAAGCATGGCTCTCCAAAACTTAAAATAATGAAGCGATTTTTTTATGGGATAGCAGGCGGCACGGTCGGATCGCCTGATGGTAAGCGATCACCGCCTCCCATGGACACCCGCAACACCAGAGGAGTCACAAGTGCGCTGCCAGCCTTTTAAAATGGAAAAGAATCCATAAATTTAGCTAACTAATCCATTAATTATTTAGCTTACTATACCAGCTGATCGTAAAATTTGTATGGTGAGGCGAAACAGCGCTGTTAGCTGTGCCATATACGACTCACTGGTCTGTTCTCGTAACTGTATCTCAGTACCCAGAATACGCCTGACACCCGCAAATAAACGATCCAGCTAAATATAATAATATGACGGATGTATATGGCCTTGACAGTTGACGAGGCAAGCTTCAACGCACGGCCAAGAGTAAGGTCTCTTTCGTGTGATAACTCATTTATTTTTAACAGACTTTTAAAAGGAGACTATGATTCTTGCAAAGGCAGCGCACTTGTGACTCCTCTGGTGCTGCAGCTGTCAATTGACTGCGGTGATTGCTTACCATCAGGCGATCCGTCAAAATCTCTGTTTCTTTCTTCGGTGTTTCTTCTCAGAGTTCGTCAGTTTTTCGTGCAGGGATCGAAGCCACAACCCGTGGTGTATAAGCTGATTGTTCAAACACTATGCTAAACACGCTGCCAATTCTGTAGTGAAAGTGCCCTTGACATTATGTAGTGATGGCGTATTACATAAGAATACGTAAATAAGAGCTATTTATATGCATGTGCGGATGAATCATACGCAGCCCTTATATATACAAATATTGTAAATGCGAAAGTAACCCTGTCTGTTTGTTACGTTTCAATGTCTAGACTGCTGAACCAATTTAGATGTATTTTGGTATAGAGAGAAATTGAATATTAGGCGGGTCACACAATATCACATATCGTCAACCCGTCCCCTCTTAAGGTGTGACGTAAATTGATGACTCGTTAGAGAAGGATTAGGGCTCAAAAATCCCGTTTAGATACGAGAGAAAAAGCGAGCAAGAGCTTGTCTGGAATATACGCTCGAAGAAGACATCCGTAGGATGTTAACTGCATCGACTTCTACCGGGTCCAAACTTTTGCTTAGAAAATATGGCCGCTCTGGTACGAAAAAAAATCATAGCTTATTTTATTACATAATTAACAAACCGTTGCGGTTAGGTAGGTATATACCATAAAATAAAAATAAAAAATGGTTGGACACTCTTATTGTTATATTATGCATTTTTTTTGTTTATAAGTTACTCTACAAAGAAACTATTTAAGTAAATGAATATAAATTTTATTAAATTACCCGGCACGGAAATGGCGTATTTAACATAACACGCACATACATACAATCACGCCTGTAGTCCCCAAAGGGTATGGCAGAGGCGTTCTTTACACCCATCGTGAGCCGGTATGTTGAATTTCTACCGTGGGAGAGCCAAGCTGGGCGAATAGCTGGCTCGACCGAAGTGATACCACGGCCTCACAAAAAACCGGCGTGAAACAACGCTTACGTTGTGTTTCGCCGAGTGAGTGAGGATACCGGAGGCCCAAATCCTTTTAAAAGGCCGGTAACGCACTTGCGATTGCGGATGTCCATGGGCGGCGGTAATCGCTTACCATCAGGCGATCCGTCTGCTCGAATTCACGCTGAAGACCACTAGGCTAATGAGGCAGTTTAAATCTCTAAAATATGACTAATGAATGATATAACATGACTGTATGACATTACTATGACGTAATTGAGGCGACTTCCATGAGAAAATCTGTGGCAGAAAAAAGCTAAAACTATGCCAACTCTCACACTTTAACGTGTTACGTTGTTTTAATTTATATATGATTCAAAACCTCCTCAAGAAAACAAAAAGAAAGCTTAAAATAATGTTAAGTGCAAAACTGTTTTGGAAGTCGGTGGCCAAAACAAAAGATACAAATGGAATGGAAGGCACTGACTTCCGAAACGGTTTTGCACGTGAGTAATAATATTTTAAAACTTTTTTGAAGGTTTCGAAGGCTATGTTTTGGTTTTTGCGGCTTATAGTATTATTGCGATCTATGTCGGTCTATTGTGATCGCCACTGTAAGAATTAGAGATTCTTGAGAGAGAACCTTGCGGCTATTATAGATTAGCCAGTGAAATTACTGGTCAAATGAGACTTAACAACTGAGGTGACATCACGACAACGGCTGCGGTTGCCGCTTACCATCAGGCTACCTAAATATCGATGAAGACATGACATAATAACAAAAAAGACAAGTAGATAAATTGAATACAACAAGCAGGATGTTTATTTTACGTCAGAATCGCGTAAAATGTTAATATTACATCAGTTACGTTTACCAGTTTTACAAGGGAGTCGGATTGGCCTAAAGCCAACATTGGCGAAGAAATATGTAACGCGAATGCTTTCAACATTTTCTTTGTATTCGTTTAAATGCCTTCTTTGATTTATTATTATTATTTATTTAGATAATAAGGTACATGGTAATAATTAATATGAAGTACATGGTGTCCAACAAAACTATTCTTAACAAAACTTAGAGTGTGGCCAATTGTAGACACGCATCCCTGCATTAGCTATTGATTACAAGCTTGGTTTTTTGCTCCTATAGTTCCTTTAGCTCACCAAAGTCAAATTTCAATTGGTTTTTCACAATTTGTTCGTGTATAACTCATTCTAGAATCATGGATTCTGGACTTTAAAAGAGACCATGATTCTCTGAGTTTGTTTCGGTGTTTCTTCTCAGAGGTCGTCAGTTAGGAAATGCCGGCGCCATCTAGTTCAAAAAAATGTAAAGCATTGTCTTGTAAATTTACAGAAATAAATATCATTTATCATGAAGTAGGAATAGCGACATTAACTATACAAAAATCTCAATTCAGCACCACTTAAATCTTTTGTTTTGAATCGTTATAGTTAGAAGTTGCCCAAATTGGCTATGAGCGGTTAGCACAGTTTTTGGTTTAAAACAAAGGTTTTAGTTCTGGTTAGTGAATTTTGTACTGTCATGTCTAGAATGTATTATAGACCTACTATACGACGGTTTGGTTACTATCCAAACAGAGTCGCTAATGAAACGCCTGAAACATGTAAATTAATGTGTAACTAATTTTTATACAATACGTTTCAAGGTCTTTGTCACAAGTGGCAAGGAATTAAGTCAGTATGCTAAAACAATACTTATTTAGGCTTCCATTTGTGAAATGACATCTGTTAAAACACGACGTCAATATTAATGTAAAAAGTAAGAGCCAAGTTTATCATTATTTTTGTTTGAGCGAAAATTTATTCCGCTTTCAGCCCGCTGGTTTGAACCCGTTCTTATATTAAGAAGATATAATATAGATTGCTGTGACATTTGACAGCTTTAAGATATGTCGAAATCTTAAACGATAAATGAACGGCCCTTCTATCCTTTAGTATACCCACATTACGGGTTTGCGTGTGTGAAAAATAATTGGTTTTTAAAGCACCCAAGTACAAGAGAAAATACTTATTGATTTTTTTAAAGATTCTAGCAACAAATGCAGCGATATTTAAAATAGGATGAACTAAAATTACCTTAATATAGATAAATATTAAATGAATAAATGTATAAAAATAAATGCAACTATGTATGAAATAAATAAATAAACTAACTAACCTTAAATAAATAAATATTAAATAACAACCAACTAAACAACCTAGTACCGGTGAACAACCCAGTCTCGAAAGTCTCTCCCGAGAGAGTCACAGTATTTCCCTGTCCGGGAATCCCGGGCAACCTGGGTTCCTCCGGGTCGCTACCAGAAAAAAAAACCCGGTCCTGGTTTCGGTACTACATGCCGTGGTGAAAACCAAGCGGTAACCATGCATTCAAGACAGACGTTAGCGGAAAGTCATTTCGACCGTAAAGCTACAAACAGTAGCAGCAAGCATTATATTTATATAAACTTGGCTCTGCACTACCATGCACCCAGATAAAAAATATCGGAAAATGTGAGTTTTAAACGATGTACATATCTGGATGTAATCATTATCTTATCTTCAAGGGGAAAAATACTACGGTGTTAATATAAAATTTTTATCATGGTTTGATTTTGAAATCTCTCAGTTGATCTGTGCTCTATCTAAAGATTGCTTGGGCGCAAACTAGGGTTGCCGACCGTCCTGATTTCCCAGGACGTGTTCTGCTGTTTGGTGTGTCCTGGGGCGTAGTTTTTAAGTAGCGTCCGGGCCGTCAATAGTAGTTGTATTCATCAAAACTATCTATGAAAAAGATATGTATGAAGTGTGACAAAATACTAGCTTTATATACTAAATGCATATGAAAGTACAACATATATATGGCACTTAAACAAAAAATATTTTTCGGCTCATCTCTGAAATGACTGGACCTATTTTGACGGGGCTTTCAATGGCAAATAACTGATGTTATAAGCTGTAACTTAGGGTACTTCTATATCAGAAGGGCGGGCGGTCGGGCGGGCGTTTTGGGGGCTGTCTATATTGTAAAAATGACGTTCAAAAAGTACTACCTAGTAGTCTATATTGAATAAATGATTTTGACTTTGACTTCATAAATACCTACTTTTGCGACGCGAATGAAACAGCTATGTATAATATATTCTTATTTTAATCTGTTTCTTTTGATATTTACATAAATCATATTGTTTCTTCGTCCTCTTCCGCTACTGTTGAAGTAAACAGGTGTTAATTTGCAAATTTAAACGTCACCATTTTTTTTAATCTCCTTAAATGGCACGTGATATTTGAACGTGAGATTTTGCAATGTTTAGTAACTTTTTTATGGATAACTGCCTCCTTAGCCAAGTGGTCCTGAGGGCGACTGCTACGCTAGAGTTCCTGGGTTCGATTCCCAGGTCGAGCAAAGTGTTATTGGGTTTTTCTATGAAATTCCCAGTTGCAGCTCGGAGTTAGGATTTGTGCCCGGTTAATGGCAATAGGCTCGCCCCCTATTACATGGGACCTAAACATACCGGCGAACTGTGGGTGTACTAAAGTACGCCTCTGCCTAACCCTTCGGGGAATATAGGCGTGATGGTATGTTATGTTATGTTTTCTATGTATTAATTAATTATCGGCAAACGAGCCACCTGGTGGTAAGTAGTTAATGTTGCCCAGAGACACCTGCGACACCAGAGGAGTTGCTGATGCTTTGCCGAGCCATAAGAACCCCTACGGACTGCAGACACAAGCCGGAGTCGCAACAACCGAGGGGGAACTGGCTCTTATGCGCAAAAATCGAAACACACACCTCATTGCTTTACGATAGACTGCGTCGTAAGGGCCAGCCAGTCAGACCCCAAGAGCTCCTACCACTGGGCAAGTGAGATAATTTCTCGGCTTTTACGAGATGCCTATCTGTAAGGAAGTCGAACCTTAATTAGTAGAAGTAAAGTACATCTTGTGCAGTTCAATAAGTTTTCCTAAACCGTCTTGCGCCTACGCATGCCTCGGAATGCGTAAGCGCCTTAGTATAAACCATTGATTCGCAATCGCACACGATGATAAGCGCTGATAAGCCACTCACTTCCGCTATTCTGGTATAATAGTACATTACTGTTTTACACACACATTTTTATGATTATTTTTAGTAGATAACGACAGTTGGATGGATTGTAAAGGTTGGATTAGACTGTGACGTGGCTTCAAGGAAAAATCCACAATCCTTCCACATATTTTATTTTTATAGAATAGATACAGTTACAGACTACAGATTAAACATTACATAGTATTCGAACAATCATTAAAAACTATACACATCATTCACATATTTCTTTTATGGTATAAATAAAATTACTTTTTAATTTTTATACAAAAAAAATTGAGTAATTAATCATAATTTAATTGTAAAAGAGTTCGAAGTGATCGCAACCTTTTTTTGATGTGTGTACGCTTTCGAAAATGTGTTCGTATTATTTCAATAGTTCATCCAACTACCATTTAACGAGTGAATCGGTTTCTTATAGGCAAATGCGCTCCATCGTAGATCTCAGTGTCTTTTTACATCAGGCGAACTGGCGGACAAGCGTTAGTCTATGAAGTCTTTACAATAATAATTACATAGTGTGGTTAGTTCATATGATTATTTTTGGTTTGGTGTGCGTTTTACGGACGGAAATACTTTTTCTTTCTTTGTTCTTCTAATAATCTATATATATAAAAGAAAGTCGTGTTAGTTACACTATTTTTAACTTAAGAACGGCTGAACCGATTTGACTGAAAATTGTTGGAGAGGTAGCTTAGAACCAGGAGACGGACATAGGATACTTTTTATCCCGTTCCCGTGGGATGTGATGACAGACCGAATTCCACGGGGGCGAAGCCGCGGTCAGAAGCTAGTTAGAAGAATAAATTGAACTTGTTCAGAAAGAATTGAAAAAGCAACGTCGGCCATTGAAAATAATATAAGAATTTATTATAGTTATAAATTGCGAGAAGCATAGCATAACTGATTAGAAAGTCCTTGTGTTGATAAAAATACACTGATAAGTATAACAGTCATCAATCATTAACAGTTTAAAACTTTATGTTTTTCCATTCTGCCTCATTGGTCCTGAGTACTACTGCTACACCAGAGGTATTGGGTACGATTTCCAGGCTGATTGTTGTTGAGTTTTTTCGCTTTTATATGGGATCTAAACATACTGGCAAACAGTGGGTGTACATTAGTAAGCCTCTGCCTAACCCTTCGGGGAATATAAGCGAGGTGATATGGTATGTTCTAGTATAAAAATTGACTCTACCGCTTCCTACTCAGTTGTCTTAAGAGGAGGACCGAAATGACCGAGTAAACGCTATACCAAAAAATAAATCATAGGTAGAGAATTTGGCTACAAATTTTTCAAAGTCATGCGCGTCTTAATAGTTAATTATCTGTAGTCTTAAGACTTATATACATACCATCACGCCTGTATTCCCCGAAGGGTTAGGCAGAGGCGTACTAATGTACACCCACAGTTCGCCGGTATGTTTAGGTCCCATGTAATAGGGGGCGAGCCTATTGCCATTAACCGGGCACAAATTCCTAACTTCGAGCTGCTACTGGGAATTTCATAGAAAAACCCAATAACACTTTGCTCTACCTGGGAATCGAACCCAGGACCTCTAGCGTAGCAGTCGCACTCAGGACCACTTAGCTAATGAGGCAGTTAAAGACATATCTTGAAACCTTTTTGCTAATCTGACGCGAAGTGTCATAAAATGTAGTTTGATCCCATTATCTCGACTTCGGGTGAGTTGTGGGTTGGAACGTTCCTGCATAACTACGTCCAATTATAAACAGCTTTATTAGTAGGCCCCTCTAATATTTTCAATGTCACTAGGATGTAATGTTTTATTATAAAAAGCATATTATCATAACACCAAATAAAAAGCAACATCGAGTCAATAACCTATTACGTTATTTGGCGGCAAAAAATCGGCGGCCATATTGGTTTTACAAGATCCATTTTGGTCGTCTTTCGTGAGGCTTCTAAAGCTGCGATAAAGGTGGTAACTACACTTATTATGTAACAAGCTGTTTCACTCGCGACATAGAGTGATATTAATCTTTACCTCTTTTTAACACCCTCAGCGCCAAACCCTGTGGTAGTATTTTTGTTAAAATATTTTTTTTTTGTTCGGACTTGTTTAGAACAACGTAATCATTATATTTTGTTTCCCCCCCCCCTATTTATCCTTGTTTTTCCTGGATTTTCACCCGTGTGACCTTTGGATACACGTGGCAGACACAGTGTTCCAGACACTGTGTGACAAAAAGATACTCATGGCGCCTAAGGTGTTAAAGATGGGGACCTCTTTAAAATGCTAAAATACAAAATAACTTAAATACGCCATTATTAATGTATATATATATATATATATATTATTAACTAGCTTCCGCCCGCGACTTCGTCCGCGTGGAATAGTTACTTAGTCTTAGCAGGATGATAGCCTATAGCCTTCCTCAATAAATGGACTATCTAACACCGAAAGATTTTTTCTAATCGGACCAATAGTTCCTGAGATTATCGCGTTCAAGCAAACTTGGCAGGTGGCAGGAAGCTGAAGGGGATCATCATCTCCTTACAGGTGGTAAGAAGATGATGATCCCCTTCAGCGGCTTGTAGTATGTTTTGATTGAAGCTCACTTCAAGATATAGCCAATATTGTTAGTTGATAATTGAGTATTGAGTATCCGAGCGGAACTTTAGTAAAATATGTCACGGGAACAGGAATAATAAAAGAACGCTAAATGAGGATATGTCCTTTAGAGCGTTTGTTGGGTCCGAGCGGACCCAAGCTCGGTCCGCACGGATACAAAACAAACGCTCTAAAGGCTGATGAATAACGTATTTATTTGGATAAGGATTAATAATATAATGTTTATAAAAACACCTACGCAAATAATGCATTTGGAATTTTAGAACAAAGTTAGCATAAAAAAGGTTATAGTGAGCCAACCTTAAAAGATAGACATATGCTGTCGTGGACTTTTTTTTAGAACTTTTAAAGAGGAATAATTATGTCATATATGATTTTTGCGAAACTTTAACCGTTTACGCAGCGCACGCATCGGAAGCTCTCAAAAGGAAAAAAAAACGAATTTTAGAACAAAGTTAACATAAAAACGTTTATAGTGAGCCAACCTTAAAAGATAGACATATGATGTCACGGACTTTTTTTTAGAACTTTTAAAGAGGAACAATTCTGTCATATATGATTTTTGCGAAACTTTAATCGTTTACGCAGCGCATGCATCGGAAGCTCTCAAAAGGAAAACCCCCGATTTTGAAACATTCTTCATTGATGCTCCGCTCCTATTGGTCTTAGCGTGATGATATATAGCCTATAGCCTTCCTCGATAAATGAGCTATCTAACACTGAAAGAATTTTTCAAATCGAACCAGTAGTTCCTGAGATTAGCGCGTTCAAGCAAACAAACAAACAAACAAACAAACAAACAAACAAACAAACAAACAAACTCTTCAGCTTTATATATTAGTAATAGATGTAATGTATTTACAATAATAATTACATAGTGTGGTTAGTTCATATTTTTTTGGTTTGGTGTGCGTTTTACGGACGGAAATACTTTTTCTTTCTTTCTTCTTCTAATAATCTTATATATATAAAAGAAAGTCGTGTTAGTTACTCCATTTATAACTCAAGAACGGCTAAACCGAATTGGCTGAAAATTGGTGGAGAGGTAGCTTAGAACCAGGAAACGGACATAGGATACTTTTTATCCCGTTCCCGATACTTTTTATTCCACGGGTGCGAAGCCGCGGGCAAAAGCTAGTTTGTAATAAATTGGCTGGGTGAGAGGCTGTTTGATTGATTCCAGTTATGGAATCACCTATCATAATTCACGTAACAAAATAATTAAAACTTACACAAAATTAGTCATGTTGTCACGTGCCTTCGTCACCCTGTTTTTATGCCAAATTCGTGCGTCCTTTCACACGCACGCGCCGGTTTTAAAGTAGCAAGTAAGCACTTGACTTTCGAAGGACATCTCCAACGACGGGGTACATTGAACTTTTGTGGGATGATAGCCTATATAGCCTTCCTCAATAAATGGACTATAGAATCTAACACCGAAACAATAGTTCCTGAGATTATCGCGTTCAAGCAAACTTGGCAGGTGGCACTTGACAGGTGATAGGAAGATGATGATGATCCCCTTCAGCGGCTTTTAGTATGTTTTGGTTGAAGCTCACTTCAAGATATAGCCCATATTGTTAGTTGATAATTGAGTATTGAGTATCCGAGCGGAACTTTAGTAAAATATGTCACGGGAACAGGAATAATAAAAGAACGCTACATGAGGATATGTCCTTTAGAGCGTTTGTTGGGTCCGAGGGGAACCAAGTTCGGTCCGCTCGGATACAAAACAAACGCTCTAAAGTCTGATGAATAACGTATATATATAACGTATTTATTTGGATAAGGATTAATATCATGTTTATAAAAACACCTTCGCAAATAATGCATTTGGAATTTCAGAACAAAGTTAGCATAAAAAAGGTTATAGTGAGCCAACCTTAAAAGATAGATATATGCTGTCACGGAGTTTTTTTTAGAACTTTTAAAGAGGAACAATTCTGTCTTATATGATTTTAGCGAAACTTTAACCGTTTACGCAGCGCACGCATCGGAAGCTCTCAAAAGGAAAAAAAACCCCGATTTTGAAACATTCTTCATTGATGCTCCGCTCCTATTGGTCTTAGCGTGATGATATATAGCCTATAGCCTTCCTCGATAAATGAGCTATCTAACACTGAAAGAATTTTTCAAATCTGACCAGTAGTTCCTGAGATTAGCGCGTTCAAGCAAACAAACAAACAAACAAACAAACTCTTCAGCTTTATATATTAGTATAGATAGATATGCTTTATTAACTTTGAGTTCACGAAAGATTTATTTTTGTGACTTCACGAAAAGTTTAAACATAAATTAAATTTAAAAAAATAAGGAGCTTATAAGCATTTCAATGTTATCCGAGACAGAGCGGACTATAGCAAAACGGTGACGTGAAATATTCAACCCAATAGAAATTATTTACTAATACTCTTTTTGTGGAAAAGAGACAGGAGCTTCCCTCTCAATCTCCACCAAAAAACTTTAAACACTTTTATCTTACAACTTTATTAATAGATTCAATATAATTTTCAGTATACAAATTGTAATCCTACTAACATAATAAATGTAAAAGTTTGTGAGCATATATAGAGGCCTGATGCTTAGAATTGTAGATAATATAGATACGTATTAAGTGCAGGAATATTTTCTCTAGCTATTTCTCCAGACAGTCAACAATTCAGTCTAAAAATATGCGTTTAAATTTGAACGTGCGCAGTATTTGTAATCGAATTGCATAGGGTAGGTCACATTGGCGCTGCGCAATAATACTAGGGTTGCTTCCCCATCCCTTTCCGAACATAACGGGGGAATTATTATTAGCAAGCCTGTGTCGTTTTGCAATTACTAAGGTCCGTTTTATAAGCTGACTTCTAAAGAAAACGGTTCTCAATTCGACGCGTAAATGTAGAATTAAATGTATTTCTCTTAAAAAGATTTTTACAAGATTGTTTTTCATGTGTCTAGATGGAGTTAGTGTTTTCTGGCTGACGACGTTTGAGATGCCGAAACAAACTCAGACAATCTTGGTCTCTTTTAAAGACCAATATGTTAGTTGTTGTAGTATCAAATACGCAAGTGCCACAATGAAGAACTATGTCTGAAATCGTCTTTCAACGAATGATCCATTCTGATTGGTCCGTTGATATAAATTTTTCCGTTCATACGGGCTGCCTGATGGTAAGAGCCATGCTTCGGCATGAATGGGCCGGCTCGACCGGAGTGATAACACGGCCTCACAGAAAACCGGCGTGAAACAACGCTTGCGTTGTGTTTCGCGGAGTGAGTAAGATTACTGCAGGCCCAAATTCTTTTAAAAGGCGGGCAACGCACTTGCGAATCCTCTGGTGGTGCGGGTGTCCATGGGCGGCGGTTATCGCTTCCCATCAGGTGATCCGTCTGCTCGTTAAAAAAAGCACCAACCGCTGTCTCTAGACGCCAGCGACACCAGAGGTATCACTCGAGCGTTTTCATCTTGACTCCTCAGTTGTTGAGTCTCATTTGCATAGTAATTTCCCTGGCTACATTACCGTTCAAACCAGAACCTCAGCTCGGGGTCCCGAAATTAGACTAGAAAATTAGATTTCCCCTCAATCTTCCCCAGTTAAGATTAGTGCTTAAAGCCACTGAAAGATAATTGACTTCGAACAGGGAAAACAAGTTGATTGGTTTATTTACGCTTTGGTCTCTAATCCAAGCTTCCGGCTAAGGACGCCATTGAAAGCCAGTAATAGCTTTGCTAAAATACATGGCGACACTGCTTAAATAATCGTAAAAATTAATGTTAATCTCCAGATCAACTTCTGAGGACCATAGAAGATTTTTCCAGGAAGTAATTTAACCAAAACCTTTCTTTTTTGGAACTGCTCACCTAGTTTTAACAGTTCTAAACATACCATCACGCCTGTATTCCCCGAAGGGTTAGGCAGAGGCGTACTAAGGTACACCTACAGTTCGCCGGTATGCTTAGGTCCCATGTAATAGGGGGCGAGCCTATTGTCATTAACCAAAATTCCAAACTCCGAGCTGCTACTGGGAATTTTATAGAAAAACCCAATATCACTTTGCTCGACCTGAGAATCGAGCCCAGGACCTCTAGCGTAGCAGTCGCACTTGGGACCACTAGACTAACGAGGCAGTTCTATTACTCCCTATAACATGGGTCTAATTGAAATTAAACATTGACTTTCAGCGGCTTAGGCGTGAAAAGGTAACAGACGGAGTATACTGTAAGATTTATAATATTTGTCCCTTTAAGATATGGGTGGAAATTATAATGTCAAAACAGACTCATTTCATTCACACAGCCTAAATCTTCAAGTCCTAGACAGCTGCTGCTATGACTGCTAGACCGAAACGGCGCCCACATCGTACGGTTTAAATTCTAAAGCCACAGTTTTCTTAATTAATCGCTAACCGTCGCTTGCGCAGGTGTCTCGCACCTCGAGGCCTCCGACGCTACCCGACAAAAACCGAAGTGCGCATCGCTTTTTATTTCAAACGCCGAACGTTGTCCTGTAAAAAATGTTGTTTTATTCATCTTGCTTCCGTCCTGCTCGCTCGTATGTTGATTGTTATTGCTTTCTCTGTTACACGCGATTATTCAGCGGAGTCTTGATCCGTGAAGTTGATTATTTCAGTTTCTGCACGCGATCGAACTTAGACGGTTATGGAAATACAGTATTATATCCGCTATATATACGCTTGGTTTTTCTGGTTCTAATCTTAGGGCCACTTGCACCAACTTCTTGAATATGTTTAAATTGTATTTAAACACAAAATATTCCGAACTGCGGTTGTACTTGAGTACGTCACCCTGAATACATGTTTGATGGTGTTTTTACCCTCCGAGGACCTATCCTATCTATAAGAAGACTTTATAAGGAAAAGCACTATACAATTCATTAGTTATGGAACAATTATTATGCGTAATAATCCACCATTACATATTTCTATCTTGTTGAAACATTATTATGTACAAATAACAAAATATTTATTTATATAAACTACTTAAATTTGAAGGAAAGGGTGGGGTTCGAGTCGTATGAAGAGGTAAAACGGAAAGCAGAAGATAAAGAACCTGGCGTCCGCTCCACCGACAAGAGATGACCCCGTAAATTAAAGAAGAAAACTTTAAATAATGTGTTCTGAGATTATAATTAATAGTTTTATCCGGCACAATTTATACTATAAACTAACGGTTTGAACCTTAACTGTGACTAGTAAACCATAAATAAACTAAAGTCGATGAAAAGCCAATAAAACAAGAAATTGCTTAATATTAACTCCCGGTGACATTTCCAGGCGTATGCTAAAAACCGGTTGATTAAATTTTCATTGTCAGTTTGATATGCGATTTTCAACCTTATTGTTTTGGATTTAGGAGAGTATTTGAGTGTTGTTATGCGGGTTGCGCGTTGACATATTAGGCTTTGGATTTGTGGTCCAAGTGTAGAAGACTAGCGATTTGGGTTTGGATATCGTTCAATTATTTTTTTGTATTCCCCGAAAGCTTAGGCCGTAAACTCATTTAAGTTATGTTTCGCCGAGTAGCTACCGGAGGCCAAAACCCTTTTAATAGGCCGGCAACACACTTGTGACTCTTATGGTGTTGTGGATGTCGACGACTACCATCAGGTGACAGGTTTTCCCCCCTATCCCATAAAAAATCTAAACGCCGAGCTGCTATTGAGAATTTCAGGGCCCAGAAAGAATGGTCACCCATCCAAAGACAGGCGCGGCAAACGCAGCTTGACTTTGATTGGTTAATGAGCGAGCGAAATTATTTACCTAACGCTCTATTTTTTAATGATGTGATCATCATAACAGTTAAAGAAGTCCAATCGTTGAGCACTCTAAATTATGATTGAGCTACACGATTATAGTTGGCGCAAAATAACTTGAACCAAAATGGCGGATGCGCAGTAGTCAATTTTTAGTACATTTTGCACGCAAATGCACTGCGCCAACTTTCCCCCTCTCCGTTAGTTTTGGATCAAGTTATTTTGCGTGTTGTCTGCTGCTGTATGTTTCCCGTCAGTTCTTTCAGTCTTTGCTCAAAAGGCCCTTTCAGAAATTGTCCTGCATTGTGCCACACATTCATATAAGTGTTCTGTGTCTGGACTTTAAAAGAGACTATGATTCTCTGAGTTTCTTTTTAGTGTTTCTTCTCATTTTATTTTCATTCGGTCGTCTGGCTATACAAAAAAACTACTACTATTGACTTGTAAAAGTGTCTCCAAAGATCAACTTCCAGGAAATAATATCATTTCGTCGTTTCATTTAATTTCAACAATGCTGAACTGGACCTAGTTGACGCAACTGCGAGACACACAATAATCTTAGTATCTAGTACAAGGTATCAAAATATATTTATACTTTTATGTAACCTGTGTTTGTTTCTTTAAGATCCCTGTAAAAATGTTTCAACATAATTTATTTTTCTTTGTTTTAATTTAATCAGTTTATCGCTAACACCCATGCACTTGGTCCACACGAACATGTTTTTCGATACAGTAAACCAGTTTTGATATGAACTCGATTCGGTAGGGCTTTTAAAAATAATGGTGCCAGTGTAATGGCACTGAGAGATACCTTACAATGTATTTACCGGTACTCTAATACCGGTATTTTTAACTATAAAGTTGATCCTGACACATGCTGAGCTGAATACCTTTTTGCTGCAGCCGGGACACACTCCGCGCGTTGAAACTCTGCACCTATTATATACTAACTAGCTGGTACACGCGACTTCGTCTGCGTATCTTTTAAAATTAAGAAATCCCATACAAATCGCAATAAAAGGTAGCCTATGTCCTTTCTCAGGGTCTAAAAAATTTTCTGTGCCAAATTTCATCAAAATCGGTTGAGCGGGAAAGCGTAACAGACAGACAGACAGAGTTACTTTCGCATTTATAATATTAGTAGGGATAACTCTGAACCTAGTATAACCTAACCTAACCGACTTCGTCCGCATAGCGTTATGATATAATTATAGCCTATAGCCTTCCTCAATAAATGGGCTATCTAACACTGAAAGAATTTTTCAAATTGGACCAGTAGTTCCTGAGATTAGCGCGTTCAAGCAAACAAACAAACTCTCTAGCTTTATATATTAGTATAGATCTCCCCCAAGTATTTTATACATAAGGATTTATCAGAAAATCCTTCATTACTATGACTGTAACTGTCTTCAAGGAATATAGAATAAATATCAATATTTACTTATTGGGAATTACCTAGGTTATTTGACGCAGAAATTATCCAAATACATGTCATTAGAGAAACTATGTCATTCATCATCTCATGGCATACAACAGGCTTCTTTATATTGAACTAGCTTCAGCCCGGGACTTCGTCGGCGTTGCGTGATGATATATAGCCTATAGCCTTCCTCAATAAATGGGCTATCTAACACTGAAAGAATTTTTCAAATCGGACCAGTAGTTCCTGAGATTAGCGCGTTCAAGCAAACAAACAAACAAACAAACTCTTCAGCTTTATATATTAGTATAGAAGTATAGATGATGATCTCTTCTTTGTATGGGCCTCTATACATCAGAGAGGTCAAGCTGTATCTCAGGATCCGATTAATTGTGATAAGAAGTTGACCAGTTTTTAAGTTGGAGTACTTTCCTACAGTGATAACAAAATTAAAATCTATTCAGTAGTTTTTGACGCCGTAACAAACATAGCTTTATTTACAATTTTATAATAGTAGAGAAGAGAAGAAGAAGAGAAGAGATAACAAGCACAAAACCATGTCCTTACACGATATATACCTCGTATGTCAAAAAGCATATTTCTTTTTTGTAAAAATCAAATGAAAACCACGTATTTTATAATACAGCGAAACCGTGAACCCAATACTGGCCACTACATGAGACAAAAGCAAATAATAATAACAATATGTATTTTAAACACTAGCTTCTGCCAGCGACTTCGTCCGCGTGGAATAGTTACTTGGTCTTAGCATGATGATATATAGCCTAGCCTTTCTCAATAAATGGGCTATCTAACACTGAATAAATTTTTCAAATCGGCCTTATAGTTCCTGAGATTAGCGCGTTCAAGCAAACAAACAAACTCTTCAGCTTTATATATAAGTAGTAGATTAACGAAATGATCATTTTTTTTTCTTATCCTGTAAAGTCTGGATGTCTGGAACAAACGAGATTATTTTTCTACAGCGACGATATTATAAAACAAATTGAAAAAAATAATATATATAGGGTTGGCAACGCGCGATTAATACACCTGGTGTTGCAAGCGTCAATAGGCTTCGGTAACCATTTACCTTCAGGATTCAGGTGGTAACCCTTTACCATTTAAAACAATGATTATTTTAGAATTACAATACTAAACGGTATGTTTTGTTGCCACCAGGTGCGGGGAGGCAGTACGGGTGCTCCGCCCCCGGCAGCTCCCGCGATGATTGAGCAAGAGAAGAGATCACCACTGCAGCCGCAGCAGCAGGGCAGAGTACAACCAGGTAACTCCTTGATACTCCAGAACATACTAGATTTATTTCGCTTTCGTCCTCTGCGACACGTGTTGTAGGTTCGATCCCCACACGTAGTAAATATTTGTATGATCAACAGGTAGTTGTTCCGAGTCTGGGCTTTTGTGTATGTGAGAATTTGTGTTTGTAAAAGCTTTAATGATACAAAAGAAAATCCTAATGTGGGGCAACGTTAAAGAAAACCTAAGATCCTTCTCTATATATACACACATCAAAAAAAGTTTGCAATCACTAGCTTATATTTTTTTAAATTGAACTCTATCAAGAAAAAATCTTTGTTGTGTGTTTTCTTTAAATAGAAATACCCTTGAAATAAAACTATTTTTTACGGATTTTATCGCGTTGTATTAATTTTATTTAATTCCCGACGTTTCGTTTCCATGGTCACGGGTAGACTGAGGCGTTGGACGTCTTAATGTTAAAATTACTAACAGCTACCTTACATTTTTGTTAATTATTAGTGATCCGATTCACGCAGAACGAGCTCACCGTATCCTTTGGTCTTGCAGTTTTGGGCTTGGATTTAGATTTAATAGATTCTATAATGGGGTTCCAAGCAGCTGGTAAGACCCAACCATCTTCTCTATTGAAATTTGGGTGTTTTTTAATTTCAATAGCCTCACGAATCATCCTAGGTAGGAATCGGTTTTCTTTTGTGGTTTATAAAATCTGATGTATTGCTGGGTTTTGTCACAGGGTAGGGTATGTTCACAAACTGCAGACTTTCTGGAACGGCGGTGTTTGACATCGGCAATGTGTTCTTTTATGCGGGTCCCTATGCTTCTTTTAGTTTGGCCTATGTATGTATAAATACCGTTTGAAATTAAAAAATAAAACTACTTTTTATTCTTTATGAAAAAATAAGAAAAACGATTACCATTTTTCAAAGTGATCGCAATCTTTTTCTAATGTGTGTAGAGGTTTACCTAAAAAGCTATATACTTATAAAGATGTATTGCCTCTGTTAACTGCCTCATTAGCCTAGTGGTCCTGAGCGCGAATGGTTTGCAAGAGGTCCTGGGTTAGATACCAAAGTCGAGCAAAGTTATAGGGTCTTTCTATGAAATCCTCGGAGATAGTGATTTATAAAGCTAACGAACCTGAATCTCCCTGATTCCGTTGTCTTCAAGGAGTTAAATTGCACCGTATGTCCACTGTATACAACTCACAATGTTGTGCACAGTTACTGCGAATGTGAGTGCTACATGAACAGAGTCGACCAGGCGTTCCGTGCTGACGTGCTAGACAGAACGGGTGCAGTGTTGACACGACAAATAAAGGTCAAGTTCAATTCTAAGGTCATATCAAGCTCTTTATGGTGTGACCTTGAAATCTGGCATTCTTTTGTAACACCTCATGCAAGTTTTGGAATCAAAAACTCAAACGAAATGTTTTAGTCCTCTTTTATTTTGCGTACCGCTGAAATGTTCCTGAGTGGGTCTTCCCCGATAGATATAATCTGGGATCCGGATGTCTTTAAATCACAAATCAATTGGTTTCTTCTAGGCAAGGGCACCATAGTAGATCACAGTGTCACATCAGGCGAAATGGTGGTCAAGCGTAGGCTTACCAAGAATGAAAAAAAAAACTAGAGCTAACATTTTTTTATTTGTTTACAGAACCAGTAGTAGTCAGCGCCCCACCGCCCCCAAAACCGGCAATAGTGAAGGCGCCCAAGAACGTGAAAATTAACCAAAAGGTATGTTTAAATACTTTTACTGCCTTATAACCTTGTATAACTTTTGATTTTCAAGGTTGAACGGAAGAAATGTGGTGATTTGTTTTGCGGAAAAATTTAATTATATTTAAAAGTGTAATATTTTTTTTTACGCTCAATCGCGTGTTTTTAATGATTTCAAGCGAAACGATTAAAGTTACCACTAATATAAAATACTAGGTTTTGCCCGCGGCTTCGCTCATATGACAGCTGTATTAGGATTAAAAATGGATGCTGGATTGATATTGTCGTCAAATCAGACGAGCCATCTGCATCACCAAACGAGTTTTTGATGCGTTGCCGAGCTTTAAGAGTCCTAACGGATTGCAGACTATCAGTACCGCAGCAAACAAGGGGGAACTGGATAATCACGCGATAAAGTCGAAACTCACACCAAGGTGCTTTACGATAGTCTCCAACGTGAGCTCCTACCACCGAGCAAGTCAGATATTTTCTCGCCTCTTACGACATGCACGGCAGTAAGGAACTGTATTTTATGACCCGACCCCACACGGAGGGATTTTAGTAGTGTAAATTTCGCTGGGTGAGTGAGGATACCGGAGGCCCAAACCCTTTTAAAAGGCTGGCAAAGAGTGGGCGGTGGTAATCGCTTACCATCAGGCGATCCGTCTCCTCGTTTCCCATAAAACAAATAACAAATTGAACTGTTAGCATGAACGGATAATCCACATACGTTTCCGCCTAATGTTGAGGTGGCAGAATGGCAGAGCATTTCGGACTCGTACCGAGTAAAAACCAAACTTGACTTCCCTTACCGTTAGGGATGGTAAGCATAGTAAGGGCCTTACCCAATAGTCACGGTCAAAGGATTCTTGACAAATGCCGTGACCATGACTCTATGCTAACCTCTAATGTAGGATCCAGTGTCTACGTTAAATGTAGGTTCCAGTGTCTACGTTAAATGAGTGAAAAATTATTAAAGAGAAATATTCAGGACTGTCTCTCAATTTCCAAGAAGCAAGGCCACAACGCGGTTTGCTGCGCAAAAACAGGTTTCAATTGAGCTACGTGTCATAACGTGTCGTATAATGTTGCTTAGTAGTGATGTGCCGTATCGATGGTACGTACGATCATTTGATTATCGATATTTTGTTTTTAAAGAAAAAAAGATAAATTCAATTTATTAGTCACAGAAAGTATAGAAAGGGAATAATCAATTAGAAATCGGTGAAATCGCACCCTATCGCAGATTGTATTGAATCGACGCTGCTTTTCCTTTATATGCCTGGTTTGTTGTTTACACAGCATAAATACTTGCAAAAGTGGAAACAGACACCCAGGAGTCAAACGCCAAGAGATACCACTGAGCAAGTCAGATATTTCTCGTCTCTTGAAAACTACATGTCTGTGAATAAAAACGACAAGTTTATCACAATGAAAGTGAACATCTCGTCTCATAAAGATCAACGATTCCACAATTGACTTAATACGTAACGTAACGAATATATTAAATTGGAAACGCCAAGATCTAGTTCATAAGGCCGTCGTATTAATAGAAACATCGTAGTCATATGGTAATACATGCCTTGAAGATGCAAACAGATCAAATGACCGTACATGTATTAAAATAGATATGTTATCTTTATTTGAAAGTGTTTATATTATTGTTAGTGTGAGTATTTTGATAGTGCGGGAAATTCCTATGCGTCGTTTCTTCTCAGAGGTTGTCTTGTAAGGGTACAAGACAACCTCTGAGAAGATTCTTTATAGTTGTAACGAAACATTTAGATACATATCAGGTGGAAAGTTATCTCCTCATGGAGCGTCTGCCCGAGTACACTACCAGTATGATGGAGTCGTACCGACTAAAAACCGCACTTGCTTTCTCTTGCCCTATTAGCCACGAGCATGACAGGTTGTGGTCCAGCCTGTGATGGAGTCCTAAGGGTGAGGCCCTGTTTTGCATCCTTCTCGTAGGCTCCTAGGCGCCACATACAGCAGTCATTATCTGGTTGAGCAGCGAATTTCCCTAGTCGCCTGAAGTAAGGATCGCCTGATGGTAAGCAATTGCGCTGCCTATGGACACCCGCAACACCAGAGGAGTCGAAAGTGCGTTGCCGGCCATGTAAAAGTCTCTCTCAGCGAAACACTACGTAAGCGTTGTTTCGCGCCGGTTTTCTGTGAGGCCGTATCACTCCGGTCGAGCCTGACCATTCGTGCCGAAGCATGGCGCTCCCTCGGTTAATTTTTTTATCACTCACGATTATATAATTCATTTCTTCAGTACTACTAGCGTCTGGTTTAAATTAAATAACTTTAGATACATACTCAATTCTTCTAACAATTTTTATTCAGAGCGCAAATATAAATTGAAATATAAATATCAATTTCACATTTAATTAATTACTGTTTCTTTAATAACGAAAGCATTAAAAATAACACCTTGAGATCGCCAATATAAACAACATTAATTTTGATCAGCAAACCGAGAATAATCGAAAGATTCGATTCGCATACCATAATAACATGTCACCTCACTACTAGTCGTTGGGCATTCGTCGGTACGGGCGGTCGCGCGCTCGGCGCGAAATATTCAAAATAAGAATTCTAATCGAATAAACAACATTCTATTTTTAATTTCCTCATCAGTTTCATAACGAAACTTTTGATATTAAGGTGTGATTTCCTTCCGCGTATATCGTTGAAGTTTTTTTTTAAACAGTGTTGTGACTTGTGTGTATAAGACGCATTTAAAATAAGATTCGTAGATACGAGGTTTTTATTGCATTAATTCGTTCTGGTGACACATATGGTTTTTTTTAATTGTTATTACTTTAGTTTCGCGTATATCATTGCAATGCTGTGTTGTGCAGTTAAAGCGTGTGATTAATTGAAACGACGATAAGAGTGGTGTTAATATATTTTTTCTACTTCGCATTTGGATGATTCGAGATTTTACTCTTATAGCCTATTATCACGCGCGTAGTTGTGGTCTGAGCAGGACTGTGTTAAGTTCTAGGAGTTTTTTTATGGATATCTGAAAACAGGATGGTTATATCTAATTGCTTTATTTGTTTCAACTGGTTAGATTCAACGATGAATCCAGCGAGCGAAACCTTACCAAGCGAAATCACTTCTTCAAGGTCGGATGAAGAATTGTGCGTAGTCTCGACATACTACTAAATAATGTTTACACATAATAGACAACATACCCTTTTCGGACATATTATAAAATAAAATTGCCCGCCGCGTCTGTCTGTTCGCGACAAACTCAAAAATTACTGAACGGATTTTCGTCCGGTTTCCACTAATAGATGGAGTGGTTCATGTTCAGGTTTTAAGCCAAACATATTGCTTCATTAGTCTAGTGGTCCTGAGCGCGACTGTTACGCTAGAGGTTCTCGGTGCGATTCCCAAGTCGAGCAATGTCATTGGGTTTTTCTATGAAAATCTGTAGCAGCTTGGTTTGGATTTGTGCACGGTTATTGGCAATAGGCTCGTTCCCTATTACATTGGACAAACATACCGGCGAACTATGGGTGTACATTAGTACGCCTCTTCCTAACCCTTCGAGGATTGCAGGCGTGATTGTATGTAGGTACGTGGGAGAGCCATGCTTCGGCACGAATGGGCCGGCTCGAACGGAGTGATACCAAAGCGTCACAGAAACATAACATAACATACCATCACGCCTGTATTAGAAGGGTTAGGCAGAGGCGTACTAATTTACACTCACAGTTCGCCGGTATGTTTTGGTCCCATGTAATACGGGGCGAGCCTATTGCCATTAACCGGGCACAAATTCCTAACTCCGAGCTGCTACTGGGAATTTCATAGAAAAACCCAATAACACTTTGCTCGACCTGGGTATCGGACCCAGGCTCGAACCCAGGACCTAATGAGCTGGCTGGCTAATGAGGCAGTTCACAGAAAACCGGCGTGTTATGCACTTGCGACTCCTCTGGTGTTGCGGGTGTCGATGGGCGGCGGTTATCGCTTACCAGCAGGTGATCCGTCTGCTCGTTTGCCCCACTATGCCATAAAAATAACCTATAGTTTATTTGAAATTTGAAACTAGCTGGCTTTTTGACCAACTACTCGAATCTATGAAAAGGTCAAGGTGAAAAGTCCAGATATGATCGTTGTTGGTTAAACTAATTTGTATTCCTTGACTTTTTATAACAATGTTTTTTTAAAAGTTGTCATTTTTATTTTCAACAAAAATCTATACAAATAAATAAAATTGTAGTGTCTGTTTGTAATATTAAAATAACCGCTTTTTACTAAGTGCATTTGGAATTGGATACACGGTACATATCTCAAATAGAAATTGCCTCATTAGCCTACCACTAACCTTTGCAAATGAAACCACGGGCGACAACTTGTATAGTCATAACAATAAACTGGCTGTCAGACTTAAGTCACATTTAAATATGTGTATTTTATATCTTATTGCCTAAAGATAAAGTCAATTTTCGCGCGAAACTAAATCAATCTCTCACGTGAAATGTAACGTGTTAAAATCTCTTGATAATAGTGTCTGATAAGTATTGTACATATTACAAAATGTGTTACATAATTGATGACTTGTACTGAACTAGCGATATGATAGTATACGTAGCAAGTAGGTAACTAGGTCTAAATGATAATGTTGCTAAGATTTTTTACCCGACTTTAAAGAAGAGGTGTAATGAGTTAAACAGTTATTGTAGGAACGGATGTTCGATCTTAGCTTAAAAACTACCGATCGGATTTTGACAAATGAGGTGTCGATTGATTCGGCTTAACAGTGATTCTCATAGGCTATGATTTTTTTACTCCTTGTCAGAGGTCGTCAACTAAGAAATGCCTTTTACTGTGATCTTTTTACCGTGGGAGAGCCATGCTTCGGCACGAAGAGGCCGGCTTGACCGGAGTACCACGGTCTCGCAGAAAACCGGTGTTAAACAACACTTACGTTGTGTTTCGCCGTGTGAGTGCACTTGGGACTCCTCTGGTGTTGTGGGTGTCCATGGGTGGCGGTAATCGCTTACCATCCATCCGTCTGCTAGTTTGCCCCATGATCACAAAAAAATAAATATATTATTTCTCATTTTCTTTACATAACCCCGTAGTAGTAAATTCGTGAGTATATTATGTTCATTGTATTTTTGTTTCTGTCCGCACAATAGGCGCCTCGTTATCAGTGTGATCAAGTGATTAAGCGTAAAAGATAATGTTATCAGTCGTGGATTTGCGAATGTTACAATGTGGCAAAGGCCTTGAACGCGTCACTATTTTTTAAATTTTATTCATAAAGCCGGGTATCCACTATGTTCGCGAACCTGTTGCGATTCGCGTTCCTGCAACTGCTCCACATATACGTTTGCGTACCGTTGCACACTCCAGGAGCGCGGAGTGCAAGAGGTTCGCGAACGTAGTGGATACCCGGTTTAAACCGAATGGCTAAAGCCGGGATACGTTCGTGCTCCTGGAGCGTGCAACGCTACGCAAACGTACCCACAATGTAGAGCAGTTGCAAAACTCGGAGCGCAACAGGTTCGCGAACATAGTAGATACACGGCTTAATAATTAGCTTTGAAATACGATCTAAACTAGAATTAAAATCATTCTGTGAAATAGGTATAGATCTCAAATAGATAAGTCATTGGTTGGTACGAGTATCTGTGACGATCTATCTATCGAAATATACCTAAATATAATTTTTCAAGATTGCTTCTAGAACAAGGGACTAGATTACATTTTACTAGATCTATTCCATTGTACTCTGAATGAATTCACAAAGGTAGCAATGCGCATCATTTGTTATAAATAAAGCACTTATAGGTATATAAAATTGTTAAACTGCACTATCGCATTGGGGCATAAAAAAACCCTGTAATGGGTACTGGAAAAAAAAAATGTTGTCTCCAAAAGTCTTCTGTAATACGAGTGACACCGCGGGCAACTAGTAACATGTATTTAGAAGATCATCCAGTTAGCATAGCTATAGAAAATAAATAGAAAAGTCCATGACAACTGCCGCGGTCGTCTAGACAACGTACAATTTTAGATTTGGCGTGCTCCCAAACTAACATTGTTGTTGTCACATATAGAGGAGGTATATATATATACACGTTTGTATACATACAACGTATTTATATACTATGTACCGTGGGACAGCCATGCTTCGATACGAATGGGCCGGATCGACCGGAGTGATCTCGGCCTCACAGAAAACCGTGAAACTACGCTTGCGTTGTTTCGCCCAGTAAGTGAGGATACCGGAGGCCCTTTTGAAAGGCCGGTACCGCACTTGCGACCTTTGGAGTCACGGGCGTCCATGGGCGGCGGTATCCCTTACTATCAGGTGATCCGTCTATATATTCGTCGTTTTCTGTGAGGCCACACCAGTCTATCACTCCGGTCGAGCCGACCCATTAGTGCCGAAGCATGGCTGTCCCACGGTGAAATTCAATTTGTTCAGATCCATCAATTCTGAAGTCCACGCAGGCTAAGTTGCGGGTAGAAGCTAGTAATAAAATAAACTAGCTTCTGCCCGCGGCTTCGCCCCCGTGGAATAAAAAGTATCGGGAACGGGATAAAAAGTATCCTATGTCCGTTTCCTGGTTCTAAGCTACCTCTCCGCCAATTTTCAGCCAAATCGGTTCAGCCGTTCTTGAGTTATAAATGAAGTAACTAACACGACTTTCTTTTATATATATAGATGAATAAATTACTAATGAAAGCAACAATAATGGCTACTTCATTGTGGCCTGCAACCGTCTTAATACCTAATTTGAAACAGGACAAACGTCTGATTTCGTTACACTTTCAAAACCGAAGTTCAGTATCCAACAAGTTTTTAAATTAAAAGAAAAAACTTCGCAACGGTCGCATTGTGAAATTAATATTGAGTTAATTTTGTTTTATGTTCGTAGTTTACGCAATGTTGAAGTTTTGAACGGGTCTTGATCTTTGAGCTGGTAAGGTTTGTCGCCAACTGAGGTGTATCGGACGCGCGATATTCTGCATGTTACAAACGTTGCCACACGCTGGTTTCTCCATATTGTGAATTCTTGTTACAAACACATAAGTACCTACCCCCTTATTAATAACAAATTAAATTAAAAATTTAAAAAAACCCCCGACACAAAAATAAACCTGAATCCCTATAAAAAGAAAAAAATTATCTTGAAATTATAACCCTTCGTAAGTACGTATGAAATTTTTTGATTAAATTTTGTCGCGTCGGGGGACCGCTCTTTAATTATGTGAATCCTTTCCTTTCCTTTTGCTTCCCGAACGTGAATCGCGCGAATTCAGAATTGATGTGGATGGCGCGTACATCGCCGCGACGCGCGGGAGGGCGTAAAGTGGGCGGAGCGTAACATATTCAAGTTTGGCGACCCGAGCGGGCAGACACGCGAGAGCTAGAGAGCGGTCGCCCGACGCGACAAAATTTAATCAAAAAATTTCATACGTACTTACGAAGGGTTATAATTTCAAGATTATTTTTTTCTTTTTATAGGGATTCAGGTTTATTTTTGTGTCGGGGGTTTTTTTAAATTTTTAATTTAATTTGTTATTTCATACTTTTTGTAGGGACTCCTTAGTTATTTTGTTTAATTTCTTTTATTTTCTTGCGTTTTAATTAGGTATTTTCTTCGTTTAGTTATTCAACTTTTGTACAATTATTTCATAGCTATTAGATATCTTATATCATAGTGTATAGTATTCTACTAGTCAAGCCCTTTCATTTGATACCTTTATTGAGGGAGTAGTGAAAAAATTTAATAAATTCACCATTTCGTGGCGGCCGCATGTTGGATTTGAAATTTTTCATAGTGTATAGTATTCTACTAGTCAGGCCCTTTCATTTGATACCAATATTGTGGGAGTTGTGAAAAAATATGTAAACCGCCATCTTGTGGCGGCGGCCATCTTGGGCCGATTTTCATCAAACATAGCTAAGAACACTCCCCACTTATTCACCTTTCAAACAAAAAAAAACAAAATCAAAATCGGTTCATCCATTCGGGAGCTACGATGCCACAGACAGACACACACACACACACACAGACAGACACGTCAAACTTATAACACCCCGTCGTTTTTGCGTTGGGGGTTAATAAAAATATAAGTCTTATAAGTTTTCTATAGAGCTATAACACGTTTTGTCAAATTTTCCCCGTCACAGAGCATCACAAACGAAAACAAAGTGTTGCAAGCGTCCATAGGCTACGGTAACCGCTTACCATCAGGCGGGCCGTATGCTTGTTTGTCACCTTAGTGGTATAAAAAGGGAGTTAGTAGAATACATTTCGGTAAAGATAATTCTGCGTGCGTGTCACAAATTAGCTGATCCGAATTAGTACCAATTTCTTCTATATTAGATCTCTAATGAGTTCTATATTACAATTTACCACTGCACAATCACTTGCTAATATTTGCTTCGTTTCGGAATTCAAAACAGCACGCCGATCGCTCGACTATCGCGGCAAAACTGCCGGCAATTACCAGGATCTGTTCTACCTTGAATACCTGGTCTACCGGTCGAATCAAAATAAATTCGCCTGTTTTTAAAAGCTTTTTGGCTTAAGGTTAAATATCTCGTGACACTCGTAACACAGAGATCTGACGTTTCCTGCATCTGTCATTCGCTAATATACCATTTTGCGTTTCTAACGTTCATCGCCCAAACCTTTATGAGTGCCTTTTATCGAAAGCTTATTATCTAATTTCCATTCATTTCTACAGGTTAGATGTTAGTAACATCATCAGCTCATTTATCGTCCCACTGCTGGGCACGGCTCTGCTCTCAGAATGAGATGGTTAGGCTTTTAGATACCACGCTGACCTAGTGTGCCTTTATTACAATAATTACTAAATATGAAAGTAAGGCCTGTCGCCAATTAACTCGTTTTGAAGGGCGAATTCGACAGGGTAATGCACTGGTTTTTGCTTGATCATTTTAAATGAATGTTACGTGTCTGCAATGCAACGGAAAGTTTCAACTAGACTTTTGGTAACTTCAAAAGGAGTAGGTAGTCACCTGTATTTACAGCTTTGTTACTTCATAACGCGAAATTTTTACTAGCAAAGCAAAAATGTGGTCCCATATAAATTTCATTTACTTTGTAAATGTGTGTGTGGTAATAAGTTTTTAACGATATTGTAGTAGTGCAGACGTAGTGTGTTTTTCTATAAAGTGAATCGCTTACTTGACTGTTTTTATTCCTTCATGAAAATGTTCACTAAAATATAGCCAATCAACATGAACAAAATTAAGTTATATATTTTAGTGACAGGGAACCTACTCTAGAGAATTTTGACGTCACACCTCAGTGCGCTCCGTTTGCGGGAAACTGATTTAAGATTTATGCCGTATTTTTAGAAGACGAATTGAATTTAATTAAAAAATATATATAATAAATCAATAACCACTCAAGTACCCTATTGTAATGTATACTCCGATATAGTATTTAACATGTTTAATAATTATAAATTAACATACAAAGTACAGTTTAACGCTGGATATAAAATCTAGTAACAGGGATCGGTGATATAATAGAAGTAAAGGCGAAAGGTTACCGACCTTTAACTAGTTCTTCAGTTGTATATAGTTGAATAAGTTACTAGTCATGATTGAGTTATTTACTGTATAGGAAAGTATTACTAACTTCACTAGTCATGTTATTTAGGTTTATTGATAGTTAAATTCTAGGTAACGCGTTTGTTTTATCAAACTAATAATACTACGGGTTTACTTAGAAGATAATGTGCGCTTCAAACAGCCGACAAAACATGTAATTTATTGTTGTTTGATGTCATATGTTGCATGATTCTCTGAGTTTATTTCGGTCGTTCTTCTCAGAGGTCAGAGGTGTACTTACAAAATTAAAACAAAAATATTGACATGTAAAAGTGTCTTAAAAGATCTATTATATACATAAATAAATATAATTTTATCATCATCGAATTGAGAGCCGACATCCGACGATCTTGCTCATTAAACTGCATCATTCTCAGTTACTTTTTGTTAGAAAACTTAAAACAAAGTTGTAAAACTTAATATTGTAATCTAATTTGATATATTTCTTAAAAAGAGTATCTATGGAGTTTCTTGAGGACTCTTCTCCATAAGACCCAGTTTTTGGAACCGTGCAACTAGTTAGACTTTTCAAAAGTACCTTTTTCAATGGTCTAATTGAAATAAAACATTTTGACTTTGACTTTGACATAATCCATTCTATGCAACGTCTGTGTATAATTATAATTAGTAACATACACTATTGGCAGCTGCAACATTATAAATTAGTTTTTGATTTTAGCGAGCGAGCGCTTCACACGTCATTATTACGCCTCAGTGTATAAACACCTTTAGGTTACGTGAAATTATCGTATTTTAATATCGAGTTTTTTTTAAAGGTCGCTGCGGTTTCATAGACAATGGGTTAGTGAACAGCCGTGATCTTTAAACTTTTTAATCTTCAAGCACTTTTAAGGAATTTGTACTACTTTCCATTTATCTCTTTACTATTATTTCTATAATGTGGGAGAGCCATGCTTCGGCACGAACCACCACGGCCTCACAGGAAACCGGCGTGAAACAACACTTACGTTGTGTTTTGCCGAGTGAGTGAGGATACCGGAGGCGCAAACCCTTTCAAAAGCCCGGCAACGCACTTCCGACTCCTCTGGTGTTGCGGGTGTCCACGGGCGGCGGTAATCGCTTACAATCAGGTGATCCGTTTGCTCATTTGCCCGCCTATGCCATAAAACAAAGAATCTTTACATTACCGGATTTCGGTCCGATAATCAATATCCAACATCGGAGAAATTAAAAACTAAGATAATTCAACTTACAAAAAACTTGTAAAATAACACCATGCTACATTATTGGAACAGGTATCTACAAAAAAAAGGTGGCAAATCACAGATCAAAGATCACGTCTGGCTAGTTTTTAAAATCGTCAAATGTCACCTGATTCGATCGGCGAAGGTCGAATGGTACTGGAAGGAATTTGTTTCAACAAAAGTAATATTTCAACAGTTTTGAAATGGAATATTCTGACATGGTATGGACATGTTGAGAGAATGAATGAAAGACGATTAACGAAAGGACAGGCAGCGTCAGAAGAGGTCGTCCTAGAAGGACACAAGGTCCTTCAAAAAGGTCAGCGCGTATGGCAGAAGCAAAATAAGTATGCAAGAATCGTAATAAATGGCGGTCTATAGTTTCTGCCTACCCCTGTGAGAACAAGACGTATATATGTATGTATGAAATGGTAGAAATATAAACTGGTGAGTTATAATGATCGTGGAGAAGTCTGTTTTTTTTTTTATGGGATAGGGGGCAAAAATGCAGACGGATCACCTGATCCGCCGCCAATGGACACCCGCAACACCAGAGGAGTCACAAGTGCGTTGCCCGCCTTTTAAAAGGGCCATGGCCTCCGGTAACCTCGCTCACTCGGCGAAACACAACGCAAGCGTTGTTTCACGCCGGTTTTCTGTGAGGCCATGGTATCACTCCGGTCGAGCCGGCCCATTCGTGCCGAAGCATGGCTCTTCTACGTCAAAAAACAACATAATTTTTAGTATATCCGAAACCTAAATACGGCTTGTTCAGAATAAGTAACTGAATCGATTCCAATAATTTTTACAACATGTTATATTTTGTCCCAAAAATATTTACAAAAGTTACAATTGGGACACCGAAGTATCTTTCCACTATACGCGCCCCACACAAGTCACAGCAGGTCATAGCGGGGTCGTTTTCAAATTGAGGGCCAAAAAAGCACAAATTTCATGAAAATATATTATTTGTGATTTTTGGGTTTTTTATTACATGGATGCGTTTGTTTATAAATAAAACACATTTTAATCAAACATACCTCTTTTTTATTTGAATATTTATGCATAAATCAACATTTTGAGTGACACAAATGAGGATTAAAATTATCCTAATGATAATATCTAGTTAACTTATGAGATCAAAGTTACACTAATGATAATTATAATTTGTATAAAAGTAATATAATAATTACACCATAGTATTATTATAGACTAATATTTTTAACATAATTTAACTTCTCTTAGTATTTAAAATAATGATTTATTTTTTAATATAACTTCTATTAATCATAGGACACATTTGGATTTATTAAGATTAATCAGACAGAGCATCATCACCATCTTTGGCTTTTCCAATAAATTGAAGAAACTCTTTTTCATGCCCTGATGCCTTGGTGTGATCTTTTATAAAAGTTTTGCTTGCCCAAGAGCGTCTAACGCTGCGAAGACTTGTAGTCCGTGGTGGACCGCCATCTGATGTTGAGGCTATGTTACCATAGCTAATTGTGATGTCGCTCAGAACTTGAACCTTTTTATTTTCGGGTATTACGTTTATATTAGCAATAGTTGCTTCCGATTCAACGGGCACATTATATATTTTAAAATACCTTATGTGTGTATCATGTATGCAAGCGGTATTTAAGCATTTAAAACAACTTAGCGTCCTAAATTCCAAATATGCAGAGTTATCCCATACGACCTGAAAAAAATATATAATTATGTAGAATTCATATTTCAGTATAAGTACCTAGTTAGTATATTGTTAGGGTTATTAATTTTACCTGATGGACTGTCATGGTCCCCTTGAACGTAGCTATATCTTTCGGCAGCATTAATTCCTTCATTTTAACTTCGTGCTCCCCAATAATTCCAATTTCTATATTTTTTACGTTCTTTCGAATAACGTCTATAAATGCAGCAAACGTTCCAACATCTTGTTGACACTTCACTTGAAAGTCAGCAGTTCTTTTAATTACGGCACCAATGCCATCAGGTGCACCTTTGCCATGCCCAGCTTCTTGGTAATTCCAAGTGATAAGATTTAATTGGGGAAAATCATTCTTCAATTGTGTTATTATATAGAAAATATATTTATTTCTATATTGGCTAGAGGGGCTATCTGTCAAAATGTGGATGCGATCAATTTGTGGTGACTTGTTGTAAACAAATTTTATCAAGTAAACTAGATGAGCCCATACCGCCGCTGCATCATGACGGGTGCATTCACTGGCTGTACAAATGGAGTAGGGTTCAGTTGCACCCAGCTCATATTTTAAATAAACCACAGCTGTATGAAGGCATACTTGACCACGACTGCCACCAAAATGCATGCTCTGAACTTCCTCTGCATATTTATAAGAGTAATTTTCGGAAAAATCCATATGGATCAACGCTTCGTTAGTTTGCAGTGATTCCTTCAATTGTTTAATAGTAGCATACTGGTTTACAATGTTACTTACGTGTGTTAAAAATGTAGGTAATGTATTCTCCAGTTTTATTATTAAGTTACGTGGATCCGATGTCTTTGGTTTCTTCTTGATTATTTTAATATCCTTACCATCTATTTTCTTTCTATCTCTTTCCCATACCATATACTGTATGTTTTGATCATTTCTAAATTCTTTATAGTTTATCGTCTTCTCTTTGCAAATAGTGCACTTTCGAGTTAGGCAATTTATATTATATTTATCGCAACAAATTTCTGAAATTAAATCCTGACTATCTTTGGCATTAGTGATATTATTTTTATTGAGAGCTGCTATTAATAAATTATAATTCGTGTGTAAAGTACAGGCACACGTATCACGGTCGTCGACCGGAAGAGAAACCCAAAATGGTCTGAGTCTTGTAAAGGTAACGTAACTGATTTTAATATTAGGATGGTCGTTCAAAAATTTCTTATGCAAATTTTTCATTGAGTCCAAAAGATAACGTAATTGTTTGACGGTTCCATGTTTTTTCATATATTGTTTTTTACCCGGAGTAATACGGCTGTTAATGTCCTCCTCATAGAAGTCCTGTATTATATTTTGGACGTTGTAATTTTGTACGTTTCTCTTAAATCGATCTCGAAGGTAGACTTTTCGAAGTTCTGAGGAAACTTTAAATTTTTTGAAATTCTTCTTATCTATTAAATTTGTTAAAAACCGCTTTTCTTTTAGAGTTTTAGTTGTTGCAATTTTCTGTGTGATTTCATGGCCCAAAAGTTTGTTAAACAATTCTTTTTTGTCTTCCGTTGTTTTTCTATTTTCTGGCTCGATTTTGGAACTAAAACTATTTTTTAATTTAATAATTTGTTTCTTTAAAATGTAAAGTCTGTTCTTGTATCGGTTTAATAGTGATTTGTAATGTTGTATAACTCGTCCATGTTGAATTCTAATTTTCTTAATTTTTTTTATTAGCATTAGTTCTCTCTCACTTCTTTTCGATTTTGATTCTCGTTGTACTACATTTAACGGATCAACATTAGCGGTTATATTTTCATCTTCATTGCTTACTTTACTAACATCAACTTTTTCAACAATTCTTTGGCTCACTTTCTTTTTGTAGTACTTTTTTGAGCTCTCTTTCCACTTTCTTCGTTGGATTCTTTTTTCCCGTGGGCTCATTTCGGTAATGCTTTTAATTTGTTTTATCTCCTTTCGTTTTAAATAGTTAAGCCTCTTTTTTTCTCTCTCAATAGCATAAAGTTGAGGATTATTTTTAATTGTTTTGTATTTTTCTCTTCTGGCTATTCTTCGTCTTTCTAATTCTTCTTCGGTTTTTTGTTTCTTTGGTTTAGCCATTTTTACTTAATTATGACGATTTTTGCTAAAAATAAAAAATATCATTCGTGAGACAATCAGTACCATTCGTGTCACTCGTGAATCGACACGAATGAGAGTCACACGACTGAGAATTTTAGCACTATATTGAATTTCCCGCCAAAATGTAACGTTCTAGAACATAACTTTGCATCGGAAAAGAAATATGCCTATTATGCCTAATTAACGAAATAAATCATATACAAAATAGGCCATAGGTAAGTACAATAAGCAATGAAAACAGTAATGAGAAGATTTTGGCAACAAGTCTAAAATTTTACCTGATATTCAGATTTTCTCCCAAAAAACGGCGTGCACACAACTAACCACCACACACGTTCGTCGACGACTGATCACGGGGGACTGTGTAGGGTGGGAGGCGGGGTAGTAGAGTAGTTTAAATGGGTTTTCTTTTGAGTTTGATAACGACTACACAACTGATACTTTTAAAAGAATCAGTTTAATTATGCTGTGAAATCTTATTTTTGTTTACGCTTAATGTTGTTTCTTCGATTCATATCCTTCCTGGAGAACTATATTACACAATCGAAAAATAAAATCTGCAGTTTTCTGCACACATTGTAAATTTATGAAACATTGAACAAAAAAATATGCGTTTGCTTAGGTCACACTTCTGAGATTTGAGTAAGTTTTATAGGTATTTCTCCGTAATTAATAGAGATATGAGATTTGTTGTACTGGGCACAATAGCGCCTCAAAGAACTGATTGATTAAAATTAATGTAAATTCTGATAGCAACTACGACACAAGAATAAAATCAGATTATATGAGTTTGGCCCTCAATTTGAAAACGACCCAGCGGCACTAGGCGCGGGCGCAATGCGGGGAGGGGGTAATAAGACGTGGTGCGCATGTTTTTGTACGGACAACAATAACTTTGTGATTTTTCGTGATACAGTTCTTAAATTTTGTACATAGATTCTTTACATAAAAATACTAGACATGTGTCTTGGGTTACGCATATTTTTTTTTATATAAAAAACTAGCTTCTGCCCGCGGCTTCGTCCCCGTGGAATTCGGTCTGTCAGCACATCCCCCGGGAACGGGATTATATATATAGATATACTAAAATTAACTTATAAATTACTTTATACTAAAATTAACTTATAAATTACTTTATACTAAATTAAATTACTTTATACTAAAACTAAGGTTGTCTACAACGCGTAACTAAATAATCTCAAGACCTTAAACATCTTATCCATTAATAACGAAATCCTCTGTAATTTTGAGACATGTAATCATATTTTTCTAACGTGGGAGAGCCATGCTTCGGCACGAATGGCCAGGCTCGACCGGAGTGATACCACGGCCTCACAGAAAACCGGCGTGAAACAACGCTTGCGTTGTGTTTCGCTGGGTGAGTGCGGTTACCAGAGGCCCAAACCCTTTTAAAAGGCGGGCAACGCACTCGTGACTCCTCTGGTGTTGCGGGTGTCCATGGGCAGCGGTTATCGCTTACAATCAGGTGATCCGTCTGCTCGTTTTCCCCCCTACTCATAAAAAAATAAATAAATTAGCTAAACGCACGTCGTACCCACAACGACTACGGTATCGGTGCGCACACGCACACAATAACAATTTGTGCAAATAGGTTTCAGCTTTCTGTAACTCGAGCCACTGATAGATCAGGGGCCATTCTCAAGTATTGTAATTGTCTTTTCGGGAAAAATTAACACATATTAAAAACCACTATGATCCGTAATCGATTCGGAACAAAATACGAAAAAAAAACCTTGCCAGCTTCAATCTAAAACCCGATCGAAATTTTCATTCGCGTGCTGTAAAAATAACTAAATAAAATGTTGATTGCGTTTGCGCACGATTCGATGCAACGCGTCCGCGTGGTCTGCGCGAGAGAGACAACGATACATGCAATCGTTGAGTGAGAGGGAGATAGAAACTGTATGCTGGTTGCTACCCGAAAAATGTCTTTATCTGAAGTACAGTAACTGAGTGACTTGCTGTAGATATTTTGTTTTTTGAGGAAAAAACAACTTATTGACTGTGGTATTTTTTCCAGCGATACTGTGAGTTGGTGGCTCGTAGCTTTGTAAAAACTAAGATGATCTACTGATCTGCAAGGTTAGGCTGCGCCCGCCGCGGTCAGTGTGTAGATGGGTGACCATTAACACATCTAGACTCCTCCGTGCCTCGGAGAGCACGTAAAGCCGTCGTTCCCGGTTGTCATACGAACATCTTTAACAATTGTTAGTGGTATTCAGAGCCCAAATAAGCCTGATAACTAGTCTATCCTCCGAATATCGGTATTGCCCAGAAAAATGGGTTGCAGAGGTCTGATGGCAGTCGCTTCGTGTAAAATACTGATATTCTCCACATATTCATTAGGGGGTAACTCATTTCCACAAAAGAGGTTAAATATAACGTGTTACTGAATAAGCACTAGGCCTCAAACGCGTCAATTAGCATATATAGTGTCATATTTATAATAATAAAACGTTAAAGTCAATTTGAGATACGAGCGACCTAAGCATATTTTTTCAAGAAATTTGCTTAACCAGCTAAATGCAAAACTTGTGGCTGTACTAGTGTCGTACTCGCAACGACTACGGAATCGACGTAATGTGTGCGTCGATAAGAAAATCAATAAGTACTGTAGAGACTGCTCCAAGAAGGCGAAAATATTACGGGTTGACTGGCTTTTTTTTATGAGATAGGGGAGTCTGCGAGTTATAGAAAAACATAACATAACATACCATCACGCCTGTATTCCTCGACGGGTTAGGCAGAGGCGTACTAATGTACACCCACAGTTCGCCGGTATGTTTAGTTAGGTCCCATGTAATGGGGCGAGCCTATTGCCATTAACCGGGCACAAATTCCTAACTCCGAGCTGCTACTGGGAATTTCATAGAAAAACCCAATAACACTTTGCTCGACCTGGGAATCGAACCCAGGACCTCTAGCGTAGCAGTCACGCTCAGGACCACTAGGCCTAATGAGGCAGTTATAAAAAACCACCGTGATTGATTCAGGAGACAAACTATTATACTTTCTGATATAGGTTCTAGTAACTTGTTCTAGTCATCTTTGTAAAACTATGATAAAGACTACGGACAAACAGTTCCAACTAATAAGAAGTAGTTATTAAAATATTTACCATTGTTTCAAGAACAATGATGTGTGTCCGCCGATATAATAAACATTGTCGGGTCGTGTTGACACTGTGTTGAAAGACGCCATGTTTTGAGCTTTA
Organism: Acronicta leporina; assembly: GCA_947256265.1. Lineage (NCBI taxonomy): Eukaryota > Metazoa > Arthropoda > Insecta > Lepidoptera > Noctuidae > Acronicta > Acronicta leporina. Next base: position 4,053,014 of record OX366541.1, on the reverse strand, counting down.
GTGACGGTGGAATATCTAGAATGTGCAGGAAAAATGCTCTAACATGGATGTATAAACTTATGACTTTATGACATTCGCCGAGAGATTAAACAGTATACAGTACGGTCAGTAAGATCCTAGTGATATGACCTATTTACCTTGGTAAGTTATTTCTATAATGAAAAAAATGAGACATCAGTAGCCCAAGCAAGAACACTTTCGAGAACGTATTCGTATCGAAATCGAGAATAATGGGAAGGAGGTTAATGAACGTAGATGAAGCGAAAGTGGTGTGCCAGGATCGTAGCAAGTGTAGTCTCTGCCTACCCCAATGGGAGACAGATGTGAAAATATGTATGTGTGAGATTTGTAGCAGAGTAATATGAGCTTTATTTACGATACTGATACGAACTGCCTCATTAGCCAAGTGGTCATGTGCGCGACTGCTACGCTAGAGGTCCTGGGTTCGATTCCCAAGTCGAGCAAAGTGTTATTGGGTTTTTCTATGAAATTCCCAGTAGCAGCTCGGAGTTTGGAATTTGTGCCCGGTTAATGGCAATAGGCTCGCCCCCTATTACATGGGACCTAAACATACCGGCGAACTGTGGGTGTACATTAGTACGCCTCTGCCTAACCCTTCGGGGAATACAGGCGTGATGGTATGTTATTTACGATACGAATTCGATAGTTGATCCGGCTTAGGCTACTGAGCTGTCAAGATGACAACGCGTGAGTCCTCAGAGTAATAATAATGTAGATAGAATGCACGAGTCATACATATCTTTGGTAGACTAGGCCATTTTTTATTTTTTACACAGAACATAATATACCATCACGCCTGTTTTCCCCGAAGGGTTAGGCAGAGGCGTACTAATGTACACCCACAGTTCGCCGGTATGTTTAGGTCCCATGTAATAGGGGGCGAGCCTATTGCCATTAACCGGGCACAAATTCCTAACTCCGAGCTGCTACTGGGAATTTCATAGAAAAACCCAATAACACTTTGCTCGACCTGGGAATCGAACCCAGGACCTCTAGCGTAGCAGTCGCGCTCAGGACCACTAAGCTAATGAGGCAGTTCAGTTTTTTACACAGAACGGATATAAATTAGTATTCAGATTTAGAAATCGATTTGAAAATCCGTTTTTACAGTGGATCCTTGCAGTTTCGATTGTAGATATTATTGTCATAATCGTAACCATCTTAACAGCTCCCGGTTTTTATTTTTCAAGTGCTAGATAATATCAAAATCTACGCGAAATTAGCTTTGTCTCTTTTACTTCACTGAAAGATTGCCTAATTATAAAGAAAAAAATCCTAACCCTCTCGACCCTCGCTCGAGCCGTCCCACGCCACGCCAGTAGGTTTAAATTCGTCCCTCAATAATTTAACCCAGATCCAGCTGTCCCAAGCTGTCTCTCCCACCAACCCTATTACATGGGACCTTAAACATACCGGCGAACCGTGGGTGTACATTAGTACCCCTCTGCTTAACCCTTCGGGCAAAAACAGGCGTGATGGTATGTTATGTATTTCGTCTTATAACGCCACGCCACGAATGCCATAAATCAAAGTAATTACCTCCTAATATCCTTTAAGAGTTATATAACCGGTTGACGTTTCTCTAACACTGACACATTAACATATAAATATATAGTTAGGTATATAGGTGGCTCGGCGATTGTAAGGCCGTGACCCCAGGGGCGTGCCGATACAGATTTATTTATGAATTTTAAGATGGAAAGAATATTTAGTATATAATAATATAAAGCATATTTTTATCAAGATAGCGTCACACAAATGTTAAATATTCTTTACTTCAGCTATCCTTCAGCACGAATGGGCCGGCTCGAACCGAGTGATACCACGGCCTCACAGAAAACCGACGTGGAACAAGACTTGCGTTGTGTTTCGCCAAGTGAGTGAGGATACCGGAGGCCCAAATCCTTTTAAAAGGCTGACAATGCACCTGCGAATCCTCTGGTGTTGCGGGTGTCTATGGGCGGCGGTAATCGCTTTCCATCAGGTAATCCGTATGCTCGTTTGACCCCCATAATTCATAACCATTACGCCTATACGTCCCAGAAGGGTTAGGCAGAAATGTTCTTAATTTACACAGTGCGCCGGTATGTTTAGGTCCCATATTGATATCATAGCGCGCCCTTTGCCATTAAAGGGGCACAAATCCAATCTCGGAGCTGCTTGACTTAGAATTTAATTGGAAACCTCGATAACAAGAGCAATTTTACGAGGTAAGAATAGTGGAATTTAATTATTGTACTCACAATCAGAGCTGCCCCACTGGGGAAGTACACCACCTCCTCCGCTCTGTGCTATATTGCGTTGTTAACGGTGAGCAAGGTCGCAAGAGCTCTGCGTGGAAGCGTTGTGTTGGCAGTGGGGGGACCGGTGATTTTTAAGCATCACACTTGTCTCCTATGCTGCCAGCCCAACTATTCCGCTTAAGCTTTACCCCGCCCTCTCAAAAAGGGTGTGATAAGATTTTTATAGGGCCTGTGTACGCTTGCGTCCATAGGCAACGGTAACCGCTTACCATCAGACGGGCGTTATTTATTTATTTATTTACAACCATACACATACAACTTTACAGTTACACCAAAACGTTGCAGTGCTTAAAATTACAATAATAATATAGATACACACAAAACAATGTTATGCTTGTTTTCCACCTTAGTGGTTGATATTGATGTTGGCTATTAAATTGAAAAGTGGCATAGCTTGCCCATGACCCTCTTCATATTATGTTGATGGTGGCCACTGGTTTGCCAGGTCGAGTGTGAAGTGTTATTGGGATTTTCTGTTAAGTTCTAAGTAGTGTACGCTGATCTTATTGGTGAAGTCCTTCAAAAAGGTCAGGTGCGTAGTACTCGCAACCGGCGCGTATGTATGAGAAGATGTATGTCGTAGAAGCAAAAGAAGTATGCAAGAATGTGGTGGTCTGTAGTTTCTGCCTACCCCGGTGGGAGAAAGGCGTGAGTGTATGTATCTATGTTCTCAGAGTTGGAGTTTGGAATTTGGATTTGCTCTATTACATGGGACCTAAACAGCAGCGATTTGTGGGTGTTATATATTAGTTCCAACTCTGCGTAACCCTTCGAGCAATACATGCATAACATTACATAATCAACCCATATACTGTCCCACTGCTGGGCACGGGTCTCCTCTCAGAACGAGAAGGATTAGGCTATACTAATATAATAATGGTATGTTTAAAGTTACTCCTCCAAAGAAGACCAAATTACCGACATTCTGAAAACAATTTAAATTTGTCAGCAAAACAATTGAATTTGGAATTTTATTGAGTTGCATCGACCTAGGCGTCTGGCACGACGCCAGGGGCTTCGATCTCAAAAAAAAAAGTGGCAAGCGTGAGCCGTATCTGTTTGCTTGGTTCTAGATAAATCGGCTTTTGGTTTCAAGCTGAGAATTCTATGTATATCTTCTCTTCTCTACTATTATAAAATTGTAAAAAAGCTATGTTTGTTACATTTTCGAGCAAAAACTACTAAATAGATTTTAAATTTGTTATCGCTGTTAGAAGCTAATCTAATTATAACCAAAATTAAAAATAACCTAAACCATCCACCACTTCAAATAAGAAATTACGAAAAACCCAACAAAAAAAATATACAAACTAAAATTACTACGTACTTTACACATAAAGAGAACTCAAAGCCATTGCCAAATACAAATACATCGCTAAATAGTACTTTTTTTCGCGAATCCAATTAAATTAGAAACCATCACGTTAATTCACCAAAATATTGCGGGCGCCCTTAACAAACAAGAACTAATCGAGATAGCCATGATCGATTTACAAAAAAATATAGGAAAAATAGACATCATTTGCTTAACAGAGACATTTATAAAACAAGGGTCTGAACCAAACCTCAGAATAGGTAACTATAAATTAGTATCGTCTTTCTCCCGACCTAATCAACGCAGAGGTGGATCTTGCATTTTACTAAGACATAACCTAGAATACAAAGAAATCAACTATCTACCACCCTCGATCCCCCTTCATTTCGAGTGTTGTGCCATCGAAATAATTAACTTTGGTCTCATAGTGGTATGCATATACAGGACACCCGCATCTGACACAAACATATTCTTAAATAAACTAAAAATCCTGGCAGATAAGCTGAGTAAAAAATCAAACAAAAAAGTAATAATTTGTGGTGACTGGAACATAGATACATTAAAATCTAATAAAATATGCAATGAATTACTATCTATTCTTAAAAACAATAACTTAAAAAACTACATAAAATTACCTACCCGGAAAACTTCATGCCTAGACCTTGTAGTGAGCAACATTCATGATGGTAAACCAAATCTGCACTACTTAGCGCTTTCTGACCACGAAACAGCACAAACGTTGACTGTCAACCTAGAAATCAACCAAGACACCAAAAAGACAGCTAACTACTGGTTTAAAAATATCAGAGACCTAAATGACGAATACATATCTAAATTCAAAAATTACTTATCTAGCTTATCCTTCTCAGAAGTATATGAATTCCGGACAACCGATGATGCCTTCAATAACTTCCATGACACTATCACGTTATTTTACAATTTATGCTTTCCCATAAAAAGAATAAAAACCACTCACAAATACATCAAAAACCGAAACATAACAAAAAACTTAAAACGATGCTGTATAAAAAAAAGAACTCTTTATCTAAAATATCATCTTTACAAACATGATAAAAAACAAAACAAAAAAATATATGAAAATTATACAAAAATACTAAAACAATGCTTAAATAAAGCCCAACAAATAAACAGCCACAATTACATAAAAAATGCTAAAAATACCAGCAAAGCGGCATGGAAAATAATCAAAGACCAGAAAAACAACCCAACAAATAAAATCGAAATAGACGCCATCAAACTCGAAAATAAACATTACAATGATCCAACTGAAATTTGTAACCTATTTAATGAATTCTACACTTCATTATGCAACACTCAAAACCGTCAATATATAAATTGTCTTCCCGAAAATCCTAAAACAATATTCCTTACGCCAGTAGACACAATAGATATTTTTAAAATAATTATTTCATTAAAAAATACCCAATCAACTGGTTATGATGATATCAATACAAAAATATTAAAAAAATGCGCAGTAAGCATTGCACCCCCTTTAACACACATAATAAACCTATCTCTAACGGAAGGAAAATTTCCCGAACGACTCAAGGTATCTATTGTAAAACCACTTTTCAAAAAAGGTCTGAAAAACGACATGAATAATTACCGGCCTATAACTTTAATACCAATAATATCTAAAATATTTGAAAAGATTATGTACAATAAAATTGAGAGCTTTCTGATATCTTCCCAAATTCTTAAAAAAGAACAATTCGGCTTTAGGAAAGGAAGTTCCACATCCCTAGCATGTTTTACACTTATTAAACATATAACTGAAACTCTTAATAATAAGTCAATGGTGGCAGGACTGTTCCTTGATATGACGAAAGCATTTGACTTTGTCTGCCACAATACACTACTTTCGAAACTATCTAGCTATGGTATACGTGGAAATGCCCATGATTGGATAAAAAGTTACCTCGAAAATCGTCTGCAGTGTGTCGAAATAACAAAAACTCACAATAATGAACAAAAAACTCATAGATCTACGTATAAGCAAAATAAATACGGAACACCTCAAGGAAGCATATTAGCTCCTATCTTATTTTTAATATATATTAATGACCTCCCAGACGCAATAAAACATGACTCCATCCTATTTGCCGATGACACAACAATTATAATTAAAAATATAAATAAAAATAACTTAGAAACAGACATTAACACAGCTCTAGATAATACCATTAACTGGCTTAACCAAAACAACCTAAAAATAAATATGTCAAAAACAAATATAATTCAATTTCAGACCTATCAAAAACACACAACACCACTAAATATACAATATAATGGAAATTACATAAACTGTGTAAACGATTGCGTATTTTTAGGTATCACCGTAGACAAATATTGTAATTGGAAACCGCACGTAGAAAAATTAGTTAGTAAATTAGATTGCTTTGTATATGTATTAAAAAAGATCAGACAGACTGTTGATATAAACACTGCATTGATAGCATACCATGCATATGTGTCCTCTTTACTCAGATATGGTATTGTGGTATGGGGCAATTCTGTTGATATTAATCGAGTATTCAGGGCACAAAAAAAATGTGTTCGAGCAATGTGTGGCGCTGATTTTCTAGACAGTTGCAAACCATTATTTATTAAATATAAAATTCTGCCAGTACCATGCCTTTATATATTTGAGATTTGTATATTAGTGAAGCAACATCCTGAACTTTTTGAAACATTTGATATTAATTCAAGAAATAAACACAAACTTAAATTACCTGCAATAAGACTAGAAATATTTAGGAAAAATGCCTATTGTATGTCAATAAAAATATATAACCACCTTCCAAAAATAATTAAAGAATTGCCTTTTACAAAATTTAAAAACAAACTCTTCACCTTTTTATTACAGAAAAGATACTACAGCGTTAATGAATATTTAGAAGATAAGATATTATAAAACATAAATTTAAGTACCTAGTTTAGAGAAAGATGATTTCATATTTGTTGAATTTTTCACTCTATTATTAACAACAGTCTTTATTATAATTACTATTACTTATATATATTTGCACGCCTCATGAGGCAGAATATGTCGTACTTTAAAATTAAGACCAACACCTGTATTTTTACGCATACCATATTTTAGCAAATAAATACATTTGATTTGATTTGATTTGATTTAAAAATTGGTATACTTCTTATCTCAATTAATTGAACGGATCCTGAGATACAGCTTGACCTCTCTGAAGACCGATACAAAGAAGAGATCATCAATGTTGGTTTTTCCTTTTTTACTCCTGATATAGCTTCATGTGAGCGAAGCCGCGGGCAGATGCTAATAGTAACAAATATAATTTATTACTTATTCAATGTCAATTATTTTTCACGCACTCATTGTAGAAATATCAAGGAACCCTAACACCGCAATATTTACGTCTACTGCATTCTGCAACCACTACTATTAATTCTATGCTGGCATTTGAGTAAAGTTAGCAAGTATTTTATGATTTCGAAAAAGGAGGAGATAGACGTACATACTATCACGCCTGAATTCCCCAAAGGGTTAGGCAGAGGTGTAAGTAGTAGTAATAAGGGGCGAGCCTATTGCCATTAACCAGGCACAATTTCAAACGAGCTGCTACTGAGAATTTCATAGAAAAACCCACAAACACTGCTCTATCCGGGAATCGTACAGTAGGCACAACCGGAATTACAGCGCGCGTCTGAAGTAAGGCATTGCGAACAGTCAAATAACTTAATTAAGTTTTCATAGGCAAAGACAATAAATACTCTTCTGGTGTTGCGGGTGTCCATGGACAGCGATAATCACTTACCATCAGGTGATCCGTCCGCTCGTTTGCCCCCCCCCCCCCTATTACATAAAAAAATATGCTATGTGGAGTGCTAAGAGGAACTGTTCGGATTGATCCCTGCTGCCTCTTTCCAGCAATTCCTTTACAATCATCTAGCTTGATGGTTGGCAGTCCACAACTGTGCGTTTCTTTAGAAACTTTCTGCCTTCCACAACAAAACTGTGGAATGAACTGTCGCCTGCAGTACCTATTTCCAGACCTATAAACCTTCCGACTTAAGAAAAGAGCTTACTCCCTTTTAAATGGCTGGCAATGCACTTGTGACTCCTCTGGTGTTGCAGGTTTCCATGGGTGGCGGTAATCGCTTACCGTCTGGCGATCCGCTTGCTCGTTAATAAAATATACAGGTACTCTATGTAGACTCGACAAATATTTGTCTCTGGTAATTGTTACTATTGTTAACAAAAATAGTTATTGTTTATAAATTGACATAATATGATATCACTTTAACACATTTACATAATTTCAATTTGGTATAGATTTACGCTTATCGCAGTGTGTCACGGTGTCAAATATAAATTGAAATAAAATATGAATTTGGTTCTCTCGATTATGTTCGAGCTACACAATAACTGAACTGAACTCTACTCAAGATCATTTCAGACATTGTCTTGCATTGTAACTGGCATAGGTATTTGCTACTAAATACTATGTCTAGACTTTAAAAGAGACCAAGCAACGTCTCTCTCTCGCAATTAACTGGTCGTTAAAAAAACAAAAATAACTCTACTAACCTATTGCGTGTTAATTTTCAACTCTACATTATAACATAATATATAATTTAGAACGAGAATTACTTACGTTGCTCGCTCGCTGTGCTGTTTCGTTAACCTTGGCACATCGGCGAGTGGACCCCTGCAGTGAGTGAAAGAGACAGCGATATGTGTACGAGCAAGACAGCGATACCGGCTCGCAAGCAGCGTGGTCGCCACGCGGCGAAGATAGGCTATGTTTTATAGGTTATGTCATGTGCTTTAACTAAGAAAAAAAATTAAAACACCTCGACTAGTTTTTTTTTTTCTCATTTAGACTTTTAACAAGGTTTTTTGGTCTATGGCTTCCAACAATAACAAATTATAACCTCATTTCGCTACCACGTGATTCGTTTTTTTTTGTTTATGGTGATTTGTATGGAGACAGCGGCAGTCGATGGGTTATGGTGTTCGTGTTACGTTGTTTGCCAGTTCACTTTTATCGTGAATTCGTTGTTTAGTGTTTGTTTCAAGATAGCAATTGCGCAAGAGTTGGTTTTGTTTAGACATTTGTGTTTAGCATTTTTGTGTGTGTGACGTTTGAAGTGTGTATGGATGGATGTGTGGGTGAGAGGTGTCCCGAACGGGGTAAGCGTGATGGCATTTAACTTTTGTTCTAGAATTTTACAATTTTCCTTTACTCCATTCGTTCTTTAGAAAATAATGTTAATTTTAGTCACCAAAAAAATAGTATTTCAAAATTGGACGTAACATTTTAAATAAGTCTATATAAAGCAGTGTTACAACATAAATTATACAGCGATGTTATATTTATGAATAGTTTTGAAACTTTAATGAATACGCTTGACGCTGTTTTGAGTTTATCAGCCAATGGTCGCTTAGCAATCCTAATTTAGAATAATTAAGTATAACCACCCGCCATATAATGAATTTATAATTAAATTTGTAAAAGAAAACACACCTAAGTATTTCAAGCATTTTTAAAACCAATGGTAATAGTACTGAAAAGCTCCTCTATTTTATTCAAGCAGGCACTTTAAAAAGTTGTGCATTATCCTCGTTACTGGTGCTTCCGATTGCTATATCTACCCTTTTGCAAAAGCCCTGTTATCAAGCACGATAGAAGCACACAAGGGTTTTTTGTACAAGTCAACTTGAAAAGGACAGTTAGAATCTATAATATACTTACCTATTTTTTTTTAATAATGTTTTAGTGGCACATGGATACAAGTCCTTACAGCCTATCTTATAAATTAAATTACAATTATCTTTTCCTGTTATTAAAATTTTCCTTATAAGTAATTAAAATTAAACATTAATTTAATTTCTATTACATTTGCTTTTACAACAAGCTAAAGAGGGTTTTGTGTGTTTGTTTGGAATACCTATGTGTGAAATATTTCAACCTATACTAGATTAGGAGCGTACAAACTAATTTATTGACTAATCTGAGAGCTGGCCTGCGTTTATCAGGTCGAAATAAGTGAAACTCCTATTTATCAGCAACGTTGCCGGACACTAGTATTTTCTCCTGAATTGTAGATGCATTTACAAACACAAATCATACATCCACTGATTCCTGGACTCGGTACAACTATTCTAAGGCCATACAAAGATTTGTCGCCTATTGCTTTGAGACCGCGTCGATCGAAACTCCAAATATAAGTATACTAGCTTCTGCCCGCGATTTCGTCCGCGTAGCGTGATGATATATATCCTATAGCCTTCCTCAATAAATGGGCTATCTAACACTGAAAGAATTTTTCAAATCGGACCAGTAGTTCCTGAGATTAGCGCGTTCAAGCAAACAAACAAACTCTTCAGCTTTATATATTACTAGCTTCCGCCCGCGACTTCGTCCGCGTGGAATAGTTACTTAGTCTTAGCGGGATGATAGCCTATCGCCTTCGTCAATAAATGGACTATCTAACACCGAAAGATTTTTTCTAATCGGACCAATAATAGTTCCTGAGATTATCGCCAAACTTGGCAGGTGGCACTTGACAGGTGGTAAGAAGATGATGATCCCCTTCAGCAGCTTGTAGTATGTTTTGATTAAAGCTCACTTAGAGATATAGCCAATATTGTTAGTTGATAATTGAGTATTGAGTATCCGAGCGGAACTTTAGTAAAATATGTCACGGGAACAGGAATAATAAAAGAACGCTAAATGAGGATATGTCTTTTAGAGCGTTTGTTGGGTCCGAGCGGACCCAAGCTCGGTCCGCATGGATACAAAACAAAAGCTCTAAAGGCTGATGAATAACGTATTTATTTGGATAAGAATTAATATCATGTTTATTAAAACACCTACGCAAATAATGCATTTGGAATTTTAGAACAAAGTTAGCATAAAAAAGGTTATAGTGAGCCAACCTTAAAAGATAGACATATGCTGTCGCGGACTTTTTTTTAGAACTTTTAAAGAGGAACATTTCTGTCATATATGATTTTTGCGAAACTTTAACCGTTTACGCAGCGCACGCATCGGAAGCTCTCAAAAGGAAAAAAAAAACGAAATTTAGAACAAAGTTAGCATAAAAACGGTTATAGTGAGCCAACCCTAAAAGATAGACATATGCTGTCGCGGACTTTTTTTTAGAAATTTTAATGAGGAACAATTCTGTCATATATGATATTTGCGAAACTTTAATCGTTTACACAGCGCATGCATCGGAAGCTCTCAAAAGGAAAAAACCCCGATTTTCAAACATTCTTCATTGATGCTCCGCTCCTATTGGTCTTAGCGTGATGATATATAGCCTATAGCCTTCCTCGATAAATGAGCTATCTAACACTGAAAGAATTTTTCAAATCGACCCAGTAGTTCCTGAGATTAGCGTGTTCAAGCAAACAAACAAACAAACAAACAAACAAACAAACAAACAAACAAACAAACTCTTCAGCTTTATATATTAGTATAGAAAAGTATAGATACTTAGATAATTATTACTGTTTTGACAGAAACTAAGGAGGTCTTACATTACCTACGAGATTACTAAATAGACCACCAATGTTTCGCAGTAAAATTATTGGAATATAATTAGAAATGCGATAAGTCTTGAGCCACAAATAATTACTGTGTAGGTAATCAAATATTGCGTTACTGACAGGCGACAGGTGATCAGTTTATCATTAAATAAACTTAATAACTAGTTTCGCGACTTGTAACTTGCAAAATAGATACCCTGTGAAGCAACGTTTCATAGAATTAATTTAAGTACAGGGTGGTTTTTGTTTTTTTTTCTTAAAAAAGCTTACTAGCAATGTTGGTCACACATTACTAGTATTCTTGTTAACCCCTCTTGCTAAGCTAAATGCTTGTGTTACGAGTGGGTTCACGTCGGTAGTGCAATGGGTGGGGTTCGAACCGGCAACCACATGATCGCAAGTCCGACGCCCTAGCCATTAGGCTACCGCCGCTTGCTTTAATTGCATTAATTGTAATGCCTTACATATTTCGTGACACGTATTGAGAGGAATATGATGACGTGATTTGGACATGTTGAGAGAATCAATGGAAGACGATTAACGAAAGGAATTTATAAGGCGATTATCAGTGGCAGCGTCAGAAGAGGTCGTCCTAGAAGGATATACGCCGATCTCTTTGGCGAGGTCCTTCAAAAAGGTCGGCTCGTACGTATGTATGACATGTGTTTTCTCTCTTTTCTTCTTCTTTTGTAAACGGGATTCAAGGTTGTGAGCTGAAACTAAATAATTCATGATTCAAAACAGTTTCTACATATTGCGTTTAAATTTACAACGGACTTCAAAACGTTAATATATTTTTTAATTACTGTGTGCTCATCCAGTTTTCACCTGTCAGCCCTTTAAATAAAAATATAACATTTTAGTGCCTGATAATAATCTCATCCTCCTGTTTTGATCCCCATTTATTTGTCCCTATAAAACTGCCTCATTAGCTAAGTGGTTCTGAGCGCGACTGCTACGCTAGAGATCCTGGGTTCGATTCCCAGGTCGAGCAAAGTGTTATTGGGTTTTTCTATGAAATTCTCAGTTGCAGCTCGGAGTTAGGAATTTGTGCCCGGTTAATGGCAATAGGCTCGCCCCCTATTACATGGGACCTAAACATACCGGCGAACTATGGGTGTACATTAGTACGCCTCTGCCTAACCCTTCGGGGAATACAGGCGTGATGGTATGACCCTACAAAACTGAGTGGTTACATATTTTCTGTGTTAATAATGTCTGCTTCCGTGTTCCTATCTCAATGGTTCAATCAATCATCTATTTATAATTTCGAATCTGTGGTTAAATTAATTGAACACAAAAACACCGCTTTTCTAAATTTTCATCAGTGTATAAACACTAGGTCCGCCTAACCACAAATATATTTAGATAACTGGTAACATTAAAATGTCACTTAACAGGTTTTATTAATGTGTTTCCTTGATTGGGAAATGTCAAACAACATTATGAGTCTGTATTAATTAAGATGCGTGGTCTATTTCTGAGTTAGTTTTTTTTTAATACAGAATTGGACCATTACCGTCTCCGTACTGGGCATGAGAAGCCACGGAAATGGAACAGTTCCTAACCTACTGATTTAGTACGGGTTACAAGAATAATATTAAAATTTCTATATTTCTTTGGTTTAAAAGTTCAATTGCGAATTTCTGTGTTGATGTTAGAAGTGATAGTTTCTGATCTGTTGTTTGCTTGATTTCGGGGTAAAAAAACTGCGTGTGAAGAACTCTTGTTTATTAAAAATAATAATTTAATTAAAATGCAGCTGCTGTGTTGATTCGTTTTGATTCAGTTAATTTTTATTTTCGTCAATTACTAGTAGTAAATAATAATCATACGAAGTGTATGTGTCACCGGATCTTTAAGCAATAAATCTTTAATAACTGATCATTAACTCTAGAATATTTTCAATTTTTTCAATTTAGGTGATAAACACACGGCTCTTACCCGAAAGAATTCTAGAATTAGAAATTCCTTAATAATTCGATACACCGACCTAAGTGATTAGTGTAAAACTCAAAAGGCATTAGTTTCAAAGTAATTAGTGTAATAATATTACGGAAAATCACTAGTTTCTAGTGACAGGTACATCACTATAAGTATCATTGCAACACAAATAGATCCAGTTCCAAGTGATAGTCAAGTGTCGAACTCCATAAGCAACGACCACTGTGATTAGTGAAGTGATCGACTCGACGCGAAAAACATAAGTGTTTAGTGTTCTACTCAAAATACTTCATGTGATAAGTGTGCTATAGAGTATACTACACTCAGAAAAAACAGTTATAAGTGCAGTTTACACTCGAAAATCATTGTTTTCAAGTGATAAGTGCACATTACACTCAGAAAACATCAGATTTAACTCACAAGTGCATTTTACTACACTCGAAAAACATCAGTTTCAAGTGAACAGTGCACTCACTATCAAACTGTTGTACAAACAAAATGATACAATAAGCGCAACAATTGTGTCGGATACCATGACTGCTGGAGTAGCGGCGCGGAGGAAGTCACGGCCCAGGAGGAGCTGGGCAAAAGTGGAGCAGGATGGACAGGTATTGTTGAAGAAGTTTGAGGAGCTTTGCTTAATACTGTAGAGTATTATGACAGGGACTTAAATATTTAGTAACGTTATCTGCCCAAGGTCGAGATAACATTATTTTTTGAATAACGTTATCAAAAACGATATTTTGCGCACCATTGTTTAAGAATAACGTTATAATTTATTTCCGTTACCTACCTGTCAATTTAACGTTACTAAAATATTGTTCTGAATTCTGAATTCTGAATTTCGTTCTGTTACCCGTATGACGTTATGCAATGAATTTCGTTCTTGCAAAATATTGAAAACGATATGTTGGCCGAGGTATCGATACTATTATAACGTTATTATATCGTTACGAATTCTGTTATGGATAACGTTATAAGTCCCTGTATTGTGATCAGTAGGCGGCACGCGTGTTTACCACCTTGGAGTAGGATGCCTCTGCCTTGACTCCTTCAAAGATGGTACAGCAAACGCTGAACTATAGCCATGGCGTTGGGGCTATAGGGTAAGAAAGGCAAGTCAAGTTGGACTGGATAAAGGAGTATTGTGGAACGTCTGTCAATACACTTAAACGGAGTCAAAAATATGGACTGGAAGCGGACAGCGATGTATCGTGCTGTACAGAATTTTTTGAGAACCTATGTCCAGCAGTTTCCGATTTAATAACGGATAATAGGCAAAAACGATTCGTTTAAAAAATGTTGCTCTACGCTAGGAATTATCGTCTAAATATTGTAGAGAACTCAGGATTTGGAAATCATTTACTATGATAACGATTTTAAAACCATGGTTTTAGTTGTCAGTTGTAATTATTGTAGGTATAGTTGTCTAATGGCGGAATTACTAACGCCATGAACCTGGAAAGACTAGTTGGAACGAACCGCTTTAATTTCTTCCGTCAATCGAAAATCGTTAATATGAAACCCTATTACAATATTATCATAAACAATGAAGCCATGATCATATCAACTAACTATGTTTTTCTCCTTGTCCCCAGGCATCAGACTTCACGGATATAGGTGACTGGCCGACATTAGGCGCTGCCGTCTCCAGTGGAGCTAGGTGTCACTCCACGCCGCCGCCTCACGACTCCGATCCGGCACATCATAATGGAAGTGCGGTAAGATTGGCTTTTACTTTGACTCGTGGACTGCCTGAAGACTGGCATAGTTAAGTAATAAAGACAGGCTGGCGAGCCATCTGATGGTAAGTAGTGATCGCCGCCCATGGACACCTGCAACACCAAAGGAGTTGTTGATGCATTGCAGAAGTCAAAAGTCAAAGTCAAATATTTTATTTCAATTAGACTAGTAATACAGGTACTTTTGAATTCTCAAAAACTAGGTGCGCGGTTCCAAGTAGTGGGTCTTTTGGAGAAGATTCGGCAAGAAACTCCATAGATACGCCTTGAAAGAATGATTATAACATTGTTTTTTTTTACAATTTAGTTCTTAGAATGAGAATCGTGCAGCTTGATGTGCATGATAACAATTGAATTTAATAAACTACGATCACTTGCATTCCAAAAGAAAAGAAAAGTGATTACCATAGCATGTCAAGAGCCGACCAGTCCCGACAGACGGCGCCCGTTCACGAGCATGACGTGTGTGTCAGCGTCGTCTGACTCAACCATGTTGTAGGGAATAAAACAAGCCTTAAGAGCCCCTACGGACTGCAGACTGTCATAGCTGTAGCAACAGAGGGGAACTGTCACTGACGCCCTAGTCGATACACACATAGGTCCTTCACGACAAACTCCGATGTAGGGTGATCGCTAGCCAGTCAGACTCCATTCTCGCCTCTTACGAGATGCCTATTTTAATGGCAGTAAGGAACTGTATTCCAACGTAGAATCATTCGGAACCTGACACGGTCGGGATGGCTGACCATTCTTAACACATCGTAAACCTCCGTGCCTCAAGGAGCCTTCTATTCTATTTATATTCGGGGACGCTGGCAGGCACCAGACGGGCGATCAGTCCTCATGTTGGGATTATTTCGCCCAATTTTGGTGGATCCCGTCATGGGTTACTGGCGCTCGGCGTCGCAAATCTTCCCGTAGCCTTGCAGAAGCCCACCAGTTGTCCGATGGAGAGTTCTGCTAGCTGTTCTTCATTTATCTTATCGGTTCCTAGTATTTCCCATCTATGTAGCGCATACACTGTGCATTTTGCTATTTGATGGAAGCTTGTTTCTTTCTCTTTTCTTCAAGGAGCCTTATGAGCTCTCCAGCTAATGCTGATAGGTACTATAGAAACATAATTAGTTCCATACCACATAATTTATTTTATTATCGAGAAATTACATCGGGTTCTCAAATAATGCGAATCCTCGTTTAATATTGTCGACTTCGTCAAACATCCTTCAACGTCCACACATCTTGTTATCGCAATATTGTACCAGTGAAGATAGTAACATAATTTATTCAACAACATTTAGAGTGTCCACGGAGTTTCTTTTTTTTATGGGATAGGGGAGCAAACGAGCCTGATCCCGATCACCTGATGGTAAGCGATAACCGCCGCCCATGGACACCCGCAACGCAACACCAGAGGAGTCACATGTGCGTTGCCCGCCTTTTAAAAGGGTTTGGGCCTCCGGTAACCTCATTAACTCGGCGAAACACAACGCAAGCGTTGCTCCACGCCGGTTTTCTGTGAGGCCGTGGTATCACTCCGGTTGAGCCGGCCCATTCGTGCCGAAGCATGGCTCTCCCACGTGAAAAATTATTGAATTCTTCTAGAATCTTCATGCAACTAGAACCGTAACGTTTCATAAACGCTTGTAAAAGCATATTTGAAATAACTACATCAACCTATTGTTTATGTATAAGATTCCTATTAAACCACTCTGAGTTAGTGCGGTTAATCGAGATAAGAAGGTATAACAAGGTTTACATTATTTCCAATTCTACATCGAGATGACCTTCAAAAGGTTAAACGATTATTTCAAGTTGTTTGATATTATTTGAAAGGAAAAAATCGAGTTTC
The DNA here is from genome assembly GCA_947256265.1 of Acronicta leporina. NCBI lineage: Eukaryota > Metazoa > Arthropoda > Insecta > Lepidoptera > Noctuidae > Acronicta > Acronicta leporina. The sequence goes on along the minus strand of OX366541.1, from coordinate 4,036,285 downwards.
GCCTGTTATGTGATTTGTCAAAGTCAAATGTTTTATTGTAATAGCTACAAATATTATAGCAGGTACTTTTGAAGTGTCATAAACTAGTTGCACTGTTCCAATTTTCCGAAATAGTAGATGTTATGAACAAGAGCTGGCAAGAATTACCCAAGTGGTCCTGAGCGCGACTGCTGCGCTAAAAGTCCTGGGTTCCCAGGTCGAGCAAAGTGTTATTGGGTTTTTCTATGAAATTCCCAGTAGCAGCTCGGAGTTAGGAATTTGTGCCCGGTTAATGGCAATAGGCTCGCCCCCTATTACATGGGACCTAAACATACCGGCGAACTGTGGGTGTACATTATTTCGCCTCTGCCTAACCCTTCGGGGAATACAGGCGTGATGGTATGTTATGTAAACAATTTTCTAGTTGTTCAATTTCACCTTTATATCGCTCTCCCACTTAAAATTTGGTGCATGCTTCATTTTGATACGCTACCTAGGAACTAGTACATAAACATATCCTTTTCATTTTGATACGCTACCTAGGAACTAGTACATAAACATATCCTTTTGGAATGTGGTAACCATGGTAACATGTAGTTTCCATGCCGAGATCATAGTTATTTTGGTGAAGGAAAAATCCGAACGCTGCGGGCTGGATTCATGTCACTGCGAGTCCCACCCGTCAGCCGTTGCCTTCACATTCTGAATTAACGTCTTAAAGGTGACGTCAGACGTAAAATCAGAATGTGAAGGTTTAGTGGTCATAGTGTCTGGTGTATTTAACCAGAAGACACAGGTACGAATCCTGCTCTCAGTCAAAGTTTTCCTTCACTAAAATAACTTTAATAAACACTTTTAGAGGGTAGTTCAGATTATCCCGTTATTTAGGCCTCATGTCTCTTGTCAATAGAGACGCTGGGTTACGCAATGCGGGTATATTAAATATTACATAATAAGTAGTTTTTATTGACAACATTTTTACTGTGTTCTTGATTACTTATTAAGAAAAACATGTTTACGAAACGTTTACGACTTTATGTTGAAACATGGGCTTTGGGGTCAATAAATATAGCCATTCTTTACCTTGTCTTACAGAATGTCTTTTAAGTTTATATTATCTTTTACCGTCTGGAGGATATGCTCTCTCAGTGGGAAAGAGAGAGAGGGGGTCAGGCTATAGTCCACCACGCTGGTGTATTGCGGATAGACTTCACACGCCGTCGAGAAAATCTCTCAGGCATGAAGATTTCCTAGCAATGTTTTCCTTCACCGTTTAAGCGAGTGATCCTTCATTATTCATTACTACGCTCATGATGTACACCCACAGTTCGCCGGTATGTTTAGGTCCCATGTAATAAGAGGTGAGCCTATTGCTATTAACCGGGCACCAATACCAAAATATCGAAAAACCCAATAACACTTTGCTCGACCTGTGAATCGAACCCAGGACCTCTAGCGTAGCAGTCGCGCTCAGGACCACTAGGCTAATGAGGCAGGCTATCAACCCCCCAGTTCGCCTGAGGTTGGGCGACCTTGCGATCTACGATGGAGCTCGCCTGTATTGTCTAAATTATAATACATTATTATACTACTGGGCCTTAATTGACATAATCCTCCTCACATTACAGGAACAAGACCGCAAACCACCAGAGGAGTCCCACCACCAGCACCCGGCACCCTCGAAGCCGGAGAAGGTGGAACCAACGCACAACCATCAGCACAACGACAAGCACCACGACAAACATGTTGACAAGGCCAAGAGTTCAGGTTTGCACTTATACTTAACCATACCATCACGCCTGTATTCCCAGAAGGGTTAGGCAGAGGCGTACTAATGTACACCCACAGTTCGCCGGTATGTTTAGGTCCCATGTAATAGGGGGCGAGCCTATTGCCATTAACCGGGCACAAATTCCTAACTCCGAGCTGCTACTGGGAATTTAATAGAAAAACCCAATAACACTTTGCTCGACCTGGAAATCGCACCCAGGCCCTCAAGCGTAGCAGTCGCGCTCAGGACCACTTGGCTAATGAGGCAGTTCAGAGGTTCACAGAATAATTAAATTATTCCCTAACCATTCCAAAATATCAAAAATGCACAACGTTAATATTCAAGTTGTCACTTCTGCCGGCACTCCCGGAGTGCAAGCCGTTGTTTTTTTTTAATATCTTCATTTTACAGACAGCATTTTTAAGATTTTATAATAGTAGAGATTATAACAGGAAACATCTATTTACTTTCCTCAAGATATAACCCATCATTGTGTTTTTGCAGGTGCGGGCAAGGGCGGTAGTAAGTCGGGCAAGCACAAGTGGGTCCCCCTGGACATCGACGTGAAAGCCGCCAGGCCGGGCAAGCACGGGCCACAGCATTCGACAAGACCAGAAAACGGTATGTACTTAGAGATTTTTTTTTTAAATTAAACGTTGCCCCACACTAGGATTTTCTCCTGTATCGTGGGTGCGTTTACAAACACAAATCCTCACATATACAAACACCCAGACCCGGAACAACTACCTGTAGATCATACAAATATTTGCTCCGTGTGGGGATCGAACCCACAACACGTGTCGCAGAAGCCGATTGCTCAGCCGCTACGCCAAACGTGTCGTCTTCAAAATGCAATCTTCAAGTTTCATAGTTGTTGAGAAAGACGATTAAAGGAATTTATAAGGCGAATATCAGCGGCAGCGTCAGAAGAGGTCGTCCTAAAAGCACATACGCTGATCTTATTGGCGAAGTCCTTCAAAATGGTCAGGTGCGTAGTACTCGCAACCGGCGCGTATGTAGTAATGATTAGCAAAAGTGATCCAACAGACAAACTTAGTGACTAGTTTTGTTGGACACCATAGTACTTTATATTTATTACCTTGTACCTTATTATCTACTAATAAATAAATAAATATTTTTTTTATTTTTATTTTATTTTTTATTAGGGAAAACAAACAATTGTACATTTTCTTCTTACGTCTAAGTATACAATTAAGTAGGTTAACGTACAATCAACAACGTTTCCACATATTACCAGTATAATTTACTGACATTCAGTATGGATGAACTAAACTTAAAATTATACAAAATTATTAATTCATTGGTTTTGAGCGCAATAACCAATTCTTTTTTAAAAACATTGTGAGACAACGCAAATATGTCTATGTTAACAAACTAACATAATGTATGAGAAGATGTATGAATGTGGCAGAAGCAAAAGAAGTATGCAAGAATCGTAGCAAGTGGCGGTCTATAGTTTCTGCCTACCTCTGTGGGAAAAAGGCGTGAGTGTATGTAGGTAAGCGCGATGGTATCTTGATTTATAAGTTATCCCGTAATTTAGGCCTCATGTCTCTTGTCAATAGAGACGCTGGGTTACGCAATACGGGTATAGTAAATATTACATAATAAGTAGTTTTTATTGACAACATTTTTACTGTGTTCTTGATTACTTATTGAGAAAAACATTTATATTATTCTACTAGCTGTAACCCGTGACTTCGCCCGCGTGGTATTTAAAATGAAAGTAGCCTAAGTTACTCCTTGTTACATCAGCTATCTGCCAGTGAAAGTCCCGTCAAAATTGGCCCAGCCATTTCAGAGATTAGCTAGAACAAACAGACAGACAGACAAAATTGTAAAAAAATGTTTTGGTATATGTACTGTCGAGGCCGGGTAAGATAATGGGGGGTTTGCGAGTTTAATTAAATAATGCACAATAAGAGCAAACACAGCTCGTTTATTACTCAAGAGAAAATTCTTATAGAATATGACAATAATCAAATTCATTTGACAACTACTTACTTTTTTGTTACAATATACTACGTGCCTGGGCGCGCACAATAAAAACTCCGTAATGTAAACTCTTACATCAGCTACGCCCCTGCATTTGGGTAAAACAAGGCAATAAAACATAAAAAAAAAGTTTTACCCAAATAAAAACAAAAAAGTAACTAACTACCTGCCTATGTCCTAACTCGAAACATTAACAGGCGAAAAGAATTCACTTACAACCATGCATGAGGCTCGCCCCTCAAAGCAGGATAGTCTATGGCATGTGTATGGTTAAGTTATCATTAAAAATTTACAAAGCTTTAGCATAATTAATAAATACTACACGCCATAAACTTTGACGCACCAAAACGCCTGAAAAACATGCGCCACGGCCTCCTATCCAATGATGCTTCAAATGTGTTCGTGTATACATCCAAATGCACTTAGTAAACAGCGGTTATTTTAATATTACAAACAGACACAGGATTTCTATTACAGTTTTAACCTTAATTTCGACTCAGTAACATGTGATATGTCATTGTAATGTAAAACATGAAAACAGTGTCAAGTGTTATTACAGTTTTTATTAATTAACTAGCTTCTGCCCGCGGCTTCGCCCTCGTGGAATTCGGTCTGCCATCACATCCCACGGGAACGGGATAAAAAGTATCCTATGTCCGTCTCCTGGTTCTTAGCTACCTCTACCAATTTTCAGCCAAATCGGTTCAGCCGTTCTTAAGTTATAAATAGTGTAACTAACACGACTTTTTTTTATTTATATAGATTTTACTTATCTATACTAATATATAAAGCTGAAGAGTTTGTTTGTTTGTTTGCTTGAACGCGCTAATCTCGGGAACTACTGGCCCGTTTTAAAAAAGCTTTCAGTGTTAGATAGCCCATTTAATGCGGAAGGCTATAGGCTTATATATCATCACGCTAAGACCATGTAACTATTCCACGCGGACGAAGTCGCTGGCAGAAGCTAGTAAAAAATAAAACGAACACATTATTTTTGTCAACAGACACAGTCTCCCTGAACGGCGAGGACTCCCGGTCTCGAGGCGGGTCTCGGTCTCGTGGGGGCAGAGGAGGGGTTCGAGGAGGACGGCGCGGCGCCCCCCGCCCCGCTTCCGCTCTTCCCTCCCTCCCCGCACCGCATCACCACACGCTCTACCATCATGCGCACGAGTTCCCCCACCATCCTGATTTGGCGCAGGTAAGCACGAAACAGGGATAGCCCGGGCCTGTAACGGCTATGGCTCATTAGTAAAAAAACTTGAACAATTTTTTTTACAAATCTATAGAAGTTTCGATTTTAAAACTAATTTGTATTCAAATTGGCTCATAGAATGGGTAATGTGGATGTTATATTCAATAGTACACTTGGATATATTTAAATGTTATTTTTAAAATGTTAGAATTGTCAGTGTTTTTTTTTTTCAATAATTAACTGTTTCTACTAAAATATTCTGATCCAATCTTTATATGAATGATGTCAAAATGTATATTAATCATGTAATTTATTATGTAAGGGCAAGATTCGCTAGCTGCGCGCGTCTTGTCCTTGGTACACATATTTTAAACATTAAAATGACAAAAGTGTGAGAGTAATTCTAACATCGTTCCAACCGGACGATTCCCAGAAGCGCCAAAAAGCCTGACAATCAGTCTATCCGAATATCGGTATTGCGCTGAAGGATTGCGGAGGTCTGATGGCAGTCGCTTCGTGTAAAATACTGATGTTCAGTCGCATCTGTGTAGACTAGAAGCCGACCGCAATATACTTGGTAATAGGCTCGGAAGATGAAGATATATGATTGCCAAATATCACATTTGCAATCATATCTTCACCAACTGCCTCATTAGCCTAGTGGCCCTGAGCGCGAATGCTACGCTAGAGGTCCTGGGTTCGATTCCCAGGTCGAGCAAAGTGTTATTGGGTTTTTCTATGGAATTCCCAGTAGCAGCTCGGAGTTTGGAATTTGTGCCCGGTTAATGGCAATAGGCTCGCCCCCTATTACATGGGACCTAAACATACCGGCGAACGGTGGGTGTACATTGGTACGCCTCTGCCTAACCCTTCGGGGAATACAGGCGTGATGGTATGTTATGTTATGTTATATCACATTTTCGAGTATTGTTAGTGTCTCACCAATCTGTCTGTCTGTATAGCCTTAATTATTATGAGCTCATGATTCATATAGGTAGTAAATATTTACAAATATGTGTACCAGAAAGTGTCCCTTTCCCAAAGACCTGGATTATTTCATTTCGTTAATCATTTTGAGTACCATTTTCATTCGTTATTGGCTGCGTTTCTGCTTTTGCTTTCAATTTGCTATCTAACTTTCGCATTTTGGATAAATCTATAATAAAATGTATTAGAATTGTATAATCCTAAACTTCGACTTTTAAATGTTCAGTAAATTGACTTCAACTGTCAAGTTACCAATTTTTGAGAATACAAGATAGTGAGGTAGTGTAAGAATGAATGAAATTGAATGAACTTAAATGATGTAAACATGAACAAACTTTTTGTTTAAAATTTTGTTTGACATTACTTTTATTAATTATACTTACATTCCACATCTGTCTTACGGATTTTTTGTAGTATTAAATTTATCATTCGTTCTTTACGCAAAATAATACACTATCTCAGCACTATTAGTTGTAATATGGTAGCATTATTTTTCTTCGAACTGTCAAGTTACTGAATACAATTATAAAGTCGAAGTACATTTTTTTTTTCGTCTTTGCACTTTTGGTAATTAGTATTTTGTCTGGGCTATGGTTTATTTACATATAACCAGTCCTTGTGGACCTGTTTGCGGGAGGCCTTGTTCAACTGGATTTCTATTGGCGGATATGATGACGATGTCACGAAGATCATGCATGGGTCTTTTTTATTAATAGTTTTTTTTTTGACATTTATTTTCACACAGCACCATCTAGTCCCAAACTAAGCAAAGCTTGTACTATGGGTACTAGACAATGGATATTTATTTATTTTATTTTATTTTATTTTTACATTATTTGGAAAACTTACAGCTAGATTCAAAGATAAAGAAAGAATGAGTAACAAAATTAAGGCCAATTAAAAGTTTTCACAGGTAGAAATACACATATTATATAGGTACTGGAAGGTAGAGAACAGCATTATATTTATTAAGAGTTACGGTATGTTATAGAAAAAGAAGTTACACATAACTTTTTTTATTTTAATACTGGTAGTATTGAAAATATCGATGTCGACGTCCCGGTAGGCCTCATTGTACGAACGACAGGCTCTAATTAAATATGAGTTTTGCCTATAGTTTGTTCGCGTCGCAGGAGTATACAATAAGCGCGGGTTGCGTTGAAAGGTCCTCCACCGTACTCGTAGCCCAATTTTATTCACTAACTCGGGAAGTTCAGTTGATAAAAGTATATAATACTTATATACTTTTTTTTTTGCAAATACATACTTATAATACATAAGAAACATACCCAGACGAACACAAACACATATTCATCACATACATTTTTGTGTCCTGTGGGAATCGAACCCACGACCTCATGATCAGCAGTCCGGTACTCGAACCACTAAACCACAGACGTTGTCATTGTTGTCATAGAGTTTTTGTTAGTTAGTCTGTATAGTACACTGTAATCACTCTTGATCTTTAATATAGAGACTGTGGCTAGTACAATTGCATAAAAGACATCTGCACTAAATGTTTAGCTTGTAAACTGAACAGTGATTCACCGTGGCGAATAGTCTATGGCCGTAACCAGTTTTTAGCTTTGATTGAGCATTAAAGTATCATACAAGAATTTTTTTAATCAATTGCAATTGTAAACAAATTGACCGCTTTGAATTTTTTTAATCAATTGATTAATTTATTGAAATTATGTTTAATGCTTAACACTGATTATAAGGCAACGGAAGGGCTTCCAGGAAATCCATTCACACTGAAATAAAAAGAATCTGCAAAATTAAAAAGCTTATAATTATTGTCAAAGCTGTTATGCGCTTTGCAGTTGAATATAAATAGTATATTTATTATCTCCTGATTAGTCTAGTGGCCGTGCGACTACTACGCTGGAGGTGCTGGGTTCAAATCCCAGGTCGATCGGTGTTATTGGGGGTTTTCTGTAAAATTGCCAGGGGCAGCTAATGGCTCGCATAATGGCAGGCAACCTAAACATAAAGGCGAACTGTTGGTGTACATTAGTACACCTCTTCTAACTAATATTTAATATTGGTTATTAATTATCACCGCAAGCTTACCGCAAATGGAGCAATCACAAGAACATTGCCTTAATCATTTAAACGATATAATCATAAATCAATATTAACTCTATAAAAGTCACATGGTACTCAAAATAACAATTTCATGGGACTTCATATAAGATTATGTGTATTATATATTTACTAACAACATTATATACAGGGTGACATTGAATAGACGCGACAAATTATATGTTTAATTCTATGTGTAACTAATAATCACTTAACTTATCAGGGAAAATGTAAAAAAAATATAACTACTTATTTTTTTTGTATTGCGAATTGCGTTCAGTAACGTCTCTTCTTGTGGATAGAAAAATAAATACTAAAAATGACAGCAAATTGAAAGCGTCGCCATACTTATAGTAGTAACTAACTGCGTAATGTACTGGGCGCGCCGCGTGATAATTTTGATACTTGCTTGAATTTGTTTTTTTTTTTAAATTTAAATATCGATCTTATCTTGTGTGGGGCTGAGGCAGCCTCAGTGCACTTCGATCCAATGGGATCTTTTGTGCTTCCCCTAGATAAAATATTCCTCATCCCCTCCCAGTTCTACAAACAGCTCTTCCATGAGCTTTATAATGAGGCGTGGCGGTATGAGTCTGTAGTCCTCTGGTCTTGGATAACCCTGCCCTAATTTTCGCCAAATTCGCTTTCTAGCCAGTGCATCGCATGTACACAGAAGGTGTTCCATGCTCTCAATTTCACTTTTACAGGCCCTGCAGGCCGATGTCCCCGATAGAACCTATATTATTCTGATATAGGTTGTATAGATAATTTCACTCAATTTAATTTAAATAAATAAAGAATAGATTTTTTCCTTTTTATTATAAAAGCATGAATATTACGATAGTTTACATAGTATTTATGTCTAGATATTCTTTATATTAATGGATGCATTAATTACTAATAGTGGTTCTTTAATTTATTTGGTGTTCATATCATTTTTATTTTCAAGTGAGTTTGGTTGTTTACAGAAAAATATCTAATAAACATCTACTGATTTAATAACTATTTTGGCAAAATTGCGTTTTATTCAAAGAAAGGTATAAATACAAGCAACCAAGCTCACTCCTCAGTCCATTTCATTCCCCCCCCTTCCCCTAGCAGCTGCGGGTATCAGCTGGTGGCGTGGCACAGGTGGTGGTGCCGTTCGGAGGCCTGGCGGCGCTTGGGGCTCCTCTGGCGCCTCCACTAGCGCAGGCCTTCTACTACGGAGCCGCTGCAGCTAACGCAACACCCTACGGAATTGGACTGGATCATGCCACGTTGAAAGATCTCATTAAGAAACAGATGTGAGTGTCATTTTCCTTTTTAAAAGAGCGTACTCCCTTTTAAATGCGCACTTGTGACTCCTCTGGTGTTGCGGGTGTCCATGGGCGGCGGTTATCGCTTACCATCAGGTGATTCATCTGCTCGTTTGCCCGCTATTCCATAAAAAATAAATAATAATAACTTCAATACACATTAAGAGGGTAGTTTACATTATCCCGTAATTTAGGCCTCATGTCTCTTGTCAATAGAGACGCTGGGTTACGCAATACGGGTATAGTAAATATTACATAATAAGTAGTTTTTATTGACAACATTTTTACTGTGTTCTTGATTACTTATTGAGAAAAACATGTTTTTGAAACGTTTATGACTTTATGTTGAAATATGGGCTTTGGGGTCAAGAAATATAGCCATTCTTTACCTTGTCTTACGGAATGTCTTTTAAGATTATATTATCTTCTACCGTATGCTCGTTTCCTCGCTATCCCATTTAAAAAAAAATAATAGCTTCATTAGTTATTTTAATTTTGGGAGAGCCATGCTTCGGCACGAAGGCTCCGGCTCGACCGGAGTGATACCACGGCCTCACAGAAAACCGGTGTAAAACAACGATTGCGTTGTGTTTCGCTGGGTGAGTGAGGTTACCGGAGGCCCAAATCTATTTAAAAGGCGGGCGACGCACTCGTGACTCCTCAGGTGTTGCGGGTGTCCATGGGCGGCGGTTATCGCTTACCATCAGGTGATCCGTCTGCTCGTTTGCCCCCCTATCCCATAAAAAAAACTATTAATGCGGGCCTAGGTTTCCCTGTAAAAGGTATGAAACAGTTGATACAATGACATGGCAGGTGGGACTCGCGGTGGCTTAGAGGTCAGAGCGTCTGGCGTACCCAGCCAGAAGACGCAGGTTCGAATCCTGCCTACGAGTCGAATTTTTCCTTCACTAAAATAACTTTAAAATCTTAGCATGAAAAATGCAGAAAAATCACAAAAAGACAGTTGATACAATGTTGTTTTGTTGTTGTGTCAGCGAGTACTACTTCAGCCCGGACAACCTGGCGCGCGACTTCTTCCTGCGGCGCAAGATGTGCGCGGACGGCACCATCCCGGTGACGCTGATCGCGTCGTTCCACCGCGTGCGCGCGCTCACGCCCGACGTGCAGCTCGTGCTGGACGCCATCCGCGACTCCGACAAGCTGCAGCTCATCCAGGGGTTCAAGGTCTGACAACACCACAATCCACTACTAATCATACATACTTACTGTGTCTCAACGCTCACCCCACTACAATCCCACAATACATACTGTCCTCAACGCACACCCAACTACAATCCTACAATACATACTGTGTCTCAACGCTCACCCCACTACAATCCTACAATACATACTGTCCTCAACGCTCACCCAACTACAATCCTACAATACATACTGTGTCTCAACGCTAACCCCACTACAATCCTACAATACATACTGTGTCTCAACGCTCACCCCACTACAATCCTACAATACATACTGTGTCTCAACGCTCACCCCACTGCAATCCTACAATACATACTGTGTCTCAACGCTCACCCCACTGCAATCCTACAATACATACTGTGCCTCAACACTCACCCCACTACAATCCTACAATACATACTGTGTCTCAACACTCACCCCACTACAATCCTACAATACATACTGTGTCTCAACGCTCACCCCACTACAATCCTACAATACATACTGTGTCTCAACGCTCACCCCACTGCAATCCTACAATACATACTGTGTCTCAACGCTCACCCCACTGCAATCCTACAATACATACTGTGACTCAATGCTAACGCTCACCCCACCCCCACTACAATACTACAATACATACTGTGCCTCAACGCTCTAATACAAAAACGAGCTGTTACTCGCGACTTCTTTAGTATGGTATTTAAAAAAAAACTCCTAAACCGGTGAAAGTCCTAGTTTTTTACAATTCAAAAGTACCTGTAGTACTGGTCTAATTGAAATAAAACATTTGACTTTGACTTTGAGTCCCGTGAAAACCAGTCCAGCCATTTCAGAGATTTGCCGGGCCAACAGAAGACAAAAACTGGAAAAAAAATTGTTTTGGTATAGTGTGTACAACCAAATGCACTTAGTAAAAAGAGGTTATTTTAATATTACAAACAGATATTAGTGTTTCTTCTGCAAAAAATAACTGTTAGAGGAATTATTCCTCTAACAGTTATTTTTTGCAGAAGAAACACTAAGTAGTAAGTGTCCTACTCCGAGAACTTACTTGACATAATACTAATCTTTAATTTTTAATTATATAGGTGCGGACAGCCTTCGAGCCAACAAAATGGCCGATCCTAGACATCACATCAGGAACGAACGCTGAAGAAGAGAAACCCGACAAGACTAAGGAAACCGAAGACCAGACCAAAACTGAAGATCTTCCAAAACAAACCGACGATCAACCGAAACCTCACGAAGATCTGTCGAAAACACCCGAAGCACAGCCGAAAGGACCCGAAGATGACGTCAAAGAAGAGCCAGCCCTCGTAAAGGAGGAAGCGCCGAGTATAGAGGCAGTGAGTGACAAAAGAGAGGATAAGGAGAGCTCGAAAGTAAGCGACGAAGGTGCTAAAACTCCTGTGGAGAAGGCTGAGGTATGTGTACAAGTCATAATAGTTATTATTTTATTAATAAGTCGGCAAATGAGCTGTGGAGCCACCTGGAGCCCAAGTCTACTATTTGAGTAGACACAAGAACTACGAAGAACGTGGGAGAGTCATGCTTCGTCACTAATGGACCGGCTCAGCCGGAGTGATACCACGCCTTCACAGAAAACCGGCGTGATACACCGCTTACGTTGTGTTTCGCCGAGTGAGTGAGGATACCGGAGGCCCGAAACCTTTTAAGTGGAGGCAACGCTCTTGTGACTCCTCTGGTTCTGTAGATAAGTGGTAATCTGAAGTTCGAATAGACAAAAGAACAGAAACAAAATGTATGGAGATGATATTTGTGCACGCTCAGTGTGTTGAAAGCTTAAGTCATCTGCATTCATTGAGAATTCTATTCTATTCTATTCATAACATAACATACCAGCACACCTGCATTCCCCTAAGGGTTAATGTACACCCACAGTTCGCCGGTATGTTTAGGTCCCATGTAATAGGGGGCGAGCCTATTGCCGTTTACCGGGCACAAATTCCAAACTCCGAGCTGCTACTGGGAATGTCATAGAAAACCCCAATAACACTGCTCGACCTGGGAATCGAACCCAAGACCTCTAGCGTAGCAGTCGCTTGCTATTCTGTTCGATTAGCGTTTATGCCACTTGTCTTCAGGCTGATGTTGTGGGTGTCTATGGGCGGCGGTAATCGATCACCTTACCATAAGGTGATCTGAAGTTCGCTTGTTCTATCCCTTAAAAATAAACTATCAATCCCTGTAATCTTTCCTCTTCAGTTTTCATACTGAATAAGGTCACTACGGCAGGGTACAGTAATTTTTCTACTGTCGCGAACAACTATATTTTATAGATAGATGTTTCGATATACTAGAAATACATAATAAACAAACTTATCTATATCTATATTACTAATATATAAAACTGAAGTTTGTTTTTTTGTTTGTTTGCTTGAACGCGCTAATCTCAGGAACTACTGGTCCGATTTGAAAAAATATTTCAGTGTTAGATAGCCCATTTATCGAGGAAGGCTATAGGCTGTATATCATCACACTACCCGGACGAAGTCGCGGACAGAAGCTAGTTTTTTTTATATAAGTAATCTGTTTCTTAATAAAATACATTGTGTTGGCTATTGTAATATACTTCAGAATAATAACTGCCTCTTGTCCATTGGTACCAAGCTCGACTGCTACGTTAGATGTCCTCGGTTCGACTCACAGGTCAAGCAAAATGGAATTTTTCTATGAAATTCTCAATAGCAGTTTTTCATGGTCTCAATTTACTCCACAGACGCAACAGACCACAGAAGGAGAATCCGAACCCAAACAGACTGAAACACAGCAAGCAAAAGAAGATAAGGCAGAGGTTGATGCCGACAATGAGAAGGCTGTAGACTCCGCCGAAGATCCTCCTCTACAATCTGAAGGCAGTGACGATAAACCTGGCGAGAAACGGTGAGAATTCAAATACATAGTTGACTTCGACTTTAGACTTCGACTTTAGACTTCGACGTTGACTTCGACTTTAAACTTCGAATTTGACTTCGATTTTCAATTGTCAAGTTAAAATCTTTGAAATAGTTTAAAGTTAGCATTTTTAATCTCGGATATCAATCTGATAGATTAAAATAACCTTCGGCCTTAAAGTTGCGTTTGGCCGTAATCATTAAATGATTTTTAGCATTCACTTTGCCGTTGGTCATAGCAAAGAAAGAAAGAAAAGAAAGAAAAATAGTTTATTTGCGTAGAATACAGGTGGTACCAGATATAAAATTGGTAGTTTTGGAACAATACCATATTCTGCCTACATAAAGCATGCAAATTAATTTAACATTTATATTCATTATAATTATTGAGTTAATTATTATTAATATGTATTATTATTATTTATAAAACACTAGACACAATAAAATATTGAACCACATTTATACAAATCAGAGACAGATGCTTTTACATTAGATTTTTAGTGACTCACAACAGGCTTGACTTGACTTGGGTCTTGACTTCGACTTATATCTTAAATGTTTGCTTCGACTCGTTCTTATCGTGTGTTTTGTTATCGACTTCTAACCTTGGGCCTTAAACTTGCCTTTGGCCGTAATTATTAAATCTTTTATAGCATTCACTTCGCCGTTGGTCATAACAGGCTTGACTTGACTTGACTTCGACTTATATAGAATTTTTGCTTGGACTCGTTCTAATCTTCTTTTTTCTGTTATCGACTTCGAAATTATACTAGTGTTTCTATCACAGCCGTAAGAAACAAATGGTGGGTATCTTCCCGCTGCCCACAATGGGAGGTCCACTGGTTGCGCCTGTCTCCTCTCTGCTGCGAGCCGTACCACCGCCACCACTGCCCAGGTAATTTATTACTTAGTAGTTGTTACCCGCAGCTTCGCTTATAAAAAAAAATGTAGCCTAAGTTACTCCTTGTTACATCAGCTATCTGCCAGTGTAAGTCCCGTCAAAATCGGTCCAGCCATTTCAGAGACCAGACGGAACAAACAGACAGATAGACAAAAATTAAACAATGATTGTTTTGTTATATGTACCGTGTATACATCAAAATGCACTTAGTAGAAAGCGGTTATTTTAATATTACAAACAGACATTCCGATTTTATTTATTTGTATAGAGAGTACTGCCTCATTAGCCAAGTGGTCCGAAGCGCGACTGCTACGCTAGAGGTCCTGGGTTCGATTCCCAGGTCTAGCAAAGTGTTATTGGGTTATTCTATGAAATTCCCAGTAGCAGTTCGGAGTTTGGAATTTGTGCCCGGTTAATGGGAATAGGCTCGCCCCCTATTACATGGGACCTAAACATACCGGCGAACTGTGGGTGTACATTAGTACGCCTCTGTCTAACCCTTCGGGGAATACAGGCGTGATGGTATGTTATGTATAGAGAATATAGACTAGAGGGCCCGGCACACTTTGTCCTGCCCTGTGTTTTTTTTTTATTATGGCACCACACATTTTGTGTTCGCCAGTGTCAAGTATTAAGTTGTTCAGTTGCCCCATTAAAACGGTAGAAACTTTAGTGAGGCTGCGATAGAGTTTAGGAGTGAACCCAAAAAGTCACGATTTTCAATTTTATATCATTTGGCTACACTCTCACATAAACACGAACAATTAATGGTTAATTATCCACCATAATTACACATTAAACTTCGGAGAAAATCAAGTTTTTCAAAATTCGTATTACGTAAGCCTAATGACGTGACGGTAACCGAAGAGCAATATGAACTGTCAAACAGAAATCAGACAAATTATAATTTCTGTGTAATTATATTCCGTTATCTGGCTTTAAAAGCAAGCAAAAAGATAGACAATATTGTTCTAAAACCATTACTATATAAAAATGTAGTGTTCTAAGAAATAACGTTGATTTGGTGATATTTTTAAAAAAAAATTAGTTATGATATTAATCTGCATAGAAACTAGCGTCGGTGGTAATCGACGGTACTAGCAGATCTAGGTTTATGCTATAAAAAGTATCGATACCCTGAGGTATCGATACTTTTTGCGTACCTTTATCTGACTTCGTCCGCGTAGCGCTTTGACTATCTATCTATAAGGACCCGCCTCTCATGATCCTTCCCCTCTGTCAAGGTAATGGATTAAAAAATCTAACGCGTTTATCAAAACTGTTTCCGAAATCGATTTTTCATTAACAGAATCGTTTCCGCTCAGTAAGGTCATCATAAATGCTCCGTGTAAATACCGATATACGTGCAGTTAATGTATGCAAAAAATATCTAATATCTTATTTAGATAAAGATGGAGTTATTTTCCGTATGTAAGTATTAAAGTTCATTTATTTCTATTTAAATCACATAATACAATTTATTAATAAAGATCGAGGACGTTACCGATTCAATAATCGAGTCTAAAATAATCGTTTAGTTCAAGCATGCACTCCCCACGAGACTACCCGCACTCCCCACGAGACTATCCGCACTCCCCACGAGACTAGCAAATTTTTTTTACTAACAATATCAGCCTTCTGCTAATACACGTAAGATTTAAATTTGAAATATCCATCAAAATGTCATTTTTTTATTTCAATTATATATCATCCAATAGGATGTCACCATTTCTGATTTCCAATTATAGGTCTTAATGCAGAATTACCGTATTTTGGCAATTATAGGCCTTATATATATTATGACATAATGCATAAAACTCGAATTTTAAAAAGTGTAGCGAGACTATGTCCCTCTTTTGTTTTGTCATTTTAATTAATGATGTGATAGTGTTTGTTTACGATTTCGAATCGATATCGATATTATTTTCGTGTTCATTGTAAGACCAAATTATAATAATTGCTAAAGATCACTAAAGATGAATATCATGAATTTATGATATCACTATATTTTAATAAAATAACATTTTTTGAAATGACGTAACTAAGATTATTGATTATTTTTGATATCCAGTATTAGATATTTTATTTGTTACTTTTTCAGATCTACAAAAGACCTTCATTTAAAATGATTTAGGTGTGATTGATAAATAATAGCTTAAGCCGTTGCGGTTAAATTTGTTGACAAAAGAATTTATAAATTAACATATTTAAATCGTATTTCAAAAATCATTGAAAATGATTTCTAAGATACGGTATAGTTAGAAGGTCTGGGGTTTCTTTTACCGCTTAGGTGGAAAACCAGCACATGTCCCGCCTGATGGTAAGTGTATATATAGTGTTAATGTACCCTATTATATGAACGCTTGCAACACCTGGGGTATCACTCGCCCGTTGCCGAACCTGTAAAAATCTTTTCACACCCGGTAGACAACCCACAACACCGGTACCCCCACTGCCAACATAACGCTTCCTCGCGGAGCTCTGGCGATCTTGCTCACCGTTAGCAACACAACATAGTACAGTCACAGATAATAGAATACTAGTAGTACAGTGCTATGTTATTTGGCTACTATTTTCTGCAAAGTGTAGGTGTTTCCCCAGTTGGGCAGCTCCCTATGCCCTGCCTCTCGGGGTGTTTCTTCAAACACATTATTTTATTTTTTCGATATCCGGCTCAAAGAAATAACGAGAGTACGGAACACGACATACCATCACATCTTTATTCCCCGAAGGGTTAGACAGATGCGTACTTAGGCGGCGAGCCTATTGCCATTAATCGGGCATCAACCCGGATTATAGAAAAACTCCAATAACACATTGCTCGACCGGGGAATCGAACCCAGGACCTCTAGCGTAGCGCTTCTGTTCATATTAACATAATGACATAATGAACAAAATCGTATTTACTCCTACTTATATCTCGTGGGAAACAAAATGCTCTGTCTAGTGTTATTCCTATATATTAGCCTGGCAAAGAAAATAAAAAATCAAAATGAAAGAATCAAACTAATTGGTATCAAAGTATTTGTAACATAACGTCCCCAATATCCGCTCTATCTATACTAATATTATAAAGAGGAAAGATTTGTATGTATCAATGTATGTAACAAATAAACTCAAAAACTACTAGGCCGATTTCGAAAATTATTTCACCATTTGAATGCTACATTATTCAAGATTAACATAGGCTATAGAATATGTATTTCGAAAAGTTTGCGATTTCTCTCACCCGTGCGTTTATTTTCCAATTACATAGTATGTTACACCTATTTATCTATACCTAAACAGTTCCTTTGTTTTGTATCTCATTAGCATGCAAAGAGAGCATTGCATTGAAAATAATTATGACGCAAGATATTAAAAAGGTGTGTATGGATGATTTTAATTTTGCAAATAAATAATTACATATAAAAATAATTTGTGATGTTGTTACGTTTTTCTCTATTCTTCCTAAAATAATCTATCGATATAAAATATCGACTTAGTAGCTTCCTAATTATTTTTATTGTATTTTACGTTCGTATTGTCGTCAATTCTTGTATGTTGACGTATTTGACCTCTATGTGTGCGTAAATTGTGTTAGTGGTGAAGAATTTAATATGTGTGAGTTCGTGGCGATACAAAATGATTTAGAGTATGTGTGCAGCAATGTCTATGTAGTGTTTCCTCCCCCCGCACCAAAAGTGACAGACTTTTTTGTTCATAGAATTAAGCGCGTCACTTGTCCAGGGATAGATAGTCAAAGGCGTAGCGTGATGATATATAGCCTATAGCGTTCCTCAATAAATGGGCTATCTAAGACTGAAAGAATTTTTCAAATCGGTCCAGTAGTTCCTGAGATTAGCGCGTTCAAGCAAACAAACAAACTCTTCAGCTTTATATATTTTACCTGATTATCTCGACGACCTCTGTGGTTTAGTGGTTCGAGTACCGGACTGCTGACCATGAGGTTGTGGGTTCGATTCCCACAGAACACAAAAAATTATGTGATGAATATGAGTGTTTATGTTCGTCTGGGTGTTTCTTATGTATTATAAGTATGTATTTACAAAAAAAAGTATATAAGTATTATATCCATTGTCTAGTACCCATAGTACAAGCTCTGCTTAGTTTGGGACTAGATGGTGCTGTGTAAAATGTCGCAGAATATTTATTTATTTATTATCTGAATATTTGAAACTTGGTTGGTTTCTGCCGTCGCCGTCGGTTACTAATGGCGCTAGTTTGTATGAAGATTTAATTAACAGCGACGATTTATGAATGTCTCGGTTCAAGACGAGCAGACTTCAATCAGCGACTAGATCGCGCGACGCTGCATGGCATTTGTATGTGGTACTAGTGTGTATACCGTGTATGGTTGTGTGCAGGATGTTCCGCACGCGCGCGGGGCCGGGGGGCGCGGGGCCGCACGACCCGCTCAACCCCGACGTGCCCGAGTTCGTGCCCCAGGCGCGCCGATACGGTACGTACCACTATCTACGAAGTGCATCACACACTCCACATATTTCCCCTAGCAACGCCCTATGCCGATGTCCAAGTCCCGTTAGGGGACGCCCTTAGCTGTTCTTACTTAGTTTATAAGGTGCTCCTGGCTGGAGGCATTCGGTTCCTCACCACCAAGCTCGGTTACGCTGTTAAGATTCCCTGAATCAACAGCCTTAGTCCATGTCAATAAAAAAAAACGTCATTTTTATGTAATATCAGCCTTTGCCTGCGGCTGCGCTCACCTGAAGCTATAGTAGGATTAGAAATGGATTTCAGAAATAATTTGATAAAAACCAATAGTTATGATCTCTGCTTTGTATAGGCCTCTACACATCAGAGAGGTCAAGCTATATCTCAGAATATGATTCATTAATTGGGATAAGAAGTCCACCAGTTTATAAGTTGGAGCATATACTTTCTAACAGTGATAACAAAATTAAAATCTATTTAGTAGTTCTCGCTCCAGCCCGTAACAAACATAGCTTTTTTATAATTTTTACAATTTTATACAAATTATAATAGTAGAGAAGAGATGAGTGAATTTGAAAGAGTTCTGTTGAATTTTTTTTAGTTATATTTAAAAAAACAGATTGGATTTTAAAAATATTGACTGTAAGTTGATTTTTCAACCACTATTGTATAGGGTAACAATATTGTGTGTAATAATAAATAAATACATTAGTTTTTGGTGTACAATAATAGATATCCTATTCTATATTTATACAGAAGACACCAACGATAAGTCAGATGGTCAGGACGAGAGGCCGCGCTCCGGCAACGCCAGCCCCAACTCCGAACAAGTTTGGACTGAGGTGAGATTTTTTTTTATTGGATAATGAGCAAACGAGCAGACGGATCACCTGATGAAATGAAATGATGAAATGATATTTATTTCTGTAAGTAGATCATTAGAGACACTTTTAGTCAAAAGTCAATGTTTTGTTTTTTTTTATAGCTAGATGGCTTCGGCATTTCCTAACTGACGACCTCTGAGAAGAAACGCCGAAACAAACTCAGATAATCATGGTCTCTTTTAAAGTCCAGACATAAAATAATGCAAATAATGTGAGTGGGACAATGCAGGGCAATGTCTGAAATGGCCTTTTGAGGAAAGAACCATGGCAGCTTTAAGTAGACCAGTCCTAACTGACAGCAAGCATGCATCAGTCATCGTGTAGCTCAACCATATTATAAAGGGAGCTCAACGAACCGTCGCACGACAATACCAGATCAGTAGGACATTCGTGTAGGTCGTATGAAATTCTCAAAGCCTCCAGACTATAAAAACTGGTATAATAAAATCAAGCCTACATGATACTCACATTTACAAAAGAAAAATGACTAGAATAGACTTAGATGTCAAAATAAATGTCAGTATAAATTGTAATGTCACAACAAAATGTTAATAAAATTCATAAATGTCAAAATTCAATTCACTACTAACAAGAAAATCTTTATAATCAAAATAATGTCAATACAAAATAATGTCATTAATCAAAATAATGTCATTAAATCACAGTGTCCGACTAGCATAGTAACATTCTTGTTCAGTAACATTCTTGATGGTAAGCGATAACCGCCGCCCATGAATACCCGCAACACCGGAGGAGTTGCAAGAGCATTGCCCGCCTTTTAAAAGGGTTTGGGCATCCGTTAACCTCACTCGGCGAAGCACAACGCAAGCATTATTTCACGCCGGTTTTCTGTGAGGCCGTGGTTATTTATTTATTTTTGATTTAACTCCTATCAACACACCCTGTTAATGCATTTGCCCAATCTGTCTCTGTATCACCCTATGTTCGAATGGTAGAGAATGCTTATAGCATTAAGTCCGCCTTTGTACTAACTCCTACCGTACCATTTCATCTACTACTACTTTTTATTTCATCACTAGAAACGCTAGAGGTCCTGGGTTCGATTCCCAGGTCGAGCAAAGTGTTATTGGGTTTTTCGATGAAATTCCCAGTAGCAGCTCGGAGTTAGGAATTTGTGCCCGGTTAATGGCAATAGGCTCGCCCCCTATTACATGGGACCTAAACATACCGGCAAACTGTGGGTGTACATTAGTACGCCTCTGCCTAACCCTTCGGGGAATACAGGCGTGATGGTATGTTATGTTAGAAATAAACGACCGGAAAATCGTTCCAAAATTGTCAAAGTTATCAAGAATTGCATTCGCTTACATTTATTTCCAGTGAAGTATTTTGGACTAAAATCGAGAAAGGTATGTTGAAATGGTTTGGTCATGTTGAAAGAATGAATGAAAGGAGACTGACTAAACAGATATACGAGAGTCAAGTGAATGGGAATGTAGGAAGGGGAAGGCCTAGGCGAACGTTCCGAAATCAGATTGAGGACGTTTTGAAAAATGGCTTAGTCAAGAGTACCCTAAACCGACGTTCATGTATGAAAAGATTGATGAGTGTGGATTAAGCTAAAGAGGTATGTCAGAATCGTAGCAAGTGGAAGTCTGTGGTCTCTGCCTACCCCTACGGGAAAGAGGCGTGACTTTATGTATGTATGTAAGTATTTTGGATGAAATGGTCAAACTCAACCTATGTTAACGCTATCGGAATCCGAATAAAATACTTTTTAACCAGTCGAATTATTTGTAACATTGCCAAATTGCACCGTATGTCCACTGTATACAACACACAATGTTGTGCACAGTTACTGCGAATGTGAGTGCTACATGAACAGAGTCGACCAGGCGTTCCGTGCTGACGTACTAGACAGAACGGGTGCAGTGTTGACACGACAAATTATACAAAATATACTTCAATCCTTATATGTGTGTACGTTGTAGCCTGTCTAAGTAGACACCTAGTTTCATTTGTCGCTTGATGGTGTGCGTTTTTACCACATAGTTTATTTATTATCTAGAAATGACATCGGGTTCTCAAATAACGTGAATCTTCGTTTAATATAGTCGACCGACCTCGGTCAAACTTGGACATCCTTCAACGTCCTCACATCTTTTTATCGCAATATTGTAACAGTGAAGTTTGTAATTTATTTATTTTAAAAGAGTGTCCATGGAGTTTCTTGCCGGATTCTTCTCCATAGGATCGACCTTTTGGAACCGTGCAACTAGAATCATAACGTTTCAAAAACGCTTGTAAAAGCTTATTTGAAATAAAAACATTTGAACTTGAACTTGATATCTTTAAAATTCAAAACTGAATAACTTTGTAATTATATTCCCATCAAAAACATTCTGTAAAAAACTAGCCAAGTCTCGATGGAGCTGTTTGTTTATCTCTAAAAAGTAATGAAATCTAGACAAAGTCGTGCCAAGTCTAAAGTTCCTTACTGCGATTTCTTTATTATTTATAGTTAATGTTGTGTGACTTGGCCGTTGACTTGTACCCACTAACGTATAAAGAATGTTCAAATTATATTATCAACGAACATTCATACTATGTTATCCTCTGTGTACAAATGTGTTGAACATTCACCTTTATATTTGAACTAGCTTCTGCCGGCGACTTCGTCCGCGTAGCGTGATGATATATAGCCTATAGCCTTCATCAATAAATGGCCTATCTAACCCTGAAAGAATTTTTCATATCGGACCAGTAGTTCCTGAGATTAGCGCGTTCAAGCAAACAAACAAACAAACACAAACTCTTCAGCTTTATATATTAGTATAGATTTACCGGTAAAATTTACCGGTTATGAACAATTCAATACTTTGTACCCTTGTACAAAGTATTGAATTGTTCATAACCGGTAAATTTTAAACCGGTTCCAAGCCTTGCACTATAACACTATCTAAGGCAACGTTTCATAGATGTTTCTCTGCAGGTAAAACGCCGCACGAAGGCAGGCTCCCGCGAGAGAGCTCCAGCAGTCAACGATGACGAACAACGCGAAGAGCTGCACTTCCAGCTGGACGAGGAGCTTGACCTGCCTCCCCCCAGACAGAACACCTTCACCGACGCCTGGTGAGTCTTCCATTATTGCTTTTCGCACGACTGAAATTATCGACTTTTCGTCATCCTCGTCCTCCAAGCCTTTTCCAACTAGAGGTCGGCTTCAAGTCTACACAGATGCGGCTGAATATCAGTATTTTATACGAAGCGACTACCATCAGACCTCCGCAACCCAAGTTCCATATCGATATTCGGAGGATAGACTGGTTGTCAGGCTTTTTTGGGCTTCTGACTACCACTAACAATTGTCATAGATGTTCGTATGACAACCGGGACCAACGGCTTTACGTTCTCTTGTGAGGCACGGAGAGGTCTCGACGTATTGAGTTTTCTCGTTTTTTTTATGGGATAGGCGAGCAAACGAGCAGGCGGATCACCGGATGGTAAGCGATAACCGCCGCTCATGCGCAACACAACACCAGAGGTGTCACAAGTGCGTTGCCCGCCTTTTAAAAGGGTTTGGGCCTTTTTTTTTTTTTGTGCGTGTGGAAAATCCTCATGGACTTCCGCCGCCCGGGGAGGCGGCGGGGCGTGTCTCCACCCAAAGTGGGTGACCTACCGACTAAAAACCACACGGTGTTCCTTCCTGCACGTTTTCGTGGGGGGCTGCGGGAAACAGAAAATTCGTCCGCGGAAAAGGGTTTGGGCCTTCGGTAACCTCATTCACTCGGCGAAACACAACGCATGCGTTGCTTCACGCCGGTTTTCTGTGAGGCCGCGGTATCACTCCGGTCGAGCCGGCCCATTCGTGCCGAAGCATGGCTCTCCCACGTGAAAAATCTTCGATGTCTTGAAAATGGTCACCCATCCACACACTGATCGCGGCGAGCGCAGCTTAACCTTGCATATCAGTTGATAGCGCTTAGTTAGAACTTAGCCATGAGCCCCTCCTCACAGAAACTAGTATGTTTATAAAATAAAAACTAAAAACGGGACTCTATTACTAAGACTTCGCTGTCTGTCCGTCCGCTTATCTGTTACCAAGCTGTATCTCTAGAAGCGCGATAGCTAGATACAACAAACGCGATTTATGGTACGGAACCCTTCGTTCGCGAGTCCGACTTGCACTTGGCCGGTTTTTATTATATTACTAGCTTCTGCCCGCGACTTCGTCCGCGTAGCTTATGATAGATAGCCTATAGCCTTCCTCAATAAATGGGCTATCTAACACTGAAAGAATTTCTCAAATCGGACCAGTAGTTCCTGAGATAAGCGCGTTCAAGCAAACAAACTCTTCAGCTTTATATATTAAGTATTAATTATTATACGGTAAGATATCGCCTACCCACGGTAAAAGAATTACCTCTAAATACTAAAAAATTAGAAACAATACTCTAAAGAAAATTAAATACTACAAAATCAAATAATGTATTTAATTGGATACGAAAATGAACAAAAATAACTAAATTAAAACAATATCTATCTTTCTTTCTTTTCTTTTCTAACTGGGGTCACCGGCCTTCCCCCTCATGACTGCCTTGCACATCATAAATGCGCGCGCGGTACTTGATCATTATTTTGCTGCGATGTTATTTTAAAACTGCGATATCTCCTAAGATATTCATTGAAATCCAATGATGTAAAGGGCACTTTTGTTTTAAATTAAATACTTTTGATGAATAACGTATTTATTTGGATAAGGATTAATATCATGTTTATAAAAACACCTTCGCAAATAATGCATTTGGAATTTTAGAACAAAGTTAGCATAAAAAAGGTTATAGTGAGCCAACCTTAAAAGATAGACATATGCTGTCGCGGACTTTTTTTTAGAACTTTTAAAGAGGAACAATTCTGTCATATATGATTTTTGCGAAACTTTAATCGTTTACGCAACGCATGCATCGGAAGCTCTCAAAAGGAAAAAAAAACCCGATTTTGAAACATTTTTCATTGGTGCTCCGCTCCTATTGGTCTTAGCGTGATGATATATAGCCTATAGCCTTCCTCGATAAATGAGCTATCTATCACTGAAAGAATTTTTCAAATCGAACCAGTAGTTCCTGAGATTAGCGCGTTCAAGCAAACAAACAAACAAACAAACAAACAAACAAACAAACAAACTCTTCAGCTTTATATATTAGTATAGATTATATAAGTATCCTATTATTTAAACTACATAATATGCAAAATCTATAATATAAAAATGAATCGCCAAATTGTTGCTAAGCGTAAATCTCGAGAGCAGCTGAACCGATTTCGCTATTTCTTTTTTTATAATATTCCTTGAAGTACGCGGATGGTTCTTACGGAGAGAAAATTTAAAAAAAATTGCCTGAAAAAGTAAAAAAATAAACCTTTTCTATATTCCCATACAAAAGATTCCTAATAAGACTTAAAAGTCAATTTGAACTTTAATACAATACCATAAAGTTTAAGTGTTAGTGGAGGGGTTCCGGGAAGGCAAAACAATTGAGTGACGTTAGTTTCAGAATCGACTGTTAGGCGGTACGAAGTTTGCCGGTTCAGTTAGTATTGAAATAAAACCGTTTTGCCTTTTATTAATTATTAAAACTAATTTGTTTTTTTTTAATACCCCTGTTGTGTTCGCAGGTCTGACGAGGAGTCTGACGTGGAGTTCACGGATCGTGACGTCGGGAGGCTGCTGATCGTGACTCAGACGGCCACCGCGGGCCGCGCGCCCCGCCACGACCCGCACGACCGACAGGGCGACTGGAACACCCGCACCAAGATCACGCAGGACCTCGAACAGGTGTGCTTTAATTTTTTATGTACGCTCAGAGGAGTCACAAGTGCGTTGCCCGCCTTTTGAAAGGGTTTGGGCCTCCGGTAACCTCACTCACGCGACGAAACACAACGTAAGCGTTGTTTCACGCCGGTTTTCTGTGAGACGGTGGTATCACACCTGTCGAGCCGGCCCATTCGTGTCGAAGCATGGCTCTCCCACGAGAAAATTTGTTGCAAGTTATGACAGCAAATATTACAATTTAAAAACTAATATTATGTTACAAGTTGTATATATTTATGTTCATTTTCAGGTTATAACCGATGGCCTTAGAAGATATGAAGAAGACTTATGGAATGACACGGATTACCCTTCGGTAAGTATTTAATTAATCAAATATTATTATTTTTATAATAACTAATTGTTCCGGCTGTCCATTCATGTCCTAAAAAGATTTTATTTGTGCAGAACACAAGTAACCTAAATTACTCTTTATAACATCAGCTATCTGCTTGTGAAAGTCCCATCAAAATTTTATAATTTTTTTTCGGATGTCTCCGAAGTCATTTTGTTATCACTTTTAGAAAGTGTGTGCACCAACTTAAAAACTGGTGAACTTCTTATCACAATTAATTAATCATAAACAGTGATGAACTCTTCTTTGTATGGGTCTCTATACATTAGAGAAGTCAAGCTGTATCTCAGGTTCCATTCAATTATTTGAGATAAGAAGTATACCAGTTTTTAAGTTGGAGCACATACATTCTAACAGTGATAACAAAATTAAAATCTATTCAGTAGTTTTTGCGCCACGCCACCTCGTAACAAACATACAAGAATTTTAAAAATCACATTTTTGGGTTCGGACACGTTTATATACCCACTTGTTTTTTTTTTAATATCTTCAATGTACAGATACAGCTTTTTTACAATTTTATAATAGTAGAGATAAGATATATTAGGGAGATAAGTAGGTCTAGGTAGGATGGTCGATTCCATAACTTATATTTGTATGTATGTTTCAGTCGTACGGTAGCCAGACTCAGTATCGCACGGTCTCCTTGATCAGCCGCGAGCAGTTCGAAGCGGCCGTGCCCTCGGAGAAGCACAGCAACCCAGCTGAGCCACCACCACCTCCCCCAAGACCACATCATGTAAGTATAAGAAAATTAATAAACCAAATTGAGGACGTTCTCAAAAACTGCCTCATTATTTTAGTAGAGGAAAAATTCGACTCGCATGATTCGCTCGAAGTTGGGCGTAACTCCAACAAAAAATAATAAAACACGATGGTATTTATTTATTTATTTATTTATTAGGTATAGAAAACACACTGATATATTAAACTGGTAAAAACGGTAATGGTCAAATGGTAGTAGTAAAAATAGTAATGGTAGAGTTAACGCGGCTCGGTTGATGGCTGTTCGTCAACTAACATTATAACAAACAACAATTAAAACTAAAGATTTGGGTCAGTGCGCAGCGTGGAATTGCTGACTGTGCGCGTTTGTCAGTGAACTGTACTTTGTACAGGCAGGTTTCGAACTGCGTCTTCTGGCTAGGTACGCCAGACGCTATGACCTCTAAGCCACCGCGAGTCTTCACATTCTGAACTTACGTCTTAAAGGTGACGTCACTGCCTCATTAGCCTAGTGGTGCAGAGCGCGACTGCTACGCTAGAGGTCCTGGGTTCGATTCCTAGGTCGCCCACGCAGCTCGCCTCCTATTACATGGGACCTAAACATACCGGCGAACTATGGGTGTACATTAGTACGCCTCTGCTTAACCCTTGGGGAGTACAGGCGTGATGGTATGTCACGTTATGTTCTCAAAAAACCGGCCAAGTGCGAGTCGGACTGATCTGAACTAATTAGTTCAAATGTATTCAAAGCAATAATTAATGTCTATGATACCGGGATTTTAGAGTAAGAGTCAGATTATAAAGTTATTTTAGTGAAGGAAAAATTCGACGTCTAAGCAACCGCGCTTAGAGGTCATAGCGTCTGGCGTACCTAGCCAGAGGACGCAGGTTCTAATCCTGCCTGCGAGTCGAATTTTTCCTTCACTAAAATAACTTTTTGCTGTTGCGAATATTATTATAAAAATGTATGTGAGTTCTGGTATGTAAATAAATATTCTGGGACATTTTTACACAGCACCATCTAGTCCCAAACTAAGCAGAGCTTGTACAATGGGTACTAGACAATGGACTTATATACTTTTTTTTTGTAAATACATACTTATAATACACCCAGACGAACACAAACGCTTATATTCATCACATAAATATTTGTGTCCTGTGGGAATCGAACCCACGACCTCATGGTCAGCAGTCCGGTACTCGAACCACTAAACCACAGAGGTCGTCAAACTTTATACTCTATCTGTTCCGATCTCTGATCACCATTATCGTATTGACTAATCTGTGGTATATTTGTATACAGGTGGAGCAGGCAGAGGGTGGCGGCAAGGCGAAGCGGCCGCGACGTACGGCGCGTTTCTACGCTGCCAGCAAGGATCCACACGCCACCGACGTCATGTATGTACTCCTGATATTCTTTTTTATGCGATAGGGGGGCAAAAGAGCAGACGGATCACCTGATGGTAAGCGATAACCGCCGCCCATGGACAACAGAGGAGTCTCAAGTGCGTTGCCCGCCTTTAAAAGGGATTGTGCCACCGGTAACCTCACTCACTCGGCGAAACACAACGCAAGCGTTGTTTCACGCCGGTTTTCTGTGAGGCCGTGGTATCACTCCGGTCGAGCCGGCCCATTCGTGCCGAAGCATGGCTCTCCCACGTGAAGAAGTTCTGTGAGGCCGGGGTGGCTTTCCAACGGCAATTTTTTTTATTCCACTATTTGTTACAGTCTGACCCGCGAAGTTATTAACAAGTATTGATATCCGATTTCTATTTCTAACCTTTCAACTGGCACTACCTTCGCGCGCCAATATGATCATTTTGTTTTATCTTGTAAAACAAAATGATCATATTGGCGCGCGTAGTAGTATAAGTAGCTTGTTTTTTTAAAACTGTAACAACAATATCGTCCCTAGATGCCAAAGTCTATGATGTGTGGGGGCACAAGGTGTATTGCCCCTCCAACCTTAGGGAGGATCCTCCGACCAGGCGAGTGTTTTGCCTGGCGGGCCACGGTCCAACAGTTGATGTCGGCCGGTTGTATATATGCAAGTTGCGTTGCAAACTTCACTTGCGCGATTCAGGATTTATTCATCGGTTTCCTATGTAGTCCGGTAGATATCCGTACATGGTTTTTTCACATTAAAAAAAAATACCACATATTTAGATTATAGTCTGGAAAACGTACTTTTGTGCTTTTTGGTACTTTTATCCAATTCTAGGCTTTTATACTGAACACTTTTGTTATAATTATGCAGTAGCAGCCGTAAACACAAGACCAGACATAGCCTCAACCCTCCGGTGGAGCACCACGTCGGATGGATCATGGACATCCGCGAGCACAGAGCTCGGACGCACAGCACAGGGTAACTATATTACCTACATCTATATATAACTTAGAAACTTTGAAAGATAGAGTGAGAAACAGTGTGATAAGGGAGCGGTGTGGTGTGAAAGAAGGTGTAGTAACAAACATTGAGAAAGGTATGTTATCAAAAAGTGGGTCTTATGGAGAAGAGCCGGCTAGAAACAATAGATTTTTTTTTAATATCACAATTACAATATTAGGTATAGATATATTTAATATAGGTTTTATCATTACGTTACAAAAAGAGATTGCCGCAGCCTGTAAGAGCTGACCAGCCCCGACAGACAGCACCCGTTCACGAGCAATGACGCTCATGACTTCCTAAAAGTCAGAGGTGCTCAGTAGACGGCTAGTAACAGTGTGTAATGGTGTGTAAGAAGGAAAGTAAAAAAGAAAGAAATAAACATTTATTTGTCAGAATACGGGTATACAAAGTTGTAGGTGTTTTCATATTAGGTGCTAGCTAGCCATACTCTACCATTATCTGGCGTACAAATATTGATAAATATGTCAATAAATTCAAAATTTTATTATGAATGCTGTGTACCGGTGTGTGTTGGTGTGTAATGTTATGTAACGGTGTGTGTTGGTGTGTAACGGTGTGTGTTGGTGTGTAACGATGTGTTGGTGTGTAATGCTGTGTAACGGTGTGTGTTGGTGTGTAACGGTGTGTGTTGGTGTGTAACAGTGTGTGTTGGTGTGTATTGCTGTTTAAAGGTGTGTTGGTGTGTAAGGGTGTGTGTTGGTGTGTAACGGTGTGTGTTGGTGGGTAATGGTGTGTAACTGTGTGTAATGGTGTGTATTGGTGTGTCGGTGTGTGTTGGTGTTTGACGGTGTGTGTTGGTGTTTGACGGTGTGTGTTGGTGTGTAATGGTGTGTAACGGTGTGTGTTGGTGTGTAACGGTGTGCAATGGTGTGTGCAGGTCGTCGCTGGGCACGTCGCCCACGCTGGGCTCGTCGGCGGGCTCCGCGCCGCAGTCGCTGCCGGCCTTCCAGCACCCCAGCCACGGCCTGCTCCGGGAGAACCACTTCACGCAGCAAGCGTACCACAAGTACCACTCAAGGTGCCTCAAAGGTAAACAAACACTACTTTATTATACAACTAGCCTATGCCCGCGGCTTCGGGGAATACAGGCGTGGTAGTATGTTATATTATATGTATATTACAGAGCGCAAGAAGCTGGGTATCGGCCAATCGCAGGAGATGAACACGCTGTTCAGATTCTGGTCGTTCTTCCTACGAGATCATTTCAACCGCACCATGTATAACGAATTCAGGTAAGCACATTAATTTTTAACCGACTGAGCCAGAAGAAGGGTTATGTTTTTCAAGATTATGTATGTATATTTCTTTGTTACGCTCTGTAGCCTAAATGGCGTGAGAGGCGTTGACGTCATATTAATTTTTGTCCGTTTTATTTCTGTGAAATCAGTCGATCCGTTCCCGATACAGAATTAAAGTAGAAACACCTTCAAAAACAAACAAAGCATATGTACAAACAGATAAGAAAATAACCATTAAATAAAAAGAATGAACTATCAAATAATAATAAAAAATACCTACCAATAATAATTAAAATAGTAAGTTAACTATCCTATAAAGAACTATATATATTTTTGTTTAAACCTATAAAACTTTAATAGTTAGGTCTTCTTTTTATAATTAAGAGCTAGGTTCTTGTAGGTGCAGCTTCTTCCGCCGCTCTGTTGAGAGCCAGCTCATTGACCTCTTTATACGTCACGCAAAATGGCCTAACTTCTGAGAGGATAATTGATACTTTAATTAAACTTAATTAACAAACTCAGAATGAATTAATGTCGTGTTTTTTTGCAGAACGCTAGCCAACGAGGACGCGTCGGCCGGCTTTCGCTACGGCCTGGAGTGCCTCTTCCGCTTCTACTCATACGGGTTGGAGCGGAAGTTCAGGCCCGAGCTGTACCAGCACTTCCAGATCGAAACCATGGCTGACTACGAGAAAGGTATTTATACGGGATTATTGGAAAAATACCAAATAACTAAAATTCTATGATAGATATTTTAGTTTTGATGTACGCCAAAATCCTCTTGGATAGGCCTGGGGAGGGGCCATGTTATATCGGACTATTACTGACCAAAACTCGCTATACTTCGACTTTAATTGTATTCAGTAACTTGACATTTCGAAGAGTTATAATGATACCACACTACAACTAATAGTATTGGGGTAGTGAATGATTTTGCGTAAAGAATTATTGATAAAAATGGTTTAATATAAAATCAAACTACAAAGTCGGGAATAAGATGTGAAATACCTATAAGAATGTGAACCTGTAATGCTCCAACGCTTAAGTATGACCATAACCAATCCAAGAGTGAGCCAGAGATGCCATATAGCTCAATTTTATTTAGGAGTAGCTCTTGGGAGACTGTCAAAGGCCCTGCTGAAATCCATGTACGATATGGATTTCAATTTATTTAATACATAAAACATATTGTGTATAGTGACGACCTCTGTGGTTTAGTGGTTCAAGTACCGGACTGCCGACCATGAGGTCGATTCCCACAGAACACAAAAATTTATGTGATGAATATAAGTGTTTGTGTTCGTCTGGGTGTTTCTTATGTATTATAAGTATGTATTTACAAAAAAAAACGTACATAAGTATTATATCCATTGTCTAGTACCCATAGTACAAGCTCTGCTTAGTTTGGGAATAGATGGTGCTGTGTAAAATTGTCCCAGAATATTTATTTATTTATTTTATTTATAAAACATTGACTTAAATATTTTCTGCTACAGGTCAACTGTATGGTCTGGAAAAGTTCTGGGCGTTCTTGAAGTACTATAAACACGCGGGGGCTCTCCAGGTAGACCCCAAGCTGCAAGGCTACCTAGCAAATTTCCAGAGCATTGAGGACTTCAGAGTATTGGAGGTGAGTGACTAGCAAATGCTAAATTTTGAGTACAAGACCGTACGTAAGACCAATTATATTTTTGAATTATTCAATGCTTGTTTGATTCCCTTGCGAGTGTCGAAAATTTTGCGGAAATTCGCGGCATAAACGGTATCTTACGATTGCGTTGGCTTAGAAGTTTGATTTTTCACAGCTCCAAGGGACAGTAGATCTGAGTATTTGATATAAATTCCAGCTTGATACTTCCACGCGTTCCTGAGAAAAAGGGTCTTCCTCCTGAGGAAACAAACTGGAGAATCATGGTCTCTTTTAAAGTCCAGACAGTACTTAGAGTGAATATATTTATGTCATTGAAATAAAACTATTTTTTACGGATTTTATCGCGTTGTATTAATACGGTGAGCTCGTTCTGCGTGAATCGGATCACTAATAATTAACAAAAATGTAAGGTAGCTGTTAGTAATTTTAACATTAAGACGTCCAACACCTCAGTCTACCCGTGACCATGGATGCTGTAAAGGATCCGAAACTTCGGGAATTAAACAAAATTTAATACGACGCGATAAAATCCGTAAAAAATAGTTTTATTTCAATGTCTAATATTCGCGTAAGTGTCAGAAACCAGTATATTTATGTGAGTTACAATGCAGAAGGGCTTCAAGGGCTTTTGAAGAAAGATCCATAGTGGCTTTGAGTACACCGGTACAAGTGTAAATATGCAGTATCTAGTCGGCTCTTCTCCATAACTCCATGTTTGACGTGTGTGTGTTTGTTGTTGTTCAGCCGCAGCTGAACGAGCTGCTGGCGGCGGCGGGCCCGGGCGCTCCGGGCCGCGGGCCGCACGCTCGCGCCTACGACCGCACGCGCTCCGTGTCCGAGAGCGACCGCGCCGCCGCCGCTGCCACGCACCGAAACAACAGGTACCATCGAACGAATCCTACGTTTTGCGCCAATCCTACAATTTGATACCAATAATACAATGTTGGTACCAATCCTACAATCTTGGTACCAATCCTACAATATGGCAACAATCCTACAATTTTGGTACCAATCCTACAATTTTGATACAAATCTTTCATTTAGTCCCAATCCTACATTTTTGCACCAATCTTACTGTTTGTACTAATACTTTTTTTAGTAATACTACATTCTGTACAACGGCTTCTCCGTCCGTCCAAGCACGAACAACTTGTGAAAACGCATTCGTATCGAAATCGAGAATAATTTGTATGAGATTGGTAGGTCCTGGGTTAGATTCCCAGGTCGAGCAAAGTGTTGTTGGGTTTTTCTATGAAATTCCCAGTAGCAGCTCGGAGTTAGGCATTTGTGCCCGGTTAATGGCAATAGGCTCGTCCCCTATTACATGGGACCTAAACATACCGGCTAACTTTGGGTGTACATTAGTACGCCTCTGCCTAACCCTTCGGGGAATAAAGGCGTGATGGTATGTTAAAAAAAATGTTCAGTGATCGCAAACTTTTTTTGATGTGTACAATCACGAGCATCTATATAAATAATAAATAAATATTCTGGGACATTTTTTTACACAGCACCATCTAGTCCCAAACTAAGCAGAGCTTGTACTATGGGTACTAGACAATGGATATAATACTTACTTATATACTTTTTTTTTGTAAATACATACTTATAATACATAAGAAACACCCAGACGAACACAAACACTTATATTCGTCACATAAATTTTTGTGTGGGAATCGAACCCGCGACGTCATGGTCAGCAGTCCGGTACTCGAACCACTAAACCACAGAGGTCGTCAAGTCAATATGTATACACTTACTAAAATTCGAAAGCGTTTTTTTATGAAATGACGATTGCAAACTTTGAGATAAAAAAAATAATAATAATAAAATGAACAATATCACTAAGGCATTGGTTTGAAAATACTATGTTCATAACATCATAAAATTTCAATTAATACATTAAGAGAAAATCGTTTTTGAAATTTACTACTAAACTGTACTCCCCTTTGCTTAAATGCTGATTATCCGTGCAGCAATAAATATGTGGGCGGCAACCGTCCGGCTCCCAGCAGCGGCAGCAACAACCGCGGCCGCGCTGGATCTTGCGGAGCACAGAGCGTCGTCGCCAACGCTAGGCCCAGACGTGAGTATAAACTATATTTAATTTTTATATTGAATTGACGTTCATGTATGAAAAGATTGATGAGTGTGGATGAAGCCAAAGAGGTATGTCAGAATCGTAGCAAGTGGAAGTCTGTGGTCTCTGCCTACCCCTACGGGAAAGAGGCGTGACTTTATGTATGTATGTATGTAATTCAATTAAATGTCAAGTATAAGAGTAATAAAGTAATATTTCCCATCATGGGATTATATTAGGGCACCACACTTTTTGTGTTCGCCAGTGTCAAGTATTATGTTGTTCAGTTGCCCCCATTAAAACGGTAGAAACTTTATTGAGGCTGCGATAGAGTTTAGGAGTGAACCCAAAAAGTCACGATTTTCAATTTTATATCATTTGCCTACACTTGCTCACGTTCATGAACACTTAATGGTTAATTATCGACCATACTTACACAATAAACTTCGGAGAAATTAAAGTTTTAAAAAATAAAGTAAAATCACTTCAACATGCACTTTACATTTTCCCGCCTAAACTTCGACTTTTAATTGTATTCAGTAACTTGACACTTCAAATAAAAATAATGTTACCACATTACAACTCATAGTGCTAGGGTAGTGAATGATTTTGTGTAAAGAACGAATGATAGAAATAGGTCAATTTAAATTCGTAAGATTTGAGAATAATTAATAATTATTATTAATAAATTTTTCCTCTAATAGAAACAAATTAAAACTAAAAATCATGTAATTTCACTTTTGTCATTTTTGTCATATCATAGATTACCTTACTACCGAGAAACAAATGCTATATTTTTTTAAAGTTTATATTGAGTTTTGAAGTCAATTGCTCATCATGCTCAATTACTTTTGAGTTGCTAGCTGTTCTAAAGTAATGAAAGGTGTAACTAACCCGACTTTGTTTTATGTATATAATTTTTTTTTTTTAATTCTTAATTTTTTCTTATAATTTATTGTATTATGCATTTTGTCCGCAGCAACGCCAAAAACGAAGCCTGAAGCGGAACTGAAGCAGGTCGCAGCGAAGCAGTGATTGTACATAAAATAAACAGACAAAAGTGCGTTGTTCTTAATCACAGTGTAGTTATGAGTATATCGGATGCATTTTCTTTTATATATATAAAAAAAAACTTTAATGTAATTTGTGCTGTGACATTCAGTGGTTCGTCCTGGCGACACTTGTTGGTTATATACGGAGCCTAGGTGAGTTTTTAATTTATTTTTTTAAAGTCTACATCATTTATTCAAAGTACACTACTAGTTTGATAAACATAGCTTGATACCTCTGACAGCTGTCATCGATATCATGCGTATTTTTGTTACAGTCCAAATATAACATACCATCACGCCTGTATTCCCCGAAGGGTTAGGCAGAGGCATACTAATGTACACCCACAGTTCGCCAGTATGTTTAGGTCCCATGTAATAGGGGGCGAGCCTATTGCCATTAACCGGGCACAAATTCCTAACTCCGAGCTGCTACTGGAAATTTCATAGAAAAACCCAATAACACTGCTCGACCTGGGAATCGAACCCAGGACCTCTAGCGTAGCAGTCGCGCTCAGGACCACTTGGCAAATGAGGCAGTTTAAATATATGCAAAACATAGTGGTTTTTTTATGACCCTGTAACAAAGACCTTTAGTCTTTTTTTTAACATAGAACAAATCAGTTGCCCCTATAAAATGGTGAAACTTTACTAAGGTTTCAATGAAGTTTGAAGAAGAGAACACAATAAGTGTTAGTTAAATAATAAACTTATTACAGTTTATTGAGTAAAAAACAACACAATTAATGAATTGCACATAGGTAGCAATAAAAATGGCCGGTGGTCAACTGCCTGAGAAAAAACTGGGTTGCCAGCTATTCAATTTAAATCTACATTATTTTAAACGATTTTTTTTACGATAACGATTTTTAATTTCATGCCAATTGCCTACACTTGCTCACGTTCACAAACACTGAATGGTTAATTATCCACCATAATTACACATTAAGGACCACTTGCACCGACTTTAAAATTATATTTAAATTGTGTTTAAACACGATTTTTTCATACAAATTTTGTGTTTAAATACAATTTAAACACATTTAAGAAGTTGGTGCAAGTGGCACTAGATTTCGGAGAAAGACAAGACCGACAACGCGCACTTTACATTTTCCCGTCTAAACTTCAAGACATAATGTCATTATGTCATACTTTATCGACAAAAAAAGGATGTTCATTACGTCATCTAACGTGCTATTATAGTTAATCTATAATGAAAATATAATGAAACATTCTCATCTTCGCTGCATACAGTGTTCTTTGATCCATTTTCTTAATGATCAACTCTTACAACTGATTTATACAACGTGTAACAAGCACGAACACTTTCGAAAACGTATTCGTATCGAAATCAAGAATAATTTGTATGAGAAGGAGGTTAATGAACGTAGATGAAGCGAAAGTGGTGTGCCAAGATCGTAGCAAGTGTAGTCTCTGCCTACCCCAATGGGAGACAGATGTGAAAATATGTATATACTAGCCTACCAAGTGGGCCTCAGAATCGACTTCTAAATCGATTTAATATACGTTAATTTTTCCCGAAAAGATAAATACAATACCTGGAACTATGGCCCCCTGATCCATCAGTGGCTCGAGTTATGGAAAACTGACACATATTTGCACAAAGTTTTATTCTATACTTCGACTTTTAATTGTATTCAGTAACTTGACAGTTGAGGCGTTACCAGTTTTTGACAAAAATAAGATAGTGAGGTGGTCAAAGAATGAACGAAATTGAATGAACATAAATAATGTAATTACATGAATAAACTTTTTATTTTCAATGTAATAACTTGTCTTCAAAACACTATATAAACTATTAAAAATTGTAAAATTTGTTCCTCAGTAAAAAAGTAAGATAACATGATTTTTATTTTTGGTTTGTTTCTATTAGAAGAAAATAAAAAAGGAAATTACTTTTATTAAATTATCTTATTTACGAATGATTAGTTTGATTTTATATTAAACATTTTTTATCATTCATTCTTTACGCAAAATCATTCACTACCCCAACACTATTAGTTGTAGTATGGTATCATTATTTCTCTTCGAAATGTCAAGTTACTGAATACAATTAAAAGTCAAAGTATATGTGCCGATATGGAAATAGTTTATAAAAAAAAAATTTAACAGTATTTTTTTTCTTTTCCAGCTTATATGCATCGACAATAAGCAACGCTGCGTTCAGTGTTCACGCGTTAACAATTTGACATCTATATAGCTAGAGTAAGTATGTACTACCTTAACTATATATATTTATATATTTTTGACATTGTATTGTATAAACATAACGACATTCATCTTGATAAAATTCAAAATGACATTAAAAAAACGTTCTGTCATACTCTGGTAGGTTAAGTATTTTTTATCTGTGGCGATTTTGGTGCTGCGACATCGACAACCCTCGCATTTTTTTGTCATCCGCCATCTTGGAACTTGAGTTGATAACATATCGAGTTTCAATGCATACATGGCATTAAAAGTCGAAATGAAATAGCATTTTGCCTGTGATTGAGTTTTAAACTTTTCGAGGTAATTGATATATTGATTAAGAACAACGGTGTATAAACGATTTCAATAAATGTCACGACATGTGGAGTCAATGGATTGAAATTAGTCTTTGTATTAAGAAACTAGATGGCGCTGTTATAAATTTGATACAATAACATCGAAACCGGCCTTCAATTGAGTTAAACTCAAACACAGTCAAACTCAAGCTATACTCAGTTGGGTGTATTTTGTGGCGATTTGACCTTGAATATTTAAACTTCAAGTTTAAATCGACTTCAAAAGGAAGTAGCACTCACACTCGAGTTATCCAAGGGATGCACATAACGCAAGTAGTTCTTATTCACGCGTCTGGATCTCTAGAAAAAAAAACCTAGACTATATTATTGCGATCATAGAGAAAAAAAATGATGTTTTTATAACGTGTAAATCTGAGTAGTGTCATGTATAAAAGAAATATAGATTGTAAAAATGTATCGTCAATAAGACTGGGTATATTCAGAATTGTGAAATGATTTAGATTGAGAGGCGTTTACTCGATTGAAATACTTAATGAATTATTTAGTAGAAACTGTTTTTTTTTGCGGATCGTATAAATACAGTCTCACACGTAACTATATATTTGAGTAAGTTTAGACTTGCAAAGTTATTGAGTAATGTGTGTTGCAAGCAAATTGTGATTAAATCTTCCAACACACGTTAATGAGTACTTGTTCAAGTATACCGTCACGTGTGAGGCTGGCTTAAATTTTAGTGAGTGTGTTTTAATTGAGAAGGCAAATAGTAAATATGATTATAAGCTTTCGATTTCGTGGGCTTTGTCGGTTTCGAAATCGATAAACAAGACTTCCATGTATAAAAATATCGTTTTGTCGGACCTAAAATCGACGAGGTGATCATTTATATGCATGAAAATGCTTTCCTAGACACTAAAGCCGACAAAACTTGTCTACGATTGTCATGCTCCGTTTGTCGAAGATTAGCGAGGCGGTTATTTAGTACTGTAACAGGGTAAGTAGAGTCCTAAGCTGTCTGACAGTATCTGTATTACTAAACACTTACTCCATAAATTCAATTGCCCTAACAAATGTAAAAGTTATATGATTTTTTTCTTGTTATTGAAAAATCGCCTTAATTCGCCTATTGTTACAGTCGATATTTGTAAAAACTTAGTTCGCTATTTCCGATTTGTATCCATTACTGACTTTTTAAGGTTTGTATTCAATACTTTATGATATAAACGAATTTTCACAGAATTTATCACGTTATATTTTTATTCTGAAGTGTCAGAAATCATTACAGAATTAACAGCTTAGAATTCTACATGCCAAGCATGATTTAAAAGACCGCCACACTCAGAGACGTCTCTTAGCGTTGATAAAACATTAACAGTGTATCTTGGGCGTAATAATGCATGAATCGTTTTTAAAATGGTTTGCATAAATATTACTGGATACCTATAGTTAATATATAAGGTTTGGTAACTGTCAAATGACAGTAAAAAAGACAGAAACAGGTTAAATATGGCCTCTTTCGTGAAATGAATGACAATATAATTCACGGACTCGGGCTACATTAATGCTTTTGCCTGCAAGAAGTATAATCTGGCCACCCGTTGTACGAAAATATTGTACAATGTTACGTCAACTTATACTGGTAAAATATAGCACGTAGGCGAGGCTAAGGAAGAGAGAAAACATTGATTCAGTTTGGCAGATATTGCATTGTGTCAGTAACAAATTATAAACACACTAGCTGCCCGGCTTCGCCCGTTTTCCCGTAGAAATGAAGCATTTTCCCGCGATAAAAAGTAGCCTATGTTCATCAGGGATAATGTCGGCTTCTAATGCTAAAATATTTTTTCAAATCAGTCCAGTAGTTTCGGAGCCTATTGAATATAAACAATCAAAGCTTTCCTCTTTTTATTATTAGTATAGAATACAAAGTCTTCAAATTCTAGTGAACAATCAAGCAACTATTAGAAAAGCAGTTGTGACAGCCATTCGGATCTTATATTCATCAGTTAATGTTTTAAAAAGTTAACAGACATCTGTGAGTAAGTTAAAGGTCGCCATTTTACTTATCTTCGTTAATTTAAGCTGAGGCCTGCCTTATACTGCCACCCGTATTTATAAATATGTAAACGAATGAGCACACAGTTTATTTTAATGTCTATTTATATTTCGATAGGGAAATGGACTTGATTGGAAATTATAGAGCTGTTTTGTGATGAACGTTTAGTTATGTCGTGTTAATATCAGTTACATAATAATCGCTTATGCAGTATTCGTAGGTTTGTCAGATTAAGCTGTTAGCGAGGTAAACTGCCCAGACGAGCCTAATAATCTCTTGTGGAGGACAAATGAGAGATCTTTTGTCCTCTATTTTGAAATATTCACAAAATCAATTCGGACGCTTGTGCAGTTTAGTTGTGGTTCGTCCAATGATGCTATTCTTTTAGATTGTGATTAGATTAGTGTGTGACCGAGTCGGCATCAATCATCACATTGTGTATTTCAGTAACACAAGACAAAATACCTTAAATGATGTTTTCTCGTTTTGACGGCAAATAATCTTTGTAGTTTCCAATAAAATTCATTTTGATTTACATTGGGGTGGGGATAAAACGGTGTTTTACAACAAAAAAAACATATTCATTATAAATCCACGAATCGTCTTCCTTTCACAGACAGCCCTTAAAGTCCGCTTATTTGAAATCGTACCGTAATGTATGCAAAATCTATAATCTGCTTATTTTAATTAACAAAAAGTTACTTGAGGTAATTAAATTGAAACAGTATAAAGAACTTTTAATTATTACATATGATTCAAATATTGTTTTGCTTTCAATTTAGAGATTCGGTTTAAAAAAATGGTTACGAATTCGAATATTAGTTGAATTATCAGGTGGAGACACATTGATATGAATACAATGTGACTGATTCAGAAGCTCTAATATAAGCTCTAAATTATTGACACCAAGGTTTCATTTCCTATGTAAAATTATTGGTAATTAGGGCTCATTTAAGAGTATCAAAGCAATAATCATTAAAAGCTAACATATTTTTGGTGCTATTTTGTAAATATAATACAAACAACCGTTTTATTTTTAATCCAATGTTTATGAAGCGAGTTTCAATAAAGTCATGCTTTTTCATTAAATGTTATTATGAAGAAAGACTTACCTAACTAATATGACTCAACAACAGCGAATGTTGTGATTAATACTTTAATATCGATATCTTAAACAATAAAAAGTGAATACTCAAGAATATCATATTATTACTAAAATACATTTACAATAGTGTTACTCTTATGTGTCAAACACACCTTCGTACTTCATCCTTAAAGACTGGTATTATGTCATGAGTTTCGTATTATACTAGCTTAAGCTACACAAAAGTATTGTGAAGATTATTCAGTAGACAGGTTGATAAGAACTGATAATGGCCCCAAGTTGCGCCAAACGGTAATCTACGATCCATCTTACTCACAGAGGCTCTGATATTATTGAAAATCGTTTCATACAAACAGTCGAAAGTTTTAAAAACTAACATTGCTCAAGAATTTCTTTACGTACGAGTGTGTTGTTTGTGAACGTACATTGTTATTCATCCGAATTGAATTAATTGAAGGTGACAACGCCCCCTACAGGCTGATTGTGGTACTAAGTTGACAGTATAATTTAAATTTTGAGAATTAATACTGAAACGGTTATGAAATGTCCGGGTATTGTTTTAAATTGTGCATGGCGTTAGCTGAAGATAGCAGCATGGATATGCTTCGTTAGTAGTAGGAATAAGGCATCTATAGACAAATATCTTGTTATAAACATTCTCATTTTAGATTAATATATTCAAAGAACGTCAATGTTGCTACATCGAAAATTAATTAGTGTTTCAGTAATCGACCCTTGATGCCCTAAAATGTGTTTTTTAATGCAATTTTCAGTTGTTGTTATGCAAATATAGGTTAGAAATATAATACCATCTTGGCTTGATTTGTGAGAATTCAATTCGGATGTGATAACTAGCAAATATAAACCTTTATATATATATATATATATGATAAAATACTATTTAAGATCATAACAGATGCTGGTGTGCAAAAATGGCTCTTTAATTTTTTTTCTAGTATATAAGTGTGCTTTTATTTTTATTTTTTTGTTATGCAATGTCTCCGTGGTATGTCTATGGTAAGAAAAAGAAAAAATAGACAAAAAAATGGCTGCTTCTCATCGATGATGTCGATAACGTACTCCAGCTTCCCTCTGGTTGAAAAAAATGTAAATTATTACTCACAAAATCAGCTTTTTTATGTCTTAAGTCAACTGTATTTTATACGACGTACCACGCATACAATGCTACTGTTTATTAATATATATACCTACATTAGGATTATGCATAAAATAAAAAAATAAATATAGTAACGCTTAGATCGCTTCAACCCTGAAAATAGTTCCTATGACGATTTATTATTAAAATATTGTTTTTAAGTTCTTACTAAAAATTATTGGCACAGAAACCTTTATTTAAACAAAGAATAATATAAAAATTAAAAAGTTATCCATAAAGCTGAAATTGAGTTCTTTCTAATTGGGGTACTAAAATTTGTTCTTTAGAATTGAGCTATTAAGGCGCCCATACTCGACGTCTGATTAGAATAGGTAGTCTGACGATGAAATTAGATGTGAGCTTAGTATTTAAGGCAGGG
Source organism: Acronicta leporina (assembly GCA_947256265.1). Classification (NCBI taxonomy): domain Eukaryota; kingdom Metazoa; phylum Arthropoda; class Insecta; order Lepidoptera; family Noctuidae; genus Acronicta; species Acronicta leporina. Next base: position 3,994,057 of record OX366541.1, on the reverse strand, counting down.
GGAATAGTCTTAAGAATGTTGATAAATTTCTAATGATTTGAAATAAGATTAATTCCTTTTGTATTTTATATAAATATTAACTGTCTATTTGACCTTTTATAAATGATATCCGTGACGATATAACAAGGCACCACACAAATTCGCATGCCTTCAAATCTCGAAGATATATTATCCTTAATAATCTATCCAATGACAATGTTAAAGTATCATTGGAGAATATTTTTGATGCGATAATATGTACTTGTCAAATTCGATTCTCATTTGCCATATGGGGCTAGTGAGTCAGGTATACTTAATATTGTGACAATTCAGTAGTTAGAAAAAATTACAAATATTTTATTTCAAAAAGGTTTTTGTGTCAAAAATAGCAATCTTTCGTTCTCCCGTCCCATAGAGTAAAGCATTTTAATTAACGTTAAACATAGATAAATTAGTGTTTCATTTATTCAAGACAAATTTGTATTTTAAGAAGCGATCGTGAGCTGCGATGTTGCATTTATACGCGGTACTTCAATTTTCATCTTTTCTGTCTAAAAATCTAAAATTATATATAAAATGTCTATGAATTAAAAAAATCCTATGAAATTTTGAAGGAACACTACTTAATAAAAATGATACCACAGTAAAGAAAGTGATTTATTTACCAAAATATAGTAAAATTTGTAGAAAATATTCATGATTTTTTAAAATAAAATGTGATAGTTAATGTGATGGTAGAATTTTCTTTACTTGATTTATTTCCTAGTATGTCCCAGTCAGACCTTCAAATCAATTTAAACTATGACGGAAATGCAAGATGTCATCAGCTTTTTTTTAGTTACAGACCAGAGACAGAATTTTCCCGCGTATAAATGCGACACCGCGAAATTCTTATGGCGGGATAATTGTTAAGTTGTTTTTAAGTTCATTTGTTGCAATTTTTTTTCGTATCGTAAGCGCGCCAAAGGTGATGAAGACAGGTGTTAAAGAACACTTAGGATTACTGTATAAATGGAAAATATAAAAAAAAATATCTTGCTAATAAACGTTTAAGGCTTGGTAATATTATTGTTACTGCACACTATGGCCCATGGTGGCCCGTTTTGATACTTGAAAGACCAAGGTACGTCTCGTATCAAGAGGCCAGCGCGGCTTATAGTGTTCAGCACCGTATAGTAGTTTCAATAACTCCAGTGCATTCGATTTTTGTTGTCAATTTTTTTCGGTATACTTTGGTTGTTGTAAAATAATAAAAAAAATGCGTAGATTGTTTCAAAAAGTTAGTCAATGTAGGTAGGTTAGTTCTGAAATTAAGTAAAAATTGTTTTTTTTAAGATTTGCTTCGTCGAAGTGGCTTAGACAGTTGTATGTATTCACTGAGGGTTTTAAAAAGTTTGCATTTTAGAGATCACTGTCTGGTCGCAAGGCGGGGTAAGTAAGGCTGTAAGTTAAAATAATATACATATTATATTTGAAGTAAATAAATTAATAATAAAACCACAGTTGGGCATTTTTATTTCTTTTTTATCCTGTTTTAATACGAGCCCGAATGGCTGTTGTACTGCATTCAAGGTAAACTATAAAGAATGAATTATAAAAATGGTTTAATTTAAAATCAATCGAAAAATTCGTAAGTATGATGTGAAAATAAGAATAATTATTTTATAGATTACCTTACTACTGAGAAACTAATTCCACAACTTATAATATTGTGTTTTGAAGACTGGTTATTAAATTTAAAGTATAAAGTTCATTCAATTTCGTTCATTCTTACACCACCTCACCATCTTTTTTTTTGTTAAAAACTGGCAACCCTTTAACTGTCAAGTTACTGAATGAATACAATTTTAAATTTAAAAGTCGAAAATGTTTAAACCTAGAAACCAAATCGACTGTAAACAGTAGTTGTCATATGTAAAAATCTGTGTTTGATGAATTATGACGATGCTACAAAATTGTTGGACGTAGCAAATTATATGACATCTTCAGGGGTGGGGGGGACTATCACAAATTTCACGACGTGTGAAAGACGGGGGAGTCAGTTAAAATACCTATGAGAATCCAAAGCAACATGTTTTTGATTTTTTAAATCTGTATTTGTATGTATATTATTAGGTAGGGCTCTGGGGCCTTACAATCAATGGCGCCGGTGAATGGATTATCAACGGAGAAGGTGGGTACTCAAACTGGCAACTGCCCTAATCTATATATATAAAAGAAAGTTGTGTTAGTTACTCCATTTATAACTCAAGAACGGCTGAACCGATTTGACTGAAAATTGGTGGAGAGGTAGCTTAGAACCAGGAAACGGACATAGGACTTTTTATCCCGTTCCCGATACTTTTTATTCCACGGGGGCGAAGCCGCGGGCAGAAGCTTACCTTATATATTATAGGATGATGTTACAAAGAAGAATCTCTAAAATCTTTTTTTTTTATTTTAGATCTGATAATTTAGACCTAGGTATATCTATGATTAAGGATCTACACCTCTAACATTATAGGTACTTATGTCAAGTCTTGTTATCTTTAGATGTAGGTAGAACACATGAGTTGCTAAGTACTCTATGAATTGTCACACAACAATAAAAAAACTAAATTTCAGCACTCCAAGGTCATCAGCACTCCGCATCCAGCCGGAACCAACGCCTTTTTTTTAGGGTCTGTCGGTCTCCCTCTATCGCGCACCATAAGTACCTACATACCTACTTTAAATTTTTGTGGTAAGTAGGTATGTTTTTTTTCAGAGCTTTCAAGACTTCCAACAGACAACCAAGGAGGTATTTGTAAGCCCTGTCGGACTCCTTCATTCTTTATTTTTTAACCGACTTCAAAAAAGGTGTTTGTCTATTTCGTAATCTATACTACTACCTTATAGTAAAATTGTAAGGGGCCGATATCTATAAATTATATTGAAGAAAAACTGGTTCATATGGTGGAAATTTTATTAGTGCAATAGAAGCCAAAACAATTTTTTTTAGATTTTTTGTCTGTCTGTAGGTTTGTTTATACGCGCATCACGCAAAAACTACTACGTGAAATTGAATGCGGTTTTTACAGTTGTACCTATTGCTGTGGTTCTAATTTTAAAAATAAACTATTGCATGTTTCATTTACATGTTTCATTTTGATAATCCGAATAGAAGCCGAATTATACTTAACTAGCGACCCGCCCGCGGTTTCACCCGCGCTGCCCCGTTCCTAAGAGTCGTAGCGTTATGTTATATAGCTTAAAACCTTCCTCATGAATCACTCTCTATTAAAAAAAACCGCATCAAAATCCGTTGCGTAGTTTAAAAGATCTAAGCATACATAGGGACAGACAGCGGGAAACGACTTTGTTTTATAATAAGTAGTGATAAAGCAGCAGTACCTAGACATAATCTGCAACACCAGAGGAGTCGTTGATGCACTGCCAACCTCTCCGGATTGCAGACTGCCAGAGCCACAGCAACCGATACAGAACTGACTGGCTCTCAAACGTGAAACTCGTAAACATTGCCAAGTATTTACCGCTAAGCAATTTGTTTTCCGATTTCAGGGTACCTATCTAGTATACCTAGCCACTTAAATTAATACATACCATCACGCCTGTATTCCCCGAAAGGTAAGTAATGGTGCTAATGTACACCCACAGTTCGCCGGTATGTTTAGGTCCCATGTAATAGGGGGCGAGCCTATTGCCAGTAGCCGGGCACAAATTCCTAACTCCGAGCTGCTATTGGGAATTTCATAGAAAAACCCAATAACACTGCTCGACCTGGGAATCGAACCCAGGATCTCTAGCGTAGCAGCCGCGCTCAGAACCACTTGGCTAATGAGGCAGTTTAACTTAAAATTACTATGGGCATAATATTCATTCTAATGACCATAATTTAGACCCCTAAGATATAGTCTCCAGGCACAGAACCTTGTTTTGTACCTATTTCAATAACCTAATCACACTTTCTTGGGTGTACCTTAGTACACCTCTGCCTCTGCCTAACCCTTCTGGGAATACAGACGTGATGGTATGTTGTTATAATCACACTTTCTAACCTTGAAACTAACCTAAAACCATACTAAATGCTTCCACTTATTTCACTAAGAAAAATGTTTGTGGCTGGTTCCAGTACTTAGTTCCCATAAACAAATCCGCAAAAGATTGCTTACTTGCTCTTGTAGGTAAGCAAATCCACGGACTGAATTGATAATGGGACCAGCCCTCGCACCGACCGTAAGTCATTATGTTAGGCAAGTAGGTAATTAAAAAACATTACCCTCTTTCTGGGGCAGTCGGATAAAAATAGCCGACCTCAAAATTCCCTAGTAGAAAAAACAAAATACTTATTGACTATGCTAAATGCCAATAAGTAGGTACCTACAGCATGTATATTATTATAGGTTGGGTAACTGATAAGGCCGGGCCACGATAAGGGTTAGCTTGAGGAAAACAAAACATACTTTGTGCCTACAGAAAATAAAAAAAAATATTCGTGTTAGGATCAAAGGTCATTTCATGAATAGAAGTTGTTTAAATAAATTGCATCTATTGTAGGTATGTGTTCAAGTACTATTTATAGAACATTTGCTTGCGCAACTTAGGTACAACTGCTCGCGGCACAGCACGTGCAAGCCACGCGCAGCGGAGCGGTTGCCGCGATAGGCGAGGCGACGAAGTGCATTGTTTGTTGTTGAAATGTTGACTTTCAATAAAAAAATTCTAATGAATGTCATTCAATGTGACAAAATATTGTGTCACGAATGACGGAAATGACACGTGACAAGATGTAATCTTGATGTTTTTTTTAATTCTTCATTGTCGAATGATAAAATGCTAAAATGCATACACCTGAAAAGCTGAAAAAAGATAAAAAAAAATAAGAGCGATCAATGAACTAGGAGTTACGTAATATCCGGTGGAGAATAATATTATTGTCGATGGTGACCTAATTTGAGTGGATTTAATCAATATATATATATATCATTTATTATAAATATCAAAGAAAATGACCTTATTTAAAGTAGCAGTAAATATTAAAAAATAGAATTACAATTTTAATAATGATCTATTTTTACCTCTTTCAACATAGCGTACCATTGACCAAGCCAACGAAGAGTAAATCATGTTGTTTTTGGTAAATATTCATAACTGGTTACATTGCATATCGATTAAATGTCACTCGATACCTACCATAAAATTAAAGATTATAAAAATAATTTATAATTTTCTTCTCAATACCCCTTGAGTTTATCCTTTATTTGAAACTTAATTAATTTTCGTGTATTTTACTAGCATATGCATTTGAACAAGTTGATTTTTTCAATATATCCAATAAAAACATCAATAATTCATGAACATTGAATATTAGACGATTAGTCTTGCTTTATTTTTTTTTCACTTTCAATTAAAAAAACAAATAATAAATAATGTTTCTTAACATTTGCTATACCATTGTTAAAAAAATACTATTTTAGCTGAGTAACAAGACACTTAGCTTGCATTTGTAAGTTGTTCTTATTTATAATGACCGTAGCGTTCGTTATCATAAAATATTTGGTTTCGATAAAATTACCTGAATTTTCTATTTCATCTCTAATGGAAATCGAGTTAATAGCGAATATTTTATTTTTAAATTCGCATCTCTAATCGCATGAATTCATGCATCGATGCCAACGCGCGAGTGTTGCCAGTACGTTTTGGCGCCGAATTACATCACCATCATTTCATGGCACGCGTTTGACGCATTTGTTAAAATTTTCGACTTTTCGTGACAGCACGTCAATTTCGACATTTGATTGATAATTTTCTAAAGATCCATCAAATTAGTTTGTTTGAAAGTTGGTTTGGGCGCTAAATGTTATTATTTCGCTATAAAACCCATAATACTATGATGTGAACGTGTGGTATCCATTTTTGGTTGCAAGCTTCCATTACATGATGAGTGGCCTGAAGTGTGTCGTCGAAGGCTGCAATTTAGAGTACGATGTAGTCTGCAGCTTCTCATTCTACAAGTGAGTTTGTTTTGATTACATATTTACTTGATTATAACATTTATTTGTATATTTTAAGCCACCAAGATAGTGTCTATGGTCGCCTCGGGTGACCTCGAAAAAAGTGGTGGAAAAATGATTGTAAACATAATTAGCTTTATGTATTTTTAATTCAGTATTTTCCCCTTAGAATTCTTATTTGCCATGTAAAACACCTACAAAACCCATAATTAACCTCCTAGAGTCCATATAAATTCATTATTATTGCCACCTTTTTCATAACATTACCAAATTCTGTCGGTAAATATGCTTATCTAGTAGAGTATTCGTCGTAACACGTAAGAAATCATGCATATATTATCTACATAATGCTAAAAGAACTCTTTGTTTTCATATCACAGTGAACATCTCAATATTACTTCAAGTATTCATAACTTCCTTATCTCAAGGCTTCATAAATGTGGCTTCTGAGCATGAGGTCTTAGGTTCGATTCCCAGGACAGGCATAATTTTTTGATATTTTTTGCTGTTTGAAAATGATAATTCTCATTGAAAACTAGGAGATTGGACGATGTTAGGTTAGTCATCAATCACCCCATATAACCTGAGCATTTTATGTATATGGCTGATGTAAATTATTACATATCTGGTTACCTGTATGGAGAATATTGTCAGGATGGAATTTCCCTTAGAGACCATAAAATTATTCTTATACACCAGATGCTATGGCCACTAAGCCACCGCAAGTCCCACCCGCCTGGTCAAATTTGCCTTCACATTCTGAACTTACATCTTAGTATGGAAAATGCAAAAAGATCATAAATCATCAGTTCTGATCTTCAAGTTCTATTTACATACCAAGTTATGCATGGAGAGCATGTAAAGTCATCTGCCCCAATTGTCATGCCATCACCAATGACTATGATTAGTGATATTCCGGAGTCCAAGAGGCCTGATAGGCTGATATCTATAGGTGTTGCCAGGCCCCTCTTTCCCACTGGACTTGCAATCAAAGGGGAACCCTATTTTGCAATGCTTTAATTTTTTTTGGCGCAATGAATTGGTCTCTTATGATAGAGATTGGGTGACTAAAACTACAGACAGAGTGATTTGGAAGGAGGGAAGGGAGGCCTTTACCCAGCAGTGGGATGAAATAGGCTAGAAAAAAGAAGAAAAAAATGTTTATAAGTCATCTCATTATCATAAAGTGCCCAAGGTGGAGGCCTTGGGCACTTTAGGATAATGAGATGACTATCTTATGAGATGATATCTTAAAGATGGCCCTGGGTGTTGCCCAGAAATGGGTTTGTTGAACTCTTGTGGCTTTGTATAAAATATTTATATTCAGCTGCATCTGTTTAGGCTAACTTCCAGTCTTTAAAAACCCATCTCTGGATTTTTACACTACTGAAGATTGAAATTTTATGTACGATCCATAGAAGTAATGTCAAATTTCATCTCCAGTCAGCCTGAGGGGCTGCTAGTAGCTTATGTGTATTAGCTATGGGGGATCATGATCCCCATGAACCCCCAAAATCATACATGTTTAATTGACAAGCCTCCTAACACTCAGTCACGAGTACCTATTCTCTAGCTCATTCTCCCCAAAGTCATTGGCTGGGACTGTGCCTGTCTCGGTACAGAAAACATTCATTAATTAACTTAAAAAGTGGATTCCTTTGGTTTCAAGGGAAAGTCAAAACCTTTTATTCAAGACTAGCTTCTGCCCGCGACTTCGTCCGCGTAGCGTGATGATATAGCCTATAGCCTTCCTCAATAAATGGGCTATCTAACACTGAAAGAATTTTTCAAATCGGTCCAGTAATTCCTGAGATTAGCGCGTTCAAGCAAACAAACAAACAAACAAACTCTTCAGCTTTATATATTAGTATAGATAGACTACTAGGTAATACTTTTCAAACAACATTCTAAAAACTAAAACTTTAAATACTGCTAAAAAAACTGTTAAAAACTCCCCAGCATCACATTTCTGTCTGATAAGTAGTGTTCGACCGAAGGTGCAATTCTGGCCGAAGCCGAAGCCGAAGCCGATTAATCGGTATTCACCAAAACCTTCGGCCGAAGCCGAAGCCGAAGCCGAAGGTGTCATTGATCTTGAGAAATACGATAGTTACTTTGATCTCAGAATATACTAGATACATATTGTGAGAGCTTTAGAGATTTGCATAAAAAAACATACCAACATTGTTTCCATTTAGTTTCCTACCTAACGTTAGATAACATAAAATATTTTAAACCAGACAATACTTACGGTTTTTTGGTTCTTAGAGTGCCTCACAATAATGAACGTATCACCACAGGTACTACTCACAGTAATAAATAAAATAATTTGTAATAACAAATATGAAATATTTAAAAACAGAACACTTATTAGAATTTTAAGACGCGCTCTCAAACTTGTTTTGACTCGTTTAGTTTACTAACTGCGATTCGTTTGGTCCGGTGCGGCGGCGCGGCGAAACTCTGCTGCTCTGCACACTCTCCGTCTCGCTCTAGCATCGTTCAGTAAATTTCAAATTTTGACAACTAGCAAACCTTCGGCTTCGGCCAAACCTTCGGCAAATTTTTGGCCGAAGCCGAAGATTTGGCCGAAGGTGCTTTTTTGGCCGAAGGTGGCCGAAGCCGAAGCCGAAGCTTCGGTCGGACACTACTGATAAGTTACTAACATGTTGAAAGTTACATAAAAACCCACATCTATAAACATAACATATATATCATACACTCACACCTGGTTCCCCCAAAGGGTTAAGCAGAGGTGTACTAATGTACACCAACAGTTCACCAGTATATCTATCTATAATAGGCTGTTACAGAGAATTTTATATATTGAAAAATCTAATTACACCTGGGAATTGAACCCAGGACTTCTAGCGTAGCAGTCGTGTTTCAAACCACTAGACTGATGATGCAGTTTCTATTAGATCTGGCATTAGAAACAATCTCACTAACATACATGTATAATGTGGTATTTGATATGTTATCAATATAACATAAATTTCTATATCATTATTAGCCGGCACACATTATTTGCTGATATTTTATTAAACTATTGTTAGGTTATAATCATTAATTATTGACATTTTATGTGTGTATGTTTTACCCGCATCCCAAAATAAGCGCCAGTAACCTAATGGCTAGGGCGTCACACTTGCGTTCATGTGGTCGCCGAAACCCACCCATTCCACTACCAATGTGAACCCACTCGTAACACAAGCATTTAGCTTAGCAGTATTAACACCTTTTTTTACCCAGCTGTGCCAGAATGAGGGTTTTTTATGGTATAGGGGGGCAAACGAGCAGACGGATCACCTGATGGTAAGCGATAACCACCGCCCATGGACACCCGCAACACCAGAGGAGTCACAAGTGCGCTGCCGGCCTTTTAAAAGGGTTTGAGCCTCCGGTAACCTCACTCACTCGGCGAAACACAACTCAAGCGTTGTTTCACGCCGGTTTTCTGTGAGGCCGTGGTATCACTCCGGTCGAGCCGGCCCATTCGTGCCGAATCATTTTTGAGGTAAAAGCATGCCTACGTCTCCTCTGTACCTCTGTGCTTAAATTGGTTCATTGGTTTAGGAAAGAAATAGACTGTAGTACTCAGTAAACCCTTGATGATGTTGGATAATGTATGAGAACCTATATTATTTGATTATAATATTATATATACTATCTTTTTGTGATTTTTTTTTTGCATTTTTCATGCTAAGATTATAAAGTTATTTTAGTGAAGGAAAAATTCGACTCGCAGGCAGGATTCGAACCTGCGTCTTCTGGTTTGATACACCGTTGTCAATAGATGTTACTGACGTCACCTTTAAGACGTAATTTCAGAATGTGAAGGCAAATTTCGACATGGCAGGTAGGACTCGCGGTGGCTTAGTGGTCATAGCGTCTGGTGTATCAAACCAGAAGACGCAGGTTCGAATCCTGCCTGCGAGTCGAATTTTTCCTTCACTAAAATAATATTATATATATATTAAAATTATATACATTTTTGTATCATTGAATAAATTGAAAATTGAAAATTATTGTCCACAGTGCTAATATATCGACAGATAATGAGACCAAACGCCAGGACTGGATTGAGGGTGCTATGCATGATGAGAGCGAGTGTCTCTGGAGACATGTCAGTCTTCAGCTGTGCGGGTAAGAGACATTATAATGACAGGCTTATGGAGGTGTTTTTAATGGGATGGGGGGCAAACGAGCAGACGGATCAGCTGATGGTGAGCGATTACCGCCGCCCATGGACACCCGCAATACCAGAGGGGTCACAAGTGCGTTGCCCGCTTTTAAAAAGGTTATGGGCCTCCGGTATCCTCACTCACTAAGCAAAACACAACGTAAGCATTGTTTTACGACGGTTTTATGTGAGGCCGTGGTATCACTACGGTCGAGCCGGCCCATTCGTGATGAAGCATGGCTCTTCCACGGTAACGGGGCGTAGGTTTGTCCTCCAGTTATCTTGATTTTAGTTAAGGAAAAGTCGACTGCCGGCAGGGTTCGAATCTGTGCCTTTTGATTAAATAAACCAGATGCTATGACCACTAAGCCACCGCGAGTCCCACCCGCCAGGTCAAAATTTGCCTTTACATTTACGTCTGAGAGGTGGCGTGATTTAACCAGAAGACGCAGGTTCGAATCCTGCCCGCAGTCAAAAGTCTCCTTCACTAAAGTAACATACCATGGAAAATGCAAAAAAGTAATAATTCGCCTGATGTTAAGCAACACTGCGATCTATGATGAAGCGTGCTTGTCTAGAAGTAACCGGTTCACTCACCACATCAACCAAAGGCTTCATTTCTATTTATATTTCGGGGACGCCGGCAGGCACCAGGCGGGCGATCAGTCCTCATGTTGGGATTATTTCGCCCAGTTCCCCATTTTTGGTGGATCCCGTCATGGGTTACTACTGGCGCTCGACGTCGCAAATCTTCCCGTAGCCTTGCAGAAGCCCACCAGTTGTCCGATGGAGAGTTCTGCTAGCTATTCTTCATTTATCTCATCGGTTCCTAGTATTTCCCATCTAAGTAGCGCATACACTGTGCATTTTGCTATTTGATGTTAGCTTATTTCTTTCTCTTTTCTTCAAGGAGCCTTATGAGCTCTCCAGCTAATGCTGATAGGTACTATAGAAACATAATTAGTTCCATACCTTCCATACCACATAATTTATTTTATTATCCAGAAATTACATCGGGTTCACTTAAAAAAATATGTTTGACACACAGTTACCACTTCGAATTGGACAACCAAGGGTTATGGATCGACTCGCCGATGTTGCCCGAACTCCTCACCCACCAGGATAAACCAGCTCCCATCATACAGTCGCCAAATGACAAGAAACGTAAGTTTCATAATCATAATTATGGTAAATACTAATGGTATGATGGCTGGGCGATCAGCTGTTGTGGGCAGTTATAGCCTAGTTATAGGACCATTAGACTGCCTAGACACCGCTGGCTTTTCGAAGTCACAACATAACATACCATCACGCCTGTATTCCCCGAAGGGTTAGACAGAGGCGTACTAATGTGCACCCACAGTTCCCCGGTATGTTTAGGTCACATGTAATAGGCGGCGAGCCTATTGCCATTAACCGGCCACAAATTCCTAACTCCGAGATGCTACTGGGAATTTCATAGAACAACCCAATAACACTTTGCTCGACCTGGGAAGCGAACCCAGGACCTGTAGCGTAGCAGTCGCGCTCGGGACCACTAGGCTAATGAGGCACTTTTTCGAAGTCATGTGCGTATTAATAGTTAATTAGCAAGTGTTTCAACAGTGAAGGAAAATATCCTGGAGGAAGCCTGCATGCCTGAGAGATTTTCTCGACGGCGTGTAACGTCCGTGTAAATCCTCACATCGAGAACTTTTATTATTTTACTAGCCTATGTCCGCGGCTTCGCTCACTTGAAACTCAAAAACCAGCAGTGATGATCTCTTCTTTGTATGGGTCTCTATACATTAGAGAGGTCAAGCAATATCTCCGGTTCCATTTAATTATTTGAGATAATAAGTATACCAGTTTTTAAGTTGGAGCACATACTTTTAACAGTGATAACAAAATTAAAATCTATTCAGTAGTTTTTGCGCCAACCCGTAACAAACAGACAAGAATTTTAAAATTCACATTTTTGGATAGAGATTAGTAGAGATAATACATGTATATAAACACAGTCATCAAAAAAAGTTTGCGTGGAGTTCTAGTTCAGTTAAAGGATTATTTATTCCCGTTTGTGCAACGTTTTTCATTGCTGCTGCGCTCTTATTAGTCATAGCGTGATTTTATATAGCCTGTAACCTTCCTCGATAAATGGACTATCCAACACAAAAAGATTTTTTCTATTTGAACCAGTAGTTCCTGAGATTAGCGCGTTTAGCAAGCGCGTTAAAGAAACAAACTCTTCAGCTTATTAATATTAGTATACAGAGATGTTAATGTGGAAGCAGCAGTATAACGAGTACTTAGTCAAGATTTTTTTGCAACGCATTAGTTTTGTTTCTATTTGACCTAATTTTGACAACTCATTATATTTACAGAAATACTTTTATATATTCTATTTGAAAGAAAAAAAGGCTATTATTGGCTTTCTGTTACCTATCTTAGAAGTTTATTCTAATTGTTATATGTTGTTGGTCTTCCTTTGAAAAGTAAATAAATATTAGAAAAACTAGTTTTTGCCCGCGGCTTTGCTCACATGAAGCTATATTAGGAGTAAAAATGAAAAAACCAGCATTCATGATGTTTTCCTTGTATGTTGGGTCTGTATACATCAGAGAGTTCAAGATGTATCTCAGGATCCGTTCAATTAATTGAGATAAGAAGTTCACCAGTATTTAAGTTGGAGCATATGCTTTCTGACAGGGATAACAAAATTAAAATCTATTCAGTAGTTTTTGCGCCAACCCGTAACAAATAGACAAGAATTTTAAAATTCATGTTTTGACTCTGGAGACGTTTATTTGTATATAACCCACTTGTTTATTTTTAAATATCTTTAATGTACAGACACAGCTTTTTTACAATTCTATAATAGGATTCTATAAGCGAAAGTAGTCATCAGAATTATAAATTCTCATAAATACTAGTCGAAAGTGGTCTCCTTAAAATTACAATGAATACATTGGACAAAATAATATGCACAATCCACTGTAACGCCGATCCAGCCTTCCCTAGCTGTCCCCGTCAACAAAGCCCTAAGCTGATGTCCGAGTCCCGTTAGGGGACGCCCTTAGCTGTTGTTACATGTTACGTACGACATCGAACTAACTGCAAAGTAGTCTACAATAGTTGTCACTGACAAAGTCAAAGTCAAAGATATTTATTGCTTAAAACTGTGTCTTAAAACTGTTTTACATATGGTGTTTAACAATTTTTGGTAGGTTTCAACAGTCTACCCAGTCGGGTGTATCAATATAACAATATTAAAATCTAATAAACATAGGTGTCTGTGCTAACATTCTTATAAACAGTCTTGAAAACAATAACAATTATTATTTTTTGGCAAAATATTCATGCATATTATAAAAAACATTTTTGATTAACCACTTTTTTAAAACTCTCTTGAATAATTTACCATTTCGTTTTTTTAAATCTACAGGTAAGTATATACTCGTATGGCTGTGATATATGTACTTTTATAATAAATCATATTATGTATATTTGGCAAGTTTAAATCATATTTGTATTTATTACGTACATTGGGTTTAGATATGCACTTAGGACTAAAGGAGTGAATATTATGCTTGACAAATAAACACAGCTCTAAAATATATATACCAGTTAGAGTGAGGAAACCCTTTTCACAAAAGATGGATCTTTTTCACAAAAGACGTCACCTTTAAGACGTAAATTCAGAATGTGAAGGCAAAATTTCGACATGGCGGGTGGGACTCGCGATGGCTTAAAGGTCATAGCGTCTGGTGTATCTAAACAGAAGACGCAGGTTGTAATTCTGCCCGCAAGTTGAATTTTTCCTTCACTAAACTAACTTTATAATCTTAGCATGGGAAATGGCAAAAAATTACAAAAAGATTGCTATTAATCAGTTTATAAATCTCCTGGCTGGAGGCATTCGGTACCTCTCCGTCTAGTTCAGTTCGCTGTAGATTCCTTGAATTAAATGAAAAATTACACTCATTCAAAGATAAAGTATATCATGTTGAGAACCAAACTGTTATTGAAAGAAAGAAGAAAGAAAGAAAAATAATTTATTTAGGGTTCCCATCGTGACACATACTATTAAATACATAAGAAAAACAACAAAATATTTAACATTATTGGCCATAAGTTAGTATGTCTCTCAGGACTCCACTAAATAGGACCTGGTTCAGCATCTGCCAGACATTAGCCTGGCGCTGGTTTTCAACCAGACCCTTGGTGACCGCCGGATGCAAAACTTGAGTAGAAATATTCAGAGAAAATGAAAATTTGCTAACATTAACTTATACCTTAACATTTAAAGTCATAGGCTGAAATTAAGAAACTGTGCTAATAATAACTATGTTATAACTATATAATATATATATATATTTTTTTGGACTTGCGATCATGTAGTTGCCGGTTCGAAACCCACCCATTGCACTACCGACGTGAACCCACTCGTAACACAAGCATTTAGCTTAGCACGAGGGGTTAACAAGAATACTAGTAATGTGCGACCCACATTGCTAGTAAGCTTTTTTTTTTAAAAAAAAACTATAATATTATAATAATTTACCCTTCATAAAGCCTGGTTCAAGCAGCTGACAGGGTTCAACTTAAATACAGGAAAATACAAAACAACAAGTCCACAAGGCACGAAACCACTACGCCTAACCTACACACACTTAACTTACACAAAATAATGTATGTCGATAATTTAGCTTAAATAATTGAAATGTTAACATTTATCATGTTTGTGAATCCATAAGAAAGTAGCGTAAGTGCAGTCTAAATGAATTAATGATATTCATCTTCCTTATCAGAGGGCACGTTTGGCTGTTCATGGAGGCGTGTTAGTACCGACACTAATGTATGGTAGTGAAAGTTGGGTGTGGCAGAAGAAGCATAAAAGTAGAATAAATGCACTTGAGATGAGAGCTTTCAGAAGTATGATTGGAGTGAAATTGAGTGACAGGATAAGAAATAGTGTGATAAGGGAACGTTGTGGTGTGAGTGAAGATGTAGTGACTAAAATCGAGAAAGGTATGTTGAGATGGTTTGGTCATGTTGAAAGAATGAATGAAAGGAGACTGACTAAACAGATATACGAGAGTCTAGTGAATGGGAATGTAGGAAGGGGAAGGCCTAGGCGAACGTTCCGAAATCAGATTGAGGACGTTTTGAAAAATGGCTTGGTCAAGAGTACCCTAAACCGACGTTCATGTATGAAAAGATTGATGAGTGTGGATGAAGCTAAAGAGGTATGTCAGAATCGTAGCAAGTGAAAGTCTGTGGTCTCTGCCTACCCCTACGGGAAAGAGGCGTGACTTTATGTATGTATGTATGTATCTTCCTTATAGGCGGAGGCAGATTATTCCATAGCCTGGAAGCCGCATAGCGAAATCTATTGCTATTGAGCTCGCGTGACGTGAAATAGACGTGAGCTTTTCTCAGAGGTTGAACCATTTTTTTTTATGGAATAGGGGGACAACCGAGCAGACGGACAACCTGTAAGCCATTACCGCTGCTCATGGCTCTTTCGCAACACCAGAGGAATTGCAAGTGCGTTGCTCACCTTTTGGAAGGGTTTGGGCCTTCGGTATCTTCACTCACTCCGCGAAACACGCCGGTTTTCTGTGAGGCCGTCGAATTACTCCGGTTGAGCCGGCCCATTCGTGCCGAAGCATGGCTCTGCTACTCCATAAAGCAGCATATGAAAAGCGAAGTGTTTTTATTGGGAGTATCTATGGAGTTTCTTGCCGGTTCTTCTCCATAAGACCCACTATTTGGAACCGCGCACCTAGTTTTTGACATTTCAAAAGTACCTGTATTACTGGTCTAATTGAAATAAAACATTTGACTTTGACTCTTAACATTTGAATGGCTGGCGACCATCCTTAACACGCACCTTGGTGTGTGTTTAAACTTTTGCGTATAAGAGCCAGTTCCCTCTCGTAGGGGCTCTTAACGCATCCGCAACTCCTCTGAGGTTGCAGGTGTCCATGGGCAACGATGACTTCTTAGCATGACGTGGCTCTTCTCCATATGCCCCCATAATAATTGAAAAAAATACTGTTCTTCTTTAATAGTCCGGCGGCGGCCCGAATTTTTAATACAAACGTAATACCAAAATAAATCGAAATTCTAACACAATTCAATCAAACTGTGTTTATTCGGAATCCGATACCGTTAATCTAGGCTTCTACTCTCCCATTTCATTCAAAATACTTCACTGGAAATAAATGTAAGCGAATACAATTCTTACAAAGTTCGGAACGATTTCCCGGTCGTTTATTTCCAGTGAAGTAGTAGTAGACGAAATGGTACGGTAGGAATCTAGATAAACGGTATCTCAATCAGAATTATAACAGAATTTGATAAAATATTGTTTGGATTACGGTTTATTTTGGTCTCCGTCGTACCACGTTCAGAGTGGCACAGGTTCCAAGCTAGTTTGTGACATTTGTTGTCATTGTTATTGCAGGCGCTGGCCGGGGCCCGTCCTACCAAGGTCTATTCGAAAAATTCGTAGGAGGAGCCCCCAAAGGTACTGCAAATTGTTACGATAGGACTTTTTTAAATAGTAGAAGATAGGTACAAACTTCTCGGACACTCCATTAGGGTCGTCATTTGTAGTTTATATATTTCTATTTGAATTTTGCTTTTTTTTAATAATACGTTGCCCCACACAGGGATTTGCTCTTGGCGGGGTTAACCCCCGCCAAGAGCCATATATTCTCACATACACAAACGCCTAAACCCGAACTTGTAGATCAGATCATACAAATATTTTCTCCGTGCAGGGATCGAACCCACAAGCCGATCGCTCAGCTGCTAGGCCAAACGCGTCGACAATATTATGTCGTACTAGTTTCCGCCCGCCATATATTTAAATGTCTACTATTATAAAATTGTAAAAAAGCTGTGTGTGTACGTTGAAGATGTTAAAAAAAACTGGGTTAGGTTGGTTATACACCTCTCTGAACCAAAAAAATAGATTTATAAAATTATTTGTTTGTTACGGATTGGCGCAAAAACTATTGAATACATTTTAATTTTGTTATCACAAACTTAAAAATTGGTGAAATTCTTATCTCAATTAATTAAACGGATCCTGAGATACAGCGTGCCCTCTCTGATGTATACAGACCCATACAAAGAAGAGATCATTAATGGTTGGATCAATTTCTAACGTGAGCCACGGGTAAACGATTAATGAACGTAAATTATTGAAATAAGTTATACACGGTGGAAGGGAAATAGACACATATCCAGTTACCATGAACTTAGTACATGATTCTGGATTATTTTCGAGATACTGTTACTTTTTATTTTTGTCTGCAGTTTTTTATTTTACTTTAATTTGTATCAAATAATAAATTCTATCTAGCCCAATGAGATTCTTAATTGAAAATTGAGACGGATTATGACGTGTTATTGCGATAATTTTCCGATCGAAAGAGAGAGATGCCGCTCTACAGCTTAAATAGCGCTATCCCATTCTCGCAACCTGAAAATTATGGCGATATCACGTTGCAATACAGCCCCTGATCATGTAATCCGCAATACATTGCGCGCTTCCACTCAGCATTAGTAAGAATTTTGAGTATTAGACTCATAGTTTTTAACATTGAATTTATAAATTTTAACAATGACTAGTTTCTGCCCGCAGCTTCGATCGCATGAAGCTCAAAAACCAACAGTGATGATCTCTTCTTTGTATGGGTCTCTATACATTTGAGAGGTCAAGCTGTATCTCAGGTTCCGTTTAATTATATGAGATAAGAAGTATACCAGTTTTTAATTTGGAGCACATACTTTTTAACAATGATAATAAAATTAAAATCTATTCAGTAGTTTTTGCGCCAACCCGTAACAAACAGACAAGAATTTTAAAATCACATTTTTGGGT
Source organism: Acronicta leporina (assembly GCA_947256265.1). Classification (NCBI taxonomy): domain Eukaryota; kingdom Metazoa; phylum Arthropoda; class Insecta; order Lepidoptera; family Noctuidae; genus Acronicta; species Acronicta leporina. Next base: position 3,976,023 of record OX366541.1, on the reverse strand, counting down.
TCGGAGACATTTATATATTAGGGTATATAAATGTCTCCGAACCACTTGTTTTTTTTTTATATCTTCAATGTACAGACACAGCTTTTTTACATTTTTATAATAGTAGAGAATTTATAGTTTTCAACATTGAATTTATAGTTTTTAACATTGAACTTATAGTTTGTAACATTGATTTTATTGTTTTTAACAAAGAACTTATAGTTTGTAACATTGAAGTTATTGTTTTTAACATTGAACTTATAGTTTGTAACATTGAATTTATAGTTTGTAACATTGGATTTATAGTTTTTAACATTGAACTTATAGTTTGTAACATTGAATTTATAGTTTTTAACATTGAACTTATAGTTTGTAACATTGAATTTATAGTTTTTAACATTGAACTTATAGTTATTAACATTATTATTAAGTTCAAATTTAATTGATTCACGTGCACTCAGAATAAGCATACAATTGTGTTTAGTTTGTACAGAATTGTATGTTTTTCTCCCCAGTGGCTGAAATAATCCGTATGGAGCACAACTACAGCTTGGAGCCCATCAAGGAACTCCAAGAGAGTGTCTCCAGACTCAACGTGAGACAGCTGGTGGATACCCTGGGGTACCTGTAAGTATTCCACTCCTTATTAACCCCACTCGTGCGCGCGTTTACTCGCGGAGCCGAACATATTTGCATGGGAATTCGATCCATTTTTCCTTATGAATAAGAAGCATAATTGCGAAGAAAAAACTCGGAAGTTCAAAATATTTGTTTTTGCAAATACCTACGATTATGCGCCTTGTATGTATGATGATAGAGATCGATTTTCTATTCGTATTTTTAACTCTAGTGTTATGTCCACGCGGAACTAGCAAATATTTGATTCAACATTTTCCCTGTCTCTTCTTTTTTAAACTAAATAAGACTTATCCCTAAATTATACATATAAATAATAGTCACCTCTTTCTACTCTACTCAATCTTTCTATTTTATTACCTTCGGGTAATAAAATAGAAAATAGATGGAGGTGACTACGAAACGCTTTAAATTCACTTTCATCTTCCGTACCGCGGAAATGTGGAATGCGTTTCCCGAGTGAGTCTTCCCCGATACATATAATCTGGGTGTCTTTAAATCACGAGTGAATCGGTTTCTTCTAAGGAAACGCTCATGCAACACCAGGCGAACTGGCTTCTTGATTATGCGCCTGGTCAACATGTAAAAGGGTTATATTTATCACTAGCTTCTGCCCGCGACTTCGTCCGCGTAGCGTGATGATATATAGACTATAGCCTATAGCCTTCCTCAATAAATGGGCTATATAACACTGAAATAATTTTTCAAATCGGACCAGTAGATCCTGAGATTAGCGCGTTCAAGCAAACAAACAAACAAACTCTTCAGCTTTATATATTAGTATAGATTTAAGTTTCCTCCTAATAATTCTCGTTTCCTTACAAGTTACATAACAATAATGAATGAATTTTTATATAGTAGTAAATACTCAGTACATAACATACCTACATACATGGTAGTCGCCTCTACTTATTTGTTGTTTTTTCAGTTATTTTCTTATACTGGGTGGCGATTTAATCACCTGCACTGCTTCAACATGGTGTACTATTGAGAACATATTAGACATAATTTGTATCTTTAAGCAATCCCGTGTTAAAGGACTTGATAATTATTCAAAATTTTCATAAAACGATATGCATCCTGCAGTACGTTGACCTTATGCGGACGGCCCGATCAAGTAGTGCTTGAATCGCTATCTCTAGATAGATACATAACTACAATGAGTTCAACGGCCGCGCTATGTCTTTGACTCTATGCATACAAAATTAAAAAAAAACATTTTGATGAACAATTCAGGTATTTTTTTTATTGATATGGGTAGTATTTCGTGGTCTGATTCACCTGCTAGAAGGATGCAGGTGATTAAATCGCCACCCTGTATATATACAGACACGAGTTTTCTATAGACTTATATATGTTAGGCGTAGCGGCTGAGCGATCAGCTTTTGGGTTCGATCCCAGCACGAAGCAAATATTTGTAAAAAAAAACTATTTACCAACAGATCTATGAAGAACCTTCAGCGGAAGCAGCTGTGGGTTGTGAAAGTGGAGACTGATAAGGCTGAAGCCTCCATCACACAGTCAGAACAGGTCATCACCAAAATGCCTGATCCTCGCCAGATTATCGAGGTAAACTTAATAGAATAGAATCTCTTTTTCTTGTAATATAATTTAAGAAAAGTCTACACATCAAACTGCATAATTCTCAGCAACTATTGAAAAACAAAGTTGTAAAGCTTAATATTGTAATTGTGATTATTTTATTTAAAAAAGAGTATCTATGGAATTTCTTGCCGGTTCTTCTCCATAAGACCCACTTTTTGGAACCATGCAACTAGTTTTGACTTTTCAATAGTATTTCTTTAATGGACTAATTGAAATGATGAAAACATTTTGACTTTGACTTTGAATAGATTTTTTGCTTAAAATGTAGGTAACATTACATAACATAACATAATCATCCCATTATTATCCCACTGCTGCCCACGAGTTTCCAATCACAATGACAGGGATTAGGCTATAGTCCACCACGCTAGCCTAATGCGGGTTGGCAGACTTCACACGCCTCGAGAAAATCTCTTAGGCGTGCAGGTTTCCTCACGATGTTTTCCTTCACCGTTTAAACGCGTGATAATTAACTATTAATAATGCGCGTCTTCGAAAATTCTGAAAAAAAATTAGACCATTAAAATTGTAGTTATAGTAGTATCGCGTACATACCAACAAACCTTTACCGTTTTCCCCACTCACAGATCATCCCGCAAACATCCACATCGTCAGCCGAACCGCAGAACACCGAGGTGCTCCAAATCATGGAAGATGGTACCATCTCTGACAACTTCATATACGAGATAGCTGAAGAGCAGGAAATCACCATGGAGGAGGTGAAGGAAATACCAGCGACGTCCAACGAGAACCCGGAGTGGACAGTCAACATCCTCCCCGATGACACTAAACCAAAGTATGCTTACATAAAGCATTGTGCTACGGGCAAGAAGAAAAGACATTTCACCGCTGACATGAACGAGATAACCTTACAAGGTGACTTTGAGAACTACTACATATTACCCGATGTGGACCCATCTGTTGGTGTTGAAATCACCACCAGCTATGAGCCGGAAAGTTACATTGTTGAGGAGTATCAGCACCTGGTCCTCGATGAAAGACCAAAGAAGAGATCCAAGGATGACTCCGGCAGGAAAAAGAAGAAACGGCTCTCCTCCAGCACGCCTATCAAGGAAGAACCGGACTGGGTTATCGAGAATAATATTGTTTATGAACAAGATGAAGACTACGATGACCCCAAGAAGGCTAGGGTTAGAAGAAAAAATAAGAAATATCTAGGCTATGACTTCGTCACTTAAGTATTTTTGTCTATGTCGGCGTTTGATTTTGGCGTTTTTTTTAGGTTGGCAGGATTTTGAACTTCAATACCTAACATGGAATCTATAGTTAATATTATAAAAAGGTAAAATTTAGAATTTGTTGAGTTTTTATGTATGAATGGATAATTAACTGATTATTTTTTATGATTTCCTGACAATGATTACCATAAATAGAGCCCATCAACAAAAACAGAATTTAAATCGGTTCAAAAATAACGAAGTTACTAAGCATTTTAATTTTATGCTAGACAGAGAACGTAATATAAAGAATTGTGACGTCAGTACTTATGAGCGTTATACAAATTCTATTCAAACACTCATTTTGCGGGAATGGGACAAAGCATCCCCTCTTAATCCCCACCAAAAAAGTTTTAATGCATCTTAGATCTTTATTCGCCGATTATTTTTGCAGAATACGAAATATATTCTCCACTAATCCTGATATTTTTAATTAATTAAACACCAGTCAAATAACTGTTTATTTTACGGATTATCATAAAATGCTATAATCTATGATTTATTGTGAAATAACGAAATATTAACGGAGTCGCAGGCAAAAGCTAATTAAATATACCCTTACATAAAAACTCACAAACTAACACATTTTTACCTGTTTATAATATTAGTTTTGTTTGAAAAACAAATATTGTTTCACTACTAATTAAAGCCTTGATCGCTAATATCACATACGAGTTCCTCATTTATCGTAGGGTAGATCACTAAAGTAGGATTTTGGGAAATTCCCACAGGATTGAGAGCATGAAATCTTCTCTAAGTATGAAATTTTTAAACTACAATTTTCATCTTAATTTCCATTGTTCCGTATTCTACCTAATTTTGATGTTATTTTCATGAAAACAAATGATTATACAAGGTGTAAACTGAATAACTGGTATCATCACTTTCGTTTATAAGTAATTATGTTTTCAGCCCAATATTAAAAATTAATTTCATCATTAAATAATATATTTATTAGAATTATCATACTGTAATTTTCAGGTATAAAGTGCAAGACAAAATTATATTAATTTTACAGCCAGCCTGTATAACAGTGTCTCTGCCTATCCCTTCTGGATACTGGCGTGATAATATGCTTATATTTTGTCTTTCGCTATTTATAGTACGGACTATGTAATTGTTCTTGTCTGAAGTTTTACGCAACATTATGCGCACGCACATGTCTCTTGCTATCTCACTCACTCTTGCAAAAGATAGCAGGGCTCATAAATGTTTCGTTCTCTTGATTACTATTAATATTTTTGCATAATATCTAACTTATTTAAAGGTGGTTAAAATTTGCTTGATATGCCAAATACTTTACCGCTAAGCAATAATGTGCTTACATTATTGTGTTCCGGTTTGAAGGGTAATGTAGCCAGTGACATTACTGGGCAAATGAGACTTAACAACTGAGGTGTCAAGATGACAACGCGCGAGTGATACCACTGGTGTTGCTGGCGTCTATAGGCTGCGGTTACCGCTTGCCATCAGACGGCCTGTATTCTCGTCAGTCATAATAAATAAACAATTCAATAATTCGGAAAAGGCTGACTTCAGAAGGCACAGTTATGTTATCCGAACTCTTAAGTTCAAAATATTCCTATAATTACTCTAAAGCAATCAAAATCAAATGTCGACGTTGTAAGATAAGACTTTGTTTACATTTTATGCATTAAATAGTGCTTTGTTTTTTTTTTAGTTCTACAGTATAGGAATTAGATTTTTGACTGTCGGTTTTGACATTGAAATGTAAAAATTAACGAACAGAGGATATTACATGGGACCTAAACATGGCGAACTGTGGGTGTTCTAATGAACACCCACAGTTCGCCGGTATGTTTAGGTTTTTGTACTGCCTGCCTAACCCTTCGGGGAATACAGGCTGGTATGTTATTTTAATATGGTACATAGATTATAGAGACTTCGGAGGGGTCAGCGTGAGCGTGGGTTAAGAAACACTGTTCTATACCTAAATTCGTTAAAAGTTTTCAAATATAAACAACACTACACTTTATTACAAAAACCTTGTTTAACATACTTTAAATTAAGTCTGGATTGATGATGCATATTTTGAATAAAAAAATAGAAAAGACTTATCTAAAACCTGGGCTTATCTTAGATCCCATTTTGTAATAAAGGGGGTGTAATTGTATTAAAAATTAAATTAATTAATTAATTTTCTCAAAAGTCGTCAGTCAAAAATCCAATTTAGGTGAGTGCCTTTACGGTGGTTTTATTTCATGAATTATAAAAAAAAATTAGCGAAATAAATCAGATTTCTATTCATGTAATGTATATTTGTTTGACCATTAACTTTTTAAGTGTCGGGTTAAAATAATATTGTATTTGTTTATTATATATCAAACTTGCCTATGTCTCATAATCAGAGATCGGTATAGGTAGATTATATTTACCTAAAGTTCGGAGAAGGCAGTAACATAGAGTTGATAATACTTCCTCTAAAATCACCGAATCATAAACATGACGATTAAATCCAGGGAATTAAGAAATTACAAATTATTTGAATACTTGCAATTTATTAATTCGCGGGATAATATCGTCATATATAACGGGATTGTAGAGGAGATATTATCAACTCTATGTTACATACTTCCTCGAACTTTAGGTAAATATTGTCTACCCATTCCGATCTCTGAATATAATTATGTGGTAATAATGACATCGTAAGTTGACTCGACATATTTACCTACATTATAATTGTAGGAATTCTATACATTATTATCGTTAGTAAAATTGATTGGAATTTGTTGACGGTTACAATGCAATGTATGGTCGCTCGCCAGCACAGGTAGTATCCAAAAGTGTCAAATTTCTTGATTTGATTTTCAATTTAGACCTAGAGAAGAAATTCGACAGCTTTGGATACCACGTGCTGGCCACCGTACGTACACATTTATGACAATATATATTATAAAAACAAATATTGAAATATAGTGGTATTTAATATTGTTTTAACCCAACACGCTATCATAGTATCTATAGTATCATGGTGTATATTGTTGTATAATTTAAGAACCATGAAAACAGTGTTTTAAAAAATAAATACTTTTCTTTTTATTTGAATTTGTTTTTATTTTCGACAGTTCCCTTCTCCCCTCAAAATATAGAAGAAACGAAAATTCATCTTTACTATTATAAAATTGTAAAAAAGCTGTGTCTGTACATTGAAGATATAAAAAAAAAACAAGTGGCTTTAGGGTACTTATACGTGGCGAACACATCTGGACAATACCATAGCCAAGGCTCTAAGAGTCTTGGGTATGTGTCGCTCAGCGTATGGCAAAACCTGGGGACTTAGACCAAAGGTTGTGCAGTGGCTGTACACTATGATGGTTAGACCAATAATCACATATGGCAGCATTGTTTGGTGGCTTAGGACGCAACTACGGATATGCAGGGAAGCCCTCGCTAAACTACAGCGAACGGCATGCCTAGCTATCACAGGGGCGTTCAAAACCACACCAACAGCGGCGATGGAAAAGGTACTCAACCTTGCACCGCTACATATTGTCATAGAGACTGAGGCCCGTCTTGCACTACACAGACTGGCAATAAATGGCCTGTGGGATAGTTCTAAGCCTAGAACTAGACACACAAAGCTTAAAATACAGGAAGGCCTTGACGAACTAACGAACATGCACTGCGACAAAATGCAGCCCATGTTTTGGTTCAAGAGATCTTACAAGGTTCATCTGCCGTCAAGGGAAGAATGGATGAAGGAACTCGACCCACCAGAGGAGGGCAGTCTGATATGGTACACTGACGGTTCGTAAACCGAGTCGGGTACAGGTATGTGCTCCAAATTAAACACTGGTAAACTTCTTATCTCAAATAATTAAACGGAACCAGAAATACAGCTTGACCTCTCAAATGTATAGATACCAATACAAAGAAGAGATCATCACTTGGTTTTTGAGTTGGTTTCATGCGAGCGAAGCCGCGGGCAGAAGCTAGTTTGTATATATTTTGGCCACAGTACCCCGAAATATATGTGCGCGTCTGAAGTTTTCCGCAAGTGGTTTTGCCCTCGTCAATTTTAATATAAAAATCTGTGCAAAGACAGTTAAAAAACAAACTACATATTATTTACAAAATATTATTTATTTACACATTATAACTAATTATTATTAATTAAGATAACACAAACAATATCATGCATGCTTCATTCAACACGCGTGTATTCCCTTAACGAAATAGTGCATATTTCGCCAGTATGTGAAACTCACATGTAACAAATAAAAGCTATGACAAAAATATGTAGTTGTATGTCTGTATCTAGTAGTCAGCAGCAGTATTAGCCAAATAATCTCTCCTTCCAATATTCGAAGCTTGCTTGTTCTGAACCGCCTCCAACTTTGGACATTCTGAAAAGAAAGTATAAATGATTAGTTATATTTTTGCTAATGATTCTTAAACTATAAAATTTTAACATACCATCATCATCACGCCTGTATTCCCCGAAGGGTTAGGCAGAGGCGTACTAATGTACGCCCACAGTTCGCCGGTATGTTTAGGTCCCATGTAATAGAGAGCGAGCCTATTGCCATTAACCGGGCGCAAATTCCTAACTCCGAGCTACTACTGGGAATTTCATAGAATAACCCAATAACACTGCTCGACCTGGGACTCGAACCCAGGACCTCTAGCGTAGCAGTCGCGCTTAGAACCACTTAGCTAATGAGGCAGTTATATACAATTTTAGTAAAACATAAATTAGATTTTTTCTCGAAATGATTTTATTTCAAAGAAGAGAAAGCAGGTTTCCTCACGGATTTTTTCTTCACCGTTTAAGCCTTAACTGATATACGTGGTGTAATTACCTGTGATTCTGTGTCCCAAACCGCCACAGTATGAGCAGCCTTGTCCGTCCGGAACCGGCACGTCTGGCTCGCCTATCATATCCAGTAGGAATGAGGGTACCTGCCAAAAATTATTAAGTATTTACAGTTTTTTCAATAAAATATAATATTTTGGTAGATTTGTACGCTATAGAGCCCATAATACTACAAACAATAACGATAAACGATACAATTTGACGACCTCTGTGGTTTAGTGGTTCGAGTACCGGACTGCCGACCATGAGGTCGTGGGTTCGATTCCCACAGAATACAAATATTTATGTGATGAATATAAGTGTTTATGTTCGTCTGGGTGTTTCTTATGTATTATAAGTATGTATTTACAAAAAAATAAAAAAAGTATATAAGTATTATATCCATTGTCTAGTACCCATAGTACCAGCTCTGCTTAGTTTGGGAGTAGATGGTGCTGTGTAAAAAAATGTCCCAGAATATTAAAAAAAAAAACACATCGTGTTATGACCTGGTCAACTTAGGGTCAAGTCTTTTTCGTAACACATCAGTTGTCGCAGTAAAATGGTGGAAACTTCGAAGTTCAATGGAGTTTAGGAGAGAACACAAATAGTCACGATTTTTAGACGCATTTTCAGGTGTCGCATATACTTAAAAAAAATTGTATAATTACTTAAAAAAGCGTCGGTAGCCTAATGGCTAGGGCGTCGGACTTGCGATCATGTGGTTGCCGGTCCGATACCCACCCATTGCACTACCGACGTGAACCCACTCGTAACACAAGCACTTAGCACGAGGGGTTAACAAAAATACTAGTAATGTGTGACCAACATTGCTATTAAGCTTTTTAAAAAAATATATATTTAATTTGACAAGCTGGTTAAGCTTTCAAGAAAAGAGCGTACTCCCATTTAAAAGGCGAACACTTACGACTCCTCTGGTGTTGCGGGTGTCCATGGGCGGCGGTTATCGCTTACCATCAGGTGATCCGTCTGCTCATTTGCCCTCCTATCCCATAAAAAGGGTAAATATAGATTTTCTTCAAGAAAAAGAAGTTTAAATTTGTACGTCGTTCAATACATATATTTTTTTATTTACTTAAAAATTGTTATGTGAGAGTACCGGATGTCACGCGTAATTAATAACTCAAAGTTGTTTGCAAATTATTTGGGACTCCTCTGGTGTTGTGGTCCATGGGCGATGGCAATCGCTTACACCAGAGGAGGGAGTATGCTCTTTTCTTGAAGGTTTGAAGGCCGTATCATTCCACAGTTTTGTTGTGAGAGGCAGAAATTTTGTAGAGAAACGCACAGTTGTGGACTGCCAGCCATCAAGATGATGTAGATGGAACTCCCCTGCGGCAAACAGCCTGTTTTTTTTATGGGATAGGGGGGCAAACGAGCAGTTTTATCGCCTGATGGTAAGCGATAACCGCCGCCCATGGACACCCGCAACACCAGAGGTGTCACAAGTGCGTTGTCCGCCTTTTAAAAGGGTTTGGGGCCTCCGGTAACCTCACTCACTCGGCGAAACACAACGCAAGCGTTGTTTCACTCCAGTATTCTGTTAGGCCGTGGTATCACTCCGGTCGAGCCGGTCCATTCGTGCCGAAGCATGGCTCTCCCACGTGCAAAAGGGCCAGTTTGCCCCCTTATTCCCTAAAAAAAGGTTAGTAGTGTACCTTCTGCTGTGCCTCCCGTAGAAGATGGGCCAGGTCCCGTAGAACGCTGTCGTCGGCAGCGCGGCCCAGCAGAGTGGTGGCCACGCCCTCGCCGCCCGCCCGCCCCGTCCTGCCTATCCGATGCACATAGTTCTCTATATCCTCAGGCATATCGTAGTTGATCACGTGCTGTATATTCGCGAAATCCAGACCTATGTTATATAAGAAAATAATGTATACAAATAAATAAAATTGTTGTGTCTATGTTTTTGTGATTTTTTTTTGCATTTTCCACGCTAAATTCCAAATCATCGGTACGACATGGCAACCCTTAATTAACATAACATAACATACCATCACGCCTGTATTCCCCGAAGGGTTAGGCAGAGGCGTACTAATGTACACCCACAGTTCGCCGGTATGTTTAGGTCCCATGTAATAGGGGGCGAGCCTATTTCCATTAACCGGGCACAAATTCAAAACTCCGAGCTGCTACTGAGAATTTCACAGAAAAACCCAATAACACTGCTCGACCTGGGAATCGAACCCAGGTCCTCTAGCGTAGCAGTCGCACTTGGGACCACTAGACTAACGAGGCAAAAAGGAAAAAAATATGTAAAATAAAATGTTATAGAATGCGAAGAAAGAAAGAATGAAGAATGTGTGAAAGAAAATACTTTTATTAGGGCAAGACGCACAACAGAGTCAAACACAAAGAAATAAATAAACAACGCCAGGATTTATATCCATCTTTTTTATTGTATAGGTATAATGGTCTAGTGGTTGCTGATCAAAGGATCTGCAAAGTTAAGCTGCGCATGTCGCGGTCAGTGTTTGGATGGGTGACCATTCTTAACACATCGAGACCCCTTGGAGAGCACGTAAAGCCGTCGGTCCCGGTTGTCATACGAACATCTATGACAATTGTTAGTGGTAGTCGAGAAGCCCAAAAAGCCTGACAACCAGTCTATCCTCCGAATATCGGTATTGCCCAGAAATTGTGTTGCGGAGGTCTGATGGCAGTCGCTTCGTGTAAAATGCTGATATTCAGCCGCATCTGGTAAGACTGGAAGCCAACCCTAACATAGTTGGTAAAGGCTCGGAGAATGAGTATCTTTTTGTGTTATTTTTTTTTGCATTTTCCACGCTAAGATCATCGTTACGACATGGCAACCCTTAATTAAGGTTTTCATGAGATCTTAATTATTAGGCTAATGCTACTTAACTACGTAATTTTCTTTGAATATATTGATAATGTCCCTTTTTAGTTGTAATTAAAAGTTATTTTAGTGAAAGAAAAATTCGACTGCCGATTCGAACCTGCGTCTTCTGGTTAGATACACCAGACGCCATGACCACTAAGCCACCGCGCATGGTAAAAAAAACCTGTACATACCTTTGCTGGCGACATCAGTAGCGACCAGAACATCTTTCTCTCCCCTTCTGAAAGCCTCCACAGCTCGAGATCTCTCCTCTTGGTCTTTACCGCCGTGAATTGCCACAGCTTCCACACCTAGAACAAAATAATAGAGAATTTCTACTATTATAAAATCATAAAAAATCTGAATCTGTACTATCGACAATCTTGGCCTCATTAGCTAAGTGGTCCTGAGCGCGACTGCTATGCTAGGGGTCTTGGGTTCGATTCCCAGGTCGAGCAGTGTTATTGGGTTTTTCTAAGAAATTCCCAGTAGCAGCTTGGAGTTAGGAATTTGTGCCCGGTTAATGGCAATAGGCTCGCCCCCTATTACATGGGACCTAAACATACCGGCGAACTGTGGGTGTACATTAGTACGCCTCTGCCTAACCCTTCGGGGAATACAGGCGTGATGGTATGTTTATTTATTTATTTTATTTATTTATTTATGTTATGACAATCTTGGCGGTGAACCACCCTTAAGGCTAAAATCGCTTGCACTGAGCGCACGGGCGTGCTGTGCGTTATCACCGCTTCCCTCACCCCACCGATATCCCCTTGAGCTTTATGCGCGTTACTTGATACTTTGAATTTCTATTAAATCGTATGATGAGTTTTCGCATTTTAAACTATCCTAATTGGCGGAAGTGAAGTGTGCGTGTGGCTGACGTATCGAGAGTTGTTCAAAGGATTTTGTTTGAAAAATGCTCGACCGCCAAGTTTCGCGACTGTACATTGAAGATGTTTAAACCTAGATTATCGGTATGGGAATTTGAATAATAAAACACTTTGATTAAATTGTGTTTCTTCTCTTTTAACTACCATTAACAATTTGTCTTAGATGTTCGTATAACAACCAGTACCGACGGCTTTACGTGTTCTCCGAGGTGCGGAGAGGTCTCGATGTGTTAAGAATGGTCACCCATCCACAAAATGACCGCGGGTGGCGCAGCTTAATCTTGCAGATCATTAATTTGATCTACTTAGTTATTAGTTAGCCACGAGCTCCTCGGAATTACAAAGAAATCTCTACTATTATAAAATTGTAAAAAAGCTGTGTCTGTACATTGAAGATATTTAAAAAAACAAGTGTGTTAGTAGGATAGATAAACGTCTTCGAATCCATAAATATGATTTTTTAAATTCTTGTCTGTTTGTTACGGGTTAGCGTAAAAACTACTGAATAGATTTTAGTTTTGTTTTCACTGTTAGAAAGTATATGCTCCAACTTAAAAACTGGTGAACTTCTTATCTCAATTAATTTAACAGATCCTGAGATACAGCTAAACCTCTCTGATGTATAGAGGCCCATACAAAGAAGAGATCATCACTGTTGGTTTTTGATTAAATTATTTTTGGGGCACTGCCTCATTAGCGTGGTGGTCAAGAGCGCGACTGCTACGCTAGAGGTCCTGGGTTCGATACCCAGGTCGAGCGAAGTGTTATTGGGTTTTTCTATGAAATTCCCAGCAGCAGCTCAAAGTTTGGAATTTGTGCCCGGTTAATGGCAATAGTCTCGCCCCCTATTACACATACCTAAACATAAAATGCAATGATGCTGCATGGTTTGTGTAACAATAGGTATGACTGCATTGATATCACGAATAAAATATGCTATGTGGTGCCTAGAACTGTTATAAGGCGGGAGGCTCGCGTGCCCCGACTATTCCACATGGACTCATGTAAAACTAACGCCGGGGAACGAGTGCCACTTCGTCGTCTCGTGGAAACTTATAACGCACACTTTATGGACTTGGATATTTTCAATATTTCGAATAAAAATTTTAAAACACTGGCCATAAGGTCACTTTCCTCTAATCTTAACTTAAAATAAAAAATTAACTTATAACTTAGAATGATATACAATTTAGTAATAGCCGCTTCCGTTTCCTTTATTTCTAAAATTAATCCGTGGACAATGATGTGGGTTATATGTTTACCTACTTATTTTTAAGAATCTCATTGTATCATAATAACATGTAACTGTTTTTTGTTCCTAATCAATAAAATAAAATACCGGCGAACTGTGGGTATACACTAGTACGCCTCTGCCTATCCCTTCGGGGAATATAGGCGTGATGGTATGTTATGTTATTTTTGGGATCCATTTTTAATCCTAACATTTCACAAAATGACAAAATTTGCTTGAGCGTCTATATTACAAATATGAAACACAATTTTAGTGTCAGCTTCTTCATGCTCTGGACACGACAAACTGTCATCTATACTTGATAAAATTTTGTTACATTGATGATTTTCTTTGGAGCTTTAAATCGTCTGACAAAAGTTTTAGTCCATGGAAAGTATCTGACACATAAGATACTATTTTAGAATAACATTCTTTTTTTCATTTTTATAGTCTGGAGGCTTTGGGAATTTCATACGACCTACACGAATGTCCTACTGATCTGGTATTGTCGTGCGACGGGTCGTTGAGCTCCCTTAAATATGGTTGAGCTACACGATGACTGATGCATGCTTGCCGTCAGTTAGGACTGGTCTACTTTTTTCACGTGGGAGAGCCATGCTTCGGCACGAATGGGCCGGCTCGACCGGAGTGATACCACGGCCTCACAGAAAACCGGCGTGAAACAACGCTTGCGTTGTGTTTCGCCGAGTGAGTTGAGGTTACCGGAGGCACAAACCCTTTTAAAGGTGGGCAGCGCACTTGCGACTCCTCTGGCGTTGCGGGTGTCCATGGGCGGCGGTTATCACTTACCATCAGGTGATCCGTTTGCTCGTTTGCCCCCCTATCCCATAAAAAAAAAAGCTGCTATGGTTCTTTCCTCAAAAGGCCATTTCAGACATTGCCCTGCATTGTCCCACTCACATTATTTGCATTATTTTATGTCTGGACTTTAAAAGATACCATGATTCTCTGAGTTTGTTTCGGTGTTACTTCTCAGAGGTCGTCAGTTAGGAAATGCCGAAGCCATCTAGCTATATAAAAAAAAACCATTGACTTGTAAAAGTGTCTCTAATGATCTACTTACAGAAATAAATATCATTTCATCATCATTTCATTTCATTTCTACAAAACATGTATAAAAATCAGCCATATAAATGTAAGTTAAGTAACTATTATTTTTAGTTACCTTTCTTACCTGGTACCTGCCCAGGTGTCACAAGCCGAGGTCTACAAGCACGCAGGTATTCAAAGAGCATGAGACGCTACTGAGAACCTAAGATTTTATCTATGTTAAAATGAGTTATGTCAGATCGCTCTGGGACTATATTGTAACTCACCTTTTAGCAGTTATTTTACATACACTCACGCCCTTCTCCCACAGGGGTAGGCAGAAACTATAGACTGCCACTTGCTACGATTCTTGCATGCCTCTTTTGCTTCTGCGACATTCATACATCTTCTCATACATACGCGCCGGTTGCGAGTACTACGCACCTGACCTTTTTGAAGGACTTCGCCAATAAGATCGGTGTAGGTCCTTCTAGGTCGACCTCTTCTGACGTTGCCGCTGATATGCGCCTTATAAATTCCTTTCGTTAATCTTCTTTCATTCAGTTATTTTAGTGAAGGAAAAATTCAGGCAGGATTCGAACCTGCGTCTTCTGGTTAGATACACCAGACGCTATGACCACTAAGCCACCGCGAGTCCTACCTGCCATGTCGTGACGTCACCTTTAAGACGTAAGTTCAGAATGTGAAGGCAAATTTCGACATGGCAGGTAGGACTCGCGGTGACTTAGTGGTCATAGCGTCTGGTGTATCTAACCAGAAGACGCAGGTTCGTATCCTGCCTGCGAGTCGAATTTTTCCTTCACTAAAATAACTTTATAATCTTAGCATGAAAAATGCGAAAAAATCACAAAAAGATCACCTTTTAGCAATAAATATTCGTGAATTGCATCCACATCTTGCTTCCTCTCCGCAAACACCAGTACGGGTGGGGGTGTTTTCTGCAGACATTGGAGGAGGTGCACTGTCCTGGCTTCAGCCTTCACCGGCTCCAGCTCCTGGCGGACGTTGAGAGAGGCAGCTCCCGCCCGACCCACGTTCACTGTTACCGGTTTTACCAGCGCTGACCTGGGAAAGAATTTAATGTTTGGGTGGTTTTTTATGGGATAGGGGGGCAAACGAGCAGACGGATCACCTGATGGTAAGCGATAGCCGCCGCCCATGGACACCCGCATCACCAGAGGAGTTACAAGTGTCCCGCCTTTTAAAAGGGTTTGGGCCTCTGGTAACCTCACTCACTCGGCGAAACACAACGCACGCGTTGTTTCTCGCCGGTTTTCTCTGAGGCCGGTGTCTGGAAAAATTCTGGGTACAAAAAGATTTCCGTTAGGTGGTCTTCACGTGGGAGAGCCATGCTTCGGCACGAATGGGCCGGCTCGACCGGAGTGATACCACGGCCTCACAGAAAACCGGCGTGAAACAACGCTTGCGTTGTGTTACGCCGAGTAAGTTGAGGTTACCGGAGGCCCAAACCCTTTTAAAGGCGGGCAGGGCACTTGCGACTCCTCCCATAAAAAAAGGTGGTTTGTCTGTGGAGATACAGTGGTGGTCCAGTCAGAAAAGGCTCTTTCTGAATGGACCAGCGGCCCCCAGACTACCCTTAAAACTAGCCGTTTACCGAGGAGGGCTCGACCGGAGTAATACCACGGCCTCACAGAAAACCGGCGTGAAACAACGCTTACGTTGTGTTTCGCCGAGTGAGTGAGGATACTGGAAGCCCAAACCCTTTTAAAAGGTGGAAAACGCACTTGAGATCCTGGTGTTGCGGGTGTCCATGGGCGGCGGTGATCGTTTATCCGATATATCAGATAAAAAAAGAATGCTAGACAGAGAATGTTCTATAAGAACAGGGCCTGTAGATAAGTGGCAATATGAAGTTCGAATAGACAAATTAATAGAAACAAAATGTATGGAGATGACATTTGTCCGCGCTCGATTTGTCAAAAGCTTGTTATTTGCATACATTGAGAATTCTATTCGTTATCTTTTTGTGTTTTTTTTTGCATTTTTCATTATAAAATTATTAAGTGAAGATAGTGGCTTAGAGGTCATAGCGTCTGGTGTACCTAACCAAAAGATGCAAGTCCAATCCTGCCTGCGATTCGAATTTTTCCTTCACTAAATAACTTTATAATGTTAGCGTGAAAAATGCAAAAAAAATATAGTAAATAGGTATGGTAGCATCGTACGACATAAAACTAACCGTAAGGTAAGTCATGTCGGTTGAGAGGCAAAGTAACTTGCCTTTCAATAGATGTTACTGACGTCACATTTAAGAATGTGAAGGCAAATTTCGACATGGACCTGGACTCGCGGTGGCTTAGAGGTCATAGCGTCTGGTGTACCTAACCAGAAGACGCAGGTTTGAATCCTGCCTACGAGTCGAATTTTTCCTTCACTAAATAACTATTCTTTTCAATTAGCGTGCATGCCACTTGTGTAGAGGGTCAGCAATACTATGTATGTGAGTAGAATTACCTGGCAAAGTTCTGAATCTTCCTCGGCATGGTGGCACTGAAGAGCAAGGTCTGCCTCTGGCTGGCGAAGTACGAGAATATGGTCCTCACGTCTTCCTCGAAGCCCATGTCTATCATTCGATCAGCTTCGTCCATGCAGAGGTACCGACAGACGTTCAGACGGACCTAATCTCAAATCAAATTTTTAATAAACGACGACATCTGTGGTTTAGTGGTTCGAGTACCGGACTGCTGACCACGAGGGTTCGATTCCCACAGGACACAAATATTAATGTGATGTGTGTTTGTGTTCGTCTGGGTGTTTCTTATGTATTACTAGCGACCCGCCCGCGGTTTCACCCGCGCTGCCCCGTTCCTAAGAGTCGTAGCGTTATGTTATATAGCTTAAAACCTTCCTCATGAATCACCACCATTAAAAAAAACCGCATCAAAATCCGTTGCGTAGTTTAAAAGATCTAAGCATGCATAGGGACAGACAGCGGGAAACGACTTTGTTTTATAATAAGTATTAAGTATATAAGTATTATATCCATTGTCTACCCATAGTACAAGCTCTGTTTAGTTTGGTACTAGATGGTGCTGTGTAAAAATGTCGCAAAATATTATTTATATTATTAATCAAAAATGTATATTGTCGACTTCGGTCAAACTTGGACATCCTTCAACGTCCACACATCTTGTTATCGCAATATTGTACCAGTGAAGATTGTAACATAATTTATTTTAAAAGAGTGTCCATGGAGTTTTTTACCGGATTCTTCGCCATAGGATCCACTTTTTGGAACCGTGCAACTAGAATCATGACGTTTCATAAACGCTTGTTAGAGCTTACTTGAAATAAAAACATTCGAACTTGGAAAAAAGTAATATGGTATGTACTGAAACTGGTGTTTAATTATTCTATAAGAGCAGCCATAAGGAGCCATCAATAAACGGATCGGCAAACGAGCAGACGGATCCTCACTCACTCGGCGAAACACAACGCAAGCGTTGTTTCACGCCGGTTTTCTGTAAGGCCGTGGTATCACTCCGGTCGAGCCGGCCCATTCATGCCGAAAGTTCATAACATAAAGAACCTATTATTCCTCTTTTAGGATGAGTGGGATCAGGCTATAGTCCACCACGCTAGCCTAATGCGGGTTGGCAGACTTCACACGCCGTCGAGAAAATCTCTCAGGCACGAGGTTTCCTCACATAATTTCCTTCACCGTTTACAATTTGGAAACCGTTTCGCCGAGTGAGGATACCAGAGGCCCAAACCCTTTTAAAAGGCGGGCAACGCGACACCTCTGGTGTTGCGGGTGTCCATGGGCGGCGGTAATCGCTTACCATCAGGTGATTCATCTTCTCGTTTGCCCCCCCCCCCCCATTCTATAAAAAAAACTATTAAGTACATAACACTTACCATTTTCTTGTCAAGCATGTCCATAAGTCTTCCAGGAGTAGCCACCATGATGTGGACTCCTCTTTGCACCACCTCCATACACTCTGATACCGCCACCCCTATTACAAATAATATTTTTTGGAAATCTGCAGTCTAAGGACGAAAACTTTCGAAAACGTATTCGTATCGAAATCGAGAATAATTTGTATGACAAGGAGGTAAATGAACGTAGATGAAGCGAAAGTGGTGTGCCAGGATCGTAGCAAGTGTAGTCTCTGCCTACCACAATGGGAGACAGATGTGAAAATATGTATGTAGGTACTAGTTGAATAGTTACTTGGTCTTAGCGTGATGATATATAGCCTATAGCCTTTCTCAATAAATGGGCTATCTATCACTGAAAGAATTTTTCAACTCCGACCAGTAGTTCCTGAGATTAGCGCGTTCAAGCAAACGAACAAACAAACTCTTCAGATTTATATATTAACTAGCTTCTGCCCGCGACTTCGTCCGCGTAGCGTAATTATATAGGTATAGCTTATCATAGCCTTCCTCAATAAATGGGCTATCTAACTTGAGCGTTGTTTCACGGCAGTTTTCTGTGAGGCCGTGGTTTCACTCCGGTCGAGCCGGCCCATTCGTGCCGAAGCATGGCTCTACCACGTAAAAATAATGATCTTAACACCGTGTTTTTATAATAAAACTTGCTTTTACCCGCGGCTTCACTCACATGAAGCTATATTAGGATTAGAAATGGATCCCAAAAATAATTTAATCAAAAACCAACAGAGATGATCTCTTCTTTGTATGGGTCTCTATCTATACATCAGAGGGTCTGTTCAATTATTTGACATAAGAAGTTCACCAGTATTTAAGTTGGAGCATGTGCTTTCTAACAGTGATAACGAAATTAAAATCTATTCAGTAGCTTTTGCGCCAACCCGTAACAAACAGGCAAGTATTTTAAAAATCACATTTTTGGGTTCGCGTATGTTTATATACCCACTGGTTTTTTTATATCTTTAACTAGCTTCTGCCCGCGACTTCGTCTGCGTGGACTTCAGATAAAAAGTAGCCCATGTTTTTTTTTTATTTGGGTAAACAAACAGTGACAAATTACAATAGGGTATTACACCTTTTTTTGAAAACTGTTTTAAATTAATCCTTAGATCGTAATGAACCAGTAGAATTTTTATTTCAATTTTATACAACCAAAAAATGCCTTAAAAACGATTTGTAAATTAAAAATCGTTTTTAAGGCATTTTTTGGTTGTAAATCGATATTGTAGCTAAAATTAGGTACAATCGTCATTTTTTGATTGACAAATTAACGATTGTACCTAATTTTAGCTTCTATAACGTTTATTAAGCAAAGTTTTTAATTCTCAGTTGTGAATATTGTATAGCTAATGCCGCAATTACTACAGCTAGGAATCTAGAATGTGTTATAGACCTGCAAATTGCGAAAAACCAATTAAATTTCAATTGGTTTTTCGCAATTTTTGGCGGGAATTTGGCGGGCTCAGGTGAACGATCAGCCTTAACAGCTTTGTTAATTTTAAATGCTGATTAGTTAATGCCTTGTTACATAGAAATTGGTGAAACTGGGTCTTATTGTTATACAAAACTTGATACGATAGTTAGGTAGGTACTTACATTACTGTTTTAATATTTCTCAACTCGGCAGAACAGAAATCGGGATTGGATGCAAAAAAATTTGCCACCATCAACGTATTGATCATTGGTAGATTTCTACTTTCTGCTTTCACAAAACCGTCTTCCATGATGCGATTTTAATCAAACTAACACAGAGCACGACAAACAAATATTGTTGAATTGTTACTCTGAGACGACAAACGTCTAGATTGTTTTCTATACGAGTGACGTCACGTCGATAACCAATATGGCGGATGGCGTTTTAAATCAGATTAAAAAAGACGATTTTTAAAATTGAATTATAAAGTTTCTCGTTTATTTTTTTCAAAATCTATCATAAAAATGCATTTTCATATTTTTTTTACATGGTGTAAAATACCCTATTAAACATTAAATGGTACAAACATAATTGAGGAGCTAATTTTGACATTCCAGACTATAATCTATCTCTGTGCCAATTTTTATCCAGATCCGTTCAGCCGTTCTGGCGTGAAAGAGTAACAAACATCCATCCATCCTCACAAACTTTCGCATTTATAATATTAGTAGGATTTACAGACACAGCTTATTTACAATTTGATATTGACATTTGCGGCTAACTTCAGACAAGCACAGTTATTTTGACTGTCTCTAACTAGAGAATCACTTACCTCCTATGGCCAAACAGCTTCTTATTTCAGGGTTGCCCGTCATCTTCAGGTGTTTAACGAAATGCAGGATGATATCATGCGTTTGTTTTGCCAACTCTCTCGAAGGGCAGATGATTAGGCCGTAGGGACCTTCGTTCCTATAAAAATACGGGTAGTTTAAGTCTGATGTGGTCGTGGAAGCGTCTTGAAGCCGATGGGCTTGTTGTTTTGTACATCTTATCTAATCTTATCTTGTGTAGGGCCGAGACAGCAAGGCCTCAGTGCACTTCTACCCAATGGGATCTTTTGCGCTTCCCCTAGATAACCTATTCCTCATATACTGCTATTACTGTCTGGACATTAAAAAGGGATCATGATTCTCGGAGTTTGTTTCGGTGTTTCTGAAAATACCGGCGCCATCTAGTTAAAAATGTAAACAATTGAATTGTAAATGTGTCCTTGAAAGTTATATTTACAGTAATAAATATAATCTATAATATATAGTATATCCAGTACAATAACACATTTAGGGTTTTGCTGCGACTGCCGCGCTTTTGCAGCTCCTCAGCAATGTTTGCCGACGCACGCACTGACGGTTTTGATGCTTTGTGGCGTAAGAAATCTGCTTCACTGCTTCCCAGGCTACGTAGCAGTCCCAACACTATCCTACATGCGATAGCTCCCCGCGCAGACAGCTCGCTTGTGTAGGCGTTAGTAATGCGGACCAAATTTGTTTTAGTTATTAAGTACTAACATAGGCTAAGTCATTGTTACTAACAAGATGGACCCCAGTTGGCTAAATTGATAAATAAATAATAATATAAAAATGGATCGCCAAATGTGTTGCTAAGCGCAAATCTCGAGAGCAGCTGAACCGATTTTGCTAATTATTTTTTTATAATATTCCTTGAAGTACGAGGATGGTTCTTACGGAGAGAAAAAAATAAAAAATTGCTTGGAAAAAGTCTAAAAATAACACTTTTCTATATTCCCATACAAAAGATTCGTAATAATACTTAAAAGTCAATTTGAACTTTAATACCATACCATAAAGTTTAAGTGTTAGTGGAGGGGTTCCGGGAAGGCAAAACAATTGATCGACTTTAGTTTCAGAATCGACTGTTAGGCGGTACGAAGTTCGCCGGGTCAGCTAGTTTATCTTATAAATTAGATACTAGGCCTCTCTAGTTTAGAAAGTTACCCTAGTCGAGAAAGTGAAAATCCAGATAATATACCTAGGTACTAACATAACATACCATCACGCCTGTATTCCCAGAAGGGTTAGGCAGAGGTGTACTAAGGTACACCCACAGTTCGCCGGTATGTTTAGGTCCCATGTAATAGGGGGCGAGCCTATTACCATTAACCGGGCACAAATTCCAAACTCCGAGCTGCTACTGACGATTTCATAGAAAAACCCAATAACACTTTGCTCGACCTGGGAATCGAACCCAGAACCTCTAGCGTAGCAGTCGCACTTGGGACCACTAGACTAACGAGGCAGTTAGTATATAGATATAGGTACTATAAAAGTTATATATATGTATATGTAGATATAGGTACTATCAAAGTAAAAAAAGCATTAGTAGTCTTCGGAGACTAACTTGATGCACTAACTTGATGAACGGCATCTTGATCTCCTGCTCCAGACACATCATGATGAGGGGCAGCGTGAACACGAGGGTCTTGCCGGAGCCGGTGAAGGCTATGCCAATCATGTCCCTGCCGCTCAACACCGCCGGTATGCCTTGCACTTGGATCGGCGTCGGATTCTTTATGCCTTTGGCTTCGAGGCCTCTGAGAACTCCTGGTAGTGTGGAAGTCATAGTCATTGATCGGAATCGGTAGTGCTAATTTATCTAAACTCAGAGGAACAGAAACAAGTGGAGACTGCCTTACGACATACATACATACATAAAGTCACGCCTCTTTCCCGTAGGGGTAGGCAGAGACCACAGACTTCCACTTGCTACGATTCTGACATACCTCTTTAGCTTCATCCACACTCATCAATCTTTTCAAACATGAGCGTCGGTTTAGGGTACTCTTGACCGAGCCATTTTTCAGAACGTTCGCCTAGGCCTTCCCCTTCCTACATTCCCATTCCTGTTCCTTACGACAACATTTTTTTTTGGGACGAAACTCGTCCCAACTTTCGGGATACATCCAATATTATGATCGAGATCGCTTTTAGCGATAAGACCGCCCATTGTACCTTATTCTATAATTGATGACTTATACTTGACATTATTTTTTGGAGTACAATAAAGGATATTCTATTAATTCTGTAAAATCTATATATATAAAAGAAAGTCGTGTTAGTTACTTCATTTATAACTCAAGAACGGCTGAACCGATTTGGCTGAAAATTGGTGTAGAGGTAGCTTAGAACCAGGAAACGGACATAGGATACTTTTTATCCCGTTCCAGATACTTTTTAATCCACGGGGGCGAAGCCGCGGGCAGAAGCTAGTAATTTAATAAATTCAAGTTTTTCCTAGAACAGGCTAGTTGCGTAATTATTACTTTTTATAGTTTCATAATAAAGTTGACTATAAATAGAGCCGAACAATATAAACAAAATTAAAATCGGTTAAATTTGAACGTTACAAACATTTTAAGTTTATGCGAGACAGAGAGAGTACTATAGCACATTGAGACGTCAAACAGTGCGTACGCTATACAAATTCTACACAAGAGAACAATTTTGCGGGAAAGAGACAGAGCATCCCCACCTAAAACTTTAATAAATAAATATTCTGGGACATTTTTACACCGCACCATCTAGTCCCAAACTAAGCAGAGCTTGTACTATGGGTACTAGACAATGGATATAATAATTATATACTTTTTTTTTGTAAATACAAACTTATAATACATAAGAAACACCCAGACGAACACAAAAACTTATATTCATCACATAAATGTTTGTGTCCTGTGGGAATCAGGAATAAACACAAAATAGTGGTACCTAAATTTAGACTATCTAAAACACATAAATCATTTCTGGGAAATTGTGTACGTTTTTACAATAAACTTCCAAAATCTGTCACCGATCTCACTGGTAAGAAATTTAAAAATTACGTCAAATCTGTCCTTGTTAAGAAAGCCTATTATAAAATCAAGGACTACGTTGATGATAAGAATGTATGGTGTTTTAATACGAATGCACATGTGGCCTCCCTGGCAACCTGAGGTTATTCGTGAATACTTTTTTTTTTTTTACAAAAATTTCATTGTGTCATCATTTAGTTATTTATTGTTGTCCCCAACTATTTATAAACAGGACTTGTAAATGTGAGTACATTGTAGCATGTCTAAGTGGACACCTAGTTTTATATACTTTGACGATGTGTGTGTTTTCCACATAGTTTATTTTTTATTTTTACATCGACATAAACCTTCAATGTTCACACAAGCCGCTATCGTAATATTGTACCTGCGTGAAGATTGTAACCTTATTTATTGTAAAAGAGTGTCCATGGAGTTTCTTGCCGGATTCTTCTCCATAGGATCAACCTTTTGGAACCGTGCAACTAGAAGCATAACGTTTCATAAATGCTTGTAAAAGCTTATTTGAAATAAAAACATTTGAACTTGAACTTGAACTTGAAATCGAACCCACGACCTCATGGTCAACAGTCCGGTACTCGAACCACTAAACCACAGAGGTCGTCGATACTTTAAATGCTTATATCTTGAAACTGTGTTAGAGGATTTCAATTATATTTTTGTTATATTTAATAACACTATTCAGGACAGTTAATTTAAAAAAATCAAACAACAGTTAACTACCCTATTGGCAAAAACCCCAGCAAAATGTGGTGATGCGAAACTCCCGTGGGGTTTTAGTTGGTAGGTCACCCTGGACCCAGGTCTGGGTGGAATCCGACACACCCCGTCGTCTTCCACACTCAAAAAAAAGTTGGTAAAGAGTAGAATGGTGATGATTGCTTGCCTTTAGGAAATTTCATGTGTTGGAAGGTCTTTATAGGTGGTGGAACCTCCTCCCCCTCTACCAATATCCTTAACTGTTTTCGGACCCTATCGTGGCGCTCTTCAGGCAGCTCTAGGATACAGCGTGGTGGACGCCAGGAGGTCTTGATTGGGTCTTCATACTGGATACCTTAATATTTGAAAATACAATATATAAAAATATAAATACATTTATATATTTAGTAGAGCGGTGGGCAAAATTGTTCTGTCCTTAAACTTAAAAAAAACAGCTGTTATAGAATAATGCACACAACGCCATCTACTGGCATTACTGAAACCAGCACACAACTCCACGTTCATTTTTGTCCACGTTTGGTTTCTGTGATGTGAAATTGGACACAAATCCCAAACTCCCCTAGAGTTTTTTTGCTACTATAAAATTTCATAGATAGATCCAATAACTGCTGAATCTGGGAATCGAACCGGGAACCTCTAGCATAGTAGTTACATTTGGGATACTGGACCAATGAGGCAGGTTATCATGTCATGTTATATAATTATATAACTAGCAACCTGCTCGTGTTGCCCCGTTTCTATTAGTGACAAAACACTGTCCATTAGAGAAAACAGCATGAAAATCTGTTCAATAGTTTTTGAGCATATCGTGTACGGACAGACAAGGCAGCAGGGGTATTGTTTTATAAAATGCAAGGATGTTTCATTTTTTTTTCGAGGCTTCAATGCCCTCCTGGTGACTATGCCAGCCTCATTGGGTAAATGCATGTAGGCTATATTACCAGCCCACATGCATTGAATTACACCACCCTAACACTTCTATAAAATCACTCATCCACATTTGTCATGGTCAAATTCTTTCATCCCGTTCTTTCCAACATAGCTTTATATACTTCAAGATCGTCTCGCATTCTTCTGACAAAGGTTGGCTTAATATCACATTAATTTCACCATTGTGGAGGACAATATCTGCCAATATCCTATTTCTCAGGTCACGGTGCCAGTCACGTTCCATCAAATGAAATAAGTCTTCTCATTTATTGGATCTTGTACTTATACCTGTGGAAAGTTAGATAAACCATTTAAGTTCTAGTCCTACCTTTAGCCAGTTCAGCAACACCCATCAGCGCCTTGCTTTGTGCCACACTCTCCAGGATATGCTGCTCCTCCCTCGCCTGACGCTCTGCTGCAGACAGTGCCCGGGCTTCAGCCAGCCTCTTCAGCTCACTATGCTGGTCTAACAGCGACACATTGTAGCGACGGCCCCACTCTTCCTGCGATGCTGTTGGTAATAAATGTTGGGGAATTATAAGTCAAGCCATAGATAATTTTTAACCATAGAATCCAACCTCTTATTGTAAATTGTGTGCAACACAAATTTATACTCCTACATTGCCGTGCCCGACCGGGTCCACGATTGATACGTTTATAATTACTTTCATTGTGGAGTGCAATAAACGAATTGTTTTAATAATTATAACCTACAAAATAGAAATAAAACTCACTTTCATCGTCCGGGTCATTGTCACTGGAGCTCTTGGGCTCAGCTGCCGCCTCTGCAGTGAGCTGCCCAAGCCGTCCAAGCTTCATCAACTGCTGTTTTTTGCGTTCTTTGACGGGCACATAGGGTTCATAATTATCAAGATCTTCCTCGGATTCAGAGGACTTTTCTTCACGTCTATAGCGTTTTATGGGCGGAGGAAGGTCGTCTTTTTTATCTTCCATGGCGGAGTTTTATGTTTTATGAGTTATTAAAATAAAAACCAGAAATAACGAATTGTAAATATTTACCAACCAACCAAACTTTTTTGACAATGACACTTGATTGACATTAGACCTTGTTGAAAAGGTTACGTTCCTTTTTGCAAATTCAATTACGTCAAAAAAAACCAAGAAGGTGCAACATTAAAATAAATTCAATTATTTAAACTGTAATAGTACTTATAGAAGATAACTGTGTCTGCTTATTCAATGACTGAACTTACCGAACGCGACAAAATAACAAATTTACTTCATCCTAGATATATCATTCTTGTTTCAACCCATAAATAAATGTAGGTAGGTATATGTTCACGTATAAATACCTACAAGAACTACGCTGTTGACACAATCAATTTGTACAAACAATCATAATCTTATATATTATAGGTTTTAGTCCGCATCCCTATCGGAAAGCTTCTGTATAGTGTCCAGTGCCTGAGTCATTCTTTCACTAGTCATTACGCATTAAAATTATATCGTCGTAGTAAGGTAGGCGCAGGAGGCTTGAATCACTCCATCTATTAAAAAAAACCGCATCAAAATCCGATGCGTAGTTTTAAAGGTCAGACAGACAGTGGAAAGCGACTCTTTTTTAAATTTATACGAATAAAAAAAGTTGAAGTAGTGTGAAGTCATAGATAAAGTTGAAGTTAAAGTAACTCTCCTTAACTTCACTCTTTTACATTAAAGCAATCTTGTGAGTCCTTGTGTAGCTTTCCTGCTACTCTAAGTTATCTATATGTTATCATCATACAAAAATAAACTGTAGGTAATCAAAACAGTGAGTGGTTACCGTCGCGTCGGTCGCATCGTCGTGCGTCGGTCAGAGTGGAAAAACCTTGAATCAGTAATATGTAGGAAGCCCTCCGCTGGGTGGACTAATGACCTAAAGAATCTTGGATTCTTGGGTGTTGGAGGGAGTGCAGTACTGTCGTGGGTGGCATAACTTGAAGGAGGTCTATGTTCAGCCGTAAACACTTAAACAGCTTCAAATTCGGCGATTTTGAATGTTTAAACTGATGTTCTTAGAAATTTTTATTCAGCTTTTGTAATTTAAATAATATCTAATCAAAAATGAAACAAATAATAAAAAAAAATCCATTATCTCAGTGTAAAGCTTTAGCATGCAAAACAAATCAAATCTTTGTCAAACAATCACACGATCAACGTGTTGTCAAATGTCAGTCATCTGTCAAATTGTCAAAATATGCAAGTGACACGTAACTTTATATAATTAAATTACCTATTTATGACCTCCAAATGTGTGAAAACGTGAAAATTTTCTCAACAACCGGTCATTAATATAGTATACAACATGTCAGATAAAAGTTTCGGCGACTGTCCGAACAGGAACATTGTTAAAAACCCGCTTCTGTCTACCGCCGTGACTGGGCTTTCGATTGAGGATTTGACGCATAACGCGGTTTTGGTTCCCGTTGCGGCTTCCCAGGGGCTGATCACGAGATCAGGTGAGTACTATAATTTATTTTTACCCGTGTTCAATAGTATACGCACGCTTTTCATGACGTCAAGCGGCTCAACAAGCCAAAATAATCGGCATAGTTTTTCACGATATCAATGTCATTATTCGCGATTTTAATGCGAATTGTTGGCTATTAAACGATTTACAGTCCTTGTTATTGTGCCTAATGGTTCGCGAGTGAAATTTATGTCGGAATAAACGTGAGGAGTGTGTACATTTGTGTGTTGTATCACTAAGTAATAAAAATGTCATTCCTGTACAAATCATACAAAAATGCGCCATTTGACAATGGTTTTACGCCGGAGATACGGTTTTCTATTAATTCGAAGGTCAAAAAGGTGGAAAAGTTCATATACGATGCCACTCTTGTGAGTAAATAAAAACAAATTGTCTTTGGTTTTTGAGTAAGTAGGTAGGTATGTAGTTTCGATTAAAGACTAATTTTAGGGCTAGATGCTACTAACTGATTGCATTATAGAATGGTGACCTGCAAAGGGTATTACAATAGTTTTTCTACTCTCTGGTATTTTTTTATACCACTCAGATGGCAAACGGGCTGGTGGTGAGCAACTGCTCACCGGTAACTACCGTAGCCTATAAACGTCTGCAACACCACAGGTGTCACTCACATATTGCCAACCCCGTAAAAACCTTTTCACTCCTTTTTTGAAGAACCTCTGTAGTCTTTTGGTGAAACCTGCTAGTGAAAGCTCATTGGAAATTACAAAGGCAAGAAAATTTTTGATTACTGGTCTTCTCAAAGCTGCTATGGTTCTTTTCTCAAAAGGCCATTTCAGACATTGCCCTGCACTGTCCCACTCACATTATTATTTGTATTATTCTATGTCTGGACTTTCAAAGATACCATGATACTCTGAGTTTGTTTCAGTGTCAATAAAAATCACAATAACATATTTCAATTTTATGTTTATTTCATAAAAATCTTTTTTTTTTACAAAATATGGCTCTTTCTTTTACATAGCTAAGTACATAATATTATTTTTATTGTACTACCCGTATTAGTAGAAAATACTTAATTTTAATTACAGGGGGAAGTTACCAAATGTCGTCCATGTGTTTATTTGGTTGAAAATTAAACTTTAAATTAACATATTATTGACAAGTAGATGTTTTTTATCACAAAAGTTTTGACATATTGCTATCCTTTTAATAACAAAAATAATCTATAATTAAATTTCGGTACAGTTTTATTTTTAATTGTGTCAAATAAAAATAAATATAAAATTATTTTAGGCATTTACTAATATAGTATTATAATTAAAAAACTGTCTTCACTCATGTTATTGTAATACCTAAATGCTAATAAATAAAAAACACTACATTTGTCAAAATTCTAAATTAATTAAACAAACATGACAGGATCAGCTAAAAAACAAGTTGATTAGTTAAAAATGTATTTTTTATGTTTTTCAAGGTTCTGTTATCACTTACCATCATTTGGGACGATTGAAATAATACGTATTTGCGACCAACAGAAATCGCGCGACTTTGCCTTAATCCGTATTGACGACGATTCGAATTTGCGACCAACCGAAATCGCGCGACTTTGCCGTTATCCGTATTGGCGACGATTCGAATTTGCGACGATTCTAATTTGCGACAAACCGAAATCGCGTGACTTTGCCGTTATCCGTATTGGCGACAATTCGAATTTGCGACGATTCTAATTTGCGACAAACCGAAATCACGTGACTTTGCCGTTATCCGTATTGGCGACGATTCGAATTTGCGCCCAACGTTTTCTATATTCAAATGAACCTCCATCCACCTGCATACCATAACAGTCATACGTAATAGCAGCTTGCAATCTTTATAATGAAATCGTCCTAATCACGGGGAAATCGACGGAGAGAATGTTCTAAAATAAATTGGCCAATTTTGAGGAATATTTTTTTATTCTTGATATGCGCCTCTTGGTCGCCAGATCACCTGATACCAATAACCGACACTGCGATCTTTGATGGAGCGAACTTCAGGCGCGAATAGTTTGTTTGACGTTCTAATATCCACTTTTTTTGCGCTGAGTGTCGTGCATTCGTTTTTTTATGGGATTGGGGGTAAACGATCATACGCATCGCCTAATGGTAAGCGATTACAGCTGCCCATAGACGCCCGCAATACCAGAGAAGTCTCAAGTGACTTGCCCGCCTTTTGAAAGGGTTTGGGCCTCCGGTATCCTCACTCACTCGGCGAAACACAACGTAAGCGTTGTTTTACGCCGGTTTTCTGTGAGGCCGTGGTATTATTACTCCGGTCGAACAAGATGAATATTTTTTGTTTGAGTTTGGATGTACTGTGTCCTGTGTTATTAATATTTAAGTTCTCGCGAATCGGGGCTTGTGATTTTCTTTCTAAAGTTTTGCAATAAGCGCTTATACAATACGCTTATGTCAAAATTTTGATCTACAATAGGAACCAATAGTGTATTAGTTTGAATCTGTATCATTTGATGGCGGAGTTGATTGTCAATGCGGATATACGCAATTTTCTGTGACAGATGTGTTCACATAACGTAATATATGAATCATATACTCATAAAATGATTTAGTGGTAAAGCATTTAGTGCTGTATTTAGGTGTTGCCTCGAAATTGTGTTGCGATTGCGACGGGGGTTTTTGAGTAACTAAGTGAAAAACTGACATTTCTTTATACATAATATGTGTTTGGATAAATTCAATTAATTGCAAATCATTTCATAGTTCATCAAAACAGTAAAATCAATCTTGATCTTCTAGAATGAAATATCGATTCACTGGATCGATTCAGTACTATTAGTCGATTTCAAAAATCGATTTTATGGTCCTAGAAAGCGACTAATAGGTCTCAGATAGCCATGCTTATTAACCGTCCCGTGTTATTAATATTTTAAACAATGCATCTTTAGATGCTAGCTAATATTTATAATAAAATTATTACAATAAGTATAACTTAACTTACTCTAAAGGTAACTTAGATTAACCTAATCACGTTTAATTTTAATAACATAACATTATTTTTCTTTCATTTGATTTTATATTTGACCGTACAAACATGTACGGTGGTTAAAATGGTATTTGACATCAACTTATTATTGCATACTAACTCTTGCTCGCGGTTTCACTCGCGTTCCAAGAGAAGTACTATTTGAGACATGAGTTTATCTATGTCCTTCCTTAGGAAACAATCCGTCTTCTAAATTTTATCAATATCTGTTCAGTGGTTTAGGCTAAAAGTTGCTAACAAACACTTACGCGCATAAATAGGTACTAATATTAAAAATGCGAAAGTACTCTTGTCTGTTTGATGCGTTTTCACGCTTAAAATTCTGAAGCAATTCCGACGAATTTTGTTATAGAGATAAATCGGACTTTAGTGAAGGAGGCTACCTTGTCTCAATTCCTTTGGTATGCGAGTGAAACTGCGGGCCACAGCTAATTTATAATACGTATTTAAAGCATGTAGATAAGTATACAATGTACGAAACATTTTCATTTAAGTATCTATCTGAGTTGAAAAATGACAAAGTAAACATTTTAACCACGGTATAGTTCGCGCAAAATAACTTGACCCAAAACTACCGGAGAGGGGGAAAGTTTGCGCAGTACATTTGCGAGCAAAATGTACTAAAAAACGACTACTGCGCATCCGCCATTTTGGTTCAAGTTATTTTGCGCCAACTGTACACTATCAAAGTTCGTTTTTAAATCGCTCTGGGTATTTTAGCTTAGTCGAAAAATCGAAGTACACACGGTTACACATCATGGAACATTTCGTGGATAGCATGTGAAAAAATCATATGATATAATTTTTCATACTTAATTTTTTCACACAGCCTGCTCAAAATCGCATTTCAATGAAATCGCATTTGGTTCACGATTTCATTATTAGTAAAAAAGCAAGTTTGGCGATAAATTATTTTGAATGACAATTCATTATGGACGAAAAGTAGCAGAGTGCGAAACTTCGCATGGGAAACCGTTGTGAAAAATGATTATAATTTCTTCAAATGAAAATGATTGAAAAGTAGCAATCATTTTCATGCTTACAAGTTTTCATAACGTCCCTTGATGGTTTAAATTCACCATATGAGCCGACATGGCACCGCAGTCGTGTTCTACGTTTTTTTCAATTTATCGGGGTAGGACAACGTTTGCTGGGCCCGCTAGTTTTTAATAAATCAGACACTACTTAACTACCCTTCTGTGACAGGAAAAGACAAGGTTTTGGAATGCTTTGAATGTCGATTTTCCAACTAAAATCATACATATATGCGTTCGGTCTTAAACTATCAAACTTAAGATCTAGTGTTATACGAAGGCAGTTCTCTGGATTCCTTCCGTTTCCTCACGCACCAGATGATGAGGAAGACTAGTAGGATGATGAGGGCTATAGTCAGGAACACTCCGAGGACTATAGCGGCTATCGCTGCTTCTGTCAGATAAGCTGGAAGAAAAGGACATGGGTGAATCTTATGTTAATTTTACCATGGGAGTTGCTTCGGCACGAATGGGCCGGCTCGACCGGAGTGATACCACGGCCTCACAGAAAACCGGCGCTGAAACAACGCTTACGTTGTGTTTCGCCGAGTGGGGGCGGATAACGCAGGCCAAATCTGTTTTAAAAGGTGGGCGACGCACTTGCGTTTCTTCTAATGTTGCGGGTGCCCATGGGCGGCAGTATCGCTTACCATCAGGCGAACCGTCTACTCGTTTGCCCCACCTACCCCCTATACCGTAAAACATTTTTTTTGAGCATTTTAGAGTCCAAATTGTGCTGTTTAGAAATTGTAATTTATTGTTATGTCTGGTATTATTTATTTATAGCTTCTGCCCGCGACTTCGTTCGCGTAGCGTGATGATATATAGCCTTCCTCAATAAATGGGCTACTTAGGTAGCCCATTTATTGAGGAAGGCTGAAAGAATTTTTCTAATCGGACCAGTAGTTCCTGAGATTAGCGCGTTCAAGCAAGCAAACAAACAAACAAACAAACTCTTCAGCCTTATATATTAGTATAGATTTATTCGAAAATTCATAGGTGTGTGCTTTTTATATCATCAAAATCTCTAAATAATTTACAACACTATGTTCGCATCCCGTTCCTTCCAGACAAATTGCATATTCTTTATTCCTTTCTCCGTCTACGTCATTCGACCTGCTATGCATCCATTGTCTATGGCCGTTAAATCAATACTCTTGCACTGAAAACGCATGCGGCTTGACATTTGATGGCCGGTCACAAGTTCACAAAAAGTGCATAATATCCGTTGTTTGTTACCGTTTAATTGTAAGCATTGTTTTTGTAAATAATCAAGCGAGATTGTAAACTGACGGAAAATTATGAACAGACAATCAAAATTACAATATGATGTATCATTTTTGATAGTTTATATACTAATCTAACTGCGGCTGCCCGTTAGATTATGAACCAATATACATCTATGGGCCAATCAGTGTTCAGTATTACAACTGATGAGATTCTTAGTGGCAGTTGAAAAGTGAGCTTTTCTCTGATTGGTCGGTGTTTTGGTAATAAAATCACGCGATCCCATTTCAATCAATTAGGCGCTTCTTCCGCTTCGTACTCACAATTTGACGACCCTCTATCATCGTTACATAGTAAACTATCGAAAATTACATACCATAACATACCATCACGCCTGAATTCCCCGAAGGGTTAGGCAGAGGCGTACTAATGTACACCCACAGTTCGCCGGTATGTTTAGGTCCCATGTAATAGGGGGCGAGCCTATTGCCACTAACCGGGCACAAATTCCTAACTCCGAGCTGCTACTGGGAATTTCATAGAAAAACTCAATAACATTTTGCTCGACCTGGGAATCGAACCCAGGACCTCTAGCGTAGCAGTCGCGGTCAGGACCACTTGGCTATTGAGGCAGTTGCGTCAATTCGTCAGTATACAATATCGCTGGATTTATTATAAAGTAACCATATTTACAATATTCCGGTGACATATAAAGCGGGAAATACTTGCATGAAACAACACTTTGTGTTTCGTCGAGTGAGTGAGGTTACCGGAGGCCCAAAACCTTTTAAAAGGCGGGCAACGCACTTGCGAGTCCTCTGGTTTTGCAGGTTGTCCATGGGCGGCGGTAATCGCTTACCATCAGGTGATCCGTCAGATCGTTTGCCCCCCTATCCCATAAAAAAATTCCTATAGGCTACTACCGAATGACGGAAGATGCCCCACGTAACGTTAGAAAAGAACGGCACTACGAAAGGGATGGCAGTATTTGACTCTGTAGCCCCTCGAATGTCGCGGCCATTTTGCGAAATATGACGCATCTGTCAAGCTACTTCTGGGTGGTCTCGAGCGATAGCGCCGCGCAATAAGTGTTAGTTTAGGGGTGCTATACACAGCTCGGCAAGGCATCCGGCATCCGTTGCAGGTGTCCGTGGCAAAGTGACGCGTCTGCTAGTTTGCCGATAAAAGGCAGTTCTCTCTACTTACTAGATATATCTATGACGTAGCTGTTGGTATTGCCATAGGCATCCACGGCGTTGATCAGCACTCTGGGCGCGCAGCAAGTAGCTCTGTAAGTAGCCACCACCTCCTGACGTGATCCTGCTACGAATTCCCCGTTATACATCAGCCCTATAGGAGACGAGGAGAGGCGGAGTAGACCTGAAAAGAGAGGTTAAGAATACATTTACTGCTGCTTGAATTCTACCACCAAACAAACAGCAAGATCTGGTTTTAGAAGATAAGTAGATAATTTGCTCGGATCGTTACTAAGATACTAATGGCGCCATTTATGGTTATTATTATCCCTGTCTTGCCTATTATGTTTGTTACGTCAATATAATATGTCTTTTACTGTGTCCCTGATCTGTTGAAAGGTGAAGTCTTACCTGACAGTCCATCCCTGGCGATAACGGTGGTAGACCAGGAGTGCTGTGCGCAATCGTTTCCTGTCCTTCCCAGACATGTTCCTTGGAATGTGTGGCGTATTTCTGGGGCCCACACATCATTAGGCTCAGCGGAGTTCGCGACGTAAACATAGGCGGATAGAGTAACTTGCTCGTTACCTGAGAATACAAAGTTTAGTTTCAATTATTTCTTTTTTGTTTGCTGTCGATTCGATAAGAAGATGAAGTGACAATCTGGCTTAAATGCAGTTACAATGTCCAAATGGGATCGGCTATTGAAGATCTAATCCATCTACAACCTAGCTAATGCAATCCTATTGGCTGAAACTCCACGAAAAGCACGTTCAACGTTCATGCATCTTGTCATAGATACGCGTGGTTTGTGAAATAGGAGCACTACGCACCTGACCATTTTGAAGGACCACACCAATAAGGTCGTATGGCTTTCCAGGAAGTCCCCTCTCGCCGTCGCTGATAATAGCCTCAACAAAATCCTGTTGCTAGTTGCCTTTCATAAATTCTCTCAACATGCCAAAACAGGTTTTTAACATGCTCACGGTTCTCAAGAGACACAGTCCCTATTTTGGATGTTTGAAATTTCGGTTATCTACAACCGTTTGGTTCGAGTGTGTGTACTTTGTGTCAGTTAATTGTACTGTTTGTGAAGTCCCACCAGGGCTTCTGCCGTGGAGAGACGAGGTGTGTCGTTATTCCAATCAAAGGGAGGATCCTCCAACCACGCTGGTTTTTTTAACCTGGAGGGCCATGCATGACTAAACGTTTGATGTCGGACTTTGCAATGGCTAATGTTGTTTGCGTGATTCAGGATTTGCTTCGCGGCAGAAGGTGGTCTTATAAAAAAAGAAACCATTGCTGGTTATTTATAGAAGTGCTTACCATAGGCAGTGAATGTAATCATGTCTCGTAACCCAGGCTGAGAATTCGTTGGTATTAATAGGCTGACAATCACGTTGACTGTTTGTCCAGAAATTACTGTTTGTCTGGAATGGAAAATGACAGAATATGTTATTTTACAGTGTAGAGGTCACAAATGCGATTCGATTGCCGCGTATGGCAGAGTTGTGTATTTGGGCTTTTCTTTTGGGATGTGGAAGGACAAGGTATGATGCCCCTTCAATGAAAGTTTTGTCGGGCGTGCCAAACCCTGACGTTTCTAGATTATATTAATATTGTTTCACAGTTAATGTTGCTTGTGCGATTCAGGATTCGTTTTCATCAAGTTTCTATGCAGCGCGAGAGATGTCGCTATAAAGAAATTATCAGTAGCAGCTCGTAGTCAAGATTTGTGTCGGGTTAATAGCGATTAGCTCGTCTACTATAGTACTCCTTAATGTACTCTTCGACTTGAAGCTGGATGGTCACCTATCTATTGAGTGTATGCGGCAAGTACAGCTTCACGCCGCAGATAAAACTAATCGGTGTAGCTTTAACTTAGGGAATATAAAATTTTCTGATATAGAAAATTGGTCTGTATTGGTAAAATGGTCATTTAATTGTGGTCTAGTCTTCAAACCAAAAATCATGTGAGTTACTCGTTTTCATTACTAATCATTATCAAACGGTGAAGAACATCGTGAGGAAACCTGTATGCCTGAGAGACTTTCGATGGTGTGTAGTCTGCCAACCAGCTCCTGGTCAGCGAAGTGGTCTATAGCCTAACTTAGTTTGACAGGGACGGGGGCTGGTTTGATGATTAAACTTACGCAGTCGGATTGATACCCGTCAGGAATCTCTGCTCCCCTGAAGCTCCGAATGAGAACCTCACTGATTGTTCTCTGAAGTTCGTCACTTCAAAGTGTAACTGCAAACAAAAAGAGTTCTTGTCTCAGAACTTGCAGAAAAAAATAACAAGTTCAACATTCTAAAAAACTCCTGATATTGTTATTTTTGTGAAGGAAACATACTACTGAGGGCGGGATTCGAACCTACGTCTTCTGGTTAGATACAACAGATGATATGACCATTAGGCTATCGCGAGTCTCGCCCGCCAGGGCGAAATATGCCTTCACTTTCCGATGTTAAGAAGGTAACTTTATAATCTTAGCATGGAAAATGCACCAATCTCCTATGTATTAGAATTTCATTTGAAGTTAGTATCAATGTGCTAACTTTATAGTGTTACGCTTTGAAGGGTAATGTAGCCAGTGACATTACTGGGCAAATGAGACTTAACAACTGAGGTGTCAAGATGACAACGCGCGAGTGATACCACTGGTGTTGCTGGCGTCTATAGGCTGCGGTTGTCGCTTACCATCAGCAGGCCTTTGTGCTTGTTTGTAATATTCTAACAATAATATATTATCGTTCTTTTTTTTAATTATCTTATTTTATGATTACCTGTAAATTTTCACCGGGAGCTCCATATAACTTGCTGGCGAGACCAATTTGTACCGATGTCAGTAAAGTCCCTTGTTGATTCACCACCTGACGGATTTAAGAGAGAATTTGAAGAGTAAGTGACAGATTTGTTTTCATTATCAACTTAAATAAGGGGTCGGGTAAATACGGGTCTTCTCTCACACTTAGAGAGGTCAGGCTTTATTCCACACCACTGAATTATTATCTTACAATGAAATCGTTTTCTCAAATATGTGAACCTTCGTTTAATATT
This sequence comes from Acronicta leporina, assembly GCA_947256265.1. Classification (NCBI taxonomy): domain Eukaryota; kingdom Metazoa; phylum Arthropoda; class Insecta; order Lepidoptera; family Noctuidae; genus Acronicta; species Acronicta leporina. Next base: position 3,938,835 of record OX366541.1, on the reverse strand, counting down.
ATCGACTTCGGTCACATTTGGACATCCTTCAACGTCCACAAATCTTGTTATTGCAATATTGTACCATTGAAGATTGTAACATAATTTATTTGAAAAGAGTGTCCGTGGCGTTTCTTGCTGGATTGTACTCCCATAAGTTCAACCTTTTTGAACCGTGCAACTAGAATCATAAATGTTACATAAATGCTTGTAAAAAAATAAAAACATTGAACTTGAACTGGCCTACGTAGGGAGGAAATCTCTCAGGCATGCAGGATTCCTCACTATGTTTTCCTTCACCGTTGAAGCGAGTAATGATTAATTAATACACACATGTTTATAAAAGTCAGGGGTTTGTAGAAAAACATTATGAGGAAACCTGCATGCCTAAAACATGTTTTTAACGCGGTGTGAAGTCTGCCTCTGTGAAGAGCCCCGTGCTCAACACTTAAATTGGTTTGCTTTTTCCTAGAAAAAGGAAGTTTTTAAAGCATATATTTTTATACCTGCGATATAGCCCTGCCGTACGGCAGTGAGGTGTCATTAAAGAGGACCTGGGCGTTATATGCCCTGGAATCCAGCTCCTCTGCCCTCTCCAAATCGTTGGATGTGTCAGGGAAGACGATATTCGCCGACCTTCCCATTCGGACCTCTGGCTGGTTCGGTAGAAGACCTGATAGCCTGATGAAGGGTTCTCCTGGAAATTATGGAGAAGTTAGAGTTGATATGGGGTATGATTGCGGCTATAGTAGCACTGCGACCATAGGCGGTGTATAGTGATCGTCACTCGATTTGTTTGAGTAATCTCGTCATTGAAATGAAACTACTTTTTACGGATTTTATCGCGTTATATAGTTATTATTTAATTCCCGGCGTTTCGGATCCTTTAAAGCATCCATGGTCACGGGTAGATTGAGGTGTTGGACGTATCAATGATAAAATTACTAACAGCTACCTTATATTTTTGTTAATTAACTATTAGCGATCCGATTCACGCAGAATGAGCTCGCCGTGTTCTTTGGTGTTGCAGTTTTGGGCTTGGATTTAGATTTAAAAGATTCTACAATGGGGTTACAAGCAGGTTATGAGTACGACACGAAAAAAGTAGTTTTATTTCAGTGTCTAATATTCGCGTTAGTGTCAGAAATCAGTATATCCCCGTCATTTAAAATTGTGGGATTCGCAGGGCTTGAAATATATTTCCTTTGAAAGCTAAAGATGAAGTACTGCAGACTTAAAGAGCCATACTGTCTACATATACTATTCAGCACTGAAGTTTGATTACCAAGATATTTAGAGTAAGCACGATATCTTTGATCGTACTAAAGAAAGCGAATCGCTTTCCTCAACTAGCAGTCTAGCTGAAAATGTCAGTACATTCAGGGTCATCTTTAAACAATTCAATAGGAAATAAATATGAGCGTTTTATTACCATTCCCTAAGGTAATTAACCGATAAAGTTAGACATGAGAATGAAGATTGTAGGGCCCTGGGCACATGTGCCCAGAGACAGATGAATGGAATGAACAAATGTGAAGGTCAGTCAAGAAAAACTCAACGTCATTTGTAATTCTATTGCTCTCTAATTCTTACTGATGATTATAAGCTTCACTTACCTCTCAAGTCTCTACCGACGATCTTGGTGTAGACTTTAGACCCCTTGACTGGCGGTAATGCCACATCGGACACTAGCTCCACGATGGGGTCTATTTCTTCGTTTTGACCGTCCCCAGCCATCGGCTGGTAGCTGAACAAAAATATCAAAACCATTTAACAAAAATAAAAAAACAGCTGTTCGAATTTTGACTTTGTCCTCCAGCAATAATCTGTGAAATCCGTATCCAATTTCGTGCAGTAGTTTTTGCGTGATGTGCATACAAACATACAGACACCCAACGCTTCGTCTTCTTCTTCCAACATTTGCAAGGGCCTACGCAGGTTGTACCATATTATTATTACTAGCTGTTCAACGCGGTTTCACTACTACTATAAGACGTTGTTAGGTTAGCTAATTACGACAGAAGGACCCTTAAGTAGGGCCTGAATAAATTGACCGACTTGGTATTATATGGATATCACATTTTTTTACGATAGAAGAATAGAGTTGCGAGATTTGTTTTTTTTACAAGTTATGTTTTTAGTTTTTATTGGCATTTGTTATTTAACATACCTAAACGGTAATTTAGCCAGCTCAGTGCCATACTCGTCCACCAGTTGAGACTCCCTCACGCTGGCCACAGGACCTGTCACACGGAACTTGAGGGTATCTGGAAATAAAGGGAAATCTGTTATCATAATTATCATCAGCCTATATCAGTTCATTGTTGGATTTGGCCTCCCCTAATGCGCGCCATTTCTCCCTGTCCTCGAATTGTAGCATCCTATTTTTTTTCTAAGTCGGCAAATGGGCTGACGAGCCACCTGGCTGTAAGTAGTCATCGCCGCCCATGGACACCTGCAACACCAGTGGTGTTGCTGATGCGTTGTTGTTTCAATTTCAGTCACTAAATCAGTGATTCTTAATTAATAGTGTATAAGTGAATGCTAAAATCAGTCTTGTTAAACAATTTGCTGTGGTTCCACTTGCGTGACAAACGATTTTTCAGGACACAAGAAAGCCTATGTCCTTTTCTAAGGTCCAATTTATCTCTATACCAAAATTCATCAATATTGATTCAGCAGTTTAGGACAGAAACAATATTATTGCCAAACTCATGGTACATAGCTAGAAAATAATGGTCTTTCACTCCTGTGGAGGACCATTTTCCGTGGTCCTTTCACTCTGGACTACAACATCATTCAGGAGGAAAATCAGTACTTAGTGAATATCTATCTATCACTAATGATGCACTCTGTAATATCCATTCATAGCTACACTGGCGATAACCCTTTGACTTAGTCCACGTCACGTTTCCTATTTACACTCAATGGCGTCAATTTGACATGCGCAAGATTAGGGCGTGCACTCATCCCTCGGGAATCCCGGACATTATGATCTAAGGCGTTAAATATACATCGTTATTAGGGTCTGTAGTTTACCAAGGAGCCTATAAAGTTCCAAGTCGTATGCCTTTCTTTCTTTTTAGTTTACCCTACACGTGAAGAGGGTGGGGTATAGTATCTGGGATGTGGAGTGTCGGCGCAACGGCCGTTAATAAAAATTGCGGGTGAGGGAAAATGCATTTTCTTATAAAGAGATCCTTTTACGAAATATTTTTTATTATAGCTTAAGTTAATTTTTGCTAGAGGTAAGTGTCCAAGCTAAATTTTTGGGTCTACAAAACCCTTTACAAGTCAATGTTTCAAATTTTGGAAACTAGATGGCGCCGGCATTTCCTTACTGTATCCTCTGAGAAGAAACGCTGAAACGAAAGAGAATCATGGTCTCTTTTAACTGAACGTTAAATTAAATTGTAATAGTTTTTAATTATCAACAAGAGAAAGGTGTATTTATTATTTTCGTTAATTCACATATTAATACTAATTCCTATTATGGAATAGATAATGCTAATGTAGTAACAAAGATTGAGAAAGGTATGTTAAGGTGGTTTGGGCATGTAGAGAGGATGGATGAACGGAGATTGACGAAACGAGTATACGTGATGAGTACGGATGGAAGAGTTGGAAGGGGCCGACCACGACGAACGTACCACAACCAAGTTGCGGCCGTTCTTAAAAAAGGTCAGGTTAAGAGCACCCTAAACCGACGTTCATGCATGAGGAGGTTAATGAACGTAGATGAAGCGAAAGTAGTGTGCCAGGATCGTAGCAAGTGGAAATCTATAGTCTCTGCCTACCCCAATGGGAGACACGAAAATATGTATGTAATAATCGCTTATCTTATCTGATTAGGTCTTATATTGTTTTATCTTTAGTTATTACCGTTAACTACTTATTTAGTAGCATTAACGTGTAAAAATTTGCTTGACCTCTAGTGTTGCTATTGTACCCATGACCCTTTGGTGGACCCGTTTGGTGGATCAAGATTTCAACGTTTTTTCTTTGGGTGGGAAAATGTGCCTTATTGACTCCGCTTTGGGGGTGCGGGACGGTTATGTCTGGCTCTCCGACCAAGTGGCCAGCATACCGACCAAAACCACAATCACTACCACCTTTCGCGTAGTGATGGGATCACGGGCATCGCTCTTGTATAACCGATCCCACCGCGGTCGTCCAATGTTGGACCACACCCGAGGGCCAAGCGTAATGGGCGATTGCCGAATTCTTTTTGAGGTCGATTTGATTATTGTCAGAGGTAGTGATGTTTTACTTTGCGATAATTTACAGTATCGATACATCATGATACGATACTCAGATATTTTCGCTCGATTGAAACGAATACTATGCATGTTTGGATCAGATTGAAATGATTCGATACTTTCTTTGTATCTTATCGTACGGTCAAATTAACTGCGCGTCGTTTGACGGGTCAATTGGCTTAGTGGCTGAGCAATCGGCTTCTATGCTACATTTTGTGGGTTCGATCCCCGTACGAAACTAATATTTGTATGATCTACAGATAGTTTTTCCGGGTTTGGGCGTTTGTTTATGTGAGAATTTGTGTTTGTGAATGCATCCACGTTTAAAAAAGGTGTGTCGCCCTTCCCTAGTCCGGTAGTCAATGTGAAATGTCACATGTCATACTTTTTATAATATCACCATGGATGTAACCTTAGAGTATATATATGACATAGAGAAAGCCATAAAATTGCAACTGAACACAATATATTTATTTCACTTCGACTTATGGACCCACTTACTATGAAAGAAAAGGACATATAAATAAAATCATTTCGAAGTTACGTAGGTTGGCGAACATTGTAATTCGGACCAGTGATGTTAAGCTACTTATTTCAACGTCGATAAAGTTTATCGATGACAGACATCGATATTATAAAATATGTATCCTTATTTTTAAGTTAGTTCATAATGTAGGTACTTATACAATTTAATTTGGATCGATACACAAAAGCAGGGTAAAAACGGACGGATATAGACCTAACCTTGAATTTATCCGTACCATGGAATAGGTATGTAAATAAAACTAGGTATATTTTTACGATTGAAGATGCGAAAATACAAGGATGAAAATAGGATTGGAAAACTGGGAGAAGAGAAAATTTATACATACCATCACGCCTGTATTGCCGAAGGATTAGGCAGAGATTAATGTGCACCCACAGTTAGCCAGTAAATGTTTTAGGTCTCACTTCGAGGCGAGCCCGTTACCATTTACCGGGCACAAAATTCAGACTCCGAGATACTACTGAGAATTTTGTAGAAAATCCTACACACTTCGACCTGGGTATCGAACCCAGGACGTCTAGTGTAACTGTCGCACTTCAGACCACAGGACAAATGAGGCAAATAGGTATAAAAAGATAGGTAAAGAAATGTATAATTTACAAATAAAGCCACCAGTTTCAAATTTCAATTAATTTATTTTGTAAGCATGTTCTTTCACAATCTTTATTCTCCCAATGATGTGTGTAGGCCTCCTCCGTTGCACGCCATTCTTCTTGGAGTTTCTTTTTGTTAGCTTAGGTTAGATAAATAATTTATTTATAAAAACAGTATCCATTTATTTTCTGCCTACAAGCACACAAAATTATATCAATAATGCTAGTAAAGGTCGTTGGGAGTCGTTGGTTGAAGGCGGTATATAATCGGTCTTTGTGGAAGTCTATGCCTTTTTAGCAGTGGACCTTTTTAGCTGATATGATGATGATTATCATACCATTTCACCTGTTCTATCTATAATAAATAGGTAATGCAGGAATATTATCTTCCCTAAGTTGTCTCCATATAGTTTGTTTTTGCAAATTTGACTATGAGTAATTGGACTCCCGTTTTTTCTACCTATGCGATTTATCTATTAAGGTAATTCTTTTCATGTTGCCTTTAGGAAATCTTTAAAGTAAAATTATCGACAATAATATTCACGTCACTACAATAACCTCAATGCATTTTCCGAATATTCCCTAAAACGTATCTCTACGTCTGATTTTCGCTAGAAAGTGATTCAGCAACATTTGTTACGTATTAATATTCGGTTCCTAACTTATATTCAGCAAACAATATAGGAAAAATTACCGGTGGGAGGTCAATAGTTCCTGCGTATTTTGTTTGCTTGATTAATGGGATTTTCAGCTCTCAACCGCACAACACATTATGCCACAGGATCTCAACAGTGACTATTTTGAATAATACAAATACTTTTTATAAATCCATAATAGTATTATTACCACAATATCATAAAACACATACGAGATGACAACTAAAACGTAAACAATGAATATGCGACTAAGTCAAATATTTTCAAATGAATGAACGGACAATTGTTGCCAGTTAAGTCAGATTTGAAAAGTTACAGTGTTTTGCATAAAAAATAACAGTAGTATGGTACAAAATTACAGTAAATAAAAATAATGATGTTAACCTTAATACAAGGAATTTTAATGAGATTGTCAACAATGAGGTGTAAATATACTACATAATATAAATGTAGCGATTGTCATAACCTGTACTGATAGTTTAAGAGTTTTAAATAAGTAAATAACCGTTACGCTACGCTTATACAATGTGTACCTACTATATGTGTTGGTTTGACGAATATTCTAAATTGCCTATTTTCCAAGTGAAATAGTAATTATTTTAGATTTTTAACTTTCGTTTTATTTGACTCATTTTGGTGGCTCGTGCTCGCTCATGTAACAGGATGCACGATTTATAGTTTATTATAATGTGAGTTATCGAACAAAACATAGATACTAGTACTTCAGAAGTTCGGAAATAAAGAAATGGCGCTAGCAGTAAAATATTCACTTTCCATTCGTCCAGTGTTTGCTTTATGGGAACTTCGTAGTAAGATATAACGGACCCTATTTGAATTACGATACCTAAATTCAGCAATACAGTAAATTTACTGTAATTACAATGCACCTGGCAACACTGAAATGGGCAGGCTTTGGGGTAATACAACCAAATTTAGTCGTATTATTTTTTTCAATTGTCAGTTGGTTATATTTAAACATAACCAACTGACAATTGATTTAGTGACATGCCAATAAAAGTAAAACAAAAAGTGAATAGTTCGTATCATTCTTACATCCTTTTCATGCCATAAGATAGAACGAGACCAAAGACAGTTTCAGGTACATTTTTTCATCTAGATTCTGGGCTTGTCTTACTTCAATGGATGTAACGCATAGCATGTAATGCCCACAGTCCTATCACTACTGTTCTTAATATTATTATTAATTAAATTTCTAATCAGTACCGACCTTTATATCTTTAACTGATACCGACGTATTTTGTTCTATAGTATTTTAGTTGGTTATTTTATATGGTGAAGTGAACTTGTGTCTCCGTACTCTTCGTGTGTTGTTTTTTTTATTTACGATTGTGTTTGTGCTAGTGATGTTTCTGTCACAAAAGTGTTAATTTTATTTCGAGGCTCGCATTAATTGTGGTAACGTAAGGTTTTCGCGATTTGTGTGACGTATCTTTGAAATTAATAGTATTTGTTTTGATATTTTGTGGAAAACGTTCTTTATTTAAATTCTGGTTGAAATAGTGTTGCCTTTAATTTAAAAATAATAAATTTAATACTCAGAATAGTGTTCAGGTACTTGAGTATTTTTTTAAAGTTTATTAGGAAAAACAAAAAACATAATGTAATATGAATTATAGAACATAAAAACATTAAGTACATAGGCCAATAAAGACTAATAAAGATTTTAGGGTTGTAAAATTAAACAAAAAATATGGAAAAAGTAATAATTTTATAATTTACACTATACAGGGTTCGATTTTAGTCCCCTGTGCCTATATCAATACGAGTAGCATCGCTGGGCATAGTTAGTTTTAAGTAAAACTAGCTGTTACCCGCGACTTCGTCTGCGTGGTATATAAAAGAAGTAGCCTTAGTTACTCCTTGTTACATCAGCTATCTGCCAGCGAAAGTCCCGTCAAAATCGGTTCGGCTATTTCAGAGATTATCCGCAACAATCAAACAAAAAAATGTTGTTTTGGTATATGTAACGTGTATACATCCAAATGCACTTAGTAAATAGCGGTTATTTTAATATTACAAACATACACTCAAATTTTATTTATTTGTATGTATAGTTTGCATCAACAACAGCATAAATAATTCAGTCACCACTTGTGTTGCTTTCGTTTATAGGCTGCGGTTGATTAAGGAGGTATATGCTTGTTTTGTTTTTTTTTATTAAAAGCTTACTATCAATGTGGGTCGCACATCACTAGTATTCTTGTTAACCCCTAGTGCTAAGCTGAAATGCTTGTGTTACGAGTGGGTTTACGTCGGTAGTGTAATGGCTCGGTTTTGAACCGGCAACCACATGATAGCTAGTCAATATAGGTACTTACTAGCTATTATTAAAATAATAATGTACTATACATCATGAATTAATTCATATACCATCACGCCTGTATTCCCCGAAGGGTTAGGCGTACTAATGTACACCCACAGTTCGCCAGTATGTTTTAGGTCCCATGTAATAGAGGGCGAGCCTATTGCCATTAACCGGGCACACATTCCTAACTCCGAGCTGCTACTGGGACTTTCATAGAAAAACCCAATAACACTTTGCTCGACCTGGGAATCGAACCTAGGACCTCTAGCGTAGCAGTCGCACTCAGGACCACTTGGCTAATGAGGCAGTTTACTTGTAAAGCACTGGCAATATTTGCAGATTTGTTTGGTTATCTGATATCTAATCATCATGTATTTTATAACTGCCTCGTTAGCCAAGTGGTCTTGAGCGCGACTGCTACGCTAGAGGTCCTGGGTTCGATTCCTAGGTCGAGCAAAGTGCTATTGGGTTTTTTCTATGAAATTCCCAGTAACAGCTCGGAGTTAGGAATTTGTGCCCGGTTAATGGCAATAGGCTCGCTCCCTATTACATGGGACCTAAACATACCGGCGAACTGTGGGTGTACATTAGTACGCCTCTGCCTAACCCTTCGGGGAATACAGGCGTGATGGTATGTTATGTATTTTATTCCTAGACGAGAGTGTGAAGCATTGAAGAGTAGGGCATGTCGCCGTCATGACTGACCTCTGATTCTGACCTGACCCAACTTATCTTAGTGTTGATTTACGCGACCATGAACTTGTAACCCGATCGATAGATATGATCAATGATTTTCCGCGTTAAGTTATCACTGTTATCAGCATTATTTATTTATTTATTTCATTATATCAACATAATCCTAACAGGTTTACACCCAATGCGATAATGTCGTATTTTTTATATTGGAGTTAAATTGAGTGACAGGATAAGAAATAGTGTGATAAGGGAACGTTGTGGTGTGAATGAAGATGTAGTGACTAAAATCGAGAAAGGTATGTTGAGATGGTTTGGTCATGTTGAAAGAATGAATGAAAGGAGACTGACTAAACAGATATACGAGAGTCAAGTGAATGGGAATGTAGGAAGGGGAAGGCCTAGGCGATCGTTCCGAAATCAGATAGAGGACGTTTTGAAAAATGGCTTGGTCAAGAGTACCCTAAACCGATGTTCATGTATGAAAAGATTGATGAGTGTGGATGAAGCTAAAGAGGTAAGTATGTCAGAATCGTAGCAAGTGGAAGTCTGTGTCAGTCTCTGCCTACCCCTACGGGAAAGAGGCGTGACTTTATGTATGTATGTATGTAATACACATAAAGTTATTTTAGTGAAGGAAAAATTCGACTCGCGCGCAGGATCACAAATCACATACTTACACATTTTTAAAAGGAATTAATATTAAAAACCTACAGTGATGATCTCTTCTTTGTTACATTAGAGAGAGAGACGGAGACGGAGACGTTTATATACCATAACCAACTTGTTTTTGTTTTTAAATATCTTAAATGTACAGATATATTTTTTTACGATAAAAATTGCCTAGTTATATGACCATTGGAATGCCAAATAAATATTAAATATTCTGGGACATTTTTACACAGCACCATCTAGTCCCAAACTAAGCAGAGCTTGTACTATGGGTACTAGACAATGGATATAATACTTATATACTTTTTTTTTGTAAATACATACTTATAATACATAAGAAACACCCAGACGAACACAAACACTTATATTCATCACATAAATTTTTGTGTTCTGTGGGAATCGAACCCGCGACCTCATGGTCAGCAGTCCGGTACTCGAACCACTAAACCACAGAGGTCGTCAAATCGTCAAATCAAAGGTTTTGAGTTGGAGGCAAAGCTATTCTGACTTTGCGAAGTCATGTGCGTATTAATATTTAATTATCACGCACTTAAACGGTGAAGGAAAACATTGTGTGGGAGGATGAAACCTGGAAGTCTGAGAGATTTTCGCGACGGCGGGCGGCGGCGAGGTGTGTAGCTAGGCCCTTATAAGGCAGGACACAATCCAACAGTTAATTTAAATTCAATCTTACTTCATTAACATAGAAATGACAAGATTGGTAGGTACCGGTCTTGTACTTATAATGTAATCCTTAGCTAATTAAAAACATTAAAAAAAAAACAACATTTTATTGCCTGTCAAAATTATTTCGTTTTCCATCCAGTGGCTGTCTAGGGTTGTCAAATTTGTTTCGGTCAAACATACATACATAATATATTCTTGATTAATATTCATGCCAGTTACGGATAAACATTATACAAAAATATATATTTTATGTGAATAATAAGTGAGGTAAGGGTTTGTTTTTACTAGTTTCGCTGTTGCAAACAAACCCATCCAATTGAAATATATTCCTTCAACAGTTTACTGTGCGCAGACTAGAAATATAGTGAATATTATAGAAAGAAGAAGAATATTATAGTACGGTTGGCAACCCTATGTCTGTGCGCGATTGTATTTTTTTTTCTTACTTTTTTAGGAATATTTATTTGAAATTACCAAAAAAGCGTATAGTTTACGATCGCCGCTTTCCGTTTTATAGTCTATTTTATTATCTAGATGTGTGAGTGATAACATTAATTAATTAAGTTTTTTTATAACAAGCATACCGCCTGGTGATAAGCGGTAACCGCAGCCTATAGACGCCAGCAACACCAGTGGTATCACTCGCGCGTTGTCATCTTGACACCTCAGTTGTCAAGTCTCATTTGCCCAATAATGTCACAGGCTATATTAACCTATCAACCAAAACACAATACATAGTATTTTTTGACTTTGACGTTGACTACTTCTTTGTTTTGATGATTTTAAACTCACATGCTTAAGAAATCGTATCGTATCGTAATGGAAAAAAATGTGTCCCAAATCGTATTTTACGTCTTAAAAAATGTCTTTAAATTTTTCCACAAACATAAAATATTGCAAAAATGTCGGGCGCTTGGTAATAAAACCTCATAGTTAGAGTCGATGATTTTGGCAGAATAATCGATTCCTTTCGTCATAACTTGTAACTTAAAAAAAAACTGGTTTGGTTGAATACGACATTTAAATTCGGAATCTGGCTGTATGCAAGAGTGTCCTTGACTCACTTAAGGTGCGACGCTATCTTGGACGCGGGAGCTGTCAACGTGACATTTAGAGGTTATATTTTTTTTATGCATGAGCAAGGGTTTATACAGGCTTGCGATTAATGGTTCATTGGTCCACTGCTTTTAAAATTAAAGTACCTAGATTTTTAATAAAAGATTTAATTAATTAGATTACTGTGTATGCCCTTGCAAAAAATATTGCATGCTTTTTTTGTTTATATTTAGCATGCGGGTTTTTTTGTGTATAAACGTCCAATCTATCTCTATACATACCTACCAAAATTAATCAGAATTGGTAGGTACTTATAGCGGTTTTGGCGTGAAAAAGTATCAGACAGACAGAGGCACTTAAGCATTTATAATAATTATTAGTATGGTTTTCTAAAATCTCATGCCTCATTAGCCAAATGGTCCTGAGCGCGATTGCTACGCTAGTGGTCCTGTGTTCGATTCCCAGGTCAACAGGACCAGGCTAATAAGGCAGTATTCAATAGGTAGGTATTTTTATATCACTAAGGTGGCCAACAAGCATACGGCCCGCCTGATGGTAAGCGGTTACCGTAGCCTATGGACGCTTGCAACACCAGGGGTATCACTCGCACGTTGCCGACTCTGTCAAAATCTTTTCACACCCTTTTTGAGAGAGTGGGGTGAAGATTAAGGAGGAATAGTTGGGCTGGTAGCATAGGAGACAATAAGTGTGATGCTTAAACACCACCGGTCCCATCCACTGCCAACACAACGCTGCCTCGCGGAGCTCTGGCGACCTTGCTCACCGTTAGGAACACAACATAGCTCGGAGCTATATTATTTGGCTACGATTTTCTGCAAGGTGGAGGTACTTCCCCAGTCGGGCAGCTCCAATTGTGGGTGGTATTCAATTCCACTAAGCCCTATCTCACACAAAATTTAAAAAAATGTTTTGTACTGGTTTCTGACACTTACGCGAATATTAGACATTGAAATAAATCATTTTTTTTACGGATTTTATCGCGTTGTATTAATTTTATTTAATTCCCGACATTTCGGATCCTTTACAAGTTTACAGCATCCATGGTCACGGGTAGACTGAGGCGGTGGATGTCTTAATGTTAAAATTACTAACAGCTAAATTACATTAAATTAACAAAAATGTAAGGTAGCTGTTGGACGTTTTGGAACCGTGAACCTTTTGGGAAGTTGACGTTTGGAACCTAAAGGTAATCTAATGTAAAAATAATCTAATCTGCTGTAAAATCCGTAAAAAATTGTTTTATTTCAAAAGTTTTTGTAATAATAATATTAGGTATGTCTGTAACGTTAAGCTGGTAAGTTATGTACCTAAGTGACTCATATGTTTTTGTGTATTAACTTTTTTAAACGTTTTTTGCACCTCTTAAGCTTGTTACGCACTGGCGATGTAGTGTACAGATTTATTGTCTTCTTTTATACTTTACTTAAATCCACTTTTTACAGATTTTATCTCGTTAAATTTATGTACGATAAAATCCCGACGTTTCGGGCCTTTTAGAGTCAATATGCTCGCGAGTTATACAGTGTGTCTTCATATTAAAATAAGGGACACTGTGCTTAATTTTATCGACAGAAACCATACAAAAAAAATAGCATTTTTTAATTTCTTGTTCGTCACCCCCGTATAAACCTAGCGGTGTAACTTTTAAACTAATTGATCAATCACGACAAAAAAAACTCAATAATGACAAGGAAAAATCAAGCGTCCTCGTAAAATAATATTATTGGGGAATAAATAGTGCTGATTTGAAAATTACGATGCCTTTTTTAATAAAAATCGCTATATACTAGCTAGATACTGATTAGATAAGACCAGACGAAAGAAGTTGCGGGCGAAAGCTAGTCACTTTTTCTTCTTCTCCATTAGACACACTACATGCAATCGTGCAACTGGTTTTGACATTTCAACGTTATCTATTTTAGTGGAGTATTATTTGTTTCCTTTTGTGTGGTCGTAGGTTGTTGATTCAGGGAATCTTTACAGAGAGGCACCGGATGCTTCCAGACAGGAGCAACTTATAAACTAAGCAACAGCAGCTAAGGGCGTCCCCTAACCGTATGAGCACACGATGCGTTGCGGCGCCGCACCGCAAAGGTTTCACCGTATCAGCGGGCACACGAGCGGTGCGGCGCCGCAACGTTGTGTGAAAATCGATCGTATAACAACTGAGCGGTGCCGCTCCGACGTCGCACCGCATTCACCCCTCCCCGCTTCGTCTCGGTGGTTGCAAGTCCGGTGCGGCGCCGGAACGCATCGTGTGCACGCCACAGATATTTCTATGTGAGACGATGCAGCGGTAAGGGGACTCGGACCTTGGCTTAGGGCGTTGCTGGGGGGACAGCTAGGGACCCCTGGATCTGTATTAAAAAATTTAAGGACGAATTTAAAGCTACAGGCTCGGATGGGCACGCCTCGAGCTCAGGAGGACGGTAGTTTTGACTTTGACTCTACAAAGTTGATCGCGGCGCGTGCCTTAGTGTGTAGAACGCTTTATTTATATGATTTTTTGTGATAATATTTTAGCATATCAATAAAGTGTCTCCATAAAGATATTTCAAGCGGGATTACAGTTTTGCTTGTTTGATTTGGTACCTACATTTACTATGACTCATGATTTTTTTTATCTTCACTGGCATAGACATCATCACGCCTATACAACCTTAGTTTTATTATATGCGAAAACTGAGACACGTGTCTAGTATTTTTATGTAAAGAAACATAACTTATACATACCATCACGCCTGTATTCCCCGAAGGGTTAGGCAGAGGCGTACACCCACAGTTCGACGGTATGTTTAGGGGGCATGTAATAGGGGGCGAGCCTATTGCCATTAACCGGGCACAAGTTCCTAACTCCGAGCTGCTACTGGGAATTTCATAGAAAAACCCAATAAGACTTTGCTCGACCTGGGAATCGAACCCAGGACCTCTAGCGTAGCAGTCGCGGTCAGGACCACTTGGCTATTGAGGCAGTAAAGAATCTATGTACAAATTTTAAAACGGTATCACGAAAAATCACAAAATCTTCTAAAAATTACGTATTTAAAGAAACCATCGCTCTCACCATTCTGCGTCCCGCCGTCTACTAATAAGATTAAATCGATTCCGGCGGACCAAACAAACGTAATTCTAAAATAAATTGTAATTCAATCAAACAATTTATTCAAAGTGTGTTAATAATCGGATTCCGATACCGTCAATTTAGGTTCCTGCTCTACCATTTCGTCCAAAATACTTCACTGAGAAATAAGTAAGCGATTCCATTTTTTTTTTTTAAAAGCTTACTAGCCATGTGGGTCGCACATTACTAGTATTCTTGTTAACCCCTCGTGCTAAGCTAAATGCTTGTGTTACGAGTGGGTTCACGTTGGTAGTGCAATGGGTGGGGTTCGAACCGGCAACCACATGATCGCAAGTCCGACGCCCTAGCCATTAGGCTACCGCCGCTTCCAATTCTTGATAACTTTACCAAATTGGGAACGTTGTTTATTTCTAGTAAAGCGATAGTAGACGAAAGGATACGGTACATACTTAGATTAACGGTTTCTCAATACGAATGATTACACAATTAGATAAAATATTGTTTGAATTACGATTTATTTTATGGTATAGGGGTGCAAACGAGCAGACGGATCATGGTAAGTGATATCCGCCGCCCATGGACACCCGCAACACCAGAGGAGACGCAAGTGCGTTGCCCACCTTTTAAAAGGGTTTGGGCCTTCTTTTTTTTTTTTTGTTGACGGGGTTGGAAATGCTTTATGCACTATCCACCACTCCGGGGAGAGCGGTGGGGTGTGTCGGACTCCGCTCTGAAAAGAGCGATCTACCGACTAAAACCAATCTCGGCGTTTCGCGACACCACTTTGGTGCCGGGCCTACGGGAGCGCTGTAGCATTCGTCCGCGGACCCGGCAGTGGCGGGCCGCCTTTTGCGGCCCCCTTCGCATAAGGGGAGACAGACGTGGACGTTCTTCCTCCCCTTCTTCTACCGATAAGGGTTTGGGCCTCCGGTAACCTCACCCACTCGGCGAAACACAACGCAAGCGTTGTTTCACGCCGGTTTTCTGTGAGGCCGCGGTATCACTCCGGTCGAGCCGGCCCATTCGTGCCGAAGCATGGCTCTCCCACGTATTGGTATTACGTTTTGTGGACAATTCAAGCTCCTACGGATCCTTGATGCGCGCAAGTGACTTAATTGGCACCTCGATAATGTATTTTATAATACGGAACCAAAATGATAACGAGCTTCAAGCTTTTTGCTGTGCAATAACCGTAATCTCTAAATGGATTATACATTTTTTTGGGGCCCATCAAAAGAAATGCATGTCTGGTTTTTTGCGGGTATTCGACAAAAACTTAATTACTGAGTTCAATATCCCGACCGGTTACATCAACGACACGCGTGGTTATCATTAGTGTATATGATTAAGAGCGTTATGGATATGAAATATCCGATTTGAATATGATGTCTTCTTCTCTACTATTATAAAATTGTAAAAAGGCTGTGTCTGTACATTGACGATATTTAAAAAGAAACAAGTGGGATATGGTAGGTATATAAACGTCTCCGAATCCAAAAATGTGATTTTTTAAATTCTTGTCTGTTTGTCTGTTTGTTACGGGTTGGAGCAAAAACTACTGTAAAATTTTTAAGTTTGTTATCACTATTAGAAAGTATGTGCTCCAACTTAAAAACTGGTACACTTCTTATGTCAAATAATGAAACGGAACCTGAGATACAGCTTGACCTCTCTAATTTATAGACACCCATAGAAAGAAGAGATCATCATTGTTGGTTGTTTGAGCTTCAAGTGTGCGAAGCCGCGGGCAGAGGCTAGTAAAAGGTAATTAAAAGGGGTTATTTCGTATAGCTTTAGCATTTATTGAGGGGCGAAGCCCCAATTCACACAAATGAGTCTGTCAAGACCCGCAGACTAGACAGTTCAAAGTCAAAGTCAAATGTTTTATTTCAATTAGACCAGTAATACAGGTACTTTTGAAATGTCAAAAACTAGGTGCGCGTTTCCAAATTGTGGGTCTTATGGAGAAGAACCGGCAAGAAACTCCATAGATACTCCTTTCAACAAAGATTATAACATTGATTTATTTTACAATTTAGTTCTTATAATGTGAGAATGAGAATCATGCAGCTTGATGTTCTACGTCAAATATCAAATTCGAATTGATTGTTTATTCTTTAAGCCAGTCAACCCGTAATATTGTCGCCTTCTTGGAGCGGTCTCTGCAGTACCTTACACACATTTTTTGTTGACGATTGCTTCTGATAGTTCACATGGATATTATGATTATTTAGGAATTGTGTAATCTTTTTCTTCCGAGCCATTTCCCTACTATTTCGAGGTCGGCTTCCAGTTTACCCAGATGTGCTTGAATTTCAGTATTTTACACGAAGCGACTGCCATCTGACCACCACAACCCAATTTCTGGACAATACCGATATTCGGAGGATGGACTGGTTATTAATTTACCGCGAGTGGGAACGCGTTAGAATACAGATCTTCACTGAAAGTATCTGACGCGTAGATAGATGGTAGGAGCTCTTGTGGTCTGATTGTCTGGCGACCACCCTCACGTTGGAGTCTGTCGTAAAGCACCGCGGTGTTTCGACTTTGGCGCGTAAGAGCCAGTCTCCCTCGGATGCTGGCTCGGGCAGTTCGCAACGCATCAGCAACTCCTCTGGTGTTGCAGGTGTCCATGGGCGATGATGGCTTACCACCAGGTGGCTTGTCAGCTCGTTTGCCGACTTCATCCATAGAAAAATAGTGATATTTTTACTAAGTCAAGGGTTTTGTCTTTTTTGGCTCAAGTTCAAGTGTTTTTTTTTATGGGATAGGGGGGCAAACGAGCAAACGGATCACCTGATGGTAAGTGATAACCGCCGCCCATGGACACCCGCAACACCAGAGGAGTCGCAAGTGCGCTGCCCGCCTTTAAAAGGGTTTGGGCCTCCGGTAACCTCAACTCACTCGGCGAAACACAACGCAAGCGTTGTTTCACGCCGGTTTTCTGTGAGGCCGTTGTATCACTCCGGTCGAGCCGGCCCATTCGTGTCGAAGCATGGCTCTCCCACGTCTCAAAGAAGCTTTTACAAGCGTTTATGAAACGTTATGATTCTAGTTGCACGGTTCCAAAAGGTTGATCCTATGGAGAAGAATCCGGCAAGAAACTCCATGGACACTCTTTTAAAATAAATAATGTTACAATCTTCACTGGTACAATATTGCGATAACAGCTTGTGTAAACTTTGAAGGTTAATATGTAAGTGTGAAGAAGTCGATATTTAATGTCATTATAAAAAATAAATAATAAACTATGTGCTTTCGCTGATGTTAAGCTAGATAAACATCTCTCAGAAGAAACAAACTCAGAGAATCATGGTCTCTATAAAAGTCCAGATACAATAGGGATTAGGTATATGGATCTTACCTGCAATGTCTGTTTCCACATCGAAGTGTATATGAGATCTTGCAGATACGCAGAGCCTATAGTCACAGGTGTCGCAGCGGACACTCAGGTGCCACATGCCCACGAAGGCAGCCTGGACATCAGGCTTGTTCGGGCTGGCCGGAAGGACCGACAACCTGACAACATATATATAGATCTGTAGGAAAATTAAAGAATGATAAATGTGTGGTATGGAACGCAAGCTGAATGAGTGAATATGATTGGTGTGAAAGAGATAGATATAGAAAAACAAGATGGCGATTCAGAGTGCAAGGAGAAAGAAGTGAAAGAGGTTTTCTTTTATGTTTTATCAATAACATACATATTATCACGCCTGTATTCCTTGAAGGGTTAGGCAGAGGCGTACTAATGTACACCCACAGTTCGCCGGTATGTTTTTAGGTCCCATGAATAGGGGGCGAGCCTATTGCCATTACCCGGAAATTCATAGAAAAACCCAATAACACTTTGCTCGACCTAGGAATCGAACCCAGGACCTCTAGCGTAGCAATCGCGCTCAGGACCACTTGGCTGATGAGGCAGTTTTATCAATAAAAGAAGTTTAAAGGTGAATATCTTTGTTATTGCGAATCGATCCCCTACATATCTATTAGACAATCTGCTGACCTCGTCTGCGTGGTATTTAACAAAAATTTAGCCTATGTTTATATTTTGCCCATGTCTTCGCCTCAAACTCCTACAATAGGTAGTGCATCTACCGTGATCGTCTATGCACCACCCTAAGGTCGTCTGGTAGAAAATGCTTAAAGCATTTAGACCGCCTTTGTACACATATGTACTCTTCTTCCTGCCCATGTCCCAATCTATTTGGGCTCGGCGCAGCATGTCCTTTTTTTCCATTCATCCCTGTCAGCCGTCATCTCACCATTCACTCCCTTTCCCATCATATCGGCCTTAACACAATCCATCCATCTTTTCTTTGGTCTCCCTCTACCTCTCTGTCACTGCACATTCATATTCATCACTCTTTTAGTCACCTGCGTTTCATCCCTGCTCACCACATGCCCATACCAAGACAAACGATTCCCTTTCAGCTTTTCTGTCACTGGCGCCACTTTCAGACTTCCTCTAATATACTCGTTTCTTATTTTGTCCATTCTACACATATATAAATAACATCAGCTACTATCCGCCATTGAAAGTCCCGTCAAAACCGGTCTAGATGTTTCGTAGGTTAGCCGAAAGAAACAGACATAAATTATAAAATTGATTTATTTTTGTTTATAAGTGTCAGATACACTTTTATATGCGTTGAGTAAAATAACTGTTATTTTAATATCTTAACTACTTAAAAACAAAAATTGTATAGCTAACTAGCCGTAGCCCGTGGTTTTGTTCGCGTCCCGAAAAGCTTTTACTTCCTTTAATAAGTTAGTAGAAAAATATAATTAATATAATTTGTGCACTGAAAAATCATTTAAATCAACTAATAAACTTAAAAATATAACCGTTTAAAGTCTGAGTTTAATAACACTGCTTGACCTGGGAATTGAATCCAGGATCTAGCGTAGCAGTCGCACTTGGAGCCCCTAGACTAATGAGGCAGTAAAAATTCTTAGTTCTTGTCATAAAAGTTACATAGTTATTTTAGTTAAGGAACAATTCAACTGTGGGCAGGATTCGAACCTTCGTCTTCTGGTTCAATACACCAGACGCTATGACCAACTAAGCCACCGCGGGTCCCACCTGCCAGGTCGATATTTGCCTTCACATTCTGAATTTACCTCTTTAAGAGGGAACTCTAGTCGCGAGGGATTTGAAAAATAGGTATTTGAAGAAACTATTGCCGTCGTCGTTACTCTAATCTCCACCTGTAAAGTGGGAAAGGGACAATTGCAGCTCAGGCTGATTTTACCTACAAAAATCTTGACTAAACATCGTTTCGTATTCCGCTGTTTTCTCGATCAAAACATTACCGATCCAAAAAATGTTTATATCATAAATTTAGAGGAAAAGTATATCTATGCTTCTATTTTTTTTACTTTTTGTTAAAAACTTACCAAATTTGTCTGATAGTCGTCTGAACATGGCAGTAAAATGGGCCTTTTTTCGAGTTTTTGGATTGTTATAATTCTTTTAGTAGTTATCTTTTTGAAAAAAGAAATTAATAGGGGCATGTAATAGCACGCCCTAGATTTTTTGGGAAAAAATCATTGCTCTAGAGCCATTATCCACGAAGAAAACAGCGGAATACGTTTGTATGGAGAAAGGCCCACTAGAGTTCCCTCTTAAGGTGACGTCAGTGACATCTATTGACAAGCAAGAATACTGCTTCTCAACTGACATGACTTACTTTACAGTTAGTTCGTTGTAGTTTTTCCTCCAATTTAGAATCTTAAATATGGAGAATGCATAAAAAATACATAAGAAAATACAACTTACATGTCTAAATCGAACTTGTTGCCTGGAAATATGAGGTATACGTCTCTTGGAGACATACCCTCAGTTCTCGATGTTGGTGAGAAGGAAGCCACAGAAGTAGTATTGTAGAGGTCAATCTGAGGAGCTGAATAGAAATAGTCATTAGAACAAGTGGTGTTAGGATTGAAAACGAGTAGACGGATCACCAGTTGGTAAGCGATTACCGACGCCCATGAACACTCGCAACACCAGAGGAGTCGCAAGTGCATTGCCCACCTGTTAAGTATAGGGTTTGGACTTTTTTTTTTGACGGGGTTGGAAATGCTTTATGCACTATCCACCACTCCGGGGAGAGCGGTGGGGTGTCGGACTCCGCTCTGAAAAGAGCGATCTACTGACTAAAACCAACCTCGGCGTTTCGCGTCACCACTTTGGTGCCGGGCCTACGGGAGCGCTGTAGCATTCGTCCGCATAGGGTTTGAACCTACGGTATCCTCACTCACTCCGCGAAACACAACGCAAGAGTTGTTTCATGTTTTTTTTAGTGCGGGTAATCTTCATTTTCTGCCGCTAGGGGAAGCGGGTTAAGTCGGACTCGTTTTTTTTATACCACTAAGGTGGCAAACAAGTATACGGCCCGCCTTATGGTAAGCGGTTACCGTAGCCTATAGACGGGAGTTGGACTCCGCAGGTCAGCCGCCCGCAGGCCAGAATTGATGAGAGTCTGATGGTCAGGACAAGGCCTGCATGGCATATCAGTAAGTAAAATATAACAGACTATAGCGGCCCGCCCCGGCTTCGCACGGTTGGAGAAATCCCGAACTTTTACTGTTCTATAGCCAGCATTCAAATCGTGAAAGAACTATTGAAATCGGCCCAGTACGTTTTGAGCCAATTCGTTACAAACATACTTACATACAAATCTTTCCTCTTTACAATATTAGTATAGATATACATACACTCGCGCTAAATGATAAATGATATTTATTTCTGTAAATAGATCTTTTAAAGACACTTTTACAAGTCAATGTTATACTTTTTTTTAACTAGATGGCGCCGGCATTTCCTAACTGACGACCTCTGAGAAGAACACCGAAACAAACTCAGAGAATCATGGGTCTCTTTTCCCAAAGCGGTAGGCAGAAACTACACGACACTTGCTACGATTCTTGCATACCTCTTGTGCTACATCCACATTCATACATCTTGTCATACACTCGCACCGGTTGCGAGTACTACGCACCTAACCTCTTTGAAGGACCTCACCGATAAGTTCGGTGTATGTCTTTTTAGGGTCTTTCTAGGGCTTCTTCCAACTGCTTCACTGACATTTGCATTCGCAAACCATATCACAACATTCTTCTCAAATCTATTTTTTTTTACAAAGCTTAATAGCAATGTGTGAATGTGAAAAACTTTGCATAATAAACGTTAACGAAGCTAAAATTAGGTACAATCGTCAATTTTGGTCAAAAATGACGATTGTACCTAAATTCAGCTACAATATCGATTTACAAGCAAAGTTTTAAATGCTCAGTTGTGAATATTGTATAGCTAATGCCGCAATTACTACAGCTAGGAATCTAGAATGTGTTATAGACCTACAAATTGCGAAAAACCAATTGAAATTTGAATTTGGCGGGCTCAGGTGAACGATTCACCTTAACCCCTCGTGCTAAATGCTTGTGTTACGAGTGGGTTCACGTCGGTAGTGCAATGGGTAGGTTTGGAACCGGCTACCACATAGCTACTATATTATACTAGCTTGTGCCCGCGGCTTCGCTCACCTGAAGCTTTATTAGGATTAGAAATAGATTTCAAAAATAATTTAATCAAAAACCAGCAGTGATGATCTCTTCTTTGTATGGGCCTCTATACATCAGAGAGGTCAAGCTGTGTCTCAGAATCAGTTTAATCTTAAGTTCACCAGTTTTTAAGTTGGAGCATATACTTTCCAACAGTGATAACAAAATTAAAATCTATTCAGTAGTTTTTGCTCCAACCCGTAACAAACGAACAAATAGATAAGAATTTAAAAAATCACATTTTTGCATTCGGAAACGTTAATACAACCCTAACCCACTTGTTCTTTTTAAATATCTTCAATGTACAGACACAGCTTTTTTACAATTTTATAATAGTAGAGATTAGAGAATTTAGTAAAATATAATAATAAATAAATAATCAATAAGTATTCTGGGACATTTTTACACAGCACCATCTAGTCCCAAACTAAGCAGAGCTTGTACTATGGGTACTAGACAATGGATATAATACATATATACTTTTTTTTTGTAAATACATACTTATAATACATAAGAAGTAGAATATAAACACCTAATGTACCATATTGGTACCTCCACTTTTGTAAGTCGGTTAAAAATGGCGCAGTATAACAGTAATCATGTAGTCAAAACACATCATTTTGTGACAGCCGGAACATGGTCATTCCACAATAATAGTCATCATAATTTCATTGAAGCAATGTAATTTTCAATGTAATTTGTATTGTGTTTATAATGGCTCTCTACCATTAGTGTTAAGGTTGAAGTTATACATACCATCACGCCTGTCCCCGAAGGGTTAGGCAGAGGCGTACTATGTAGAAACACAGTTCGCCGGAATGTTTAGGGCCCATGTAATAGGGGGCGATGGTTTTAGTACTCAGTTGTCAATATTGTGTAGTTAATGTCGCAATTACATAACATACCATCACGCCTGTATTCCCCGAAGGTTTAGGCAGAGGCGTACTAATGTACACCCACAGTTCGCCGGTATGTTTAGGTCCCATGTAATAGGGGGCGAGCCTATTGCCATTAACCGGGCACAAATTCCTAACTCCGAGCTGGTACTGGGAATTTCATAGAAAAACCCAATAATACTGCTCGACCTGGGAATCGAACCCAGGACCTCTAGCGTAGCAGTCGCGCTCTCCTGAGCGCGACTGCTACGCAAGTGGTCCTCCACTTGGCTAATGAGGCAGGCAGCACTACTGCCATGAACCTAGAATGTATAATAGACCAACCTACATATTATAGAAAACCAATTCAAATGGATTGAATTTGGAAGGCTTAAGCGATTGCCTTTTCTGTAAAGCTTGAAGTTTAAGGCGGATCGTTCACCTGATCCTGCCAAATTCAAATTTCAATTGACAGCAGACGAAATATACTGACCATCATTAGGTGGGTACAGGACGGCATGTTCCACTGCGCCTTCGATGAAAACCCTGAGCGCTGTGACCCCGTTCTCTACAGGGACCCCCAAGGATATCGCTTGACCCCCTCCACGACGCACTAGCAGCAGCTGTTTGAGGACATCATTATTTTAAATTGGATATTATAAATTTGTGTATGACAGGAATGAATGTGGAATACAATAAGCATCGTCGCAAGTAGCGTTTGCCTACCCTTATGGGAAAAAGGTGTGAGTGTGCGTATGGTAGGGATACCATAATTCTCTGAACTACTGAAATTAGTAACTTTAATAATTAGAGGTACAAAAATTTGTAACCTTCAATTCTAAAGTACTAAAAATTTTTATTTTTATTTTTTAAGATAGACGGTACTAAAAATTGGTAACTTTCATTTTATAGGTACTACATTTTTGTAATTTTAATTCCCAAGGTACTAAAATTTTATAATTTTTATTTTTAAGATGCTTTTTTATGGTAGGTATGGTAAATTCTCATGGATCATGTGCCACCCTGGTAGATGGCAGGGTATGTCGGACTCGTACCGACAAATCTTTACTAGCCTTTCTTTGCCCGATAGTCCTATCCCGATTCTCCGTACGTAAAACATTGACTTGTTAAAGTGTCTTTATGATATCTATTTACAATACATGCAAATATTCACGCCTTTCTCCCATTGGGGTAGGCAGATTTCCACTTTCTACGATCCTGGCATACTACTTTCCCTTCAATTATGTCATTGACCTCATGCATGATCGTGAGTTTAGGGTATTTTACAGGAGTAAATATCATTTAACAGTATACTTACGTCGAATTTCTCCATCCCAACACGAGGGTTGAGTCTCCCGCGTCGGCCCTGCTTGGGATCCAGCGGGTTCCATTGCTCCAATTCGGCTTCCGCTGCCAAGTTACCAGACCCATCTACGTCCTGAAACAATAATAGTGTAACTATTGAAAGCAACATGACAGAACATCAGAAGTCCGTCCTTGGGGTAGCGCAGTATGATGGGAGTCAAATTAACAGACCGCATCAAAAATAACGTACTGCGCTCCAAAACCCAGATTGCCGACATAGGCCAACAAGCTGCTAGCTTAAAATGGAACTGGGCTGGTCACGTCTGCCGCATGGTCACGTCACGGTCGCTGGTCACGTCAAACGAGTTGTGGGCTAAACAATGCCATGCAATTACCGAGTGGGTTCCCCAAAACGGTAGGCGATAACGCGGCAGACCTAGACGGAGATGGCGGGATGAGCTTGACTTCTTCTGGAAGGATTGGCCCAAAATAGCGTTGAGCCGTGACGAATGGAAAGAGGGAAGGGAGGCCTTTGCCCTGCAGTGGAACGACAACGGCTGAAATAATAATAATATTGAAAGCAAACGACTGCGAATTTTATCGCGTTATATTTAGATGCTTTTTTTTGGAATGTCAAGATCTATCTCGTCGTTGTCAAGTCAAAGTAAAAATAAAACTAGTTGCACGGTTCCAAGAAAAGGGTTTTATGAAGAAGAGTTGCTAAGAAACTCCAAACTTAGATACTTCTTTAAGAAAATAAGTATCTAAGTTTGGAGTTCACAATATACAAGTCAACTGCCAAGTCACACAACATTAACTATAAATAATAAAGAAATCGCAGTAAGGAACCTTAGACTTGGCACGACTTTGTCTAGATTTCATTACTTTTTAGAGATAAACAAGCAGCTCCATCGAGACTTGGCTAGTTTTTTACAGAATGTTTTTGATGGGATCATGATTACTATATTACTCTTTACAACTTTGTATATGTTTCAGTTCATTATACAGTTTCGATCCTATATAGTGTCCAAGGTCACGGGCAGATTGTGGGGTGTTTTGCGTCTACTTTTTAGTTGATCTATTGCTCTTGCCCACGACTTCGCCCGCGTAGATATTTGAATTATAGCTTATGTGTTATTTTGATGAATGATCTATATTATTAAAAAGTTTCATTGATATTCATACAATAGTTTTTGCGTGAAAGGGAGTAGTACATCCCTACACCGCATAATTATCGGTTCTTCTTTGAAATTTTCCGTAGCAGCACGGAATTTGGGTTTGTGCTCGGTTAGTGGCCATATGTTCCCCTAATACATAGGAGCATACCGGCGAACTTTGAGTGTGTAGCTACGCCTCTGTCTAACCCTTCGGGAAATACAGCCGTGATGTTATGTTATGTGGTTTCTGTTACATAATGTATAATGCATTGAAGATTTTCTACACCTAACAATTTAATAATAATAGTGGAGCTCGAAATTTGAGCATAATATACTCTATACTTTCGACCTTCATGCGTTAACCATAAACAGAGGTGTGTGTCAGTGTGTCAAACGCATGGTAGTGTGTGTAATGTTTTTTTCTTGTAAGATAATGTATTTTGTAAGCATTATTATAAAAATATTAGCATTCCACTCGCAGCACTTCTACTCTATATATACTTTAACTATGTATAATCTCACACTCCTTCATGCGCACAATGAGGTACAAAGTTTTCTCTTCACGTATTAATATAATAATATGGAATTCAAAGGTTAAAGATATAAAATAATTTATTTTATTATTGTTTAACTTTCCATAGCAAATGTATAGAGATTCATAGAAGAAGCAGTCTGATTTGATGCCACTTTCTAACTATTATGTATAATGCTTTTAAAGATTATAAGTAGAAATAGTTTGGGAAATATTATGTTTATTTCCTATAGAATAATAACATTTATGAATAACTAGCTACTGCCCGCGACTTCGTCCGCGTAGCGTGATGATATATAGCCTATAGCGTGATGATCGCAATAAAAGGTAGCCTATGTCCTTTCTCAGGGTCTAAAGATTGTCTGTGCCAAATTTCATCAAAATCGGTTGAGAGGTTTAAGCGGGAAAGCGTAACAGACAGACAGTGTTACTTTCGCATTTATAATATTAGTAGGGATTCGTGACTAGCTGATTTCCGCGGTTGTATTTGTATCCCAAAAGTATTTATTTACAATAGGTAATAAGGCTTCCAGGCGGTATATCATAATAAAATTTTGTTACTTTGAAATGCACTAAAAATTTGTAACTTTAAATTTTAAAGTAATAAACATTTGTAACTTAAAATTTTAAAGTATTATAAATCGGTAACTTAAAATAAAATAGTTTTTAAAATTAGTAATTTAAAATGTTAAGGTACTAAAAATTGGTAACTTAAATTGTTTAAGTGTTATGAACCGGTAAATTAAAATGTAATGGTACTAAAAATTATTTTACTTTTAAGATGCTTTCCCTCCACGCCTGCAATTTCCACCCAGTGGAGTATTCATGGATAATTTCTAGAGTACAAGTTACTAGGAATTATTTTTAGTTCTTACCATTACTTGTAAAGGATATGGCATTACTTCTCCCTCGGTGTGCTTGGAGATATTCCTCATCTCCTGAAGAGCTTCCTCGGATTCAGTTGAGGGATGATTAGGATCAGTCCATATCGTGTAGACCTGTTAACAATATAGTTTAAAAATAATCTAGTTTTCGGAGAGTGTGCATTAGGGCCCGATTGCACCAACTTCTAACGTGGGAGAGCCATGCTTCGGCACGAATGGGCCGGCTCGACCGGAGTGATACCACGGCCTCACAGAAAACCGGACTGAAGCAGCGAATGCGTTGTTTCGCTGGATGTGTGAGGTTACCGGAGGCCCAAGCCCTTTTAAAAGGCGGGCAACGCACTTTACGCACTTGTGACTCCTCTGGTGTTGCGGGTGTCCATGGGCGGCGGTTATCGCTTACCATCAGGTGATCCGTGTGCTCGTTTGCTCCACTATCCCATAAAAAAAAATAGCTTCGGGAGCTTACCTTCAATCTTTTCTCCACTAAAGCCCTGAGAGCTAGTGGGAGTCTCTGTGGGTCTGCAGGGCCCTTGTCGGTAATCACGAACAGTGCGCTGTCATATGGAACTAGTTTAGCAGCTGTTGCTAAGGCCCGCATTGTACCATCATTTGACATGTCCGTGTTGACACCCTGGGGAAGAATAACAAGAAATAAAAAAAAACTTTTAACAACCTCATTAGCCTTGTAGTCCTGAGCGCGACTGCTACGCTAGAGGTCCTGGGTTCGATTCCCAGGTCGAGCAGTGTTATTGGGGTTTTCTATGAAATTCCCAGTAGCAGCTCGGAGTTTGGAATTTGTGCCCGGTTAATGGCAATAGTTTCGCCCCCTATTACATGGGACCTAAACATACCGGCGAACTGTGGGTGTATCTACATTAGTACGCCTGTGCCTAAACCTTCGGGAAATACAGGCGTGATGGTATGTTATGTTATGTTTAAAAAAACGTTGACCAAGTTGAGACTTTCTCATGATTTCTCATGCACCGCAACTAGGCTTATCCGGGAAATCCGGGAATGTCTCAGAATTTTGCATGTTGACCAGTAATAAAAACTTTTTTTACCAAATTTCGAACATAACTAGAGTTGCTATTACGACAGGGAACGACTGCTAAGTACACCATAATTTTGCATTTGTCTTTTCCAATAAAAAATACAAGCACTTAACTAGAAACATTATTGAAAATAAACACCTCTTTATCATTCGTTCTTTACGTAAATTTGTTCACTACCCCAACACTATTAGTTTTAGTATGGTAACATTCTTTATCTTTAAACTGTCAATGTCAAGTCTCCGAATACGTTCCAACTTTAGTATTCCTACCTGATATTTGAGAAGAAGCTTTGACAAGGTTTCAGCTACTGTCTTCTCTCCACTGGTTGTGCTTGTCGGCTGAAGATTGTGTCTCGACCGCCAGTTGACACCTGAGACAAGAATATCAAAATGTAGCCTTAAAACCAGTGTTACCACTAGTAAAAAAAACATCTTTTCCACTAGGTTATATTTCTATACTAATATTTTTTTTTATGGGATAGTGGAGCAAACGAGTAGACGGATCACCTGATGGTAAGCTATAACCGCCGCCCATGGACACCCGCAACACCAGAGGAGTCGCAAGTATATTGCCCGCCTTTTAAAAGGGTTTGGGCCTTTTTTTTTTTTGTTGACGGGGTTGGAAATGCTTTATGCACTATCCACCACTCCGGGGAGAGCGGTGGGGTGTCCCCCGGTAACCTCACTCATTCGGCGAAACACAACGCAAGCGTGGTTTCACGCCGGTTTTCTTTGAGGCCTTGGTATCACTCCGGTAGTGCCGGCCCATTCGTGCCGAAGCATGGCTCTCCCACTTTACGTTATGTTGATTATTTTGACAAAAGCTTTCTAACCTAACTGGTTCAGAAGGTTCATTATGCATAATCTGATTAGGTCACTCGGTAAAAGTTAAACAACATAAACGTTGTTTCCTTTGCTTGGTGCTTGCTACATTTATTTCGATTTTAGGGTACCTTGCTTTGATAAAGAATCGCTTTGAATTAAAATTATTGTTTACAGATTACTAGCTACTTATCGCAGTCATATTCATCTTCATAAACCATCCATACCATCACGCCTGTATTTTAGTTTTGACAATTCAAAACTACCTGTCAACATACATACATACATACATACATAAAGTCACGCCTCTTTCCCGTAGGGGTAGGCAGAGACCACAGACTTCCACTTGCTACGATTCTGTTTGAAGTTTCTGTTCTCCTGTGAAAATGATCTAAAAAAAATTGGGTTGCCTGAACATGAAGAAACACTCGGTTTGAGCAACTCGAGCTGTACACCTCTGCCTTACCCTTCGGGGAATACAGGCGTGATAGTATGTTGTAATTTTTGAGTTAGTGAAAATGGTCTTATTGAAAAATAAAAATCTTGCCTGACGGTTACCGAAATACGACGAAGACCCACACTCGGTTTGACCGAGTCGCACTTGCCAGTTTTTTTTTAATCAAGCAATCATCAACTTTTTGCTCCTGTTGGTTTTCTGTCAACTGGGGCATGACTTATACGTTACATAATGCGCAAGGTCGGTGTCTAAGCCTTTCCAAATACCGGTTGATTTGTATAAGTACCAATGTGTATTTTCTAGACAGAAACTAACTGTCCACGCCGGCGAATCTGTCTTATAATCAGGCATCGAACATTTCTTTTTTTTTAAGGGATAGGGGGGAGCAAACGAGCAGACGGATCACCTGATGGTAAGCGATAACCGCCGCCCATGGACACCCGCAACACCAGAGGAGTCACAAGTGCGTTGCCCGCCTTTTAAAAGGGTTTGGGCCTCCGGTAACCTCACTCACTCGGCGAAGCACAACGCAAGCGTTGTTTCACGCCGGTTATCTATGAGGCCTTGGTATCACTGCGGTCGAGTCGGCCCATTCGTGCCGAAGCATGGTTCTCCCACGTCAATAACGCGTCAACGTCCACTTCCACGTCAATAAATTTCGTGGATAACTTGTGAAAAATCATATAAAATATTTTTTCACGCAGCCTGTTCAAACTCGCATTTTAATGAAATTTCGTTTTGTTCACGATATCATTGTAATTAGCAAGTGTGGCGATAAATGATAGATGATAATGAGAGAATGATAGGTGGAATATTCGGCATTGCTCTGGTACTTCAGAAGACTCGCCAGCAGAATTCTACCATTTCCTATTAATTATCTTTATCATCATCATCAGCCGTCCAATGCTGGACGTAGGCCTCCCCCAATGTGGTCCTTTCGCCATGTCCTCTGCTTGTCGCAACCAGCTTCCGCTAGCAACCTTCCGCAAATCATCACTCCATCTTGACGGAGGGCGTCCTACGCCCTCCGCCACACCCCCCTTATAGGACCCGAGGCGGTGGCGCGTAGTGTTCCACGCGCGCCCCTCTTAGGCGATGGGGGGGAGTCAAACGCCTACTCCCCCCTCCACAATCAGCGGACGGGGCCCTACGCTACTTTTCCTGAGTCGCGGTCTACACTCAGCTGTTCAAATTCAAATGTTTTTATTTCAAATAAGCTTTTACAAGCGTTTATGAAACGTTATGATTCTAGTTGCACGGTTCCAAAATGTTGATCATATGGAGA
Source organism: Acronicta leporina (assembly GCA_947256265.1). NCBI lineage: Eukaryota > Metazoa > Arthropoda > Insecta > Lepidoptera > Noctuidae > Acronicta > Acronicta leporina. The sequence continues at coordinate 3,908,321 of OX366541.1, read as the reverse complement.
GGAATCCGGCAAGAAACTCCATGGACACTCTTTTAAAATAAATTATGTTACAATCTTCACTGGTACAATATTGCGATAACAAGATGTGTGGACGTTGGAGGATGTCCAAGTTTGACCGAAGTCGACAATATTAAACGAGGATTCACATTATTTGGTTAGATATGGCCAGCCCACTGCCACTTCAGTTTGCTAATTCGGCGCGCTAAGTCGGTAATTTTGGTTTTCTTTCGAACTTAAGTTTCTAGCAAATGTAAGATCATTTTAATATATTAATTTTATTTTGTCGAGTTGTCGACCGTTACTGGGTGTTAAATACTTGAAATAATGTTTTCGGCTTCAGAAATGCGTGAATTCATTCATGCTAATTATTATAAATAGTTATGTATTGTAAGTAAACGTAGACACAGTCATACACATGTTAAAGGTGCTTGTACACCGAATAGATGTACAGGTTAGGATAGGCAGGAAGGCAGGATAGGCAGGAAGTGTCGCGAGGAAGTCGCTGCTATAGATTTGGTCGCATATTTTCTTATCGCTACAGACTTTCGAAAATGTTTCGCATATAACATTATTTCTTATATTCTTGAAGTCGTTGTGTGGAGGACCGAGGTTTGTTGCCCCTTCAACCAAAGGGAGGATCCTCAGTCCAGGCGGGTGTATTGCTTGGCGGCACGCGGCCCAACGGTTGATTTTTTTTTTTTTTTTTTGAAATGGACAATAGCTGTTGATTCAGGGAATCTTAACAGCGTAACCGAACTTGGTGGCGAGGCACCGAATGCCTCCAGCCAGGAGCAACTTAAAATTAAGCAACAGCAGCTAAGGGCGTCCCCTGCGGGACACGGGCCTCGGCTTAGGGCGTTGCTGGGGGGGCAGCTAGGGACGGCTGGATCTGGTTTAAATTATTATTAGGGACTAATTTAAAGCTACTGGCTCGGCGCGGGCCGGCTCGAGCAAGGGTCGGGGGGGGTTACCATTACTGGGTCTTCGCGACGGGCCTCGCCGGCGAGGACGGTAAATCGGGCGGCGTTTGTGCGAGTGTATTTTGAGAGTGCTAGTCTCTCTATTCGACTCTTGTAGGACCGTTATAGGGTCGTCAGGGTAAGCTAGAGCGTGCCTTGGACGGCGAGTTCTACTAATCTGGGAGGGGATGTAGTCGACGCTACTGACCACCAGGGGATTGGGGTGATGGGGGGCCCTATCGAAGTAACGCTTGGAGGCGCGTTTCATAAACTGCTTGATGGTAGGCAGTTTTAAGTCTAAGTGGAGTTCCCTGTTACGCACGTACCACGGAGCGCCCGTGGCTTTGCGCGTAAATCGGTTTTGAAGAGTTTGCATCCTATGGATTCCAGACCCTTCGATGTGTGCGAACACAACGCTAGCATAGGTCATAATGGGACGGATGCACGTCAAGTAAATTCTCACCTTATATTTAAGGGATAATTTACTGCGTGCATTGAGCATACTGTGGAGACGGCCGAGAGCGAAAGCGGCACGGGAGCGAACCGTCTTTATGTGCTCTCGGAACGAGAGTCGGTAATCTAGAATCACGCCCAGGTATTTGGCCTTCTTTTCCCAAGGGATCGGTTGGCCGTAGAGGGAGATGGGTCGGGCTTCAGTGGAGCGGTCGTTGCTTTTATGGAAAAGAACGGCCGCGCTCTTGGATGGGTTAACCTCGATTCTCCATTTCCTAAACCAAGTGCCGATGGCATTGACCGAGGTCTGGAGGATCTTGGTGATAGCAGGGAGGGATTTGCCGGAATAGTAGATAGCCGTATCATCGGCGTATAGGGCCAACTCCGACTTGGAGCTTTTAGGAATATCACTGGTGTACAGCGCGAAAAGGAGAGGGGAGAGAACGGAGCCCTGAGGGACTCCGGCTCTGATTGGATGTGGGGTCGACAGAGTGCCGCCCTCTATGCGATAACGAAAGGTGCGATTCGACAAAAAGTCCCGTATGATGAGCACGAGACGATCGGGCACATTGAGCGAGTACAGCTTGTAGATCAAGCCGTTGTGCCAGACTTTGTCGAAGGCTTTCGCCACGTCGAAGAAGAGCATGCCTGTCGTCAATCCGCGCTGAAAACCAGCGCTGATGTGTTCGACTATGCGATGCACTTGTTGGACGCAAGAGTGTTTGGTTCGAAAACCAAACTGCTCGTCGGGAATGATTTTATTGGATTCGGCAAAATCCTTTAATCGGGCATGAATCAGCCTCTCGTAAATCTTTCCGAGGGTACTGAGAAGACTTATGGGGCGATAACTGGACGGCTCAGTGCGGGGCTTACCGGGTTTGGGAAATCCGATAACAATGGCTTCTTTCCAGATTTGGGGAAAGATGTTATTATTAAGTGCCGCATTGAAGATGGCGGTCATCAGCACTATGAGCTGGGCGGGGAAGAGTTTCACCACTTTGTTGGTGATACCGTCTGAGCCGGGGGCTTTCCTGGGACGCAGATTCTTAACGATCGTCCGGACCTCGTCCACAGAGACGGGCGGGACAGGATCGTCTGGGTCGGGATCGGGGTTGGGGTTGGGGTTGGGGGGGTCAGGGGGCTCCGTAGGTTGGAGCGGGATTGCAGCTCTACGTTCGACTTCGGCGTTCACCTCATCGAGATGTGCCTGATCTACTGGTAGTGTGCTGGGCGAGCATTGTGCCTCTAGACTGTCGGCTAGGCATTCGGACTTTTCGTCGTCTTCAAAGGCGGGCCTTTGATTCGGACGATTCAGTGGTGGCATGGTGGACACGCAGTCGGATTTGAGCTTCCGAGACAGATGCCAAAAGGCCTGGTGGGTGGGCTCCAGTTCCTTCAACAGATTATCCCAGCGGGCTTCGCGTAACTCAGTGATGCGTTCCTTTACAGCACGCTGTAAATTACGCATGTGAGCACGGTTTGCCTCACAGGGAAAATTGTCGTGCGCTCTGATAGCCGCGTTCTTCTCCGTCACAAGTGCGCGTACATCCTCCGGCAGATTCCAGCGGTTATCAAACTCCTCTGGAATCTGTCGTGAACATTCGTTCAACAGGGTTTGCACGTGACTGGTGAGGGAGTCAATCGCGCCGGTCGCGTCGGCAGCTGAGACTATCGTGTCAGGGATGGCGTCCAGGTGAACGGAAGAAGTCGACTTGAGGCGTTCCTCTAGTTTCCTCCAATCCGTTATAACCTTTGTCGGAGCGGATTGACCTGGGTCAGTGGGGGCGTGACGGGGGCCTAGTTCTAGGATCACAGGTCGGTGGTCTGAGTCTAACTCTTGTAGCGTTTCCAAGGAGCGCAAACCTAAGTTTACGTTCTTTAGGATGGCTATGTCGAGTACGTCTGGTCGGTGGTTAACGTCATTAGGATAATGAGTGGGCGTCATGGGGGCAATAATGTCAAAGTTAAGCAAGGTGCTAAGGTTATCAAGCTCTCGGCCTCTCTGGTTGTTCGAGTGGCTGTTCCAAGCGACGTTTTTAGCGTTAAGGTCGCCTGCTATGATAACCGAATCACCCAAGCCTAGGAGAGATTCTAGGTCGGAGCGCAGGTGGTGAAGCCTGACGCTACTGGGGGGTATATAGGCCGATACTATAGTGATCGGTTGGTGGCCAGTCATGCCTATTTGACATATCGAGGTCTCAATATGCTCGAGAATCGGGGAATCCATAGGAATGCAGTACAGTGACCTTTTATAGTAAATGAGAGTGCCGCCCCCTCGAGTGTGAAGCCTGTCATTGCGCACTATATGATAGTTCGCAATTCCGGGGTTCCTCTTGGAGGGCTTGAGGAAGGTCTCCTGTACGAGGAAGATGTCAATTTGATGGTCGCGGAGAAAGTTTGCGATCTCATCACGTTGACCGAACATGCCATTTGCATTGAAGTAACCTATTCTTAGGGAACGGGGTTTGTTTCTGCCTTTGTTTCCTGCCATTAGAAACGAAGTTCAGAGAACGACTTAATTAAGTCGGCGTTGGCGTGCACAATAAGTGCGATGGCAATACCATTACCCTCGTTTGCTTTGAGGGAGAGAACTAGGGATTCAACTCGCTCATACGGGGCGATTTGGAAGGCCTTGACGGCCGATCCCATTACCCACTCGGCCGAAGGGCGGCCGGTGGATGGATCGATGGGGGGAGATTTATGCGCGGGTCTTGGCGCGGGTCTAGGCGCAGGCGCTGGTTTGGGAGCCAAAGCCGGCTGAGTTTGGGGGGGGGCCACCTGTGTGACCGGGGGAACGGGCGTGCCCATTAGGGCTGGAATATTTGCCGCTAAATGCGGCGTTTTAAGGGGAGGGAACGACTGCTGTTGATTCAGCGCGTTCCAAGGAGAGGGCCTCTGAGGGCTGAGAC